>JAZKJV010001211.1:0-1465673 GCA_037367405.1 Ottelia alismoides | reverse complement strand
TCCAACACCTTTCCCAGGTCTCATAACCTTCAAAGCCTCCTCTACTTCTTTTCTTTGTATTCGTCTATAGCATGCACGATTCAAGTAACTTCTACTACTATCTAGATCACCCAAAGTGATCTCTCTACTTCCTTCTCCAATGAAAAGTTTATGGAAGTACTGCTCCCATCTAGTCTCTATATCCTTCTGAGTAACAAGCACGTGACCTTTCTCGTCCTTAATGCATCTCATGTGAGAAAGGTCTTTGGTCTTTCTTTCTCTCGCTTTGGCCAACCTGAATATATCCTTCTGGCCCTCCTTAGAGTTGAGATTTTTATACAAAACCTCATAAGCTTTTGACTTAGCTTCGCTTACAGCCTTCTTTGCTTCCTTCTTCGCTATCTTATAGTCTGTGACAGTTTCCTTTGTTCTATCCTTAGACATAGCTTTAAAGCAAGCTCTTTTAATTTTTAGCTTCTCTTGCACCCCTTCACTCCACCACCAACCCTCCTTTTGACCCGGAGCTCCTCCTTTTGACTCGCCTAGCATCTCTTTGGCTACCTTTCGAATACAAGATGCTACTGCCTCCCACATCTCATTTGCACTACCGCTACAATCCCAAGATAAGTCTTCTAAAACCTTCTCCCTGAAGCTTGATTGCTTCAGCGGAAGATTCCACCACCTAGTTCTAGTGATCTTAGGAACCTTCCTTTTCTTTACCAGCCCTTTTATTTGTAAATCCAAGACTAACAAGCGATGTTGGGTTGTCAAACTCTCTCTAGGGATTACTTTGCAATCTTTGCAACACAACCGATCTCTTCTCCTCAACGCAAAGTAATCTATCTGTGTTCTAGTTGAGCCACTCTTATAAGTAATTAAATGCTCCTCCCTCTTCTTGAAAAGAGTGTTTGCTATGAAAAGATCATATGCCGTTACAAAATCCAGAATGACTTTTCCCTCTTCGTTTCTATCCCCAAAACCATGTCCTCCATGCACACTTGCATACCCTGAAACATCTTTTCCTACATGTCCATTAAGATCTCCACCTATGCAAACCATCTCTCTTTGTGGGATTCCTTGTAAAATCTTATCTAGATCCTCCCAAAAAGCTTGTTTAGTCCTTTCATCTAAACCAATTTGCGGTGCATAAACTGAGATGATATTCAGAATTTCTTCTTCAAGCACCAACTTTAGCAAAATAATCCGATCCCCAAATCTTTGCACCTCAACCACACAATCCTTCAAATCTTTATGAACAACCACTCCAACACCGTTTCTGCCCTTATCTTTACCTGAATACCAAAGTTTAAAGCCTGTCTTCTCGATCTCCCTTGCTTTCTCTCCAACCCATTTAGTCTCTTGAAGACAAAATATATGAATCTTCCTTCTTTCCATTGTATCCACTATCTCCATCAATTTTCCAGTTAAAGTACCGATATTCCAACTACCAATCCGTAACTTCCTTTGCAATCTCTTTTGGACTAACTTTTTTACTCGCATGCGTCCATTATGCGAGAACCCTTGTAAATTTTGGACTGCATCCGGGCGGTGATGCAGCGGAACTAGCTTATTTACCCGCATGCGTTCCTCATGCGAGAACCCTTATAAATTTTGAACTACATCCAGGCTGCGATGTAGCGGCCCTTGCCAATTTTTCATTGCATTCGGGCGATGCAACGCGTCACAAGTAGGGAACGCCCCAACGAAATCTGTATGTTTGCTTAAATCCATGTTTAAAAGATCCGAACGGTTTCGAGATAAATTCATAAATAGTGTTCTTAGAAGAACTTTAAGAACACTATTTACGAATTTATCTCTCCTGCGATGGTTGTCGGCTACTTAACGCGCAACCCTCCTCATTTACCCGGGCTTGGGACCGACCATGGCTGAGTTATTCTTACTGAAAAAATAACTAAAATAAAAAAGTTGCAAATTAGTATATACAAATTGGTATACTATGCACATATCAACAATAATATTTAAATATAAATATTAATTAAATGTAAATAAATGTATGTAAATTATACTTGGATTTCTTACGAACACATATTTTGACATTTTTTACAAATATCATCATTTAAGGATATTAACAATATCTGATTTGATTTCTATACTTTGTCTTGGCTACTTAAATAAATACAGGGTCAATTATATGTAAAAATTACCTATAATAAAGGAATTTTGATTGAATTTTAGCCTTTTAGTGGATACTATCTTGTCATTATTATATTTATAAAAGACAAGAGCAAGAAAATGCATGACAAATATGAACACGGGATATGTTATTGTAGAAAAAAATCAACTTTTCACAAATTAACATCATTATTAGATGACATTAACTTCATTTTATATGAAACTATCATCATTAGCTAGAGGATTTCAAGACTTGAACTTTAAAGGTGAATAGACACGAATTGGAGTTCATATAAGAAAGTTTTTGGATTTAAAAAGCTAATTATTTTTACCAACTAGGGTTTAGGGTTGAGATTTTTGTCTATTTTCATTCTTTATGTTTATCTGCAAGTTACAAAAATAATTAAGTTAATTAATACGTAAGACATCCGAGTTAAAATAAATTATGTAGAAAATATTGAGGTGTTACTTTCAGTTTGTACATTTGGTTAACCATTTGAAAACTCACATCTTTCATCCCCAACAATAAATAATATTAATTATAAGTGAAGTTTAAAGGTGACTTTGGTCAATTCGAACTTTCTATAAATAAATATATTTCATGGAAGTTATCAGTTATATGATTTAAGGTTTGGTATTTCTACGCTGAATTTATCCCAATTATTTTGGCAGAATTTTCATGGATACTAGTGAATAAATTGGAGAAAAAATACGAAAAATATTTACACAAGTTCTCTAGATAAATAGATGAAGTTTGTGTAATGTATAAATAAATGTTGAGTGTCACTTCATGTATAAGATTAGCATTTTTGTGAACTTTTTGCGGAAACAACGTAGCTATTCCTACTTAGTTTTTTCAAATATTGAGTAAGTCAATACCAACTTGGTCTGAGTGTAGGATAACTAGTACATGTATACATCCTTCTTTGTGTCGTTTCTTCTTTATATATAATTCAGAGTTAATAACATGGTTTTATTCATGAAATTACAATTATAAGTGTTGCTATGTCTTAAATCATAACCATCCATTATAATAAACCCAGTTGAAGAACCGTCTGATGTCTTCCACGTGCCACCATACCCTACAAGTACGGGGGTCTCGCTGTGAGAACTAATCGTAAGGACATAGCCCAGTTACAAGTGAATGATGTAAATTCATGTGTCTTCGTGCTTGCTTGGTTGATCGTGTTTGTGTCCGATTGCTTTTACTATTTGCAGCAACAAGAATGTGAAGTTAACTAATATTTATATGCATTTGTTTAGGATCGTATTCATCGTTCGGTTTGTTGGTAGGGAGCATATCCTTTGCTGTCTCGCAGTCTGTTGAACTCACCAGAGCCGCTCGATCGTGATCGGGCGGTTGGAATGGATTTTTACGGTAGGGCCCACAAAAAAGTGAGAATTTTTGCGAACCGCTCGATCTTGTGATCCACAAAACTGCAGCAGGCTGTGTGCGGGACAGCAGAAGATCCTCTCTCTCGTTGGCAGGCCACACACTTAATGAGGGAAGGGTGCTTGGTGCTTCTTACGTATTTCCTACTAGACATTCTTGTGTTATATGTGTCCATGCATTGACTGTCGGTGAGGGTACAAATATGCTAAAGTCCATGGTGAGATGTTCTTTTTGACCAGTTTTCGATAAGACACTCACAGTGTCCAGCCTATGCATGTCGGTGAGGATTTTTTTTCCCTTAGCAGGCCATCAGGACTAGGTGAGAGTTGCAGAGACGTGGTTATGCATGACCATTGGATTTGATACAACTTATAAACTCTCAACGTTGTGGAGCATGCGACGTACCGCCTACGAATAATAGGTAGACTCTCCCCAAGTAGATTCCATGAGTCTGTAGCGTATAATGTCAATCCCGTAGTGGATCAATTCCAACGAGCCTTTCAATCCCGTACTTCTGTAATCGACTCTATTGCTTCTTCAATAAGCGTTGGTTCTTCGATCAACTTTTTAATGACTTCCCAATCCATTGAAGGGCCATGACCATTAGGTGTGATGTAATGGCAAATTCTCTTAAGAAGTTGTACAATGTATCAGAGTCCTCCTCTAATTCTAAATCTGAGAATTATAATAGGACTTTAGGGCACTCTCAAGGGTGCCCCACCCATATATATATATATATATATATATATATATATATATAGGGAATTTATCCAGAGAGCACTGTGCCCATTTGAGTTCAAATGAGCTCTTGCTTTCATCATTCAGATCATGATCTAATGATCCTATTTTATCTCATCCATTCCCCTTTTTTAGCATCAATCCTTACCATAACAAACTCCCCCGCATTCTCCTCGTGAATGATTTCCTTTTTTGATTCGCAATTAAGTCTCTTCGACGTTGCATTGTATTTATTTTCGAAATTTCCAAAATCATCTATGGATTCGTCTTCTTGCGAAATCTCAAGATCTCCAGCGACGAAAGAAGATCGTCTTCAAGTCCTCGATTTGTAAGTTTTTTCGTTGTTTATTAGACATTTATTTATTGTTTTTTTTGTAGAATTTGATCGTTTGTTTTTTAATTCTCATTTTTAGTTTCAAATGCGATGGATCATCTGTGAATGGAAACTGATCATGGTTCCAAAGAAGCAATGATGAACGATGCTTCGTGGATGGATTTGAATCGTGAAAAGATCGTATCAAAAGGAGCGAAGATGGATGTCTCACAATTGGATTTAGATAGTGAAATCATTATTTCAGAAAAATTATACCAAGTTACTGATGACATTTGCATATGTTACTGATAATATATCATGTATTACTTTTCTATTTTATCATTCTTACTGATTAAAATCCATTCATAGTTACTTATGTATCTTAAGAAAATACAAGTTCTTTCTATCAAATACAAGTTAAGTAATTTATACGTAGCTATCAATAACACTTGACATATTGCAAGTAATTAAATAGACTACATCAGTAATTTATACGTAGCTATCAGTAACACTTGACGTATTGCAAGTAACTAAATAGATTACATCAGTAATTTATACGTAGCTATCAGTAACACTTGACGTATTGCAAGTAACTAAATAGACTAAATCAGTAATTTATTCGTAGCTATCAGTAACACTTGACGTATTGCAAGTAACTAAATAGACTACATCAGTAATTTATACATAGCTATCAGTAACACTTGACGTATTGCAAGTAACTAAATAGACTACATCAGTAATTTATACATAGCTATCAGTAACACTTGATGTATTGCAAGTAACTAAATAGACTACATCAGTAAAGAAGGCGGGGATGGACATTAGTAACAATCAAAATGAATACAGTAAAATGGATAATTGTAATCAGTACTTCTTGTATGGACATTAGTAATTTACATACTTAATTGCTGATCTCACAACAATAATTACTTGAGAACTGAATAGTATTACTTGAATAAAATGAATGAATTACTGATCTCAGTACAATGTAATATTACAAATGTAAATTACTGACCACTCGCAACACATAATTACTTACATACAATATATACATTACTGATCAAATGTACAATGACTATTTATTCGAAACGAAATTAAGGATTTGAATTTATCTTTCCAAAACCATCTTCCTTTTTTTAAGGACTCTGTATAATTGGAAATAGAAAAGGCTCAAACGTATTAATATCATTCCAAAACCGTGACCTTCGAAATAAGAAACCATTGAAATGAAAATACACGTGGTGAACCCACGTTTGGTGCTCAAAAAAACTCAAATGAGCACAGTGCTCTCTGGATATGTCATATATATATAGAGAGAGAGAGGGCTTATCCAATGCGCACAGGGCTCATTAGCGTTTCAATGAGCACTCATTTTAGGCCATACACGTGTATTAACAATAATTATATTTCTAATTATAGGCTACGACGTGTTTAAAAAAATCATATATTTCCTATTATACAACGTCCTTAAAAATTGGAAGACGGTTTTGGAAAGAAACAATTCAAATAAATGATTCCACGCGGATGATTAAGGATCCAAACGCTATGATAGTAATAAATATAATTCGGTCAAGTAAATGCGTATTGTGAGATCAGTAATATCAAAAAAATGATCAGTAATTTACATCCAAATAGTTACATTGTAAAGAATCTAGTGATATGTATAAAATGGTCAGGTAAATGTGTGTTGTGCGATCAGTAATAACATAACAAATGGTTAGTAATACCATTGTCTATGTAATGTGCATTGCATTGACAAATAGTTACTTTCTTACTTGAGCAATGCTCATGACTTACTGACCATTACTTTGTTATTACTGATCTCATAGTAGCTATTACTTGAGAATCGTACACATATTACTGAACATGTGATATAAGACAAGCACTTACTGACCGTTGTTTGGATATTACTGACTTCACAATAAGCACTTACTTGTCCATTGTGTATATATTACTGAATTATGCACCATGTAATAAAATGAATGTAAATTACTGACCGTTGTTTGGATATTACTGATCTCACAACAACCATTTGCGTGAGTATTGTGTCGAAATTACTGAATTCTATTCAAAGTAGTAATACATATAGAAATTACTGACCATTTGTTATGGTTTTACTGACATCACAACAAGCACTTACTTGTCCATTGTGTATATATTACTGAATTCTACACCATGTAATACAATGAACGTAAATTATTGACCATTGTTTTGGATATTACTGATCTCGCAACAACCTTTTACTTGGCTATTATATATATATATATATATATTACTGACATGAGCATTTGGATCTCGATTTTCTGTAAGAAATCATCGATTCGATTGTTTTCTTTCCAAAACGATCTTCCTATTTTTTAGGACGAGATATAATTGGAATAATACTTATTGTTAAATTGCTTTGCATATAAATCTCCTTCCAAAAACAACATCCTTCGAAATAGGTAACCACTCAATTGGTAATACACGTGTATGGCCAATAAATGGTGCGCATCGAAATACTAATGAGCCAGGTGCGCATTGGATAAAAATCCTATATATATATATATAGGAAATATTTCCAATGAGGTGCACCTTTCCTGGGTGCATGGAAAGCCCGTCATCTCATCCATTGGTAGTTAATTCAACGCATCCGATTAATACCCTTTTTGTCTTAATTTTTTAAATGCTGAAAACCCATTTTAGTTATTTTGTCACATTCTATTCTTGATCCTTCGTTGAGAATCTCATGCTAGGACTTTCCCCTACAACAAAAGATGACGGACTTGGTGGTAGCGCACATGGCGAAGCATGATGGCGATGGAGGAACTGCTGGTGCATGTGGTGGAGCACGACGACAGCGGAGGAATCCCTTGCAGATCTCATCATCCCTTATGAGCAAGAACGTGGGCACCTCCACCACATCCATGTCCATGAGGAACCCCAAGCAGCTCTCGTTCTCGTCCCCGTTCATTCTGGCAAACACGACCAAGTCCTCCATGGAGCGTGAGAGCATCATCACGGTGGGGTACACCTTAACGCACGACCTGTCATGCTTAAGGCAGACGTCGAGCACCACGAGCCTCCCCTTCACCCCCTTCTCCATCTCTGAGTGCCTCGACATCTTCCCTGCTATGGGGTACACCTTAATGTTTTGATGATAAAATCGATTCTCATTATCTATCGTCCATATTTTTTATGTGTGTACGTGTTGTGCAGATTCCAAGAGATATGATATCGAATGCTATGATTGTTGCCCTTGTGAATCACATAAACAATCCGTTGGAATGCATTTATCATGTAGGTTCATCAGTGAGGAATCTTGTTAAATATTCGAATATTTTGAATTGCAGTCATCGATACTTCACAAACAGTCCTATCATTGATAAGGATGAGAAGGCTATTAAAGTGGGAAATATCCCTTTCTTCTCAACTATGGACAGCTTTCGTTGTTACAGGAATCGTCGTTATCAAGTGCACTACCATGAGGCGGTCCTTGGCTGGCGGCGGTGAGGGCGGAGTCGAACTCGGTGGGGGAGTGGACTTACAACATTTGACTCTCGACCACTTATTACAATTGATGCATAGATTTTACAAATCTATGCAATCATTTGCAAATCCATTCAATGATGTCTTTTATAAATTATCTAACAATATCAGACTTTTTACAATCTCGAGTAATTTTTTTACAAAAACAGATCATTTTTTACAAATCTCATATGCTTTTACAATATCATATTATTTTTTAAATGAATATTTTTCTAATCAAATTTCTAATAATCTCAAATCATTTTTTTACAATTCTAAATCATTTTTACAATTTTGGGTCAGAATTTACAAATAGCAAGACATTTCCTACAAATATGAGATTGTTTTTTACAAAGACATTACCAAATTTACAATTACATCAATAATTGTATTACTAACTGTGATCTTATTCTACAATGCAAGATACAATTTTATAATGTGGATTCGAATTTTACAAAGATGCTTGGCATTCTGCAGGGTGCGAAAGTACCGTACATATTTGTGAAAAACACACATAATTGTGGGTGTGGATTTACAATCTTCATACAGATTTTACAAAACGTGCATGAATTTTTACAATAGTGTTATCAAAATTACAATTATAATAATAATATAACTATTACTAATTGTGATTTTATTTTACAATGCAGGATACAGATCTACAATATCAACGAAGATTTTACAAAGAGATCTGCTATTCTGCATTGCACGAAAATGCTACCACGTTGGCGAAACTTCATTAACTAAAAGACAACAAAAAATACCAAATCAGATATATATGAAGCTCTTTAAAATGGGCATAATGACGACCAAGGTGCACATGTCCGTTTTGATTGTCATCCCATTCAACCCAATCCATGGCCCGATCCTAAGTTTAGCCAGGTCCATTGTCAACTAAGCCAATACTGACTTCGTCTAAATTTGGAGTCAATTTGTACATATTTACATCCTTCTTTGATAATGGTCTTTTGAGGTATTGAAATTTAGGAAGACGAACAAGATCATGTTCATGAAGTAGGTGGTGAGAATCTAAGGTAATGATGAGAAGTTTCTCTGTGGCCTATTTTGAAGAAGTTATAACCTTTCATCCAGATTAAAGATATCGAAGGAATCTTGGCGATCATCGGTGACCTTTCATTCACTTCATTCTTACTATTGTGGTCTCTTATCTACATTTACTCTTGAGGGATGGGATGTCCTTTAGATTCTGGATAGATGACTCGTTCGAGAAGTAAGCATTGCGTTATTTGTTCCAAGACTTTTTTTCCTTAGCAGGCCATCAGGATGCGAGGGATCTTAGAGGCATGGTCTAATTGAGCTTTAGTTCCTCTTATTCTCTGCATGACCAACTAGATTCGATAGAAACGTTGTGGAGGGTCATCTAAGGGTCATGACCAACTAGATTCTCTGCATGACCAACCAGGTCTAACGCATAGCCCACAGAACTGCCACTAGTCCGGTGACCGATCCTAAGCTAGACGGGCGTGCGATGAAATATGCAGAATAAATGAGATGCAGGAAGATAAAGTAAAACAATTCAATGAGCATGGAAAGTAACTTGGGATAAAGGGCCTACACATACAACAAAATCAGAAATCTATACATGCACGTGACGTATGTATACACCGCGATGAAATCCATTGGACAACTTTTACAGGATTTCCACAGAAATACATCCACCCCTGCAAGACATAAAATAAAATGATGAAAGAGGAGAAAATGAACCAAGACTTGGGAGATTGCCGCTAGCCACCGAAGCTTGATGAAGTGTTAAGCTGTAATTTTCTTCTCGCTGCTCTTGATTCGAAAAGGTGAAAGGATTGAGAAGGATCGCGAGGCTGCATGAGAATTGATTTGAACATTCAGAATATATAAAGCTAAGTTGCTATTTTTCTGTCGTCTAATGAAGCACGCCTAGAACAAAACATATACATCACTTCCAGGGCAAAAAACTGTTTCTTACATTTAGAAGCACTTCCAGTATGAGAATCCTCTTCAGATATGAGATGCTTCAATGATGCAACTGAAACATAAGAAATACACTCAATTATCATTGATCAGACTGCTTCAAATGTTGTTCGATGAATTAAATGACCAATTTTATATCAATGTTGGAATTTTTTAAAATAAATAAATAAGAACCAATTCGCTCTTAAATACTTGAATACAGGCCAATTTTCTATTTACCACGCAGAATGTTCCACGTGATTCTTCCATCAAGGATATACCCAGATACAGATGTCGAAGATCAGTGATACCAAGTTAATAGTATGCACAATGAGGCATTATTTATGGGAGAGGATCATCATATATAGAAGAGAGTAAATAGTAAGTACAGAAATAGTAAGAGAAAAATCATAAATGAAGAAATGGCGACACTAACTCCATTAGAATAAACCCTATGATGGCAGCAGCTCTTAAAACTAACATATCATGTCCTTCTGTAAAGGCGCAATAACCCAAGCATAGATTTCCATTATTGTATTAAGGTCATCGAGAGGAGTACAATTAAGGTTTACTTTAAGCGTGACATTAGATTCATTAGGTGGTATTTCACTTTTTAAATGACCGTTGCAATGTTGTAAACTTTTTTATTAAAAAAATCATAAACGAAGAACATGAATTCAGACGATTTTGCACAAGCAGAGAATAATAGTTACCTTCACTGGAAGAAATAAGGGAACCTGTGTGACTATCAGCTGAAGAAAAATCTTGATCCATGGAACGTTCTTCACCGGAAGAGTTTTGACTCCTTTTCCCAAATTTCAAGAGCCTTTTGAACCCTTTAGGCTCCTTACTAGGTGGCTTCCCCAGGAAATCAGATGGCTGCTCTAAAGATGTAGGAGCCGTGAAGTTGGCTCCATGTCTGTTAGTACTATCGCCACCATTTTTACCAACTTCAAATGTTGTAGGTAGAGCCCCCGAATGATCCAAGTCGCCTATGCTTTCCATAGATGATAGCCTAGCATGTGGAGCTTGGTAAGGTTTCTCAGCATGAATGGTAGTGGATAGCTTTTGCATGTCATCTTTTGCAACCTGATAGACCACAGACAATGCAAAAATAGACTTAGAACAAATTAAAAATAGCTCCATCAAAGGGCTTCTCAAAATTCAAGTTCTATATCGATTCAGAAGCTTTGTCATCTCATTTTTTGAAAGCTGCCTTTAACTACAATCAAAGACATTTACAACTTAACTGAAATTTTGTATTCACAAACCTCAGTGAAGGCCAAAATCAAATATAAAACTAGAAGTTTGGAACAATGGTAAAAGTTGAGCAAAATATAAATATGCTTACATCAAACAGGCCCACATGACACAAGAAATCTAATCAGGCAAGCATTTTCTGTTTAAATGAACAAAATGTCTGCTTATTCAATGATTAAAAAACCATTATTCCTTTTTTGTTATAAGCCACAAGATGGCTATCTCATGCGGGACCCGGGTTGAAGAACCTTGTATGCACCCCCTCTTGTCATACCATACAGCAACAAGATGGGGTCGTGTTGCCGTTTGTACGAGAGTTTTTTTATGAGTGGTTCTATTTGTATTCGGGTAATATGGATCTGTCTATTTTTAAGGATCCGTGGCGAACCGCTACTTAGCTAACTTAATTCGCATTCGTTGTAATACGACCAATTAGCAACAGATTAGAACCGTGAGGACTCGGCTTAAATTTATCCTGAATAGGTCCAGGATCGAACACAAGGACACGACCTATTAATACAATTAGCTAGATATTAATAAATATGCTAAGTGATTAATACATTATCTAGATCAAAAGATATAACACATGCATCACAAAACAATATGAATGATCATGCATTTTTAAGAATGCAAGTCAAATAATCAACATAATGAACAGAATGAATTACATAACATATATACACACATTTAAACTAAGCTCCTGAATCAAACACATAACCTAGCCATGCATACGAATAATTTCAACATCTAACCGATACATTTACTAAAGCGAAATTTAATCTATGGTAATTAATAATGAGGATAATATAACCAATTACATATCTAATTAATTGATCATATCCTAAATGTCAAATCGTAGATTAATCAATGTCATTATGTAGATAATTAAAACGGCTTCACAATGTAATTTAAATCATCTCAATTGGAGTTCATATGAAAAAACTATTACACATTGATTCCAGAGGCATAAATGTAAATAAAAATAATTAAAAATACAAAATACATCAGAAAAAGTTCCCGCGGGGACTGAATTGTAAATCAGGTTAACCAAACTCATCTTTTAATTAATTACCCCCTGCGCGGGGGCTTTTAGGAAATAAATGAGAATCGATTCGGCATGACTGCAAAATAACCAAGTTCGCAAGCGTGAGGCACGCATCGAGGACTTGGATGCAATTCTGGAGAACCTTGGGTGTTTCAGTTGCAAATACACATCCCTCACATGTGCTTGGCACGCGCGGCAAGGCTCGGGTCTAGGTCTGCGGCTAGGGCAGGTGCGGAGGCTACGTGGCATGCCTCCATGCTTCGGGAAGGTGGCTCGTCCCACCGAGGCTCTGGCTCAACTAGGATGCTCGGGTTGATCGGGAACCGTCCGATCACATCGATCGAACAATACATGCTTATCTTTGCTCATCACCCTCCTCCGTGTATGGTGTCTGTTAGGCAGGGCTCTGACGACACCAACATGGCTCCATCGTCGATCTACCACTGCTCTGAAGGTCCTGGCATCTCCAAGGTGCCTTGATCAAGCTCGTGAGCGTCTGGAGATGGGTCTCTAATGTCTAAATCGCATAATCGATGAAGAACCGTCGAAGATCAGCCTCTAGAACGGCGCTCCTCTGAATCTTCCAACCAATGAAGGAGATACCTGCAAAACATTAGAAAATAGCCGAAGTATGTGTGCATGACGAAGCGAGGTGGACAGGAGGCCTGAAGGAGAGCGGATATGGAGGCCCAAAGTGGGTTCTCCTCTGATGAACGGAGAAGAAGAGGACTAGGTGGTTTGATTGCTGGAATGGGGGAAAGGTCAAAGTAAACATCTCGCGAAGACCAGTGGTCTTCGGTGAAGTTAGAGGTAAAGTCAATTAGGAGTGATAATCACTACTATGTCCTAATTAAATCAGAGAAAAGAAAATAAAACGAAGATAGAAACCTTACATGGATTGAAGACGACACGAAGATGAATGAATCGGCTTGGACTGAGAGTTGAGTTGACTCTCGGGTCTTCGCTTAACAAGGACAACCGATCCTTAAAGCTCGAACGGCCTTGATTCGGCCATAGCATGGCCTAGCGGTCATGGAACGACACCTGAAATGTGAACTCCATGATCACTCCTTCAAAAACCCTTCTTTCTGTCATGAAGAAGGGGGAAAGGCTAGGGCTCACTTCACGCAAGGGTGGACCGACTCAAATTGAGGCGATGGAGGAGTATTTGAAGGTGGAAGATGAAGGTGGTAGCGGTTCCCAAGAAAAATCGTGATCCAAATCTGAGGTCTCATACCTTCAGAATCATGTAAACCTTTGAAATGGAGAAGCTGACATCCTTCTACATACAAACCTCTGCAACTGCAGCAACCAAATCAATGGTTTGTTGGACATGCGAGCCCACGACGAGCCATTATGCAATGAATATTATTGCAAATCATTCCCTGATCTAAAAAATAAAAAAATAACTAATTTGCATAATAAGTCCCTTAGTACAATTAGGGTTATGTATCATGGCCATCTTAATGATCATACAATTATTGATTCAACTCAGCCATGGCCGGTCCCAAGCCTGGGTAAATGAGGAGGGTTGCGCGTTAGGTAGCCGACAGCCAGCGCAGGAGAGATAAATTCGTAAATAGTGTTCTTAAAGTTCTTCTAAGAACACTATTTATGAATTTATCTCGAAACCGTTCGGATCTTTTAAACATGGATTTAAGCAAACATACAGATTTCGTTGGGGCGTTCCCTACTTGCGACGCGTTGCATCGCCCGAATGCAATGAAAAATTGGCAAGGGCCGCTACATCGCAGCCTGGATGTAGTTCAAAATTTGCAAGGGTTCTCGCATGAGGAACACATGCGGGTAAATAAACTAGTTCTGATGCATCACCGCCCGGATGCAGTCCAAAATTTGCAAGGGTTCTCGCATAATGGACGCATGCGAGTAAAGAAGTTAGTCCAAAAGAGATTGCAAAGGAAGTTACGGATTGGTAGTTGGAATATCGGTACTTTAACTGGAAAATTGATGGAGATAGTGGATACAATGGAAAGAAGGAAGATTCATATATTATGTCTACAAGAGACTAAATGGGTTGGAGAGAAAGCAAGGGAGATCGAGAAGACATGCTTTAAACTTTGGTATTCAGGTAAAGATAAGGGCAGAAACGGTGTTGGAGTGGTTGTTCATAAAGATTTGAAGGATTGTGTGGTTGAGGTGCAAAGATTTGGGGATCGGATTATTTTGCTAAAGTTGGTGCTTGAAGAAGAAATTCTGAATATCATCTCAGTTTATGCACCGCAAATTGGTTTAGATGAAAGGACTAAACAAGCTTTTTGGGAGGATCTGGATAAGATTTTACAAGGAATCCCACAAAGAGAGATGGTTTGCATAGGTGGAGATCTTAATGGACATGTGGGAAAAGATGTTTCAGGGTATGCAAGTGTGCATGGAGGACATGGTTTTGGGGATAGAAACGAAGAGGGAAAAGTCATTCTGGATTTTGTAACTGCATATGATCTTTTCATAGCAAACACTCTTTTTAAGAAGAGGGAGGAGCATTTAATTACTTATAAGAGTGGCTCAACTAGAACACAGATAGATTACTTTGCGTTGAGGAGAAGAGATCGATTGTGTTGCAAAGATTGCAAAGTAATCCCTGGAGAGAGTTTGACAACCCAACATCGTTTGTTAGTCTTGGATTTACAAATAAAAGGGCTAGTAAAGAAAAGGAAGGTTCCTAAGATCACTAGAACTAGGTGGTGGAATCTTCCGCTGAAGCAATCACGCTTCAGGGAGAAGGTTTTAGAAGACTTATCTTGGAATTGTAGCGGTAGTGCAAACGAGATGTGGGAGGCAGTAGCATCTTGTATCCGAAAGGTAGCCAAAGAGATGCTAGACGAGTCAAAAGGAGGAGCTCCGGGTCAAAAGGAGGCTTGGTGGTGGAGTGAAGGGGTGCAAGAAAAGCTAAAAATTAAAAGAGCTTGCTTTAAAGCTATGTCTAAGGATAGAACAGAGGAATCTGTCACAGACTACAAAATAGCGAAGAAGGAAGCAAAGAAGGCTGTAAGTGAAGCTAAGTCAAAAGCTTATGAGGTTTGTATAAAAATCTCGACTCTAAGGAGGGCCAGAAGGATATATTCAGGTTGGCCAAAGCAAGAGAAAGGACCAAAGACCTTTCTCAAGTGAGATGTATTAAGGACGAGGAAGGTCACGTGCTTGTTACTCAGAAGGATATAGAGATTAGATGGGAGCAGTACTTCCATAAACTTTTCATTGGAGAAGGAAATAGAGAGATCACTTTGGGTGATCTAGCTAGTAGTGAAAGTTACTTGAATCGTGCATGCTATAGACGAATACAAAGAAAAGAAGTAGAGGAGGCTTTGAAGGTTATGAGACCTGGGAAAGGTGTTGGACTGGATGACATCCCTGTAGAAGTATGGAAAGTTTTAGGTGAGCGTGGTTTGACTTGGCTTACGAATCTATTCAATGTTATTTGGTGAAGCAAGAAAATGCCTGAAGATTGGAGGAGGAGTATCGTGGTGCCTCTTTATAAGAACAAAGGAGACATTCAAAATTGTTCAAATTACAGAGGTATCAAGCTGATGAGTCACACTATGAAAATTTGGGAACATATGATCGAAAGAAGGTTAAGGCAAGTTTCCCAAGTAAAAGAAAACCAATTCGGATTCATGCCAGGTCGCTCAACTATTGAAGCCATCCATTTGCTGAGGAGAACAATGGAGATTTATAGAGCTAAAAGGAAGAATCTCCATACGATCTTTATTGATTTGGAGAAGGCTTATGATTCCGTCCCACGAGAGATACTGTGGAGAGTTTTAGAGAAGAGACAAGTACATGTCCTATACATTAATCTCATAAAGGATATGTATGATAGGGCTTTATCTTGTGTAAGGACCCCGGCGGGGAAGACTGACTATTTTGATATCAACATTGGTTTACATCAAGGTTCAACTTTGAGTCCATTTCTTTTTACTTTGATTATAGACGAGTTGACAAGTCACATTCAAGATGAGTTACCTTGGTGTATGTTATTTGCTGATGATATTGTGTTGATTGACGAGACTAGAGATGGAGTAAATGAGAAGCTTGAGGTTTGGAGACATGCATTGGAGACTAAAGGTTTTCGTATAAGTAGGGCTAAGACGGAATATATGGAATGCACCTTTGATGGAAGCAATGGTGAAGGAATCGATGTGAAGATTGGTGACGATAACATTCAGAAGAGAGATTCTTTTAGATATCTGAGATCTATTTTGCAACATGATGGGGAAATTGATGGAGATGTTACTAATAGAATAAATGCAGGCTGGCTAAAGTGGAGAGGAGCCTCCGCTGTTCTCTGTGATAAGAAAATTCCTTTAAAAATTAAAGGAAAGTTTTACAAAGCTGCCGTGAGACCTGCTATGTTTTATGGTTCAGAATGTTGGCCTGTGAACCATAGACATGTGCAGAGAATGGTTGTAGCAGAAATGAAAATGCTAAGATGGATGTGTGGACATACACGTAAAGATCGGATTCGGAATGGTGCAATCCGAAAGAAAGTTGGTGTAGCTCCGATCGAGGATAAGATGCGAGAAAACCGCTTAAGATGGTTTGGTCATTTGCAAAGAAGGTCAACTGATGCACCGGTTAGGAGATGCGAATGTTGGGATGTTGAGCCGGCTAAGAGAGGGCGAGGACGGCCCAAGAAGTGTTGGAAAGAGACTATACGAAGGGATCTTAGTTTTTTGGATATAAGTCCGAGATTGACCCAAGACAGATCTGAATGGAGGCGAAGAATCCATGTAGCCGACCCTACTTAATTGTGGGAAAAGGCTTTGTTGTTGTTGTTGTTGAACCATAGAGGCCAGTACTTGGATGATATCTGAAGAGTTAGATTGAGAACTCATTAAGCATTGTCAAGTGATTGTTAGAAGAGGATCTCCAGCCTGAGATGAAGATGGTAATTCTTCTTTATAGGCTGATATCTTACCGACCTCTTGATGCATGTCTTATACACATGAATAAAGATTCAGAGATGTTAGATAAGTTAGGACAAAGAGTTGACTTAACGAGATCGAGATAACCATAACCTATGCCATATACTGTCACAATATAGGCACGAATCCTCTGACCAGAGACAGATGTGTTACTATATACATTTGGCAAACCGATAGGTTGATGATCTAATCAAGGTCTATACACTGATGAGCTGGTGTGCATACAAGGGCATATGAGTAATATGATATCTCAAAAGGGATCATACAGGTTCATTACTGAATCGGAAGACATAAGCTCACTCATAAGATATTGGGATAAAATTCCATGCATGGTCGTCTCGCTTTGGAAGCTTGACTGAATTTATAGATTTGATATATACTTTTGGAAAGTATATGACCAATACCTAGGTATGATATATATATATTCTTTTGGAAAGTATATGATCGATACCAACTCCTATGATCGCATGAGAAACTTAATGATAAAACCCTAAAGAAGACAGTATAAAATTGATCTAAATCTCTAGGTTTATTCTAGGTCTTCCAGTATGCAAGATGTAAGAGTATTAGGAATACTCGAGGGTGATGTGATCATAAACGATTGTATAACCATGACGCTTTCATTCCGAGATAGTGATGAAACACGTCTGGATTTTAGTGGCTCCTCTCAATAGATAAGTAATCTGATCTTAGTCTAAATGTTGGACATTGATCTAAATGAGATTTAGATGGAATGAGAATATAAGATTTACAGCTTTAATTTAATCAAACATCTTTGAGAGGTTCCCAAGATCTAGATTTGAGATATGATCTCAATATCCAAGTCACTAAACGTAGAACGTACAATCGTCATATCCTTATCTCCAAGTATCCGCGGAGAAAGCACGTTATTCTTGAAAGAGTTCAAGAATAATTTCATTGTTGATAATGTATCAGAGCATTGAGGAAAAACTAATAATTAAATATGATTTAGTTATTATGAATAATATGAATGTGATTCATATTATTTGGACACATGAGAATGAAAATCCAAGATAATTAAATATGATTTGATGATCGAGGATATGAATAATGTGGATATCACTATCCACATTAATCATGGATATTATAAATGTGGTTTATAATATATTAGAGAGAGATAATTGTAATTATTATTTACTGATTAATAGTTGATGTGAATTGGATTCACATTGGACAATTAGTTGTAATTGCAATTGCATTTTATTTTGGATGTGTGAATACGATTCACATTTTTTCAATGTCATGATTGAAATTGTCACAAAATAATTTAGAATTATTTTGGTGAATAATTATGCAATAAAGGTTATTGCATATGAGGAATATATGATGAGAAATAAGATCTCAACACAATTGGAATGGAAATCCTCTTACCATACAAGAGGGGGGGACAACCAAGTTGAATCCTTCAACTTGATGGTCATCCGCCCTCTTTATGGTATGTGTGTAGAGATAATTCGGTGTACTCTGAGTATTAGTTTCTTATTGTTTATTTCTTAATGTCTATCTTGTGTAATTTACCCATTGGCCACTCTCCTATATAAGAGAGCTTAGGGTTATAAGGAATAAACATCTTCTTTATTTTTCCCAACATGGTATCAGAGTGGCGGTCCTGGGCCGGAGCTCTCGTGCCCAAAACCCAAACCCTAACCCCACCCTCCGCCCTCGTTCTTGTGCAGACGCGCCACACATCACCGTGTGCCACCGCACGCCGCCTCACATGCTCTTGTGCGCCGTCTCGCACACCCCTGCATGCCACCACGTGCCGTCTCGCGTGCCACTGTGCGTCGTCTTGCACGCCTTCGTGCGTCACCGCGTGTCATCTCGTGCATCACCGCACGCTATCTCGTGCGCCGTTGCACACCGCCCAGCGTGCTGCTCTTACCCATGCGGTGTTTCCGTGTGTGACTTGCTTTACAACCACTCCATCGTCGGCATCATTTTCTCCGTCTACTTGATGGATTTGGATGCATAAGTCTACATATGCATTCAAATCCACATATGTTTGTGTAGACAATCATTTTTGATCTGTAAAACCCTAGTCTTCCACATCTGGCAATATGTCTGAGCACAAAGTCGATCAACCCACCACAGGCGCTTTCAGAGGTCCAGCGCCTATTGTCAAAATGGACGGGACGAACTATGAGCTCTGGGCTATGCAGTTCATGAGCCTTATGAAGTCAAAGGGTAAAAAACACATTCTTACCGAGGAAGAGCCAGTGGAGAAGACTGGGGTTAACGTCTCGTGGGAGACGGATGATGCATATGCCAAAGTCTGGCTTTCAGGGAAATTGACGATAGAGATTGCCAATGATGTGTTACATTAGCCCACGGTTAAGGCTATGTGGGACATCCTCGTAGCCACTTACTCTCAGGCGAGGAATGAAACCAAGATCCTTCAACTTCAGCATGACATATTCACTATCAAGCAGAACGGTCGGCCTCTACATTCGTTGTATACATCCATGCGTGGGATGTTTGAGAAGCTCCACAACTTCATGCCACTCACGGCTACCCCAGAGCAGCAGAAGATATATAGAAATGCTACGATGGTTGGTGTATTCCTAGCAGCTTTGGATCATGAATATGAAGCTGCTCGCTCTCATATTCTTGCGGATGCTACTCTCTCTCCTATAGAGGAAGCTTTCCGACAGCTCAGCATGATCACCGTTCCATCCACTGCCACTAGTCAGACCTCTTCAGCGATGGCAGCCTCCTGAGATAGAGGAGGCTCTTCTTCTTTTTGTGATCGAGGACCTCGTGGTAGAGGAGGTCGCATTTGTCAGCCCTGCATGTTTTGCCATCGCCCGGGTCATACCGAGGAGACATGCTACTCCAAGCATGGTTTCCCAGCATCAGACCGTGTAGCGGAGCAGGCTGAGCCCCCTGCTGCTTCTACTTCATATCAGAGATTCAATGACTTCGTGGCCAGACTGCGAAATATCATGCTGAGGAGGCCATCTCTAGGAGGCCATTCCCATGTCGCTGCTTCAGCCTCTGCAAATGCCTTTGCTACGGCCAGTACCTCAGGTAGTACTTGTGCCTTTACATCATGTTATGGATCAGAGATTACAGAATGGATTATAGATTCGACGGCGACATATCATTTATGCAGAGACAGAGGTCAGCTTACAGCATACAAACATGTTGCCCCAGGATGAACTGTGGTGATAGCCGATGGGACTCATTCCCTAATCACAGGACAGGGGGAATTTTTTGACACCTTCGATGCGTCTGCAGAACATGTTACATGCCCCAGATTTTTCTATGAATTTGTTATCTATCAGTCAGATTACGAAGGATTTGCATTGTTGAGCTATCTTTGACCCATTGTCTCTTGTTTTTCAGAACATTCTAACGGGCAGGGTGATTGGGTGTGGTCGTGAGCAGGGTGGTCTTTATTAAGGCCCTAAATGTCGGTTTCGGTCACCATTTCGGTATTGACCAAAACAGAATTTCGATGGAATTTCGACCAAAATTTCGGTCATTTCGGTCATTTTTTGTACTAGGACCCCCATATTTCGGTCATTTCGGCCATTTCAGTCGAATTTTGATTTCGATTGGATATCGATATTCGACAGAAATTCGACCGAATTTCGCTGAAATTTGAGGCCATGGTCTTTATCGACTGGTCCAAACTCCTTATGCAGGCATGTCCTCTATTTCGACTGGACCAGTCTCTCTCTTCACTTGGCATCTACGTTTTGGGCATCTCCCTCTTTAGAAGTTGTGTCATATCCTGTCGCAGAGTTCACCAGGGTCTTCCTTTCAGTATGAAGCTTGTCAGTTGGGGAAGCATCATCAGTCAACTTTCCCTAGTCATCAAAGTCGGAGCGGTAGCTCCCCTTTTGAATTATTTCATGTTGACATTTGGGGTCCGAATCGTGTTTCTAATCATTAGGGTCACAAGTTTTATCTTGTTGCAGTTGATGATTATTCTCGTTTGTCATGAGTTTTCTTATTGAAAAATAAATCTGAAGCAGGGGATATGATCAAAATATTTATCAATGAAGTGCAAAATTGTTTCTCTTCTTTTGTGAAATATATGAGAACAGATAATGCTTTGGAATTATGTACATGCATTCTATCTCATTTCTTTTCCTCCCGTGGCATTATTCATCAAACCACATGTCCTTACACTTCTCAGCAAAATGGTGTTGCAGAGCAAAAGCATCGCCATTTACTTGATATCATTCAGACACTTCTTATTCAGAGTCAGCTCCATATTCGTTTTGGGGTGATGTTGTCCTTACGACATTTTACCTGGCGAATCGCATGCATTCGTCTGTTTTGGGGAAGAAAACTCCTTTCTCCATTGTTTTTCCTGATAATGAATTATTCTCACTCACTCCTCGCGTCTTTGGTTCTATTGTATTCGTTCACCAGTTAACTCCGAGTCTTGACAAGCTCTCTCCTAGGGCTGTCAAATGTGTGTTTGTTGGATACTATAGGACTCAGAATAGATATCGGTGTTATGATCCTTTGCGCATGAAATATTACATTAGTGTTGATGTGACATTTTTTGAGTCTGTGATGTTTTCTCCTCTACAGGAGACAGGTTGATGGCATCAGACTCTGATGATGAGGCTTACATGCCACCTCCTCCTACGTCTTTGCCTTCTCCTCATCATGTGCCTGCAATACAAATACCACCACCACCACTACCTTCTACCCAGTCCCACATTGTTCCACTATTACCAAAATTCTATACCCGTCGACCTGGCTCTGCTCATGGTAATCGCTCGTCATCCAGCACACCTCAGGTTTGTTCTGATAACATGATTTCTAATGATGGATCTAGAGATATATCTATGCAGGGATCCTTGCAGGAGACTTGCCCACACATGGTTGATGCTACCAATGACCTGGATGTGCCCATCGCCTTACGGAAGCAAAATCGTACTTGTGCATCTTATCCTCTTGCGTCCCAGGTGTCTTTTCATCGTCTGACAGGGGACTTTCAGAGATTTGTCGTTGCTCTATTCATCATGGCTATTCCACGGAATTACCAGGAGGCCCTGAAGGATAGCCACTGACGTCTAGCTATGGAGGAAGAGATGGCTGCCTTGCGATCACGTGACCTGAAGTTTGGTTTTTGCTCCTCCTGGAGCCTCTGTCGCCAGTTGCAAGTGGGTGTTTACTGTTAAACACCGTGCAGATAGGAGCCTTGATCACTACAAGACAAGATTAGTAGCTTTTGGATTTACTCAGACTTACGGTGTGGATTATATGGACACATTCTCTCCCGTAGCGCCACTCCACTTTACGGATCCTTCTTTCAGTTGTTGTGGTACGTGATTGACCATTGTTTCAATTAGATGTTAAAAATGCATTCTTGTATGGAGATCTACAGGAGGAGATCTACATGCAGCAGCCTCCGGGATTTGTTGTTGAGGGGGAGTGTCAGCAGAGGTTTGTAGACTCCATAAGGCAATATATGGCATTAAGTAAAGTCCAAGGGCTTGGTTTCAAAAGCTCTCGGAGTTGGTGGAAAAGCAGGGGATCAAGACATCAAATGCATACCACTCATTGTTTGTGCAGAAGACACCTAGAAATACAGTTGTTATCATGGTTTATGTGGATGATATTCTTGTTACAGGGGATGATGCACATGGGATAAAAATGGCAAAAGAATTTCTGGGTTGTAAGTTTGTTACGAATGATTTGGGCACCCTGAGGTATTTCCTAGGGTTAGAATATTCTAGGAATGCGCAGGGTCTTGTGATGACCCAAATGAAGTATGTTACAGACATGCTTGTTGAGACAGACATGATTGGATGACGACCATCCACTACTCCTATGGATCCTAGCATGAAACTATATGATGATGATACAGAAGAGGTTGACAAGAGAAGATACAAAGAGATGGTGGGGAAGCTCCTATATGTTACTATTATTAGTCCTGACATCTCATTTGCAGTGAGTCGGGTGAGCCAGTTCATGGAGCAGCCTCGACAGGTACATATGGATGCTATATACATGATATTGCGATATCTAAAGTCTTCTCCAGGTGTAGGTTTATTATTCAAGAAAGGAGCAGCTCTTTCTGTTTCTGCATGTGCCGATGATGATTATGAAGGGTGTCCTAAAGACGGGAAGTCTACGTCTGGCTATGCAATATTTGTTGGCAGTTCTCTTGTTTCTTGGAAAAGTAAGAAACAAACGGTGGTAGCTAGATCGAGTGCAGAGTCTAAGTATAGGTCTATGGCACAAGCTAGTACAGAAATGATGTGGGTTCGAGCAGTACTAGCAGACTTATATATAAATGTACCTCTACCCATGCAATTACAATGTAATAATCAGGCTGCCCTGTTCATTGCACACAATCCTGCATTCCATGAAAGAACGAAGCATATTGAAGTCTACTGCCATTATACTAGAGACATGATTCAGTAAGGCTTAATTTCTACCTCCTACGTCAGCAGAGGGGAGCAAACGGCAGATATCTTCACCAATGCACTATTCAGAGGATCTTTTCAAAAGTGCTCTTCCAAGCTGAGCATGATTGACATCTATACTCCATCTTGAGGGGGTGTAGAGATAATTCTGTGTACTCTAAGTATTAGTTTCTTATTGTTTATTTCTTAATTTCTATCTTATGTAATTTACCCATTGGTCTCTCTCCTATATAAGAGAGCCTAGGGTTCTATGGAATAAACATCTTCTTTATTTCTCCCAACAACGTGGGATCTTCTCCTTGCAATTGTTACATCTTTGTTGCTGTGATTTGAATTGAAATATATTAATTGATTTTAATATATTTAATTCAAATTAAAGCTAACAAATTTGTTGTTGGAAATTAAAACACAACAAAATCATGATCATTGATTTAAAACACAAATCAATGTCAACCATTGGATTTGTGTGCACACGTATTGAGATCTGTGGACATCCAATTTAGTATAAAAAGGAGAGGTAGCCCTAACCTTTTATTTTGGACACAATAACAACAACTCTCTCTCTCTCACACACGATCTTCCTCTCTCTCTTTCTCAATAATATGGCCATCCATATTATTGACCTAGAGATCCTCGTATATGTCACGATTTCATTATGCTGCCAGATTGTTTACTCATGGATCTCCATCTTCTTCGATGCTCGTTGCTCGAATCATCAACTTGGATTGTGGGAAGCACACGATTAATCCTCGTGTCCGCAAGTGTGATTTACGCCAGATTGGACTTAAGATAGGAGAATCTCTTACTTTAGAGATTAGTGATCGCAACCACACTTCAAGAGGTATTCCTTGAACTCGTTTGTGATCTTGATGAAACGTTTTGAGAAGCGTTCTCGAAACATCTGGTTTCATCCGTTTAATTTTTTAAATTCTGCTGCTCCGAGCAACTAGTATGACTAGTCGCTCCCGATTGCATATGATGCGATCTTCACTTCCGTGATGCACTTAAGGTTTTTCCCATAACCTTTATGGTTACCACCCCATCTAGCATTGTGATGAGAGAAGAAAACCCGATTTCTTCTTATCAAATAATAGCACCGCAAATGGATGTAGCCAGATGCCATCCTAACTTTTTTATCGGTTACAACTACAAACAACTTGGGAAGGCCTCCTACCAGCACCCCTTTCCCAACCAAACATCCATCCAGATTATGAACTCTCCATGATCTATCAACTAGTTGCCATTATAGAAGCGGGGTCATCTAACCTTCAACAACACAAAACCTTTGGTGTCATAATCTCACTCTGCCTTCAATAACATGCTTCCAATGCAAATTGTGTATACTTTTTAAATGTATTTAATAGATAGAAAACCCATGCAATTAATAAATACTGTGTTTCTATATAAGGGCAGCAAATGGATGCATTCACATTATCGTAGAGCCTCTGCAGTTACACCATCCATATATTGTATCATGAAGGTAGTTCTTCTTCCTAAACTAAACATTTTCTAGCAAATGACCACTTATACGTTAAGAATCGTGATTCATAATATAAACCAGACAACTCGTGTAGGTTAGTAGAACCTTCAAGATCTAAAGTTTTATTTGTTAAAATTGTGTAGAGCTAAAGTAATCTTATACAAGGTGTACTTTGAAAGTGGAGGAAGAAACTGCTAGCTTCTAAGCAAAGTATACCTCATAAGAAGGCTGACAAGGCGGCAGGCTTTTGACAGGAGGATCACGGGGTCCCTTGTACCCAGTTTCTGATTCGATCTCCACTCTACATGACCCAGTTGTCTTCGATGTCTCTTGAGATGCAATGACTGGTATAATGAATCTCTCACGTTCCATCATCACAACTGTCTTCTCGACGACAAGGCTTTCATCTACATCAGAAAACTGAGAGGCTCTTTCCATGGTACTTTTTCCATTAGTGCTTTTAGGAGTCGGAGTTAACTGATCTTTTTTACTTTGCTCTGGACTTGTTTTGGTTGGTTTTGTTTGTACTACACCATTATGTGTCGTCTGCGTTCTCAACTTGAGTTCAGGCAGTGTTGCTGCCTTGGATTTGTCTAAATTTATGATAGCAGAAATCTTTTTGATCTGAGGCCCTTCAGACACATTCTTCTTTTCAAGACGATCAATTGCCTGGAATTTCAGTGAAGCAGCATGAACACTGTAATTTCCTTTAGAAACTGAAGGATTTGCCTTAGATATTCGAACAGTGCTGCATGGCTTGATAGATGAATGATATAGAGCTCCACCCCTTGGATCAGACAGTCTTCTAGTCACAGGAATGCCCTTCTTATCAATTGTTGCACTTCGATTTTCCTTCTTTAGTTCTGGTAATGATGAGACTGATCTACTCAAACCATTTCGGGATAATCTATCACTGGTTAATTTGCTAATTGCAGTAACTTTCTGAGGAACACCAGATCCGGTGGAAGCTCTTCTAACTGAAATTTTCTGTAAGGGTGAAGCAGAGGTTGGTTCTGAATCACTGAATTTCGATCCCCTGAGCAAATTTGGGGAGAGTTTAGCTGGAACTTGGGGTCTGCTTTGCAATGACGCGGTCCCTCGTTGAACAGAAGATGAAGTTCCTCTGGCAGCAATTCTCCTCTGTCGTTCGCGTTTTAGAGCTTCAAGTCGTTTTATCTCCTCCTCCTCCTGAACAATTTGTCATTGTAGATGTAACATTAGATGCAACTAAATACAGATTTTTCATGATTTGTAAATATAATTAGGACTTTTGGCCTTATAAGAAATGAAGATTATACAGTAGGCATCTTTCTTTCTTGATACAAGGATAACTGAGGAATAAATCTTCAGGAATCAGTCAATAACTTGATGTCATCTTGGACTCTGAGATAACATAAACAGGAATATCTTGTTACCGGTTAGAAAATAGGAAGTGGAAGCAGAATGATAAACAGAGCATGATCAGAAAGAATAAACTTGAAGAACACAAAGATTTAACATGGAACCCTACTCCCTAAGGAGCGGGATAAAACCACGGGAGAAGCCCTCTAAGGGGTATATGCTTCATTGTTTTTTCTCATCTGATACAGGAGGTCTGGGGCTCCTTATATAGCCTCCACAGAGCCTCCAAGCCCCACCACTGGTAGATGTGGGACTAAACATATGGATGGGGTAAAGGGATCCGTTTACCCTCCTACAACACAATAGGCGCACATGACAAATACTCCGACACTCCCCCTCAAGCTGGAGCATGCAATGCTCAGCTTGGACAAACAGAAAGAGACTCAACTCAACGCTAAAAGACACTACGGGCAATATCAACCCAACGCCACAATTGCTGTTGTCGAGGACGTTGCTTCTCATGCCGTGCAAGTGAGGAGGACGAACGGGTTGGAGTGTGAGTCAACTGAATCTCCTCGTCGGAAAGAATGTGCTCTGAACTGCGCCTGTCAGAGTCACTGCAATTGGAAATGAGTTTCCTCGTCGGAGAACCGGGTCTCTCCCATCTGGCTCAGAGAATGGTACCCTACTCTGGAGTACATATGATACCACATGAAAACCCTTGCCAACATGGCATTGGGAATGGTCCTCTACTCTGGAATCCCTATGATTCACATAAAAACTCTGGCCGAACAACAACAAGAAAAGATGGGGACCACGACAAAAGATGGCATACATGCGCTCATCTGAAAAGAAGACCGCATACTCGTGCGTGTCTGAAACTGGAGACTCGGAATCTGACGTCGAGCCTGAAATCAACACAACTGTAGAGTCTGAACAACTGGTTGGTCTGCAATCTCTGAATCTGGCATCTGAATCCGAACAAGACCTGTGACTCTACACTAATACTCCCCCTTTCTCCCATACTAGTCGGAATACATGACATCGACTATGTTGGGAGAAGACAAGATAATTGGGGGAAATCAAATAAGCCGATCACATTTTTTTTCGGTTCTTCAAACTATTTTTTTAGAAACATTTTTTTACGGCTCTTCTCTCTTTTTTTGCATTTTTTTAAATAAGCCATTTGTCATTTTTTTCTCGGCTTTTCATCGTCATTTTTTTACTTATGGCAGGCCCCTCTCTTCAAATTTTTTTAACGTGCGGCCCTTAAAACTAAGCCTCACCCCTTTTTTCAAAATCGCAGCCTTAGGGTTCCACGATGGGAACCCTCTCTGAAAGGAATGGACGCCGTCGCCTGGGATGGTTCGAGGGCACCGCCTGGAGGCGCTAGAGGAGAGCGTCGCGCATTCTCGCGCGCTGCCTACTACATCGAGCTCCGCCTGGATGCGCGTGGGGAGGGCGAAGCTTGGAGCTAGAGCACGCGTGTGGAGCACGCCTCTCAGGCGATGGCTACCCACGAGTCACGACTGGAATGAGGGATGTGTGTTCGCCCATGCAGCAGGAGGCTCGGAGGGCTGCGCCTGGAGGTCCGGGTCGCCTGGAGGTATCGCCTGGTGCGGCTAGGGCATGCTGTCTGGGCCGATGCTGCCGCCAATGAGGAGATACCAAGGAGGCCTTGTCGCATAGAGGTATCGCCTGGGGGTATTGTGTGAAGAGATCATTCCGCGTTGAGTTGCTAGAAGCGATGGAAGCGTAGAGGTATCGCCTCGAGATACCAAGTTGAAGATGGGCTTCCCTTATAATGCTGCGACTGGCTAGAGAATCGAGATAGCCCATGCGCAGATGGAAGAAGATAACAAGCTCCTTCCTTTTCCTCTTCCAAAACGACGGTACGGGAATATGGAGGATCGCGCGGCGATCTGGGAGGCATATCTCGTCGTGTGCGATGAGGGAAGTTGCGGCACGCGCCAGGGGCTCTGCTTGCCAGGCCATGCGCTACCAGGACAAAACTTGAACAAATAACAATCGACTCTCGAAATAAAAACATGAACTCCTCGATAATCGAACCCGCTCTGATACCATGTTAGAAAATAGGAAGCGGAAGAGGAATGATAAACAGAGCGTAATCAGAAAGAACAAACTTGAAGAACACAAAGATTTAACGTGGAACCCTACTCCCTAAGGAGCGGGATGAAACCACGGGAGAAGCCCTCTAAGGGGCATATGCTTCATTGCTTTTTCTCATCTGATACAGGAGGTCTGGGGCTCCATATATAGCCTCCACAGAGCCTCCAAGTCCCACCACTGGTAGATGTGGGACTAAACATATGGATGGGATAAATGGATCCTGGAAGGATCCATTTACCCTCTTACAACACAATAGGCGCACATAACAAATACTCCAACATTACCTAACTCTCAAGTGTTTAAAATATTTTCACCAATTGTAATTCAAGCAGCGAGCAAGGGCTATTGTATATTCCAGTAGCTGGCAAGGGCTACCGTATATCAGAATGTAATGTTAAGGGCACCAGTTGAAAGGACTCCAGCTATTAAAGGTTTGAGAATATTAAGTCCACTTTTTTTAATCTATTTTAAGCATAATTTCCTTATTCACGTTTTTGCTAGAGTCTGTTTTCACAACTGGAGCACACACAAGATACCCCTTAATATATTGTTGAGAATGAAAATTATCTATCAAAATTGTTCATAATAGCTATTCAGATGCAGAGAGATAAAAAGAAAGATGAACTGCTTAGATAAAATCATCCACACAATGCTTTCACCTAATTTGGGTCTCCTCGTAAAAATCTGTGTCAATTTGTGATTGGAAAAGTGTTACACCTTTGGTTATTTGTGTTGTGATCCGCATGTTTTTTTATTGCAAATAGGGTGAACTCCCGAGGCGGGAGTCACCACAGCCACTTTTTCATTAATAAAAGATAGAGTGCATTAGCTTGAAGCCCAAAAATTGTAAAGCGCGTTAAAGTGTGACATTACATTCTCAGAGTGAAATCTCTGGTTTTTTAAAAATCAGCTCATTCCGCCCATTCCAGATGGCCCAAAGCACCGCAAACGGCTTAGCACAGTCATCCGTCGAACCCAAGCCCACTGCACGAATCGACCTCCAAAAAGCTTCTAAGTTGCTGGCCTCCACCAAGGAATCCCCACGTCCCGCCAGATCTGAGACGACGTCGCACACCCGAAGAAAATGTGGTCTGCATCCTCCACAACACCCTCACACCTGTCAGAGCACATGTCTGCCAAACCAAACATCTCCTCCTCCTCGCTTTATCACACAAACGGTTTCTTCTCAAACACCAAAGGAAGATCTTCACCCTGCACGGGATCCTGGTTGCCCAGATAATCTTCATGTCCGCACACATCACCTCGTCACGCGCCATCGTCGCATGCTATAAGGGGACCTACTTAATTTTTTATTTGTTGAGTTATTGTGCTTATATTGGTAAACGTATCTTGGGGTGAGGAACCGTTTAATCGTCCTCTATATATTGCACTCATCCCCCCCCCCATTCCGCCCATTCCAGATAGCCCAAAGCACCGCAAACGGCTTAGCACAGTCATCCGTCGAACCCAAGCCCATTGCACGAATCGACCTCCAAAAAGCTTCTGAGTTGTTGTCCTCCACCCAAGGAATCCCCACGTCCCGCCAGATCTGAGACGACGTCGCACACCCGAAGAAAATGTGGTATGCATCCTCCACAACACCCTCACACATGTCACAGCACGTGTCTGCCAAACTGAACAGCCTCCTCCTCCTCGCTTTATCACACAAACGGTTTCTTCTCAAACACTAAAGGAAGATCTTCACCCTGCACGGGATCCTGGATGCCCAGATAATCTTCATGTCCGCACACATCACCTCGTCGCGCGCCATCGTCGCATGCTATAGGGGGACCTACTTAATTTTTTATTTGTTGAGTTATTGTGCTTATATTGGTAAATGTATCTTAGGGTGAGGAACCGTTTAATCGTCCTCTATATATTGCACTCATCCCCCCCATTCCGCCCATTCCAGATGGCCCAAAGCACCGCAAACGGCTTAGCACAGTCATCCATCGAACCCAAGCCCATAGCACGAACCGACTCCAAAAAGCTTCTAAGATGTTGTCCTCCACCCAAGGAATCCCCACGTCCCGACAGATCTGAGACAACGTCACACACCCGAAGAAAATGTGGCCTGCATCCTCCACAATACCCTCACACCTGTCACAGCACGTGTCTGCCAAACCGAACAACCTCCTCCTCCTCGCTTTATCACACAAACGGTTTCTTCTCAAACACTAAAGGAAGATCTTCACCCTGCACGGGATCCTGGCTGCTGACGAGCCCGCGAAAGCCGCGATAAGAAATCGTTTTTAATGGTCGATCGTGAAAATAAATATATGTCGTTCGTTGTAGGCGGCAATCGGAGACAGTCAAGAAATAACCACAAAATAATGATTCAATTTCAATCAAGTGGTTTTTATGTTTATTTTACTTGGGCAAGTCCCAAGGTCGATCACAAGGAGGCAAAGGAACAACCTAGATTAATGTCTATCCAATTTTTAGTTCGGTTTTCAAGGCGGTATTTTTTTGGAATTTTTCAATGCAAGATTAGATGCGAAATGCAAATTCGGCCTATTTTAGGGACTAAAATGTAAAATACGTTCAAATGATGTCCGAAAAATACGAAACTTGGCCGAGATGTAAAATATGATGAAATAAGTGTGCTGTAATTTTTTTGGAGTTTTTAGATGCAATATGAATTTTTTACGAATTTTTAATGCAAACAGAATGATTTTTCAATATTTAATTTTAATAAATATTAAACCTACTTATTTTCGAAAACTAAAATTATCTAAGATCTATCACTAGGTGATGGATCCCAGAAAAATCCTAGATCACAAAAATGTGGGGTCTAATACCTATTAAAAATTAAACACTGAAATATGCAAAATGATTTATACAAGGCAAATGATGCATGCAAATGCAATGATTTTTGGGCACAATGTCAAGCAACTTAATCTCTACAATATGTGATTTTTGGGGAATTTTTAGAGTCACGGTTAATTAACTACAAATTTCCAAGCACAGATTGGGCAAAATATTCTAATTTCCACAAAATATTTAATTAATAATTAACCGGTCATCACAGAAATTTCCACAGCATGTCAAAATGTAGAGCATTAAGCAATGAACAAAGTGCTATATTTAAACAAATAAAATGATGCAATGTAGAGGTCTATAATGCACGACAAACACAGGGGCACAGATGCAATAAATACATAAATTAAACATGCAAGGGGGACCTAAAATCAATTACCAGAAGATCCGGGGGCCTGAATGAAAATTTTCCAAATGGTCACGTGCTCTGCACGTGACCTCTGGCTGGAAGGACCTGGCGCGAATACGGAGGAACCCGGGGGGGTCTTCTGCAAATTACCCCAAGGGTCACGTGCGCCGCACGTGACCTGGGGTTGAGTGTTGACGAAGTTTCCCCACGCACGTGCGTAGCACGTGCGGGGGACCTCGGGCCCAGCGCCCGGCGGTCGAAGGCGGAGTGGCGAAGCGGAGCTGGCGGGGGTCCGGCCTTGGTCGTCCTCTGGCTGGCGGCGAAGGCCTTCAGGAGCGGCTGTGGTGGTCGAGAGGCGGTGCAGCAGCGGCAATGGAGCGTTGGCGGTGGAGTGGCCGGCGTAGCGTCGAAGTTGCAGAGGTGTTGACGGAGCGGAGGTATCGTCGTCGTCGATGGCGAGGAGCGGAGCAGAGAGGCACGAAGCTCCTTGGCGCTGGCGATGGCTTCCTAGTCGGCGAAGGCGTGTCGAAGACGATGGCGGTGTTGTCGATGGAGCGGTGGTGGCGTTGTTGCAGATAGAGTAGCAGATGCGTAGCGTCGTAGGCGTGGTGGAGAAGAAGGAGCTCCAGGGCCGACACACGGCCGGCGGTCGTCGAGGAAGCGCGTGGCGGAGCTGGCGTGTCGGCCGAGGTTGTCGATGACGGTCGGAGAAGAGGATCGAAGGCGGAGGCGAGGGTGTGGCTCCGAGCGGAGCGAAGAGCTCGGAGCGGCGAGGTTGAGAGCGAGAGCGGAGGGTGGAAGGGAGAGGAAGAGAGAGATAGAGAGAAGGAGAGAGAGATACCTGGGGGAGGAGGCTCTACGGCCGATCGCCGGAGCGGAGCAGCTGCTGCTGGAGGCGCTGCGACGAGGAGCGGAAGGCTGCTCGGATCGCGCCGGCGAGGGTGGCTGTCACTTCACCTGGAGAACGGCGGAGGTCGGCCCCTCCTGGCGGGACGCAGGCGTTGCGGAGGAGCTCCAGGTACGGCGGAGTCGAAGAAGATGGCGTTGGCGGAGGAGCTCCAGAGGTGGATGGAGGCGGAGAAGCGTGAAGCTGCTGGAGGTGAAGAACGTAGACGTAGGAGTGTTGGCTCGACGCAAAACGCGGAGCAGGAGCAGAAGGCCGCTGGCGGCGCCGCGACGACGTCTGAGAAGACGCCGGATCTCGCCGCGAAGGGGGTCACGCCGGGCTGTCACCACCGGCAGGGGAACCCAACTCCAAGCTTCGGCGGATACCGTTGGTCGGGGGTCGGCGGGGCTCTTTATAGGCGAGGGAGGCGGCCGGTGGTTGCGTAAGACGCGGGGGAGTCGTTGGCGGGTGCGAGATCGGCGGGGGCTGTTGGGGAGAGGAGAAGGCGGCGGAGGGCGCGATGAGGCTGCAGCGCGAGATTGGAGGCGGAGGAATCGTGGGTGGTTGGGAGGTAGACGAAAGGTGCTGGCCGTCCGATCGGCCGAGATCGGGCGGCCAGATGGACGCCACGTGGCGATTAAATGGGCAGGAGCCGGGCACGTGCGGAGCACGTGCCTGGGAGGCACGTGCGACGCACGTGCGTCCGCTTTTATTTTTATTTTTTTTTAATTTTTTTTAATTTTTTTATTTTTATTTTTTTATTTTTTTATAAAAACGAGTATAAAAAAGGCTCAAAAAACGCTGACACGTGGCGGTCTCTGGGGTTGCCACGTGTCAGCTCCAGAAAAATCCGAAATTAAAACCTTTGTAAAATCCAAAAGAAATATCAAATGACCTCGGATCAAAAAAGTTTCTTCACGAAAAATGCTCGTCTCGACGAGATCTACAACTTTCATGAAGACATCAAAGCCAAATTCGGCCAAATGTGAAAAGTGAATTTTTGGGGTATCCCATGTACATAGAATACCTTGATTTTTGGGTTTTCTATTTTTTTTTGTCATTTTTAAATAAGATAAAAATCCGGAAAAATAGGGGAAAATCAAAGATAAATAAAAGACACCTTAATCTAATTTTTTTGGATTTTTATTAATAAATAAAATATATACATAAAATACAAGTCAAAAAGCCGCGAAAATACAATGTACAAAAGAGGCCCAAAACCCAACTTTTACATACGAGCTCCGATTCACTTGAACTTGGTCTTGTTTTGAAGGTAATTGAATGTGCATTAGTTCAAAAGTGAGTAGGATCAAATCGGACACTGGATGGGGAAGATATGTGGCTTTTAGTCCGAAAATCCTGAAACTAGGGTTTGGGTTTTTGGTCCACTTACCAGGGTTAATTATTTTTTTGTATTTTTCATTTATGCTTGTGAGTGATATGTACACAGTGGAAGTGAGTTTGTGGCAATTGGAGTTAGCATGAAGAAGTTAAAAATAGGGGAAGTTAGGCTATTTACAGGTCAATTTGGGCTTGGATTTTTGGCTTCTTAAAATATGCAGAATTTACCGCTAAAATGCAATTCTTATGAAATCATGCCTGAATGCTAATTATGCGAAATAAATGCAGAAATGCAGTTGATTTTTAAGGACTTAAGCTTAATAAATGAGATTTAGAGTGATGAATCCGAGATTCATCATCCCCCTATACTTAAACCATGCTCGTCCCTGAGCATCAAAAAGAAATGCCATGAAGTGAAATGAGACTGGGTTCCATACCAAAACCATGAACTGAAGGTGAGAATGAAACTAAACTCGACCTTTGGATTAATAGTGTGGCGGAACTTCTTTGAGACTTAGAATTTTAGACATCAACAGCCCTCAAGTTCTACACATCATTGTTACAGTTTCAACTCAGAAGTCATCTTAGATCAATCCTCTTCCCAAAGTATACCCTATGAACATTGAATAACCGACTCATGTGTGTGAAAGGTTTTAGCTCTTCCCATTCAGAATGCCGGACTACCATGCTCCTCTCCTCTCCAGTAACTCGTCCTCGGGGAGTCAGGTATTTCCTTCTAAGGTCTGTCGTGCTGTGTTCACAATCGAAATGGGGGAGAAGCTAGAAGAAAGAGAAAAGAACTGGAGGGGGTGGCCAGTGTAGTCACCTCTCCTTGTGAAGATGGCCAGTGTAGCCAAGTCTCCACCAAGATCTGCAGGTTTCTTGAAGCTTGGACCTTTTTGGTCGAATTTTTATTTGGTAGACTGCTTCTTTGTATTTGGAATTTTTGGTGGTTCTGCTTGGATCTTGTTTTGCCCCTACGGATATAGCATCTTTTTATTCCGTACATTTTTTGGGATCTTAGAAAAATTGTGCCCAGCCGTCCATCCCTTTTCCGAAGCTTTATTTCAACCCGTACTCCGGTCTTTAGATTTCCACGCTACCAGAAAAGAAACTCACATAGTCTTCCAACATCCCGTCTGGGTTGAGCTAAGTGCATAGTGCGAGAGTGCAAATTAATTCCCTATTCCAGAGTTGTACCCAGAATGAAGAGATCAGGTTAGACACTAAGAGTCAAACGCTGCACATTGGCATGTGGAACTTAAAGAATTAAGTCAAAAGACCTGAAGCTCTTAAAATCCTATTTCTCGGTGAAGTTCCTCTGAAAATTAGGTGGATTAAGGGCAAGTCCAGACCACTCTCGGTTTCGGCTCATAACTCGGTTCAGAACCCAATGACTTTTCACAGATGCAAATGCATGTAAAGTTGGATGAAGTGCAGGTGTGTGCAATGCAGACACATTTTTTTTTTTTGATTTTTTTTTTGACATTTTATGCAAGGGAATTTTTTTATGCAGAAAATGGAATCAGAAGCCTTTTTTTTTCAAAAATTTTGGGCAAGTTAGTGTTAGTAGCAAAACTTTTTTTTTTCTCAAGTTAGTACCCACCCCGTAAATACATATAGACTTACGCGAAAGTACGAGATATGGGTAAAATATATACAAAGTATATATACAGACCCCCCTATACTTAGCGAGTGCTGTGTCCTCAGAGCACAAAAAGCGTAATGAAGACATAGCTCGGGCTAAGCGTAAGGGAGTGGAAAATTTATATACAATGGTTTAGGAAGTAAAGTGGAAAAGAGTGAGTGAGGAGAGTACATGCAGGTGGACGTCGGTTCCCCCTATACTTAGGCTGTGGATAGCCTAAGTATGGAAGAAGGGTGAAAATGGAGCGGTTAGGAGTCAGGAGAAGAATGATATAAACAGATGGCATCGGTCCCCCCTATACTTAGGCCTTGGCCTAAGTAGAGGAAGAAGCTGTACAAGGAGACCGATGTGGTCGGGAGGGAGGGTGGGTAGCCGAATGATTAAGGCGGTTTTCGGCTGATCTTCTTGTGAGCCTGTGGTGGGAGATCATAATGATGAGGTGAAGATGGAGCATATGATTCCCAAGTACAATCAGTGTCATCCTCAGAAAAATCATGATGGATAATAGATGAAGTGTTTGAGTCAGATGAAAGATATCCATCATCAGAGTTATCCTCAGAGGAGTAGTATTTGAAAGTGGACATACTCCAAGTCTGCATATCTCTTTGTTTCTTTAATTGTTTTCTCAGAATTCGTTCCTTCTTGGGGTCAATCAATTTGTCCTCAGATGATGGCTCAGAAGCACCGGTCTCAGTCAGCTCATACGAAAGAATTCCGGTGTACTTGAAGAGGGCAGGAGCATCAGCTTTGGATGAGTAGTAGTTAGGAACGGGAGTTGTCCAACGAGGATTGAATTTTGGATCTTTACGAAGATATGGCTTTAGGGCAGCCGAACAGACTTCACTCATGTAGACTACCTTTTCCGGACCTGATGAGGGACCATCAGACGATACCTCTTCCGGAAGATCAAAGGTGACTCTCTTTTTATTTCGTCGTGAAGGTGTCGGTTCACTTGAGTATCCGGATGAATAGCCATTTGAATTTTCCTTGGTTGGTGCTCGGTCTGTGTGCTTGCTCTTTGTCTCCCGAATGTTTGAGCACTCTCGATTTGGGATGATTTGGTCAAGATATTCAGAGAATGTTGCTCCAGGGTGTGACCATGCATATGTCTCAGGATCGTAGTAGAAAGATTTGTCTATTTTGAGATCCTCGGGGATTTGAATATTGGGGAGAGTTTCTGCATGTTCTTTCTCCATTGATTCGATGTTGGTGCATTCCTGAGTCGAGTTGATGTAATCCATGTAGTCAGAGTAGGTTGACCCAGGGTGTGCCCATGCATAAGTCTCCGGATCGTATGATTCATATACATGATTCTCCCTGGTGAGAGCGATTGGGAATGGAGCAGGGGGGAGATTTTCTAAACCAATAGTCTCATCAACAACCGCTATCTCAGGTGTGGCTGCGGGGTAGGGCTCTTCTACCGTTTCATGGTTACGGTTGTCGGGGACTTCGTGGGTTGCCTCAGAAGATCGTGGTTCCTCAAAGACATGGCCAGTTTTAAGTGCTTCCAATGCTGTGAAATTGATTTCCCGAGTCTCACAATCAATACTCGCCTTGGCCAATGCCAAGAATGGCTTTCCGAGGATGATTGGAGACTGGGTGAATTCTCCTTGATGCTCAATATCAATGATTGTGAATTCTACTTTGAGCGGAGCACCTTGGAATTTCATGATGACAGAAATGGTTCCTCTCGGCCGTTTTATCGATCGGTCCGCCAATTGAATGATCTCTCGTATCTTTCGAATCGGTCCGAGTTTGAGTTCATGGAATACAGAGGTCGGGAGGATATTAATTGGTGAATCGTCATCAATCCGAGCATGGGTGAAAATTATGTCTTTGAGTACACATTCAAATCTGGGCAACCGCTTTACTATGCGGCTCTTGGTTTTTCTCCTCAACACCAAGGAGGAGGCCATTGACAATATATGTCTCTCGGTTTTTGTTCGAATCCTGCCCGATTTCTTCATCGTTAATTTGTCCAATACAAATCCTTTAAGATCGGGGAAGTGTTCAATGGCCTGTAGGAAGGGAAGTTCAAAAATCAATTTCTTTCCTAATGCTTCCCGAACGGTTGGATCCAAATTCCTCAGATCGTCTTCAGTTTCAATTTTTATGAAATTTTCTAAATTTTCAATTTTTTTGTGGTTTTCAAATATTTCTATTTTTTTGGTATTTTCTGGGTGGTGTGGGAGTGTGGGGTGTTCTTCAGATGGGCTCTGAGGGTCAAAATTGTCCATAGGTCCCTGAACATCCTCAAAATTTTCAATTTCAGATCCAATTATTTCCTCATCCATTTTTATAGCCGAGCTACCAGAGATTAATCGATCGGCAAGTTCTTGAAATTTATCCTCCATTAAATCAAATTTCTTATTCATCCTCAAAATATTCTCCAAAATCTCTTCTTGGCCAAATATGGGAGCAGTTGGGGTATGTTTTTGTAATTCAATGTCCTCTTCCATTTTTCTATATGTACTAGGAGAGGGATCTCTGGAAATATCCGATGTACGATCATCATTTTCTGAAAGTATCTCCTCAATAATCATGGAAGGTGGCTGCTCATATGGTCTAGGTAAGTGGAGTTGGTCCAAGGAGAGTTGTGATCTTTTGTGGTCGGCCCAATCCTCTGTATGAGTGAAGAGAGGATTATTATGTTCAATCCAAGGTAATGATTTTTCTTTGGTGTTCGAGATTGATGGAAGAGGTGAAGAAGTGTTCAATTCGATCATGTGGTTATCTTCTCCCATGAATGATGGATTGACATTTACCGAATATGAAGGGTGAATTGTATGATCGATGTAAAGAGGATTAAATGAAGAAGTAGAGCCCTCAATCATTTCTTGGTCTATCTGCTCTGAATACAAAGGGTTGTCATTCATGAAATATGTCAGATTAGCAGAAGGAGATGGATTTATTGGTGGTTGAGGGGGAGGTGTTTTGGGTCTAACCGATACGAATTCGTTTTCATAGTATATCTCTGATGGATTCTCGGAAATACGTTCGGCTATTTTTGAAAGAGCGGAGAGGAATGAGGGGTTAGGTCTGCAAGAATTATTGGACAAGAATTCCATGGTGAATTTTAAATCAAGAAAGGAGAGAGATGATTGCACGGGATAGTCAAGAGAAATCAAATGTGCGGCTATTGATCTAGAAATCGGTTCACGCACACCAATGCAAACACAATTCAAACCCTGGGTTCACCAACGCACACAATGAAGCCGTAAGAGTTCGGCTATTATCTTTTCAATTTTAGTTGGTGATAAATCAATCTTGGCAAAAAATTTAGCGAGCTGAGATTTCGGATTTGGGCTCTAGCCTTAAGTGTCGTCTCTCGCTCACTCAGAAAAATGGAAACATACAAGGTCGGGGTTGCTCTCCCGCAGAAATTCTTGATTTTATGGATTATTTTGATCGGCTATATTTAGCAGTCCCAATTTTAATGAGGTGATCACTGAAAAATTTAGATGAACACAAATACACGTCTACCGTCCAGTCCCAATTTCCTTTAGATTTATGTGATAAAACAAGGGGGAGGAATTCGGGAAAAGCCGATGCACGCGGAAAACTGTGATGAATGCTCAGTTAGAAGACTTACAGTGCCTCCTCGCAATCTCCATGTGGGATGCAATACAGAATTTTAAAAATTACACTAAATGCGTGCAAGCCGATGAAAACCGTACCTAAGCAGAAAGTTCTATTAGCGGGAAGAATTGAGTTAAATTTTTGGCTAAGTTGAACGTTCTAAGGTGCGTCTCAGTTAATGTGCAGTGTGGCTTAAGATCCTACGAGCACAAGCAAAAATATAAATGCTCTAAGAGCCGTATGTGCAGGTCTATCCTAATCGCCACTCAAGTCGGGCCCCACCCTCACCGGAGAGTGAAACAGGCCACGACACACCACAGAAAAAGTTCAAGGTCTTTTTTACATGCGCGAGAATCCAAACGGACACCGCTGTAAATGAGCAGAAATGGAAATTTGCGGGAATTAAAAACCTAGACTCTACGCTCTCTCACGACTCGACTCGATCTTAATTTAATTGCGGTTTCTTCGGTTGTCGGTGAGGATGCGTCGGTTCCTTGAAAAACCGCTCCACGTGCGCCGGGTACCTCGCAAGAAAAATAAGAGAGAGATTGTAAGAGAGTGACTCAGAAAATAATAAAATGCTGAAAAATAAATACAAGAAATAAAATGGGATTTACAGTGGAAGATTCGGGGGTCAGACTACCCGAATTCGAAAAACCGAACAAAAAATTTTCAAAACAAGAAACTAAGCCGTTTGCCTCCCCGGCAACGGCGCCATCTGACGAGCCCGCGAAAGCCGCGATAAGAAATCGTTTTTAATGGTCGATCGTGAAAATAAATATATGTCGTTCGTTGTAGGCGGCAATCGGAGACAGTCAAGAAATAACCACAAAATAATGATTCAATTTCAATCAAGTGGTTTTTATGTTTATTTTACTTGGGCAAGTCCCAAGGTCGATCACAAGGAGGCAAAGGAACAACCTAGATTAATGTCTATCCAATTTTTAGTTCGGTTTTCAAGGCGGTATTTTTTTGGAATTTTTCAATGCAAGATTAGATGCGAAATGCAAATTCGGCCTATTTTAGGGACTAAAATGTAAAATACGTTCAAATGATGTCCGAAAAATACGAAACTTGGCCGAGATGTAAAATATGATGAAATAAGTGTGCTGTAATTTTTTTGGAGTTTTTAGATGCAATATGAATTTTTTACGAATTTTTAATGCAAACAGAATGATTTTTCAATATTTAATTTTAATAAATATTAAACCTACTTATTTTCGAAAACTAAAATTATCTAAGATCTATCACTAGGTGATGGATCCCAGAAAAATCCTAGATCACAAAAATGTGGGGTCTAATACCTATTAAAAATTAAACACTGAAATATGCAAAATGATTTATACAAGGCAAATGATGCATGCAAATGCAATGATTTTTGGGCACAATGTCAAGCAACTTAATCTCTACAATATGTGATTTTTGGGGAATTTTTAGAGTCACGGTTAATTAACTACAAATTTCCAAGCACAGATTGGGCAAAATATTCTAATTTCCACAAAATATTTAATTAATAATTAACCGGTCATCACAGAAATTTCCACAGCATGTCAAAATGTAGAGCATTAAGCAATGAACAAAGTGCTATATTTAAACAAATAAAATGATGCAATGTAGAGGTCTATAATGCACGACAAACACAGGGGCACAGATGCAATAAATACATAAATTAAACATGCAAGGGGGACCTAAAATCAATTACCAGAAGATCCGGGGGCCTGAATGAAAATTTTCCAAATGGTCACGTGCTCTGCACGTGACCTCTGGCTGGAAGGACCTGGCGCGAATACGGAGGAACCCGGGGGGGTCTTCTGCAAATTACCCCAAGGGTCACGTGCGCCGCACGTGACCTGGGGTTGAGTGTTGACGAAGTTTCCCCACGCACGTGCGTAGCACGTGCGGGGGACCTCGGGCCCAGCGCCCGGCGGTCGAAGGCGGAGTGGCGAAGCGGAGCTGGCGGGGGTCCGGCCTTGGTCGTCCTCTGGCTGGCGGCGAAGGCCTTCAGGAGCGGCTGTGGTGGTCGAGAGGCGGTGCAGCAGCGGCAATGGAGCGTTGGCGGTGGAGTGGCCGGCGTAGCGTCGAAGTTGCAGAGGTGTTGACGGAGCGGAGGTATCGTCGTCGTCGATGGCGAGGAGCGGAGCAGAGAGGCACGAAGCTCCTTGGCGCTGGCGATGGCTTCCTAGTCGGCGAAGGCGTGTCGAAGACGATGGCGGTGTTGTCGATGGAGCGGTGGTGGCGTTGTTGCAGATAGAGTAGCAGATGCGTAGCGTCGTAGGCGTGGTGGAGAAGAAGGAGCTCCAGGGCCGACACACGGCCGGCGGTCGTCGAGGAAGCGCGTGGCGGAGCTGGCGTGTCGGCCGAGGTTGTCGATGACGGTCGGAGAAGAGGATCGAAGGCGGAGGCGAGGGTGTGGCTCCGAGCGGAGCGAAGAGCTCGGAGCGGCGAGGTTGAGAGCGAGAGCGGAGGGTGGAAGGGAGAGGAAGAGAGAGATAGAGAGAAGGAGAGAGAGATACCTGGGGGAGGAGGCTCTACGGCCGATCGCCGGAGCGGAGCAGCTGCTGCTGGAGGCGCTGCGACGAGGAGCGGAAGGCTGCTCGGATCGCGCCGGCGAGGGTGGCTGTCACTTCACCTGGAGAACGGCGGAGGTCGGCCCCTCCTGGCGGGACGCAGGCGTTGCGGAGGAGCTCCAGGTACGGCGGAGTCGAAGAAGATGGCGTTGGCGGAGGAGCTCCAGAGGTGGATGGAGGCGGAGAAGCGTGAAGCTGCTGGAGGTGAAGAACGTAGACGTAGGAGTGTTGGCTCGACGCAAAACGCGGAGCAGGAGCAGAAGGCCGCTGGCGGCGCCGCGACGACGTCTGAGAAGACGCCGGATCTCGCCGCGAAGGGGGTCACGCCGGGCTGTCACCACCGGCAGGGGAACCCAACTCCAAGCTTCGGCGGATACCGTTGGTCGGGGGTCGGCGGGGCTCTTTATAGGCGAGGGAGGCGGCCGGTGGTTGCGTAAGACGCGGGGGAGTCGTTGGCGGGTGCGAGATCGGCGGGGGCTGTTGGGGAGAGGAGAAGGCGGCGGAGGGCGCGATGAGGCTGCAGCGCGAGATTGGAGGCGGAGGAATCGTGGGTGGTTGGGAGGTAGACGAAAGGTGCTGGCCGTCCGATCGGCCGAGATCGGGCGGCCAGATGGACGCCACGTGGCGATTAAATGGGCAGGAGCCGGGCACGTGCGGAGCACGTGCCTGGGAGGCACGTGCGACGCACGTGCGTCCGCTTTTATTTTTATTTTTTTTTAATTTTTTTATTTTTATTTTTTTATTTTTTTATAAAAACGAGTATAAAAAAGGCTCAAAAAACGCTGACACGTGGCGGTCTCTGGGGTTGCCACGTGTCAGCTCCAGAAAAATCCGAAATTAAAACCTTTGTAAAATCCAAAAGAAATATCAAATGACCTCGGATCAAAAAAGTTTCTTCACGAAAAATGCTCGTCTCGACGAGATCTACAACTTTCATGAAGACATCAAAGCCAAATTCGGCCAAATGTGAAAAGTGAATTTTTGGGGTATCCCATGTACATAGAATACCTTGATTTTTGGGTTTTCTATTTTTTTTTGTCATTTTTAAATAAGATAAAAATCCGGAAAAATAGGGGAAAATCAAAGATAAATAAAAGACACCTTAATCTAATTTTTTTGGATTTTTATTAATAAATAAAATATATACATAAAATACAAGTCAAAAAGCCGCGAAAATACAATGTACAAAAGAGGCCCAAAACCCAACTTTTACATACGAGCTCCGATTCACTTGAACTTGGTCTTGTTTTGAAGGTAATTGAATGTGCATTAGTTCAAAAGTGAGTAGGATCAAATCGGACACTGGATGGGGAAGATATGTGGCTTTTAGTCCGAAAATCCTGAAACTAGGGTTTGGGTTTTTGGTCCACTTACCAGGGTTAATTATTTTTTTGTATTTTTCATTTATGCTTGTGAGTGATATGTACACAGTGGAAGTGAGTTTGTGGCAATTGGAGTTAGCATGAAGAAGTTAAAAATAGGGGAAGTTAGGCTATTTACAGGTCAATTTGGGCTTGGATTTTTGGCTTCTTAAAATATGCAGAATTTACCGCTAAAATGCAATTCTTATGAAATCATGCCTGAATGCTAATTATGCGAAATAAATGCAGAAATGCAGTTGATTTTTAAGGACTTAAGCTTAATAAATGAGATTTAGAGTGATGAATCCGAGATTCATCAGCTGCCCAGATAATCTTCATGTCCGCACACATCACCTCGTCACGCGCCATCGTCGCATGCTATAAGGGGACCTACTTAATTTTTTTTTTGTTGAGTTATTGTGCTTATATTGGTAAACGTATCTTGGGGTGAGGAACCGTTTAATCGTCCTCTATATATTGCACTCATCCCCCCCCATTAGAATTGAGTTTCAGCGAAGAAAGCCCTAGTCTCTAGAGAGGGAGATTAGAATTTGTGTGCATCAATGTTTTTTCCCTCTCTGTAGGTTTTTCAATGTAAATCATTACCTTCATTTTTGTGAGTGTGTTGCTTGTTTGATTCTAACATGTTATCAGAGCCATGAATCATTCAGATTGTCATGCATAAACCTTCAGCAATGCATCAGTTCATGCTCATTCAGATCAGGTCGCAGTTTCTCGCGCTCATTCAGATCACAGATCTGGGATCAAATTGTGCAAATCATGCTCCATATCATGCCCAGTTCGTGCAGATTAGATCACCATCTGACCTGTGTTCAGATTGTGCCCTCGTGCTCATATTTCGTTTGTGCATATTAAATCTATTAATTCAAATCTAGTTCGTGTTCCTTATAGCTTATTGTGCCCAGATATGTTCTCCATATCGACCCGTGTTCATGTCTGATTAACAGAACTCCAAAGATCGTGACCTCTAAAGTATGATCACTTGTTTTTCTACATCAGGGAGGCTCGATCATTGATGTTGTTTCAGACCGCATGACAATTTTCCCTCTCTTGGTGGTCAGAGACTCGTGGAACTTGTTGGGGTGCTTTTGCCCCTTGTCTGTTGCGAGATCTGACATGTGCATATAGTTGTGCATACCATATTACCATGTTTTTGATGATATGCAAGAGTGTTTTGTTGTTGGTATTGAACTCATAGTCAAAGTCTAAAGGGTACAAATTTGCTGGTAAATGACATTATGATGCTTAATACATATGACTTGCCAAAGGGTGCCATCATGGAGTTATAGTCCTTCTTGAAGGAATCATTTACGAAAGGATATGGCAATTTGCAGTCGACACAGTGGTTCAACTCTTAATACGAGGAGAACTGGCAATGCTTTCTCTACCAAATTTGAGTGGATTATAGATAGTGGTGTGTCCGATCACATGAGAGGTGATCCAAGAATGTTCAATGATTATAAGTTATCATCCGGAAGAGAGAAAGTCATCATTGTAGACGGGCCTCCTACTGTTGTTGCTACTTACTGGAATAGGAATCATTGTAGACGGGTTTCCTGATATTGTTGCTGGAATAGGAACAATTTATGTTGTCGTTGTTTCCTCCTCACTGATGTACTTCACGCCCTTGATATATATTTTGTCAGTCAGTAAGGTTACTAAAGATATGCAGTGCAGGTTGATTCTTTATTACAAGTCATGTGTTCTATAAGATTTGCAGACATATAAGAAGATTGGAATTGGATTAGTTAAAGATGGCTTATATCATCTTCCAGCTCGAATAGCCAAGCCCTTACCTCTATGATGAAAGCTCGTCTTGAAAAGGACAACTCCACTTGGTAAAAAAGTGACATGAACGTCTTGGTCATGTCAATTTTTATTCTTTATATATGTTGATGTCTGATATTTTCTCAAGATTATCAGAGGATGATTTGAAATTTGAGGTTTACCTATTTGCAAAGTAGACACACACTACATTTTCTGCATCTACTGGTAAATCTACTTATGCATTCAGTTAGTGCATTCTGATGCTTGGGGTCCATCAAGTGCGAAGAGCATGGGTGGCCACATATACGATATCACTTTCATTAACGACTTTTCACTGAGTACTTGTGTGTACCTTTTAAAACATAAAAGTGAAGTTCATGCTTCTATAAAGAACTATATAAATATGATTAGCACTCAGTATGCAACGAGAGTAAGAATGCTCAAGAGTGATAATGCCACGGAGTACCTGGAAAAATCCCCACTTGCTTTTCTTGATGAGAAGGGTATCATTCATGAAAATTCATCTAGTTCATGCCACAACAGAACGAGATTGTTGAAAGGAAGAACCGTTATTTACCGAATGTTACCATAGCACTCCTACTCCAACGAAATGTGCCAAAGAATTTTTTGGTAGAAGTTGTCTTGATTGCTGCTTATTTGATTAATAGGACGCATTCTATCATAATTGGAAAGAGAACTCCTTTCTATGTAATCCATTTGTACATCTCTCCTTTCAATTTAGACCCACGTGTTTTTGGATATATATGCTTTCTTCGTAATTGTGGACCATGTTGGAGTCTTGGAGAAAGATGAATCCAAGGGCCACGAAGTGCAGTTTTCCTGACTATTTTGGAACACAAAAAGGATACAAATGTTATGACCCCGTGGCACGTCACTTCATGTGAGCAAGGATGTCACTTTCTTTGAGAGTGATACCTACTTCCCTCATAATTCTATTCAGGGGGAGTCTGTGAGTATAGATGTTGAGAAAAATGAGAATGGAATTTACTTTCTTGGTGATATACAAGAGGCTATCCATATGGGGGAGAATAGTGAGCAAGATAGAGAAAAAGATAGTGGAGATATAGGCAGTTTTGGACAAATTTACAAGAGATGGAAAGAATTAAATAAAGTAGTGGAGACTGAAGAAGAGATGATACCAAACCATAATATCAACCTTTCACCAGACCATGATGTCAGCCTTTCGTCAAGTGATCTAGGTAATGAAAACTCTGCAACTACTCTCCCTCCTAATATTCATAATGATAATGGCAACACTTTACTGGATGATCGTCAGATTACTATGAGAGGCTATTAGCACTGTCCGCGCCTCTACTCGGTTTCCATTGGAAGACTTTGTTGCTTACGCCAAGATGAGTTCCAAAAATAAATGCTTTATTACCTCAATGCTCATCATGTTCTCAAAAATATTGATGATGCCAAAAGGATCTGAAATGGGTCAATGCTATGACGGAAGAAATGGATGCCTTGGTCAAAAATAATACTTGGGATATTGTCGATACTCCTAAAAGCGTTCACCTTGTTGGCTCTAAGTAGGTCTACACGATTAAATATGATGTTGACGGAAATAGTGACAGATTCAAAGCTCGCCTCGTGGCTAGAGGATACGCTCACAAATATGGGACTGACTACCTTGAGACCTTTGCTCATGTAGTCGGGATGAATACGGGCAGAGTTGTTATTTTCCTAGCAACTCATTCTTCCTGAAAAATGTATTTAGATGTGAAAAGTGCTTTCTTGAATGGTGGATCTTAAAGAAGTGTATACCAAAATGTCATATGGGTTCGAGAAGGGTGACAAGTGTTGTAAACTAAAAAGGTCTTTGTATAGAGTAATGTAGTCACCAAGAGCTTGGTTTAAACGTTTTCGTGTAGTCATGATTAGGAATGGATATACCCAAGTGATTGGAGACCACATTCCGTTTATAAGGAGGAATGACAAAGAAAGATCTATTCTTTTAGTGTATATGGATGACATAATCTTTACATGGGATGACGAAGGGGAACTTTCCAGGATAAAGAAAACACTCGCAACTGAATTTGAATTGAAGAACTTGGGGAAGTTAAAGTACTTCCAAGGTATTGAGATGGCTCGATCTCCAAGAGGTATGTGTACACTCTGGACTTATTGAAGGATTGTGGCATGTCAGGATGCAAGGTTACTACTAATCATATTGAGGTAAATCATAAACTGAATAAAGAGTACACCGAGCTTCATGATGGTATAACAAAGAGAAGGTATCAAAGATTGGTGGAAAATTTTATTTATCTTACCCTTAGTAGATCAGATATAATATACGTTATAAATGTGGTGAGTCAATTCATGCATACTCCTACCACCTCTCATGCTCATGTGTAAATAGAACTATATGCTACATAAAAGGATCACCGGGAAAAGGTCTTATGTTCAAGAAAAAATCTTGAGATGACAATTTAAGGATACATTCTCAGGCTATGCAATTTATCTATGCGGAAATTTAGTTATTTATAAAAGTAATAAACAGAATGTGGTTTCAAGATCAAGTGCTGAAGAAGAATATCATGCTCTTGCAAATGGCGTTACAGAAGTTCTATGTCTAAAAATTTTGCTCCACTAGTTGGGCATTAAAATCAGTATGTAATGAACATGTTTTGTGACAACAAGGCTGCAAAAAACCGGGTCAACAATCACGTAATGCATGATACAACGAAGCATTTGGAGATGACAGACACTTCATCAGTGAGAAGATTGATGCTGGATTGTTGAGTCTTCCTTACCTGAAGTCTACCGATCAGGTTGCAGATCTCTTCTTAAAGGGGCTACCTACGACACAATTTGAGTTGAATGCAGGTAAGTTGAGGATAATGGACATGTATGCCCAACATAAGGGGGAGTGTTGAGTTATCGTGCTTATATTAGGTAATCGGATCTTGAGATGAGGGACCGTTTACCTGTCCTTCTCTATATATTGTACTCATACCCCTCATTGGAATTGAGTTTTAGTGAAGAGAACCCTAATCTCTATTGAGGGAGATTAGGGATCATACGCCTCTGTAATTTTCCCTTTCCATAGGTTTTCCACATAAATCCTTGCCTCCATTTTTGTGCATGTGTTGCTTGTTTGGTTCTAACACAGCTACCGGTAAATATCATTTTGTATCAGAGCCCGGAGTGCACCAACATCGTGAGCCCGGAGTGCACCAATATAGTAACTAACTCAAGTGCTATGGTCAAGGACAAATCAAGGAATGAAGGAAATTATACCACTTGACCACCTTACTTCTACAACATTGAATAATCGCATTGGAAGATGAAGATGGTGGTCATCATGCAATCGGTGATTTCAATTCAAAATGTGGTACATGGTGAAAAAGGATTACAAACTCGTCGAGGAAAAAGAAGGATATACTAATGCAGAGAAGAAATAAATGACGTTAAATTCAAAAGCAACCAATGCCTTGTACGATGCACTCTTGGAAGCAGAGTTCAATAGAGTAGATCTTAAAACTACTCATGAGATATGGGAATGTCTCTATATCACTCATAAAGGTACGAGCAGAGTCAAGAAGTCTTGTTTCTGTATGCATACACGAGAATGAGAAGTTCAAAATGAATAAAGGAAAAGGCATCAAGGACATGAATGTCCCACTAACAACTAACGTGAATCAGCTCTTGAATCGTTGATGAGCATATCTACCCAGAGAGCTACCAGCTAAGGCGTTACACCTACTCTCACATGAGTGGGAGCCCAAGACTACAAGTATTAAGAAATTCTTTGATTTCAAGACAATGACCCTCAATGATTTAGGTAATCTTCTTATGAGACTAAGCTTGATAATAAGAAGAAAAAGGAAGAACATCTGAAGAGGAACATCAGATTTCAAGGCCATTGAGTTGAAGGATTCAAAGGATGATTCTAATGAAGAAGACAATGGCATTGCTATGATCACACGGTAATTCAAGCGATATCTAAAAAATAAGATGATTTCTTGGAAAACAAGAGAAACGATAAAGAGAAGAATAGTCAAAATCTCTTACTGCAAGAAGCCAGGACACATCAAGAAGAATTTCCTAATGCTGAAGAATGATCAAACTTACGAAAAGAAAGGAAAGAAGGCCTTCTGAGTCACCTGGGACGACTCTAGCAACATCGATGATGAAAGCACCCTATGACTACCCGGCGCTATCAATCTAAACAACGAGCACAAAGGTATGTCTTACGATGAGCTTTTTATAGTTTCACGAGATCTCTTTATAGAAACCAAGAAGCATGAAACAAATAGAGAAGTTAAAGAAATAAATGAAAACTTGCTTAAAGAAAAGAGTTCTTCGTAAACTTAGATTTTTCCAAGAAAGAAAATGAAACCTTTAATAATAATAATTTAGATATTAAGAATAACTTTTTTTTGTTTAGAAAATGAGATTAAAGAGATTAAGATCAAATCTACCTCTCTATCGAAAGAAAAAATTTATTCTAGTGCTTCTAGTTCTAAATCTGTTGAAAAGGAAAAAAGAATTCTTTTATTTGATACATACATCTAAATTATAAGCCAAAGGTCAAAAAAAGCAAAGATACCAAAGACGACACTTACATGTATCATGGCTCACAAAATCAATACGACCAGAAGACCAAATGACCAAATCCCCCTAAAAGATGGAACTTGCATTACTAAAGAGAACATCTGATTTACGAAAGATAATGGATGCAGACGCAAAGGAGATATGATTGGGGATGTCTGCATCCACTAAGAACATTAGGTAACTTCTTATCATTTATTTTAAGATAATTCATGCATGATATTGACTATGATCCCTCCATTATATTTTAAGGGAGCCTATAGTATAAAATCGAGAGGGATCTCTAAAGTAAAAGAAAAAAGAGGAGCTCAAAATATAAAATGAAAATATTTTTTATTTGATATGAAGATATTAAATAGTATCTACTAAATCATTTTCAAAAAAAATGAAATTACAAAATTCATTTTTATAATGGTAAATAGGGAAAGAAGTATTCAAAGAATTGTTTTAAAAAATCTAAGATTTTCAAAAGGAAAGAGAATTTCTAAAAAGTGTTTAGCACATACTTCGCTTTTATCTTTTTGCTAAACAATTCATATTAGCTTTATAACCATCAAAAAGGGAGAAATTTTTAGTGGCATGTATGCATAGTTTTAATGATGATCTGGGTCATTTGGCTGGCTAGGAATGCGCTGTTGTTCTCTGGTCAAAGGTTTTACAAGGAAATTTTTGTACCCAGGTGTCGGGTTTGTTAAACTTGTGACTCGCCTAGTGCATCTCTTTGTAATTGCTTTTTGCTTTTCTTTTTATTAATGCATTTTTGGGGTGAAAACCTATGAGTGTCTCCCCCTTGTTTGGATTCAAAAAAAATTGTTATATCTTGTGTTCGAGCTAGCAAAGAATGTGACGACAAAAGATTTTGATGAAATATCAATATGAAGCTATTACAAACAGAGCTACGAGAAGTTACATGAAGCTTAATGAACAAATCTAAGGATAAAATGTGGACCACCAAAAGATGAAGATCGAATAGTTCTAAGTTGTAATTTTTATTGAGAGTTGGATTAGAAATTTCATGCATATATATGCATTGCATACAACTCCATCTCAACTTCAATTCTCAGAATCAAGCATACGACTGTTCGAATTTCCACTAAACTAATTTCTATCTAGCCAACTGATAATTTTGATCAGTCAACTAATGTTATTGAACAATCAATTCAACCGCCAATGACCGATGGCAACATTTGACCAACATACTATCTAACTGCTCTTATGGTTTAGCGAACTAAAATATTTTCAATCGACTAGTTTTTTCAAATGTACTCATTTTGAATTGAAACGACTACTTATGCCAACCATCACATCGTTCTGCCAATTTTGATGGCATGTATAAGACCTAAGGTCATTCATTTCCTACACTTTTTTATACATTCTCTGTACTTTTTCTCTACATCGTAAAGTTGAAATAAGAGTCTCTCTCAGTGATTCCAACCCCAAACTTTGTGGGAGGAGGCCCTTGCGCATTTTTGCTTCACTCCATCGACCTTGCCAACATTGATTTGTAAGTGTTAGTGATGTATTTACTCTTTCTATTTCTCATTGTAACCCTCTAGAGGCACTTATGTATTTTCCTGATTTTGAGCTCTCTAGGGTTCCATCCTATATAAGGACCTTTAGACCTCTTGCATAAACGTGGCATTACATTTTCTCATTGTTTTCCACATGGTATCAAAGCAGTGATCCTAGACCGGTGTTTTGACCTAGATCTCGCCGTTGTCGCCAACCCCTCGTCTCTTCTCCGTGAAGAAACCCTTGTGCGGACCCTTCAGCGGCAATCAGGGCCCCGCATGAAGGCACCAACCTCTGCCTGGAAGTCCCCTCCTAGGGCTCCAGTACCCCCGCAGAAGGTTTTCTTGCCACCCGGAGGTTCCTAGGGCTCCGTCAGGAGGCCTTTAGCCCCGCAAAGGCCCCATCTGCGGTGCTCCTAGGGTTCCAACACCCCCGCAAAGACCCCTAGGGCTCTTCCTGAAGGCCTTCAGCTGTCCTCCACCACTAGCAGGTCCTTTCCTCGTCCTAGGGCACCGCCTCGAGGCCCTCTCGCTGCTTGGAGGTCCCCTCCTCCTTCAAGAGCTCTGCTAGAGGCCTTTAGCCCATCTGCGATGCTCCAGCACCCCCATAAAGCCTCTTAGGGCTTCGCCATTCACCATCGCCAGCCTTGTCTAGGATTCTGCTACTTCTTCTTCGGAGGGTTGAACCTCCGATTGGAATTCTTCTAAGGCTACAACAGCCTCGGTTTGTTGTTCTCGCCTAGCTGCTACAAGTTTTGGAGGCATCGCAATCACGTTTTACGGCTCTCGAGAACCAAAGAAGGCCTAAAATGTGACCTATGTCGCACTTTATGCTTGATTAAAACTATGGACATTTTCTACGTCACTTTTTCTTGACTTGCGTGATCATCATGACATCCACCGAGATCAAGCACGTGTACCCAACTTCTTCTGTGATGGTACAAGGCACTTCTATCAAATTAAAAGGCTTCGAGAACTATGTGTTATATTCTCGATCCTTCAGAGTGTTCATTGGTGGTCAGCGCAAGAACTATGTTCTTACTAAGGATCCGTCCAAGGAGACGAACAAAGACTACGATACCTAGAATGTTGACAACTGTCAGGGCATTACTTGGATGGCCAACATCGATCCAAACATTAACCCAATCTACTCTACAAGGAAACTGCAAAGGCGATGTGGGAGAGTCTTGAGCATACCTACTCCCATAAGACTGCAAATTCTCGACTCTCGGATATATACATGCAGATACGATCTGCTACTCAGGGTGATTCCGGCCTTATTGAGTACTACAGACTTCTCACGAGTCTATTCGAGGAACTCATCATTTTTCAACTAGCTTGTTGTGATAAGCAAATAGGAGAACATGTTGAATGGCAAGTCTATCAATTTTTGTCCGGACTGCATCCATGATACACGCCAGTAAATGACTAATTTCCGATTGTTGATGTTCTACCTTTGAGACCATCTTTAGTCGTCTACAGGAACTTGATTCAGCTACTAAGTGCCCTTCTATTGTACCATCTGTGGAGACTACAACTCACTATGCATTTTCTGGGAACAAATGACAATACAACTACCAAGGAGGACGAGGTAGTATCTTTAGATGTGGTCATGGTCGAGAATCTGGACGTGGTTGTAATTTTGGTTGCAGACATGGATGTGATCCTATTGCTACTCGTTATCCAGCATGCATACACTATGGACGCCAGAATCATCCATCTGAGCGTTGTTGTGTAAAGTTTGGCATATAGCCTAATGCCAGCAGTGCCTATGAGACAGCTTCATACGAGGCACCATATGATACTGTTGAGGTCTCACACGATCAACCTTTTGGTGACACACAGACATTCTTTACGGCATCTGAATATGCCATTTGCAGCAACTTCTGCAGAACTCTTCCGTTAGTGACATTACACTCAGGTACAATTGCCAACTCTGCCATTGCATCCAGTCCTACTTGGATTATTGATTCTGAAGCATCTACTCATCTGACGAGAGACGGTAGCCCTCTCATCTTCTCACATCCGTCTTCCTATGTGAAGACTGCCCAGTTGCTAATGCGGCCCATTCACATGTCACTGACACACTATGGAGTTTTCTTCTAAACTCTGACAAACTGGAGTCCACTGTGCTCATGTTTTTCCACTTAGTCTTTTATCTGTTCAGAAGCTATGCACTGAGCTCTTTTATCTATTCAGAAGCTATGCACTGAGCTCTTTTATCTATTCAGAAGCTATGCACTGAGCTTAACTGTAGAGTTATTTTTGAAGAGTTCTGTTGCTATTTTCAGGACATCCGGATGAGACAGATTTTTAATGGGGGACATGAGAAGAATGGCATCTATTACCTCAATATCCCATCTGATTCTAGTTTTGTTGGCACTGCTTCCATCTCCGAAAATCCTCTTCTCCGACACCTTCGCCTCGGTCATCCTTTTGCAAAAAGCCATCTTTTTGATGTTCCTTGAACTTTCTATGCGCAAGTCTTTTAAGTACGAGGCGTATAAGATCGGGAAACATCATCGAGAGACTTTTCCTGCACGTATGGAGCCTTGTCGTGAAGTACCATTTTCTTTAGTTCAATGTGATATTTGGGGCCCTATCCGACCCGTACTCTAAATAGACATAAGTATTTTGTTGTCTTTGTGGATGATGATAGTCAATCTTCTTGGGTATATTTGTTAAAGGAACGTTTAAAGATTAATAATATCGTTGAAAAATTCTTTCATTATATCAAGAATATTTTCTCCATTGGTGTTCAAGTTTCTCGTTCTGATAATGCCCTGGAATTCACTCAACAGGATTTGACAACCTTCTTTGCGCCCCAGGGTACCATCCATCAAACCTCGTGTCTGTATACTTCCCGGCAAAATAGAGTAGCAGAAAGGAAACTCCGACATCTTACTAAACATTGCTCGCTCCCTTCTCACCCAGATGAAACTTCCTAAAAACTACTGGGGAGATGTTCTTACCGCCTATCCATCTTATCAACAACGTTCCCTCTGCATCTCTAAATGGCTCCACCCCCTTTTCATTGTTAAGTCCAACTGAGTCAGCCTTTCCCCTACCTCTGAGAATCTTTGGGTGTGTGGCTTTTGTCCATAATTTTCACACTGCTGACAAACTATCTTCTCGTACAATTAAAAGTGTTTTTCTTGGTTATTCTCGTACATAGAAAGGTTACAGGTGCTATGATCATGTTGGGCATCGTTATTATAGATGTGCAAATGTAACCTTTTTTGAACAAACCAGATTCTTCACTCATTATGTTACATATATTCCTTTAGACCTTCCGCCTCCACCAACTGTGTAAAAGCACAAGCATATGTCTACACCACCATATGTTCCTTTACCTATCCATTTATTGTAGGATGATATGCCTTCTTCAAATGCCCGCACCACTGTTGTCACAAATGATCCTCAGGAGCTTCCCAACACTCTACGCAGAACTAAGAGGCAATGTATTTTTCATCCCATGCCTCATTTCACTTCTACTACTAGCTTATCATTTACTGACAAAAGATATGTAGATGCTCTCATGACTATTTCTATTACCAGAGATCATCATAGTGCATTATAGGATTCTAGATGGTGTCAGGAAACGAATGAGGAGATGGATGCTCTCACTTCCAGAGGGACATGGAATCTTGTATAGTATCCCAACGGGACTAGAATGTGGCTTGCAGATTGATCGTCACAACTAAGCAATTGCCAGACGGGTCCATTGACATATTAAAATCTTGGCTTGTGGTAAAAAGCTTTACGCAGACATATGGAGTTGATTACTTCGAGACTTTCTCTCATGTTTCATGGATGGGCTCTATACGGACTATTCTCTCAGTGGTAGCAAACAAGGCATGGCCTATCTATCAACTTGATGTGAAAAATGCATTCTTGTACGGTGATCTCGACGAGGAGGTTTGCATGATGCAACCTCCTGCTTACGAAGTCGAGTGGGAGTGTGTACGTCGATTTCGTAAGGCAGACTATGGTCTGAAGCAGAGCCCAAGACATGGTTCGACGAACTTACTACAAAAATCGACACTCTTGGATTCCAAAGAACTACCTCTGACTACTCTGTGTTTGTTAGAAGACGGCCAATCGGTACTGTCATACTTGTTGTATGTGGATGACATGGTCGTCACGGGTGATGATGGTGAAGATGTGCTAGAGACCAAGGCTTACCTTCAGAAGGTCTTCGTCACCAAGGACCTTGGTCAACTTTGTTATTTCTTGGACTACAAAGGGACTCCATCTCTCACAGGGGAAGTATTTCCTGGACATCCTTATTGAAGCTGGATTACATGAATGCAAGCCATATGGTATTCCTACAAATCCGAAGAAACACTCTACGCCCACTGGTCTTGTCTTCGAAGATACTACGAGGTATATAAGATTGGTTGGCAAACTCCTTTACCCCACTGTCACAAGTCAGAATATCTCATATGTCATGAGTGGAGATGACCAACACATGGAGCAACCATGTTACAGAGTCACTGGCAGAATGTTCTCTAGATTCGACGATACTTGAAGGAATCCTTAGGACGTGGCCTCTTCTATGGGGCAAATGGCTACACCGATGTTATTGCCTATGCTGATGCCGATTATACAAGTTCATCTAAGGATCGTCGCACCACTACAGGATATACTATGATGGTTGGAGGGAATCTTGTGACTCTGACGAGCAAGAAGCAGACTGTTGTTTCTAGATCCAATGCAGAAACAGAATACAGGGTGATGGCTTAGGCTACCTGTGAGATCACGTAGTTGTTGACCTTTCTGCAAGAACTCAGTAATTGTTATCACCACTCCTATTCCCCTATATTGTAACAACAAATCCGATGCATATATTGCCACAAATCATGTGTTCCTTGAACGAACTAAGCATATATGGAATGACTGCCATTTTATTCATGACGTCGTACGAGCTGGCAAGATTACTACGTAACTACGCCACACATCACGACAGATCTTCAGCTTGTAGATGTATTCACGAAGGCTTTTAAGAAGCGCCTCTCGTGGATAACTTCCATGTTGGGCAAGATCGATAGATATGCTCCAACTTGAGGGGGAGTTTTAGTGATGTATTTACTCTTTCTATTTCTCATTGTAACCCCTCTAGAGCCACTTATGTATTTTCTCGATTTTGAGCTCTCTAGGGTTCCATTCTATATAAGGACCCCTCGACCTCTTGAATAAAACATGGCATTACGTTTTCTCATTGTTTTCCACACTCCACAGTTACCTCATTTTGGATAAATATTATATTGAGATTGGAAGGATTTTAATTTCCTTTATAATTGTAGAGTGTGCTTGGGTGTGAGAGTCTTCATCCCTCTCCCAATTTGGAAGAGAAGTTAGTCTCTAGAGGCTTTCTAGAGTTGCAAAGTGTAATTAATGAAGAACTGACCTTGTCTAAGCTTGATAGGGGAAAGGAACAATTGAATCCCAAATCAAAACGACTTTGGTCGAGGTTTTTACCTAGTTAAATCCCGAGTCAAGAGGACTCTGGCTGAGGTTTTTAACAAGGCCTTAAATGTTGGTTTCGGTCACCATTTCGGTATCGACCAAAACAGAATTTCGATGGAATTTCGATGGAATTTCGATCAAAATTTCGGTCATTTCGGCCATTTTTTGTGCTAGGACCCCCATATTTCGGTCATTTCGGTCGAATTTTGATTTCAACTGGATATCGATATTCGACAGAAATTCGACCGAATTCCACTGAAATTTGAGGCCACGGTTTTTAACCGATTGAACTCAAAATTCGAGAAACAATCATTTGCCCAGGTTGAGTGTCCAAACCCACAAGGAGGTCTCTTACCTCAGAATAAACCTCCAGCAGCACTAAAAACTTGACCACTCCCTAGTCTGACAACTAAGAATAAAACTAAGTGCACCAACCATCCCCATCTCAGCCTCTCCAACAAAAATCCCATCATTTGCCACCAGAGTAAAGAGTGGAGGGAAACAATAACAAAGCACGCCATACCCAGTGCAATCATCAAGCGAGAAATGGAAGCCTCTCCCATTCCCTAGAGTAGATATGAAGAGATGCGAGACTGCGGGAAGCATCGAACAAATCACCCTCCGAAACATCAATGGAGCACGCACTGATCCCTCCTGCCAAGATAGATCTGTCGAAACACCATATATACCGCACAACATATGTGTCAACAAAATTGAATAATGTCCCATATTAGGGACACCAAGTTCAAGAAATCATTTTTAATGACATAACCAGAATACGTGTATAAAAGGGCCTGGGATTTTAAGCTTCTTTACATGTATGATGATTTGCTCAACTTCATGCAAGATCAAAGATGCCACTAAGTCTTCGGGTTTTTTGTATGTACTACTAATCATCACTTCACAAAGATTCAAGGAAGATTAGATCATCAACCTTGATTATACCAACCATGTCATGATAAATAAACACTTATATTCCTTATGTAGACGAATTGCTGCTATGGGCAATAATTTGCAATTCATACGTGTAAGGTAGGAATAAATATTTCCAAGATGTATAAAGAATTCATTTTAATTGTTTTTTTATGATCATTATTTCCAAGATGTATAAAGAATTCATTTTAATTGTTTTTTTATGATCACTTCCATTGCTTTACATACAGATATGGATTCCATTTTGTCTACATTCGATAAAAGCATGCAGAAAAAATCCCAATTAAATGCATTTTTTTACCTTTGAATGAAAGGATGTAAGATCGGAGTGCGTAATTCGAAATCATCCAAATTAATGATTAAAAAATGTAGTTTACGTTGATTATCATTACCAAAACTAGTACTATATTTGTGCATATTGTTTTAAGATGACATATGTGTTTAAAGGGAATGAATGAGATAAAATTTTATCTAACCCTAGAGCTCTCTTATATAGGAGAAAAGCTCCATGGGTAAATTACAGAAACAGGACAATTAAAAACAAATAACATAATTACTCTAACACTCCCCCTCAAGCTGGAGCATATACATCTAACATGCTCAGCTTGGAACAACAGATGAAAAGGACCTCTAGCAAGAGCCTTGGTGAACATGTCTGCAATCTGCTCTCCTGATGATACATAAGAAGTTGAAATAAGCCCCTTTTGAATCAAGTCTCGTGTATAATGACAATCCACTTCAATGTGCTTTGTCCTTTCATGGAAGGCTGGATTATTGGCTATGAACAAGGCTGCCTGATTATCACATTTAAGATGCATAGGAAGAGGTACTTCAATAGTTAAATCAGTCAAAACCGATTTAACCCACATCATCTCAGCACTACCTTGGGCCATTGCCCTATATTCTGACTCTGCCTGGATCGAGCCACGACAGTTTGTTTCTTACTCTTCCACGCTACTGGTGAGCTGCCAACAAATACAATAAAGCCTGAAGTAGACTTTCTATCATTAGGGCACCCAGCATAGTCTGTATCAGCACAACCTGTGACAGATATAGAGGTATCTTTCCTAAACAGAAGACCAGCACCTGGAGACGACTTCAGATATCTCAAGATCATAAAAACAGCATTCACGTGAGCCTGTCTGGGTTGCTCCATAAATTGACTTACCCTACTAACAGCAAAGGATATATCTGGTCAGGTAATAGTGACATATAACAACTTCCCCACGAGCTCTCTATACCGTCTCTTGTCCACCTCCTCAGAGTCATCATCATAGAGTTTAACATTAGGATCCATAGGAGTAGTAGCTGGTCTACATCCTGCCATTCCTGTCTCAGATAACAGATCAGTAACATACTTCCTTTGTGTCATTACCATGCCTTGCTCATTTCTTGCAAACTCCAATCCCAAAAAGTAACGAAGTGTACCCAGATCCTTCGTAACAAACTGCTCACTAAGAAAATCCTTGCCTGCTTGAATGCCCTGCTCATTACTACCAGTGATAACAATATCATCAACATACACTAAGATGATCACAATACCTTGCTGGTCTCTATTTACAAAGAGAGTATGATCTGTTGTAGATCTGACGAAACCCTTCTGTTCAATCAACTCCCGAGAGCTTCTGAAACCAAGTCCGTGGACTCTGCTTCAGGCCATATATGGCCTTATGAAGACGGCACACCATACTGGACTCCCCCTCAGCAGCAAACCCTGGTGGCTGCTGCATATAAACCTCTTCCTGCAAGTCACCATACAAGAAAGCGTTCTTCACATCTAACTGAAACAAGGGCCAGTCACGGACAATAGCAACTGCAATGAGAATCCGTAAGGTAGAATGACGGGCTACTGGAGAAAACGTCTCCTGATAGTCCACTCCATATGTTTGGGTGAACCCACGAGCAACCAACCTGGCTTTGTATCTATCAACCGTACCATCAGCCCGATGCTTAACAGTAAAAACCCATTTGCTTCCGACTATTGACGCACCTGGTAGAGGATGCACAACACTCCACGTACCATGTGACTGCAACGCCGCCATCTCCTCTTCCATAGCCAAACGCCATGGACTGCTCTGTAGTGCCTCCTGATATGACCTTGGGATTTCCACTGCTGATAACCCAAGGACGAACTCGCGAAACTCCGGGGACAACCGCTCCAAACAGGCCTGTGATGCAAAGTCCATCCCATATTTGGGATTCATTGTCCGCGCACGCTTTTGCCTTCTATGGGCAATAGGAAGATCGAGATCATCAACTGGAGTAGTGGTAGTATCATCTGTACCCTGTACATCTGTCTGCGCATGCAAATCACCCGTGCCATTAGTAGTACTCAAATGTTCATTACATACCTCGGGCGTGCTAGATGATGGAGGAGGCACATGAGCAGAGGGTCGACGCCGATAGACCTGAGGATAAGAAATTGTTGGTGGTGGTGGCGGCGGTGGTGGTATAGGCGGTGGTGGTGGTATAGGTTGTGGTGGTGGTGGTGGAGGCAGAGTAGAACATGGAACAGATGGAGGAGGAGGCACATAGATATCATCTCCTTCCTCCGAGTGAGTGAGTCTGTCACCTGTAGGAGAAAAATACATAATGGACTCAAAGAAGGTGACATCAGCACTAACATAGTACCGTCTTCTAACTGGATCAAAACACCGATACCCTTTTGGGGTTTTGGAATAACCCACAAAAACGCATTTGACAGCTCTGTGAGAGAGCTTGTCAAGACCAGGTGAGAAGCAATGAACAAATGCAACAGACCCAAAGACATGTGGTGTTAGGGAGAAAAGATCCTTCTCGGGAAACGCAGTCAAGAACGGAATCTTCTCTCCTAACACTGACGAAGGCATACGGTTGACCAGATAACAAGCAGTTAGAACCGCAGCCCCCCAATAGGAGTGAGGGGCACGGCTCTGAATCAATAGGGTCCTGGTGATGTCCAACAAATGACGATGTTTCCTCTCAGCCACCCCATTCTGTTGGGAGGTGTAAGCACATGACGTCTGATGCACAATCCCATGAGACATAAGAAATTTTGAGATGTGAGAACTACATAATTCAAGAGCATTATCAGACCGTATGAACTTCACTCTAGCAGAGAAAATATTTTTTATTTCAATAATGAAAGACTGGATAACATGTGCAGCATCAGACTTATTTTTAAGTAGAAAAACCCACTATAACCTAGAAAATTCATCAACTGCAACAAGATAGAACCTGTGACCTTGAAGGTCAGGGACACGACTGGGACCCCAAATATCAAAATGTAGCAACTCAAACAGACCATGACTACTCGGACCTTGACGACTCTGAAACGACGACCGGTGATGTTTACCAAGTTGGCACACCTCACACTGAAAAATAGACCTTGGAGAAATCTGAGGAAGGATATGGACCATCTTTTGCAACGGAAGATGACCGAATCGGAGATGCCATGTGTAAGGTGAGACAGATCCAGCCTTCATAGAAGAGACACCAGCATAAGGAGACTGCACCAGTTTATAAAGACCCCCTTGCTCACGGCCACTTCCAATCACTCTGCCCGTGAGTATGTCCTGAAACACAAGAGCAGATGGGTCAAATATGGCACGACAATGTAAATCTTTAGTGGTTTGACTAATGGACAGTAGATTCATGGAAAAATCAGGAGCATAAAGAACATTCTGAAGCCGTATCCCAGGGGTCAATTGCACCTCCCCCTGACCAGTAATGGGAGAGTGTGTCCCATCAGCTATCACCACGGAGCGTCCTGTCTGAGTTGCAATAAAATCATCCAACTGCTTTTTGTCACCACATAAATGGTGAGATGCTCCTGAGTCCATGATCCATTCTGATAGATCTGCATTGTAACTACTAGTAAGTGCATATGTTATACCTGAAGAAGATGCTGAGCCAGCTATCTCTGAGGATCCTGAAGTACTAGCTGGTCCCTGGCCAGGCATGATCTCCCGAAGTCTCGCCACTAGCTCCTCAAACCTCTGATCCGGGACAAGGGAAGGACCCCCTTCCTGCTGAGCCTGCTCCGCCATACGTACCGTAGTAGTAGGAAACCCATGCTTAGAGTAGTATGTTTCCTCAGTGTGTCCCGTCCTGCGACAGTAGGTGCATGGTTGTTTAGGAAGTTTGTTACCTCCTCCTCGGCTACGACCACTTCTCCCTCGAAAATGGGAATAACCTCCTCTGCCGCGAGATGATGCCATGGCTGAAGGTGTCTGAACTCCACCATGAGATATGGAGAGTCTACTCAACCTGCGATATGCCTCTTCCATAGGTGGTATGGTGGCATCTGTAAGAATCTGTGCTCGGGCAGCATCATACTCCGGATCAAGGGTTGCTAGAAACACTCCAGTCATCACCGAGTCCCTGTATGCCTTGAGCTGCTCCGGTGTAGCTGTCAATGGAATGTACCCGTGTAGCTTCTCAAACATACCCCTCAGAGAGGTGTAAAGGGTATGAAGAGGACGCCCGTTCTGCTTCGAGGTAAAGATGTCATGCTGGAGTTGTAAGATCTTGGACTCGTTCTTCGCCGGAGAATATGTGGCTGCCAGGATATCCCACATAGCCTTCACAGTGGGTTGACTCAGAATGTCGTTGGCTATTTCCATGGACACGGTACTGGATAGCCAAACACGGGCATAAGCATCGTCAGCCTCCCATGAGGCGTTACCCAGTCTTGTCAACAGGTTCCTCTTGTGTGAGGATATGCTTCTTGCCATTGCACTGCATAAGACTCATGAACTGCATGGCCCACAGTTCATAGTTCGTACCGTCCATCTTCACAACAGGTGCTGGACCTTTGAAGGCACCCAGAGATGGAAAATCTACCTTGTTGTATGACATGACGACAACAATAACCTGTAACTGAGGTTACACAACCAGACGACAATGTCTACTTGTACATAGACTCAAACCACAACTCCCTCCATACTCTGAGGGTTTCTTTGACCAGTTTAACTACTTTAGAGCACTAGTACGTCCCCAGCGGTCATGCGCATAGAACATGTGCATCCAACGAAGCATGGCTAGGGCGTACAGTGCATACAGACATGGATTGCTTGCACAGGACTGCTTTACAAAACTGCGTGCTCGCACGCGCACCTCTGCCTCACGCTGGGGGTTGCCTCGTGCTGCCTCACGCAGTACTGCGTACTAGCACGCGCTACAGCACGCACTCACGCAGGTGGTAGCCCCGTTGATCGTTGCAGGCGTCGCGTCGTTGCAGGAGTCACGTCGCGCGTTGCAGGCGTCGCGCGAGACTCAGGCGTCGCCGGGAGCGCACGTAGGGCTAGCACGTAGGGAGAGCCAAGGCGTCGTCTCAGGCGGCGTCGATCAAGGACTCAGGCGGCGTCTATTGCCGAGAGCTCCAAGGCATCGCCTCGCGAGAGCTAGCACGTAGGGCTAGCGCGCAAGGTTAGCGGACAAGGGCGATCAGCGATGGTGGGTCGGAGTCGGCGCCGATCTCGAGATAGAGAGAGAGAAGGGCGGCGGGTGGGGTAGGGATAGGGTTAGGGTTTCAAGAACTCCGGCCTAGGACCGTCGCTCTGATACCATGTTGAAAGGGAATGAATGAGATAAAATTTTATCTAACCCTAGAGCTCTCTTATATAGGAGAAAAGCTCTATGGGTAAATTACAGAAACAGGACAATTAAAAACAAATAACATAATTACTCTAACAATATATACAGTAACTTATATTATTAATACTTTTTCTTGAGGTGAACCCAATCTGGAGATTTCACCCTTGTTCTTCTAAAAAATTGTTTTAAGACAATTGACATAAAAAACTCAGCCATGGCTAGTTCCAAGCCCGGGTAAATGAGGGTTGCGCATTAGGTAGTCGATATCCAGTGCAAGAGAGACAAATTCCTAAATAGCGCTCTTTTAAGAACACTATTTAAGAGTGTCTCGAAACAATTCGGCTCTTTTCAACATGATTTTAAGTAAACATTTAGATTTCGTCAGGGTGTTCCCTACTAGCGACACATTGCATCGCCCGAATGCAATGAAAAGTTAGCCAGGCTCGCTACATCGTTGCTCGGATGTAGTTCAAAATTTGCAAGGGTTCTCGCATGAGGAACACATGCGAGTAAATAAGATAGTTTTGTTGCATCGTCGCCTAGATGCAGTCAAAATTTTGCAAGGGTTCTAGCATAATGGACACATGCGAGTGGTCCAAAAGAGGTTGCAAAGGAAGCTCCGGATAAGTAGTTGGAATATTGGCACTTTGACTAGCAAATCGATGGAGATAATAGATACGATAGAAAGAATGAAGATTCAAATACTATGCCTTCAAGAAATAAAATGGGTTTGAGAGAAAGCAGGGAGATTGAGAAAACAGACATTAATTTTTGGTATTCAGGTAAAGATAACGGTAGAAATGGTGTTGGAGTGGTTGTTCATAAGGATTTTAAGAATAGTGTAGTTGAGTTGCAAAAATTCGGGGATCAGATTATTTTGCTATAATTGATGCTCGAAGAAGAAATTATGAATACCATCTCAATTTATGCACCACAAATTGGTTCAGATAAAATGACTAAACAAGCTTTTTAGGAGGATTTGGATAAGATTATGCAAGGAATCCCACAAAGTGAGATGTTTGCCTAGGTGTGATCTTAATGGGCATGTGGGAAAGGATACTTCAGGGTATTCTAGTGTCATGGCATCAGAGATAGAAATGACGAGGAAAAGTCATTCTGAATTTTGTAACGGCTTATGATCTTTTCATAGCAAACACTTTCTTCAAGAAGAGGGAGGACATTTAACTACTTATAAGAGTGGCCCGACTAGAACGCAAATAGATTACTTTTGCGTTAAGAGAAGAGATTGGTTGTCTTGAAAAGATTGCAAAGTAATTTCGGGAGAGAGTTAGACGACTCAACATCGCTTGTTAGTCATGAAGTGCAAATAAAAGGGTTGGTAAAGAAAAGGAGGGCTTCAAAGATCAATAGAACTAGATGGTAGAATTTTCATTCGAAGCAATCAAGCTTCAAGGAGAAGGTTTTAGAAAACTTATCTTGGGATTATAACGGAAGTGCAAATGAGATGTGGAAGCGATAGCATCTCGTATCCAAGGGATAGCCAAAGAAATACTAGGCGAGTCAAAGGGAGGAGTTCCAGGCCAAAAGGATGCTTGATAGTAGAGTAGAGGAGTGCAAGAGAAGCTTAAAATTAAAAGAGCATACTTTAAAGACATGTCTAAGGATAGAACATAGGAAACCATCACAAAATACAAGATAGCAAAGAAGGAAGCAAAGTAGGCTGTAAGCGAAGCTAAGTCAAAAGCTTATAAAGTTTTGTACAAAAATCTCGAATCTGAGGGACAAAAGTATATATTAAGATTGGCAAAAGTGAGAGAGAAAGACCAGACCTTTCTCAAGTAAGACGTATTAAGGACGAGGAAAGACACGTGCTTGTTACTCAGAATGATATAGAGACTAGATGGAAGAATTATTTCCATAAGCTTTTCATTGTGAAAGGAAATAGAGAGATCACTTTGGGAGATCTAGCTAGTAGTGAAAGTTACTTGAATCATGCAAGCTATAGACGAATACAAGGGAAGGAAGTAGAGGAGGCTTTGAAGGTTATGAAACCAGGAAAAGGTGTAGGACCTGATGACATTCCTATACAAGTATGGAGAGTTCTAGGTGAGCATGGTTTGACTTGGCTTACAAATTTATTCAATGTTATTTGGCGAAGTAAGAAAATGCTTGAAGATTGGAGGAGAAGTATCGTGGTGCCTCTTTATAAGAACAAAGGAGACATTCCAAATTGTTCGAATTATAGAGGTATCAAGTTGATGAGTCACACTATGAAAATTTGAGAATGTGTGATCGAAAGAAGGTTGAGGTGAGTTTTCAAAGTAAAAGACAACCAATTCGGATTCATGCTAGGTCGCTCAATTATTGAAGCCACCCACTTACTGTGGAGAACAATGGAGATTTATAGACCTGAAAGGATGAACCTCCATATAATTTTCATTGATTTGGAGAAGGCATATGATTATGTCCCACATGAGATATTATGGAGAGTTTTAGAGAAGAGACAAGTACATGTCCAATACATTAACCTCATAAAGGATATGTATGATAAACTCATCTTGTGTAAGGATCCAGTCTGGGAAGACTGATTATTTTGACATCAACATTGGTCTGCATCAAGGTTTAGCTTTGAGTCCATTCTTTTTACTTAAATTATGAATGAGTTGACTAGTCACATTCATGATGAGATACCTTGACGTGTGTTATTTGCTGATGATATTGTGATGATTGATGACTAGAGTTGGAGTAAATGAGAAGCTTGAGGTTTGGAAATATGCATTAGATACTAAAGGATTTCGTATAAGCGGGACTAAGACTGAATATATGGGGTGCACGTTCGATGGAAGCAATGGCCAAGGAATCGAGGTGAAGATTGATGACGATAACATTCAGAAGAAAGATTCTTTTAGATACTTGGAATCTATTTTACAATATGATGGGGAAATTGATGGAGATGTTACTCGTAGAATAAAGACAGGTTGGCTAAAGTGGAGAGGGGCCTCTGATGTTCTATTTGATAAGAAAATTCCTATGAAAATCAAAAAAAATACAAAGCATCCGTGATACCTGCTATACTCTGCGGATCTGAATGTTGGCATGTAAAGACATGTGTAGAGAATGGTTGTTGCCATGGAAGGCCGTATCGATATCGATATCGTTTCGGTCCGCCCGAAAATGGATATATCGGGATATATCGACAATATCGGTGGAAATGTCGAAAATGGCTCAAAAAAGCCAATTTTTTGGCATTTTTTCAGAAAAGATCATCCAAGATATTAGAACAACAAATAACCTACAAATACACACTTATATCACACATATTGGTCATTTATAGACCATATATCGCACATATCGGCCATCATATCGAACATATCGCTGTTAATATTTATTCCTGACCTTTAGATATTGGAAATGTATTCCATTCAGGTTCTTATAACATTAAATAACTTACAAATATACACTTAGATGACACATATAGATCATTTGTGACTATGATCCTTATATTGCATATATCGATCATATCGAAATATCGTTGGTACTGTTAGTTGTTGACCTATATATATTGAAAATGGAGTTCATCCAAGTTCTTAGATCACTAAATAGCTTACAAATATACTCTTAGATCACATATCGATCAATCTATGAAGCTTATATCACATATATCGATCATTTTGAACATATTGATATTAATGTTTGGCTCTTGACTTATAAATACTTTGTTTTTGAAGAACTGACTTATAGATATTGGAAATCGATTTCATTCAAGTCTTACAACATGAATAACTTGTAAACATACACCAAGTTGAAGAACCATTGTATGCACCCTCTTTCGCACTATAACCGAAACAAAATATATATAAATCATTGTGTGTTTTAATACTAGGTGTAGCTAGATATATGTTTTTTAATACTAAGTGTTGAATCAATCTTCCATGAATAATAGCATTGACATATAGAGATATCGGCGAAATATCGATCGATATCCGGGATTTTTTCTACTAAAACCGGTCATTTTTGACCGATATGAGCTGATATGGCGATATATCACCAATATATCGGCGACATATCGTCGATATCCCTGTAAAAGGATATACTGGGTAATATCGAAACCCCTACCCTGTCGAAACCGATATATCGGCGATATATCGCCGATACGGCCTTCCATAGTTGTTGCAAAAATGAAAATGCTAAGGTGGATGTGTGGACATACACGAAAAGATCAGATTAGGAATGATGCAATCATAAGAAAAGCGGGTGTATCTCCGATGGAGGAGAAGATGCGAGAAAACCGTTTAAGGTGGTTTGGTCATTTGCAAAGGAAGCCAAGTGAGGCACTAGTTAGGAGATGCGAGTGTTGGGATGTTGAACCGACTAAGAGAGGGCGATGAAGGCCCAAGAAGTGTTGGAATGAGGCTATCTGAAGGGATCTTAGTTTTTTGGATCTAAGCAAGAGAATGACCCAAAGTAGATCTGAATGAAGGCGTAGAATCCATGTAACCGACCCTACTTACTGTGGGAAAAGGCTTTGTTGTTGATGATGATAATTAAGAAAAAAACATTGAACATCTATTGTTCGAGTCACGAGAATGACTCAACAGTCTACATATTTATTTCAACATCCGTATCATGTCTATAAATGGCCACATGCATTTTTGAAGGGTGAGCGTACATGCAGTTAAATTTCTAAAGTGAAAGGGAGACATGAGAAGGTATGAAAGGAGAGAAGAGAACCTTTTCTTTTTTCGCCTTTTGCAAATCAGATTTAAATGTGCGAAGCTTCTCAGCACGTGCTTGAGCTTCAGCCAGCGGATTCAACTTCGAAGGCTTTCCTCTTCGTACAGCTTCTGGTTTTTTCCTCAGTACGCCACTTTGGGAAGCTTGACCCTTCTTTTCTTTATCCGTTTCCATTCCTTTCTTGGTGCCCTGTGACATATCTTCTCGAGTTTCACTACTTATTACAGTTGTTTTGCTATGGTTCTCCATGTCATAATATATTGCCGGATCGCAACCTGTAGGTTCCCTAATTATATCACGGTCAGGTATCAAACTCAAATCATTTGGCAGATAAGAGGTTGGATTTCGAATTTTATCAGCAGAGACATCCTTTTTATGACTGCTTGTTTGAAAAACTGTATCTGCATAAATAGCACCTTGACTAGTTGTAAATGGATCCTGGGAATGAGATCTGAGATGAACCACATAGGATTCATCATTAAGGTTATGGTGAGGACTTCTATCAGAATGAGCATAAACTCCACTTTCAGCAAGAGGATCTAAAGTACTTCTGCCATTTGGCTGCCACTCCGTTCCAGACGTTGTGAAATCATCACTGGTACGCAGCCTATATCCTGCTCCTCCACCCTCCATTTCACCGTACTTTGTGTTAACTTGGTTTGCAACTGGTATCATCTGCCCATTCGACGAAATTAGATAATCTTCTGGTGCCATCTGCCTGGTCCTTCGAACAATTCTTCCATCAATCGTATCAAATTCCGTGATCCTATCACCTGCAATATTATTGGATTCTTGGCCGGGATTAAGGATTGGATCACTGTTGTTCTGTCCTCTTTTAACCAAATTTCCTTTTTCATTGGAAAACATGATCCTGTCAGAGGAAGAAGCTACAATTTCTTCATTTCTTAGCAAAAAGTTCTGAAAAACTTGCCAGTTCCCAGAATCTGTGTCTTGATTTGGAATCCCTTCCTTGTTGCATAAATCCACAGGTTCACCCAAACCAGAATGCACTGCTTTACTTCTTGAGGATTCCTTTCCATGCCTATGAGAAACATCAGTTTCCTCTTCCATTTCAGAGCTGGAATCTGACTCTTGCTCACTTCCAGATGCATTGTGATTCTTCGATGCGATGTAATTTATATTCCGTATAACAACTACACCAGACCGTTTTTTGCCTGATCTAGAAGTCTTTTTGTGTTGTAGTTTCCCTTCAGAATCTCCGGCTTCTGATCCATTGGGTGATCTTCTGCTGGAAACCCCATCTCCAGCATCAGAATCACCACTGCTCTCTTTGATGTCCATTGAATGTTTTTTCTTTTTCTTTCTTCGAAGGTTAGATCTAGGATCCTCCATTTGGTCATATGGAGAGTGAAAAAAGGGACCACCACCTGGGTAATTTGGATAATAAGGCATTCCCTGGGGGGGATATGATGGAAATACTGCAGCACCAGGTGGGGAATGGATAGGCCACTGAGGAAACATGGAATTCTGTAATTGACCTTGCGCGTAACCAGGACCCAACATAAACTGCGGATTTCCGGAAGGCCCTTTATCTGGCAATAACGGACATCCATTTGAATATTAGTAAATATTTCTTCCCTCTACAATGCAACCATCAAAATTGGTACCACTAATACCAGCTAGATAAAAGTACAGACCACAGCAAGATATCTGGAAGAACTTCAAGGGCATTACGCTTGCTGCTATGCTTAAGCATACAAGTAATCACATGAAAGGTTAAGAGAAACAAGGGGTGGAAAGAGGGATCTATCTAGAGCAATCTGTGGGGGTAAATGCTCCCCAAAATATGTCATGCACGCCATTTTTAAATAGAGCGATTACATTCCAGACATGCAAAAAAAGTATTATCTACAGCGACAGCAAAAACTCTAGTTTATAGTTTACCATCAATATTGTCTTTGCCGTTGGACTCTACACTTCTTTCACCGTTAGATCCGGAAAGGAAAATTCCAGCGACATTTAAAGGGGGGAAATCGGGTGTCATTGGCAGTGCTTCTGTAGCTTCAATTTCAAACCCCTGCCCAGTTTCATGTTTGCCTTTCCATAGCTCTATAAACTTCATACAGGCTATGCTGTTAACATGGAATAGAAAAAGCAAAAATATAACCACTATGTAGAGATGAAATAGAATTGACCAGAAAACATCAGTAGAGTAAGATGGGCATGTTTCTTACAGCAGCCTAGCTGCACCAAAACACTCGGCAAATGATACTAAATGGGCCATGTGATCCATGTCAAAACCAGCAGCTAAAGCTCGAGCAAAGGCCATTTCTTGTTCTTTCCGTAAAACAGTTCTCCTGGTCTCCAGGACTCTCATAAGCTGGACTCTGTGTGGTAACATGAGCAGACAAAATCCAGACATTGGGAAAACTATAACCAGCAGATAAATAATAATTCTCTAGAAGTAACTCAACAGGACAATCATTGGAGATATTCATTTATTTAAAGAACCCATACCAGTTTAAGGCCAAGAACACAACATGATTTTAACAAAAGTAATGCCAGATCAACTTCTTGTAGGTGATAGAATTTGATGCCCTTGTACATGAACCGACTAAAACCAAACCTTTTACAGCATTTGGAAAATAGGAAGCTTTTTGTATTTCGATGTGTGCGCATAACATATACAAAGGGTGTGTGTGTGTGTTTGTGTCATCCTGGAATGCCACAACATTAACAAAAATAATCTTTGGAAAAAAAATATCAGTGTGTCAGAAGGGGTCATACTTGGAATTTTCAGTCTCCACAATCGAACCATTTGTTTGAGGTGGATCAGCGCCTGGTTGCTATGCAACAATAACCACCACAGTGAGAATAGCTCGGAGAATATATGCAGGAAGCTTTTTCATTATATAATACCTTGTATAGGACAATTGCCTTTTCAGCATCATTGCTTCCCCCTGGCTTGCCTCCTATCAAAAAAATCCATGAATGAATATATTATAAAAGGATAAGGAAAGACCATTGAATCATGTAAACATAAACATTCTCAAAGTATGAGATGCCTAGGTGGAGGTAATTAGCTAGTTCCTATATGCTCAAAATAAAACATTTTAGTGGTATGACATCATTATTTTCTTACAAATGATAATAGGACACATAAGCAATTAATCTAGTAGCCCAAAAACTCCAATCAATTAAGCCCGTTAAGACAGCAACTGAGTTAGAGTTACCAAACCACAGACTATCATTCTACTTCCTTTCTTAATAAACTCCGTTCGGTATTATACTCACCTGGATAATTTTTTAGCTACACTGTTTTTTAAATCAATAACACATTGCTTTTAGTATGTATTGTGGAGAGATAATTGTGAATTGTAGAATGAACAAGCATCACAAGTAGCAGAACAAGCATCGTGAAGAAAAGGATTTACGTGGAAACCCTCCTCAACGGGAAGGTGAAAGTCATGGGGCAAGGTTTCCCTATTGCTCACAGCAATAGGGCTCTTATTTTTCTTCTATATAAGGATGAGTTACATAAGAGTAACTGAGTGGGTAAATGGATCCTCACCCAAGATCCATTTACCTATAAGACAAGCAACTAACACTCCTCGAGTTTGGCATAAAGATTGTACATGTCCAACTTGCTCACATTCTTCTCAAAACTATTAGCGAAAAGCCCCTTGAAAGACATCAACCGCTTGATCTTCATTCTTTATGTACGACAGAACAAGCTCTTTAGTGTCAATTCTCTCTCAGATAAAGTGGCGATCAATCTCTATGTGCTTGGTTCTATCATGCATGACGGGAATGTTGGAAAGATTTATAGCAGCTTTGTTGTCACATAATAGCTTCATAGGCAGCTCAGGATTTATTATGATGTCTGTCAAAATAGTCTTAAGCCACAACATCTTCCCAACGTCCGTAGCAACAACCATATATTCAGCTTCTGCATTAGATTTAGCACATACCAATTGTCATTTTCTCCTCTAAGTCACAAGGATGCCGCCCATAAATATGCAATACCTAGTAGTAGATCTTCTTGTGTCAATGCACCTAGCCCAACCTGCATCAGCGTATTCTTTATCTTTATGTTTGCATTTTTGGTAAAGATAAATCTTTTTTCATGGTCCTTTTTTACATAGCAGAAGATACACTATACTACCTTTATGTGAATATCAGTAGGTGCATGCATGAATTGACTCACCACATTCACAACATAAGTAATGTCGGGTCCAGTTAAAGTAAGATAAAAATCAATATATCTATATTTGCATCTATTATATTTATCAACCAAGCTTATTACCATTATATTGAACTACATGAATTTGGATAAACTTAACAAAAATTTTAAAAAAAGGATTTCGAAAGCTAATCAATGATGAGCCTCCATGGATTCACCTATATAAGTCACAGCTAAAGTTGCAAAAATAAGAGCTTGAATGCCACTTGTAAATAATCCAAGAAATTTACCCACAAGTATTTGGTACCGACTCTTGAAGTATTCATCAAGTTGCTTCTCATCCTTGATGCTCAACTTATGACTCCTCTTAATTAACTTAGGAGCTGGTTTACATGCCAACTTATTAGTTTCCTTAAACAGACTCAAAGCATGTTTTCTATAACAAAGAACAAGATTTTCATTTGACATTGCCAATTATTTGAAGTTCCCAAGATCCTCTAGGCCAAAGACTGCAGGAAGCTCTCTTTTTAAACGTGTCATCTCCTCTTCGTCATCCCATGTGATAATCATGTCATCAACATAAACAAGAAGAAGAGCCATTTTATTTTCATCTCTCTTAGCAAATAGAGTGTGATCGCTATTGCCTTTGTGATATCCTAATTGATCATCACCACTCGAAGCCTCTCAAACCAAGCATTAAAAAATAGTTTCAGTCTGTATAAGGATTTCTTCAATTTGCAGCATTTCTTGTCTTATCATGGCCATGTGGCATATGCATATAGATATCTTCATGAAGATCTCCATTCAAAAAGACATTCTTAACATCCATCTGATGGATCTTTCATTCTTTGAGAACGAAAAGAGAGAGGATAATCCGCATTGTATTCATTTTGCTACATAGGCAAAAGTCTCCACATAGTCACCACCGTATTTTTTGACTGAAACCCCTTGCAACAACTTTGTCCTTATATCTTTGTACTCCTCGATTTGACTTGTATTTATGATTTAGACCCACTATGAATCCATGAAATGCACCATGTTAATGGCGTATTTACATTAATTTACATGTCTATTTCATTATAACCCATCTAGGGGTACTTGTGTGTTTTTCACGTTTTGAGCTTTGAGCTCTCTAGGGTTATGTCCTATATAAGGATTCCTATACCTCTTGAATAAAGTATTTCATTGCATTCTCTCTTTGTTTTTCACATGGTATCAAAGCAACGGTCTTAGACTGGTGTTTTGATCAAGATCTCAACGACGCCACCAGCCTCTCGTCGTTTCTTCACGAAGGATCACTTGCGCGGGCCCCCACTTCCAACCTCCAGGGCCCTGCGCAAGGGGACACAGCTCCAACGAAGCCCTAAAGGTTATCCATACATCTGCCAAGCCATTACCCAAAGCCCTAGAGGCTCTCGACACCGCATCTCCATGCTACAGCACTGCCTAAAGCACCTCCTCTCCGTGCTACAGCATCGCCTGGAGTACTAACTCCTCCGCAAAGCAACCCCAACCCTTCGAAAAGTGGTTCATCCTCAGCCCGGAGCACTAGCTCCAGTCGCATGGAGCCCTAACTTCATTGCACGGAGCCCTACCCTCCGCCTGGAGCCCTAGCTCCACCGCTTCCTCTGCTTGGAGCACTAGCTTCGCCGCCACGGGACCTAACTCCCCCGTCAGGGCACCTACAGCAATAACTTCGCCGCCAAAGCTCCACCGTGAGGCATCTTGCACCCCTCCAGGGCACCTGCAGCAGCTTTCTCCTTAGCCAAAAGCTTATGAATAGCCTGTCAGGGCCTCAACAGATTCTGCCAAGAAAATCGGTGGCATCTTAGTCACTTTCTACTAATGAAAAAACCGAACAAAGGTCTTTAATGGTGATTTAAGTCACATCTATGCTTGATTAATAGAACCAATATTTTCTACGTTGCTTTTTCTTGACTTGCGTGACCATCATGACATTTGTCGAGATCAAGTCCGTGTACCTGGCTTCTTCTATGATGGTGTAGGGAACTTCTATCAAATTGAAGGGCTCCGAGAACTATGTGTTGTAGTCTCGATCCTTCGGAGTGTTCATTTGTGGTCAACACAAGAACTATGTTCTTACCAAGGATCCACCCAAGGAGACGGACAAGGTCTACGATACCTGGTATGTTGACAACTGCCATGTCATTACTTGGATGACCAATAACGTCGATCCAAATATTGCATCAAATCTACTCTACAAAGAAACTGCAAAAGCAATGTGAATGAGTCTTGAGCATACCCACTCCCAGAAGACTATAAAGTCCCAACTAAAGAAAGCAGATTCCCTATGGCTTTCCCCAAGTACGAGGACTGTCAATGAGGGGTAACACTTGAATGGGACTATGGGAGACATCCAACATAATGGAAACCAAATCCTGGTCCTCATCTTTTATCCCGAACTTGTAGCAATAGAAATCACATTGATGATTACTTTGTAGAAGCAACATAACAAAAGACCTTCAACCCGTTAAGATGCTGAAATTCTAGTTTGAAACTTCTATGTTTACCTTCCACATAGTCAACTGATTGCTTTTGATGAACTTCAACCTGTTGAAGAGTATAAAAGAGACAAGTCAGCGACGGCTATCAGCAAGAGCAACAAATTCCTACTCAACACGTACAGTAGTCAATCCAAGACTTTCATTGCCTTGAATAGCTATTGCCTCCTCGATCTGTAGAATCTCAGATTCAATGGTATTTACTCTCTCCAATATTTCCGGTGTACTCACAAAACGGACAAACCTATTACACAATAGCATCCAAGTCGAAATCAGGAGGCAAAAAGGAGAGTGGAATGCAGAGGAGAAGTGGACGCACTAAGAATCAAATAACATTGATGTGGAAACAACAACCTTTCAACAGTGCCTTTGGTAAACCATGGTGCATCCCTATCAGGATCGGGTTGCAGCGTAATAGAATATCCTCCTTTGTCAATCTGATCCTGAGCTGATTTCAGATGCGCGAGGAAAGGGCTGAACAAACCGGAAGCGATTTTCTCTGTCTTCCCATTCGAAATAATTACTAAATCACACCTGAAACAAAAGAAAGTGGGAAAAATAAGAACAATCAAGCATACGCAGCTCCTTGCATCGCAAAATCCGGAAAGATGATAGCTTTCTAGCAGTTTGGGCCTCAGATACACCGACTTGATTATTTTAGATACAAAAAGGACACCCTTTACGAGATTTAACAACAGAGATTACTTGAAGCTCTCGGTTCTGAGAGGCAAAAGGCGATATCTGTTCCCATTTTCTGACACATATCAACCAAAACCAGACACGCACTTGCAAACAGCTAATCAAAATTGATCGAAAGACCCCAGTCAACCAAAGTAAGCTGATGTGATGAAAATCCGTCCACAGAAACTAAACCCCAAGGCGCAGACCACTTGTTCTTCCCCCTCGAACTCAAAAAAGGGAGAAAAAGCTTAGAAATCTCGGGAGTGACCTCGTTCTCGTGGGAGTGAGCTGGAAGACGGCGGAATCGAGCCTCTTCGTGGGCTTCATTGCGATTGACGGAACACGATATCAACACCGCTAAGTTCGAAGATCGGGGAATCAGATTGTGCCCTCGATCGACTCTACATCTCCCTCTCTCTCTCTCTCAAGCACACGCGCACACACTCCCTCTCGGCTCTCTTGGAATCTGATGGGAAGAAGAGAGAGAATACGTATGTGGGGGCTTTAGTTAATAAATGGGGGGAAGAGAGATGTAGACAGCGAAGAGAGAGTGTGTGATGAGCTCGGACACAGAACGGAACGGATGTGCCCTAAACCGGATCTTCGGAATTCCAGATGCCTTTACGCGGGCTTTTTACGTGCATGTCCCTTTATAATATTTTATTATATTGTAATTGCCTGGTTAAATTGTGAAGGTTGACCTATTGTCATTTCGATACGTGATCGTCCTCGTGTAGTTGTATAAGCACTTTGACTGCACTTTCGAAAATTACCAGACGTCTGCGAGATTATTATTTATGAAAAATATGAGACCGTTGTATTAAAAAGTTCATAGATTGTGTTCATTTGAATTGGTCTAATGAGTAGTACTTCCGCGTGTGACATCATTAGTATTCGAGAAGGAGGGAGGCTTTGCTTCAAATGGGGAAAGACTAAAGAGTGTGGAAAAGGTAAGGGCATCTTGGTCAATGTAAAGCATGGCGGGCGGAAACGGCTATTGGCACTTTTTAATTTACCATTTAGCCCATAGGATCTTTCCCAATTAAAATTAAGTCCAAAAAAGTTACCTTGTTACAAGGGATATTTACACTCAGTTTTTTTGAAATTTTATATTTACATGGTCTTTTATGATTTGTATATACATCTGAACTCATGCGTAGTTAGTAACTGTTACATTGTTTTCCATTGTATTATCTTCTATCCATCAACTCTTCTCTGATAACATTTTACAAGATAAGTCGAACCAATTGACAACTTTACCCATCTATGTCCGTCACAGTTGCAAATGATGATATTCTTCATTCCTCCTCTTGCCATCCACCCTACCATGTCACCCATCAATCTTCCTCCTCACATCTCCACCCACCTTGTTCCAACCGTCACCTCCTCCTCCTACTTCTTCCCAATATTGCTCGACATACAAAGCACGAGTACCTTGTTCTCCTACTCTCCAACTCACGGATGCAACTCCACCCCCCACACCCACAACACCGATGTTCTCTATGGCTATAAAACAAGATAATCCGCTCAACTCTACCTCTCCACCCCCCCCCCTCCAAATACTCTCCCTCCCTTGTGTCAACAAGGATGAGATCAAACTCCTGGATATTATTAATAAAGTGATGCGAGGTATCGTTGCAACGAGATCAAACTCCTGGATATTATTAATAAAGTGATGCGAGGTATCGTTGCAACTGGATGAGGTCACCACCACCCTCTATCGCTTTGATTGCAACCCTGAAACCTATTTTGCCCCCGTGGTTATCGAAACCAACAGATTATGAATCCATTCATCCTCTCACCTCATTGTTAGAGCTCACTGCTCTCAATTATGCGGTTGTCGACTACCATCGCCCTTTAAATTGGAGAACTTTGATTTAGGAGAAGGGGGAGAGGGAGGGAGGAGAGGGATAAAATAAAAAAATAAAAAACATTGGATTATATATAGTAGATTAACTGAAAATGGGTGAATAGAAATTACATAGGTTCAATGTCTAAATACTCTTAATTACGAGATAAAGGAATGTTCAAAAAGTTATTTTGTTTTGTGGAAAAGTGACATGATGGGATATAATATTTTTAAAAGTGAGTTCAAGACAATCCTGAAAAGAGTGAGAGAGCCGCATGTTGAGTTGCTCGAGTGTAACAACATCGTTTGTTGAAGCAACATTGTATTAAGCATCTTATATTAGATTTTGATATGCATCATGATTATAAATAGAAGGAAAACTTTAGATAAACTTAAATCTCATATGGTTGAGCCATATACTTACTATAAAAAATGACCAAACCTTGTGATTACTACTTCCTTAAAAAGGAAAATATTCAATATGATAATGATATGAGAGAATATTACCTTCTTAGTTTCAGTTTGGTCACAAATATGGTGATTTGGTGTACCATATTTGATGCACAAAATAATTTATATGGTATTAACGCTAATGGTTGAAGGTCCAAGCAGTTACTTATGTTGGAAAAAAAAGAACAATGTATTTCAAAAGTATTGAGAACAAAAAAAGTAAAGTGATGAGATTCCTTTCCTTCCCCGTTGGCATGAATTCGATCAACAATGCAGAAGATGCCCCACGAAAATTATGCATAATCACACAACACAAGAATTTTAAGTAGTTTGACAAGATGCATACTCCACTTATTGATGCCAAACTTTCTCTTTGTATTCTCTTAAATAATTTTTTGGAGTAGAATGAGAAACTAACCTAAAAACATATTCATACCATGAGTTAGATTCATAATTATACGGTGGTGCATGTGAAACTGCCTAAACTCCTCGGTACATGGAAAAATTTTATTAATATGTTAAAACCTAATAATATCTCATTTCATGGTTGATTTGCAGTAGAGATCACATATTGAATTCATTCTTTGATCGTCATCAATTGTGCTGGTGTGGGATTTTCCTTCTCTTCTACGTTTGAAGACCAAAAGAAGTTGAACATGCCTTTAGCTTCTCCACCACAACAAACATGGAGAACATATCCACATCAGTTCTAAAATATGGACCTTCTTGAACTCGAGTTGACCATCTTCAAATCGCATCTATATGATTTTGTACTCCACATCGATGTGCTTGGTCCTCGAATGAAGGTGGAATTCTTTGTAAGATGTGTAATTTGATCATCGATGGCATTGTCAAACTCCACTTTCTCTTTTTGATTCTTTCATCATACCATACAACCATGTCATTTTTTGCAAGCTTTCTTGGTTGTCATTTGATTACTTTTTACGATCGAAATTTAAAATCTAAAGATTCAACCGACAGCTCCGCTCCCAATGTAGATACCTGCATTGTTGTGTTTTTCTCACCATTGGTATATCCTGCAAAATATGAGTCCACAAATTAGTATTTACATTAGTATAATTCCATGTTAGAGATACCTCTCAAATTTCATAGAATTCACTTCTCAACTTCCCCGGTGTTCCTTGCCATGGTTTGCCATGAATCTACTCATAACACTCAAGGCATGGGAGATGTCTAGTATTACGCAAACTATTTTGTACATCATACTATCGACAACACATTAATGGGGGCACTTTACTCATTATTAATAATAGCTTCTTTTCTTTTAAAATTACGAAATGAATCCTTAACGGGGTGTGTGTAGGCTTTGCATTTTCAACATGGAACCTTTTGAGTACCTTCTCGGTTTACTCTAAAACTTCTTGCTCACCCTATCATTGCTAATTTACATTTTAATGATCTTCTTAACATGACCCAAGTCTTTTAAAATCAAGCTCTTTCGACAATACTACCTTGAGATTTGTAATATCTTGTATTCTAGAGCCTACAATGAACATATCATCTACATATAGTAATACAACAATGTGAGGCATGCCAAGCTTATTGAAGTAGAAACAAAGATCTAAATGATATTTAGAATGTGGTAGTTGTCATGAAGTCGTCAAACTTCTTGTAACACCGTTCATATTTCTGCTTAAATCCCTAAAAGTCGCTTAAGATTGCATAAAATGTTGTCCTTTCAAGTAACTTCATATCCATATGGTTGTTTCATATTGATGTCTTTATCAAGATCTTCATAGAAAATGTTGTCTTGACATTTTACTATAGTGATGGAGACTTTCACAACTAGTTGAATGTCCCCAACTTCAACAATGCTCAGACTTGATATCGTGATGGAAACTTTCACAACAAGTTTATTGATCATGTTATCTATTGAAAGCCCTTTATCATTAAGAATGCCTTGTATCTGACAGTACTATTAACATCTTAGACTCATTCACTTATTTTGCAAGGCCTATTAACCTTTGGGCAAGTGGACTAGATCTCACGTCATATCGCTTGTGAATGAGTCCATCTCATCCTCTGAGGTGAACTCTCACTACCTTTCTTTATCATGTAATGCTTCATCAAAGCACTCCAACTCTTCGGTATTACTTGATAATGAATAATTCAAGGAATGTGAATGCCTTGAAGTGGTTTTGCTTATTCTAGTAGGATTTCGTCTCCTTCGCACCGTCAAGGTTGTCCTCCATCCTCCTAGTTTATTTACGGTCCTACAAATGTAAAATCCATGCTAAACATATTACACAACTTACTTGGCATCCAACCTGTTCATTAATTAGTACTCATAGAGAGAAGAGTATTATACCGAAACTTCTTTTAGGATTAGACTCATATTAGGAGGAATCCTAATGGGAGGGGACTCCTAATCTCAATAATAGTTGAGTTGTATTTCAAGTGTAGTCCTAATGGGAACAAGTCTATAGGATTGTAATTGGACTATATAGAGAGGATGGGAGGCATTGCCTTCACACCACCACAAGAACAATGTAACCCCTGGAGAGAAAGAGGGTGAGAGACGGAGAGAGAAGAGAGGAAGAGAGCGAGAGAACGGAGAGAGATGTACTCGTTCTTCTTTTAGTGATCTTTCTTCTCTGGTGGTCGCGAGAGGTGACTGACCACTGTTATATCTGATTATTTTTTTCTTCACGTGCTTCCGTGGTGGTGGATGATTACGCATCCGCTTCCATATCCGAAGGGTTCGTATTCGCAACAACCGGTATCCGAGAGGAGATAGTACCGGTGGATCGTGTCCCATCAACTTCTCCTTGAACTCGATGTTTTTCCAAGCTTCGCTATAAGTTTTTTACTCCGATTCATTCAGATTTTGTTCGTGTTTTGAAGGATTAAGTGTGGTAATTGTATTTTATCTTTATTCCAGATTAATAGGCATTATGTTTGAAGACCTTTCTTGCTAAATGTAAGGTAAACTCTTAGTAAAGTTATGCACCTTGAGGCGTTCTAGGTGAAAATCTCTCTTATTGCGTATAAGATAAATATGTAAGTTGTGTGCTTGTATCACGATTTGGATTACATCACAAGTGATTTGGATAGCGGATGTTTGAAAACTTTGGCTAGGCCAAACTCAAGCACATGTCGTAGTCTTTGTGTATCGTGAATCTTTTTAAATCAATTCATGCTGTGAATTGTTTTCCCAGTTGACTTTTGTGCTTCTAATTGTGACTATTCAAGGTTTAATTTGCTCGTATTTTTATAAAGGATTTAATGGGGTTGCCCCCCTCCCCCACTCTGCCCCTATTTTTGGTGTTTTTTTTAAAATATCACCATGTATATTCATCTATATATCCATCATATATGTCATTCTAATTTCGTCAGAAACAGATACTCCTATGCCCCCATCTAGAACAGGTAATTTTAACGGTCTTAAAATTGTTGTAATCGATCTGTTTCAAATGCACAGCATATGAGTCTCTGTTTTAGATGAAATTAAAATGACATGTAGGAGGGATGTATACATGAATATATATGGTGATATTTAATAAAAAAATCGAAAATAGCGTGGAGGCAGCCATGTTGACAGCCCCATTAAGCTCTTTTATAAAGCATTATCAAACCCCCTCGAGTGCATTTTTACCGTCAACCCGAGTTTGACGTTCCGTGTTTGTGCAGCTGTTTAGAATATATACAACATTTGTTCCAAGCCCCCTCACATGATAAGCATGGGTAGTTCCAATCGTAGAGTTATATCTACGTAATCGTGAATTCACTTAAGGAAGGAGGTGTGTTCCCTTCTTGGGATCCATATACAATATTTATTTTTTATTTTTTTTGTTGGAATTATCTATAAACTTTTCAAATTACACGACAACTTTCGTGTGCATTCCACAAGATCTCCATCAACTAACACATCTCATGTGATAAACTATTATGGGAGAAGTCATCACTTTGTGATTAGATCATCATTATATTTTTGTTTATAGTATTTACCCATTCCATATTGTTGGATTTGCCTTGAGACCTTTGACCTATTTTGGACCTCGCTTTATTTTATCTTGTATCCCTCTATCTTTATTTTAGAGCTGGAACCCGACTAGTATTTAGAATTTGAACCTATTTGTATCGGAATTAAAAGAATTCTTCCATAGAGGAGACTGTATAAACTCCATTAGGACTAGATTTTTGAGACAACAAAGGTAATTAGATCATTATTTACTTAATTTATATTGTAATTTTTTGAGAGTGGTAGCATAGCCAAAGTAACTCTCGCAAGGTTCTTATATTCTTGAACTCTTCCTACCATAATGGATTCGATCTCTTTGCCATGGTTTTTTCTAACACTTCATCAGTAGAGTTTTTCAATGTAAATTCACGCACCTCATTTGGATTGTTTATTACGTATTTGTTTGGATCGTTCCTTAAACAAAATCGGGATCATAGTCACTGAGCCAAAGATTTGTCTAGATGACGGCTTCTGTTTTGTGTTGAAGCCTCCCACAACATATCGTTTTTTATCTTATTTCACACCCATGAAGATGAGAGTTTGAAATTGAGAAATAAGTTATATCATCTTCGTGTAAGAAATTCCATGTATGCAACTACCATATATGGTAGTTGTGAACATTAATTTTTATTTCTTATTTTGCGGCTCATGTTTAATTATGAAATGGTGCATCATTGGGTGGTTGCTTTTGATGGTTATCTTTATGGATAGGTAGCCATCGTGTATTATATATGTGTGTGTATGTGTGTGTGGGTGTTGGTGTCCCCTCTCCCTTAATGAATGTTGCAAGAGGATCCATTGCCCAAGCATAATAGGCAAAGTTGAGAAGGAGAAGGAAATCTCATCTTCATCACTTCATTTCGGTTGTGATGGCTTCCGGTAATTATTAAGTATCTTAGATCTATCGTTTGGATTAAGTTAAGATATCTATCAATTGGTATCAGAGCTTTGGTTGCTTTTATATCAGTTTTTTACTATTGAAATCGGTATGATTTTCCTAAGTTGTTTTAACGAGATTTTTTTATCTTGCCCATGCAACTATCTTGCATTAATATGCAACTATCTTGCATATTCCATCATTTATTTATTTGTTATTGAATGCTACATGGGATTTCTGTTCACGTAAGATACATGGAATTGAAGATCTTCATATGCATAGACATGGAGTCATACATATGGACTTGGTTGTCCAATATCCAGGAGATGCATGATGTATCTTGGTTTTTAATAGTACCAAAAGAAAATGGGTTTTAATTGCAAACCTCATTGTTAAACCAATTGACTGGCACCAATTCTTTCGCCTAGCAATCACATACACAATATGCACACACTTTGATAATGAAAATAATAATGGTTGTTGCCTTTTACCATATTCATTTGCTAATGGATTTTAGTGCCATTGAAAAGGGGCATTGATGGTGGAATAACTGACATCCATGTTTATTAGAATAAGTTTGATGCTTTTGTGCTCACAACATTGAAAGTCTTCATACTCGCATGTCGACGTAAGTTTCATCTAGCAATCACCGCAACTCGATCTTTTATTCCTTATAAAATTATTTGATCGATCATTTGCAACAGTATTTTTTACGGGCGTAACATGATACTCTTGCTTGGTATTTGTTTTTATTAATGGTGCGCATGTTGATTTACACATGTATTTGTTTTTTTGTTATTGTGGAAATAATCGAATGACGACTTTTTTTGTCATTTGGCAGTTATTAATTAACTCCATCGTATGTCACTCTAAATTAGTTCATTTGGTGTTTATGACCGAATCGGGAGGAGTAGCCACAGCATCATACCGTTTCACATTATACATACTGTTTCTTGACAATGAATAATTATTGGTTAGTTATCCAAGAGTAGCCACAACATCTATGATTATAATACCAATAATTTTATTTAGTGACAGAATTAATTGGACATCAAATTGCATCTATATCTGTGGAATGAGAAAAAAAATTATTTATTATTTATTCTAATGTCCACATGTACAAAATTTCTAATGAATATTTGAAAATTTATTTATCTCATTTATTAAGAAAATCAATTGTATATTACAATTCTTTAGCCACAACAAGTCTTATAATGATAGTACATTGATTTCTCAAAATATTAAATAAGTTAATATTTTAGATTAGAATTTATGCTTGACTTATTGCTTATTGGGGTAGTCTTGTTATGAAATTATTGCAGATAGTTCAGCTTTCATGTCTACTCAATTCAATGTCTTAAATTCTGTTCCAATTCTACATGGGAATAATATTTCTGAATGAAATGAGAAGATTCTTCTTGCTTTAGGATGTATGGACCTTGACTATGCACTTCACATTGAGAAACCATCGAAGACTACAGAAGAAAGTGGTCACATCATCAAGGATTTGTATGAACAATGAGAGAAATCCAAACGATTAAGCTTAATGATCATGCAAACTAACATAGCCAAGATATCAGGGGTTCAATTCTTGAATGTAAGACTGTAATGAGTTTTCAAAAGCTGTTGAAAAATAGTTCAAAACTTCAGAAAAGGCTATGGCAAGCATAATCCTAATAAAATTATCTTCTATGAAGTATAATGGTTGTACTGGGATAAGAGAGCATATAATGAAAATGAGCAATATTGTTGCTCGACTTAAAGTACTTAAACTTGATATGTCTCAGCCCTTAGTTGTTCATTTACTTCTCAGTACGTTACCTTCAAAATATGGGCCAATTAAGATTTTCTACAACAACATAAGGATCATTGGACTCTAAATGAGTTATTAGTGATGTGTGTATAAGAGGAAAATAGGCTCAACCAAGAGAAGGTTGAGAGTGTCAATTTGGTCACTTGTAGGAAAGAGAATAAATGGAAAAATGAGGTGAAACATCCAGAAAAGAACCCGAATGAAATTAATAAAGCAAATTGCTTCTTTTGCAAGAAACATAGTATGTTAAAAAGAAAGCACTAAGTTTAAGGAATGGCTCACCAAGAAAAGTATACATCACATGTAAACCTTCTCATCTAAGTCTCCATTAAGAAAGATCGCTTGCATATCCATTTGGTGTAACTCTGATGAATATGCATTTCATCGTCTTTGTTCATTTATTTTAGCTTAAAATCTCATATAAACTACTGTAAATACAACTAAATCCATATTCTTACTAACCATCATCCTTGTATAAAATGGCGTATATTATCACTATTTTAACCTAAAATAAAGAAATAAAGGAAATAAAGGAAATAAAAGATTGTATATATGTAATATATACATGCTGAATCAAACCTCGGGAGAAGGTCAAAACTTGACTTGATTGACAAGGAATAAAATAAGGGGAGATAAGGCCTAATTACCAGCAAATCCATAAAATTGACTTGTCACATGTATATATTCATCACCTATACAATATTGTCTATTTCACACACTCTTTAATTTATTCATTACCAATTTTTTGTAAATAAAAACTATTTCTTCTTGAAATTTGGAATAAATTTCTTTTGTAAGTAATAAAAATAATTTATAATAAAAATTGTATATGTTATGTAAATTACAACACTCTACAAAAGCCACAAAGTTCAATCCTATAAGATCAGTATCTTCTCCAACAAAACTCCAAACTCATCAAGCTCACTTGCATTGTACTCCAAATTAAATTATCTTTAAAATGGAGGTGACTTCCTAAAAATCAGAGTTAAGGTGTGAAATGTGACCAATTTGAGTACTATTGTATAATATATCTATATACACTATGTATACTATGTAATTATTTATTTTCTTGTGTAAATTTGTAAATATTGTATTGATTGTGAATATTGTATTTAACTTATATAAAATACAAATAAAAATCACAAACTCAAGAATCAACAAAAGTAAAATAATGTATATATTGTATATGTATCACCATGTATATATTGTACTTATATATATTTAATTAACCTAATATATTAATTATTAAAAATCAAATAAAAATACCATTAAAACCCTTTAAATTATTGTAAATAAATAAAATATTAAATCTTGCATATATTTGTATAAATAATTAATTAAAAATCAAAATATTATATATACAGGTATAAATACCTATAAATAACCCTCTATATTTATTTAACCCTTGTATATACATTATTTAATTAATTAAACATCATTAAATTAACTTTAATATATTATTATTTATATTTTACATTATTTTATTAAATAAATTCATTTTCGAGGATTGATTTTTTATCGTCCAGTGTATCTTGTCTTTTTCCTTCGTGCGTTCTGATTAGTCGACCGGGTTTGTTAACCCGAGTCAACTGCTTAGTCTGCCCTTTATTCATGTCATTCCGTTCACCGGCCATTCATTCACCTAATTTCCCCACAAGCCTCGATCATTAACCGAACCCGATCCCTTCGCCAAACTTCTCTCTTATTCAACTTTCTTCCATGCCAGCCCTTCAGATACACCATCTTCGCCCCTGATCTTGCTCCTTTTTAAATTTAAAATCCATCGGAGCAATCTCTATAAATCTAGAACATCCACCTCCATCGCAAGATAATCTGATTTTAGCCCGATCACCCGCAATCGAGTGGCATGGTTTTATGCTCTTATGATAGAGGAGCATATCCCCGATCTAGAGTGTGAGTTTAGTGCCCTGGGTCGCGATTCAACCACGTCGCCGGAGTCCTCTGCCGCGCGTTCCACCTCTCTGCCTTCAGCAACAGATCGAGGTGATTCCAGTCTTCTGTCTTCTCTGTAGGTAACCTAGGTAATCTATCTTTGATTTAGCATTTCTTTTTTACTTTAATTTTATTCAAATCTCTTGTATAAGATCACCATCACGATCGGAGGAGTTTCGATGATTATCGACCCCTTCCGACTATGCCAACATATCCACCATCTCTTTCTCCAGCTCTTCCATCGTCTGAGCACCCTTGGATCCTTCCAGATATGAGGCCTGGTCTCCCCTTCGACCACACTTCGCTGGAGACCCTCATTCAATCACTATTAAAGGATATGGGAAGATCCTCAAGCGCATCACGGAAGCGTGTGGATCGCATCGATGCGATCTGGAGCGACTAGTCGCACTAGTAGCTCCGGACAGCGGAATTTAGAAAAAATTAAATGTGATGAAACCACATGATCCAAGAACCTTTCTCGGATCGTTTCATCTAAACCACAATAGGTATTAAGGTTACATCTTGAAGCGTGGTTGCGATCGAGTCTCTAAACCAAGAGACCTCCTGTCTCAAGTTTGATCCGATGGAGGAGACGCTTGCAAGTGCGTTGATGAGACATGTCCTTCTTGCAATCCATGTTAATGATCCAAGCGATGAATCTCCCGATCTCGTCACACGAGATCTGATGTCTTCTTCACGAGCGAGGCACATCAAAGGAGATGAAGATCCACGAGCAAGTACTCCGATAGCATAACGACGTTGTTGCGGTGATGACGACTCTCTCAATGGATCCATGGTGGATGGTCATAAGAGAGAGAGAGAGGGAGAGAGGCACATGACATGTAGAGAGAGAGAGAAAGAGAGCATTCATTGTTGTCGTAAAACGTGTGCTTTCGAAGGGCAAGTGGTGCCTCTTATTATATAAGATTTTGGGAGTCCATGGATCTCAATCCATGGACAACACACAATCAATGGTTGAGATTGATTTGTGTTTCTTTCAGTGGCTAAGATGTTGTTGTAAAAATACAACAACAATTGATTTAATTTGAATTAATTTATATTGATAAATCAACATAATTAATCCCAATTTAAATCACTTTGACTGTTCTTGGAGATAACGAGGAGATAAACCTCATTCCCTAAAAAGGGGGGGACGACTACCACTAATCTCATGAGATCTCATTATCTCATGAGATCTTTTATCTCATGATATCTCCAAGATTTACAACAACAATTGTTGTAAATATTTTTCACAAAAATAATTAACAATTATCTTGTGAAAAGCTTCAATCAAGCCAATGAAATTATGTAAATCTCATTCACAATCCAAAACAAAATGTAATTATATTTTCAATTAATCATTCAATGTGAATCCAATTCACATTAACAATTAATCAACAAATATAAATCATAATATGCTCTCTTTAATATATTATAAATCACATTTATAATATATCTGATTAATATGGATAGTGTTATCCACATTATTCATATCAACGATAATTAAATCACATTTAATCATATTGGATCTCTTTTCTCATGCGCCCAAATAATATGAATCACATTCACATCTTTGATAATCAAATCACATTTAATAATCTCAGATAACACTCGTAATAATATGAATCAAATTCATACTATTCATGATAATTAAATCACATTTAATTATCTATTTTCTCAATGCTCAGATACATATATCGACAATGAAAATATTATTAAACTCTTTCAAGGATAATGCGATTCTCTCCGAATACTTGGAGATAAGGACATGACTGTATTGTTCCACGTATAGTGACTTGGATATTGAGATCACATCTCAAATCTAGATCTTGCGGACCTCCCATAGATGCTTGATTAAATCAAAATCGTAAATCTAATCTTCTCATTACATCTAAATCACATTCAGATCAATGTCCAACATTTGGACTAAGATCAGATTACTTCTCTATGAGAGGAGTCACCAAAATCCAGACCTGTTTCATCACTCCCTCAGAATGGAAGCGTCATGGTTATACAATCGTTTATGATGACATCACCCTCAGGCATTCCTAATACATGTACATCCTGCATACTGGAATACCCAGAATAAACCCGAAGTATAAGATCAATTTTAACTGTCTACTTCAGAGTTTTATCATCAAGTTTCTCATTTGACTATTGAGAGTTGGTATCGATCATATACTTTCCAAAGCATATATCATACCTAGGTGTTGATCATATGCTTTTCCAAAAACATATATCAAACCTACAAATTCAGTCAAGCTTCCAAAGCGAGACGACCGTGCACGGAATTTGATTCTCCCCAATATCTCATGAGTGAGACCATGTCTTACGGTTTAGTAATGAACCTGTATGATCCCTTTGAGAGATCGTATTACTCATATGCCCTTGTATGCACATCAGCGCGCCGGTGTATAGACCTTGATTAGGTCATCATCCTATTGGTATGCCAAGTGTACATACTCAGACATATAGTAACACATCTATCTCAAGTCAGAGGATGCATGCCTATATCGTGACAGTATACGACATAGGACTTTGGTTATCTCGATCTCGTTAAGTCAACTCTTTGACCTAACTAATCTGACATCTCTGAATCTCTATTCCCATGCAGAGGACATGCATCAAGAGATCGGCCAGATATCAGCCAAGTGAGAAAGGATTGCCATCTCCTACTCAGGCTGGAGATTCTCTCTTAACAATCATTTGACGGTACTTGATGAGTCCTCAATCTAATTCTTTAGATATTCATCCAAGCACCGGCCTCTATGATTCAATAATTGAATCAACAATTGTATGATCATTAAGATGGCCATGGTACATAACCTTAATTGTACTAAGGGACCTATTGCAAATTAGATATTCTTCATTTCAGATCTGGGAATGATATTTGCAATAACATTTATTGCATAATGGCTTGCCGTGGGCTCGCATGTCCAACAACTATAACATGTGCTTTTGACCTAATCCTTTGGCCGGAGTTCCCTCCGAGCACGAGTTTCCCATTGCAGGGTGAAAGCACGATGAATTAGAAGAGGAACGACTTCTGGAGCTTCACTTGAAGCCGATACTTTCTAAAACTCCAGAACGTGTATCAGGAGTATTCTAGCCCCATTACTTCAACTGAACGAAAGAGGAGGAGCTAAGAGAACCGAAGCACATGTTAGCAACGGATTTAGAGGAGCGACGACCGAGTTCTCCTCAATCGAAGTTCTCCAGAGTTCATCTTCTACCTACTTCATCTAGATTATCTCGCAGCCACACAATCAAGAATGGGGCACCCAATTTACATCTCAACCATCCATTTTGCCCCAATTTTGAGCCGCGAGATCCATCTTCCAGATCTGATCGACGCCCTCCATTCCAGAGCCACTCTCCATTGTCCAATATGATCTGCAGAGCATCAGAGCCGCTCCTTGTGCCATGCCATTTAAGGGTATATTTGTGCTCATACCCTCTGCATTTATTTTATTTTCAAATAAATTCTTATGTGGACATGTGTCCGTACTTTATTCTTTGAACATTTTCACTATTATCCATCACATTTTTTTTAATTGCATTTAAGTCATGTTTGAACTGCAATGTGTGTTTGGTATGTGAGTTGTATGAAAATTTTCAAAAAATTTTATTTCTATGTTATTATTTGACACCTAGAATTAAGAGAATTACATGTAAGTCCAATCCTACGCACATCACGTGCTTGCGGACGAGATTTTTTTGATATTTTTGCACATTTCACCCTCTGATTTTTATTTATTATCTTTTAGTCTCATTTAGGCCCCTATTCATCTACAATTGTTTTTCTTGTTAAAAAGCAAATTAAAAATATCAAAACCTCTTTAAAAATTCCATGAAAATTCCTCTAGCTTCCTGTTACATTCATCGTGCATCCTTAAATTGCATTTTCCATTTTCAGTCTTTTTGTTATTTATATAAATTCAAAAATAGCATAAAAATGTCCTGTTCACATTTAGAAATCAATAACAAATAAAAAATTTGCATAAAAATATAAAAAAATAGTTGCTTCTTTTTATTTATTTTAATCACGGTTCCATTTTCACAACTTTAAGAATCATAAAAACCATAAAAATTAGAAAACTCTTAAAACATAAAAAATCATAAAAATCATTTAAAAATAAAAAAATCATAAAACCCCTATTTGGAAAAAAAATAAAATTGCTCTTTCATTCTATATATTTCATCTATTTTTGAATTTATTTGTTATTTGAAAAATCCAAAATTTTTAATTTGTTTTCTATTCTTTTTATTCCCTATTTTTGATTTATTTAAAGGCTTTTAAAATTGTGAAAAAAATCTGGAAAAATAATAAAAACATCAAAAACCTGTCAAACCCTAAACATAGTTTTTTTTAATTTTTCTAACTATTTCTGATATATTTGAAAAATACAAAAGAGTGGTTGAGTATTTGTGTCTTGATTTTTCTTTAATTATTTTATTATTTTTAAAAATAAAAAATCTTTTGCAAAATTGAAAACAAAATGAAAAAAATCAGAAAATCAAATAAAAAATACATTTCTAAATTTTTCCAAATAGGTGAGTGAACTATATCGACTTTGCCCCCATATAATGGAGAGCCTCCTCTCCTCCGGCTTGTTCATTTACATCACTGTCCACTAGAGGTCCGTCGTCAGCACCTTGAGCGAAGCATCAACAACCTCATCACCTTTGCCTGGAGCATCGCCTAGAGAGGAACTTCTAGTGAAACAATGAAGAACAAGCTCCAGATCTCGAGGCGGAGGGGATGCTATGGGCATAAGATGTAAGTAGCGGTGGGGCTGGTGGAGGAGGAGGTCAGGGTGAAGCGGTTGTGGGAGGAGGAGGAAGGTGAAGTATAAGGATATCTTAACCCTACCTTTCGGTGAATAAACTATGATTTAGTTCAACTCATTGAGGGACATAACTAATACTAAAAAAATTGCAGTCATATATGAGGATGCGGAAGTCAGAAGGGACATAAATTTTAAAAAAACCCAATTCATTTATATTTTGTACATGCTCTTACTTGGGCATGCATATCTTTCTTGCCAACTTTTGTTTGATGGTTTGGAAGATTACCTATCTCATCAATCACTTGTCAAACCACCAAGTGGAGGTTAGTTTCCATGGGGATTACGACACCTTTACATTGATATTTCGCCCCTCATAATATCATCCCAAATATCACCCGAAACTTATCTATGTTGATGTATGCATCATATGCTTGACATCTTCAAAGTTTAAGGGTTCGTTTGGTTGTAGGGTTGGGCATGGTTGGGTTGGGCTGGATGAATAGTAAACTGTGAGGAGGGGGTACCCCTATGAATAGTACCCTAACCCAACCCAACCCAACCCAACCCAACCCAACCCTGCAACCAAACCAACCCTAAGGGTTGAGAAGTCACTCGTTGGACTCCATAGAGAGCATGTATGCCTTCGATATAATCAGAAAAGATCAGTTATTATAAATATAGAGCATATGATGATTCATTATTTATTTGGACAATTATTCTTTATACATTTCGTTGTCATTAGTGGCACTTGAAAATTGTTTGTTTATTTTTAAGATTCCATGTTGGTGCCAACTTGTGAGGAGGATCCCATACCGAAAGCCGATATATTCTGTGTTACGTTTGAAATATCTAAAGATTGATGTGGTCAACATCGGTTCATTTAATTCAAACCACCCTCCCCCTGATCCTATTTCGGTGTGCTTGACAAATATATTGATACTAGGGATGCTAACAGGTATTCGTCCCTTATCTTATCTGTTTTTAAAAGATATGAATATGAATTTTTGATTTTAACGGGTATGGATATGGATATGCGATTTTATTTTCTTGCAGATATGGATAATGATGCATATGATGTTTTCAAGTTTTTGAGGATATGGATACAGATATGGTTACAAGTTTTTTTGTCGGATACGAATGCGGATATCCGTATTGATGAATCTGTATTTATATTCTATATACATACATCAACTTGTGTGTGTATCTCCAAATCTGTCATTTTCACATATGGGAAGATATATATAATTTAATCATTTATTATACAATTATTAACCTTAATATAATACTATAGTTTCTTTTTGTATTTTGATTTCTTGTAGTTTATTAATTTCGATTTAATTAACCATTTATTTCAACTTCCCAAACAATCCTACTAAATGTAAGCATAGAAGGCATTTCTTATCTGCATGATAATCCATTTCCATTCGTAAAATATCCACATATGAATCGTGATTATCTGTTTCCATATCCATATATACATTTAAGGATATGGTTTGCAATTTTCAATATCCGCAATGTATCTGTTTTCATATCCGTCCGTATTCAAAAATAGATAAGGATACGATAATACCTATATCCATATCCATATCCGTCCATTTGCATCCCTATTTGATACGCCTTCATCATTGAAAGGATAACATTATAGTCTTGTAGAGTAATAATTAGTTCAGTGAGAAGGCATTACTCAAAGTTGTTCGAGACAGGAATAACAACGTTGAGTTTTTCGACCTTTCCATAGCTTGTACATAGTTGACATTTGGGGGATGAAAGGGTTGGACAACCTAGGGGAAAGGATGCACGATCATATTCAAGGTGCCTTAACATATCGGGTTTGCAAGGAGCAAATGTATTAGAAAATTGAGCAACCTAGAGTGGACAATGTGCCTCGACATCTGCATGATACATTGAAGTATATGTTAAGGGCTAGAAAACTCCATAGAATGGACCATGAGCCATGTTGAGTACAAAATCCCTTTCTTTATTTCTTGTAACTACTCGAGCTGAATGAGAAGAAACTATCGCATCCAATTTGCTAATGTCGGTAGACCTTGGGACAAGGGTTCTTACACCCTCAAGTTAGGTCTTGCTCCCTTATACCTTGAAGAGGTGGATAGATGATGGATCCTTGAGGAGGGTGGGCTAAACTTCTTACCCTTATGAAGTCGACGATAGGTACTCCGTGATCCAATTCACTCATATATATTCATGAAGTGGATGATTGAAGTCAGCGATAGAAACCGTTACTTCTATTACTTGAAAAATATTTATTTCAATCAATAACCTAAAAGGAACAATATCTTGAAATTGGTTGATTGGTAGATCTATCAAATAGATATTTCTCACCAAGATTTTTAAATAAAGGGTTTTTTATTGTTGTGCCCTGTCGAGATTATGCAATTATATCCCTCCCTTTTTTTACAATACCACTCACGGTTGTATCTTCTTGGGCGGTTAACAATTGTGTAATCTCAGGTTAGTTGATGTCCATTCCCCTCCCAAATGGACGTTATCTCAAAGCACAAGTGTAATTGGCTACGAGTGAAGAAGGAATAATGTGTAATTTTATCTGAGAGCCCCAACCTTGTTTCTTCATACCTCCCTCCCACATCCTCTTCCACATTAAGCTCATTGCCAGTCCCTCTGTCCCAAGTTCAAGGATGAGGCCATCATCTTCACGTCATCTGCAACTCCCTTCTCCCATCCCCTCGCCCTGGATTCCTTCGCTCAGCCCTTTGCCCCGACCTCCTCCTCCACCCTTGCCCCTTCGCCCTCATCTCCTTCATCCGCTCCAACCTAAGATTGAGGACGAGACCCTCCCCTCCACGTCCTCTTCAACTCCCCCTCCCCATTCACTATGCCTCGAGCTATATGCCTAGACCTCCTCCCCAACCATTGCCCATCCACTCCAATCTCCTCCTCGCTTATACTTTGGCTAGCTATAATAAAAATAGTGGTTTTATAATATCAGTATTCATATAAATAACCAAATCTCAAGATGGATATAAGGGTGGATATTTGATTATTCTTAAATTTACTTTAGTTTGAGTAAAAGATTGAGTCATGCCTAACCCCTTTGATCGTCCCAAGCTTGAGGACGAGGTCCGAGACTGGGACCTCTACATTCCCCTCCATCAATGGTGAACAATCTCGATCAATGCCTCTTGTGCTTATGGTCAACGTCGTAGTCTTGCCTCCAACGCGGCTACCATCCACCATATTTCCATCGTGCTCATCATCTCTACCAACCCCCGATCTTCTTCTCTCACAACCAACATCAGCATTGTTGATGCTCCCTCGCGGCGTTGTTCCTCTAGCCCCAAGATCTCCACCTACTTTTTGTAACGTCCCGGGCTTAGGTCCCCGGTCTGTTATCGAGGAAAACTGGCCCTGACAACTTGTTGGGTTCGGGCCCAGATGGACCCGTTGGCAACCACCCAAAATGCTTAAGCCCAAGTTGTCAAGTAGTAATCCCCACCACTTATAAACCATACCCACACTTCGTGAGTTTTAGGTATGGTACTATGTTTGGGATTGGGGTGTTACAACCTCCCCCACTTATATTCGCAACGTCCTCGTTGCGACATGGCCCATCACTTATTCCCAATGATAAGTGGTGGGGATTACTACTTGACAACTTGGGCTTAAGCATTTTGGGTGGTTGTCAACATATCCATTTGGGTCCGAACTCAACAAGTTGTCAGGGTCAGTTTTCCTCGATAACGGACCGAGGACCTAAGCCCGGGACGTTACACTTTTCCTATGGCCTTGAGGAGCATATCAACATCCACATCCTCATAGTTTGATGATGGAGGAGGGAATGAAGGAGGTGAGGAGGCGGAGGAGGTTTGAAAGATGTTGGAACTAAGGAGGTCGGGTGAGGGAGGCAATGTGGAGGGGTGGAGGAGGCCAGGGTGAGCAGGTAGCTCGAGACGAAGGATGGGGGAGGATGAAGAATCGCAGGGTGGAGGAGGTTGGGAACTTGGGGAAGAGGAGAGAGGCGACGGGGAGGGAGCTTTCACCACCCTCCCAAGAACATCCAGTGCTCTTAAAAGTGTGGGGTCACAAGTGTATTTTTTTACTTAATCATGCTTTGCTTTATATAAAGTATGGTTTGATTTGTCTCAATGACAAACAAAACTAACCGAAGGACACAAGTGTTTAATGGTGAAAGAAGATAAGGGTTATATGACACAAGTGATTGTGCAGAAAGGGGAGGGACATTGTAACATCTATTTTTTAAGTAGGAGATGTTTAACAAAATTGGAATATTTAGATATAGTAATTGAATTAAAATGAATATGAGGGTGTATTAAATAAATATATCACAACAAAGAAAAAATACAACTATGCAAAGTAAGATAAATTAATAAATAAAAGATTTGTTGCAACTGATTTAAAATAAAAACAAACAAACTATCTTTAAAAAAAGAGACAAAGGGAGAGAGGAAGTTGGAGTCATGGGTTAATGTTTTTTTTCCCACGACTTCGGGGAAGGGGATTTAAACATGTGGTTATTCACCATAGAGAGAGAGAAATCCGACGACGATAGCTTTATGTCGGCCTCGACTCTTGTTCTGGCAAGGTTGGAGGTTAGTTGACGTAGACGCAACGGTTTAGGATGGCAAAGTCAAGGCCTTTCTATGGCTAGATAATCGGCACTTTGAGGTATGTATCGAATTCTTAGGATCGTTAAACAATGAATCGACGAGCATCTTCCAATCAAACACTCGATAATCATTACTACTGCATTAGGATGTTGATGAATTTATGCGTTTAAAATCATTAACAACAAAAATAAAGTAGAAGGGAAAGAAAGTGAAATGTACATCTTCATGAAACATTTCCCAGGCCATTTATATTTAGTTTCCAAAAAGAGACGTATACGTTCACAGAAATAACGAGATGTACATTCATAGGTGTTTTGTTCATATATTATTAGTATACAAAATAAATGTGAATTTCGAAAATTAGATTCATATCATTTCCGAATGCAGAATCCGGTGTACATTTTTTTATTAAAAAATCGAGGCTACCACTTTTACATGCATAAGGATTCACCTCCTTTTCTCTCATGCACATAGGTAGGTAAAAAAAAGAGAATTACACCATTATTTCATCTTGGATTGGGATGATTATAATTATGAGCATGATTTTTCCTCCGATGAATATTTATGTTTTGGTTCATCCGTTAACATCCTAAGGTGAGACGAATGATAAATTTCTGAACTAAAAAACAGACAAATAAATTGAGGTGAAATGAATGTTAACTTTCTGAATTGAAAAGACAAACAAACAAAGTGAGCAGTTACATTTACAGAATTCAGTTTTTAAAATATAAATTCATATATTAAATTATCGATAATAATCACTGTTGTGTTTTACCCGGACATTATTGGAAAATGTCGTAAAAAATATAAAGAGAACCTATGTGGTTCAACCTAATCGGATGAATATGTGATCAAGATCGGGGATAAGTCGCTTAATTTAGTGGTTTTTGCAGAAAAAATCACGTGCACGTCGAGGTTGGGATAGAAATTCTATCTTGGACTATTCTTATTGGAATGCATCTATTTGTGATAGGGTCTGATTTACCAATATGATTAGAGTAGTTGTTTCGGACTGTTTCATCGGGGGAGCTTAATGTATGTTCATTAACTTATGTCACATATTGTTGTTATTTATACATCACATTGCATTCTATTAGCTATCGGAATGTTGCTTTTATTTTATCATGTTAAAATGCTTTGATTATACTTCTGTGTAAAAACGCTAGGCAATCAAGTGCTAATTTGATATTTAGCCATAATACCTATCTAAGAATTACTTTTCAAATATTGCAGAGAAAAATGCATCATTGTTTATATATAGGTTAATTTACATTTTTATAAATACACATTTTATTGAAAGTTATTATTGGTTTTGATACAACAATTGTACAAGAGTGCACAATGTTCATTGTTAGTCCATTAGAGACTTTGACCAGTCGGGTGTCACACATTAATTCCACCTATTGACCGTTGTAGATGGATAATTCTACACTATTCTTAAACAATTTCCGCTACGATGGTTAGACTCAGTACTGATGTCCATTGTATTGGGGTGAGGATAGGAGACCTCACGTTAAAATATTTAATGATTTAAACTTTTGATTTATAGAGATGGGGTGGCTCCTATCTAAACTAGGTTTGTCCAGATGCTATTGATTTAAATAGTGATATTGGCAATCATCGACATTGTTATTGATTCCAACAATATGATATTATATCAAGTGCTTATCATAATTTTTCATTTGTTGTTTATAAATGATATACAATTTATAGAACATTTTTTGTTATAGTTCATTATTGATATTAATACATCTTAATGCTCAGTGGATTATTGATTCCAATATTTGAGATGTATGAATAATTATAGCATGTTTTGTAATTTAATAATGCATACTTAGTCAACTCTATTTGACTAACATTGATTACTACTTTGCAACTTAACAAGGAGCGAAATAGTAGGCCATCAGCTAATTTAAAAAGTTGTTCCATCTAGTCCATTTTATTAATATACAAAATTGATTGTTAGACTCTCATTTTTGTTTTGTGGCTCAGACCTTATTCATCTTTGGATTGTTGGTTAATTTCCTTTATTTCTTTCATTATTATATGGTATTCTGATTATGATTAATTGATCATTGAAACTTTTGTCTCGCTCCTAGACTCGAAAAAATATTTCATAGTCTTTGGATGCTTCCACGATTTTTCCATGTTTCGAGGTCTAAGATGTGACAAACATAATTACAAAATCTTATAGACAAACAAGGGTAAAAAGAATCCTTAAAATTTTCACATTTCATTTAAACTCATTCAAGCACTAAAACAATAGTAGCTATTGAAGATGTGTGTACTCACACATGATTGTAGTGATATTATCTTTTGATGTCATTTTGTTATCTTTGATGGCTACATCCTTAAAAAATACTTTCTCATGAAAAAACTCACAAAATATATAAGAACATTACAAGAGCTAGCTAGATCTATAGCCTAACAATTCGTGCTTAAACATTTTAAACAAATTTCATTTATCTTTCCAATATGTCCAAATCTGTATTCTCTACTAGAAGTTGCCAACCTATGTTCCCACCTCTATTTGAAGGATCCTCGATCATGTATCTCTTACGTTTTAGTACATGAAGAATAAGTTAAACTTCAATTAATGCAATCCATATATGGCATCTTCTTCAAGGTACACTACTATTTATAGAGCATTAATTATTCCAAGGTAAAGTATTCTTGGAATTTTGTCCGACATTGGAGTAACATAGACAAAAGAAACAAGAATAAGATGGAGAAAAAGTTTTGTAATTACTAAAAAAAAGGGGAAAGGAAAGAGTGCATTTATTGGATTGAAAAATCCACGTCACACCAGCTGTCATAGTTCATTAATAGACGAAGCATAAAGGGTCCATTTCATGTGGGACAAAATATCAAACATTTTTGTTCTTAGGAGAAATCCAAAGAAGGTACACATATTTTGGGGTCAACATTTTTGCTATAACTTTCTCTTACCGTAATCACAATAGAGAGCAATAACATGAAGTATTAACAGCATAACATAACATCTCTCCTTGCAGCATCTTCATTGTTTCAAATACATCTCCTTTTTAAGACATGACCAAGGGATTCTCCGAACACACTTAGATTGAAGGACAAATTCTCGAAATTTCCTTATCATTAACAATGAAACAAAAAGAGGGTATTCTGACGGATTACATTGCAAATTTCAATAGCAAATACAGAAGGAAGGATGCTTAAGAACAGGGAAATTAATCAAAAAGATAAAAGTCCGGTAAACTCGATGGCGACACATTTTTCGATCCAAAAGGATACATTAAGTATGCTTCTCCTAATGACGTTCTCCTCTTCTGACTTGCACTAAAAAAAACACATAATAATGTTATAATGTTCATCGTGTTGGGGGTGCGAAGCAAGAAGTTCCCAGGTTAAGAAGCTTTCAGTTCGTCTAGCCCGACGCTACGCTGCAAGTGTTTGAGCAGCTGTTAGAAATGGATGAAACCCAGGGTAAGAGATCACAGACATCTTACCAAGAACTTATGTATCTGCTTAAGGAATGGAGAGAAGGTTGAGCAGAATTTTTCCATGTCCCCGTTTACATCTCCAGTTCCACTGATGACATCCATGAACTTCTTCCTATCTGGTGCCAGTTTCACTGCTACCTGAAATTTCAAAACGAAAATATAATAACTGATCTTGTGCAACATTCAAATTTATTCCATTTAACTGCAGTTTCAATGTATGCTTTAATTCAACATTTTTCTGGAAGTGATGTGCCAGTTTAGTTTTAGCATAGAAGTGGTATTACACTCATGTCCTCCATGTGTAGCAAGAAAACTAAATATGGCTACCTGCATAGTTTCGCTTCAATTTAAAGAAAAATATATGTTACTCAGGGATCTAAAGTTGCAAAACAAGGGGTTGATCCCACTAGTTATTGTCATTGGCTTACAAATTTGATCTGCCAAGAAAGATTTTCATGGTGGAATTTGACTTTTGGGTAAAGTATCATTTTAAGGCATCCTGATAACTGCAATGTGTAATTTATGCACAAGGATAAAAATCATTGCTTAAGAGAAAATTGATACTCCAATACCGGTGGAAGCAGTGAGTTAGACAAGGTTCAATTGTTTGATTTTTAATAAGGCGCATGCGAGTTAAAGAAAATCCATATCTCTGGAAACAACTCGCGTCGATCTTTAACATTTCTAATATTAAAAATAGATATTGGACACTCATGAGGTTGTGTCTATTGCATGGATTTAGTTTCGTGTTACAAATAAGATGTATTAATCTCCGCTTCACGTATAAAGAGTAAATTACACAGAATCTTCAATATTCGTGCCAATGTGGTTTTACTTTGTCGTGATTTAAGATTAGAAAGACAACAATCATCTACATTTCATCAGTTAGGGATCACATTAAGACAAATCTTAAAGATAGAGCACCATACTGTTACTTTATAAAATTCGAGTATGACATTGATATCGGGTGTATAGTTGATGAACTTTTTTGTAATTTACTCTAATTATTATAAATTCTGACATCAGTTGTCACTTAGAAGTTCAAACAAGTTTCTGAATCAAAATGCAAGGGGTTCAAGAGTGGATTGTGTAATAGGGAAAGAAAGGCATACAGAGAAACTAGAACTGGCAAGCCAGCCATGCCATCTCTTCAAGGTCTTGGAGTAGGAATCGCTGCAAACTTGTGACATGGACCAGTCCGGATGATCAAGTAAGTTGCGGAATAGCTCCACCAAGTAATCCATTGCTCTGCAACATATGCACTGCTTAATTTCTAACCTTATTTTCCATAAGGATCGATTAAAATGCTCATGGAATTAATTACCTTGTTAACCACAAAATTCCATTAGTGCAACTTGAGGAATTTGTGGCCGTTCTTCGCTCAACCTCTTCATGGATGACAGAGTACAGATAGTTGTATTTGGTTGGATTGGTAGAATATTTATTTTCCAATCTCTGAAAAAAAAACAAGAATATGAGAATTCGAGTAGAAGCGGTTAATGAATAAACAAGTAGGTATTATACGGTAATGCTCAAGGTTTAGACCCGAGTTGAGAAGTGAGAACTCTAGAACCTACTTGTCTATTCCCTTAGAAGCAATAATCCTCACATCTTAATCTTATGACTACTATTTTGAGAGGTTTACATTTGTGACCACTTTTGGCGTCCATGTCATCCCCTTTTATATTCACAACGACATCCATGGTGCAAATTAGTCCATTATTTATGCTACCAGTGGCCAGTTTCGTGCTCCAAGGAAGTCATTTCCTTTTAACTCAGTAAAAGCAGTTCTACCTCCCTGGGAGTTAATTGCATAATAACAAAGAGTGAAGTACTGGGCATAAACTTAAACCACCAATTTGTTAAACATGAAAAAAATGGACCCAAAAAATTAACCTCGTGTACTTGAGCCAAAATTGATAAGCAGTATTCCCTGTCTTTTATAATCGTCTATCAGTACGTTTTCTTTGTGGAACATGAAGCAAATAGCATGAAAGTGTGCGAATTTTTTTAAGTGGTAACATGGTAAAAGTCATTTTTCGTACCAAAAAAGAACTGAGAAGGTGAAATGTAATGACGTGATGATAACACTACAAAGCTCACATTTATTCTGAAAAATGAGATAATGATAAAAGAAACCTTTCACGTGTAAGTTAAGCTTAAAGGAATTGATACAACTTAAGTCAATGTTCAGGAAGGCGCTATACAGTATTCAGTCGGAGGGGTCACTGCATAGAGAGTATGCGGGGAGTATGCGGTTTGGTATTTTTTATTATTAAAAATATAAATAAATATTTAATATTATGGTAATACCCTCAGTCGGGAGAGTATGCGGGGAGTATGCGGTTTTATGCGGGAGAGTATGCGGTTTTATGCGGGGAGTATGCGGTTTTATGCGGGGAGTATGCGGTTTTATGCGGGGAGTATGTGGTTATGCGGGTGGGGTTATTTGGCTTTAGATTAAATAAAAAAAGTTCTATCAGAAAAGCGGCCGAGTATGCGGCCGCATAGGGGGTATACTCGACCGAGTATGTGGGTCAACCCGCATACATGACCGTTTCATCATACTCGGAGCGGCAAGGCTACCGAGTACGAGTATGCGGTCAAGTATGCGGCTTACTCGACCGTTTTTCTGAACACTGACTTAAGTGAACCTATTAAAATGGTCTGCTGGTTGAAAGCTCGCAAATTACCCTCTACTTGGAAAACACATGAGAAAAATACAAACAAGTCTCCCGCATGCTCTAAGCATGACAACAGAAATTTGGTTGCAGATATATCCCAAAGTAACAGGGATAATCCATGACCAACCAGCAACCAAACAAGAAGAGGTGTAACACCGATAGAGAACAATATCTTACCGTTATGTTACCCCCGATATCATTCTTCACGATAGCCATCGCACCGCCAAACTTATCTGCCAATACACATCAACCTTAAATAATCGCAACAAAATAGGAAATCAGAACTAAATTACATCATACGGAAATAAAGTTTTATTCGAAAGCACACAGATGGAGATTAGTTACGAGCTTCAAGTTTTCAATCACCGCCTATAGACTTTTTTTCCTGTGTTAACTATAGAATTTTCATGGAATTCCCATCTAAGTTCTTTATTTGAGAGAGAGAAATCCCTTAAATATGTTAATAGTTCCCTGTATCGAAAAAAAGGAAGCAAATCGCAACAATCCACCAGCGATGCTCCAAAAACTATCAAATTTCCTGCATACCGATGAACGGACACACACAATGCCTCAGATCTAATGACATGTACGCAATCAAATGCACAGATCTGGAGGCCTAAAACGATTCAAAAATGTGATGAACGAACAGGGGAAAGTACCGAGAACGGGAAGGATGTTCTTGCAGACCTCCAGATAGGGTTTCATCATGAGCTCCCCTTTATCGGATTTCAAATGCTTCAATCCCTCGAGAGATGCCGAGAACAGCGTTCCGTCCATGATCCCTTACGATCGGAGAGCGATGGTGGCGAATTGGGATCTCGATTGTGAGCTTCCAATTAAGGTCTCGATCGGGGAAGATGGTTGTAGTAATAATTATAATGGCATCCACGACGACAAGTCCTTCGATCTCTCGCACACACGTTCACGATCGGTTTCTCCTCCTCTCCCAATAGGAAACGGTTTCTCGCTATAAATGCTCCGTTTTGGAAATTTAAAAGAGGAGGGAGGAGATGAAATTGCATGCATATCCTCCCAAATAATTCTAGAGTTATTTTGCACAGGTGCCCTTGTGTTGTATTTTATTATGTTTTTTTTATTTATTTTTACAAGTTAATTTATTAGACGTTGATTTTACGTGTATAAGTATAGGTATATTTATATAAATATTATGTATTTTTATTTTGTATTTTAGGTTTTTATTATTTTATAAATACACGTGTACATATTTTTATTTTTTTTCTAATGATTAATTACTTAAATAATTAAATATATGTAATATTTATGTATGTTATTGGTGTTCTTTGAAAATATAATAAAATATAGTATACTAGCACCTTCAGAGACATGCGCTGACCCTTAAGGAATTATAGAATCTATATGGTGACTCGTCTGATGAGGAACCCCCGTGTTTTTCTGATAACATTTGATCGTAACTTTTTTTTGCAAGTACATTGTGCCCATGTATTTGTACAGAAGCACAAATATAGAAATCCACATAGTCAATTAATGCATTTGGCCATCTTGTAGTGGTTATGCAATTATTTGTAATGTAATCTTACCGTGTGAAATGTTCTATCCATCCTATTTTATTTTAGGATTTTTATCACTTGTCCTCCTTTGAGATATTGAAATATCAGTTATAGTTCTCCTTTTTTGGAATATGAGTTGTGCTTCTACCTTTTTGCAAAATTCATAATTCTTTCCTTTCGTTAACTTAATGTAAGGGCATAACTGTAATACAAAAGGGCGGAATTATGAATTTTGTAAGAAGCTAGAGGCACAACTCTTATTCTAAAAAGAGAGGGGTATAAATGATATCGCAACATTTGAGTACCGATAAATATCCTTTATTTTATGTTAGAAATATCTATGTTATGTAGTTTTTCTGCACATCCTTTTTATGTAAGTATGTTTGACAAAGCATATGTTACAACTCAAAATAACAGAAACTAAAATCGGCAGAAAAAAATGGCATTTACGTTTCTCATTCGATAAAATCGGCAGTCTTAATGTAATTTCTTATTTAAAATCATATAATATGAGTCCCTCCAATTCCTATTCCTTAATAAAATGTTGTGGATTTGATTTTACTTGGATATTAAAACACTGATTAGATGGGTCGGTACTCATGGTAGATATGTTTGCTTGGACACAGGTTCTATGAATTCGTCATATTTTGGAAAGATGTATAGAAATTGTATTTTTGAAAATCTTCCTTGGATGGAAGGACAACTTAAATGATTTTTTTAGTAAATATATAAGAAAATAAAATGATACTATTGTTTTTTTTGTTACTCAGTGTATCGAGAGGCACACTTTTTTAGGATACAACGTGAATAATAATTATAATAATATCCAAACGACATACGGAGAATCTCTACGGTTGAGTATGAAAAATGTTAAACCTACGCTATATAGCCTTCGAGGTACTTATTATACCAAATACGATACATGTCTTTGCTCGTACAAATAAAGTCCAAAAGGACTATGAACACGAATGAATGTTAGGACTTACATGACTTGATTATATGTCACGCAGCAACATCATTAGCTAATATGTCATTATCTTGGAAGTAATTACCATGATGTTGTAGTGGTGGCTCCGTAAGCAACCGTGAAAATAACTTTGTAAGAGTAACGAGGAATTCATCCTTTGTTGATTGCTGAATCTGTGATTTATCTGTCATATTTTTGCATTTTAAGATAAAATCGTAAAACAAATGCATATAAATACACAACAATAACATACCATTTCATAGAAAGAATAAAAAGTATGATAATGAGGTACATAAAAAGAAAAAGAATAATATAGAAAAAGGAATAAAACCCAATGAAGATTGTATGTGTGTGTACATGGTAAAATGGGTTCGCACGGGGAGCTAACGTGTCTCTTCCGCCCCCATTTTCCTCTCTTTTTTTTTATTTTTTTGAAAAATGCTTCAGTTGATTTTCATCACTGTATGTCTATATTATGTCATTCAAGTTCCGTGCGAAACAAATACTCCTACGGCTTCCATCAAGACGGGATCAATTTCAACAATTCTGCGACCGTTAAAAAAATGACTATCTAGATAGAGGTCGTAGGAGTCTCTGTTTTCGCACGAAACTTGAATGTCATAATATAGAGATATAATGATGAATTTCCATGGATTCATTTTTTAAAAAAATAAAAAATATGAAAAATAGAGCAGGGAAAGTCAAGTTAGCTCCCCCAAAGAGATATAGTGATGGATTTCCACGGATTCATTTTAAAAAAAATAAAAAATAAGAAAAATAGAGCAAGGAAAATCAAGTTAGCTCCCCCAAAGGCAACGCTAGTTTACCCATGTATATGTATGTATATGTGTAAGACTAGTTTATAGCATCTATATCTTTTTTCTTTTAAAAAATCTATATCTTTTTAAAATGAAGTTCAATTGAGTTAACTTTTTGTAACCTCTTCGGTAAGTGTGATGAGAAGTACCGAAAATCTACCACAAATTTTACCGAAAATCTACCACAAATTTCAACTTTAATATATTCCGGGATTGTATTTAATTCAAATAAATTCCATCTCGACAATGCAATCCTGTAAACTTCATCTAAAAAAATCAATTTAATTAAAAAAAGAAAAAGGAGCTCAATGTGTACGGTTTATATCCAAAAAAAGAAAGAGGAGCTCAAGTGCATAAGACCTATAATATACACTCATTATTTTTTATAGTCATTTTAATCTTAATCATGTTAGTACATAATGAATTTTCACGTACAGATTAATGTATGTAGTTTCAAATCAAATATAAAATACATGCATTTATGTTATAAAAATGATATTAAAAACTAAAAAAAACTAAAAATCATGTATACAACATATATTTACGTATTTAAATTCTTAATTTTGTATTTAATTTTTTTTGAAAAAGGCCGCATTTCATTTCATCTGAGACGTTCAACAACTACAACCAAAGCTAACAACATCAAAAGAAGGGGTAGGATATATACTCGATAAGGGCCCAACATTTAGAGGTCATTCGTATAGTGGTTTAAACCTCCCTTTGGGGAGTTTACCCCCCTTAACCCACTCCTTCTCTCTCTAATGTGGGCCCCACTTTTTCTCTTTTTAATTACATTAAATAGATCAGTTCTCTTTCATCCACTCAATCAAAAAGTAATATATTATACCATTATATCATTTAAAAATTATAAACCACTCAACTCCTACTCACTTTTCCAAACTGCAATACAATCAAATCCAATAACTACTCATTTTTAAATTTCAATACAATCATATCACAACAAACCCACAACAAACTCACACACAGTTTAACCCTCTATCCAAACGTCAAACACACAAATAAGTTACCCTCTACCAGTTTAACCCACCTTAACCCGCGTACCAAACACACCTTTAGTACAACTGGCTAGCCCACAAGGAGTTTTTGAGACAAAAGTCAAAAAGTATTAACGCTCAGGGAGAAAAAGCTAGCAAAAAGTATAGATATCTAGAATTTTGCATAGGGGGAGCAAATTGCCTAGATATCTATACTTTTTTTAATATCTAGAACTTTGTAAAAAGGGTTTTTGATTGATTTTGATTTGCTCCCCTATGCAAAGTCTTATATATTAACAATTTACAAATTCTTTGTTGGACCATATTTTTATTTAAAACCTATTAAATCTTTAAATGTTATTTAATAAGTACAATATTACTTTAATATGCTCCTTCTTCTACCTCTATATCCGATTTTAGATACAACAATAGATGTCATTCTAGGTATACCTATAGGGTACTCAATCCGATCCCGACCCAGTAAGGACCCGAAATCTGACCTATTTACTTTTGGACGAGTTTGAGTTTTAAATTTACTACCCATATGAATATGTGTATGGATTTGGAATTGCCTTGTGAATACTCAAACCCGAACCGCCCTGAACTCGAAAAAAAATAAACATGGATATAGATATGTGTGTTGCATTTTAGACAAACCATCAAATCCATTTCATATTTGATTGGTATCGATCTCTCTCTCTCTCTCTCTCTAAATCCAACTCAAATTTCCCCTCTGCATCCATTTATTCATATTCAACGACCTTTTTGTATCTTCAATAAATAAAAATTATGAAACCAAATAGATAAACACCTAATAATAATATGGGATATTTACACCCATAATCTTGAGTAATCTCGTAATTACCCCGGATACCCTCTGTAATCACGAATTACACATATGACCCTGAATAAATGCTCCGTTTTACATGCATAACCTTCCGTTAGTTTAGTTCTTTAACTCAACCATACGAATGAGTTAATCTAACCAAGTCACAATTAAACGGTTAGGATTAATCAAAAGTGAAAAAAAGAAATCTTTAAGAGATGAGCTTGCATGCGGTGGGTTGGGGGCTTGAAGGCGGGGTTCTTGACGGAGGCGGTGGGGTGCGGTGCGGTTAATGGCTGACGAAGGCGGTGGGGAGGGGTGCGACGATGGTGGAGGCATCCACGCAGGGGTTTCTTCGAGCTTTGCTGGAGGAGGAAGGCTTTTGCGACGATGCTGGAGGTGGGCTTCGAGCTTGCAGGCGAAGGCAGGGGAAAAGGGGGGTCTTGAAACAGGGTCTTCGAGCTTGCAGGAGGAGCTAGGCGGGGGCGATAATGGTGGAGGGCCGATGACGAGCGGGTGCTTCCTGAAGCGGGGTCTCCGAGCTTGCAGTAGGAGGCGGGTGGGCGGAAGCGATGATGGTGGAGGGTCGAGAGGTTGAGGTCGGGGGGGGGGGGGGGGGGGAGCTTCGAGCTTGCTGGAGGGTTGCGAGCCATGGCAGAGAACGGGTGGGGGGGCTTCGAGCTTGCAGTAGGAGGGGGCGGGCGGCGACGATGATGGAGGGCGACTAGGTTTTAGGGGCGGGGGAGGGGGGGGGATCTTCGAGCTTGCAGTAGGAGGGGGCGGGCGGCGACGATGATGGAGGGTGACTGGGTTTTAGGGGCGGGGGGGGGGGGGGGGATCTTCGAGCTTGCAGCAGGAGGGGGAGGGCGGCGACGATGGTGGAGGGCCGCAGCTTCGAGCTTGCTGGAGAGTTGCGAGCTTCCTGGCGGAGACCCGTGGGGGAGGGGGGGGTCTTGGAGCTTGCAGTAGGAGGGGGCGGGCGGGGGGTGACGATGGTAGAGGGCCGACTGGAGGCTGAGGTCGGTGGGGGGGGGGGGGGGGGGGGTAGGCCTTCGAGCTTGCTGGAGGAGGCGGGTGATGGCCTCGAGATTGCTGGCGGAAGTGAGCGGGGGAGGGTTGCGAGCTTTCTGGCGGAGACCGGGGGTGGGGGGAGAGCGGGGTCTTCGAGCTTGCAGTAGGAGGGGGCGACGATGGTGGAGTCTGAGGTCAGGGGGTTGATGGCGGAGGCGAGCGGGAGGCTTCGAGCTTCTGCTGGAGGCGGTTGGTGTCGGGCGTGGTAGATGAGGAGGAAGAAGACGATGAGTGGTCATTTTGTAAATAATGGGAACATGAAGGGTATAAAATGTAAAATAACCAGCGGATACTGTTATATTTAACGGAAAATTGGATGAAAGTTAACACAGGGTCATGAGTGTAAGAGTTAAGCACTATTCAAGGTCCTGGATGTAATTCATACTTATAGAGGGTATCCGGGGTAATTACGAGATTACTCAAGGTTATGGGTGTAAATATCCCTAATAATATATACACCTTCAACATTTCCAGTACATTGCACATCTTTGTGTACCATCACATTACATGATCTTCCTATGTTTAGTCTATGTGTAAAAATCTTATTTATATTTATGAGTTTTTATCAGTTGTGCCCCTATAAGATAATTGCAATATCAGTTATGCCCCTTCCTTTTATTATTTGTGCCCCTAACTTCTTGCCATACTATCACTTGTGTCCCTCTGTTACTTAGCCGTCAGTAAGTTGAACTTACCATAATTTTTTTCAAATTATGGTGAGGTTAAGAGTGGCATAATTATCCAAAAACTTTCCCTTCCCCCTCCTCTCACCCCTCAACCTCCTACGTCCCCTGATACTCCTCCTCAACCTCCTCTGGTGCCCCTCACAAACACGTTGGATCTCAATGCGACAACGATAGACGGGCAACGACATGGATATCATTGCATTGTGACTTGAATGCACACAGAAGAAGGTGATACACACATCGGCATGAGCAGAGGAGGGGAAGTGTGGAAGGAGCAGTGAGTGAAGGAGGAGGGGGCGCATGGGAGGAGCAGTGGGCAGAGGATGGAGGGGGAGGAGCAGCAGGCAGAGGAAGAGGAGGTGGAAGTGTTTGATGGAGTAGCGGGCGGAGAAGGAGGAGGGGAGTGGGTGAAGAAGCAGTGGGAGGAGGAGGAAAAAGGGGGAGGAGGAAGAGCATGGGGCAGAGGAGGCTGGGGAGGGAGAGGAGTGGGAGGGGGGAGTTGGCGGAAAGATCAAACATTTTTTAATTGAATTCCTCTTGTGTCTTCAAAGTTAACGTTTGTTTGCGTTGGAGATGGACAACGACTAACTCGAGGGATACAAATGATCGTTGCGAAAGAAATTAGGGATACAACTGATATTCCAAAAAAAAAGATGGGCATAACTGATATTGCATTATCTCAGAGAGGTACAACTGATAAATATCATACATATATAAATAGCTTAAGATTTTATTATGTCGAATTTACAGGTACACATTGGGTACACATATCCATCAGGTATAAAGGTACCCGTTAGAAATTACCCGATTAATAAATAATGCTAACATAAATAGCGATTTTATAAATGAGTATGAATTTGGAAATATCGATACCTGCTCCAAATCCGAGCCGTGTTAGCTTTGTTCATGCCTGACGCTAGCATTTCTTTGTGGCATGCCCTTCCATCCTCACGCCAACAAGAAGCCACCATTGCCATTTCTGTTCAATTAACTTCTTCAGCAGCAGCAGCAGCTGCTGCTGCTTCTTGGCAAGAAGAAGAAGTTAGAGACCTATAAGTACCCCTCGCTAGATTCGTTGTTCGACATATTCCCATTTCTTACGTTTTTTTCTTAGCATCCGATGGAAGGTTTCCTAAGCAATGACAAGGTTTGAGCTATCCCTTCTTAGAATCGAGCCTTCGTTAAAAGCTTGATTAAGATTCCCTGGCTGCTCTCAAGGTCAAGGTCAAGGCAAACATTCGCTTCACCTGAGCTCGTCAGCGACCATATCAACCTTGGATTATAATGTTGATTATTCATGAAATTTCCGATTCCATGCTCAATTTCATCTATTAAAACACAGTCTTTTCATATTTATGTTTTAGGATATTTACATCCATAACTCCGAGTAATTTCGTAATTACCCCAGAAACCCTCTATAATCACGAATTACACTCAGAACTTTCAATAATGCTTAACTCTTGCACTCATAACCCCGTATTAACTTCCATCCAATTTCCTGTTATAGTTAACGGTATCCGTCAAATATTTTATATTTTATACCCTTTAAGTTTCATTATTTACAAATAAGTCCTCTTCCTCCTCCAATCCCCCTCCTCCTCCAACACCCACCCCTCCTCCCCTTCCTCCTTCCACCGGCCACCTCCAGCCCCCTTCCTCCTGCAGGACCAACCCACGCCGCCCTAGAAAGCCCCCGCCGAAAGCTCACCCACCCAACCCCAGATCCCCACCACCAACACCCTCATCGCCCATCCCCACTGCCTCCGGACCACCACCCCACCGCGTCCACCCACGAAAGCCCCACACCCACCCCCAGATCCCCGGCGCCAGCGCCCTCATCGCCCCTCCCCCCACCGCCTCTGCTGGCAAGAACCCCTCCTGATGAAGCCTCCTCCGCCTGCAAGCCCTGCAGCCGAAAAGGGGATGGGTGTTGGAGGAGGTGTTCCCCGACCCCTGCCACCCACGCCACCCTGGAAAGAAGAAAATATTTTTTACATTTCTTTTTTTTCTTTGGGTTATACTTAGTCGTTAGATTGTGGGTTGGTTAGATTAACTCACTTATATGGTTGAGTTAATGAAGCAAATTAACGGAAGGTTATGGGTGTTAAACATAGCAATTGTTCAAGGTCCTGAGTGTAATTTGTGATTATAGGGGGTTTTCTAGGGTAATTACCAATTTACTCAGGTGTAAATATCCTTATGTTTTCACCCCAGTTTTGAGTTCACCATTATATTCTTCTTATTTCATCTTTGATCAACAAATTCCTCATTTTGCCTTCCACAATCCCCTTTCTTACTTGATCTAATTGAACATGATTATTTCCTCAAACCAGGCATGTATTGATTTTTTGGTTTTTATGGTAAGAGATTAGTGAGACTGACCGATCGAACTGGTGATGTTATTAACAATTTACAAATGAAAAAGATCAAACCGTTGTATTGTTGGTTTGATTCGTATGATTCAACCAGATCGAACTGAGTTAGATCGATATATAATACAAAAAAATGAAAAATGTTGCACCATATCTTTAAAAGATTTTGTACACTACTATCCTTCCAAGCTTTTCAATAAAACGTATGCCTCTATTATTTTTACAATTCACAAGCGCGCTCCTATAATTCTACAAAACGCATTTTGTTCCTATATTATACAAACACAAAGTAAGATTGTGAATTTGTTAAGAATACAAGTGCACAAAGTGAAATGGTTAAACCGTTAGGGGTATAAGTGTTATAGGAAAAACTTAAAAGGACATATAAATATATTTTATGAAATTTATGTAAATGCATATATATGATGTTTAAAACTAATAATTTTTAAAACTATTTAAACTTTAATTAATGACAAATGTTGTTAATTGGTTGCTTCTCATAGTATGACTATAAATACATCGCATTCCATTGTTGCTGGAAATAAACAACCTTCATGAACAGTACGGGAAGAGAGAGGCAATGCTCGTATAGTATGAAGGAAGAGACATTAACGGGACATTGGCATATGTGTGGAAGGATAAGAGATAAAGGACTATTATACTATGTGTTAGAATGAGACTAGATTATGATAATTTTTAAAAGATTGTATTTTATTATAAAAATATTTTTTTAATCAAAAAAATGGATGGTTAAGCCAGTAGTTTGGTTCAAATGGTTCAATAGATTTTAAATGGTCCATTCGAGAGTTTTAACTGATTTTTTTTCCGAATAAAAATAAGAATTATTGAACTATTTTTCTTCCGATTCTTGATTTAACCAGTGGAACCGGTTATTTCAGTTGGAAATCTTAAAACCTTCGTTTTTTTTAGAGTTAAACTCAAACAACAAACAAGAGCTGGATCTTAGTGGCAACTCCATTGACTTTTTTCTATGGGCCCTATCAGATAGATACATTACGTTGGGCCCTTCCTCCTCCTCCTGCTGCGTCCAAACAACGCAGACCACCCGAATAAGAGGGGCCCCATTCTCGACTCAAAATAATAACAATGCCCTTTCTCTGATAGTCACAAGTCCACACCCACATGTTGCGTCTTATCATTTTCCAATATTATATCCAAGATCTAACCGTACAGATGTATCGGATGAATCATCGATTAGTTACCCCACGAAATTCATTGCCATCTGATACTCGTAGTATCTCCATCCATATATCTTCGTTCTTAACAGTCAATACATCTCGATCCTTCCCTTGTATTACGTATCAAAGTTTGATCGGCCACAGCATATCCATCTAAAATCATCCTAATTTCCATCTCGTAGATACGTCGAATGGTATAATACCAATCCGTAGGGCCCGTTCGGTAGGAGAATAAGTATGAATGAGGATGGAGAATAAGGGGAATAAGGGTCTATTCTCCGTTCGGCTGGAGGATAAGAATAAGGAGAATAAGGTAAAATAAAGATAGGTAATGTGGGATAAAGATAGAAATAAAAGTGAAATAATAAGGAATAATCGTACGGGACTTTTTTTAAAATAATTATTAAAATATTATTAATTAATTAAATAATCATCTAGTCATAATATTTAAAAATATAGCCATCAATCAGCCCCTGAGGTGCCGATTTGGGAAGTAATGTCCAAATCGGCACCTGAGGTGCCGATTTGGAAACACGAGGGATGGACTTGCAAATTGCCTAATGAGTTTGCCCAAATCGGCACCTCAAGTGCCGATTTGGGCATCCTCATTGGGAAATTTGCATTTCCATCATTTGGGCCATTTTTATTCCCATCCCCTCGTTTGTTATCAATAGTTTTTTTCAACTAACCTTTTTTGTTATCAAAAGTAGAGCATTAACACAAGGATATAATTATGTTTGAATGGTATATGCATATCCTTTCTATTATTTAAATAATTCTTTTCAAAATTTTAAATTTTATTATAATTCTTTTCCTTCATTATATTATACATTAAATCCTTTATTCCAATTAATTATACTTATACATAATAATTGTTACTTATTCAATTTAATTCTGGAGTGGTCAGATCAACGCTGATTAACTATGAAAAAGGATCGGATACATATCAGATATGTCAATATCCATATTCACACCGTCTATATCGAATAGGAATAACAATTTGCGTACGGATATGAGTCAGGATGAAGATTTAGGGAAACCTATAATTGGATATGAATTCGTATAAAATATTCATTGAATTAAATCTGAATCGAATAAAAAGTGAATAAGAATATTGATCGACTAAAGATCAGATACGAGTATGATCGAATAAAATCACTGTCATTTAGGAATCATATAATTGGAATACGAAGTCTTGAGCCCAAAAAACGAAGGTAGATGTATGTTGAAGACTTCACCTTTGGTTTCTTGGACCGAAGACTTTGTAATGGTACATATATTGTATTATTATTCTCTAAATATTATGTGATCAATATTATTAATTAGAAGATTTAAGGGAATTAATTATATATTATATTTTAATTTTGAAAATCCATATGCCTGATATTGAGGGATTTAATTATATATTATATTATAAGTATACATATTATTACTTATAATAAAAGATTTAATATAATATAATGAAGGAAAAGAATTATAACTAAAAATTTAAATTTTTTGAAACGAATTATTTAATTATAGAAAGGATATGCATATACCATTCGAACGTAATTATATCCTTGTGTTAATGCTCTGCTTTGATAACAAAAAAGGTTAGTTGAAAAAAACTATTGATAACAAACGAGGGGATGGGAATAAAAATGGCCCAAATGATGGAAATGCAAATTTCCCAATGAGATGCCTAAATCGGCACTTGAGGTGCCGATTTGGGCAAACTCATTGGGCAATTTGCAAGTCCATCCCTCGTGTTTCCAAATCGGCACTTCAGGTGCTAATTTGGACATTACTTCCAAAATCGGCACCTCAGGTGCCGATTGATGGCTACATTTTTAAATATTATGACTTTATGGTTATTTAATTAATTAAGAATATTTTAATAATTATTTTTTTAAAAAAATCCCATAATTGTACAATTAGAAACCATATCAAGAGGAGAATTGATCCCTTGTTCTAGGGTCTATTCTCCAATCAAAGAGGGCCGTAGGGTGCGATCCATTAAATCACGAGTAGACGACATAGAACGAAGGCGTCCTTTGAGACCAAAAACGGAGGGCGTGCGTAAAAGAAAGAGGAGAGAGCGTCGATGCGACGCGGCGAATCTCTCGGTTGCATGGATTTGCCCCTTATATTGGGTTTAATTACGAGAATACCATCAAAGGGCTGGCTTTGGGTTAGATAACGGTGAACCCCTTTTTCCAGTTCTCTCGCAGTGGCTGCTGCTGTGGGTACGTGCCGATCGAGGAGAGAGGGTTTGCGATCATGTCGATCCGGATGGTAATCATCGATTTCTCTTCTGAGATTTATTCCCATGCGAAAAACCCAGATCTGATCCATATTGTCGATTCATCCCTCGCTGTTGCCTGTTCATGAATGGGGGTCTTAAGTTCTAACTCGGATGATTAGAGTGGACTCTCGATTCTAGGGTTTGCTTTGTTTCTCCGATATATCTAATACCGGTTTTTAGGTTTGCATTAATAATGGAATGGTTTGTGGGATCCGTAGTCTTTATTTGGGATATTTCTAGTGGTTGTTGTCACTCCCAGTTAATATTGCCGATCTCGGAAGCTAATCTTGCACCACCTGATTAGATCATGTCTCTGATGTTTATGGATAAGTGGTTTGTGTAATTTGCATCACCCTACCACTTTTAAAATTTCTTTTTATGTCAGAAATGTAATGGAGCATTTACCTTTAGAAGGGAGTTGTGCAGTCATACCATCATATGCTTCTTCTGGGAACTTATTACAGAAGATTCTCAGACCCCTGTTTCACAAAGTTAGATGTTCAACTTGATGCTCACGAAGAGCCCTCAATTTTGAGTTAGGGGTCTTATTGTAGTGAATGCTCTTGTTTCAGTTTTGTGTGAATGGATTTGCGTTTGTTTGTTGTTTTGATTCATCAAGAAAAGGTGTGAATCAGGAAGTCAATATCACATGTTAGATTAGAGCCTGATGCTCCAGACTTGATATTTCTTCGTTGGTATGGATGGACACTGCTTTCACAAGATGGGTGATGATTGCCTCGGCATTGAATATTATGTCATCGATGAAACTGTCTCCCCTTGTCTTATTAAGATATGAACTATTCTGGATCTTGGTCACTGTCTTTTAAATTTTATGGTTGGCATAGATATAACGCCTACAGTCTGTTGACGGGCGAATGCAGAGCAGGTTTTTCTCTAGATCTGACGGCACTTGCCAGTGTTGTTTATCAGCCATGGAGGATGTTAAACACCTTTTCTTTGTCTGCTCAATTGCAAGGGATGTATGGGCAATTTCTCTTGTCGAGTTGACATCAACCTTTGACCGAGGATGGTTTCTGTGGTTCTTTTGATGAGTTGGGGCATGGGAGCAGCCCTACCGAGGTTTGGGTGATGGCTATTCTATGGTCAACATTGGCTTGCATGGAATCCATCTATTTTCCGAAGTGAAAGAATGTACATGAAGAATGTTATAGAGCATGCAAAAATTATAAATACCTTTTTGTCCTTGTAATTAATTTTTGATATAGTCAATACAAACAGTTTACACCTTAAGGGTGGGCATCTCCTCGACGCCCCACCCGATTTTTCCTAAAAAAACAACTTTAAGATGTGTCCCAAACTTCTGCTCTATGTGAAGTTCTATCTTACTTGAAAGAAGATACTTTTTTAGCTTTCTCATCTATTTGTCAATTGGTTTCAGACTAATTCTACCTCTGGCATGGGAGTTGCCGATCAAAGCAAGGATACTTTCCTTGAGCTGCAGAGAAAGAAATTATACCGCTATGTCATATTCAAGATTGATGAGAAGAAGAATGAGGTCATTGTTGAGAAAATGGGTGGCCCTGGAGAGAGCTTTGATGATTTTACATCATCTTTACCTGAGAATGACTGCCGTTATGCAGTCTATGACTTTGACTTTGTTACGGTGGAAAATTGCCAGAAGAGCAAGATCTTTTTTGTTGCATGGTTAGTCTATTAACTTCTCTATCATCTTTCTTAAATTGGAATTGCCAATTTTTTTGATTGATCGTAAACTATGACCTAGTATTTTGTTTCTTCCAGTTCAATTTTAAAATTTGATCTTGTATTATCTTTGGCTGTTTTCATTCTGCATTTTTTACCTGACCTTCCTTATTCATTTTTTTGAAGAACACAAAGAGGGGTTCTATGACTAATGGACATGGCAAATTTCAAAATATGTGATTAAAGGTTTAAAGCATTAACACTCAGATTCCAGTCATACAAGTGGGCCAGCTATGCTACACAGCAGCTGAACAAAATCATTAGTTAAGTTCTAAAAAAATACTAGCACATATAGATATCTCAGCCGGCAAGGGAATCTCTTATTAAAAAATACTCCACTTATAGTGAAATGATCGTAATATCGGTCGAAACAAGGCCATTTAGATTGATACTATGCTGCTACTCTCTTTCTCAGCTTTCTTTCTCCCTTTAGTGTTCTTTTTTCACGAGCTTGAGTTATGCTACTCCAAATCTTGCCAAAATTGTTGATATGTGAGCGAAAACTTTGAGAGTTTTTGTTCCTCTCGTGTTGGTATTTGCATATTGTGGAGTTTTTTGGGTAATATTGGATTATTTTGTGAGATACATGGAAGATAAATTTGGGGGTTTTGTGTTTTATCGTGTAATCAAGATGCGTTTTCAAAAGAGAAGCTTGGATCTCATGTTTAACACTTAGAAAGAAGATTTTGAGAATTTTTTTGTTCCAATTTAATAATTGATTAATTCTGCGAATTAAACCTTAGATCTATGTATAGTTTTCATATTTTGTGTCTCTTACATGGTTTCTCAAAATTGTTTGCCTCAACTCTAAATTTAAGATGTTTTTGCTTACAAATCGAAGCAACTATGTACTACTTTAAACACAAATGGTTTGCCTAGGTAATATCTTTTATTGCATTATTGTACTTATTGCCATTTATTTTTATGAATTGATGCATATGTATTTGCTGTAAGTCTATAATTAATTCTTTAATTCACTAGAATCTTATCCACAAAAGTTATTTTTATGAACGAAACGCTGCCTAATTAATCATTATCTACATTTTAGAATCAAATTTCTCATCTATAATGCCATTCATTGTCTTCCATGAACAAAAGATGTGTTCAAACTGAGGTTAACTTTTTTGTTTTCATTCCCAATATCCATCCATTAATAATCAACATTAACAATGATAGATGCGGTATAAGGGTTATAGATGATCAATATATGTAATATAAATATATATTTGTAAGTTATTTACTGTTTAAAGAACATGGATGAACTCCATTTCTAATATCTATTTGATAACGATCTCCAATGTTTTCACTGAAATCGTCCAGATTTCCTGAAATTTCCATTTCCGGGAGATCGAAATGAAATCAAACTCAAGATTTTTGAACTTCGACAGTTAGGGAGTCTGTTTGGGGGGGGGTGTGGGGGAGTCTGCGGAAGATGACGGAGACTCGAGGGTGGTGCACCCTATGTCATAATGGAAGGAGAAGTTTGGGTGAGGGATGGATGGACATAGCATGGAAGGAGGGAGCTTTAGAACGTGAATATGATGACCCATCCTCCCCCCTCCCAAGCAATCACGTGCTCCCAAAATTGCAGGGTCGCAATTGAAAGAAATTTTTACTTAGAAAATCATAATTGTAAGTGCAGAGTCTCAGAGGGCCACAACTGTAAAAAAATTTGTATTAGAAATAGATCTCTTTCGGTTGTATGTCATAATCTCACAAACCACTGTACGTTCCATGGACTCTCTATATCACAATACACCGTTTACTAGATTTAGTTGTGGCCTGTGGGTCTGATTGAGGTGATGAATTTTCCTCTTGTTTATGGTTGACAACTAGACTTAGTTGTGGGTTTTGAGATATTAAGTTGGTTTGATTGAGGTGATGATTTTTCTCTTGTTTATGATTGTAGTGTGGAATTTGATGTCAGAGTCCAAGACAATGCCCAAACCGATCTCTCTGTTGTTGGAAGTAGGATGAACTTTTTTTAAAAGGTAGGATGATAATTCTGGGACACAATGTTAGGGTTTTAGGGTTTAGGGTTTAAGGTTTCGGGTAAATTAACCTTTTATAGGAGGCTTATATAGGAAAAATCAGAAATTACAAAAAGAATATTTGCATTTATTGATTTGTCCATGTACAAAATATTTCTACAAAACGGACAATGATGCAAAAAGTTAGAACCGAAAGCATATGCAAAGTCAGGAAAAATTCCAATTACAAAAATATTCACTAGATATATAACTACCCACCAAATAGGGTGGGTAATCTTTTCTGATATTAGTCAATTCAAAAAGTGGTCAATGCGTCTCCTATAAAAGGTTAATTTACCCTAGACCTAGCCAATGGGCCGGGGGCCCGCTCGCCCAACCTGCTTATGGGTCGGGCTTGGGCCAAGAGATTTCATGAATGCGCCGGCTTGGCCCGGCCCGCTCTTTGGTCCACCCGTCAACTGGGCGGGTCGTAGACATGTGCCACAAAGCCCAGCCCGATCCTGCCTGGCCCGCAAATATAAAAAAATATATTTAAAAATTACAATTTACATACATCTAACATAATATACTTCAAGTTTTTATTTTACATTATGAATAATATATTATTTTTTTATAGATTATAATATACTTTAAGTTTTTATTTTACATTATCAAATAACACATATTATGGTAACTTAGATTTACAATGATTAAATGATGTTCAAAAAACTTATTTATCTCTATAAATTAGATAAAAAAAAAGAGAAAAAATACTTTACATTCGGCCCATGGGTCGGCCCGGCCCAGCCCGGCCCAAACATGGGCCGGGCTTGGAACTTGAAGTATCTATGGGCCAGTCCCTGGACAGGGGGGTTTAGAACCCCGGCCCGGCCCATGGCCCGGCTGGGCCCACACTTTGGCCATGTCTAATGTACCCAACAAAAAATCACCGAGTCCACGTTTATCATTTTCCTACAAAATAAGTCTTGACAATCTTTTGATGATAACATATATAAGTAGAAAAAATGTGCAAATCCATGGAGCGTTGAGGTCATAGAGATGAAGGAATTTTGGCTTCAAAAAAAGAGATGAAGGAATTTGCAAGTAACTTTTTGTTGAGAAAAAAAGGGGTTGAAACTCCCCAGGTAGGTGGCCCCTTGGAAACCCCATATGTTACTTTGTAAATAATTAAAAGAGCTGTTACTAGTAGTTCAGCTAGGAAACAAACACAGAATGTGTTTGTGCTAAAGACATTTTCATCATAATGTCTTTCCCCTTTAAAGATCAGAGCATTTTTGGCTACTGAAGAAGCCCTTCATAAGGTGAATGACTTAACCCTCTCTTTCATATTACAGACTCACATTAAGTCGTGGCCCTGAAGCTACTCTAGTCTAGACTGTTCATGGGTAGAAGGTCCAACCACTGCATCTCTGTTGCCCGCCATACCTCGGTAGTCTGCCATTGAAAAAGAGATGAGCAACCAATGCTTTTTTGCAATTGAAGAAGAGGTAATCAACATTCTCTACCTCCCCCCTATAGACTGGGAAAGAGATTGTGGGATTGTAAGAAAAACATGCCCCGGAAGACCACATCAGCAGCATCTTCGAAATCATGAATATAATTACAAAAGTAATCACAAATTTAATTAAAAATCCAACTAAACATCCAATTAAATGTATGCATGAGAGATGCATCGCGTGCAAAGCATAATCATCATCACCGCCACACATAGCAGAGAACAACCCCACGATTATGCTCCTTATATGATATAAGCAACTAAATGATAAATTCTTATTTATGACAATATAGAAAGAACTAACTAAAAAAATGGACGCAATTCTCAAGCATATAAACAATTAAATATAAAGAATTAAATAAAACTATAGGTACAATTTTCAAAATTTTAAAAAATATAATTAAGCCTCCAACTTTCGGAAGGGCCTCTGCAATGTTGTGCGGACTTGGCATCTTTTTTGCATTTTTGAGGAACAGAGATGGTTCTGGTTCTGGCTAGATGAGTAGATGGTGTAGGGTGCATTGAGCAACATATTTTCGAGTATGCTTGCTTTATTTACGGTAGAGAGACATTGGTTGTTGATTGTTGGTCTTTTATGGGGCTCAGTTGAGGCGTCTGTCTACCAGAGTTTCTAAACGGTTCCGCTGACCATCACATTGCATAATTTGTTTAGTTGTTGGCAGATTGAAACGATTTTAACGGTACCTCTGGCTATCAAGATCACTGGACCAGGCATGAGGGGTTTATGGTTAAGAAAGGTTACGCGGCCTATAACTTTTGGCACGAGGGATTCATGTTAAGAAAGCTTATAATGCCTCTACCATTTAAAAGTTTCAAGGTCACCCTCCAACTTTTGGAAGGGTTTTTGCAATGTTATGTCAGACATGGCATCATTTTTGCGGCCGATGTTGGGGAATAGAAAGGGTTTCCTGTTTGACTAGATGACTTGATGGAGAACGGTGATTTTTGTGAAATTTCGGAGATTGTTTACTTTGTCTACATGCAAGATGCATTGATTGCGGATTATTGGTCTTCTGCTGGGTCAGGGGAAGCATTTAGCTATTGTACTGTCCAGATGGTTCGTAGGACCAGTGTGTTGCAGAGTTTGTTTATTTAAGGGCAGAATGGTTCTAAGGGCCTCACAAGCGACCAAGATCACTGGACCTGGCATGAAGGATTTACGGTCAGGAAAGCTTATAAGACCCTGATGTTCAAATTGTGTCATGAGATCATGGTATGGTAAAAAAATGTAAACTCATTTTGAGGAGTAGGCATCATCGAAAGTAAAGAATTTTGTTTGGTTCTCTAGGAGATGGAGGCTCATACCCAGAGCTTCAAAGCATGTTTCCAGATATTGTTGTGTCTTCCCGTGTTGGGGATGAGAATTTCCATCATCTGTTCTTTCACCGCCTCAGTGTGTGCGAGGTCTGGAGAAGATTCTCTATGGATCGGATGAAGCCTGAGAATGCGGAGCAGATCTGGAAGAATTTGAGGAAATTTGTACTGTCTGGGCGCAAAGAGAACTAAACCCATGACTATCATGTGGCTTATCTGGCTTGCAGGAAACATTGTGGTGTTTCGTGATGAAAGGCATTTATATGCAGAATATTGTAATGCATGTGCACATGCTTATTGAATCATGGACCAAATTCCTGTATTTTTTTATTTTTGATTTTAATGGTGTTTGGGTAAACACATATCAAGGTGAACATCCTAAAAAATGGGGGAGGAAGGAGGTGCATTCAAGGGAAGCGCGAGGAGGGGGTGGTGTTACACATGAAGGCTAGGGTGAGGGAGGAGTTCAGACTGGGGAAGAAGGGGAAGGAGAGGAGGGCTACTTGCATCCTATTAGAGGCGGTAAAATGATGGAGAGGATCAAGGAGGAGCTTGACAAGTGGTGGAAGGGTTTGGGTAAGGAGGGTTTTAGGAAGAGTGAAAAGAGGAGGCAGCAAACTAGCTTTAAAGGACATTGCTAGGAGTCTAGAACACTTGTATGCTGCACAGGCATCATGTCCACTCTATGCTGACCCGTTGATTTCAACATAGCTAGTAATGGACTATGTTGCAAGTGAAGTGTTGCATTCTCACAGACCATCTATCTGCCAGCTAACAATACACAGAAGATGCCCTAGCAATCTATTCTCGTGAACACTTGAGCTCGAGGTTTAGTAGTTTGCTTGACTATCTCGGGGTAGTGAAGTGTTCTCGACTAGTGGAAGTGAAGAATAAATGACATGAATTGTTTTTGAAAATATAATTTTTTAATGATAATGGGAAATAAAGCTGTTCGTTCTGACAATTTGAAGCTTCATACTGTACAGTCTAACTAAGATAGGCAACTTTATCTTCATTATTGTATTTTCTTGCTAAGCATGCTCTGTATAGGAGTCTGTTTACAAAATGATTATGTAATTTTAGGAATGCAGGAATGTGGGACATCACAAAAAAGGTAGAATGAAGATTGAAATACAGCATCAGGAAGAAGACCTTGAGTAAAAACCCAAATTGTAGAAACAAAAATGCATCCCAGATTTCACATATTGTCATGTTAGTGAGGCCAGTTTCTCTGTTTTCAATTTTTTTTGAGAATATCAGGCGGAGACCCTTGGGAAGTGTTAGCCAGTGAAATATATTAATACTTTCTCTTTTTTTCATGGCCCCTTCCTAGATGAAATTTCTTGGAATGGATAACATTCCCTTCTGCCGACCCTACTTAATTTTGGGAAACTGCCTTCTCAATATTAATCTACCAATTAGAATTTTGACCCACCCCACCCACCCACCCCCACACAACTATTTAATTTGCGTGGAATTTTGGCAAACAACTTCACGTTATATAGTCAAAAAATTTAAACGAATTGGTTGGTTAATGCAAGGGTTCTGCACAGGTTCCATCAATTTTCTATCATCCCATGTGTTTCAGCTGCATCTCCTATTCTTCAGGCCAAAATTATGGAGTTGGCCCTTGGTATGAGAAATTTTAGGATAAAATTGTCGGCCAGTTGCAATTGTCATTTATGCACGTTTAGACTGGAGTTTTGGGCTGGGCACAGGCGATCATGTTCTAAAAGAACTTTTTAGGATCATTCACGTTTCTACATTTTTTGATAGGAAATCTATTCCATGCTGTCAAAAAAACAATCTTAGTGTTAGCTTTATAGCCTTCATATAAAATAAAAAAGTCATCTGGAGTAATCTCCTTTTCTTGATCCTTTGCACAGCTTATTTATAGTATTGCAACTGTTGAAATAGATACTATCCTAAACATTCAATACAATTGGCTTGCCTCACCCATGTATGTCTATTTACATTGCATAATGCACTCTTCGCATTATGCAAAATACCTGTGTTTTATAACCTAATATGTACTGCATGATGCTTGTATTTGTCAGTTCTGTTTATTTCTCGATTTCTATAATGCTTTCGAGTGTGCATAGAATTGTTCTGTATTGGTAAATAAACATAGCGTTGCATTCCTAATGTCATTAATTTAGCTTCATTGTCTGCTGGACAGGTCTCCATCAACCTCTCGCATCCGCGCCAAGATGCTATATGCCACCTCCAGGGACAGGTTCCGTCGTGAGCTAGATGGCGTCCACTATGAGATTCAGGCTACAGACCCTACCGAGATAGATCTGGAGGTTCTCAGGGACCGTGCACACTAGGTCGTTACCTTAAATTCAATGGAGAGATTCATGCTATGTTAAAACATTGAATGCTGTTCACATTGTGCAGTTTTCTAATGCCATCAACTTTACTATGCAAGGAGAAATAACAAGCTGCACCTGAGAAGGCTGATGGGGGAGTCCTTGCTTATAGATGTGCCAGTGAATGATTTGGGCTTCTTCCGTGATGACTTCTCAGTGGTTTGCTTATTAGATATATTATGTGGTGGTTCTATCTGTGTTCTGGATACGTTTTGCTTGTCACTGTGCACTGAAATATTACTGCAAAATCGAGATTAGCAATACTTGTCACACTTTCATCACTATTTGCTTCGCCATTCCAGTCTTTCAGTCTCGTTTAACAATTTTATGCTCTTTTAATGCAAATTCTTACAGTAAGTGTAGAAAAAGAATTTTTTTAGTAAAGCCTCATGATTTTGGTCCCTCTTCTAATGCAAATTCATGTTTTCACTGGGGTCTGGAGCCTCTTTATCTTAACCTACGGATGCTCATCTCCACTCACTTTCTTGTTTGGGTTGGTTGAACATGGGCTCCATCAGTTGGATGGTGATCTTGTCGGTCTGTCATGGTTTAGCGATCGGATGGTGGTTTTGTTTGTCTGTTGCGGTTCAGTGTTCTAGTGTTTCATCAGTGGCTTGTATGATGTATGGTGTTTAAGATGTGGGCAATATGACTTTGTTGAGGTTTGTTTTCACCGCTAGAAAGGCAATCTCTGAATTCATATACCAGTTTCTCAGAGGCGACACTTGTTGCTAGCAGAAAGGATATGTCTTTGATATAAATGTACAGTGTGATAATCAAGTTGTCTGTGGTACCAGGTGATGAATTCTATTAGGGCTGTGTTTCAATCCGAAGTTGCCTCAGATGCCAATCAATCCACAGGTTGTACTGATCTCTGATTGAGAGTGATGAGTACGTTGACCCGATATTCTCCATCTATCTGATTTGCCCAAGCTTCGAGCCTATGGGTGAGTTCTTGTTCAGCCCGTCCTCTTGACCTTGCATTTAACCACCACCATCTCTACAGGTGAGCCTTTTGGTCTGGGTCCTTTTGTCATTGTGGAACAAGATCTAGCACATGAAAATTAATTCTCATTAGCTGTAGATGGTGCCTTACACTGTTTTCTGAAGTTCAGAAGAGTTCTTATATATTTGTGCTGATGTTTCAAAAAATTAAAATTATTTTTGAGGTAACCACTTAATAAGATTTTGTAAAATAAAAAAGTGTAGTTTCTTTAGTAATTTGACAAAGTGGGGGTCACCCAAGATAGAAATTTGTACTTGTAGGGTCTACAATGCAAAAAATAGAAAGCAAAATTTTAAATCTAAAAGTGCACTCTACATGCCCTAGCATGGTTTTTCAATAAAGTTGTTTTTTTATGCATTTTTATAACAAAGGAGACATTCGAAATTGTTAAAATTACATATGTATCAAATTGATGAGTCATACTATGAAAATATGAGGTTGAGGAGAACAATGGAGATACATTGAGTTAAAAAGAACCTCCCTATGATTTTTATTGTTTTGGAGAAGGTTTATGATCCAGTCGCATGGAAGATATTGTGGAGAGTTTTGAAGAAAGACAAGTATATATTAGCCTTACAAAAGACATGTATGATGAGGTTTCATCCCGTATAATGGTTCTGTATGGGTAGACTGACTATTTTAACACAGCATCGGGCGACATCAACTTTCAGCTTTGAATTTATTCTTGTTTACTTTGATTGTGGATGAAATATCTTGGTGTGTGTTCGTTGATGATATTGTGTTGATTGATGAGACAAAAGATGGCAAATTTGTAAAAGAAATTCAAAACAATAGGCTTGAACTTTTTAGGGTTTTAATCCATTGGACTACATAGACATACAAGTATAAGATGTTTGTGTTAATACACTTAGAGGTCGTTCAGCTAGGAGGTTAAACAACCCTTTGGGGGGTTTACACCTCTTAGCCTATTTTTTCTCTCATCAATGCGGGCCCCACTTTTTTCTACTTTATTAATACATTATATAAATTAATTCTTTTTTATTCACTCCATCAAAAAATAGTATATTATACCATTATATCATATAAAAATTATAAACTCTCAACTTTTACTCACTTTTCTAAACTCCAATACAATCACATCACAATAACTACTCACTTTTGCAAATTTAAATAAAATCACATCTGAACAAACTCACCATCAGTTTAACCCTCTATCCAAATACCAAAACACAGAAATGGACTACCATCTACCAGTTTAACCCGGTCTACCCCGTGTACCAAACGTACCCTTGTATATTCAATGTAATTCTTTTGATGATAACAAACGTTTTTAAGTATAACTAGTGCAACAGATTTTGGGATAAAATTGCTTCAAGAATGAAACATATTTTAAAAAAAGATGTATTAAGAAGAAAAGTCAAAAGAAAATGTCACGAATGCTCAAGGAAGAACAAGGGAAAAGCTTTGGACAACTCAAGAAAAATAAGAAAGAAAAGAAGGAAGACGACTTTTGTGATACATCGTATTTTTTCTAATTTAATAATAAATGGGCCTTACCTCCTACGCACATCTAGACATGCTAAGGACATATTTGACAACTCTTTATTTTAACTATAGACTCTATCTAGCTGATGACCCAAATAATTTGATCGATCATATACTTCTACAGTTTTTTTGGTGTGATTGATCACTCCTATGATTTGATTAATTTACATTGCTTATAATTTCTATATTTGATTGATCACCTTGATCGATTGATCAATCAAATGTATGGGAGACTAAATACAAAGTTGATTATAGTGAATTAAGTTGTTGCAATGATTGATCAACTTTATTTCCCCTCCCATTTTATTTGATATTTAATGATCAAATTTGTATAGTTTCAATCAACTTTTAAATTTCAAATTCTACTGTTGTTTTTCCCGCAAACAATCATATTTTATTTGTCGGAATCTTTTAGTGATAAACAATATCAGTTATACCCCTCTTTTTTTTTTAAATATCAGTTGTGCCTTCGACTTCTTGCCGGTCTATCGCTTGTACCCCTCCATTACTTTGGCCGTCAATAAGCTAAACTTAACTATGATTTAATCAAACCGTGACGTAGTAAAGAAGGATATATCTGGAAGAAAAATCCCCAACTGCTCCTCCAACCCATCTTTTTCTTGAGTAAGTTATACAAGAGAAACATAACAAATGCACAAGAAAAATCCTTCAAGCTTCTCTTCCTTAAAGATACATTTGATGCTCGCTCTATACTCTACATTCTTCAATCTTGAGAGCCCATTAAGCACATCTGATTTCCATTTCAATTTTTATGTAGAAAGAATTTAGTAGTCATATTATTCATTGAATATTTATATTGAGGTTTTATAGATTATTGTACCTATATTTTTAAATTTATTTTGTAAAGATCTTTTCCCTATACCAAAGAGTTTTTGAAGGCAGTTGTTTACCTATGGGAAGTAACTAGTTTAGTGGAAGGGATGGTCGACATGCTCAATTGAAAATCCTAAGTTAGGAAACTCTTTACCTTATAAGGCCTTTTTTGTTAACATATGCATCTGTGATTGTTCTTTCTGTGTTTAATTATTTAAAAAATTTAAATAAAGAAGCAAGGGAAGCTTACTTGGCTCCTCTTGAGGTAGCCCCATTTTACCTTATATATATACACATTACTGAATATAATCACCTGCATATTTTTTAATATATATACATATATTTATATATATGCAAAAATGAAGGTGTAACAATGCTTTGGTTGCTTTAACCGGTGATTTTTGACAAGGCCTCAAATTTCGATTTCGGTCACCGTTTCGGTTAGTGACCGAACGAAATTTGGACCGAATTTCGGTCGAAATTCGACCGAAATTTCAGTCATTTCGGTCAATTTTTGAATAGGAAACCCCAAATTTCGGTCGACATCGGCCATTTCAGTTGGATTTCGATCACCCACCGAAACCGAAATTCGATCGAGTTTCGCAGAAATTTGGTCCATGCTTTTGACAAAGAGCATTCGACTTAGTTCTCTCATGCTCTGAAGGAAGATAATAGGTAGGAGCGGGGAAATAGCAAGGGGCCTAAACATATAGTAGGAAATGATGAAATGACATGGACAAAATATTAAACCATGTTATAAAATATGTATTAGTTTAAAAAACTCTATCAGAAATACGTAACATGTTCAAACCCTGTTATAAATATATCGATCATACCTAACTTGATGTCCTTGTCGGTTCCTTCGTTCGCTTCCTCTTCTTTGTGTGGGGGAATGTTCGTGTCGTGGTGGAGTCAGCACAGCTGGATTTTATAACATTAGATCCTTAGGATTAGTGCATGCATTAGGCCATGTCCTAATCACCAACTTGCCCTCTTCCTTTTTAATTTAAGTCACTAGTTAGGTATATATATGCTTCTCTCTGGCGTGCCCGATCACTGTAAATTAATCAGGTCTCCATGGCTGGTTGATCCTCGTGGTCTTTTCCTTCCCCCAAAACCCTAACATTTAATATGAGCAGCACGCAATGGCAAATATGCTGTTGATGTCATCTCAGTCCTAAGAAAGAAGATATAACTAAGTTGAGTTATTATTTCTGCAGGTCATGCGGGGTTCATCTCTATTATTACAACTACCTGAGACTAATTAAACACAAGCTTAAATAATCCATCCATGATGATGCTGATTACAGCAACCTCCACCACCTTATTATGATAGCAGCATACCTTGGTGGAGCAGACCTTACGGCCCTGCCGACCGTCCGGCAACGATCGTACGCGTTGGGTGGTGGTCGCGGAGGCTCCATCGCATCAGGTTTGTAAAACCTGTGCACCCTTGCATATGTTCCTCTAAGCAGTCTATGTATATATGCATTCAGTGCTGCAGCATTATTTAGTTATGGGAAAATGACGCCAATTAAGAAACCATGTCAAGTGAAAATCTGTATGCATTATGGATTAAGAATGGATTAAGAAACCATGACACACAGCACAGCTGGACAGCATCTTACTTAACTATCGATTGGGTGTTAAACCATAAAATTATAAGAAGGTGATGAACACCATCGGACAATTTAATTCGTGAGAAAACACCAATTCAGCTACGTCAAAAATGTTTTTCCTTTCTTTGTAATTATATTTGAATATTCTAGAAGGTGGTGGAATCTTTTCATTATTATTTTGCTGCATTAAGATCGCTAACATGAAACTTTAATCGTATAGACTTCGGAGATATTAATGAAGATACACTCCAAGTTGGCCTTAGAGATATTAAATGTTATGACATCCAAAGGTGATCCATCTTTGAAAAAAATCTACCATGCAAGTGGGCGACGAACAACCAGACATGCATACGATATGATTAAATAAAAGGCACTGGTACTGGAGCAATAGTGCTCGCGTGGTTCATGGCGACCATTGACGTCATCTAGACTTAGACTATAGTTTATACTGTTGATCCTATCCTGCTTTGTTCTTTGGATATTTTTGGCCAGGAAATTTTCCTTAATAAAATTTTCCCAATATAAAATTCATATTTCAGAACAACAAAACCAGCTTAAGATAATGAAAAATTTAATATTCCTTGCCATATCTTGCATAGTTAAATTTATAAGAAGGAAGTTTTACGTTACTGGATTCTTTAGATTCCCGATGAATATGGTATTCCTTGCTATATTCCTAGCAACGAATCATATAACAATCTTTATTTTTTTACTATTTCGTCTAATCATTGTTAAATTTAGCAGCTATTAAAGTATAATTTAATGAATAAATCAATGGGTAAATCGTTATTATATAATATATCAACAAATGTTATATTTGATGCTAAGTCACTACAGGAAAACAAATTGTGGCTACATAACTATGCTCATGGATGTGGGGCTTGTGGTCACAAAATTCAGTTCCGGCCACAACAAGTTGTGCCCAATAGCCGTAGCTACAAGTCTCGTCGCGAGAGTTCTCTAACCACGAATATGGCGTGGTCACTACAAGTAACCACAGAACTTGTCGTGGCCACAACTCTTGTATGATGACTTTGACCATGGAATTGTAGCTACGAGAAACTAGTGGTCACGGAATTATCGTGACCACAAGTTTCCGTAGACTCATTCTGTGACCACAACTCATTTTTCTTGTAGTGAGTACAAGAATAAAATCGTTATTATATCTCTAACATAGGAAGATATAACAATGGATATATAATTATTAGTTGCTTTAGGTCAATATTGTTGTAGTATAACTACAATACATTATTCACTAAATGACCACAATTTTTATTTTAAAAAAACTAGTAACACAAAAATCAAATAACATCAAAATAATTCATCCTAAGAGCATGTCGTGTATGATCAATCTAACCCACATGCAAAACAAATCCAAATGTTTGAAGACACCTTGAGAAGTGTTGAAATTCTCAAGAGCTTGCCGGGTTACCTTAGGGTAAGTTGAGTACTCAGGATATACCCCATATTGGTTCTGGGTTACCTCGTCTCTAAAACGGTATTCTTGCGTTGGAGTTAGCTGTATAGATTCCATATTTTCTTTGTTATAATATTTTTTAACCATGTTCAAATAAAAAAGTTAACAAAAGATTGAACTTCACATCACATTCAACAATCTAACCCTCTTAGGCCCTGTTTGGTTGGAGAATAAGCTTTGGAATAAGGGGCCAATTCTCCTCCCGACACGGTTCCCAGTGGTACGACTTTTCCCCATTATTCCATTTTATTTCACTCTTATTCCTATCTTTATCCCACCTTACCTACCTTTATTTCACCTTATTCTCCTTATTCCTATCTTCCAACTGAACAGAGAATAAACCCTTATTCTCCTTATTCCCCATCCTTATTCCTGCTTATTCCCGAACCGAACGCGCCCTTAGCGTTCAAACAACTAGTATTCACAGAAGGGCTACCCCTCTGGCTAACCCCTCTAACAGGAGGTTACTCCAAACTAACCAATCTTGTTACCAAACAAAGGTATAAAGATAACTAGGGTTAGTTGAAACATCATTATATAAAGATTGTCCGTTATGGTGGGCATCCAGCCTGATGTTATACACATCCAGGATAATTACTAGGTCCAATCTTATGTTTTAAGTACCAATATATTATTATATGCCATGTGCAGATCATTTGAAAGAATCAAGGAACAGCTATACGATCTATTATTTAAAGTTCCTCCATTATTTATATATGCAGTGCGCACTAATGAGTGGCTACAGGATATGATTCGTACTAATCATAATTAACTTGTGCTACTTTCTAAAACAAATCAGATTTCTATCTATCACCATAGAATTCCTGAACATAGAAATTCACCAAACGCATATAGATTTCTGTTCCTTTATTCTTTTACAACTGATAAAAGAAAAAGGTTAAAACAAGAACATATATTCAAGGTCTCCGTTGTTTTAAAATATAATCGTGGTAACGTAATTGTGGAATTAATCAACATAAAGCAGCAGTCAAAAGAATAAGCAAACTGTTCTAGACGTTTTAAATAAATTCAAGGGAATCATTACTAAAGTTCATTTATTTACTAAAACAGTTATAGTAAAGAATGATAAGATTATGCTGTTAAGTTTTTTAATTGATATGATGACAGATTTTCACAAATTTTGTAAAGGAAGTTGCCTTGGTTGAAAGTAATTTGTTTTTTTAATCTTTGATTGTATTTACCTCAAATACTGAATCTCGGTAAAATGTGTCTTTGTTTGACACAGTGTACACATTCTTTACACGAAATCCAAATATTTTTGACCCTTTATCGTGTGAACCGTTCGATCTTGATCGAGCGGCTCACAACACCTCCCATGTTACAGCCGGCCTCTGCAATACTGCAGAGGATCCGTGCTATAACAAATATCATCCTCTCTCGCTATCTTATATATATACATATTGTCCAGCATTTTTTATAGAATTTTAGAAGTTTTTTCAATCTAACCTAACAAAAAGATTTAAATATAGTTGAGTTATAATCATATTTTAAAATCGTCAATAAATATAATAACTCTATTGACATATACCGACTTACTAATATATTCCTACATATTTATAATAAAAGTATATTGAGAAATACGAACTTTAAAAAATCAAACATATGCAACATCGGATATAATCTAAATACATCTTCTTGACCATTTTACGTTATTAAATAATAGATAGATTTTATTATATTTATTAGCTGGAATTTAAAAACAAACAAATATCAAGGTCTTTATACATAGTTTGTAGAGTGATATGGTTGTGTGTTGAAGTATATAAAACGGTTAATTATAGCATATGATATTTTTAAATCTTAGTAGAAGAGCGTGGGAGAAGTTTTCGAACATGTATAAAGATAAAACAAACTTTTTCAAAATTATTCATCTTTATTACATAGAGCATACAGACACATGAGAGCTGGAAGCTTGCATCAAGGTTGGTAACTCCATGTATCCGACCTTATTTTTTCGTTACTTTTGAGTTTTCTTTTTGAAAGAAATCTTAGGGAGATTTGCTTGATATATTGAAGGTAATATGTATTTCAAATTTCATGCAAAGTTAACATTTCTAACATGTTCATCTAAAAAGAGACTATTTTAGCAATTTTAAGATCGTTAAAATTTGATCGTCTTGATTGAGATGATAGAAGTTCCGAATAAAGTTAAAATTGAAATGACATCACGGTGATACATGATTATTTAAATCTCTTAAAGTTTCATTTCCAAAAAAAAATCAAAATATAATGAAAAAAGATTCGAGTGTAGGGAGTTACCTACACCTCCCGTTGTAGGCTCCCGTTTCCTATGTATATGGGTTAAATGGGGCAATATCCAGGGGAGGGCCAACTTTGCTACCTTACGCTTATTTTTTTAGAATTTTTTGATAACACATGGAGGACTTAATTCACTAGATGATAACATGTTTTCATTTAAGTTTCATATAAACAGAAAACCATAACCCGCCAATCAAGAAGGGTCACAATTCTGAGACCGTTAAATTTTGAAATTTTTGATGGATGGGTACGAGTCTCGAATTGAATTGAAGTTTGAAGTGATCTAAAATCCCCTAAGTGTTGTTAGAAAATCCCGAATAAAACACGAACTAAAAGACGGGGCAGCCAAGTTGGCTCCTCCAGTAGCCACATTTTACTTTATATATTGATATATAAGGGTAAAATGGGGACGTCCCATGGGGGAGCTAGCTTGGCTCCCCCACCCAATTTTTTTCATTTTTCATTTTTTTTGAAAAATACTCAGTAGATTTTCATAATTACATGTATGTATTATGTACTTTAAGTTTATTCCTACGACCTCCATCCAAATCGGGGTTGGTTTCAATAATTCTACGACCATTGAAAAATGATTATCTTATTTTAAAAATTTAAAAAATGAGAAAAATGGGGCGAGAGAAGCCGGGTTAGCTCCCCCACCCCAGAGGATAGCCCCAATTTACTCATTATATAAATATATACATATAGGGGATCCTTCCAATAGGATGCGTCCTTCCTGAGTTCAGAAAAGCCATCATCTTTTTGTAGAAAATACAAGTACTTTAGTATAATACATATATAATTTGTATTATAACTGCACATAATGAATACAAAACGACAAAAAACTAGACACTATAATAAAAGCATTAAAACCGCACATTATAATACAAACTGTATAAATATTCTACTAAATCCATAGTATTTTTTTTTACAAAAAAAGTGATCTTCCTGAATTCATGAAGGACCGCATCCTATTGAAAGTAAATCTTATAAATACATATAAAAACTATTTTTTTACAAACTACTTTCTTATTTTTGTTGATATTTTAATTTCTTAATATAAAATAAGAAAGATCATGGACAATGATCTTTATCTAAACAAAAATTAACAAACAACAAACTACCTGTTTATTTGATTATCTCACAACATCCAAAGATATCACATGATTCTGGCAACCCTCCCCCCACACAAATAGTGGATTATTTGGATTCCCAAGAATAGGCACGCGCCTACTTATCTGGAAAGGCGCAAACGAAGGACCACTGATCGCCTTTCGACGATCCGCTTATCATATCACCAATGCACCCCTTCCAACAGCCCGCATCTGACCGCTCACGTGCTCTCGGTCCGACGTGTCAACACTCTCACACGTGTCAGCACATCCATGCCCCATCCCCCCGCCGGATCCGAACCCGGGCTTCATCAACGGATGGACCAATTCCCCAACATCTCGACCCACAAAAACCCGTCCCATCCGATCGGGGCACGACTCTCTCAAACACGACGACAATCCATCTGAGCCGTCTGATCATCCACGCGTCGACATCTAAACTGCCAATAACGTCCTCTCCTACTCGCAGTGGGAATATCCCCCAATAGATTCCCAAGTGTTTTTGCTCTATAAAATCCCCCAAGCGACCTCTGCCTCATTGCTTTGCAGCGAACAGAGAACAAAAAAAATCTCGAGAGAGAGTAAAGAGATACATAGAGAGCAAGATGAGCAAGGAATTGAACAAGGATTACCTCGTCGGCGAGGAGATCGGACGGGGGAGATTTGGAGTCGTCAGCCACTGCACCTCCGCCGCCACCGGTGAATCCTACGCCCTCAAATCCGTCGATAAATCCGCCGTCGTCGACGCCGTCGACCGCGAGTGCCTCGACCGGGAAGCCAAGTTCACCGCACTCGTCACCGGCCACCCCCACGTTGTCTCCCTCCACGACGTCTACGAGGACGACGCCTCCCTCCACCTTGTCCTCGACCTCTGCTCCGGGGCCGACCTCTACGACCGCATCACAGGGCGTTCAGGCGGATCCGGCGCGCCGATGAGCGAGGCGGAGGCGGCGGAGGTCATGCGACCGCTGATGGAGGCGATCGCGCACTGCCACAGGTGCGGGGTGGCGCACCGCGACGTGAAGCCGGACAATGTGCTCTTCGACGGTATGGGGAGGCTCGTGCTCGCCGATTTGGGCTCCGCGGGGTGGTTCGGCGACGGGAGGGCGATGGACGGCCTCTTCGGGACGCCGTACTACGTCGCCCCGGAGATCGTCGCCGGGAGGCCGTACGGGGAGAAGGTGGACGTGTGGAGCGCCGGCGTGATCCTGTACATAATGCTATCTGGGATGCCGCCGTTCTACGGCGAGTCGGCGGTGGAGATCTTCCAGGCGGTGCTGAGAGACAACGTCCGGTTCCCTTCCAGCGTCTTCGGCGACGTCTCCCCGGCGGCGAAGGATCTGATCAGGAGGATGCTGAGCAGGGACGTCCACCGGCGGCTCTCCGCTGAGCAAGTGCTCCGTAAGTTCTCTGCTCCTCCCTCCATCCACTTCGTCCGAATCTGCGGAAATCCCCAATTTCTAGGGTTTCCGATCGCGTTTCTCGACCCGGTTCTGAACGGGTGTGGTGATTGCTTTCAGGACACCGGTGGATGGCGACCGGAATGGAGTCGAGGGCAGAGGCGTAGCGGAGAAGCTTCTCGTAAACGTCGCCGGCACGGCGAAGATGGTGTGGGAGTTCTAGAATGTTCCGGGTGTACATATAATAACGGGAGAACATAGCGGAGCGTTTACGGCTTTTAGTTCTCCCGTTGGGAGTTTCTGCTCAGCAAGAGAGAAGAGAGAGAGCGCTTTCGTTTTCCTTGGAGTGTTTTTTTCGCCCCCTTTTTCCACTTTTTATGTCCCTGTTTTTGTTTGATTTCTAACTACTGTACAAAAACTAGTAATTGCAATATAAGTTGGTTTTTGGTATATTGGACTATGATGTGTATTTGTGTTCTTTGGAGGAAATATTTTCGATTCGGCTTTCGGCTTTTGTCTCTTCCTGAAGTACACGTATATGTTCGGTTAATTTGAAAACTGTGTACGGAGAGGGCGGCAGAGTGACAAATTTGAATTCTTGTTTTGGTTCCTATAGGTCCGGTTCGGTAGGAGAATAATCAGGAATAAGGATGTATAATAAGGGGAATAAGAGTCTATTCTCTCTTCAGCTGGAGGATAAGAATAAGGAGAATAAGGTGAAATAAAGGTAGATAAGGTAGGATAAACATAGGAACAAGAGTGAAATAAGATGGAATAATAGTGAATAGTCGTATCATTAGGAACCATGTCGGGAGGAGAATTTGCCCCTTATTGCAGGACCTATTCCAACCAAACATGGCCATAATGCATTCTGATCAGCAGTGGGAAGGATATAAACTGAGATGTTACCACATATGTTCGGAAGCTTATCTCGAGATAAAATCCCTTTATTTCAGCAGAAATGATTGATATCTTCCTACGAAACAGGGAGTTTAAAGAGCATGTGTTACATATCTGCATTGTTATTGAAGATTTGTTAGCACATAGTGAGGTTGGATAGGATTCGATGGTTCGAACATCGTTGCTTCGAGCTTAATAGATAACTGAGAGTTGGAGCGATGAAGGATAATATCTCCCTATCTTAGACCGATAAGACTTCATCACATATTACATAATAATAAGCAATTGGAGAATAAAGTGGAAATATCAAATATTAGATATCTGTTATATATCTTGTTTAAGGTCAGCTCCACAATTACTTCTCCACTGTCTGTTTCCCTTCCCACTAAACAATGAAAATTATTCACAGTCTAATATACCGAAATTTACAATAGCAATTGCTTGTTCTACACTTCCAAGAACAATACAGAATCAGATTGAATGAGAACAATTCACTGTTTGAGTATTGCCGAGTTCGAGCTGTTGGAATTAAAACATTTATTCTTTTCTCATCCTTCGTATCAATCAAGTCGTAGGGATGAAAATGGATCGGATATACATATTTTTATATCCATATTCGTTTCATCTCTATCGAATACGGATATGGATATGATTCGATATGCATTAAGGAAATCATATCTTTAAAAATGCGGATATGAATTCAAATCGGACATTCATCGAATCCGAGTACGGATTAAATAAAGATCGGACCCGAATACGGATCGAATAAAGAGTCACCCAAATTTGAATCGAATAAAGAGTGAATATAAATATGGATCCAATCCGAATACAGATCGAAATAAAGACCACATACGAATAAGAAGTGAATTTTTTGTCAAAGTTCATAATGATTTTTTTAAAAAATAGCAATAACATATAAATAAGTTGCATCATAGCAAAAGGGAGCATCGATGTGGCATATGTTCTTTGTCTGAAGCAAAAAGGGGATAGGGTTTCGTAACTTTTGTCCGTGCCCATCCTCAAACAAATGGTTATATTGTTTTATATAATATATAGTACCAATATAATAATACATGTTGTAGCTTATATTACATTAACTAATATATAAAACAATATTAAATGTTGTATTCGGGTATTCGGATTCAGATATTCAAGTCATCGTCATATCTATATCCATATCCAAAAAAATTTTTACAACCCATATCCATATCCGATCCGTATTTGATTAATATTCGAATAAGGATATCCATATCCGATAATTTTTCTAATACGATAAACGGATATTCAGATATATCCATATTTGTTTTCATGACTATCAAACAGGAATGAGGGAAAAATCACACTCCTAAGCAGCTCAAAGATGATGATGATTATGCATATAGAGAGAATTACATTAAGAGTATTAAAAAAAGATTAAATAGGCTATGGTCGTGATCTTAAAAGTAAGATATCAGCTGCGGTTGAATAAAAATGCAAATATTTGCATGACTAACATGTTGTTTACGCTCTCCCAAAAGATTTAAGTTGACAATGCTCTTCATGAATAGAAGGGCTTCAAAAACGAGATCAATGCCAACCCCGTTCGTTTATAGGAACATTCACACACGGTTCGACTTGTCATGATTTTCCTTCCTAAGTTGGACATCTCATATTAAGATGGGAAAGTCAAATTATGTGCTTGGCGTTTTCCACATGTTGATGTCCGAGTTAATTAAGCTGCAGGTTTCTTCTCGGGGTCCAATTAAGCATTCCTTCCAACACGGCATATTCCTCGAATAATTCCCGTGCCATCTCTCTCTGTCCTTCGGAACAAATAATGCCCATTTTTTCATTACTTTATATTGTACCACTCTATTCTATATTTTTATCATTATGATGGATGGTAACGATCTACAAGATGTCTGAAAATTTGGATGCAATAGTTCCCAATTGTCAACTTCACAGATGGATGGCTGCCAATTCGTGACCGGGACTAATAGGTCTATCCTTCTTTATATTAAAATATATTTTAATTTTTTTATATATTGGAGGAGAAAATATTATCTTACTAATTATTGTATATTTTCTCGAATTAAGAAAGTGACGTTTATATAGTTTATTAGTATGTCCATCATTCCATGTTTACATCATCACTACCATTTTCCCTAAACTATTCTTCCTTAGTCTTTGGTCTAGACTTTGTTCTAGTATTTGGTCATTAAGGAATCATTAGGGAAAAATAACATCCGCATCAACGTTTCACTCTCCACACAACTAAGACTACTTATGGGTCTATATATAATAGTAAAATAATGGTGCACCCACAGTTTAGCTTGATACGTAGCACACAAATTGGCCATGTAAATAATTCATATATATTATTAATTTTATTTAATAAAGAATAACAACCTGATAGGTACCTTCATGGATTAATATATTAAATTTATGATAACCACTGGCACCACAAAAAATTTTGCCCCTTTTCTTTAAATATACAACTAATTTATAATATGTTTAATTAATGACAAAGAAATAATTCATATTTATAGGAAAGAATGTGTACATATAAATTGCATACTAAAATAGTTTCTGTTAAAAAATGCTAACGAACTAGCTGTGGTATAAAATATCGAGAATTCTTAAAAAAAGTCACTAGGAAACCATGATGCACATAGTTTATAGATCCTGATTTGCCCAACCAATGGTTTTGGGAGAAGAGGTATTGGAAATATTCCTCTCCTGTCTTATTTTTCATTACTCTTGAAATAACTACTCTTTTTCATTATTCCATAGCTTTACATTTTAGTTTTATGTAACTTTTCCTTTTAAATTATTATTATTATTATTATTGGAATAGGGATGCAAGTTTACATGCACTGGTACCACAAACATCTACTCTTTTTTATTTTTTAAATGAAATATTGAGGATTTAGATCACCATATATCACCATGTATTATTTCAAATTCATTCTATTTTGAGGCTTATATCCCTTTCATCAAAACCATCAATTTTAAATGTCTTAAAATGGATGAAATGGACCCCTTCGAGATGGACATGTTAGGAACGCTTGTTTTGCACGAAATTTGAAACATGTATTCTTGTAATAATTCTAGGTAGATTCTCCGATGTCTCATTTTTAAAATATAAAAAAATTGAAATTTGTAGAACCGGTGCATGTAAACTTGCATACACCTTGGTGCATACTCCCTATTTTCAATTATTATTATTCTTTGTTTGAACTACCTATTCTACAGAGATTAACTATCGATTATTCTACAATCATTACCATTTATCTTGTCTTTTCAAAAATAACAAATGAACTAGGAATAAGACGAAAAGGTGACTATCACAAAACTACCATATTAAAATAAAATCAATCAAATAAACAAGAAATGAGAATAAATCACATTTATTTCTTCCACCTTATTCTTCAAGACAACGAGAGATAAGAACTAAGGTAAAACAAGGAATTAACAAAAAATAGTTTCTTGTTTTCCAATCCTCTTCAACCTCAGACAATAATATATTCCAAGCATTTATTCACATACATCTCAAAGAAAAGCATGCAGAGAAGCGAGCGAGCTGTGATGCTCATGGAACAATCAATCCCAAGGATAGGGCAACTAAGCATGTAGAGCAAGACGCAATCAACTATAATATTATCAAATAAATAGCCAACCAAATTCTATGAAATTCTATATAGTAATCTTACCTCAACATGCTACTTGTAAAGTTGATTTGTTGAGTGTTAAAGTTCATTTGATGTCCTTAACCATAACATAACAAGAAGGTCTCTATGAAATTCTATATATAGTAGTTCCTTTGTGCAACAACCAAAGCTAAGCTCGATATATGTTACTTGCCTAATACTCTAATTTAATGTGTCTAATCTAATGGAATGAATACCTTGTCATCTCTCGATTCCCCTATATATGGAGCTCGTCGTGATGTGCTCTAGCTTTCCTCTTCAAATTTTCTAAAGAGTTGAACGTTGACCTCGAAGATGAACTCTGTGGCTTAATTGACGACTATGTTCGCACCTTCTCACTCTGATTAACTTTCTTAATCCCCTCCGACTTAATCTTCACATCATGTTTCATCTTCCTCAGATGCCATCCATGTCAATGTGATCCATATTATGTCCCTGCTTAGGGAACTATCAACAATCGACTATATCTATCATTCTCGTACATCAACATGCTACTTGTGAAAGTTGGTTTGTAGTGTCAAAACTTCATACAAAGTATAATATAACTAGAAGGTCTCGATGAAACTCGTAATAAAACTTAAATTCTACCTTTTTGCACCACCCAAATGAAAATGGGTTGCAACCCAATTATATAGAAATACCTCGTCTAATACTCTAATATAAGAATATCTTTAACATAATACAATGAATGAATACCTCTTGATTCCCTTATTCCTCTCTCACACACGGAGGGCATGTTTGATTGCTAGGGTACCTTGGAGTACTTTGGCATACTCCCAGCTCCACACATGCATTCCTAGGTTAGGATTACTTGTGTGGATCCTACAATTTCTCTGGTAATAATATTTTTAATAATATTTAAATAAAAAAGAACAAAAAAAGATATTATAAACATTAAAAAGTTAATATAACCTATAATTAATATGACATCACATCACATTTATCATTCCAACCCTCCTAATTAACCAAACAACTACGAGGTTAACCCAACACAAATCAATCCAATTACCAAACATGCCAAAAAAGATGGACATAAGAGAGAGTTTTTTTCCCTGACTGTCAGAGCATCTGACATCAACAATTCTCAATCAGGGCATTGATCGACGAACGGTTCGCCGATCTGCAAACCGTTCTTGCCGATTTTCAATTCCAAATATTTTTATATATTATTTTTTATAATATAAAATTGAAAAGGTTTCCGGAATAATATTATATATTATTTTTATGTATTGATCGGCAAACAATTTGCCGATCGACGAGCCGTTCACCGATCGATGTCCTGACTGAGAATTCTTGATGTCAGATACTATGATAGGGCATTTCTGTGATTGAAATGCCTAGCCAGGGAAAAAACTCCATAAGAGAGCGTCATCTTAGGCATGTGCTTAACATGTGATTGCACAGCGCATCTGATGTCGTTTCATGCGTACGATATCTTATGCTGTTCATATCGCCGTACATATATATACGCTCTGGCCTTTAATGTTTGGGATTCCCATCTCCTGACGTCATCCACGTTCTCGGGACCGGTATTTGTTGCACCTAATGCTTTTATATTCACGGGAACTTTGCATTCATATACCTGAGAGATCGCGTATCTTTTACAAAGTTTCCTAATGTAACCCTGTGAATATTTTATATGACAATGTACCGTAGGTCATGCACGCAAAGGTAACCACTCAAACCATAAGTTTATTGTGCTGTTTAAGAGGATTGTAGAGAGGTATTATGAGAATGGTATCATGTGATATTGATTGTTTATATCTCGTGATTTGTTAAGTTCCATTGGTGTTTAGTACACTAGCAAAAGAATATTGGTAAAAGAAGGGGAGATAAATAACAAATGGCTTCCTCATCCTTCGTTATTGTAATGATAATTTGACTTTTGAGGAGGAGCGTATAAATATCAAATTCTGAGGACTAATGATGTTTCAATAAAGTAAAAGAGTGCTGTTGCACGTAACAAAAATAAAATGTTGACCAAACATACAAATGAGTGGGCAAACATGTAGGGCACACAAATGATGGTGATGATGATATATCAAACTTGGAATATACACACATATATATGGTTGATCATGAGAGAATCAAAAACTGTGAGAGCATGAGAGCAGTGATTCTGGACCACTAGATTCTGTTCATCACTCTCCTCCTCCAATCAAACATGAAAGAAGATAAAATTTAGTTGTTCAGAATCACTGTTCTCATACTCTTACAGTTTTTAGCTCTCATAAAATCAGACATTTCTCTCTCTCTCTCTCTCTCTCTCTCTCTCTCTATATATATATATATATATACATATAGGACATCTTTCAAATGGGACATGGTACTTCCATCTATAAGGAAGACCAATTATACCATTCATTGGATCTTTACAATATTTTCATCTATAGTTGAAAAGAAAACCACCTTCTAAATCCAAAACTGATTATCTTTTGAGCGCCACACCCTTTAAAATTAGAATTAGTTTTTTATTGGTAAAAAATCTCCGAATTTTATGGACAATAAAATTTCCTAAATTAACTATTGCGAGTTCATTTTCTCATATCCTATTTTCGAGATCCTATTTTCCCATATCCTATTTCCATCGTCGAATCTGTAGCAATGATATACTTTCAATAAGCAACTCCAACAAAAAAACGGGCTAAGAATTTTTTCATGAATGCACTGATTCACCTTTGCACGTCCAAGGGCCATGGTTAAAGCACTGTATAGAACATGAAAGAAAGCCAAGAAGAATATGAATATGTGTAGTTGGTGTAATCCATATTTTAATAAATCCGTTAATAAATCTACTCTATTGTTTGTATTTTTCCCTAATAAATCTGTCGATTTGTGTGTGGTTTTATATTCTGGAACATTAGTTTTGTATAATACTTTTATTATTTTGTAAATCAAATTTCTCGAATTTAACATAAAACAGTGATCCTCCTGTGATATTATTCCCTTTATAGACATCCCTTAAATTTAATGATTATTTATTAGCATTCCTTTAAAAACAACGGTCATTTAATACGGGGCCAATTTTCTTTTGTATTTCATAATATTAATGTATATCATCTACATACTGCATTTGTTTCTTAAAATATTATTTTGTACAATACACAAGTCTAATTGCATATCAAATCCTCCCATTTCAAGCATCTTTTCTACCCTCTTGTAATTACCTTTTTTGACATTCCATCATCTTCTTACATAGAAAATTTATTATTAGACCTTCCATAAATTTAGGAATTAATAGCTAAAGCATTTCCTTAAAAATAGCAACAGATGACTACAGAAACATTTTGTTTTGTATAATTTCTTACTAACATCTCATAATCATATCTTATTTTATATTTTAAATTTTGTGTTTGTAGAATACGTACATTTTTTGTACACAGTAACCCACGTTCTTCACCCATTGGGTCATATTCTTATTTGCAAAATTTCCTTATTAGACCGTCTATAAATTCAAGAACCGATGGTTATTGTAAATCCATTTTTGTATAATATAGTGGTTTTTATCACATCCATTGAAAGTAGATCTAATTGTTAGAATGTTTGGCCTTCCTTTGGAATGGAAGGATCATGTCACATTTGAAAGGCCTCCAACATGGCTACCCCACCTCATTTTTCACAAAATTTTTTTATTTTTTTGGAAAAATATCGTTATATATATTCATCCTTATATCCCTCCTATATGCCATTCAAATTTCGTCAGAAACAGAGACTCCTACGGCCTCCATCCAGACATGGTCGATTTAAAAAATCCTGTGACCATTAAAAAATGGTGTCTCGATGGAGGCTGTAGGAGTTTCTGTTTCTGACGAAATTCGAATGGCATATATGAGGGATATATGGATGAATATGCATGGTCATATTTTTCCAAAAAAAATAAAAAAAATTTACGAAAAATGAGGTGGGGTAGCCATGTTCGGTAGCGTTTGGTTCATGGGTTACCTGTGGGTTAAGGGAGTTTACCACCCTTAACCCACATCCCCCTCTCTCCCCGTGGGCCCTACTTTATTCCTTTTTAAAAAAATTAAATAAATCAATTTTACATCATCAATCCTATCAAAAAATAATATATTATACCATCATATCATATAAAAATTATAAACTACTCCACTTCTACTCCCTTTTCCAAACTTCAATACAATCACATCACAATAACTACTCACTTTTTCAAACTCTAATACAATCATATCACCCCAAACCCACTTCTAACCCACCCCCAGTTTAACCCTCTATCCAAACACCAAAATACAAAAACGGGTTAACCTCTACCAGTTTAACCCGCCTTAACCCGCCAACCAAACGCACCCTATGTATATAGTGCAAATCCCAGATGATCAAACAAATCATCTCTTCTATGCAACAATGGAGAGTGGTTCCCAACAATTCTCTTGTTTAATTGTCGATTACAGATAGTATATCATCAAAACGCTTCATTATTCTCACATGCGAACAATATATGCGCACCCCAATGTGTATATTTCTCGAATGAATGAACCACTTGTCCAGGAGTTCATGTACAATCAATCATGAAATCATGAATGCTTCCCATAAGGTGAAGAGATTCTTCCCACCAAAGGGTTCCATAAAAAATCATGCATACTTCAATCTCATACTTCAATCTCATCTGATATGTTTTCTTACCTCCTTACATTATCTCATAGCCAGCTACCTTTAGCAGACTCATGCACAATTTCCAAAGGAATGCATACACACCCACTACATCATGTTCTTTTGTTGACATCGAACATAGCTCCAATACTATTTGTTAAGAATCAGATTGGATGCCCTATCAACCCCCAAAGAAGCACGCGGAGAAGAAGAAACAAGATCTGACGATGATCGGTCATCTCTCACCATCAATACAGAAGAAAATATTCTCTAATAAAAGGAACGATCATCTCTCTCTCTAATATGGTACCATTCATCAAGGTCCTTCCACCGGTGTAGATAAAACAGGTGACCGTTTCTTCTTCTTCGTCATCATCGTTAAAGCATCCAACATAGATAGGCAACAACAAAAGATGTAGAATTTTATATCTTAGAATCTTAAATTATATCTATAATATGATGGAGAAGACTGGTTCTGGAACACATCCATCCATTCAAATGGGAGGGAGTGGCAAAAATGTCAAGACGATGCCGTTCACCCAACTATTTCTGGAATGATCTTAGATCTAAATTAACAAACACGTAGTTGGACTGTTTGTAATGGAAAATTCCATGTATGTTGTGGAAAGAGACATAACGACAAATTAATCAAATAGAATAGAATAATGTAGAGTCCAACTTCTTATCAAACGTGTGAACCTATACCAAGGACTTATCATCATATCAGAACCAATATAATATCATATCATATATATATATAACAATAAAAGCCTTGCGTGACGTATGAGATGATGCAAGAATTGAACATATATATATGGGGAATAATGGGTCTCCCGGTCATTTTCCGTATTTTTAATTTTTTTTGCAAATAAAATCAGGTGTATTCATCTATATCTCTCTCTTATATATCATTCAAATTTTGTCAGAAATATAGACTCATATGCCCTCCATTTTGAAACAGAAACATGTTCTAGATGAATGGCATAGGAGTCTATGTTTCTCATGAAATTCGAATGACATATATGATGGATATATAGATGAATAAATGGTGATATTTTTGAAAAAAATGTCAAAAATGAGGCGGGGGCAGACCCACTAAACTCATATATACATATATAAGAGGTTAGGGAATTACCGAAATTTTAATGGTATCAGAATTGCTGAAATTTGACCCTTTCAGATCAACATGTTAGGAATGTCCGTTTTCCACGAAACTTGAAACACATATCTACTAATAATTTCTAAGTAACTCTCATGAGGTTTAATTTCAAAAAAATAAGTATCTGTGGCACCGATGCATGTGTTACATGCATTGTGATGCAAGCTCCCCAATCTCTCTCTATGTATATATAATATAAACCAAACGGACCCATAGCCTCCGAGGTTAGGGCATATAATCCTCGTAAATGTATGTCCACGTGTAACTCCTCAAATATAACTACGTACACTTGAGTTAGTCTTACCAAGTGTCAAATTCACACCATTCTAATGATATCTACACATTAATATGAGATTGGTTCTATTTTTTTACCCATGTTGTGCAACATGTACAGTAGAAAGGTATACGTCTTTCAAATAAGAGAATGGTATACGACGACAGCTATGTTTATGCTACTAGCTTGTATTTTTAATGCATGGATGGAGTAATATATTATATAATAAATAGTCAAATATTTACGTAAGCATCAGATCGCCGACCAGCTGATGGCGATTTTTCTTTCTTCTTTTTTTAAAAAATTAGACAATACCTTTCAAAGTAAAAGCACCATGTAGTAAAAAAAATTGAAGAAAACAAAGTCACATGTCTCCCATTATACTCCAACCGAATACTTGCAGAGATTCTTTGTTGATATTTCAGGAGGGCCCCAAAAAAGAATAAAAGGAATTCAGATTGGTGAGAAAGATCAAAGTTGGATTGGAGGATATTCTTAAGACAATCCCTTTATGGTTCCTATTCCCATTGAAGGAGAATAGATACCAAAGCAAACTAAATGCATCCAACATTCAAAGATGATGAGCATATTCATCTTAAATCCAAATCAAATTCATTGCGTGTAATGAAGAATGAGGAATAACTCAGATATTTTTTTCATTATTGTTTGGTTGTTTGAGAGACAATGAAAAAATCAAGTATAGATAAATATATGCTCTATGATTTAGATGTGATTCTTTATAGAAGTTTCGAATCCGAACTTAAATGGGAATTCAAATGAATTTGACAACAAGAGCTCGCATACGAATCATTTTGAGTATTGATTGTTCAAAGTTGATTCATTTTATTTCAAATCTAAAAAATTGATTAAGTTGTAGAGCTTATAGTAATTATTTGTATAAACATATTTAATTTTAAATATTTTACTAATAATTCTATTTGCTAATAAATTATCAAGATAAGTTAAAAACGATACATGATCAAGGAAAATATCCAATATATAATATATAATACATAAGAATACCTTATTTGCACTTAATGAGGGACCTATGCTCGAAGCGTGCAACTGCCACGGTCATTGGGAATAAGTGATGAATCGCACCACAACTATGACGTTGCGAATATAAGTGAGAGACAATATGTATTCCCAAATATAGTATTACATCTAAAACTTGCAACGCGTGAGAGTGAGTTCTATATGATGTTGGATTATTACTTGACAACATGGAATTAAGCATCTTGGGTGCTGGTCAACATGTCCAGTTTAACCTAAGTCTAATAAGTTGTCAAGGCTAGTTTTCCTCGATAATATTCGAGGGAGCTAAGCTTGAGACGTCACTTCAATAGAAAATTACTACAAATTTCTCTTATTATTTGAAACAATAGTAATAGAAACTTATAACTTAGATGGAGAAAATCATTTCATGCATTGTGATAATCATCGATGCATAAAAATTAAAACCTTATAAAAAATAGCAATCTACATGACGGTGAGAAGAACTTGCATAGATTACTAAAGTAAAGATAAATGTCGGCCTGGCAAGATAGCAATCACCATAGATCGACATGCAAGAAAATCCAACAAAACAAAAAAGGTGGAGGACATCCGACTAGACCATGAATGGCGATAGCCGTCAAGGAGGAGCTCAACTTAATGTGGCTATCAAACTGATGGGTAGATTAAGAAAACCGACCATTGCATTCATGACAGATTTCCAAAGACATTTCATCAAACTAATGATATGTTGTTAGGAGATGCCTTTTATAGTGTAAAGAGATGAACCAAGTTCTCAAGCATTAACCATTCAAGAAGCAATCCGTGATGGTGATGCTTGTACACCAGATGAGTAAGATTTTGAATCCATCTTTGTTAGGTGTGAGAAGTGAGAACCATTTTCCAATGTTGAAAGGCTCTCAATTAGGGATGTCAGAAAATTCTTAAGTTTGATATTCGCTCAGGTTCAACTCGCTAAAAGTTCAATTCAGATTCGATTTGAAATTAAACGGATCGAACTTTAATATACGTTTAGGCTCGATTAAAGAAACAAACCAAACATAAAAATCATAGATCCGGTCATGTTCGATTCGTTAAAAGCTCGATAAATACATATACAAATATACATATTTACAAATTCTTATCTGCAGAAATGGACCTTATTTTGAGATAAGTAGATTTTGTCCCAAGATAAGTGAACTTTGTCTAGAGACAACTGAATATTTACGGGATAAGTAGGTTTGATCTCGGTATAAACTATCCCAAAATAAATAGCCACATCGTTGTTACAACATCCATTATCTATGTTTCTAGTACTTTTCCCTTGTTTATCCTCAAATCAACAGAACAAGTATAAACCTTACTTGTTGCATATTTCCACATTATACCCTATCCTCATCTAGATATACAAAATATACTATAATTATACTTTTTCAAAGAGACGAATCCTTATTAATCTAGTTTTTTTTACAAAAGATGAAGATGAGTTAGATAAAGAATAAAATCTAAATGAATGTTTATTCTAATTATAAACACACACACACATATCTCTTCTTTTCACTCCCTATGATTAGAGAATCCTCAAGTCTGATATTTATTTAGTTTCGATTCGATTAAAAAGAGATTTGATTCTGATTCGGTTCGAAGATAAACGAATCAAACTTGAACACAAGTTCAGGCTCGATTAAATAAACGAATCGAACCTAAAAATGTAAGTTCACTCAGGTTCGATCCGTTTACACCCATACTCTCAACCTCACATCAGCGATAATGCAAAAAGGGTCGGATGGACCCGAAGATGGCGTACCTCGATCACATCACATGGGCTGTCAGTTGTGACAACTTAGTATGATGCTCAACTCAATTGGCATCAATTATTGTGCACAAGGAAACAAATGGGAGATGGGGGACACATTGAAAGAAAGAGGCAGCTTGTACAAATGCCTACCCTTTTTCTTCTCTTCTCCACCCAACAGCAACCCCCATCCTTTTCCTTATTCCATTAATGATGCAAAGCTCATTTGCTCACATATTCTTATCAGTAATGTGTGTATACCATGCACGGATTCAACTTGCTTTTCTCTTCCATATGACTTTTTGGTAAAGTTTCATATGAAATCCGGATGGCTATGTGTTGTTTGGCTCTACTTTCCTCAATCATTCACCTTCTTTTGGATGCGTTGGTTGAGGCTGTAAGCGTCCACCTCTTTAACTTTGTTGTCATGCCTCCAATCTAAACCTATCTTTTCTTTTCGACTCGATCGATATATAGGGGTCATCTAATTTTGCACATCATCTCCAAATGATGGTTTAGGACCCATCAACTTCAGGGATCCATTTTTACATGTATTCAACATTTAGTTTAGAAAATAGTAGCATATGTCTTAATGAGGCTTTTTAGGATCAAAATTTTAGTGAAACTCACCGAAAAATTAGTATTTGTGGAATTGGATTTTTCGATGAAACAACTCGTTGGAAGATGAACTACTCAATGCTAAGGGTTGGTTTGGTTGCAGGATTGGGCAGGCTTGAGTTGGGTTGGGTACTATTCACAGGGGTACCCCCTCCTCACAGTTTACTATTCACCCAGTCCTGTGAATAGTACCCAACCCTGCAACCAAACGAACCTTAAAGTTCAAATTTTTTAATGGAATTATAAAAGGGCACATTGTCCATCGAGTTTTTTTTATAAGAACATATTTTTTTCTGTCACCAAGGACCCGCGAAATATCAGGAACGGCACTGATCTCACAAGCATTTGAGTTGGATAAACGAGGTCAACAGAAACATGTACGTCACCAATTAGTCTTCTACCGAGGACAGAATTTGATTCAGTGTTGGATAGCTAACCTTTGTGTAGTAAGAGAAGAAGGCAAAGAAAACGAAGCACTTGGCAATAAAATGGCCCTCTTTTTTTAAAAGAGGATAATATATGACGATAAGTTGGGCGAGCTTATCGATAAGAGCGCCTGCTTTTCAGGACAGCCTCTAGTTGACCGTGCCCTCCAAACTTAGGTCATGGGAGACATGAATAATGCATACAACACACCTAACCTTATTCTTAATTAAAGCAAAAACATATCATTTAACTTTTTAGAAAACACCGTTCTAGTAATTTAAAACTCAGGACTGGATGATGAACTATGAACCTATATAATATTACAGAGAAAGTCATTTATAGGGAGGTTCTCAAAGTTTCCGTTTGATAACGATATAGTCCCAAAATTTGCAGATGCGAAGATCTGAGCCAAATTATTTTAAAAGCGACAATGTGGTCTCCCACTCTTCCAAATCATATTACGTGGATTGAACTATTGGTTGTGGATCGCATTGTTATCTTTAAAGTAAACTAGTGGGCACCCCGTGCAAAAGCACGGATATTAAATTTACGAAGTAGTATTATTATTGTTGTTGTTGTTGATGATATTTCTACATTTTAAGCTTTTATTATTGAAATTACGACAAGTAGCTTGAACTTTGAACTAAAAAATCAAGACTACATAAAATTTTGAAAAATAACCACTTTGCTATATGGGCCACTGTAATGAAACAACGACATGTATGATAGTTACCGTCAATTTCAAATATAAGGAGCATTTCGCAACAAATAATATTCGTTATCCATCACTGTATATTAAGCAAACCAAAAAGAAAGTCACCATATGTTCATCTTGTTGCAACGATGAACTCAAGGATGCCTTTTTAATTTACAAATTCACATAAGATTATCTATCCGTGTGAGCAAATGGCCTTATTGCATAAATGTAGTCATGTACGTGCACATCTAAGTCTACAATACTCATCAAAAATATGACAATAGGAACTAATGAAGTATCTTGATTAAGGTTGTGGATCACTGTAGAAAGTGAAGCCAATCGACGGTGCTGCAAAAAATACAAGTTAACAATGTTAGCAATTTGCATTCTCAGATCAATCTGGAAAATATAAAATAAATCTAAAAATAAAATCCATCAAGATTATCACAATATCGACTAAAGATTACTTCGATATGTACTACGAAATGCAAAGTGAATTAAAGGACGTTGCTATGACAGATATGATTATCCAATTATCCAACTATGTACTCAACTATATCTACAAATTCAAAATGCATCCAAATATGAAATTCATGATCGGTATCATAACATCTAATAATTAATCAACTCGATTTTTATTACGGGATGACAGATGAATCGAAGTATGCGAAGTTACAATATTGCATAAGATTATCCATTTGCGAGCTGAACTTGTAGCATCTCATGAAATTAAAGTAATCATATGCATGCACGTGTAAATCTACCAAAACCATTAATATCATCATTACCAACTAAAAAAAGCTACTCGATTGGGACTGCAGATCCTCCGATGAAATCAAGATTGTCGTAGTCATAACAGTGAAGGTGAGCTGAGGTGAGGAGAGGGTGTAATAGAATATCGATTAGGATCTATTAGAAGATAGTCCTAACAGTGAAGGTGTAACATTAATTACACATGAAACACAAAGAGATCTAGATACATTTTATTAACAACACAAAATTTAGAGGAAATTTGGCTAACTTTATTTCATATAACATGTTCCACAGTGTCTTTAATATGGTAGAACTCCATAGCAGAATTAGGTCAGCTGAAAGAAGAATTCCTTATGCAACATTTATGTTGACCATGAAAACCTCGAGAGCAACCTTTTCTACTCTGAAAGAGAAGAGGTAAATGAGACGTAAACTCTAAATTGGCAATGTGCATGAATAGCTTTTGTAATTTTGCACTCAGAAACATAGATCCACATACGCCAGTACATGTATGAGATGAAGTTGCTAAGAAATATGCCTTGCCATAACCCTGCATGAAGAGAAGTCCAACTTCAGCAAATTTTGGAATTTTCAAATTCATAGTATCAATATGCATATGGGCTAAATCCAATAAAATGCCGACGCCGGCTTCGCTGAGATTGCCCCCATTAACTTTCAGAGAGGGATGAGTGGCAAAGGACCGATTCGTCGTCGTCAATCATGCTTATGCGAAAGTTGTCAGTCATCAACCATTGCAGTGGCGAAGATGGAGGCGGTGGAGTGTCGTATCTTGCCGCAGTAGTGGACGCAACTGCTGATGCTCGAGGCCGTCCGCCCGCCCAACCCCAAAACCCATTCCTCCACCACCACGATCTCCCTCTTCCCCAACAACTACCTCCGCTTTGGCAGCAGTGATACCCTCGTCAAAGGAGTCCTCCACAATCCATGTAAGCTTCTTTCGAAAGCGTCCTCGATAATCCACGCGAGCTTCTTCCGAGTGTCAAAGATGGGAGGAATGGTGCGGCAGCCCCATTTCTAGGTTTGGTTTGCATGTAACATGTTACATGTACGGTGTAACAGGGGTAAAATGGAATGATGGATGGAGACCTCAAAAGTTGAATTGGATGGCAATGATAAATTCAACTATTTGGAGGTATACAAATGGAATTATGGATGGAGACCTTCGAAAGTTGAATTGGATGTTAAGGGCAAATTTGGAATATAATGGTAAAAAAACTAATAGATGTCGGTGCCAACACCCCTCTTTAATATATAGTAATAGGTTGGGACTCAAATCGTAATTATAAGTATAGGGACTACATTAATATTAGATGGAAGGCTTGAAAACCTCGCTATTAGATCTGGTCAAATTGCGGGCTGGGCTATGGGCCGATCGGGGTTCTAAAACCCTGTGTCTAAGGTCCAGGCTGGGCTGACCCACTGACCTTTCTCCAAGGCTCCAGTCCGATCCATGTCTGGATCAGGCTGCCAGTGGGTCGAACGTAAAGTATTTTTTTCCTTAGTTTTTAAATCTAATTTATAGAGATAATTAAGTTTTCTAGAATCATTTAATATTTCTATAATTAAGTAACGATAATAGGTGTTGCTTGGCATTAAGCTATAAAATATGATGCAATATTAATAATGTAAAACAAAAACTTGAAGTATATTATATTAAATGTATCTAAAATGTATTTTTTAAACCTATATTTTATATGTGCAGCACATGTACATGGTCCACCCAATTAACGAGCAAGCCAAAGAGCAGGTCGTACCAAGCTGAATTGATCTATTCATAAAATCTCTTGACCCAAGCTCGACACATGAATGGGTTGGGCAGGTGGACCCCGGTCTACTCGCAATAAGTTCTTCAATATTAGAAGACAAACCATCCTTCCTTGGCAAGAAAAGCCTACCTCAAAGTTGACGATGGACTTACGTACATTAAAAATGTTGAAGGAAAGGAATCATGTAGGTAAAGATTGTCGAAATTGCTATGTCGCTAATTATAACTAGTATAAGAAGATCGTAGGATCACGGTATGGTACTATGAAGAGGAAGAAACCAAACCGAAATGCCACCTCACTAGAGCTGTAATGTATTCAAATTGACCACCAATTTGGCCTCTCGATTTGTCCTTTTCCCGTTTCGTTTCGATGCCAATTACATATCCAATAGGATCAGATATTGCTCTTGTTCTCATCGACAACTGCCAATGGTTGTTCTGACAGTACAATATAAATGATGGTATTATTAGAATTACGATGTCGTGGATGGCACATAAATCCGGTACTGTCCCAACATCAAACGAGCAAAGCGTCAAGCAGTATCGTTTCTCGTCCACATCCTCAAGTTCATAAAACCAATACGGGTCATGTGGGACCGTATGTCGTGGATTCGTATTTATACCTCACATGGGCAACTGCCAACACAGGTCATATTCCCAGCAGCAAATGGATGTGCACATTCAATCAATGTGCCCTTTCCTTCCATATTGGCCCATATTTTCCTCCGTACGTACAAGGTTTTGCTTCCTCCCCTTCCCCAAATATGCAACTGAATCGTGATGACACGTAGTGTTCATGCATAAGCACCCTCGTCCAAAAACAGAGTTGCATAGTTCAACTTCTATTTTTAGTTTATCAATGGCTTTGGGGAATGATATGTTTCTAGAAACATGCTCTCTTTACATGGAAACCATTTGCTTCATAAATAGCCTTTGCCGGAATACGTAGAAATTCTGATTTCATTGGGAAAAAATTAAGGTTTTTATCAGTAGTGCCTCTATGAGATATCACAATTTCAGTTATGGCCCTCCCTTTTTAAAATATCAGTTATGCCTCTACCTTCTTGCAAAATTCACAGTTGTGCCCTTCTGTTAAAGTAAAGTAGGGGCATAACTGATATTACAAAAGGGTAGAACTGTGAATTCTACAAGAAGGTAGGGACATAACTGATATTCCAAGAAAAGGAGGGGTATAACTAAAATTGCAATATCTCAAAGGAGCACAGCTGATAAAAACCCAAAAAAATATTATAAATAGGCAAGTGCCATCACAAATAATCAATATTTTTTAAACCAAACAAGAGAATAAACATAGAACTTTACTGAAAAAGCCTGACGGAGTGAATCTTATAATCAAACTAATTCAACCAGATGATAACGTCGTCAATCTTTAGAACCACACTAAATCGAACAAGTGCAAAAAAAGAAAGTGGGCCAACTAATCAAATCGGAGTGACTCAACACACACATACACACACACACACACACACACACACACACATATATATATATAAGGAAAAAGGGAAGCTACATCGGGTGGTGCAGCCAACTAGCTACACCCGGGCATTTTTCTCATTGATTTTTTATTTTTTTTGAAGGAGACATATGGGGATTTACTTAGTTTATTGAGTGGAATATGTGTTTCAAATTTCATGCAAAACAAACCTTCCTAACATGCCCATCTAGATAGGGTCAATTTAAATAATTATGAGACCATTAAAATGTGATAGTCTTGATGGAGATGATAGAAGTATCGAATTTAGTTGAAATTGGCATGATATCATGGTGATATACGATGATTTAAATCCCCCTAGATTTCATTTCAAAAACTAAAAAACCCAATGAAAAAAAGGGCCGGGTGCAGCTAGTTAGCTACACCCCCGGGTGCAGCTTCCCCAGCCCCTATATATAATATCAAGTTGAATATACTGGAGATAGGTATAGAATACACAGGGAATGTATATATCTTACAACATACATAGATACATAGAATATTTTTGTTCACGTGCAATATCAAATATAATACATAAGGATACATATGATATCTAAACTAAATACTCTACACATTAACAATAGTTTAATAATATTTGAAATCTAAAAGAAGTTAAGTTGAAGTAGTTAATTAGGAGTTCGTGGTAGGTAACTAAATTTATAGGGTTTAACTCCCACCAACTTCGATATTTTTAAATAAATTCAAAATTAAATTGCAGGTCAATTTCCATTCATCATAGCTAATTCGAGCTTAAAATAATCAGTTAAACGAGTGGATTGACCAAACTATAACCTTTCGAATGCATGGTCTAACCTCCTATTGTTGAGAACGAATCAGATCAATTACACAAGCAGAAGTCTAAGAAACATAAACGTGTAGCATCGCACAATGTTGCGATTTCTCAAGCCACTCACTTATTCTCTATTTGTATTCCTGTGAATACGTTTTGAAGTACAATGACGTCGATGAACGTATAGCGCGCACACAAGATCATTTGTATATGCTTGCGATCATTTTCCTTTAACAGGACACTGTACAACAAAATATAACCTTCCTTGACAAGGCCCTCAAATCAACGGATGGTTTCCCTTTAATGTTCAATCGAGGAAAAAGCTATGAATCATCCACTAACCTAGCAAAGGACACAATTAGGCACCTATCCGTCTTAGCGTCAACATCATATAATACGAGATGACATGTGGTCCCGAAGATCACGAACATGGAAAAAATAAAAAAGCGATTGTTACGTTGCAGAATGGCGACGTCTTAGGTACCGATCGGGTCAGCTAAAACCCGAGAGCCAAACTTCCAATCAAGAGCTTTCCTGCGCCAAAAAAGGCCGACGTGCAAGCTTCTCCTAGCCGGTAGAAGTAGCCAATTATATATATACATTGAAGGAGATGGGAGCTTAAGCATTATGGTTCACACACACAGTCCTTATGCATCCAACTTGGGTTGCTTTCAGAAGGCATCGACCCCAAAATAAAACATGGAAAGGTCCTATAGATAAAACTAATTGCGGCCAATAATGAGGTTTAAGTTACTATCATCCTAAGACAGCTACATTTAGATACAATGCATCTCAATAGTCACTATACATCATCTTTGTTTGAAAGGCACCCGGTCTAGTAACTCTCCTTTTCTTTTTCTTTTTGCTTATATTACGCCTGGCTCGAAAACTCGTGACATGCGACATAAACCCAAATTGCCAACAGCATGTGACTATTAATAGACCAATCTAGATAGACGGTAAATATTACTTCAGAAACAATGACTTCAGACTGCGGCAGTTGGTACCTGTTGAAACAAAAATCTGCATCTCTGTTTTTCTCGACAATCATAATGGCGGTGCGCTTTGAAATGCATCTTATCGACTACCATTTAGCATGGTTGCTGAATAAAATCAACTATGAGTACCAGTACCTTTTGCAAAAGATGCAGCCTGACCACAAACAGATACGAAATATAACATAGCTGTCAAACTGTGGCCCAGATGCTGATACAAATCAGATCAGTAGTGGAATAATACAATGAATCTCAATGCTGTTAGGTGAACATAAATCATCCATATACAACTATCGTTCTCAGCGCATCCTGTGTAGCAAATTTGAGGTCACAAGAAGTAGTGGATCATTCCATAACATTCCAACAAATAATGAAAGCAAAAGTTAATACTCTGCCACCCATAACCTACCCAAACCCTTCCAGCAACACAGCAATGATAATGTTGACAAAGTTCCTGTCGCCTTTACTCGATAAGATAACGTTGACAAAGTTACCGCCACCTTTACTCGATAAGATCAATGATGGAAGTGAAGTCGAAATGAGGGGGACTTCATTCACCAAAACCGCAATTTGAACCTTAGCAACCTTATATTCATCCAACTGTGGACCACACCACCTTCACCTATCACAAACACGATAAAAGTGGAGTCGAGGGCAGGAAAAACTTTCTGCCATGGCTCGAAGGGGATTTAAAGTGGAAGTCAATAGCCAGAATAATTTTGCATATGTCATTTTGCATATGCCACAGCTCAAATAAAAAATGCTTTCCATAGTACACATCCATGAAGGCCTCATGGTATACTTCTCCGACCTCGTGAAATCAACATAACTGATGGTGGCTTGCTCCAGCTAAGATTACCTATGCACAGCAGAGCCACCTACCACAACCTGTGGCCGACTTCTCCTTTACCTGCCGCCACCTCTAGACGTTCATCCAATCCCCACATTTCACCACTGCGGCTCTGCCTACGACAATCATAGTTGAACCACCATTACAGCATCTACCTTCCACCAAGATCTAACAAGGAAAGATTTGCAGCATCAGCGATCTAGCTCCACCTTTATTTGCCATCATTACCTAATGCTCTTCGCCGACCTACATACCATCTCTTACCACAACCATGTGGAACCGTGATGACAACAATGCAATGTTCCTTCAACCACCATGCACTACCTCCAACTATGCTGGCAGAGGGCAAAACCATAACCTCCATCTGGCTACAATGACCCAACACAAGTTTATTTAAGACAACCTAACGGCATTTTTGCAATGCCACCATAACCCCATGGTATTGACTCATTTATCTTCCACTCAAGCACTGTAATACACGACCATAGAAAAATCAAACATAACAGAACATGCTGCTAGGACAACCTACCACCACCGTTTCACAAGCACCTTGACATGCTACCACCGCCACCTATTTGTTCCCGTCTGATTCTGCCGTCTTCACCAAGGCCATCAGTACAGATTTCACGCGCCATTGTAACACCTTTACCTTACATATCCATCTCACCACTGATTTTTTTAATGAAAAAAAGGTGACCCATCGAGAAGGTGCTTACCCAAAAACATGTTCACAATTTAATATATGCCAATTACAAAGACCAGGCATGTTTTATAACATTCTCAACGTACAATCTTTCAACATGAAAGATAACCCCGTTGCTGACCAACCACATGGCCCATAAAAATGCCACAGCTGAAGTTGTGACCAAACACATACAGTCCTTGTTGATCCAGTGGAAGCCCAAAAAGTAGAGGCAGAAGAAAGTAGCCTCCCATACGTCACTAGATGTGCCATACAAGAAGAAAGTAGCCCCTCCAGTTCTTTGTAAGCCTTCCAAACGGAAAAGTCACAATCAACCCATTTCTAGTGATCTGCCCCAAAGTTGGATCTCCTACTTCAGAAATAGCATCTAGAAGTACCAAAACTCAACCACTCTTTGATCAGAGAACTCATAATGAAACAAGGGGCACCAACCACCACCATCATAAGCCTCGCCAACAGAAATCTCTCTATTCGCTGTCAGAGCAAAGAGTCAAGGGAACCGATTACGAGGCACTTCAAATCCCATCCAATCATCAAGCCCGGAGCAGAAATCTCTCCCATTGCCAAAGCCGACCTAAAGGGGTGTGGGACCACCAGCAACATCGAACAATTACCCTTCTGGAAAATCGAAGGAGCATGAACCAGTCCCTCCTGGCAAGACTTTTCCATTGAAGCACCATATATACCATGCAACTTCTGGATCAACAAATCCGAACCACCTCCCCAGATCCAAGCCATCCACTTTGTCAGCAAAGCCTAATTCTCTCCACTAGACTCCCCACAGCAAAGCCACCATCCTCCTCCAACACCACCACCTTCCAACCCACCAACAAAATCCCTTGACCCTCACCTCTACTAGCCCAGAAAAACCAATACATCAAACTCAGTCTCCCACAAAACAACAGTGGAAAGCAACATATTAGATATGAATTGAAATTGCATATATTATCGCTTTCATAAACATGAGACAAGCCCCCCCCCCCCCCCCCCAACCCAAACCAAAGGCAAGACGCCCACTACCCACAAGCTTCGGTTCCATCTACTAACCCATAGATGCCCAGTTCCGCCGCAACCAACCCCATTGAAGGAAGACCTAAGTAATTGACTGGCAGACAACCCTTCTGGGTCCCAAGAGCGTTGGCATGATCCTCAATCTCTACATCGCCCATCTCAAATGAAACAAACATGCACTTATTACAGTTGATCCACATGCTCGATAGCTACCTGAACAACTAAAAACCAGCAACGGCCCCCTCCGCTGCCCTAGCGTCTCCCTCCAAAAAAAGATGGTGTCTTCTGCACATTGAAGAAGCAGCACAAAATTGTCCCCAATCTTGTGGGCCACAGAATTAATCATCAACTGCACAAGACCTTATCTTAGAAAGAGCATCCACCACAATGACAAAGAGCAAATGGGTTAAGAGATCTCCCTGGCGCACTCTTCGTTGGGGTTAAAACGAAATGCCCCACTTGCATGTTGTCCACCACCACAGAGTAAAAAGTTTTTTCTGAGAAACGATGCGATGAACCTCCTTTAGAGATTCATCCAAAGAATATACATTAAAAATAGAGTAATTATATTTACCAGCATGAAACATCCACCAGAGCTTTGGGATGCTCAATAACATTCTCAAAATAAAATCTCACCCTGAAGGGCGACACAATTTCTAGCATACCATATGGCTAAAAGCAGCGCACAAACCTTTTCTTCTACTGTCCATCAAACCAGCCCAACTATTTCATAATGAAAACCGGAAAGATTCCACATTCCCCCCACTACATGCCAGGGAAATCTACAACCATCCATGCCTCCCTAGAACTATGGCACTGAAAGAAAAGGTGGTCGATGTCTTCCACTGCTTCGTCACATCTACTGCAAGTCGCCTATGCCCCATGAAAAATTCTCTCCTAGCACCAGTCAGAATCTTCCTTCTCGGCAGCCACAAAAAATCCTTGTCCTATCATGGATCTCCCATGTCCATATCCTAGCAAAGTTTCGATCAATCTCAACTCAAGCTACCAGAGGAGCGGAAATAACACCATAAGCCTTTTTAACTGAGAAGTCTCCATCTCTCCAACACCACGAATCTCTCCCATCCGATGGCTCATCCACCCTCGCAAGCCTGGCTGAGAGACCCAGAAAGTCCTCCACTCACCGACCTAACAAACTCTGTTGTAAAGATAGGAGTCCAAGAGCCCCTGCCCAAATCTCAACCACCGTGGCCTCCTTATCCAGCGCCAACGCAAAAAACCTAGGTTACATATCACATAACACCCCTCATCTGTCCAATCATCCTTCCAAAAATCGAAACCACTGCCATCCCTTAGCATCGGCCGCATTAAGGGCATCACATCTGGAAGTGTCGCATATGCATCCCTCTAGAATGTGGTTGGAGGACACTACATCATGATAGACGCACAGGCTAGACGATAGTCCATAAATCGATCTAATCAATCTGAACAGTAGATCATCCCCAGCACTCCAAATTCTCATCACCCACTTAGCAACTAGAGTCACCCAACCGTCTTACTCCTAAACCATCGCCTGTAACCGACTTCGTCACTAGCTCCCAATCCACCAGAGCAACTCCTCTACCTTCTGGGGAGGACAACCAAAAGAACCGACGTATTAAGGTCTCCATCCGCTTACAGACCCCAACTGGAAGCACCCTCGTAAAAGTAAAAAAGATCGAAATAGTTGAGTGAGAACAAGGGTTTAATCAAAACCAACCGCCCCACCCTGAGAGAAATGCAACCTTCCATCTTGCTAGCTATTTCTCCAACTTTTCAATCACAAGATGCCAGGCTACTTGTCGAGTTCGCCCACACAACAAAGGCAAGCTGATAGCTGATAAAAAGGGACTTTTGTGCCGTCCCAAGATCTCTGCACCAACAGAAACATCATCATCCAAAAGTTTAAAGGGGACAAATGCAGACTCTGCCCCATTAACCTTCAGACACCTCCCTAAAGATATCTAAGATAGCACGTGATCAAGGTTGCAGAAATCAGCAGTCGGTACTCGATCGGTGGGGTCACTGACTAAGGATTAATCGGCAATCGGGTGACTAATTGGATTTAGTCGATCATTAGTCGGTTTTGATTTTTCTGATTATTTTAAACATCTAAATCATTTTTTATACATATATTCTTATATATTTGCATAGATTTGTACATTTTCTATATTATCATAATGAAACAAAGTAATTGACTTTAAATATAACATTCAGCATATTAGAAGTTTGCTTTTAAAAAATAAAAAAAATAAAAAATCTCTATGTAAAAGTCGGACGACTAAGACGACTAGTTGGCTTGATTAGTTGGGTTGACCGATTAATGGCTAATTAGGCCTAGTCGAGTCGGCTACCCTCCCCCTCGACTCGACTAGTCGGACCGACTAGTCTGCTGACTTTTACAATAGTGCATGTGATACAATGTGAAACAAATAAATACGGCTCTATTTTTAGACCATTAATTAAACTAGGGTCGAGTTAATTCTATGGAATCCGTTGCAATTTTATTTTAAATAAAGAGATCACATGTGATCTCTAATCGATTAGTTAGTATGTTATGGTAAGCAGTTAGTCGGTTAGAGATATTTAAAATCCAAAAAAGAATTTTATTTTATTTGATTTTATAATTTTCTATTTTTGTAACGTATCCCTCCTATATAAAGAGGATGATAGTTCAATATTTTATTCATTCAATTCACGCGATCTCCACGGTTTTTCCTCCAAATCCCTCACATCCGACGAGTCTTTCTCTTCTCCTCCCTCCAAAATTCTTCCACCAAATATTTCCACCGCGAAATTATTATTTTTTTACCGTTGCAAATTCCCATTTGCATCAATTGGTATCAGAGCATGGCCTACAGATCGTCCTCACGATCTGACGATTCTATCCAGGCATTTAAGCGGACATAAATCCAAAGAATCTCGTTTAACCGATCGTGCATGGCGAGCTGAGTTAGAAAAACACTATCCGATAAGCTCCAAGTGTACGCAGATATATAAGCTTTGGCGAGAGAAATGCAAGATCTGTGAAATGCTGAATCGTTGACGCGACAACTACAGGAGAATGCTGCAAAAGCTGGTGTCCATGAGGTTTCAGAAACTCCACATCCATTGCCAAGTGTTGTCATTAGTGCAGTCCTCGTTTAAGGTGAGATTGAATGCCACAAGAGAGACAGAACTGAAGAAAAAGAAGAAAAACCCCATTCTGGGCTTTCTGTCCAGCACAATTCCGATCAACCTACGCCGTTGGAATCGACTCCTCCAACACCTGCAGACCCTCGCAGGTCCCCTACGCCACCCCCGCACCTCTAGTGATTCCACGGCCCTGCTACAGGCCTCCTATGCCAACAAAACAACTCCTCGAACACCGCTGCAGCCCCCTTCCGTACCGAAACACCTCCTCCTCTCGCCACTGCGGAGAGCGCCACCTCCCGCTCTCAGCACCACCGTCTGCTGCTTCGCATGGCTGAAACCCAACCCCACAACCATCACTTTTATCGCCGATGGTGGAGCTTACAACCAGTGTCTCACCCTCTCCGTTGTGGTCAAGACAGATGCCAACGTGTGTGCTTCGAAGTCAACCGTCGCCGCCTTAGCTCATCTCGCTGTTGACACAAAGTTCGGCACCACTCTCGCGGCAAGACTCATCGCCGCCCACGACTTGGGTGCATCCAAATCCTAGCAGGAGAATGAGATGACCCTTGGTTGAGTGGCTACTTGCTCTCTAAGAATAGGTCACAAATCAAATAAGACTAGTATGCCCAAGTCCCCCACCCCAAAATGGTTAAAGTGAAGAATAAGGGAAATGGAGTTTTTCTTGTGAAGGGATACAAAGTTTGCAACTACACCCCTCTTTTCCTAAGAATTACGAAAGAAATATGGAAGAGGGGAAAAGATTAACCAATCAATGAGATCAATTTGTCATGCATGCTGTCAAAATCAAGCAATTCGTCAGGAGACGAATTTTTCGAAGCGACAGAGCTGATGTAGCATGAAACAAATAAATAGGACTCTATTTTTCATCCGTTAATTAAATTAGGGTCGAGTTAATTTTATGGACTCCATTGCAATTTTATTTTAAATAAAGAGATCACATGTGATCTCTAAACATTTAATTAGCCAGTTATGGTAAGCAGTTAGTCGATTATAGATATTTAGAGTCCAAATTAGAACTTTATTTTATTTGATTTTATCCTTTTTCTATTTTTGTAACCCCATCCCTCCTAATAAAGAGGATGGTAGTCCAATATTTTATTCATTCAATTCAGAGCAATCAAAATTGATATTTATTCATTTATATCTCCCCCTTCTCTCTTCTTCCTCCACGCGATCTCCGCGGTTCTTCTTCCTCCAAATCCCTCGCATCCAGCGAGTCTTCTCTTCTCTTCCCTCCAAAATTCTTCCACCAAATATTTCCACCGCATTTTTTTACCGTTGCAAATTTTCATTGCATGAGCACGCTTCCGTTGCTCCACCCTCAAAGAAGAAAATAGTATCATCAGCATGTTGTAACAGAGGGATCGAGATGTCCACTCTGTTGTACCCCCTAAAGAATCCTCCCAGCCCTACAAGCACCACCATAATTGCCAACACATTCGCAGCGAGGACAAAAAGTAGGGGAGACAAAGGCAACCCTGCTTAATGCTACATTCTGGCTGAAAAATCCATCTTCCCGCCTCATGTTTACCCGCACTGAACAAGAAATTGTGATAATACACCTCTTCATTCAATCACTCCAGATATCTAGAAAGCACCTTTGAACCAGAGAAGCCCAAATGAAACATAAGCTTTTGAGAAATCAACCTTCCAAAGAAACTTGGCACTCCCCTCCTCCAATCTAACACAATTTCCAAAGCCATAACCACTCCGTCCAACAACTGTCGATCAGGAATAATGGCAATTTAAGCAAACATAACAGGATCATCAAGAACATGCATGAGCATGTTGGCCAATGCGATGGACCTAAACTCTTCCATCATCTCCGTCCTTCCTTTTTGGGAAGCAATAAAATCAAGAACCTATTTAGTCTCCTCGAACCCTGATTCGCATCCTTAAACTCCCAAACAAATGCCATAACATCCTCCTCTACCACATCCCAAAACTCTCTGTAAAAAGAAATTGACAAGCCAACTGGTCCTGGACAATCATATGTATTAAGTTCAAAGACGGCACGTCGCACATCCTTCCTTGAGAAATCAGAACACAACATCTCCTTTCACTTGGTTCTCAACACCTGCGCACCTTAACTTGACCATCTGGCACCAATGGACATCAATCTCCTATTGAGCGCCCTGAAATGATCCGTAAATGCAGCTCCAATTGCTCCCTCTCACCGAAACCCCCCACCCCCACCCCCTCGACCTACAAATCATGGATCAAATTTCTCATTCTCCTACTGCTAGCCACCGCATGAAAGAATTTCTTGTTTGCATCTCCTTTCACACACTTTTTCCTTGAATGCTGACACCACTCAACCTCATTCCACTTGTCTTCTTCACCCACAAGCCTTTGTTGCTCTCAAAACGCTTATCAGTTGTGAGATCACGCTCATCCTCCATGAAATCTAGTCATGCGAACTCCACCTCCGCCAACTTACGATGCTCACCCTTTTCTATCGTTGCTCCCACCCATACATCATCAACCTCTCCCTCACACTTCCAATCTTCTACGCCAACCTCTGAGTTGCAACCCCCTCACTTGCAACGACTGCCAGAGCTCCGCCATCATATCCCTGAAGCCATCGTCCAAGAGCCAGGCTCTCTCAAATATGAACATTGAACGAGGTAGCATCCCCTCCCCTGACTCCCAGCAAATAGGCGTGTGATCTGATCTAGTACGGGAATGACCCGGACCAAAGAGAGAGGATGTATCTCCATCATATCCGCAAAGGCCAAGAAACGATCCAGTCGAGATCTTGAAGAGTTGTTACGCCACGTGTAGCAGCTATTGGTGGCATCAACCACCTCCAAATCCAAATCTCCGACAAAATCCAATAACTCATGTGACCCCGGATCCCGCCCCCTATTGCTAGGGTGGTCAAATCCAAAACGTCACATTAAAATCACCTCCAACCAACCATGGATACCCAGAAATCTCCCCTGACAATCCATAATTTGTCCCAAAGAGCAGAGCCATGTGTGACCCTAGACGGCCTGTACACAGCAGATAGCAGGAACCTACCGTCGCCGAACTTCCATTGCAACACCATCGACACCGAATTCCGAGCCACCCGATCTGCCACTAGCTCACATATATCCACATCCCACACCAGCACTAAACCTCCAGCACCTCTTCATCCAACCAATCCACATAATTGTATGCCTTCAAAATTCAACCTTCAAAAGTACTCCCTTTACATTCTATCACTTCTAACCAATGACAATCTCCAAAGCCATCATCCCCTCCTCCATGTGTCGCCAGGAATAAATGCAGTCTATGTAGATGGAATCATGGAATCCAAGATCACATGGAAGTGATTGAAAAGCATTTTCACCATAGACCACTAATCCTCTACTCGTCAAACAACAACCTTCTTAGGAAACAAAAACAACAAAGAATGTTTCAGACGATTAAATCCCAATTTCACCTACCACTCTGCTGCAAACATCGCGACTACCTCTTACCAATCAATGTCCAGAATCCTCGAAAGAATAAGACCAAGAATAAGTCCATCAGCATTCAAGGCGAACATTGCCTCATGAACCTCTCCATGGAAAACGGCCTCACCAAATCAGACCCATGCTTCTCAGATGGTCGTGGCACACCCCCGACTAACTAACCCCCCTCCCCCTCCCCCAAATAACAAAGAACAACTCAAATGATTAAATCCCCGGTTCACCTATTGTTACTACTCAAACAATGCAACAACCTCTTGCCCAACCAAGGTCCAAAATTCCCGAAAGAAGATCGGGAATCCATCCGAGTACATAATAAGCATTTAGGGTGAAAAACAACTCACAAACCTTCTCAATGGTGAAGGGACTCCCCAAATCAAACTTGTGCTCCTCTGAGGTAGCAATCCACCCTGACCAGCCCATCCCCAACCCATTAGAGACACCCCTACTCAAAACCATGGCCTCAAATTTCAGCGAAATTCGATCGAATTTCTGTCAAATATCGATATCCAATCGAAATCGAAATTCGACCGAAATGACCGAAATGACCGAAAAATGGGGGTCCTAGTACAAAAAATGACCGAAATTTCGGTCGAAATTCCACCGAAATTCCATCGAAATTCTGTTTTGGTCGATACCGAAATGGTGACCGAAACTGGCATTTAAGGCCTTGCTCAAAACTCGGAAGTGCCCAACTACTGAATCACCACTAGCATGGTCACCTTCCACCATTGCATCGCCCACCTCAAGCAAATGAATCCAGTTACGTCGTCTTCTTTTAATGGTCGCAACATAGAAAAAAGCAAATGTTGGCATCCCCCTCTTTCGACCATATCTTCCTGAAAGGTTGTCTTGTCGGCATTCCACCTCTCGCTTCAAATCCCCACCTAAGTTGCACTCGGTGGTGCTTCCTCCTAAACGCATTAACTCCTCTGAAAGCTCCCTGGAATCCTCAAGCGTATGAGTCTTCTCTGTCCTCGCAGCACGTCGAAGCCGCACCTCCCATCTATATTATAATAATAAAGTGCCTCCAGCTTCGTCACCATCACAATGGTGGCTGACCCATCACAATAAGTCCTACCAATAACAAGACATGCTCCCTAAAACCATAATCATGTAGCCACGACCTCTCAAAGTGAACCATCCCACCAACACGGCAATCGATAGGGAGAACACACACGCCAAGGTAATCAACTCCTGTAGCTCAACATAACCGTTGAATTTAATGTGTCAACCATTCCACCAACAATAACAATGGTGTCTTTCTATGTCACCATTACCATTACCTTAACACCTCCTCGATCATTGCCACCTTACTTTATGAATCCTGCCCAAAACGGGGGATTATCCTATGACCTAATTTTGGCAATCTACCATGATTGTGACCAAGGTTCAATTTAAGATATCAATATCGGTTCGACAACAAAGGGTCATATCGAGGATCTATACTAACAATATCCATGGAAATCTTATAAATGGCTCAAAAATGATGTTCCCATGAATTAAGATCATTTAACTTCTTAGAAGAATAAATATCATATAAAAAGGCACTTATAAGGAAGAGTTAGGTGTATTAAATATATTTATACACATTATATCACACATATCACCCATATTCTTGTTGTTAATACTGACGATTGCTAGTTGAGAGACATCGAAAAGAAAATAATGAAACTAAAAACATTAGAGTACATCTTTCATCCATAAAAATATAAAATACATGTAACATTCTAAAATAATTAAACACGTGCTCTAAAAATATTTCACTCATAAAAATAAGTGACATCGTGTAACAAAATAAAAACTTATTACATGTGAAGATGATCAAAACTAAGAGTTTGAGGTCTACCTAACAAGCTTGACGTTACTCCACCATCACAACGTGAATTGCCCACATCCATACTCAAACCAACTGAAGATGCCAAATCCTTCATGTAACTCTTTGTTTCCATAGTCATGATAGTATGCTTCCTAATCCATAGACCTCGCAGGATCCGGACTCGAACTTGATACAAATTGTCCATGTGCATTTGTCCGTCGTTTCATAAACCCACAGCCTGTTTGTAGCCCTTCCTCAAATTGCCTATCATGTAATCAATCTCCATCAATCCATTCCATCTCAATTATGTTTGTCCATCACCAGATGTTAGAAAATCAGAAGCGGAAGCGAAAACATGGATAAAGATAAAGAACTAAGAACACAACGAGATTTTTTACGTGGAACCCTACTCCGTGAGGAGCGGGATGAAACCACGGGAGAAGCCCTCAAAGGGGCGTGTTTTGCATTGCTTTTTCTCATCTGTTACAGGAGGCCTGGGGCTCCTTATATAGCCTCCACAAGGCCTCCAAGTCCCACCGTTGGACGACGTGGGACTAAACCACTGGATGGGGTAAATGGATCCTGGAGGGATCCATTTACCCTCCTACAACACAATAGGCGCACATAACAAATACTCCAACACCAGATTCACCACCACCATCACCAATTGCACTCATCATCTTCATCATCTCCACCATCATCCTTCAATTTTGATCTATCATTGGTAGAAACTCTGTCATCCAAATTATCGTTAATTTCTAAATCTCTAAAAGGATTCATCATCCAATCAGATCTTGTCATGTAATTGTCAACATTTGCACCCATTTTGTTAACTTATATTTCGATTTAGTCGTTCTACTGCCTCACCATGTACCAAAGCACCAATGGAATCCATCCACTTCTTAAAGGCATATTCCCCAACAACATGCATTTTGAAATTATATGCAACGTCAATGGGGTCTATGTAGTCTTCTTTCGCATAACCCTCTCTTTGTATGTTTCATCCAACCTCAAGTTATAATGCACGTCGACAAAATTGTGAATCTCCCCTTCTCTCAACCTATTCCTTCTTTTGCAACGGATTAGGTTAAATGTACTCAAATTCCTCTCACATCTCCGGCTGGTGCAATTTGGGATGGCACTTTTAATGCCACATTATGCAGATTATGATGTAAGAGCTTTCACTCACAAACCTAAAGCAATGATCTCGGTGACGTTGAGGGCTAGGGTTTGAATCAAAAGGGACACAGTGCTCTGGTCTAGGACCATCGCTCTGATACCATGTGAGAAAATAATGGGATGCAATGAGATGTTTTATTCAAGGGGTATGTGTTTTCTTATATAGCATGAAACCCTAGAGCTCAAGTCATGATAACCACATAAGAGACACCAAAGGGTTACATGACACAATAAATAAAATAAAGAGAAGATTAATCAAAATAGCTTCAACAGGTCACCTTCCTCTGCAAAAGTTATGACATGTCCTACAGATATCCTAGCATTCAACCTTCCAATGTGAGGCTTGCTAGCTTAAGAAGCGTCACCGTTCTTTTCTTGGTTGTTAGTCATAGTAGCAGACATTTACTTGAACTAGTTCATTTTGACATTTGTGGTTCTAGTCGTATTCTTGATCACTTGGGACACATGTTTTATCTTGTGGTTGTGGATGACTTTTCTAAATTATCTTGGATTTTCTTTTGAAATCAATTCCAAGGTTGGTTCTATCATTAAATGTTTCATTATTGAAATAAAGAATACTTTTTCTACTAGTATTAAGTTTGTTCGCTCTGACAATGCCTTGGAGTTCTGTACATTACAGCTTTCTGAGTTCTTTAGATCTCTTGGCATCATACACCAGACCTCGTGTGCTTACACTCTTACCATAATGGTGTTGTTGAACGCAAACACCGTCACTTACTAGATATGACTAGGATATTTTTTATTCATAGTCGTGCTCCACACTCTTTTAAGGGTGATGTGGTTCTCACTGCTTGTTACATGGTGAACCGTATGTCATCATATGTTTTAGGAGAGGACCCTTTCTCGATTGTGTTTCCTGGGGACATGCCCTCCCTTGATTCATGTGTGTTTGGCTCTGCGACATTTGTGCACCACCTGACTCCTGGTTGTGACAAGCTTTCTCTAGAGTTGTCAAGTGTGTCTGATGCAATATTTCCCAAATTGACAGATCAAGTCCGATTGGGGATTTTTCAAAACTAGGGATTCCCGCCCTTGAAGGTTGCGAAAGTCGGTAGTTGGTACTCGGTCGGTCAGGTCACTGACTAAGGATTGGTCAATAGTCGAACAACTAATCGGATTTAGTCGGACTTTAATTGGCTTTGAATTTTTTAATTATTTTAAATATATAACTTATTTTTATACATATATTTACATAGATTTTGTACATTTTTATATTATCATAATGAAATAATACAAGCAATTGAATTTAAATAAAATATTAAGCATACCACAATAAGTTAGCTTTAAAAAAACAAAACATAAAAAACCAAGCAAAAATTGGTCAACTAGTGTGCCTAGTCGAAATTAGTCACTACTCAGTCGGCCACCCCACTGACTAAATTACTCGGACCTACTAGTCGGGCGACTCAACTTTGCCGCCCTTAATTAATTATGTTAAATTAGTCCTTTATTTTATTTAAATAAATTGAGATTGATTGTAATCTTAATTTTTCTGGTAAATAATTTTAGTTAGAGTCAAATTAGTAGAATCGATTAGGATTTTAATTGATTTGATTTTGATCTTCTTTCTAGTTTTGTAATCACACCCCTTCTATAAAAAGGGGATGATAGGCATTTATTTGATGATCTTCCTTGTGAACTTCTCGATCTTCAGATTATGCGATGTCATCTTGCTTGATGATCATGATGGAACCCAATGCTCTGAAACCAGATTGTTGCAAATCGCGGAAGCAAACATGCACAAACATGATCAAACAAGCAAGATGTAAACACACGAATTTACAAGGTTCACCCATAACTAGGCCACGTCCTTTAGCAACGACGATCGATTTTCACTATATGGAGAAAGAAGAGAGAGTACAGAAGATACTGAGAAGATACAGGATGGGATGAGGATTACAGTATGAGGTGGCCCTAGGGCTCCTTTTATACTACAGCGGAAGAATACCAACTGTATTCAGCAATCCAACCCAATAGATCTCAGCCAATCAAGATTCAGGAGATGAATCAAGTATTTCAACAATCCAACCCAACAACTCGCAGGCAATCATGATTCAATAGGCGAACTAGGCATTTCAACAATCCAACCCAACATCTCTCAGCCAATTAGGATGCAGGAGGCAAATCAAGCATTTCTACAATCCAACCCAACAACTCTTGGCCAATCAAGATCGAGAGGCGAATCAGACATCTTAGCAATATGGCCCAACAGCTCTCAGCCAATCAGAAGGCAGGACGGAGATCAATCACATCGGTAATCCAACCCAACGGGTCAGGATTCAAGTCATATCAACATCTATGTTGATGATATCATTGTTACAGGAGATGGTGTGCAGGGCATTCGTGTAGCTAAGGATTTCCTTCGTCAGCAATTTATAACCAAGGATCATGGCAATTTACTTTACTTCTTTGGACTTGAGTTCACCAGGAACCAGCACGGTTTTATTATGACCCAAAGGAAGTGTATTACAGTTCCTCTCTCTAAGATGGGTATAGCAAATTGCATGTCTGTCACTACTCCCATGGACCAGAGCATGAAGTTATATGATGATGACATGGTGGAGGTATAGGAAGCCCGTTGGGAAGCTCCTATATGTAACCATCACTAGGTCAGACATATCCTTTGTAGTGAGTAGAGTTAGCGGGTTCATGGAGCAACCTAGACAGGCGCATATGAATGCAACCCATATGATTATGAGGTATTTAAAGATCTCTCCTTGAAGTGGACTTTTATTTAGCAAAGGAACATCCCTTATCGTTACAATATGCATAGATGCATATTATGCAAGATGTCTCAAGGACAGGAAGTCTACCTTAGGTTTTACCGTGCTCATAAGGAGCTCCTTGGCATCATAGAAGAGCAAGAAGTCGTCGGCGGTTGTCAAATCGAGTGTAAAGTCAGAGTACAGAGCCATTGCGTAGGATAGTACGGAGATTATGCGGGTCAGATCCATTCTAACTAACCTAGCTAGTGATGTGCCTCTTCTCATGCATCTCCAATAAGACAACTAGGTTGCTCTTTTCCTTGCTAAACACTATGTCTTCCATAAGGACCAAGTACGGGTGCATACGAATCAGGTTTGGTTTTATCATTCTAATGGATCGGATCAGATTACAATTTTTGAAATCCGTTAAAGCATAGATTGGATCAGTTCTTTACCAAAATCAGATCTGATCCAATCCGTTAATCTGCTAACGCACGCACATGTAGACACATACACACAAAAATATATACAACATATAAACTTACATACATACGTGCATATATAATATCTATGTGCATGGTGCACCTATTTCGAATTCCTTGCAAGGACATAATCAATGCCATTCATGTCATTTTTCCCATATCAATCATGGATACAAGTCCTCTATATATCACCCTTTCTTCTTTCTTGAAAGATAAATGTTAAATCTCTAAAATAATAAAGCATGACTATAACTTGTAGAATTATAATCCGTGTTCAGCTACTCTACTCTCAGTTCCCTCTCTCTCATTTCACTATTGACCGTCAATATTCCTCCCAATTCCCTATCAATCCATTTCGATGACGCCTTCATCATGCACAATGTTATTCCCCTCCCATAAAACGTCACTATTTACTGCCTCGTGATGTCATCGTCCATCTCAAACAACGTTAATCACATACCAATACCATTTGGTCTCTATATGTTGTCACTTTTCTGATCTTCATTAAAAAAATAGATTTGGGATAGTTGCATGCTAAATTGTTAGATATTTTTGACAATTTTGCTTCTTACCTTTTACTTGCTCTAGCATGCAACCTTATTTTAGGGATGAAGTTGGATCGATAACATAATTAAATGTGTCACACTCATCTAAGAAGAAGTAAGAATTACTTCAATTCCTTTCATTTTTAATTTGATATATATTTTTGTTCATATTTTTTTATAGAATTTGCATATTTTGACTATAGATATAATCTTACAAATAAATTATATTTCAAATCCATTTCAAATGGGGCATGATACCTAATTGGTGGGCTATAATTAAATTAGTTACGTCTTGCATACTCAATCGAGTATGAATGTTCTATGATTCTCATTTTTAATGGTATATTATAGAGCCTTTAAGGGTAGATGTTCTTGCGAGTGGTTGTGCTTTCGCATAGCTTAATTCTAAGTTAATTAGTTATGGACTTCATCAAATATTTGATCACATAGATCACATTTTTTATTTTTCTAACCTGTTTTTTATTCTTATTTAATAACTTGTATTGTACTTATTTAAATCATTTGCTGGAAATTAATTGCAAAAAATAAACTAATGCACTATTTACTTAAAAACTTAAATTTCAAATTCCATATAATCTCTTAGTTTGATTGTGTGGCCTTCAACTATTTATAATGGATTAATGAATTCTTCAACTTTTATTTGATTGTGTGATTTTTCTTTTCTTTACATCTATTCATATTATTGATTTTTATGTCATTATTCGAATGTTCGAGGGCCAGCGTCAGAGTTGACTCTTGAGCGGGAAAATGTAAGTGTAAAAATCCGAACCAATCACTGAATTCGAATAAAAACGTTAAGGTTGGATTGAACACGGATTAAGTTAAAATATGATCCATGTGTAGCCCTGTGACCAAGCATATCGAGGTCGACTGTCACTACACTCATGACATGATTCAGAAGGACTTTATCTTCACATCTCACATCAACTCAGGGGAACATATAACAGATGTGTTCACCAAGGCCCTAACCAAAGAGCCAATCTAGAGATAATGTTACAAGCTGGGCTGGGCATGACTGATATATATGCTCCATTGGTGTTGAGATATTATTTATCGTTACATATTTCTATGTATTCTCTTTTCTTTCCTTCTCTATTACGTAATTTATCCAAACATAATTCTCTTGTTATATAAGAGAACCCTAGGGACTCATGAGTAATCAATACATTCATTTCTCTCCACAAGGATCAATCATTATTCACTATGATACCTTTTTTTATTTAGTAATCACACAATCTTAATATGATTGGTTATTAGGCATTATTCATGAACATATCAAAGTTATATAAAAATTTCCTTCCTCCCTTTCCATGCGCAACTCTTTGATTCTCCCTACATCCCACATTACTAACATATCTTCTACTAATTCTCAACCTCTTATTTCTTCCTTTCGGTGATTTCATTCTACATCAATTAGTACACGAACATGGCATCTAAATCGTTTCAACAATTTGGCATTCCTTCAAGACAAGTAAGGAAGAACATATTGGAAGATTTTCGTTTAAAGCATTGCCAAGCGTAGTGAAGATGAAGAGTCATTTTCAAATATGCACAAAACATGTTTTACTATACTTAGTACATTGGATTAGGCAACTAAAACCTGTAACACGCATATGAAGTCTTGTGTACTAGAAGCCCATTGGATCTCGATGAACAAGAAGCCCTTAAAACGCTCAAGAAAAAGAAAGAAGACATTAAGAGAAAGAGCATCGCCCAACAAGGACTCTGAACTCCCCAGTCCTTTGTACCCACAGTTGTTGTCCAACCCGCATCAGAACCCCAAGGAGCATTCCATACTCACCTCGGAAGTGTACATTCTTCTTCAGGATAGGCAATCGGTGTATCCAGTTGAGTGTTGAATGGCCTCCACAATCGTCGACCAAGGTAGGTAATATCGGTATCAGTACCGGTATTGGTATCAGCTACTTGTCGATATGATATATCGTCGATATATCGACACCAATATAGTCCAAATCAACCCGTTTTTGTGAAGGAAATGGCCTTGGAAGGGAAAATATTGACGATATATCGACCACCTGTCGATAGGGGTGGGTGTTCAATCGTTTTGGGTGAGTTTGGGTTATTCGGTTCGGGTTGAATTCGGTTTGGGTTGAAAAAATGAAACCCGTCACCCAGTCAAAATGCTTCGGGTTGAGGTATTCGGGTCATTGATTTGGGTCGATTGGGTCGGGTTAAAACCAAATTAATCGAACTAAGAAAAGATGGTTGTTGTCACTTAATAATTTGCATACCATCTTTCCTAATTTTGTTATAAATCTACTATAACTTGTAATATAATGTGAGTTTCCATCACATTTCTAAAAATATGTATGTATATTATGTATATGTGTGTATACATGTGCATCTATGCATGGGAACTTATGGTTTGGGCCGGGTCGGTCCAAACCATGGGTTACCCATATTTATTATTCGGGTTGATTGGGTGGGTTGGGTGGGAGCTATCAAACCCACGGTTGTAAAAGTCGTCCGACTGGCCCGACTAGTCTAGTCAGTGGGGTGGCCGACCGAGTACCGACTAATTCCAACTAGGTACACTAGTCGACCAATTTTTTGCTTGGAGATACCATATTCTTATATGTTTTGCTTTTTTTTATAAGCACACTTATTCTAATATGCTTAGTGTTTTATTTAAATTCAATTACTTTTTTATTTTATTATGATAGTATAAAAATGTACAAAATCTATGTAAATATATGTATAAAAATGAGTTATATATTTAAAATAATCATAAAATTCAAAGCCGATTAAAGTCTGATTAAATCCGATTAGTCGTCCGACTGTCGATTAATCCTTAGTCAGTGACCCAACTGACCGAGTACCGACTGCCGACTTTTGCAACCTTGATCAAACCCATCAACCAACCCAATACCCATATAAATAAAACGATTGGGGTCTAACCCGACCCCAAAACCCAAATAACCCAATTCATTTAACCCATTTCAAATGATTTGGTTGGGTTATTTGGGTTGACTCAAACAGTGCCCACCCCTACCTGTCGATAACGATATATCACCAACAAAGCCGAGGGGTTTGGGTCCCGAAGCGGGGGGGGGACTCTCCTCGCCCTCGGCCTGATAGCGCTTCCTCTCGCGCGGTCTCTCGCCACGCGGCGACGCACAGGGTTGATGAAGCGGGCATGGCTTGGATGACGGTTTCTCACTCGAAACCGGGCAAACGGTGCTTTCGTTGTGGGGAACGTGGGCACCTGGCGTCTGCATGCTCCACTCCTCCTCGCTGCTTTCGGTGCGGGAAGCTCGGGCACCGCTTATCTTCGTGCTCTTCGGGAAACATGGACTCACGCCGCCTTTCTTCTTCGTCTGTCGCGGGGGCCTCTCATCAGGGCCGGCCGCTCTTCTCTCGCGTTGACTCCAGATCCTTTGCTCAGGTTGTGTCTGGGACTCTTGATGCTTCTAAGGGTAAGCTTGCTGCTGCTCCTCCTCCGTTCGCCATGACAGACTCTCGACCTTCTCGTTCTCATGCATGGCGGGACTCTCATCATCGCCCCATGCCAAGCGACATTCCCCACCCTTCTCCTGCAGCGGGTCCTCAGGTTGGTGGGCCCTCACGATCTAGGTTTTCTTGTTTGCATTCCCAAACAGCGCGAGAGCCTACGATTTCGATGGCGGTGGGCGTGCTTCAACGCCGTGGTATTGATCCTGAAGTGATCCGGTCCGATGTTCTTTCTATTCTGGGCGACAACTTTTTGGGTGACCTTATCTTCATCGACGACTTCCGGTGTTGTGCTAGAGGCCTTTCCCCGGAGCAACGGGAACTCCTCTTTCGTCATGCGGATGCTTCTCTGGTCAAATGGCGCCGACCGCGAATCGCGGATGGGGCGGCGGTGACATCTCAAAGATGCGTGGTGGAGGTACGCGGCGTCCCTTTCCTTTCCCGGTCTGCACATTGCATCTCGAAGATTATTGGCAACTGGGGTCAGGTTGTCTCGGTGCTGGATGATGGACTCTCGCCCGGTTCTGATTGGGCATGCATGAAGATCTTGGTTGAATGCTCCTCGTCCTTGTGTCTCACCATGAGAGGCAAGGCTCTTATCGAGAAGCTTTCCATCGGCCGATGGTCTTTTAGGCTGGAATTCTTCTTCCCGCCGGACGATTCTCCCCGGCCACCGCCCGCATCCGGCAACGACGTTTCCTCCGTTGATATCTTCGGCGGTTCATCTTCCATCGGCCACGTGGCACATTGCAGTGACATTATCCAAGAGGTGCGTTTTCACGACTATCAATGCAGTTTGTCTTCTGGACTTCTCTCATCTTGGGAAGCGGGAAGGTCTCATCCGCTCGTTCTTGGGAGCCGAATCGAGATCGATTCGCCACAGAATATTTCTTCTGATCCGGTGGTCCCTTCCTATTCCGTGACGGTCTCTATTCCGACTTTCGGGTCGGACCTTGTGAGCGAGCATTGCAACTCCCGGGCATTATCCGATCCGATTAATGAAGACAAACATCTATTGTGCTTGTCGGACCTTCCATGCCCCGAACCGATTAATTCTATTCCTTTCGACGAGACTTTCTCAGCCGACTTCCAGCATGCTTCCGCGGCGACAACTCTTTTCGTCTCAATGGACTCGGTTTCGGAGGGGGCCTCCTCCTCAATCGTGGCTGGTATGTTCTCTCGCAGCGATGCCCTACCTTTTCTCACTAATCGAAGCTCTTGGTCTTATGGCGACGGTATGGCCTCCTCTATGTCTGCTCCTCCGGCTTCGCCTCCCGGCTTCGACTCTTCCTGGAACATGTGGAATGATTGCTGTGCTTCTCCGACGAGATTTGGACGCGTCTATTCTCGTCGCCTGGACTTGCTTTGTCAGGATACCCTATCGCCTTCCCGCTCCGATATTGCTGAAGCGGCGGGACTTCGCTGGACCGGCCAGCGGCGCCCCCTGGCCTAGCGGACGGGACCTGGTTTCTATGCTTGTTTTTGGGCCCTTTTTGTTGTTATATTAATGAAGATACTATCGTGGAATGTGCGCGGTTTGGGCGACCCGATTCGTCGTAGGACTTTGGGTTCACGCATTCGCGAATGGGATTGCGACGTGGTTTTTATCCAGGAATCTAAACTTGCGGGTATCGATGACGCGATGTGGAAATCGTTTGGGGCAGGTTCTGTTGATGCTTTTTGCTCCTTGGACGCGATTGGTGCCTCTGGCGGCGCGATTATTGCTTGGCGCTCTTCAACTTTCTCCTTCATTTCTCAACGTTTAAGTCGTCACTCAATCACTGCGACCCTTCGACACGTGGAATCCAATTCTTGCCTGGCTTTTTCATGTATTTATGCGCCTTTGTGCCACATTGAGCGACGAGCACTGTGGGAAGACTTGAATGATGATGCTGCGACCCTTGGCAATACCCCGTGGATTGTGGGGGGGGGATTTTAATGTCACTCTACTCGCGTGCGACCGCCCTCGTGATAGAGGGGGTCGGGATCCGGGCTCTTCTGATTTCTTGGATTTCGTTCATGGGTTGGCCCTCGAAGACCTGGTAGCAAGTGATATCTCCTATACGTGGCGCAACTCGTCTTCGCGTTCGCGCCTTGACAGATTCTTTGCTAATAACGGACGGATGGAAGCTTTCCCTCTGTGTTCGATCTATTCTAGGCCGCGATCCTTTTCCGATCACTCGCCTATAATCTGGGAGGCTGAGGACTCTTCCCGTCCGCGTGGAATTTTCCGATATGAGCGTAGCTGGCTTCTGGAATCTAATTTCAAGGACATGGTCCGCGATATCTGGTCTCAGCTCTCCTTTCCGGGGCACGCGGCCCAACGCTTTGATCTCAAGCTTTCGTCGCTTCGACGTGCGCTTGCGGCCTTCAAATTCTCGACCCGTCAGGCCAGGCTTCTTGCTCGGAACAGCGCGGAAGAAATCATTCTTCGGTTGGATCGCTTGGAGAACGATAGAGAACTTTCTTCTTTGGAATTATTGGAACGTTCTTCGGCTTCTCGCACCATTTTGGAGGACGACCGGAAGAGAACCATCGAATGGAGGCAACGTTCTCGCATTAATTGGATTAAGAGCGGCGATGCTAACACTGCCTTCTTCCACCGGATCGCTAGTGCTCGCAGGCGCGCTAATCGTTTCTCCTCCATGGATATTGGGGGCGCCAATGTTCAGGGCTCTCGCGCTCTCGGATCCGCGTTGGTGGATCACTTCAGGAACTTCTTTGATCGCCAACCTTCCTCTTCTTGGCGATGGCGTGGCGCCGGGATCCCCTCCTTATCCACCGATGATGCTAACATCTTAACTAGGCCCTTTACGCTCGAGGAGCTTAAGAGGGCGACTTGGGAACTCAACTCTGACGCTTCCCCTGGGCCCGATGGCTTCCCTATCTCCTTTTATAGGGACTTCTGGGACGTGGTCTCTAATGATGTTCTGGATGTGGCACTCGAATTTTGCACCGGAAATAGGGGATTCGACAGGCTTAACCGGGCCAGCATGGTTCTTATTCCTAAGTCTCAGGGGGCTTCTCGCATTGAGGATTTTCGTCCTATTGCTATTTCCAATGGCATCTACTTGATCATTGCTAAGGCGTTGGCTCTTCGGCTTGCTCCTTTCCTCACCTCTCTTATTTCTCCCGCTCAGGCCGCCTTCGTCCAGGGTCGTAAGATATCTGACTGCTACACCCTCGCGTCCTCAATCATCGACGGCTGGCATAGAAATGGCTCCAAGGGGATTTTATGGAAAATCGATTTTGCGAAGGCCTACGACTCCTTGGACTGGCGCTTCCTTTGGGGGGTTCTTAAGGCCCGGGGTTTCCCTCCGCTGTGGATATCTTGGGTCAGACGATGTGTCTCTACCGTTTCATTCTCGCTGTCTCTGAATGGTCGGCCGTCCGGGGGTTCCTTTCAGCCTCGGCGTGGGGTCCGTCAGGGATGCCCCCTCGCCCCCCTCCTCTTCGTGCTGGCAGTTGACGTTTTACCTCGCATGATCCAGGGGGTTGCTAATGCGGGATATACTCGCGGATATTCTCTCGATAACCTCCATATTCCTTTACTTCAATTCGCGGACGACACTCTTTGCTTTATTGAGGGGGATCGGACTCACGCTTTGGGGATGGCCAACACGATTCAACTCTTTTGTGAAATCTCAGGGCTCCGTATCAATGGTGATAAATCACGCTTGGTGCCTTTTGGGCTTTCGGATATTGAGGCCAGGGAGTGTTCCTCTATTTTGGGGGCCCCCATCGGCGCGCTCCCGCTCGAGTACCTGGGCTTGCCCCTCTTCCTTGGCCGGCCACGCTTGCGGGACTATCAAAGGGTGATGGATAAGGTTGAAGGGAGATTGGCTGGTTGGCGTTCGTCAATTCTATCCAAGGGCGGTCGTCTGGTGTTAATCAAATCGGTTATCTCGGCTATTCCCATTTATTTCTTCTCGGCTCGCGGATTGCCCAAAGGAATCCGTGCCCGTTTGGAGAAAGCTATGAGGCGATTCTTATGGGGCAAAAAGGGTTCGGAGCGCAGGGGGTTGCACTTGGTTGGTTGGGACGAGATCTCTCGGCCGAAGAGTGAAGGGGGTCTTGGCGTTAGGAGCTTGGAGGCGACTCGGGATGCGTGGCTCCTCAACTGGGCGGTGAGGATGATGGGCCGGGAGGAGAGCTTTATGCTTCAATCCATTCGCGCAATTGCTGGGCATGCTTTTGATACCGTTTTTGGCGTACCTCCAGTGGGTCACTCACACTATTTCTGGCGCGATATCCTGCGTGTTTTCAACAATAGTCGCTCTCTGCTGGCTCCGGTTCTTGGCGATGGAAGATCTTTTCGCTTCTGGACTGCCGACTGGTCCGGGAAGGGCATTCTCATGACCCTCTTTCCTCGTCTATTCGCGATGGCCGGGGATAAGCTCGCTACGGTGGTTTCTTGCTGGGACAATGGCGTCTGGTGCCCTACCATATTGGGCACACTCTCTGATCAACGATTCTCTGATCTCACGGCTTTGCTGACTCTTCTTGCGGACGCCCCCTCGCCTTCCTCGAGCCGTGATCATTTTCGATGGATGGACGGGATATTCACGTCTCGGAAGGCCTATCTCTCTGTTCTCCCATCTGGTTTGATTGCGGATGCTTCCCTTTCCCATCACTGCAATTTTATTTGGAACCTTAAGATCCCGGAGAGGATTGGCGTCTTCCTTTGGATTCTCAGACGGGGAAGACTACTTACGCGGGACCGTTGCGCCTCCCTTCTCCCGAACATCTCCTCTTCCTGCGGGATCTGCGGCCTTAGCACTGAAACCTCCAGCCACCTTTTCTTCTTGTGCCCATCTGTGCAGGACATCTGGGCTGACGTGGATTGGATTAACCGCTCCTCCATGTTGGCCTTTTGGGAGAGCCTTGTTCCTGCCTCTTCTCGCCCCCGATCGGATAGAATCATCCCTGTTGCGCGTATTTGGAGCATTTGGTTGGGAAGAAACAAGCTGTTATTTGCTGGGCAGCGGTTCTACAAGGAAAATATATGTATCGCTGCAAATAATTTCTGTAGGGACTGGTTATCCATGTAATTTTGTCTTGGGTGGCGGATGGTACATTGCGCACCATCCACCTCGACCTTTATGTTTTTTGATTTCCCCGCTGTAAGTATCGCCTTCAACTTTCATTAATAAATTGGGGCGAGCACCTTTAGGTGTTTCCCCCTCTTTTGAGTGTCAAAAAAAAACATATCGTTGATATATCGTGATATGGCTTACCATGTAGTCAACCACTTACTAGTCTCAGTCCCACCACAACCCTCCAACCCTAAGCACCACTCCCCCTCCTCCACCTTGCCCATCGTGCCATTATTACAACCTTTGTCAATCACACCTCCTAACCCTTGCACTCAAGCTCATTTCCCTCACCACTTCCCTTTTCGATTATACTGCCCTTGCCCAATCCTCCCTCAACCAGCGTCTATCAACGGTAAAGAGGAACAACATCACTCAAAATCCATTAGTTTTGTCTATTCTCATGCACGTTGATTGCATCATCTCCAACAACTTTGTCACCCAGCCACCATTTTCCTACCCAACCACTGCATATTAGAGAACTTGAAACCATCATCCGCACCAACGTGCGAGATAGCACCAATGATGCCGCATCCACTGCCTACGATGTCGCATACCCATCCTGATTGCCATAATCGAAGGGTCTGAGGAAAACCAAACCCTAGCATGTAACGGGAATCATGGATTCAGATATCAGGATATATCACCAAGATATTGACAATCTATCAATATCGGATATTGACCAATATCGATACTACTATATATGTTGTTTTCTCGTATATCAATTTCTCGCAACATATCGCCGATGTATCAGTATATCAATGGGTATTAATCAAAACTTCAAGTTTTGAATGCAGCTTCCCTCATATGACTGATATCGCTAATATCAAATTCCATCTTATCATATGGCATCAATGTCACGTAACTTCTTCATGGCTTTAGACAAGACTGCCTAAGGTGAATTATATCATTTTAAATGCATTAGGCAGATTTCTTCGGGGTGTTGTATATGTTCTATTACTAGCTTTTGAGTTTTTTAGTGTTAGGCTACAAGTTCGTGTATCATTAGCATCTTGGAGAGATGGTTTTTTTGAAGTTTTTATTTATTTACTCGTATTTATTCTATATTTTTGTTGATATCTACATCGTAATACGCACTCTTAAATGTTTGTTTCCTACTGAATGAGCACTCCGACAATACAGATTATCTCATACTCCATCATCATCATCACAAGGTTCCTAAGCTCTTTTATTTTCCCGTTGTGTCATTGGTGATACGACCTCCAACTCTAGTATCATTGTTGCTTAAACCTCACAAATAATGGATTGCAAGGATGTGTTCTTATAACTTGGCGAAACTCCAGATCGCGCTCCAGACTTGACCGTTTCTTCCCCTCAAATGAGCTGCTGGAGGCCTATCCTTTGGCATCGGTGCTGGCCAAGCCTAGGTCCCTCTCTGATCACAACCCTATTCTGTGGTCCTCTGGGTCGACCTCGACCCAACGTGGTTTCTTTCGTTACGAAAAATGCTGGCTTTTGGAGGATGGCTTCCGGGAGATGGTGAAATCGCATTGGTCCTCCACAGAGACTTCAGGTTCTGCGGCTAATAGATTCTCACAAAAATTAACCTCTTTGCAAAAAGGCTGGCTACGTTTGCAGCCGGATGCCGAAGACGGACTTGCTGGAAACGTGATTCTAGGACTGCCAGGCGTGCGACAAGATTGAATGCTGAGGAGGTCATTCGTAGGTTGGATGCCTTGGAGGACGAGAGGAACCTCTCCACTACCGAGCAGGAGGAGCGTCTCGCGGCACAGAAGACGGTGGCTCTGGAGGACAAGAAGCGCGTAACTGAATGGCGCCAGCGCTCAAGGACCTCGTGGATTAAAGAGGGAGATGCGAACACCGCTTTCTTCCATCGTATAGCTAATGGTAGACGAAGATGTAATGCTCTCCGCTCTATCACTATTGATGGGACTACGACCGAGGGGGACAAAGATACGGGAAACGCGATTGCTACTCATTTCCGGGACAAGCTTTCCACTAAAATCCCGCGGGTTTGGAGATGGTTGGGCCGCACCTCCAGATTACTCGAAACACCTGTCGCTGACACTCTCATTCGTGATATTTCTATTGAGGAAATTAAAGATGTTGTCTGGGATCTGAACCTTGATGCCGCTCCCGGCCCTGACGGATTTCCTATCTCTTTTTATAGAGGCTTCTGGGACCTTGTTGGCCCTGAAGTCCTCGAGGTGACGCATGAATTCTGTGGCGGGAACCGAGGTTTTGATCGCATTAACAGAGCGTTGCTTGTTCTTATTCCTAAGCGTGCTTCGTCAACCTCGATTGGGGACTATCGCCCAATTGCAATTTCAAATGCTCTCTATCTTATTGTGGCTAAGATTCTTTCCACCAGATTGGTTAACGTCATGGATGCTTTGGTTTCGCCGGCTCAATCCGCATTCATCCTGGGGCGCCAGATATCGGACTGCACAACTCTTACGTCGGAGCTCATCGCGAATTGGCGCGGACGGGGATCGAGCGCCATTTTATGGAAGGTGGACTTTGCTAAAGCTTTCGATAGCCTTGATTGGAGGTTTTTATGGTCGGTTTTGAAGAGATTACGCTTCCCCGATGTTTGGATTACCTGGATGAGGCGTTGTATTACCACGGCCTCGTTTACGGTTCTTATCAATGGCAAACCCGAAGGGGGTTGGATCCAACCGCAGAAAGGTGTGCGCCAAGGTTGCCCCTCGCCCCTTTACTGTTCATACTGGCAGCTGATATCCTCGCTGACATGGCCAACGGCGTGATTAATAATGGTCTGTCTGGCTGCTACACCAGAGGCGATTTGCGAGTTCCTATTATCCAATATGCGGATGACACACTTTTTCTCATCGAGGGAGGGGTCCAGGAAGCAAGCGGCATGGCCACAACGCTTGAAATTTTCTCTGAACTTTCTGGCCTTTGCAAAAACGACAACAAATCCACTTTTGTTCCTTTTGGTGCAGCAAATCTATTGATTGATGGATTGACTTCTGCTTTGGGGTCTGTGGCCGATGACCTTCCTATGGACTACTGATGCAGATCGAAATTTCGCAGCGTCGAAAATAACAACTTTTTTGGTGGATATTTTTGGTGGAAGAAAGAGAGGAATTGAGAAGAGAAAGTAGAGGGGTTGAGGAGAGAACTCGCCGGGATTACGAGAGGTTGAAGGAGAAGACCGCGGAGATCGCGTGGAGGGAGGAGGGAGAGAGAGGGATAAAATGAGATAAACTCAAATTTTACTTCATAATTGACTGACTAAAACAATGGACTACCCTCTCTTTATATAGGAGAGAGGGTTTACAAAAATAGTAAATAAATCAAATTAACAACTAATTTAATCCTAATTGACCTCTAATTACCTTAATTAGACTCTAATTAATTAATTGACCAACAATTATAATTAAAATCTACGAAATCAACGTTGAGATCACAGGCGATCTCAATTATTCAATTAGACCAAACATAAATAAAATTGATAATTATTTAATTAAATAAATGTGGCCCCATAATTTGGGGTCACGCTGCATCAACTCTCCACCGCTTTAAAAATCGGCTCCTGACGAATTGCGTGAACGGCTGGCTTGGAGGATGAGTCGGCGACTTCAATTGTCTGCCGGAAGAACCTGTGGGGCGTGAACGGCGGAATCCATGTGCGGGCGGGGGAGGCGCGGCTGCCGTGGTTGAAGAACATATGCGGTGCGTACGGTGGCGGTGTCGCGTCCGTTGACTCCTTCCCATGATGCTCAAAAAATTGATGCGGCATGGAGAATATGGCCCTTGAATAATCCATAATGAAGCAATGGCACAAGGAGAGGAGAAGGGGAGATGTATCTAAAAAGTAGAGCCATGGGGTCCTTATATAGGGAAAACCCAAGGTCCTAGTCCTATTTGAATGAGGAAAATCCCCATAATTCTGGTTTGCAGCCCTTTTCCTTAAATATTTTCGCCACCAGGGGTAGGGGTGCAATTTTCGTACCTCTTCGTTTTCCTCTCTTTTCATAAGGCTCTGGACCTTTCTGTAAATAGAGAACTTGGGGCCTTTAATTTTGTAATTTTTCCAATTAGTTGTCCCATCCCTTAATCTCAGGGATTTGGCTTGTTGAGAACCCGATAGGGTTTCGTTTCTCCTTAACCAAAGGCGGCGGGGTCGGGGTTCCAGGCGGCATCGTTGGCGGGGCTCCTTGCGGTGACAGTGGCGGCGGCGAGGGCGGTTTCGCGAGGCTCGGAGGTTGGGGCGTGTGCGAGGGAAGGTCAAGGTCATGGCGGCGGGGAAAGTGGGCCTGGGCGGAGTCGGTGGAAAGGAAGGGAAGGCCATTGCGAGTGGAGGGAGAAGGGGGGGCCTCGCTGGGGGTTTGGGTGAGGCGCCTGGGGGGCGGAGGGGGAATAGGGAGATGGCGAGGAAGGGCTCGGGTGGTCCGGGGGCGAGGGGCGGTGCCCAGAGGGGAGGCGTTGGGGGGGGCGGTGAAGTGGCGGTGGGGGAGGGGAAAGTACGGCGGGGGTTTGGAGGGAGGAGGGATGCGGGTGGGGTGGCGCGAGGGGAAGGTGGGGGTTACGGGGAGGGGCTGTGCGGTGGGGATGAGGCGAGATGGGGAGAGGGGGCGGTGCGGTGGGCTGGCGACTAGCGGGACGAAGGGGAGGAGGGCCGTGGGGCCAGGGAGAGAGGCGAGGGGAAGTACCTGGGAGGGTTGGGGTGGCGCCGGAATGGTCGGAGGAGGCAGCGGAGTTATTTCCGACGACGGTTTTGGTTCTGGAAAATGCTGGACAGCGGCCGAATCGTCTTCGAATTCAGATTCTTCGTCCGCACTTTCGTCAAATATCGGCCTCGTATCATCTTCGTATTGTTGCACCGGCGTTGTATCAAATAAATCTTCGTCCGCCATGAGACGACCTTGGTTTTTTGCCTCGAAATCGGGTTGAACAGCGGTTGTACAGATCTGATTTTGATCGTTGGCGGTAGAATCGTCGTCGATTAGAGCGTCCAACCATGCGTGCACCTTGATGCATGATATAAGTCGTTGATGGAACTTTTTTGAGCGATGCGAATCACGAGATGGACGGCGGAGACCGAACTTCGCACACCAATAGTCGATCGGATCGTCGAATCGTAGGAACGATTCGAAATCCATGCTCTGATACCAATTGATGCGGATAGAATTTCGGCGCGTTGCCGTAAAATAAATAATTTGTGCGGTGGATATTTTTGGTGGAAGAAAGAGAGGAATTGAGAAGAGAAAGTAGAGGGGTTGAGGAGAGAACTCGCCGGGATTACGAGAGGTTGAAGGAGAAGACCGCGGAGATCGCGTGGAGGGAGGAGGGAGAGAGAGGGATAAAATGAGATAAACTCAAATTTTACTTCATAATTGACTGACTAAAACAATGGACTACCCTCTCTTTATATAGGAGAGAGGGTTTACAAAAATAGTAAATAAATCAAATTAACAACTAATTTAATCCTAATTGACCTCTAATTACCTTAATTAGACTCTAATTAATTAATTGACCAACAATTATAATTAAAATCTACGAAATCAACGTTGAGATCACATGCGATCTCAATTATTCAATTAGACCAATACGACCACTAAAAACGTAAATAAAATTGATAATTATTTAATTAAATAAATGTGGCCCCATAATTTGGGGTCACGCTGCATCAACTACCTGGGAATGCCGCTATGTTTGGGGAGGGCGCGGCTCCGTGACTGGCTGAAAGTGGTGGAGAAGATCGACTCGAGATTGGCAGGTTGGAAAGCTAGCATTCTTTCAAGAGGTGGTAGATTAGTTCTTCTCAAGGCCGTGCTTTCGGCCATTCCCGTTTACTTTTGATGCAGCGTAATCTCAAATTATAGGGCCAAATTTATTTAATTTATTAGTAGTCAATTTTATTTACGTTTTTAGGTTGTCGTAATTGTCTAATTAAATAATTGAGATCGCCTGTGATCTCAATGTTTATTTCGTAGATTTTAATTTGAAAGTGGGTCAATTAATTAGTTAGAGTAAGTTTAAGCAAGTCAGTTGTCAATTTAAATTAGTTTACTATTTTTGTAACCCCATCTCTCCTATATAAAGAGATGGTAGTCCAATGTTTTGAGGCAAGTCCAGTATTAAGAAAAATTGAGTTTATCTCATTCTATCCCTCTCTCTCCCTTCTCCCTCCACGCGATCTCCGCGGTTCTCCTCCTTCAACCTCTCGTATTCCCGGCGAGTTCTCTTCTCAACCCCTCTATTTTCTCTTCTCAACCTCTCTCTTTCTTCTACCAAAAAATCCACCATAAAAAAATATATTATTTCTCGTCAACGCCGATTCGTGTTTGCATCATTTGGTATCAGAGCGGTTATGGAATCGTTCTTACAATTCCACGATCCTGTCACATATTGGCGTGTGCAATTTAATTTGAGTTGCCTATCTCCGGATTCGCGTACACGCGCACGACGACACAAGTTCAAGCGACGTCTTGTCTCAAGCATTAAAGTCCAAGAATGGCTGGACGCGCTAACCGACGAAGATCTCGCCATCCACGATGAAAAACCTGTTGCCGCGAGTCTTAACGAAGAAATCCTCGCCGTGAATGAAGAACCGGCCGCTGTCCAGATCATCCAGGAGGAAAAGGAAGCCGAACCGGCTGCTGTCCACGTATTTTCAGATTCACAAGAGCCCCCGGAGTTGATCTACGTCCCGTCTGCGACCTTCTCGCGGGCCTCCGCTGCAGTACCAACCCCTCCGGCATCCCCCCTAGCCTCGTCGGAACCCTCCACCATCCCCATACCTTCCGCGGCACAGCCCTCGGCCACAGCTCCACCACTACCACCCGTGAAACCCGCGGCAGGACCCCCTCGCCGCCCGACCACAGGCCCCCCCCCTCGCGCGCCACCACCAACCCGCGCCACCCCCCCTATCGCCTTCGCCTACCCCCTTCCCACGCACACCAGCCCTCTCCCCAGGCCTCCCCTCCTCCTCCTGCTACCCCCCGAACCCCAGCCCCCACCGGCTCCCACACCAGTCCACACCGCCCCACCCTTGTGCCGCATCCGACCGTGGGGCGACCCAAAACCCCAACCCCCCAGCGGCACCCCCAACCCGACCCCCATCCTCCGCCAGTCGCCTTTCCCTCCGCGCGCATCAGGCCCCTCCGCAGCGGCCCGTGTACGCCAGCAGCGCGCGGCTCGACCGCCGCCCGCGCCCGTGACCGCAGTGACCCCTGTTGTGACCACCGTCCTCCGCCGCGCGTCAGGCCCCTCCGCTTCCCGTGTGGTCGCAACGCCGCGCCGCCATCAACGAAGAAGGGAGCTGCGACCATGCACGCCTATAACGCCATAGGGGCCCCGTGCCCTAACAAAGCACCCGAGATTGAGGGGAACCAAATCCCTGGAAGAAGGGAATCGGAAGATAAGTGGGAACATTTGCAAAGAAAAATTCTCTAAAACTCATATTTGCAAAAGGACCAAAGGCTATGGAAAAATGAAGAAGAAGGAAGGGGTGCGAAAATTGCACCCACACCCCTGGCGACCGAAATATTTAAGAAAAGAGGCTGGAAATCAGAGATTTGGGGATCCTCCTTATCCCAATAGGACTAGGGCCTTGGGCTTCCCTTATAAAAGGACCCCATGGCTTCATTCCTTAGCCACATCTCCTCTTTTCCTCTCCTTGTGCCATTGCTTCACTATGGATTCCCCAAAGGCCATATTCTCCATGCCGCATCAATTTTTTGAGCATCACGGGAAGGAGACAACAATCGAGACGCCGCCGCCGTTCGCGCCGCACATGTTCTTCAACCACGACGACCGCATCATCCCCGCCCACGTATGGATTCCGCCGTTCGCTCCACATCAGTTCTTCCAGAAGACGACGGAATGTGCCGACTCTTCCTCCAAGCCTGCCGATCCAGCAATTCGTCGGGAGACGAATTTTTAAAGCGGTGGAGAGTTGATGCAGCGTAATCTCAAATTATAGGGCCAAATTTATTTAATTTATTAGTAGTCAATTTTATTTACGTTTTTAGGTTGTCGTAATTGTCTAATTAAATAATTGAGATCGCCTGTGATCTCAATGTTTAATTCGTAGATTTTAATTTGAAAGTGGGTCAATTAATTAGTTAGAGTCAGTTTAAGCAAGTCAGTTGTCAATTTAAATTAGTTTACTATTTTTGTAACACCATCTCTCCTATATAAAGAGATGGTAGTCCAATGTTTTGAGGCAAGTCCAGTATTAAGAAAAATTAAGTTTATCTCATTCTATCCCTGTCTCTCCCTTCTCCCTCCACGCGATCTCCGCGGTTCTCCTCCTTCAACCTCTCGTATTCCCGGCGAGTTCTCTTCTCAACCCCTCTATTTTCTCTTCTCAACCTCTCTCTTTCTTCTACCAAAAAATCCACCATAAAAAAATATATTATTTCTCGTCAACGCCGATTCGTGTTTGCATCAACTTTCTTGGCTCCCGAAAGATCCCGAAAGGAATTCGCGCAAGGTTGGAAAAGAAAGAAAATGTGCGGCTTTCTTTGGGGCAATGGTGCCACTGGAAGGGGGCATTCACTTAGTCAGTTGGGAGGATATTCAACGCTCCAAGCTTTGGGGGGGGCTGGATGTGAGATCCCTGGAAGACTTCAACGAGGCTCTTTTGCTCAAATGGGCTAGCAGGGTTTGGGGCCCGGGAAACGACCTGGTTGTTTCGGCCATTCGCGAGATTTATGGGGTGAAGGGCATGCCTCATTCGCAACCTATTAATAGAAGCTCCATTACGCCTTTCTGGAGGGGCGTCACGAAAGCTTTCTTGAAAAATCTTCAGTTGTTCAAGCCAGTTATGGGGGGTGGAAATGACTTTATTTTTTGGATGGACGATTGGTCGGGGGCGGGAACTCTCTCTACTCGCTTTCCTCGCCTTTTTGCCTTGGCGACTGACAAGCGATGTTCGGTGGCGACCTGCTGGGTTGATGGTACCTGGTGCCCCACATTCTCCACCAATTTCTCTGACAGTAGATTTGTTGAGTTTCTTGATCTCCTCGAGGTCTTGAGGAATGTGGAAGCTCCCAACGCGGGTAGAGATCACTGGGACTGGAAAGCTGGCCCTTTCTCAGTTAGGGGGGCATATGGGACTATCTGCAAACCCCCGCCGACGAACTCGGAGTCTCTAATCAGGGATTGCACTTCAATTTGGTCCCTTCGCCTCCCGGAACGTGTGGGGATTTTCATGTGGCTCCTTCGGCGCAAGCGGCTTTTGACTCGCGACCGGTGCGTCAAACTTTTGGGAATAATTGCAGACAGATGTTTGATCTGTGACAATGCGATCGAGACAATTGATCACCTTTTCTTTGCATGTCCTGTGGTATCTCAGATCTGGCTGAACTCGGAGATTCCTTGGTGTTGTTTAGATGACTTCCATTCGTTCTGGAATTCGATCCACCTGAACAACGACAGACCAAGAGCAAAGCTTACCTTTGGGCGATTTGGCGTGGCAGAAACGACCTCCTATTCTCCGATCAAAGATTTTATGAGGAGAACGTGGCTTTCCTTGCGAAGAGGCTGGTCGATGACTGGTTGCTATAGCGTCTTTGCTATATTTGGGGGGTTTTGTTAACTTTTTGTAAGGATGGGTTAATCTACTTTTTAACTCTGTAATTTCCTTAGTTTCGCTTTCTTTTTGAAATAAATTTTTGATGGGGAGGGTGCCACCGAGCACTGCCCCCTGACCAGCGACTTTCTAAAAAAAAGGATGTGTTCTTATATAACATGGGAGAATTAGTGATGCAGCATGAACAAGGACAACGAGAGGTTATGTGAATCCGTCATGTGCATTTGTCACATAACTCTTTGTTTTGATCGCTCCTTTGTAAGGTTTTACCTTGTTATTAAAGTGTACTTTTTTACTAATAAGCATGATATTGTGTAGCTAGAGTAACCACTTTCATTTCATTCGAAAGATTTTACATGAAGCACATATAGTCTTACATCATGTGTGGCCAATATGGCCTTAGAAAAGGAAAGCTTTAACATCGTAGCTATGGCCAATAGGGCTTAGGAAAAGGATCATTAAACAAGTATGTGTAAAGATATGCCCAACATCGAGTGTTTTCCCCTCGTTTATGGACTTTAAACCGTGGGGCGAGCACCATCGAGTGTTTCCCGCTCGTTTATGGACTTCAAAAAAAAAGATATGCCCAACATGACCTTGTAAGATGAAAAGTATAAACTAAAAAAACTTCATACTATGATAATAAAGTAACTTCTGTGTTAAAGGTGGTTGAGCAAGTTCACATACCACCTCTTTTTTCCTTGCTTCAAAGCAGCCTTTGATATCTGACTATCTATGTTCCAAGTACGCGTGAGTTGGATCCCTCCACCTAAGGCTCTTGTTGAAGTTGGCCACCTCTTCATTTGTCCATCTAGGGTTGATTACATAGCCAACTTGGTTCCAGCATCAAGAGCTCGCATTGAGCTTCTCTCTCTTATTAAAGTGTATATGCTCTTGATTTCATAACCAGTGGTTTTTTAATACCATGAAAGATGTACTTTATATATTGTGATTCAACTAATTTCATTATTTGCTTTCAGATCTCTCTCAAACAGGGATAAATTAGGTTTGCTAGGGTTCATTTTTTTATATTTTTTAATCACACCCAAATATCATGGTTCAAATCCCTTTATGCGGGTTGCATTAGTTAGCCAACATCCAGCATAAAAAAATTGCCGGATCTTTCAACATGGATTTGAGCAAGAATTCACGTAGCCAACCCTACTTAAAGTAGGAGAAGGCTCTACCATATTTTTTATTTTGTAATCACATCCCTCTCTGTATAAAGGATCTATTAAGTATTTCTAGGGACAGATCAGAGTTACAAAAAATTGAAGTTCCATCTCTTTCTCCTTTTTCTCCTCCCTCTCTATGCGCATCTCTTTGCTTTTCCCATGAAAATCTCTTGTTACCAACATGTTTTCTACTTCATCAATGCAAACTGCCAAGGATTTGATGAACGCTAAATTCAGAGCCTCTTTATTTGCTGTGTTTTTTAATGCAAAAGCTACTATCAAGCATTCAATTTTATTTCAGTTAAATCAAATGATGACATCATGATAATTTCATCACCGATTTGACCGATTCGAACCACATGGGGGACTCAAATAGAGCAGGATCAACGATCTATTATTTCAATGTTCAATATTATTTTTTTCAATCTTGGTTGTAGAGCCAAGCTACTATCTAGTGGAGGTTGATTTATGATAATAAGCTCACTGGAAGGTCGGCCTACTACCTAGGGGAAGTCCCTTGGTCTTGTTAAGTTCGATTATTTCGTCCTTCACCTTGTCTAATACATCCATGTTAAAGATGCAACACAATAGCAACAAAGTCTTTTTTAGGAAACAACAACAATGTCTTCTTGCGCATTAAGTACGGAATCCTGCATGGATCATTTTCCACATACATGTGTATTTTGGGTCATTCTCGTGCTTAGATCCTTCGTATAGTCTCCTCCCAACACTTCTTGGGCCTTACTCGCCCTCTCTTCGCCAGCTCAACATCCCAAATCTCGCATCTTATAAATGGTACATCAACAGACTTCCTTTGCACATGACCAAACCACCTTGAGTGGCTCTCTCTCATCTTATTCTCAATCAGAGCTATACCAACTTTTCTTCCGATCATATCGTTCTGAATCCAGTCTTCTCGTATAGGACCGAATATCCACTATTGCATTTTCATTTATGCTATTGTCATTCTCTGCATGTGTCTATGTTTCATAGGCCAACATTCATATCCATATAGCATAGCAGGTCTCACATCTGCTTTGTAATACTTTTCTTGATTTTCAAAAGAATTTTATTATCGCATATAACAGTAGAAGCTCATCTCCACTTTACCAACTTGCATTTATTCTATGACTAACATCTCTATCAATCCCCCATCATGTTTTTAAATAGATCTCAAGTATCTAAAAGAATCTTTCTTTTGAATGTTCAAGATGCAAGAAAGGGTAAGAAATGGTTGGATAGGGTGACTACTAAGAAGGTTTCTTTAAAAAAACACAAAAGAAGAGGTGGTGGTTGTGTTTGTAAGGTGTGGGGATGTTTGCCAACTAAAGGAGAAGAGTGGTTTGGGTCTTAGGAACATTAGGTCCTTCAACAAGGCTCTTATGCTCAAGTGGGTTTTGAAAATATTTGCAGTACGGGAGCGAAGGGTGATGTGGATATATGTGGCAAGGTATTGGAGACATACTATGACAGATGCTTGTCCTAATGGTAGGGGCAATTACGTAATGGTAGGGTCATGAACATGTGATGGTAGAATCCTGCATTCAAACATAGGCCTTGTTTTCCTTTTTTCCCTTATTATTTGCACTCCCAAAGGACAAAGAAGCGGTGGCAACACACTACCAAACTAGGCTTAGGTTCCACAATTTCACTTCACTAGTCACTTTGTTGGGGAACATGGTGCCGACAAACATAGGGTGGATGAATGGATCTAGAAATATGCATGTTGCTCGCTTATAGAGTGCCATTGGGTCTTGAACGAGATTATAGATTGATATGGATGATTAGCATCCTATTAAAGGTGACTTCATGCTTGACTGCTAAGGATGTGGTTAACCACAAAGGTGTTAAAGTGAGGTGTACTATTAGATACAATGTTGAGGATTGGGAGCACCTTTTATTCTTACGCCCATGAGTTCCTCGGATTTGGGGAGAGGTGGGGATAGATTGATGAGTCAACATCAGTTTTGATGCATTTTGGAGAAGCTTTATGCCTAGTGGCAATTGGCAACCACACATACAAGAGGCAACAATACAGGTGCCATCCACGTGTTACGCATTCCACAATCAAAGGAACACTATGATGTCTGAGAATAAGAAATATTATGTCGAAAATGAGGTTCACTGCTAAGTCCATGCACGTGGCATGGATCCCCTGCAAAAATACCCTACACCTAACATAGCCTAAGTGATTTGATGCCCTGTCGACTTAATCAGGCAGAAATTGTTGCATCCAACCCTCTCCCTAGAATTCCAACGATAACGAAAAACGTTAAATAAACCACAGAGACCAATCGGCATCATATTTTTTAGGTCAGATTCAAATTGACGAATCAATGGTCTAGAATCAGAAGTGAGCAGGCACACATTCACTGAACAGGATGACTACCAGTAAAAAAATTACATAATATGGGAGAAGTAGATAACACTAGGGAGGGGCGACGATATGCATCGGTAGATATGTACCAGAAAAATTTACTCCCTGCAGGCTAGGTATCCATCCAGGTGCAAATCACGCATCTTAGCGGGCATTCTTTCAACCATCATAAAAGCAGATATCCTTCAACCGAGATCAATATTGACATCAATTTACTGGTTGTCACCAAAAAAGGTTGAAATCATGTGTTAATTGCAGTGCCTGCATATCTACTCAATGCAATCGGATCCATCAGCAAACATTGATAAAATAATGACCCATATATCAGATTTTACTCAGTTCATCGTATCAAATCGCATAACGATGTAATGTGCATACCTCCAACCGCCCCGAACATATCTACAACTTTGGTTGGATTCTTTTTTCTCCTTTCCCCTCTCCCAATATGACCCAAAAAGTGGTCGACAAGGAAGAACACGCATTAGGATGCTTCATCTGGAAATCTATGGCGACATCAGAACAAATCACATGATAGGAATGCTATTGAAAGCTGTAAGTAATGTCATTCATTGTGTCGGCGATCCTCCCTCAATCTATCGTGCAATTCTTCCAAATCCATCCAACCAAACCTCCTCCCATCGAAATCACCCACATTGGACCTCGCAGAGAAGTAGAACAATAGCCACACCACCATGAAGTAAACCTCTGTGACGGACTGTACAATCATGGCGAGCACCGGTCCAATGCCAACTGCCGACATGAGCCTCATCCCGAAGCTCCCGCAGACCATCATCTCGAGTAACTTGATGAACCCGACCTTCCCGATCATGGTGGACATGAGATAGCAACCCTCCTTAACGATCTCCCTGCCGGCGGTCGCTCCTGTCCATGAGGGCGACCCAGCAACTGACAGCGAAGATGGCGGACACAGGCATGTCGAGGAAAGTCCACGTGGAGAGGAAGGGCTTGAGAGTGGAGGCATCAGCGACGACGGAAGGGGGGAGGGCCGTGAGGGAGAAGGGGATGAGCTTGAGCTTGAGGAAGAGCTTGAGGAGGGAGAACTGGTCCCTGACGTCGGAGAAAAAAAGGATACAGAGGAATTGGACGAGGGCGTCGCGGAGGGACCAGCGGAGGAAGAGGAGGAGTGGGAGGCGGCGGAGGCCGAGGCGGGAGCCAACGTAGAGGTGGCGGAGGGAGGAGGAGGGGCGGCGGAGGAGGGAGGACGTGGCGGCGAGGGAGACGACGCCGAAGGCGCAGGAGTATGAGAGGAGGAAGCCGATGAGGGCGTAGAGATGGGCGACGGTGAAGAGGAAGGCCATGTAGAGGAGGGAGAGGGCATCGCGGCGGTCGAGGTGGGCGGAGGCGGTGGCGGGGTGGGAGAGGAGGAGGAGGAGGACGGGGGGAGGGGGGTTGGGGAGCTTGAGGCGGAGGGCGGTGAGGTTGGGGGCGGAGGAGATGAGGACGGAGAGGTTGGTGTGCAGGTGGTGGTGGGGGAGTGGGAAGGGATCGAGGGAGGAGGAGGAGAGGAGTGCTGAGGACGAGGAAGGGTTAGGATTGTGGTGGTGGTTGGCGGCGGTGTGGAGGGAGGAGAGGCGGGAGAGGAGGGGGCGGAGGTGGGGGTCCCGGTCGAGGGCGGAGGAGAGGGAGAGGGTGCCGAGGTGGACGCCCGAGCGGAAGGAGAAGAGGAGCGCGGAGAGGAGGAGGAACAGCGGGAGGGACGACGGGGAGAGGAAGAGGGCCACTGACGACCGCAGGAGGAGGAGGTCGGACATCGCCAACCAAGTGCGCCAAATGGGTGCTCTGTTGGGGTGGGTGCTGCGGGAGGAGATAAGTCCATTCTCCCTCTTCCCCCCCCCCCCCCCCCCCCCCTTGTCTTAGGTAAGTTTCCAAAAAAATCAACTACTTACATCTTGGTTGCATGCATTGTATTAATGAGATAGGAAAATATAGTTTATATGTATCACTTGTGATTTTAGCCTTGAAAATATATCTTAAAATTAAGAAAATTGAAGAAATTATGTTCAAATATCTCGAAATCATGTTAATATTAATATGATAAAAAGCATAGAAACATGTCTTAAAAAATTGTGATCGGAAAATATTTTTATTAGCTTATATTTTTAAAGTTGACATAACTATAAATAATGATTTAGGATACTTTATGTATATGATATATATGTCATATTATGTGTTTAATATAAAAAGATCACAGGCGCGCCTTTTTATACAAAATATGGATTTAGAAGGGAAAAAGCTAACATATATGGTATATGTCCAATTATATTGGATAGAAAGATATTTATGGAATATTTAATAATTTATTGAGAAACTCGTGTAATAATCCAAAATTTTGTTCATCGTATGAACATCAAGGATGAAGTCTAGATGCAGACATAAAAACATTACCTTGTGGATATTGAAAGTTGAAAATCATATACGCAAATTTCTTTTTACACTTAAACTTAGGAGAAAGATTTTCGCAAATTTGAATTAATAACTAATAAAATTAAAATCATAAAGTACAAATATAATAAAATATAAAGATGATAAACTAATACGCTAAAATCAAATATCTTGTATAATAAACAGTTAAAAAGTATAAAGATTATATTTTTCTTCATATATTTGAAAATGACTAAAGAAGGAAATATTATACATAACAATTTAACAAGTTTAGATATATGTTTCTATGCACAACGAAATATGTCCATGCAATATATAGATTCAGTAATATGGATATTTGCATTTCGTATCCACCAAAAATGTGTAATTATTTATAATTGTAACTATCCTAAAAAATAACGAAAATAATATCTATATATGCATCTGTGTCGGTTAAAAACTAAATATATATATATATATCCTTATTCATATCCTCCAAGATAAAAAAACACATATCCATATTCGATTGCGTCTCTTTCAATTCTTTTAGAAATAGATATGATGATGGGCAGATGATGATATCCCTATTTTTGAGTGTATCCCTATTTACATACATTTTTATAACTTTCTATAAACAAAAAATCAATTCTTTATAAAACTCTAAAAAATAAGATGCATAATATATTTAAAATCTAGCAATAGGTTTCACCCTTGCGTATCAAGGATAACAAAACACAACACATGACAACCATGGCATAATTAGCCCATGTTTGTTCAACCAATAGTTAATATATTTTTATAGGCACTTTAGCTACAATGCATGTACCATGCATTTTTTTATATAGTAATATTTGTTTAAATTTTTAAAAAGATTATTGATACTTAACTTCGACGATATTTTTTCTAATATCGGTAAAGGATTTGTCATACTTATTAAAAAGTCATTACATCTCTTCCCAACGAAACTAACATTAGAACTTTATTGATAAGAAAACTACTGGGGGATGTAAACTAAGGTGGCAGTGAGTGACCCAAATAATAATTATAGCAATTTAGAGTCAATTGATGGCTTCGTAATATTGCAAAAAAATGAATTCGATAGTAAAGGTGCGTCAAATAAAGAAATGGTGCACAAATTCCTCCTATGTTAGGAAAAGGTCACACATGTTGACTAAATGAATGGCTTTTTTTCATGTTATCAATAGTCAATAACTTATTTCTTTATATAAGACAAGAACGAAAATAAACTCATGGAAGTAAACTTATATTCTAATGAGAGCACCAAATGAAGTAAATTAAGTCCCCATTAGAAAAAAGAGTATGCAATACTTTTAAAAAAAAGAGAAATTTTGGGCATGAAAATAGCATAAGTTGTGTTTGACGGTAGCATTCAACCAAATAAAGGAAATCAGTGGTTTACAAAGGAATCAAAATTCAAATCCTAGTAGTTAGGTGTTTGATATAATCATTTCTTGTCTTATATTTCTAAAGGCATTTGAAAGGTAAATACTTTTATTATTTGTATAGGCAAAAATTGGCACGAATAACTTGATAAAGGAATTATTGTGCAAAGTTTTAGGATGTTAGAAAAAATCCATCTTCTAATCATTGGCATTGTTAATAAAGTGAAAGGTAAAGTAGATTTCTTTAACTTTGAGCAAGTTTTTACGAATGTGGGAACAAATGATTTCAACATATAAGTTAAGCTCAAAGTGGAACGCTACATATACTTGTATGGTGAAGTTTCCAAAGATTTTTAGATAAAAGGAGAGGTTGGAGGTTTTGAGGTCTAGGATAACCCAACCTTCATTATTTAGATTAAGTAATGGACTCTCGATTAGCCAAATACATTCTTATTTGAGACATTGGTGCCGCTCTCAATGAAATGAGCACTAATTTTATTAGATTTAACTAGAATCTAATGAGAATAATAACTATAATCATATGGTAGAAAGAGGGGAAATGGTGGAGTGGAGAAGAATAACGCTTTGAGAAAGAGGGTGATATAACCTCTTAAAACAACACAATTTGATATGTGTGAATATGCTACAGAGGAGGGGTGAATTGTATAATAAAAATAGTCCAAGCAACAATTACAAATTAAAGTTGTAAGCCACAAAGATAGAGAATAAATATAGAAACCACAATAGCATACGATGATCTTAATTTAAAAACTCACACAAGTAAAACTCATGATCCATAACGTCCCATTCCAATATTATCCCTCTACTCTCTTGGTGAAAGCTTGTTTCCACTATTCGCGCAATTGGACCAAGGTTAGACCGACCTCGTATACACACATGTACCTTTCCTTGGATGCCAAAGGATATTTTATCTCATGTATAGAAAGGAAATCACAACTCGGTACTTATCTACAAAACTTGCAAAGATGCCTTGTTAGTATGTAGAATTAATACACATGCTTACTTGAGCGAAAGTTAGATGAATCAAGGATTGAGATGCTCGATGGGAAAGGATGAAGCTTGAGAGAGCTAGAGAGCACTTGAGATCATAATGGAACTAAAATACTTGAGAGTTTTACAAGCAAATAGCTCGGAAATCACTTATATGAGTGTATGGGAGTTCTTAGCATGGTAAAGTGAAATAGGAGTTAGGAGTCATATCTATAGGCTTATAAGTGCTTCCTTGCCATTTAAGGTAAGTAACTTATGTTAGGTAAAAGGTTAATGATGGTTAAAATAAAAAAAATATGCATTTCCTAACAGAGTAATCGATCGAAAGAAAAGCTTAGTTGACTGAAAAGAGATTAGTCAATAGGTATAGAAAGTTAGTTGGCTGAAGATCATAATGATCTTAAAAAATGAGATTAACGTCCCAAAAATCAAGCGCTAGGGCATGAATTAATCGGCTAAATTTTTGTCTCGATCTATAGAAAATAAAGAATAAGTTTGTTTACTAGAATAAATATTAGTCGTTTATGTTTTAAAGTAGTCGACTTGGAAGAATGGATAGTAGTGAAATTAGTCGAGTGCAAAAGTGATTATTTAATTAGATGACTTTGATTATGTGCATTAAGAAGACATAAAAACTACTTAATTGGGCAACAATATTAATCATATACTTTCCAAAATCATTTATTAATATCTCGAATTTGTGTCTTATTTCATAAACAAGAAGACCATGCATGGAACTCATTTTGACCATAAATCATCTCATGAGTGAGCTCTGTCTCCCTGTTCATCAACTATAAATCTGTATGATTCCTTCAAGAGATCATACATCTAATTTAACTTCATATACACACCAACATGCTGGTATATGGACCTTGGCGAAGTCACTAACTTTTTGGTCTGTCAAATGTGCATACTCATGCATATAGATACATATCTATATCAGGTCAAAGTATGCGTGCCTGATCGTGACAGTTACGATACATGTCTTAGTTTATCTTGACATCATCAAGTCAACTCTTTGACTTGATTATTCCAATACTTCAGAATCTTCATTCCTATGTAGAGGACCTACATCAAGAAGTCGGTTGGAAATCAGTCTTCAGAGAAAGATTGCCATCTCTATCTCGAAATAGTAATCTTTATTGAATATCACATGTTTGAAGTCAGTTGTGTCCTTCCAGCTGCATAGTATTCAACATGGTCATGGTACATAACCCTATTATACAAAGGACCCTTAATAGTAAAGTGCATTCACATTCATTCATTTCATTTCATATGAACATGACAAGACAATAAGTGCTTGGTTGACGTTTTCCTCAATTATAGGAGCTCTCCATATCATTCTTTTATGTATGTATATCATTACAATGTGGATGACGAGGGGAATAAACACCTTTGTTTAAAAATAAAATATATTGAAAAAGTTCAAAGTAATCAATCAGCCTGAAGTAACTCATCGGCCAGTTGTGATCCATGGATAGAGAATGATCTCTTACTCTAGATTGGTTCCTTGATCAGTAGTTGATCGATACATTTGACAAATTGATCGTCCAATCATGTACCCAATGTAGAAAAATGTAGCATGCATATACATATAGAAATCAGATTTACAACGTGTTTCCAGTTTAAACCATGGTATATATGCATCCATGTCGTTATTGACAAGACAAATATCCGTATGAAAATCATATGCAAATTAGAGTAAGGAAAAATTTTGCAAACAATCATTATAGCAAACGATGTGACAAAGAAATAGAGGGTTAGAGATCACAACTGAAGCGTCATGTTGTAGGACTCCCCTTAGAGAGACAACAACCCCCACTTTACGGACGCATAGAGCCTTGACGTGCTGCTCCCAGGATAGATGGTTCCACACTCGTCGATGGTGTGCACCGTGCCTGGACATCCTTGAAAGGCACCTCTATAGACGAAGCCTGAGATCGCGAGAGGGAGAAGAGAGGCGGAGGGAACGTGAATCGTAAGTATTAGTAATCCTAGTTCACGGCTTTGAGAGTGGTACTTAAAGCCATCGGTACGGTTACGCAAGTTGAGAGGATTAAGGGACGTGTGCCTTGGAATTCAAATCAATCTGCGGTTACATAAAATTATCACGATCTTTATTTCATGCCATGCAGCCGCATTCACGTGCATGTGTGGTGGTCCAAAGATCTCTTTACTATGTTTCTAGACTTGTTTCATGACTTCCCATATAAAAATCATGTGCCAATTTTGACACACCATGATATGGGACTAAACAACACCCTCGAGGATTGAAAAATGAATTCCAAGAATTGAGATATATTAATACAACTTGATATTGACCATCAAGTTGCATCAAACATTCCAACAAATTTAATTCCAACACCCAAGACCTGCACAGATCGATCACCCAGTCCAACTGGATTGATAGATCAATTTACATGCTGCATCCAAAGAAATAAATAAAATGGGGTTTAGATATGAGGAAAAGGATGAAAACTTGTATCAATATTAGAATTGTATAATACTTTAGAAATGTTAGTGGGTCATGTTAATCAAAATTAAATCAAATTTTAAATTATGCGATTAATCAATTGAACACAAATCCAACATATATGTAAGTATAAGTTACAGAGAATTAACTTACTAAGATACTAATGTTTCATATAAATTAATCAGGAATTTCAGAACTGCATAATTTCCAGTGGAATTTAAATCTGATATGATATAAAAAATAAAAAAAAAACTAATTTGAGATTTAGTTTGAAGTTTGTTATTGACTATTATTGTAGAGAAAATGACTTGATTGATGGTTTTAAAGGGAAAAGAGTGATATAATTGTACAATTAGTTGAAGGTGACTATGACTTCCTTTAGGATCACATCATCTCCCTTGTATTTATATATGAAGAGAAATAAATTACCTCCTCTCATTTAAGAATATGTCTTCCTCTATTCATGCACATAAAATAAGTCCTCCCACCATAGATTGTAGCTCGAACAAGAGGTGTCGAACCTATGGCCTTCTAGTATGAGGACTTTTCATCAAGGTAAAGATTCAATTCCTATTAATATTTTATGAAATACTGTAAATGTTTTGAAATATGGAATATCAGGGATCTATTCTGCAACATGATGGGGAAATTGATGGAGATGTTACTAATAGAATAAATGCCGGCTGGCTAAAGTGGAGAGGAGCCTCTGGTGTTCTCTGTGATAAGAAAATTCCTTTAAAAATTAAAGGAAAGTTTTACAAAGCAGGCGTGAGACCTGCTATGCTTTATGGATCCGAATGTTGGCCTGTGAACCATAAACATGTGCAAAGAATGAATGTAGCAGAAATGAAAATGTTAAGGTGGATATGTGGACACACACGTAAAGATCGGATTCGGAATGATGTAATCAGAAAGAAAGTTGGTGTAGCTCTGATCGAGGATAAGATGCGAGAAAATCGCTTAAGATGGTTTGGACATTTACAAAGAAGATCAGCCGATGCACCAGTTAGAAGATGCGAGTGTTGGGATGTTGAGCCGGCTAAGAGAGGGTGAGGATGGCTCAAGAAGTGTTGGAAAGAGACCATACGAAGGGATCTTAGTTTTGTGGATATAAGCCCGGGATTGACTCAAGATAAATCTGAATGGAGGCGAAGAATCCATGTAGCCGACCCTACTTAATTGTGGGAAAAGGCTTTATTGTTGTTGTTGTTGATGGAGCATCTCAAACAAAGAAATTGGACAAATGAACTGCTTAATTCATAGAGTTTTTTAGACCTTTCTAACAAGTCAAAGAATATCGAATTTCAAGATTCATAGCTCAAGATATGGGCATTTCGGTGTAAACGGATTAAGATACATTTAAGACCTGAATCAGATTCGAAAACAATCATTAGCTTATAAATAAGAGAGGAGTGAACTGTCCTCTTAAACCGTATTCGCTCACGCTCTCTCCTCTCAATGAAGCATCAACACTTTGGCCGGAAGATGGATGTTGGAGCCACCCGAGTTTGCCTGACTGATGATTCGAAGTCGTTTGCGTAGAGAAGCTCAAGGGCATCTACGTGCACATGTTCTCGTGACCAGCCGAGTTGCAGGATACATCAAATGGAGTCTTAATGTTCAAACTACCAATAAGCTACTGAAGATTACTATTGTGTCTTCGGAATGTTGATATCTTGTGCGTAAGACTTCACGTTGATTGGACAGAGTGGAATTATGTACCACAAGGGGTTAGTCATACACCTTTGGGGCCTTGTAGAACCTTTGAAGATCACGAATGATAAATTGTATTTGATTCATCTTAGAGTCAAAAACTGAGCTAAATTTCATTAACAAACAAAATCATTCATGCGTTAACACGACATTTTTATAATTTTGCATATGTAAATAAGCATTTCTTTTTATTAATCCAAAATCCTAAAAATATGCAAAACAAAAAGGAAAAAATAAATAAAATCTTGGACAGAATTTACACGTGTGTATGTGTGGTGAGTGGCTCGAGAAAATCGAGTTAATTAACCAACCAGATCTATTTTCGACCCTCGCCCCGAGATTGAGACAGTAGACTTTACTCAACTCAATAAAGAGTAGGAAAAATAACGAAACTAACAATTACAAACATAAGATGACAAACTTTTAGGATTTATATCTTTTAATTTACAACTCCAATTAATTTAATTTTTTGCATTAAATCTAAACAAAATGTATAAAAATATAAAAGTATCAAAAGTTGATCATCATGCACAGTTGGTAAATAAAACCGATTCATTTTTCCCAAAATATATGAATTCTGAATTTTTTTATATTAAACTTCACCATTTAAAATAGTTTAAAATTTAAAAATACTTTTAATTTAAGTGGGGCTCATATGTGAAAAGTCGGTACATGTTCCATTTGTACAATTATGTTAGGTTTATTTATTTCTGTATACTTAATTTTAATTCCTTTTATTTTGGTTTCGATTATATGTTATTACTCATATATTCTATTTCCTACTAAAAATAAAAAATATATTATAAAGACAAAAATACAAAAAACAAGCTCATGCATCAGGACATAACTAAGTGTGCATATACCGAACCTATCTTGTGAGATGCCACGTTGTGTTCGACCTAAGATACACTTAGTGAATATCAAATGTTTAGCTACTTAAGACATATGACATGAAAATTACCTAGTTAGGTCATATCAAATTACTCATTGATCACTTAATTTGGCATCATGGCAACACTTTAAGATTTATTTTCTAAGTACTTAAAGCAATCCCTCTTACTCCCATTTGGATTGACCTATGGTTTTTCGAATCCAATATCCTCTTTTTGTTGTTTAAATCTGATTAGTTTAAAAAATAATTCTCGAGCAAATTTGTTAGTTATATAATATTGTGCCTAAAATGCCTCAATCACGTTTTGATATGTTTTTCCATCACCATCTCTAATTTCAATTCTGTGGTAAATGTGGATTAATTGGAAAGCGGTTCAATGGATCCCCTTGTGCTATAAAATTATCACCTTTGACGAATGTTTGTTCTCCATTTACGGACTATCCACTGTTTGAAGAAAATATAATGCAACTATTGTTGTATCTTAAATTGGAAAGTTTGTATTTATTATATAACGATAATTTCATGGCAGGACTTAGACGCAAGTGATAAAAATGATAAGTAATTTTACGCAAACATGTATGGACAATTAAGGGAAAGATTTTATTTATTATATGCCAGAACTGTGGTAGAAGACTTAAATGAAAAATGGGAAATAATAGATATTTTTTGTGCAAATGGGGTGATAATTCTACTTGAGATAATAATTTGAAATATTCAATGTATTATTTTTAAGTAATAATTTAAGGTAGTAATCAATGTTATAAGCTAATCAAAGTAATTGTAATAACTTGAGCTAATAATAGTAGATGATAATCAAAAAAATATAAAAACTGATATCATAATTTGAGATGATGATAATCAACATAGTTTAAAGTGAGATCGACAATCCATGTAATTGGATGTAATATTACTAATTAACGTAATTTGGTTGAGTTTAATAATCTCAAGCTGAGTTGAGATGTCATTTATAATCAACTTAATTTAAGGCAAGATTAATGATGAAGGCAATTGCAATAGTTTGAGATGAGAGTGATAGTTTAAAGAAAGATTAATAATTTTTAGGTGCAGACTAATAATGACTTAAATGGGTGAGATTGATAAGTTTTAGGCGCAGATGTTTGATCAGATTGATAATCAACTAAATTCAATTTTTATCTCTAATTTATAGTTTGATGTTGTGCATATCTGGATAATTTATTTGTTAATATCTAGATGATTTTATTTAGAACATTTTAAAAAAATAAAATAACATCACCATTCATTACAAATAATATTCACAGCAAAAACAGCTATATATTATGGGTAAAATGTGTATGCAGGGGAAGCTAACTTAGCTCCCCGCCTCATATATATATATATATATATATTGAAAAATAAAAATCATGTAAATTCATTATTATATCCTTATATTATGTCATTTAAATTTCATGTGAACAGAGACTCCTACGACCTCAGTTCCCATTCAATGACTGGCAGCCGCCCTCACTGAACCAGCTCGGATCTGATCATTCTGAATATTGATATTCTTACTGTGGCGGGAATTCTAATTCCTCTTCCAATTCTTTTGTAGCATATATGAGGAGAATTCTGTATCCTCCTATTAAGTAGGAGACATAGAGTTCTCTCCCAAAGGACTTGGGAAATTTGAATGATATGCACATTAAAGTAAAAAAAAAATTGAAACCTGCACCGTTAATTCTGACCCAAGAATGTAGAGGTAGAGGTGGAGCTAACCAGACTCAAATATAGATCGGATCATGAGTAATCAGTTTACACGTAAACCGGTAACCAAACGATTTACTCTCGAGTAAACCAATAACGTAACACTGATTAAACATCCAAAGGCACCTGAAAAATGGCCGAATTTTCTGTCAGAAAGAAAAGAGAACATTTTCAGATAGGAGAAGAATCCTAATTAATAGCATCCAGAACAGATGGATCAAATACAAATATAACTAACGCGCGAAAAACATAGATAATAGAGCCATCACACTTTAAAAGCGATGGACAAGAATGATACTCAATTATTATAGATTTTCACTAGTTCAAATGGACTTCCCTACTGGAAATTAGGTTTCTCAGGATAAGTGCAGCCTGATCTCTGGATAATGACATTGGCCGCGTAACATCCAGCACGCACGCACTCTTCTATGCTCTTCTCTTGGACCAAGTATGACAAAAATCCTCCAACAAATGCATCACCTGATCAAGATTTAAAAAAAAAACTCTCAGCAGTATATATTTTGGAAATTGACAGTACATGTCATGTTTAGTATCCACGGAAGATTTTGTCCTGATCCAATACATACCTGCACCATTGGTGTCAACAAGCTTCTCCTTGGGTAACAAGATCACAGGGAAAAGTTTGGTCTGGTATCACATTTGAAGAGAAACAGGAAAAAAATGTCAGCATTAGGGGACCAGCTCCCGCTCTAGAAGAACGCATAAAATTAGGACCTACAAAAATTTTGAAGATTCTACGATAAAATCATGCTACTTATTTTACAGTGTCAGCACTTTTACAAAGGAATTCCAATTAAACCTAGCTTTATTTTTTTTACATATAAAGTTGTTAGCCTTTATGAATTTATCTCGAAACCGTTCGGATCTTTTAAACATGGATTTAAGCAATCATACAGATTTCGTTGGGGTGTTCCCTACTTGCGACGCGTTGCATCGCCCGAATGCAATGAAAAATTGGCAAGGGCCGCTACATCGCAGCCTGGATGTAGTTCAAAATTTACAAGGGTTCTCACATGAGGAACGCATGCGGGTAAATAAGCTAGTTCCGCTGCATCACCGCCCGGATGCAGTCCAAAAATTACAAGGGTTCTCGCATAATGGACGCATGCGAGTAAAGAAGTTAGTCCAAAAGAGATTGCAAAGGAAGTTACGGGTTGGTAGTTGGAATATCGGTACTTTAACTGGAAAATTGATGGAGATAGTGGATACAATGGAAAGAAGGAAGATTCATATATTTTGTCTTCAAGAGACTAAATGGGTTGGAGAGAAAGCAAGGGAGATCGAGAAGACAGGCTTTAAACTTTGGTATTCAGGTAAAGATAAGGGCAGAAACGGTGTTGGAGTGGTTGTTCATAAAGATTTGAAGGATTGTGTGGTTGAGGTGCAAAGATTTGGGGATCGGATTATTTTGCTAAAGTTGGTGCTTGAAGAAGAAATTCTAAATATCATCCCAGTTTATGCACCGCAAATTGGTTTAGATGAAAGGACTAAACAAGCTTTTTGGGAGGATCTGGATAAGATTTTACAAGGAATCTCACAAAGAGAGATGGTTTGCATAGGTGGAGATCTTAATGGACATGTGGGAAAAGATGTTTCAGGGTATGCAAGTGTGCATGGAGGACATGGTTTTGGGGATAGAAACGAAGAGGGAAAAGTCATTCTGGATTTTGTAACTGCATATGATCTTTTCATAGCAAACACTCTTTTCAAGAAGAGCATTTAATTACTTATAAGAGTGGCTCAACTGGAACACAGATAGATTACTTTGCGTTGAGGAGAAGAGATCGGTTGTGTTGCAAAGATTGCAAAGTAATCCCTGGAGAGAGTTTGACAACCCAACATCGCTTGTTAATCTTGGATTTACAAATAAAAGGGCTGGTAAAGAAAATGAAGGTTCCTAAGATCACTAGAACTAGGTGGTGGAATCTTCCGCTGAAGCAATCAAGCTTCAGGGAGAAGGTTTTAGAAGACTTATCTTGGGATTGTAGCGGTAGTGCAAACGAGATGTGGGAGGCAGTAGCATCTTGTATTCGAAAGGTAGCCAAAGAGATGCTAGGCGAGTCAAAAGGAGGAGCTCCAGGTCAAAAGGAGGCTTGGTGGTGAAGTGAAGGGGTGCAAGAGAAGCTAAAAATTAAAAGAACTTGCTTTAAAGCTATGTCTAAGGATAGAACAGAGGAAACTGTCACAGACTATAAAATAGCGAAGAAGGAAGTAAAGAAGGCTGTAAGCGAAGCTAAGTCAAAAGCTTATGAGGTTTTGTATAAAAATCTCAACTCTAAGGAGGGTCAGAAGGATATATTCAGGTTGGCTAAAGCAAGAGAAAGAAAGACCAAAGACCTTTCTCAAGTGAGATGCATTAAGGACGAGGAAGGTCACGTGCTTGTTACTCAGAAGGATATAGAGACTAGATGGGAGCAGTACTTCCATAAACTTTTCATTGGAGAAGGAAGTAGAGAGATCACTTTGGATGATCTAGCTAGTAGTGAAAGTTACTTAAATCGTGCATGCTATAGACGAATACAAAGAAAAGAAGTAGAGGAGGCTTTGAAGGTTATGAGACCTGGGAAAGGTGTTGGACCAGATGACATCCCTGTAGAAGTATGGAAAGTTTTAGGTGAGCGTGGTTTGACTTGGCTTACGAATCTATTCAATGTTATTTGGCGAAGCAAGAAAATGCCTGAAGATTGGAGGAGTATCGTGGTGCCTCTTTATAAGAACAAAGGAGGCATTCAAAATTGTTCAAATTACAGAGGTATCAAGCTGATGAGTCACACTATGAAAATTTGGGAACGTGTGATCGAAAGAAGGTTGAGGCAAGTTTCTCAAGTAAAAGAAAACCAATTCGGATTCATGCCAGGTCGCTCAACTATTGAAGCCATCCATTTGCTGAGGAGAACAATGGAGATTTATAGAGCTAAAAGGAAGAATATCCATATGATCTTTATTGATTTGGAGAAGGCTTATGATTCCGTCCCACAAGAGATACTATGGAGAGTTTTGGAGAAGAGACAAATACCTGTCCTTTATATTAATCTCATAAAGGATATGTATGATAGGGCTTTATCTTGTGTAAGGACCCCGACGGGGAAGACTGACTATTTTGATATCAACATTGGTTTACATCAAGGTTCAGCTTTGAGTCCATTTCTTTTTACTTTGATTATGGACGAGTTGACAAGTCACATTCAGGATGAGTTACCTTGGTGTATGTTATTTGCTGATGATATTGTGTTGATTGACGAGACTAGAGATGGAGTAAATGAGAAGCTTGAGGTTTGGAGACATGCATTGGAGACTAAAGGCTTTCGTATAAGTAGGGCTAAGACGGAATATATGGAATGCACCTTTGATGGAAGCAATGGTGAAGGAATTGAGGTAAAGATTGGTGACGATAACATTCAGAAGAGAGATTCTTTTAGATATCTGGGATCTATTTTGCAACATGATGGGGAAATTGATGGAGATGTTACTAATAGAATAAATGCATGCTGGCTAAAGTGGAGAGGAGCCTCCGCTGTTCTTTGTGATAAGAAAATTCCTTTAAAAATTAAAGGAAAGTTTTACAAAGCAGCCGTGAGACCTGCTATGCTTTATGGTTCTGAATGTTGGCCTGTGAACCATAGACATGTGCAGAGAATGGCTGTAGCAGAAATGAAAATGCTAAGATGGATGTGTGGACATACACGTAAAGATCGGATTCGTAATGATGCAATTAGAAAGAAAGTTGGTGTAGCTCCGATCGAGGATAAGATGCAAGAAAACCGCTTAAGATGGTTTGGTCATTTGCAAAGAAGGTCAACTGATGCACCGGTTAGGAGATGCGAGTGTTGGGATGTTGAGCCGGCTAAGAGAGGGCGAGGACGGCCCAAGAAGTGTTGGAAAGAGACTATACGAAGAGATCTTAGCTTTTTGGATATAAGTCCGAGATTGACCCAAGATAGATCTGAATGGAGGCGAAGAATCCATGTAGCCGACCCTACTTAATTGTGGGAAAAGGCTTTGTTGTTGTTGTTGTGATAAAGTTGTTAGCCTTAAGGAACAAAAAAACAGCATAGTTAAGTTGTTTGAATACAAAGAAAAATCCTGTCGACGAACTAAAACGACCAACTAGTTTGAGAGACGATTAAGAATTATCCAATCCATGGTTAAATGAAAATTCGGCTATAAATAACCAGCAAGCAATCTATGATGCAATCAAGACTTTAAAGCTATTTAGTAGTTGGATAGAATCACTTGTGGCCGCGAACTAGATTTCAAAGCTAACCTTCCCATCTTCAGCGACAACCACTGGATCAGCACCTTGAGTGATGACGGTAGTTCTCTTGTGTGCTCCAGATGCCTTGGGCAGTTGCGAAATCTTCAACGCTATCTCTTCAATGTCCTCGGTCTAAAAAGTGAAACCATCCACCATGAGGAGATTGAATAAAATCAGACAATAAGATTTCTATGGGACTAACCTCCCAGCCATGAACCTTTGAAAAGGTCCTTGCCTCTGTCTCATTGCCAAAGACATAGTCGACAAACCTGCAGTTAAGGATGATTCACTTACATCAATCAATAGGAAAAAAACATCATTGCAGGGAAATGAAGTGTCTTACGGTAAAGCTTTCTCCTGGGCATCACGGAAGAACTCACAAATGAAAGGTGCCGAAAGGTTCATCGCAAACACCTGCAGAAAGTTGTAGTTAAAACCAGGAAGCCAAATAGTTCTAAAAACAGACTAACAAAAAGTGAGCATGGAGTTTACCTTGTTCTTCGCAGCAGCATGCTCAGCAACAAGTTGAATAGATTCAGGAGATACCGTGAGAAAAAATCCAGCAATATAAATGTATTTGGCCTTTTCAACTGTCAAAAGAAAAAAAATGCAGAATAAAGAAATAGCTAGGGCTACATCATGAATTTGCAAAGATTGCACGCATGATCTCCATGGGGAGGAGATGACAGATAGACGAACAATCAAGTAGAGAGATTAGAGTAAACATCCAAAATTGCTACTTGATTTAGGAAACGTCTAGTTTTTTCATAAAGGAAGATGTTTCATAGTGATGGGCTCCAATTTTCTTAATGGATCTTAGTGACGGGCTCCATTTTTCTACCTATCAATCTTATGATTACACAAGTCATGAATGCTCCTTGGCTGTGACACCACAAAACAAGAACTCTTTCTCACATCTAGATTAGTTATCATGCACCCCAATTGGGGTTCCAGACTCTCACGGATCATCGAGTCACTAGAGAAGAGAATGGGGAGAGAAGCAGAACTCATGCTGCACTTGAAGTGCAACCAGAGTTTTACACCATGTTCCACCATGGAAGGGGTTAATGTCCCTAGAAGGCGAAACTTTCGAGAGCAGTTCTCACTGTCCAACAGTTAGCCAAGAATTTAAGTCCTTGAGTGGCCACCCTTCCAACAACGGAGTTCTTCCACTTATATAGATGATGATTAGAAGAGCCTGACTCTCATGCAGGAATGTTGTAATCAGTCTTTCAGTGGATGGCATGATAGTTGGGTTTCCCTTTGCAGCTTATGCGTGCATCCTGTAACAATCGTGGATGTAGGACGGTAGTCATGCCAAGATCTCAAGTACCGTGTATTAAGGTATCCTTCCTTCCCGGGAAAAGATAGTTATGCATGTAGTGCATATTGATCATGGCACTGAACATAGAGGCCACTATAGGCCTATGCCTCTTGAATTCAGCTCCCAATCTTGTTATAAAAAAAAATCAGCTCCCGATCTTTATTAGGGCCACATCTATATCTTGAATTTACACTACTTGTTTATATGGTCTTTACTGATTTATCGAGGGCGCGTGATATTGTACCTAGAAAAAACATATGGAGGTTCTAGAGAAAAGAGAGTTTCTATTTTGTATATTGATATAATAAAATGTATGATGTATGACTAATAATTATCTTGCGTGATGAATCCAACTGGGCTTATAGATCCTTGTATTAAAATCAATCTGATCCACCGACCGGCTTTGAATCAATGCATTTTTACCTTCGCTATGGATAAATAAACGAATCAAATATATGGGGAAGTGCCTCAATGCATTTTGTTGGCAGATAATAGTTTTTCGGTGGATGAGATAAGAGATAGTCATAAAAAAGATTGAGTTTCAAAAGGGAGACTCTACAGTGAAGATTTTCGACTAAGTAGAATCAAGACGGAGTATTTCCTACGCAATTTTAGTGAGAAAGAACTTATAGATGTGACAGTAAAAGCTTGGAGCACATTTCGAGCCCAAGAAGAATACTTCTAAATACTTAGGTTGGATACTTTAAATGGATAGAGGAATCCATGGGGATACCACAAATAGAGTTAATGCAAGGTGCTTGAAGCCAAGGTGTAGCAAATTTTGGAGGCATGAAAAATTAAAAGAAAAGCTTTGCAAGAAAGGTTGGAGAATGCCCAAGAAATGTTGAAATAAGGATATGGCTTGTTTTTTTTATCCAAGCCAAAGTATAGCTAAAATTAGACCTGCTGGAAGCGAAGAACCCATGTAGCTAACTCCACTTGAAACAAGAAAGTGCTCGATTGCTATTACTGTAAAAAATGACTACTTAGATTCTTAAAACTTATTATCAATAATAACTACAATACATGATTTATAAAAATGTATAATAACCAAAACAATTACATGTAAGTCTTTTACAGCAAATATGTTTTTCAAATGGAGTTGCCCATCACATTAATTGTCCCATCTACAATGTTGGGGGCACAAACTATAAGATGTGTGTAGAACCTGTCACCTGCCAAGTCATTACCACCTGAGAATCTGCTAAACTAACAACTCCCTCTCTCAATTGGTATGGATCTCTATTTATAAACCCATATACAAGATTCATAACCAAAATGACTCATCTTATGTGGAACCTATTCAACTCGTATTGGAAAATAGTCCTCTAATATCTTGTTCCACATTCATGACTCAGTGTAATCAAGGAATACAACACAGCCATATAGAGAAATTATCCTCCAATATCCTCGTCAACTGTCTACAAAAATCAGATAGACTTTTAAACTGATTTAAAACACACCATTTGATTTAAATCAAATTATGATTTCTTGCAAAAACACATGGAAATCGCTTCTATAAAATAACTTAAGTCTAGCTACTTAAATGTACTCTTTCTAGTGATACGTGGGAGGGATTTATAACTTCCGTAACATCACTACTATAAGGAAAGAAAACAAGCAAAGATAAGAGAAAAATCTGATACCTAGAGCCCAATTTTCTGGTCTCTTCAGATGTTCAACCTTGTAACAGTTTGCTGCTGATAAGTTCGCAGTCAGAGATCTGCCATACCAGAGAATATGCTGGTTATTGGACTAGATGAGATTCAGAATATATACATTAAACGTGATACTTACGGAATACAAGTTAAAATAATAAACAAAAAGAAAGTGCCCACCATACCAATAATAAAAGATTTCTTCTAGAAAATATTTCACTGAAAAATCTCCAGCTTGATGATGAAAGAAACATGATTTTGGAGATAATATGGATCTGTCACAGTCCATTTCAAGCAATTCAATTCATCTCTGGGGTTGAATACCCATTCAAGAATGTTAATGATCCAGTCCGTAGGAATTTAAAGAAAAGACGAACCTATGATACACCAGATGGTCCAGATCCGCTCGGTTATTGATAGAGTGAATAGATCTGCCAATTGAAATCTCTCTTCTGATTCAAAATCATGCCGTAACACGTCTCCCTTTGTTCTAATCATGGAATAGATGAAAGAAACTCAAAAATGGATTTTTGTTCAAGAATGAAATCTTATTGAATTTCTTTATATGTGTTCATCCTTCAGAAGGGGTGCTTCCTCACAAAGGGGGTCACAATGACCAGGCATGGGTGATTGTTTACCAAAAACACAAGTCTCCGCAATGTCGTAAGACCATCTATACGGGCTGACACCTTCCCAGTGCCGGAAGAACAAGGAAGCTGGTGACATGATGATAGGAGAGCCGGCGATCGAAGCCCTAGTGAACAGCGATCGTAACTATAACGGTCCTAAGGTAGCAAAATTCCCTACCGGGTAAGTTCCCACCCGCACGAAAGGCATAACAATCTAGGCGGTATCTTGGAGAGAGACTTTGTGAAATAGACATGCACGTGAAGTCGCAGATTACCTACACCGGGACTGAAAGATCCAATGAAGCTTTACTATTCCCTGTTATTGGCTTTGGGCCTTTCTTGTTCACCTTAGGTGAAACGCGAAGAAGGCCTCCTTCCGGGGTACCCGAGCCATCAATGAAATCCACTCTAGAAGAGCTAGAATTCTATCCTTGCGACTGGTTCTACAAGCCAAGGGACGGTCTCTGATAGACAATTTCTATGGGGGTGTAGGCCTCTCAAAAGGTAATGAAGGCATACAAAGTTTTCTCAAGCTGGACAAATTTTGGCCCTCGAGTGCAAAGAAGGGAGCTTGATTGCAAGACCTACCCATCAAGCAGGGACGGAAGTTGACCTCTGTGACCTGACGACCCAAAAGGGGAGTATTATTCAATATGGATATTTACTATTCACATTGAAGTTAGTTATTTGTGGGAATATTTTATGGCTCATATATATCTCATGTATACAATTATATTTTATTTGAACTATTACATTATAATGATACTTTTTGTGCTGAAATTACAAAGAAAAGTGGAAAAGACCCATATATAGATGTTGAAATATCCATAATTACTAGTTGTAATCGTTATTTGTTGTATATGATTAATGCATTCAATCATAAAATATCCTTCTAAAAGTAATAAGGACACTCCATATGACACCATCTAATATCCACAGTTTACCAACCAGACATCCAATGCTAATGTTAGAATTACACTACTTGAGGGGTTGTTTTTTCAAATACATCTAATACCTACACTATTGCTGGGTTTCCCCATCCTTCGTCCCAATACCAAACACGTGGCATGTTCTCCCCTCCTCTCCCGCTCTAAACTATTGCTGGGTTTTTCTCATCCTTCATCCCAATGCTAGCCATGTAGCACGCTCTAACCTCTGCTCTCTCTTTGATTCTTGTGAGAGTAGCTCTCGATTGCACTCTTCCGCTCTTAATCATGCACAACATGCCTCTCTCCCTGTTCTCACTCTCACTACCTCTTTTTCTTTTTCCTTCATCTGCAACCCAAAGGCCACCATGAGTTCCGAACGACTAGTTATGGAAAGTATCCCTAACAACATCCATGCTATGTCAACATCATGTTGTCTTCTCTGATCATCCTCCTATAAATGGACACAGGTTCTCGATCTCATCCATCTGCCATTTGACTCATTTTTCCCCAGCTACGGTGAAAATCGCTTCTGCTGCTACTATCGAGTACAAACGAGAGAGGAGGCAGTCGAGGATGTGGACCTTTACAGACGAATCCCAGTCATGCTCGAGCTTTCGATGCCACAATCATGGTTTTAAAAGGTGGCGCCTCGAGGCGCAAAGGCGTACGCCTCAAGGCGAGACGGGCCTAAAGCGCCCCGAGGCGCACGCCTCAGGTACAAACTTAGGGGCGTACGCCTCAGCCTCGCCTGAGGCGCTCGAGGCGTGAGGCGCTCGAGGCGAGGCGGAGGCGTAAGCCTCGAGTCATGAGGCTTTTTTACATTTTTTATTACACATAACCCTATTTTTTGTTAGCATTATATTTTTTATTTTTGTATTTTTGTTTCCATGTTAAACCTTGCATATTTATATATATAGCTCCATGCAAAGAGAAGAGATAGCTTGCAACAAGCGAAGTTACATGATCTTGTATATATCATATTCAATTTATCATACATCTACACATACTAGTTCTATTACACATATTTTTGTTTGAATTGTAAGTCCAACAAGACAATTGATTGGGATTCAAGGCGTATTAATATTTTTTTATTCGCACTAAAGATTATGGTTTCTATTGTATTTTAGTATTAAGTATAGACTTTAGTTTAATACTCATATAGAGTCATCGAAGTTGGAATTGGAACTTGATATTCTGTATATTAGTGGCTTAGTATTAGTTTTTTTGAACTTCAATGCCTTCGTCGCTTATGTATTGTAACTTTTACTAGTTTTAAATTATTCCTGAATGTGTTTTTGGCAAAATGTAATAGTATTATATACTTTTTAAATGTATTTTGCTTTAATTTTATTTTTTTCTAAAAAAATTGAGGCTTACGCTTCGCCTCAATTTCAGACAAAACGCCTCGGACCGCCTCGCGCTTTTTTAAACCTTGGCCACAATCCATCCATCCCTCTCTCCCTCTTACACAAAATGAGGGAGGTCAGCACCATGTCTCTGCGCCTACAGATATGGGTGAAGAACACAACAATTGTGTATACTAGTGTGGGCGATGGAAGTTGGTAGCTATCGCTCGCGTCTGTGCTAGTTGTGTGGTGGTGTGGAGAGGAGTGCGTTGTTGTTGCATACATGTGAAATGGGAAGAGCAGATGTATGTGCAAGTACTTGTGCAGCCGCAGATGGGATGGTAATGTAGTGAGCAGTGGTGGAAGAACAGTGTGTGGAAGGTTGAAGGGAGCAGGTGTATAAAATACATAACGAGTACTTAGTAAAGTTAAATGTAAAAATATTTTTAAATTCCATTGCTAAATGCTATATTAGTATTATTTTAGATCATAATTAATTATGTTAATTATATGTTTATATTCTTTTTTACTTTTTGAGCCATATTATAAATATGTTGAAAACAATGATGATCACACCACTTGTAAGTATAACGATTGTAAAACTAATTGTACAATTATAAGCGATTTGGAGCCTATTTTATTTCCCGTCAGGAAGCACAGGTATGCAGATTTGTGCTTGTAATTGTAATATCAGTGACTGGTATTTTTGTCTGAAAGGAAGAAGAACATGCCCCGATTAATATGTATCCTCAAATTTGAGAAATATCAGCACCATGGAAAAGCCCAGAAACCCAGTCAAATCCAACATCCTCAAATCTCAGACCGCCTACTTTGCACACAACAATAGACAATGTTGGAATAACCCAAATCAGTCAAGTACTTTTTGTAGAAAAACAGACTACAAAACACACGATGTTCAATGTGGATAGCCTCCAATGTGGAGGAAAAAATCACGAGGCCGCACAAAATGTTAAATACAAAAGGAATTAAAACCCTTTAAAATGGGGAGTGATTTAGCCATTTAGGGAACTTCCAATCTAGTCAATTACAGATAGTCAAGCAGTGAAGGATTGTGAAGTACAAAGAAGAATGAAAATCCATTGTCAACAAACCTTTCGCCACCCACAACACAGACAGCACAGGTACCAGTTGGAGCAGTCTCATCTTCATCATATTGTACCTGTGTGAACAGTCAGCCAGTTTATCCAAATATTTTTTCCCTCTAGTGAAAGAAGATCACAAGAGAGCAAATACCGTGTAGACTTACATTGACACCTGCCAATGTCGACCGCTTCTTCATCTCCTCTCCAAATTTATCCTTTCCAACACAACCCATGTAACTTGTTGCGCCGGGAACTTGAAGCATCCACTGCCAATTATAAAGCAATATCCCTGAGTAAGTCTGCCAAGCATTTTCATATATATTATAATAATCCATGCAAATAAAACTCCGCATACCTGAGCAACCCTGATGGAATTTTGAGTTGCCCCTGCAAGATGGCACGATATGTCAGGCTCAAAGACAAGTAGCTCCTAAATATGAGATGGTTTGTAAACTAGGAAAACCACAAAGGGTAATTGTATCCTTAAATTTTCCGTAATTCCTTCTATCCGTACATTACAAACTAGTGGAAACTATTTTAGTCAATAGCCTCTCTTTCATCTTGAATGCTATCTAAAAGCATGGAAGGACATATCGATATCGGTATCGATATCGGTACCATGTCGATACCGATATTGCCGATATATCGGCGATATATCGACGCCATATCGCCGAAATCAGACCGAATCTCGCATTTTTGGCCAGTCGATACCCGATATCGACCATATTGACGATATATCGGTGACCTGTCGATACTGATATATCGCCGATATATCGCGATATGGCCGTCCATGTCTGAAAGGTGTGTGAAGAGAGGTGTAATGAAAGTGCAGATGCATAACATATGTCCAAGAAAAACTCTCACGAAAGCAATGCATACCTCCAGCAATGTACTCGACATTGTATTTTGTAGCTAATTCATCGTACCTGAGACAAAAAATACCACGAAAAGAGGAATGTAAGAAAACCTTGAATTACTCTTTGATTCTTTTCTGTAACTAACCGAAATAAAATTGTTCTAACAAAAATCCTTAGGTTGAATTTTTAGGTTGCATTGCCTCAAGTTGCCAAAGCAACCGTCTCTAAAGACAACATAGACCTAGTTGTGATTCAACCCTCCTTCACCATGCCTAGATCCCAAAACAATATTTGTTCACTTATTGTCACCTGTGTTGTTTGGAAAGGCATTATGTTACCGGTGTCAAGGGATGTAGAATATATTGTCTCAATTTGCTAATTGTTATGTCAATTTTAAATGTAGCTTCAGGTTCATATATGAGGCTGCATGTTAGGACATTTGGTGAAAATTTTAATACTATATAATTACCAATATACCAATAAAGTTGGCCAGATAAAAATATTTACAGAACATTTATGTCCAAAGTTGAAAAAAATTGTTCGATTGAAAGTGGATTGACAGAGCTTACATAGGCAGGTGCTTCTCTTCTGCAAGAATTGCATTGTTCAACTTTACATCATACCTGTCATAAATATACTGATATTATTCACAGGAGTAACATAAAAAAAACATTCATTTTTCTAACACTGTACAGGTGGAAGCTTTCAAAATGAAACACCAAGACATTACATTCATACATGCATATCTTCCATGATGCGCTATTTTTTGGAGCATTAGATGGACAACTTTGGACACGTTTTCAAAACATAAATAATGGAAAAAGAAGACGAAGTCAAGGCAAATTCATAATCCTGATGGTTGGACTAGAAGTTTTTTGTAAATTAAAGTACAGCAGCTCAATGCTCAATTTTATAATATTGTAATGCTCATTATATAATGTCTCTCTAATACGACAATAACACAAATGTCAATCTCATAAGAATGCATAAGATGAAAAAGGAGAATCTATTCAACGGATAAACATTGAATCGAATTTAGTTAGGTCTCTGTGAAATGTATTACATAGCAAAAGCTATCCTTCTTCGCCTCCAATCCTGATGTCTTGTGTATCTCTGGTAATCACCATCGGTCGTATGTGTTTGCCCCATTGACATCAACTGATGTGATCCTCATCGACTCCCAAACCAAAGTTGTGCATGGGCAAGAGAAGAAATGGTGGTCACATCATCCTCCCCGCAGCTATATATTAGACATGCCATATCCAAACTTAGCCCCCATTTGCTTCTGAGCACCATGGCAACCGTTCTCTTTCGTCTCACCTACTATGCACGCAACACCACCTTTACTTGTGCCTTGGCTTTCCAAACCAACCGACAATCGAAGGGAAACTCCAAGTGAGAATCCATTCATGCTCCTTCAACAACTCATAAACTATGGCGATTAAAAGTCATCTTGCTTTCGATTTGATGTATTGGATACATGGTCCACTAATGTTCTTCCTTCCAGCACCCATCCCAACATCACACCACTACAATCCTGCATGTCGATTGCAAGCGCAACTAGTCTTGGGAACTGTGATGCCAACACCCCTTTCCTAGACCAATCATCCATCCAAAACATAAACGCTTCCTCATTTCACAATCGTCGAATCAAATCACCATAACAATAGGTAGCAAGTGCATTAAACCCTTCTAAAACCCTGAAATCATCCACAGGAAATCAACCTGCTCCTCCAAAGAAATGCACATGTCATAGCATGCCTTCATAATCTGCCACAAAGCTCTACTCCTACCTGATAGCTTCGGACCCATTTTACCAGCAATGCATCATAAAAATGATGCAACCTCCCATTTTCAAGCACCCTTCATTCTTGTCTCTGCAAAATTTTCCCAGTTAACCAGACAAGTGCTTGCCCCCTCCTCAACATCTTTTCAGAGGATTCTTCTATGGATTCCATACATTCATTTCCCCACGTTTGTTGGTAAACTCCAGCTCCTGATATTCATCCCCATCTTCTCCACTACCGAGATCCAATCCATTAACATAAATGAAGGCACATCAAAGGCAAACCAAGGTGGGTAAATTACAGTCACCCTCGACCGGTCTCCAACGCCCTCCCACACCATCACCTTCAAGGCATCCATACTTGAATCACCATCGACAATTCATACTCAGACTCAAAGTCCCCACAAAAACCTACACTACCACCTTCACTCGATGTATCTCACTCTAATGCCTATACAAATCCTACCATGTTCTATGCATATTATAATAAAGGTATTTGCTCCATCACCATCACCGGTAAGCTCCAACTCTTTACACTCATCTCCATCTTCTCTGACATCAAGTCAAATCCATTAACATGCGAAAAGGGGCATAAAAGGCAAAAAGGTACGAGAGTGGCATTTGCACCCAATCGGTATCCAATGCCCTCCCACTCGCCATTGGATCCACGTCATCCATACCAAAGTCACTTCTAACATTTCATTTTTATACACAAAGCATGCCCAAAGATCCCACAAATACCTTCACTAGACTTGTCACACTCTAAGCCATGTTCAACCACTATTCTCGCATATCGGAGTAAAGGTATATATATTAAGCATATTGAGTCCCCAAAGAAACAATTGAATGTTGCATGATTGCTAAAAGCCAAAAGGCAACATATCTAACGTTAAAACCCAAACAAAGGATAAATTACAAAAAAGGGTTCCAAATATGTGTCAATTTTCAATTGAAGGTCTCATCCTTCAAATGTAAGGAAAAAGGGGCATGATCTTATTTTACTTATCTCAAATATAGGCATGTGTAAGCATCCGTGACTTTTTATGCCAATGTTAAACATTAAATTTAAAAGTTCAAGCCTCTCTTTCTTGCATTTGAACGACGTGACCTTTAATTGGGAATTGATGCATAGTTAGGGCGCTTTTTTGTAGTTACCCATAGACAAATAATAATTATGCCAAATGGTGGTCCTATCGTACCCCATCACAAGTTGTATCCACCCTCCCCCCCTTTAATCGACCATTCACCAACATGGAGAAAGACACCAACATGACATACCTCTTCATCCACAAGAACCATACCATAAAAAATCTTCTCTACATCAACATGCTCGACAGGAAGGACTAATTTAGGGTGTGAAAGCCCGCAACAAATTCAACATTTTACATAAATCATGTGTTTGTCTCCTAGCAAAAGTCCATCTCAAGTGCCACCATAAAATTATTCAACAAGGATCTTTGTGTGAGGAAATCAAATAAGACATGGTTCGCAATGCCACATGAGATCTCTCGAATCCTCAAGGTAAGGACCATTGAGACTACCGGATATATAATGTTGGAGAGTGCAATCAACATGTAAAGCTCAACCTAATCTGTTACATCATAGCTCGATGACAAGAAGAGTTTTACATGTCCAGTCTCTTAAACTCGGAGTTCCTGACCAACAATTCACGAATGACTTGCATCTGGAGCAACCACTTTCCAAACCTTTTTGTAAAAAAAGATGGTGAAATCATTAAGCCTTGAGAAGCATCCAACTTCAACTTGGCCAAGGTGGCCTCCATGTCCTCCTTACCTTAGTGATCAATATAATAAAACACATTTGTTGCTCCTCCCAAAATATGTTTGTCAACATTTTGTGCTACCACCAAACCCCACATAGCCTCGTTACTATAACATCTGGAAAGTGTCCTATGATCAATCCTACCTACTTGCAAGGCCTTAAATGTCCATTCGGGCACCATTTCGGTGACCGACCGAAACAAAATTTCGGTCAAATTTCGATCATTTCAGTCATTTTTTGTACTATGGCCCTCATATTTCGATCATTTCAGCCATTTTGGTCAAATTTCGATTTCGACAGGATATCGAAATTCGACCGAATTTCGCCGAAATTTGAGGCCATGCCTACTTCTACCCATGACTACCCCATCCTCCTCAACTATCCTATTGATAGTGTTGCTTCTTTATTTTCTTAAACACATTCAAGTGAAAGAAGCAGGTGACCACCCCCTTTAGCCAATTGTATGTGTCGAGACACAGGCTTCCGCAAAACTCTTTAATCAAGAGCCTCAAAAAAAACTCTTTAATCAAATCCTCCATCATCCCTTTGAGAAAAATTCAATGCCCGAATGGCATTGTGGAATCAAGCCACGTATGTCCCACTTACGGCAATAATTTCTTAACCTGATTTACCAAGTCCCATCACCCACGAACCTATCTCGAAAGATCTACCTCCTTTGATAAGTGCTCAAACTGCTCCTACAAACCCCTTTCTCGAAACAATCACCCAAAAAAATGATTTTTACATCTACTCCACACCACCTCATTTCAAGAAACACATGTGCCACTCCAGTCATCCCATGAAGCATCTACACTGTACAACCCTAACAAATCCATGTCTCCAATCACTCCCGAGGGCTTGATTGTTAGTTCAAATGCCTACTCCAAGCAAGTTTGCCTCGAGAACTCCAACTGCCTTGCCTGGTCACTGATGCCTTACCATTCACATCAGAAAGTAAAGGTTTCACCACGGATAGTTGCACGCTCCACTGGACCAAGCCTTCATAAATACATTCAATGACACCATTGATGGATCAAAGACCTGGCCTGGATTTGAAAAAAAAACATCACCTCCCACAAAGTTCTACACCTGCAGAAACTAATGGTCTTGTGCAACCTCCAATAAAAGCACGGCAAAACTTTATGCACTTTGCTTTGCAGCCGTAACTGTAATGGAAAACACTGCACAACTATGGAGCGATTATTATAATACATACAAAACAGTTTTTTACTGAATATAATCTGACACTTCAAATTCCAAGTTAACTGCCCAGCAGATGAAAACAAAATACTAAAAAAGCACAAAAATAAACAAAGGGCAAACAAGAATAAACGAGGTAATCTGACAAATTTACAGACTTGTATCGGTAAAGATCTATGATTGGCATAAATCTAAAAAAGTAAAGTCTGGTTAAAAATAGCATTAACTGAAGCAGTTTAAACGATCATGGCAGATGTAGAAAGTAACAAAAACAAGAATGAATGCCTACAGTCATTGACAGTATCGTTTCAGCCATGTTAGGTGAGTTCCAATGAAATTGAGCAGTTCTGGTCAAGAGTACAATACATTAATACTCTTGAGGCTACGCTCCTGACAGGCACAATTCTCCACCCTATCTAACCGACAGCACCCGATCTAACCTCCGAAAGCACCCGATCTAACCTGAACACCATCCCATCAAAAATCTGACAGATATTTAAATCCAACCGTCGATCTGCTTAAAGCAGTCAAAACAGAGTCGGGATCCACCAAACCGACACCATAGCATAGAGATCCGTCACAGGATCTATAGAAAGCTGCAAATTTCCAGACATAAATTAGCAACAGGAACCCGAATCATCTGCTATTCAGTGATTCTACACTAAGCATCAGGAACCCGCACGCAATGGAACATGAGGAAGCTCGATCCTGAGCTCGAAAACACAGATCGTGCGAATCAATACAAGAACAGAAGCGTAAGCTAGAATCTATATCTGTCTCCGTACGAGAAGAGGGAGTGTAGAGAGATGGGATTACTTGGAGAGGAAGGCCTCGTCGACGACGGCAGAGATATCGAGGAGGGGGTTGCCCATTCCCAGCAAGATGCCCTCGGACGCCATTGGCAGATCTCTCTGTTTGAAGCTGCGGGGTGGGATGCTGCGGCGAGCTGCGGTGGATCCACACCTCTGAGCAAACCTCGGGTATTTATAGACGGGGTCGGTGATGCGATGGGTTCGAACCTTTGAAAAGTGTGTTGGGTGTTGGGGGAGATCGGGGTTGGTCTCGCGCCTGTTGGAGCCCCGCCCACCTAATCCTGCGATTATTTCCTCTCTTTTTGCAAGGGAAATCTGAGATAATTTGTTTTCTTTTTCCTCTTGTTTTGAAAAAAGTGGTAGTTCGTTTCGTTCTCTCTTTTTCTGGCATTTTTACACTAATACTCCTGTACTCTTTGTAACCGGACTTCAATCAATGCAAACTTCACCACCACCATAGTATTCATTTAATATAGATTGTGTAATCCGTATCGATTTTAAAATAGATACATTCGGTATGATTTTGATATCCACAAATATCCATTTATGTATCCATATATCTGTTTTCGTATGCAAATATAAATGCAGATTTATTTATAATTATATATAATGTAATTTTATACTTTATGTCACAATATTTGTTGTAATATAATGATATAAGTACATTTAATATATTTATGTCATGTGTATATAATCTAATATGTGTATGTTTATTCGTATGCAATCAGCCACGATTTTGCTTCCATATCTATTTTTCAAAAAGTTAATAATATAATTTCCACATTAGCACTTGCATTTGTATATCATAACAGAAAAGAATGTGGGAATGTCGATATTCGTATCTGTATCTAATCGTTTGCATCCATGTACGTACGTAACCCTTGGAGAGGAGCACGTGTGTTAGATAGAGTAAGATTTTAGAAGATGCGATGTACTTGTAAATATCACAGGGCTAATGATGTTTTTTATTGAACAAGTGTTTAGGGGCCACGTTGTAAAAATACTAATATTCTTTTATATAAATCTCCACCTACTTTTTATGGTGACATGATCAATCACCCTCACCCACTCCCAACCCACCCCCTCACGTTCTCATCTGTGTTTCTCGTGCTTACCGGGCCTGTTTTTAGAGACTTGGCCCATTGTTTGGTTTACCATCATATCATGGGGGTAACTTATGAGATATATTAAAGAATATGAGCTTCCAAGGTATATGAAGTTCTTAAAAAAAATTTATGGTCGTGTCATTTAAAACAAGTTAATCAAATGAAATAAGACTGTTTACACTTGGATTTAAAATGACAAAAAATTAAATTTTGTATATTCATTGGTTAGAGATTATATGACATAAAAACTGATACATAGAAATATTTAGAAAAAAAATTAGAATCCCTATGTCCACGACGTAGGAGATTGATGACACAGCAAGGCGAGTTAGTCTCGCAATTAAACATCGTCAATGTCTCGAGGATATGGAATATTCTCTTTCGTCACGTGTTCATCAATTAGTATAGTCGTTATGTGTATTCTTCAAACATTGGTACCTCATGCTCTGCAAGATCCACTGATTAGTAGTAATTTAGGAATACATATCAATCGAGCCTTTGTGGGTCATGCAAGACATGGGTCGAGTGCTTGAAAAGTCTATCTCAAAAGGTTGAAAAGGGCTATCATAGTCAAGCTCAAGATTAGGCGGGGTCCAAAGTTCATGGATTGGTTTTGGTCCAAGCTGATCCATATTGCTTAACACCTTTAGCAAAAGCTCTCCATAAGCTGCTCGATTCTTCGTTTAATGGCAATGTTATAAATGCATGCTATTTTAATTCGTTAAAAAGAAAAGGCTCAGTCTTCAATCTTCCCCCGCGAGTTTTGATTAAGAATCTCAAAGAAGTATTATCCAGGATCAAATTCTGGTAGCATTGATGTACAATAAGATCAAATCATTCACAAATACAATGGAGACCTGGTTTCAAGAAGGTTCATATAATAATAATGGGAGACCCGTGCAAAGACTTTGGTTTCTTTTTGGGATTTTTACACCTATAATTCTGAGTAATTTCACAATTACATTCATAACTATGTATAATCGCGAATTACACTCATAACCCCGAATAGCCATTCCGTTTTAAACACATAACCCTCCGTTAGTTTAGTTCATTAACTCAACTAAATGATTGAGTTAATCTAACCAATCTGCGATTTAACGACATGCGAGGATGGACGGAGAGGGCTACAGGGTAGCTGCCTGATGTTGGAGCTTGTGGACGAGTGCTGCGGGAGCTTGAGGGCAGAAGGTTCGTTAGGGGCTTGTGGGGGGACTCGACAAGAGCTTGCACAGGGGCCAGGGGGGAGACGATGGTAGAAGGCAATGGCAGAGGTAGGGCTTTGCTGCGACGGGGCAAGGGAGGGGGGCTTCAGGCAGAAGGAAGGAGAACATCATTTTATAAATATAGATTATTTTGAAGGGTAAAATTGTCCACATATAACTTTTTCGTCTAAGTTAACGGATAATCGCAGAACTTGACATAGGGTTATGTCATTTAAGGTTAAGCATTACTCGGAGTTTCTCATGTAATTCGCGATTACGCATGATTATGAATGTAATTAAGAAATTACTCAGGGTTATGGAGGTAAAAAATCCTTTTCTTTTTTAGAGCCGATCCTCCGACACGTATTGGCCGTCCGATCTACGGGCATTGAGATTGATGCCGGTCCCGCCCTATCACTCAGCAGCCGTCACCGGAATTCCTCTTCCAAAACTGATACCTCTGTTTTCTTTGAAGCTCAATCAGCGGAATCCCTCCAGGATGCTGCAGCACTCTGCCGTGCAGTAGAGCATACGCGTCCCGGCAGTGATACCCACCACGACTCATGACCCAAAGTAGCACCTGTCGGAGCTCCTGCCAAAGAAAGAATCGAAGAGAGAAAGACGTAAAAGGAACTTGACAGGAAAATGTCCTTGTTTATTTATGCTACTGGATTTATACTTGCATCAAAGGACGTAAGGAAAAGGCAACTTCACATGATTAAACGCCATTAATAGCACGACATACATAGAACGCGTAATACAATCAACACCGAATCTTTGCAGCCCCAACGTTGGAGAATAATGAACAAATCATGAGCAGCAGCAGCAGATCATCAGCAGATGGGCAGAGGCGATCCGTTCCATCCCTGCAAGCACTCGAGCAATGGGTCGATCACCTCCCAGCTGCTGATGGACCGGAACACCTTGTCGAACTCCTCCCCCGGCGACCTCACCTTCTCCCCGGTCAGCAGCGCCGTCCCCACGTCCTCCCTAACGAACCTGTAAAGAGGGTACGACCTGCACTCCTCGATCCGGTTCCCCACCGCCGACCTCCCCTCCTCGTGCGCCGCGCGCGCTGCCTCCACCTCCTTCGGCAGCGCGGCCCTCAGCTCCTCCTCGAACTCCCCGATCCTCTGGAATATCGATGTCGTTGACTCCTTCTCCCTCTCGCCGTTGGCAAGCGCGTGCTCGACGAGCACCTGTCGGAGCTTCTGCATAAGAGGGTACGTGGAGCTGCATGGGTCATCGACGTAGGCAAACACGTGCTCCCTCTCCACGACCTTGATCAGATCCTTCTCGCAGAACCGGGATGGGTGTAGCTCCCCGTCGACGCCGGTGGTCAGCACCGTTTTTGCCACGTGGGTGACAGCGTTCTTGACGGCGAGTTTGAGGTTCTCCTCGAGGTGGCGAAGGTCGATCGCCTGGCAGAGCGCCACGAGGTAGGTGGAGCTCATCAGCTTTAAGATCTCCACCGCCTCGGCGGTCTTGCGTGCTGAGATGAGCCCAAGCGAGTTCACGTCCTGGTTGTGCTGTTCAGCGCTCTGTACGTGGTTGGTCACCGGATTCGCGAGGTACTGGAGCTCGGAGCAGTAGGAAGCCATGGCTATCTCCGCGCCCTTGAAGCCGTAATCGAGGGATGGGTTCCTGGAGGCGGTGAGGTTGGACGGAAGGCCGTTATTGTAGAAGTCGTTGACGAGCTCTGAGAACTGTGCAAACATAAGCTTCCCGATGGCAGCAATAGCGAGGCGGACGCCGTCCATGGACACGCCGATGGGAGTGCCCTGGAAGTTGCCACCGTGGAGGGCCTTGTTGCGGCTGACGTCGATCAGTGGGTTGTCGTTGACGGAGTTGATCTCGCGCTCGATCGACTTGGTGGCCGTGCGGATGACCTCGATCTGTGGGCCGAGCCACTGGGGCGAGGTGCGCAGGGCGTACCTGTCCTGCTTGGGCTTCTGTAACGGGTCTTGTTCATGGAGCTTCTTCGCCATCTTCATGTAGCTGCTGCCATCGAGGATGTGCTCCATGATGGCGGCGGCCTCGATCTGTCCGGGGTGGTGCTTCAGCTTGTGGGTGAGGTGGTCCGTGAACTCAGGCTTCCCCTGCATGACCTCGCAGAACACGGCGGAGAGGACCTCCGCGAGGACGGCGAGTACGTTGGCGTCGAAGAGGACGATAGAGGCGAGACCGGAGCCGACGGCGGTTCCGTTCACGAGAGCGAGACCTTCCTTTGGTTGGAGCTCGAAGAAGCCAGAAGGAATACCGGCACGGAGGAAGGCCTCGGAAGGGGTGAGGGATGACCCGTCAGCGGCGACGGCACGTGAGTTAGGACGTCCAGTGAGGAGAGCGGCGATGTAGGAGAGGGGGACGAGGTCGCCGGAGGCGGTGATAGTGCCGCGGAGGGGGAGGCATGGGGTGATGTTGTGGTTGAGGAAGGAGGTGATGGCCTCCAAGATCTCGAAGCGGATGCCGGAGTATCCCTGGAGGAGGGTGTTGACACGTACGAGCATGGCGGCTCTCGTCGTCGCTGCCGGGAGGGTGTTGTCGGCGTCTCTCCCGCCGGAGAAGATACCGGCGTTAAGGAACCTGTGGATGTTTGCAGAAGAAACATACAATTAATCAACTTCTCTTCCCTTCCTCGATCATAAATTATTGAATGAAATCTCCAATAATCACATAATATGATGGATGGATTATGTTAAACATTACCGCAATGTTTGATCATGCATGGGCTTTTAGATCATCGCATAGAATCCATAAGCACTATCCAAATGACGTGGCAATCATTTGGATATACCTTTTTGCAATCCCAACTTGTACATGACCAAATACAGATGGATCTAGATTTTAAACTCGGGGCCCAAATATTGTTCAACTGATACCAATTTGAATGCTCACCACATCACACAACAACCCGCCATAAAAGTTCGGTGGATCTACTTTGCTTTACCCCCAACTGTGGGTTTTTTGCGTAAGTGTTCACGTTGAATTGATATTTAGATGTAAGCCTCCAAAAATTCATATCCTACAGAGTTTTACCTAAAAAATTAGGACACTTAGATGTGTATTATTGCTAAGACGGTGACATTTGATGGCAATATAACATAAATAATGCAAATTTTTATGAGATTGTAGAGGTCAATTTGCCACCACATGATTGTAATTGGTCGATAACCAATCCATACCTACCAAAATCTACATCCATAGCCCAAAATCAATACCTACCACCGTTCGAACCCAAAGCTCGAGGTCCAATTGGGGTCAACAACCGAAATAAATCTATCTGCTTCTCTAGACTGGGAATTTAATCGTGACTAGTACAATTTGATAGATCTTTCATGCACGATAAAATAACGGACACTAAAATCCATATTAAAATATAATTTAGGTACTCAAACTTTCTGCCCAATATCAAGGTGATTCAGAGACTTATAAATGTAATAATTTGATTCTCAAACTAATTTGAAGGTAACAATATGATCTTCTGTGTGTTCAAATCATGTAACCTGAATTTAACTGTAAAGGAGAACTGAAATCATTTTGTTAACTTTAAATAAGTTTGAGACTTAGATCGTTACATTTGTAAATTTGAAGACCACAATAATATCTGATGGAAAGTTTGGAGACCTCTGTATAAAGTACTTTGTAATTTATAAACACTTAGAAATAGACTATTGAAAAAAAAAGACCAATATGAACTTTAAATACTATTGAAAAATGGAATACATTCCATAATTGGAATTATACTACTTAAAATAGGATTTTATTAGTTGTGCCCCTCTAAAATATTGCAATATCGATTGTGTCCTAAAATATTTACAATATCACTTGTGCCTCTGCCTTCTTGCGAAATTCATAGCCTTGTTCCTTTGTAATAGCAGTTATACCCTCAATTTACCTTTTATAGGAGATAACTGTAAATTTTTCAAGAAATTAGATGTACAACTGATATTCTAAAAAAGAAAGAGACATAATGAAACGGACACAATTGATAAAAAAAATACCAAACTTTATATATGACAACTTAGGCTATGATTCCTTCTTTTTTATTATAGTTATCGGAATCCATCTCCGAGGAAAGAGCACGAGATAAGACAAGACAATTCCTGAGATGGGCAGATGATCTACAAGTGGCCTTTTTCAAGCAACAAAATTGAGTACAACAAAATTGAGCTATAGTGATGGTTTTGAAAAAATCCGTCACTAAATTACCCGTGGTTAAATATATAATGACGATATTTTTCGTTGCGAAATGAGTTTCCGTACTCAAAATTAGCAACGAATATCATATCTGTCGTTATATCATTAGCAACGGTCCAGATAGCGACGCTTATCCGTTGCTATTGTTCAAAATATCATCTAATCGTCACTATTTTTTTAGTTCAAAATTTAGCGATAAGTAATTAAAATTTTGAGAAATATCATCGAATAAGCGTCGCTATGTAGACCGTTGCTAATGATATAACGACAGATATGATATTTCCTTGCTAATTTTGAGTACGAAAACTCATTTCGCAACGAATGATATCGTCATTATATATTTAACAACGGCTAATTTAGTGATGATTTTTTTCAAAAGCGTCACTATAGCTCCATTTTTTTAGTGTATTCTGGTGGACTGCATGATCCACAAGAGCGGGAAAGCCACAAAAGTAGCATCCATTTATGATCTCCCCATTATTTAAGCAGCTGTAGAGGAATGTCCGTCTCTTGCGATACATGGTGGTGGGTCTAACTTTGCATCAAATGGAAATATTAGATATATATGGACATATGCCTATGGATATATTATATATATCCCAAGTATAGGGGCTGCCATGAAGCGGCAACTAACAACCATAAAAGAGGCGTCAACCCTCCAGATCACATGCATGCATTAACTTCGGTGTCACGATGGTTATATTTTTATGTATATTTTGTCTAAACTGTAGTTAAGCGAGATTCGAATCGAATTTTTTCAGAAAGGTGAAGAAGAAGATTACCTGATGAGCTCTTTCTGTAAGGCTCCGCCTTGCTTGGTCCTGCGGTGGGAGGTAGCGCCGAAGCCGGTCGTGACACCGTAGCTATCCGTCCCCTTGTTCATGCTCTCCATCACCCAGTCGCTGCTCGCCTTCACCCCCTCCCTCTTCCCCTCCCAGAGCTCCACCCTCACCCCATCGACGGCCTTCGCCACCGCCGCGACGTGCGAGATCTTGAGCTCAGCACCCTCAAGTCGCACCAACGGCTCACGCCACTCCTCGACCATCCTCTTGACCTCATCGAGATGGCTGCCCTTCAGCTCCTCGGCGGCAGCCACCCAGTTAAGTGGGTCCTTGAGGCACAACCCGGTGGTGTTGACGCCGCCATTGACGCCGTTGCAGTACTGCACGTGGCCTTCCATGTCTCTCAGGCTATGGCTATAACGAGAGAGGACAGGGAAGGGTGGGAAAGGAGGAGGGGTAGAGGGGAGTTGGGTGGGTGGTGTGAGGGGGTCGGGTGTTGTGGGCGTGTGTATATATAAAGGTAGTAGGTGGGTTTTGCGTTGGTGCAGTTGAAGGGAAGGGAGGAGATGTCATCCGGGGGTTGGTAGGAGAGGGATTGTGGCCGTCGGATCGGGAGGGTGTGGGACGGTGGTGGGGTGAGCACGTGGACTTGGACCGTGAGAGGACGAGAAGTTGGAATCGTGTGAGGGGATAAGCTGGGAGGAGAGAGAGAGAGAGAAGAAAGAAGGAAAGTGCATTGGTTATTAGGTGAGCAAGAGACTAACATTCCATTTTTTTGCCTCGGGGGTTACAACTCCTCTTACCAATATTTTGGCTTCACCAAGGTTTTTCTAGATCCGTCTAAAATGCACATCGAGCTGGTCTATGAGTCGGATTGAACGGGCTGAGGTTCAAAGATTTCTATCCAAAGTCTGTCCAAAGTCCGTCATGAGCCGATTCATGATCTATTTTGTTCTTTTTCCATTGATTTTTTAATGGTATTTAATATTTATAAATTATTTTATTAATATCATTTATACTTTAAATGAATAATATAAGTAGTTTACATGTTACTTGACATGTAAACTATTAAATTTTATTTAAAACTAGTGCCACATATGAAAATTTGAAGTGTATCATACTGATACATGTATTGTTCAGCTTATATTTATATATTTTTTTATTTTTTACAAGTTGTACGGGGCTGACCCATGCCTAAATCTCCTAGTCCAAGCCGAATCCATGAGAGGGTTGGGCGGGCTCCCAGCCCATTGGCCAAGTCTATATTTTTCTAATGCGGTCAAATCTTTACACTCCGTTTTATCTTCATATAAATGATCTTTATTTCATCCAAAAGTATTCTAATTGTTTATTCTTTATCTCACGTTCTTCTTTCTTTCTCTCATTTCAGGGGTGGATCCGATATATTTCACTTGCATGGTATCCTAATTTTGTAATAAGATCCATTCTAAAGGTTTATTTTTTTTAAAATGCATACAAAGCCATGTAATGGTCTAGTAGTGTTGTTGCTGATTATTAGTGCATAGACTCACGTTGAAAGCCACCAAACCAATTAAATTTAAAATATCAAAATTTAGGTAATATTGATATAAAATGAGAATTAAACTGACTATCCCTCCCATTATTTGTAGAACTCCTTATAGATGATTTAACGTTTTTTGTTTTATTTAAGCATGAAATTATGTGCTTGAAAATTTCACTTGATAAATTAGCCATAGAGATGAAATTAAAAGGTTTAAATTATTAGATTTATCAAAAATTAAAAATACCATCAAAGTTAATGATCCATTTAAAAAATTCACCTTACTAATTTATTTAAATAAGATTTATTTAAACTTTAAGTTTATCAAGTTTGAAAAAATATATCAGATTAAACTATTTACTCTATTTAAAAACATCATTTGAAATGCAATAAATTTTTATTTTTGAAGATGCATATGAGAGACCATTTAAACCGATAAATTTTAAAATATTAAAATTATAAAATAATTTGATATAAAATGGGATTCAGGCTCATTTCTCTCTTCCATTAACTCTACTACTATTTATATATGAATCAAATTTTACTGTTTCTTTAACGACATATTTTTCTTGTTTAAAAACTTATTTAAAGCCTTAGAGATTAATTTAAAAAGGTTTAAATTATTAGTTTTATAAAAAAAATAAAATCATCAAGTTATTAATCTATTTGAAAATTCATCTTACTAATAGATTTAAATAATATTTAAATTTAAGTTTATTAAAATTGGAAAATATATTCCTTTAAAATATTAACTCCATTAAAATATATCATTTGAAATATAGTGATGTTTTCATTTTTAAACATACATGATAGCTGTAAACTTGGCCCTCCTTGATAAATTTCCGGATTCTGCCCTTTCCTCGCTAGTGTTGTATGCCTTTCCCCTACTTCAGCTTTCCCCCATGACATCATTACCATTGTATTATCGCAAATATGTTCGATAATATATTTGAAAATGATTTCTTTTTCAAGTTTTTTTAAAGAAAGCGGACTGTTTACTCAAAGATGAACAGGGTAGCAAATCCATTACAAATAAGTGCACATGGGCTCACATATAGTACATCCAAAGATGAACATCAGACTCCCTTATATGCACCCTCCCCTGAGCGAGGCATGAGGAGGAGGAGGAGAGGTTGTGAGAGAGTGATGCAGAGTAGTAGAGGAGTTAACTTAGCAAAAAGACTACCAAGAAGAAAACAAGGAAGGATTAGAGCTACTGGGATCTACCTAAGACTGCGAAGAAAATATTGTGTAATGATGCTTATCCCCAGCAACGATGTTAAAATGAATATGTGGAAATTGATGCACTAAGTATGTCATTGTGTCCATGCAAGATCTTCAAATAAATAACATAATGAACCTACTTAGAAATACCCTGAAAACGTATTGTAGAAAGATCAAAGCGTTGAACATTGGGACATGAGTAAACTGTCACAAGAAATGGAGAGTTTCTCCTAATATTCGATTGGGATATATCAAGGGTCGATAATTTATATCAATGCAATATATATTGAGGATTTAGGGTTGTTTGGTCCATATCTTTGTCATGGATGCAGGTAAGCTAGAATCTAGCACCATAGAGTGTTGTTTCATTAGCAAAATAAATGATTGTATTGGATACCTACTTTATGACCTTGAGATTCTTACAAGATTTCATCTCCAAGGATATGATTCTTAAATGTCTTGAGAATCAAGATGAAAATAAAGTGAAGAAACTCACTTAATCTTGAAAAGATAATGAGACTTCTGAAATCGGAAACTAAATGAACAATTAAAGATGAAACACTCATACCTCTTCAAATGAGTTTGAGGATGGATTCAATGTTTTAGTTATGTCTGACAGTAATCTGACTTCATATGATGAAGTATCTGAGGATCATGACATGGAAAGATAGATGTTAGCAATTATATTCTATAATTTTCATTTTCTTTGTGAATTCTCAAACTGCAACGAAAGCTTCACCAGTAGATTTACATATTTTTATGATTTCAAAGGAATTTTGGAGGTCTTAATGCATTTTCTGGCTATTTGTACGAGGAGCAGATTCATCAATGCTCCTCTCTACTCTACTGGGAACGGCGACGACCACCTGCCACCAATCTTCTCAGGGCTGGAAAAATAGAATGGCAGCACCTGCTACCTGTCACTGTGATGCCCGTTGGCTGGAAAGGTATATACCTCTTTATAAACCAGTTATTAAGTAAATCATGTTGCCAATTTTCCGTCTAGAATTACTACAGTAATTTTGTTTAATTATATAGGTGTAACGTATACCTTCCCGTGGTAATTTGTCTCTTGCCAAACGCTGGTAAGAATCCTTACAAGCAAAGAACCAAATGTCAGGTGTGAATGTGGATCACGTGATCATATTATCGTCTGTAGCTTATTACTTTAAACAGCTTATCTTCATTTTTTAAAGATTGATTCGATGGGAAATATAACTAATAGTCTAATACCATAGTATCACATGCGTGATAAAGATAATACCGTAGTATCACGTGCTCTCTTTTTTACATGAATAAGCCAATCTTAAAATACCGGCAAGGAAGCCATTTGTATCGATGCCAAAGACCTACGTCCACCCATGGTTTTAAAAAAAGACAAAGATCACGACGTCCATCTGCATGTAAATCTGATTGTGGGATATCACAATTTCAACAAGCACTCCTTAATTCTTGTAGTTATTAAACCATTTCATGGGTTTGTTTTATCGAAACTTGTTTTCTCTCCCAAATTAAATGCTGTCCAAATTCTTACCCATCTTACGTGACTATGCAAATAAAACTGTCACTTCGGATAAAAAGGATTCTGCTGTAAATGGTAGAGTCGTCAGATCGTAAATGGATGACATCAAGATGCGAGCTCATTATCCACAACCTCCTATGTAGGTAGTTCAATTATCATTCGGACCACTTGAATTACAACACCGAGTGAAATTGCCATTTACAACAGATGATCAGTTCCCCACTACGATCATCTTGGGATATATTAATTGCATTTATAACATATGTTTGAAGTTACTATATATTTAAATTTACAAAACATTTAATAATTTTTTTGTACCTTTACATCAATTTTACTACATATTAATAGCGCATGTCATATTTCCATTATGATTTGAGCAGGTCTTTGAACGCATTCTCGGGTTTATAAACCATATCTTACACATTGTATTATCTTAGTTTGACAAACCGATGGAAAGTAAAGGATGGTGTTCGGTAAGGGATGATGACACCTCCGTTGTTGTCTTCGTCAATATGATGCCAAATTGGGTTCCAAATATCTCCGCTCACCTACTCACCACTGCTTTCATTACAGCTCAACCCATAATTAAAACGCGTCATTAATTAGTTTTCCATGTCATTCTTTGCGATTGCTTTAAATTATGCTATGACTCCTTATTGAACATGTATCCATCTGCGGGAGATCACCTGTCTGTCAACATGAAGTGTCCAAGGATACGGTGTTCCATCTCAGGCCCAAACACAAGAAAGTCCTAAGGGGGTCAAGAATACGATTGAGATGATCGATATTAATATGGACCTCTTGAGTTCTAAGCCGGAAATTTGTGTCGCATGGTGTTGGGTTAAGTCCCACAATGAGCGCAACCCTCGTATTTAGTTGCCACCATTTAATTTGAAATCCTAAACAGGCTATCGGAGGTAATATGAAGGAAGGTGAACATAACGCCAAGTCATCATACCCAAGGTTTTAAAAATCGATCCGGACATTGAACCGGTCAGTCTTTGGTTAATTTGGTCCAATCGGGTCGACCGTCGGTCCAAACCGGTCGAACCATTGATGACGTCAGCATGACGTCATCATTCTTATCGACTCGGAGAAAACCGGACCCGGCTTAATTTACTGGTCAGACCGGTCGGACCGGTTTTTTGAACCAATAAAACATGATACATATATGTAAGTGTGTATTTATACATCAACGAAATAATCGTTAGGAAATTCAAATCTTTAAATAGAATAACATGATTGACTATTTCGAGTAAAACTCTACAAATTTAGTCTCATTTTCTATAATTATATATGAATATAATATTATAATCATTTATTTGTAGTTGTTTCAAGAAAATTACTCTAAGAAAGTATTGACATAACGCATATTCCAAAAAATATGAGGACATATCTTATATCTAAGAAGGACATACATGATAAAAACCTCATTATTTCATTATTAAACCTTTAGTTTTGAAAATTATCAGATCATCAAAACTGGATCAATCCGAGTCAGTGGTCAGATCCGATTTTTAATTTTTTTTATTTTTTTTGAAATAAACTACAAAGAACCGGCCAAACCGACCGGGTCAGGGCCGATTCTCGATCCAACCAGTTCGACCGGTCGGTCCGGTCCGCTTTTTTAAACCCTGGTCATACCCCTTTTACCATATGCGACACATACACTGCAATGGACGGGACAAAGGATCACAACCCCGTGAGGATTAGCTAACTCCAGAAACCCGTCCTCAATTCGTTTGCGCAAGCTGCAACTAGCGTGCATGATGTCGGAATCATTAGTAGTCGCCGATCAACCTTACGAGTAACGATAGCAAATTCCTTCCCGGACCTTGTACACACCGCCTATGACAGTATGTGATATATAGATGTTTTTTATATTCCTATCAAGTTTATATATATTTTTCGAAAAAAAAGGGAAAACACTTGGACTGCCATCCAGTGATGCTAAAAGCAAATTTACAAGTCAGTGGTGATAAAAACAAAATTTTCTTTATCAACTTTGGTGATTCGTTCCACCATAAAGATACGGAATATATGGAACTTCCTAATTCCACTATAATATTTTAAAAGAACATGTAAATATCACTTGAAAGTAAAGAAATTGAAAGTAAAGAAAGTAAGCAAATATATTCCCAACATAGCGGTTAGTCCTGCAATGAAAGTTGTATTGCGAACGGTGGATACGTCCAACATTAAAAATTCCATCTTTGGCACAAAAAGAGGCAATGGGTGTGAAGCAGATTGTAGAATGGATTTTCAGAGTAAAACCAAAACTCGAGAGGGGTGGGTCGATGAATATTAGGAAGTATATTATCCCTTGTTTTGATCCATTAATTTGTCACAACTGGAAACCAAACCGGGGGCTGCTCATTACCATCGGGGGCTGCTCATTAGTATTGGCTCAAAAATTTAGGTCGGAGTTTGGTTGAATCATTCCACATGGTATTATTATACTGAATCCGATGCCCACCTGAGAAAGTTGCCACATGCTCTCAATTCTCTACTTTACGATTACGATGTATGTTAAATTTCAGGTTTGGATCTACGATGTATACTGTCAGCCATCCCGGAGGTATTCTGTACAATCAGAGCAAGTTGCTGTCGTTATCTCTCGAACGAAATTCCACAGATCAGATTTGTCGTGAAAAAATACCAAAAGGATCCAATCGCAGTTGACGCATATACAGATAGAATCGACAAACAACCAGCAATCCATGTGCTTGGGATTCCTGTGGCGCAGGCCATATGAACCGATGATTTTAAAATATAATTGCTTCTACTTTGTAAGGTGAACAGTAATCCGAAATCAAGACCCAACGACTCCATGAAATTAAATATTTTCATGTGAAACTAAGATCCAACGAAATGATGGGATAGCGAAATCACAAGCAAAGAACTGATTCCAACAGATTCCAAACTCGTACGTAGATTATACTTCCAGATATTCATGCATGCAGGTACAAAGCCGATGATAAGGTCCACAAGTGTCCAGAACTCGACGTGATACGTATTTTTCTATTTACCACCATGGGGTACATACGGATAGGCGGGCGGCGCCGGTGCCGGAGGCCCGTAATACTGCGGTGGGGGCGGGCGGCGGCGACGGCCGATGAGGTAGCAAGTGATGGCCATGATGAGGAGCAGCAGGATGACCGGCAGGGATATGGCGAGGCTGTGGTAGTGGTGCCACATCTACGATGATCCAAGTAGTTGCAAACTTGCAGCAGCAGAAGAAGAAGAGCAGGCAAGGAGGGAATCACCGCAGTTGTACGGTGCAATAAACATAAGAGATGATATAGTTTCATCTAATTCTTATGTATGGATATATACTAAGGAGGAGACCAAATTTGTAGCTTTTCAACGCGTGTCAAGTGGCATGACGCGTCTCACTTGCCACAGCAACTATGTATAAATAAATAAATATAATTTATCTGATATCCTTGTCTCTCAGTTACAACCGGATGCATTCAGGTAATACCAAATAATTTGACGTATAGATTAATTATATAAGAAATATCGGAATTTTTTAGTGTCAAAGAACTCCATATAAGAAGGGCATGCGATATGCATGTCAAAGAACATTATAGAGAATAGTAGATGTATAACGCAATTTCCCTAACTAATTTCCAGAAACAGAAGATATAAACAGTTTTTTGCAGATTGGAGGCAACTCGATATTGCAATTAACCTGAATAGAGGAGATTATTGGCAATGAACCCCCCATGCACCCTCAGTTTATGGTTAGCTGTTGGCGATGCGTTTTAAATAGAGAAAAATGAGGCATATATGCAAGTGGATTGATTTAATTAATGGTGTTGTTTTTGAGATGGAGTAGGTAGAGATACTTATGGATGAGGACTCTTGTTAGCTCAGCTGCTCCATCAATTAATTCTCTTCCCTCGCAAAAGCAGATGCTATTCTGGATATCTCGATCATATACGTTTGCGGCCGTTTTTAACAGTGATGCATCTTTTGGCTGCTTCTCGGAAACTCGGGCACCGTTTCAGGAAGGCATTTTGACGTGACTTCATCATCAAATCGCGGCATCGTGAGATTTCTTGATATATATCACCACACGTTTGATGTACTATTAATTTGACGTTCTTGAATTTGGATATCCGTTTATACGGCATTCATGATATTACATTCAATAATGTTCGTATTAAACAATATGAAATTTAGGGAAAAAATTCATATTTTGCATTTAATATTCATAAACAATGTAACAACTACAGAAATAACAAAAAGTACCACCAATTTGCATTTCATTAATTTACACACACATATATATACAACATGTAACAAAAAAACTGAGAGTGTATACATGTCTCCCAAAATGTACAGAAGAGGAAGAAAAACACTATTACAGAAACAGAATCAAAAACTGTAATAACTATACCGTCTCATATAGCAGCGGATGCTCGGTATCATCAATCAGTTACTACGACGCAAACTTTTTACCTGACAAATATGAAAGGAACAAAAGGACGTCAATGAATGTTGTGTACATTCCAACATATAACATATATAACATGCAATTTAATGGTTTCAAAAGAAAACAAGTAAATATGCAATGATAATTAAAATTTTTAAACTACTTGCGTGGAAAATAAAGTTCAAGCTGTTTTATTTGCAAACACCATGTTCATCATCACTCCAATATTTTTCATATTTACATACCATTTTCATATATAGTAATTGACCCATATGTATATTATTTTCTTCTTGTTACTTAGAGATCCTATTAGTGGATCTTGATATTGAGGATGATGTGTTTCTGATCCGATCATTGATTTTACCTAATTTCTCAAGTCTAGTAGATAGTCTGTGATCTTGGTCTGAGTGTGACTTCACACTATAACTCTAAGGCTGAAGAGTGTCTTAAGATTGGGGTGCCTCCGTAAGCATGCAGTGAAGTGTAATGCATCCTAACTAAATTCCCAACACATCCACTTAATACTCAAAGTAGTAATTTTGAGATCCAATGAGTTGTCGTTGTTTTGAGGATTTATGATAAATGATGATTCCTTACCAAATCAAATTATTAGTCAAACTCAACTGTGATTGATCTCAACACTAACCCAACACAATTGCAGTTGATCGCATCTCTTAGCCAACTCAACTATATTTCATTTCGATGCTAAATTATAACTCCTTCATATTCAAATATAACTGATTCAGATGTAGCCATTGTCAAGTCTATTGGAGTAAATATACCAAAACTCAAGCGGTGAGGAAGTCTCCTAAGAGACCCTTCCGTCTCGCTCTCTAATTGGAAGTGTGGTCCAATAGAGGGATATGTCTACTCCAAAATTACGCCACTGAGATGGGTGAGAGAGACTCTCCAAAAAAGTCACTCTAGAAATCGATCTGATCGGTACGGGCTAACGAGCTCGTATGAAAAACTAAAATAGAGGGACCCCTAGCCTAGATACCATAAAACAGAGGATCAACGAAACTGGTCAAAAGTCGGGATCCCAACGAGGCATAAAAATACTGCTGCCCTAATTGAACTTCCTATCTCCCACCCAGTTGAAGGTCACTGCACCATCGCATGGTCAGATGTAAGAGTCATAATGACTGGCACAATATCAATTGTCATTGATTCTTAAAACCATCTAGGCTCATTAATTATATAATCTTACCTCCATATCTTATATGATTGGCTTTACAAGTCTAATTGATCGGTCCACACCATCAATTATAATAAGCGATATCCATATCGTAGGTTACACTAACGATCATTGATGAGGATTTTTAATATTGTAGAATACTTATAATTTCACTCAAAACCTCATGAAATCTGGAATCAAGGACTGATATGAATTTGAGATCTAATTCGCATAAAACCCCCAGTTTTAAAATTTTTAAAACGTGCAATTTGGAGCTTTTGAACAGATCTGGAATTTGGGTTAATTTTACACTAAAATCCCCTAATTATAAGTTGTTAAAACATGGATTTTAGGTCTAATGAACATATCTGAAACTGGGGTTTAATCCACAATAAAACTCCCAAACTTTTTAGGTTGTTAAAATATATATTTTAGAGGTAATGAACATATCTGAAACTCGGGTTTAATTCACATTAAAAACCTCCAATTTTAAGTTGCTAAAACATGGATTTTAGAGTTAATGAACAGATATGAAACTGTGCTTTAATCCACACTAAAAAACCTCTCAATTTTAAGTCGTTAAAATATGGATTTTAGAGCTAATGAACAGATCTGAAGATGGGTTTAATTCACACTAAAAATCCCATATTTTAAGTTGTTAAAACATAGATTTTAGAGCTAATGAATAGATATGAAGATGGGGTTTATTTCACACTAAAAGCCCATAATTTTAAGTTGTTAAAACAAGAATTTTAGAGGTAATGAACAGATTTGAAAATAGGCTTAAATTCACACTAAAATCCTCAATTTTGAGTTGTTAAAATATGGGTTTAAAAACTAATAATCAGATCTGAAACTGAGGTTAAATGCATGCTAAAATCTCCATTTTTAGGTTTGTTAAAACATGGTTTTAAGAGCTAATGATCAGATCTGAAACTAAGGTTAAATTCACACTAAAATCCCCAATTTAGAGTTGTTAAAGTATGGGATTAAAAGTTAATAATCAGGTCTGAAACTAAGGTTAAATGCACACTAAAATCCTCAATTTTGAGTTTGTTAAAACATGATTTTAAGTGCTAATGATCAGATCTGAAGCTACGTTTAAACTAAGGGTGCCTTTGTAAGCATGTGGTGAAGTGTAATGCATCCTAACTAAATTCCCAACACATCCACTTAATACTCAAAGTAGTAATTCTGAGATCCGATGAGTTGTCGTTGATTGAGGATTTATGATAAATGATGATTCCTTACCAAATCAAACTATTAGTCAAACTCAACTGTGAGTGATCTCAACACTAACCCAACACAATTGCAGTTGATCGCATCTCTTAGCCAACTCAACTGTATTTCATTTCGATGCTAAATTATAACTCCTTCATATTCAACTATAAATGATTCAGATGTAGCCATCGTCAAGCCTATTGGCGGAAATATACCAAAACTCAAGCGGTGAGGAAGTCTCCTAAGAGACCCTTCTGTCTCGCTCTCTAATTGAAAGTGTTGTCCAATAGAGGGATAGGTTTACTCCAAAACTACACCACTGAGACAGGCGGGAGAGACTCTCCAGAAAAGTTGCTCTAGAAATCATCTCGATCGGTACGGGCTAACGAGCTCGTATGAAAAACTAAAATAGAGGGACCCCTAGCCTAGATACCATAAAACAGAGGATCAACGAAACTGGTCAAAAGTCGGGATCCCAACGAGGCATAAAAATACTGCTGCCCTAATTGAACTTCCTATCTCCCACCCAGTTGAAGGTCACTGCACCCTCGCATGGTCAGATGTAAGAGTCATAATGACTGGCACAATATCAATTGTCATTGATTCTTAAAACCATCTAGGCTCATTAATTATATAATCTTACCTCCATATCTTATATGATTGGCTTTACAAGTCTAATTGATCGGTCCACACCATCAATTATAATAAGCGATATCCATATCGTAGGTTACACTAACGATCATTGATGAGGATTTTTAATATTTTAGAATACTTATAATTTCACTCAAAACCTCATGAAATCTGGAATCAAGGACTGATATGAATTTGAGATCTAATTCGCATAAAACCCCCAGTTTTAAAATTTTTAAAACATGCAATTTGGAGCTTTTGAACAGATCTGGAATTTGGGTTAATTTTACATTAAAATCCCCTAATTTTAAGTTGTTAAAACATGGATTTTAGGTCTAATGAACATATCTGAAACTGGGGTTTAATCCACAATAAAACTCCCAAACTTTTTAGGTTGTTAAAATATAGATTTTAGAGGTAATGAACATTATCTGAAACTGGGGTTTAATTTACACTAAAAACATCCAATTTTAAGTTTCTAAAACATGGATTTTAGAGCTAATGAACAGATCTGAAACTGTGCTTTATTTCACACTAACCCCCCCCCCCCACACAATTTTAAGTTGTTAAAATATGTATTTTAGAGCTAATGAACATATCTGAAGATGGGTTTAATTCACACTAAAAATCCCATATTTTAAGTTGTTAAAACATAGATTTTAGAGCTAATGAGTAGATTTGAAGATGGGGTCAATTTTAGAGCTAATGAGCAGATCTGAAGGTGGGGTTTATTTCACACTAAAAGCCCATAATTTTAAGTTGTTAAAACAAGAATTTAAAACCCATAATTTTAAGTTGTTAAAACAAGCATTTTAGAGCTAATGAACATATCTGAAAATAGGCTTAAATTCACACTAAAATCCTTAATTTTGAGTTGTTAAAATATGGGTTTAAAAACTAATAATCAGATCTGAAACTGAGGTTAAATGCATGCTAAAATCTCCAATTTGGGTTTGTTAAAATATGATTTTAAGAGCTAATGATCAGATCTGAAACTAAGGTTCTCCATTTTTGAGTTGTTAAAGTATGGGATTAAAAGTTAATAATCAGATCTGAAACTAAGGTTAAAGGCACACTAAAATCCTCAATTTTGAGTTTGTTAAAACATGATTTTAAGTGCTAATGATCAGATCTGAAACTAAGTTTAAATTCACACTAAAATCCCCAATTTTGAGTTGTTAAAGCATAATTTTAAGAGTTAATAATTAGATCTGAAACCGAGGTCAAATTCACACTAAAATCCCCAATTTTGAGTTTGTTAAAATATGATTTTAAGAGCTAATGATCATATCTGAAATTGAGGTTAAATTCACACTAAAATCCCCAATTTTGAGTTGTTAAAATATGTTTTTTAGAACTAGTAGTTAGATCTGAAATTAAGGTTAATCACATTAAAATTCTCAATTTTGAGTTTGTTAAAATATGATTTTAAGAGCTAACGATCAGATCTGAAACTGAGGTTAAATTCACACTAAAATCTCAATTTTGAGTTGTTAAAACATGATTTTAATAGCTAATAATCATATCTGAAACTGAGGTTAAATTCACACTAAAATCCCTAATTTTGAGTTTGTTAAAAGATGATTTTAAGAGTTAATGACCAGATCTGAATCCGAAGTTAAATTCACACTAAAATGCTCAATTTTGAGTTGTAAAACATGGAATGAGAAGGAGATAATGGGGATAAATCTCATAGATAGCAACAAAAAGGAGGTCTTGGATTGTACCTTATAATCCTCAATTGGGAATCAAAGTTGCATGCAACTATTGACTGGATAAGGAGCTCCAACACATTAAACTTTGTCTGAAATTAGTTCTCCAACAACTCCTTGAACTCCAAATGAAGTGGAATTCGGGGAATATATGGAGGGAATAAAGAGGGAGAGGTTGTTGCTTATATAACCAAAGTAGAGGGTCTAGAGGCTGACAAGTGGAAGGGTTTGGGGGTCAAATGGAAATTTTTTGAGAGGGCAAGTGGAGACTGCTGGATTTTTTCCAGCAGTCTGCTATTGTTTTAAAAAAATTATTTTATTTTTTAAACCGAAATTTCGCTTTATTTGACATACTTAAAGTTGATCGTAATCGCGCCTCAAGTTTCTGATTTCGATGCGTAATATCTCGATTTGATCGTATCTAAATGATGATCAATATGAGGATATATTCATATACTTTAGATCGTAGATTAATTTCCAAAATTCTTGAAATAAGGTCTCGGTTTATGACAAAATTTTGTGATTTTAAAATGTAAAACTATCTCTTATTGACGAACGGTTGATTTCATTGGTCTTATTTCATCGAATCGGATTTTTGGGTAGTCTCGATGTGTCTTACGGCTTCTGATTTTACGTTGCAGTTTTTCTGTGACACACTTTACGATATCGATGTTCAGCCTATGTCATCTGAATGACTTTTGATTTACGACTTATAGGCTGATTTAGGTTATTTAATATTGATTGGTAATTTTATTGGATTAGTCAGACCCTAATCGGGATGAATTTGGGTTTAATCGGATTCAGATGATACAATTAATCACCATGAAAGCACATGAATAATAAGACAATATAACTGTGATGGTTGGACACATTTTACCACTCCAAAAAAGAAAATTTACTCATAAGAAGATAACGTTAATATAACTCTCTTCGTTCTCTCGTTGTCTCCTTCTCTTCTCTCCCTCTCTCACATTGTTGATCTTGTGACGGTTTGTATATGATGCTCTCACTCCATCTATATATAACCTAAGTACAAAACTCATAATCTGATTCATGAAAAGTCTCCACATAAAATACAATTCAATTCTATTTATGATTATGAGCATGCATCCTCCGTTATTGCTAATCTTAACAGTGCGCATGGTCTTAAATATCTCCTTTTGACGGTTGTGATTGTTACCCAACCACCTCGACGTCTTTTTAGGAGAAAATATCAAAGGATATGGACGTGATGTAATGTAAGGTGTCATGTACTAACCTGTACGATGCAAGGTATTTGAAACAAAATATATAGCATTAATAAGTTACCTTTTATAACATCACGGACTTAGGACATCGACATGCTATTGAGGAAAATTTATCATGATAACTTTTAGGTTCGACTCCAAGTGGACATGTTGATAACCACTCAAAATGCTAACTAAGTTGTTAAGTAGTAATTTCCATAGGTTATAATGCAACATCCTTGTTTGTGATATGACATATTGCTTATTCCTAGTAATAGTAGCGGTTACATGCTCTGGGCTTAGTCCCTCTCGGATAGCTCATTTCACTATCATAGGGAACTTATTCTGATACCATTTGTAGCATCCTATGTTTAGATCAACATACAATTATCAAAGAAAACTGATCTCGACAACTTGTTGCGTTTGGATGCACGTGGATCCATTGACAACAACACAAAATGCTTAGGTTCAAGTTGGTAAATAGTATCCCCACCGACCCTTTATATTGTGTGTGTTAAAATTGAGATCATATATGTTTGGGGTGTTAGACATTTGTATCCCAAACATACATATATGAATAAGGTATTTTTTGCACATGTACCCTTTTGACCTTTTCCCTATTCATGCCCCTTACTTTTTTGCAACTATATACCTATGCTGTATATTCTTACAAAATTTACAATGTTGCAATTCCCTCAACTAATAATATCGTATACAGGCCCAAGTAAAGTTAAGTAGATAAATGTTTTGAAAATAATTTGAGAAGGTGCAAGAGTCGAAATTCTTATAAACAAGTCCACGTGAATCCATCAACACCAGAAAATCTTAAATGAGTAGTTGCCTCGGAAATTAGTAGAAGGAACCCAAATGTGAGTCTCTTATACTATATGCTATTTTATTGAGATTGTTGTTCCTATTTAGCATTCATTTCTAAGACTTTATTATAAATAACAATAAATTGATAAAACATGAAATATTCGTGTGTCTTCAAAGTCACCGGGAGAGAGAGAGAGAGAGTTAATGTTACACATGTTTCCAATAATTCTCACCTACTGCCTACAGGAGCTATTAAGTTGGTGAACAAATACATAGTTAATATAAATAAAAGTCTACTCCATCTTTATAATATATCATTTTTTGTCTGCATAAAAAAACAACATTACGATCAATTCTAGATACATATCTAAACTACAATCCACTCAAGTCTAAACTGAAAATTCCAAACATGTGATATTTAAGGCAATTAATACTATCGGAAATTAAGTTTTGTTCAAAAAAATTCACGATTAATTCTTCCTTCACAAAAGTCAAAGCAATTTGACATTTTGTATATCTTTATATCAGTAACACAACGAAATTTTGTTGCAAACAAATATGCACAAGGATAGAAGAGGTATAAGCCTTTGAGTGCTGGGTTTTAATTGCAAATGATCCAGTAAATCTTAAAGCACAAGCGATATGCAAAAACCTGCTGTAATTTAAACTAGGGTGTATACCCGCACTTCGCGACGTGAGTATTTTGTCAAGATAATGTATAAGAATATATTGGGATCATAATATGTAAAGTATGAACATATTGCGAAGAAATTGTAATGATCTGGAAGGTATGCTTTCCAAATAGCATACTTTATTTTCTTGACTTAAAGATAATGTGTTATACAATAAATAGTAGACATCTAATCAAAATAAGGACAAATAAAAGAATAAAAATTCAAACTGAGAAGGAGAGGTGGGGGAGATTGTTAGAAAAAAGTGTATCTGGTTTTTTTATTAGTGTTAGTCACATCATAGTTGATATTTATTAGATTTATAATATCTTATGTTTTTTTAGAAACATATTTTATTGTATTGTTTTATACTTTCTCTTACATATATCATATATATTAGTAAAATTTTAATTTAATTTTTCATCTTATATTTAGATTTATTATATATATTACGATCATGTGTTACATACACGTATATATTCATATAACAGATTCTATACATCCCACTGTTTAAATTTATTTATTTAAAATCTAAGAATTTCTAATTATTTTGGAAAGTTTTTTTTATGAATTTTATTTTATTTTATTTGTTTTATTTTTTATGTCATTTTAGTTCAACCGTACGTATAAATTATTTATATTTTATATATTTTTATCCAATTTACATCTAATATTTTTTATTTTATTTAGTTTTTATTTTATTTTTTATGTTATATTTTTTTATTAAGTTCTAATTTTGAAAAAAATAATATTCAAATGTATATGAGTGTAACATCTAACAATTTTTATTATAGCTATCAAATTGCTCAAAAATTATGAAAGAAGATTTTTTTATGCCTTAATATATTTTTAGTATTTTAGTAATTCTTTATTTTGAAACATATTTTGATTTGTTATTTCTAAAAATAGCAAAACTAAATCATAAATTAAACAAAATGAGGACTTGAAGTAAATAGAACTTTAAAACACCAGATAAATTTTGAGGAAATAAATAAGTTATATAACATAAAAGAAGAAATAATGAAAGACTTAGAATATTTGGTTGGAAAAAATCTAGTTGAACTCATGTATTTATGGAACAATACATAAATTTAAAATCTATGAATTTTTAATTCTTTTAGAAAGTTTTTTATGAATTTTATTTCATTTTATCTATTTTATTTTTTATGTTATTTTAGTTTAACCGTACATATAAATTATTTATATTTTATATATTTTTATCTATTTTACATCTAATAAATATTTTATTTTATTAGTTTTTATTTTTTATGCTATATTTGTTTATCAAGTTCTAATTTTGAAAAAAAATAATATTCAAATGTATATGAATGTAACATCTAACAACTTTTATTATAGCTATCAAAATGCTCAAAAATTATGAAAGAAAATTATTTTTATGCCTTAATATATTTTCAATATTTTTAGTAATTTATTATTTTGAAAAATATTTTGGTTTGTTATTTCTAAAAATAGCAAAACAAAATGATAAGTTAAACAAAATGAGGACTTAAAGTAAATAGAACTTTAAAACATCAGATAAATTTTGTGGAAATAAATAAGTTATATTACATAAAAGAAGAAATAATGAAAGACTTAGAATATCTAGTTGGAACAAATCTATTTGAACTCATGTATTTATGAAAGAATACATAAACTTAAACTATTTATTAAACTTTTAAATATTTAATACTTAATTTCAAAAAAATGCATTTATTTCTTTCCAAAATAGTAGATTTAAAAGTAAAATAGTACTTTTAAAAGGATTGTTTAATATATATTTCAAATTTTTATAAAAGATATGGATAATATATACTTTGGTCTTTATTTAGTTAGTATCAATATATTTTAAAATTTAGAAAGAGGATTTTTTTAAATATAAAAGTTGAATTGATGGAGAGAGAGAAAGGGAGGGAGTGAGAGAATATATATAGAGAGGGGAGAGAGAGAATACGATTAGAGAGAAATAGAAAGAGGCGTGAGTGAGGGGGAGAGATAGAAAGTGAAAAGAAAAAGATGGAAGATGACGTGTTTGGATGGAGAGAGAGAGAGAGAGAAAGAAAGGAGAGAGAGTAATGGATGGAAAGGAGGAGAGAGAATGAAACGGTTAGGAGAATGGGAGGGGGAAGGATAGGGGAGTGCCACGTGTCAGAAAAAGGCAGAGGAGATGAAAAACCCACTATTAGTAGTATTATAGATATTCATGAGGCTTATCTTGCAAATCCCCCTCGCCCCGCCGCATGAGGAGCGTGAGGATAACGCCATGTACTCAATTGGCAGGAGGGTTGTTTAAAAAAACGATAAAGACATGAGGGTATAATTTCAATGTTGTTGCTTGCCCTCGTGAGGCACGTGAGGATGTTGTGCTTCAATGGCATGATGGGCATAGTTCTCAGGTCCTTCGACCTTAGATGCGCCATGTGGCAAGGTTATGACTGTCACGATGGACGATCCTACGAGCTCGTTTGGTTACTGGGGTACTGATGAATCCACATTTCATCATCTTTATTCTATCTTTTTGGCACCAAAAACCCTAGCAAATGCCTGTAAATCGCATTAAAATCATCATCTTAGCATTCATGCATGTGCATCCAAACAGTGTATAAATTACTGTAATTAAGGCCAAAATTATAGAATAAATAAAGAAAAGAAAAAGAATAAAATATTATAAATATTTTATGACCCAAAACCCCCGAGACCTAGGCATCTTGATGAATAGGTCGACAAGGAATAAAGTAGGGGGAGATAAGGTCAGAAATACAGTCAAAATACCTATTCATTCTATTCATTCTTTATTCATTTTGGGACCCATTTTTGGTTCCACTTTTTATTCATCAAATAAAGAAACTTTGTACATGAAAGTTGTATATAAATTTATAAAGAAAAATACAAAATTGATTTCACAGAAAAATAATGTACAGATAAAAAGTTATGGTCTGAATAAAAATCCAGAATGCCAACTTCCCAGACCCGTATCTCACAAATAAAAATTCCAAATGCAGCGTACTCACCTTTAATTGTATATAGAATAAAATAATCTAACCAATGGTGGTGGTTTCGCATTTGGCGGAGCTACGGTTTGAAAGTTGAGTTTTGGACCCCCATTGTATACTTGTACATATTAGAATATTCAATTTATTATTTATTTATTATTTTTATAATGTTATATTTTTATAATGTTGTAAATATTACTTATAATGATTATGTGTATTTAAATCAGAAGAAAAAACATAAATAAAATACAAATAAAAATACTTGTATACATGCAATACATAGGTACATTACCTATATACATACCTATATAAACTACCTTTATATTTTATTTAATATACAAAATACATCAGAAAAATAAAATAAAAATATATTTGTGTACATAAAAGTATTTTATAATGTTATAAAATCATAAATAAAAATAATAAAAATAAAATGCACAAAATAAAAATAAAATACTAAAATACATAGGTATTCTACCTATATAGGGTTAAAAAGGTGACTTGTAAAAATATAACTCCTAAAAATAATTAAAAATCAAAATAAAATACTACATAAAATTCTAAGCATTTTTCATTTTATAACTTTTAATTAATTCGGCCATTTATTATTTTTAATTTAATTAATAAAATGTTTTTCCAGGGTTTTTCCTGGTTGGTCCACGTGGACCAACCAGGAGGCCAGGACTGTTGACCTAGGTCAACAGTCTGACCTACCCCTGTAGCCCATGTCAGGCTTGGTTTTTGAGCCATATTTTTGGTTTTTTCTAGGCCGATTCTTTCACATTTTCGTGTTGCATCCTTCTGCAACATTGCTCACCAACTATCTATCTCACTCGCCCAAGCTTAATCTTGGTCGTCGGACCCAAGATTTGCAAGATATTCCTTGGTCTTTGGACCCCTGTCACCTTGGGTCAAACCACTTAAAACCGACCTCCCTCTTTCCTTTTGATTTTTGAGTCCCCTTGGTCCACCCTTCAGCGCCATCTCCGTGCTCCTGAGCTCCGTGGAGGTGACAGCTCCACCGCCAGCCCTTCAGCCAAGGCGCGCGAAGTCGAGGGAGCCTCCATCACCTCCGCCAACCGCCGGCGTCGAGGTACTCTTTCTCCTCTGGCTCCGGACATCGAGGGCGTCACCCCGCTTATTTCTTTCGTGCATTTAGTTCCTGGTAGCTTAAGCTTCAAAAACCCCAAAAAAATTACAAGTTCCATCACGTATTTCGCCACTCCAAGCATCATCGCCGGAGCGCACCTCCGGCCACCGACGTCCACACACCCTCGCGCTTAGATTAGGTCCACCCAAGGTCCAGGCACTTTGCCCTGGACCTTCTCACCACTTTTTGCAGGTCAAAGATCCTTGAATGCACCTGGAGGGCCATTTTGTGTCCTCGCCGGAGATACCTGGAGCGTAAAGCTCCGCCGCCTTCGCGCCGGCACCTCGACGCCCCTCCGGCGAATCCGAGCCGTCCAGTCCATCGAGGGACCTCCCAGGAGTCTGCAGCTCCATTTTGGAGCCCATTCATCGCCGGAGAAGCGAGATCGGAGCCGGGGAAGTTCGCCTTCGCCGGCCTTCGTCCCTGTTCTTCCTCCTAGCTTCTCCACCGTCCGATCGAGCCGCAGCTCCAGTTCGCGTGACGACCGTCCGATCTTCCAAGCTCCTCCACCGTCGGATCTCTTTCTGAGATCTAATCTCAGACGTCAACGCCAACCGTCATCGGCCGCTCTCGTGCTGCCACGTGGATTAGTGGCTCGCTCCCAGCCGCTGGATCACGCTTCGCCACCCGCCGTTGGATTCGAGCCACGTGTCGCCATCGGAGCGCCCGAGTGAGGGTATTTTGCATCCCAACCCTCGCACTTTTTGTAGTTATTTATTAGTATTTAAACTTTTGTCTGAAGTGTAAAAATTTTGTAATATTTGCACAAAGACCCCCAGGCTTTATTTATTTGCATTTAGGTCCTTCGCCACGTCACCTCACGTGACCTGTACACATGAGGGGGTGGGCATTTTGCAAGGATACCCTCGTTCGTTTGTTTATTTCGTTGTAGTCTCGAAACTTTCGCAACACGTGTAATATTTTTGGATATTTTGCAAGTAGGCCCCCAGGTTTTTGTTATATTATATTTTGGTCCTTCCCAGGCGCGTGCAAGTCACGCGCCCTGGTGGGTAAATTTCTAAGAGGCCCAAGCGGCTTTTGTAATTGCTTTTTGGTATTAAAAATTGAATATTCAGTGTAAAGTTTTGTGGAAAATTGCATGTATGCCCCTGGATGTTTTAGATATTGCAAATATACCCCTGCCAGGACTGTTTAATGTTTGGATGCTTGTTGTATTTATTTGAATGATCATTTTAACTCCAAAAATTCCATAAAACTAGGCTTAAGTATCTGGACACGTGTACTTGGACGCCATCTATTTAGTTTTTGATTTTACTTCATTTTTTATATTTATTAAAAATCAAAAACATGCTATTTGTGCACTGTCTACCTTAGAAAATACTCAAAAAAATATTAAAACACATCCAAAAATTCCAAAAAAATTACCTAGAGTCTAGTGTATTCTATTTTAGTGTCAGTCCAAAAATCATTAAAAATCTCAAAAGAAAAACACTAAAAATTGAAAAACACTCAAAAACTTCAAAAAAATATAAAAAATAGTAGAAAACTCCAAAAAATATAAACTCAGATTCTGTTTATTCCTAATTTTGTCCTTTTTATTTGAAAAATAGTGTGAAAATTTTGAGCCACTGGTTGTATTTTTAATTCCTATTTTTATCACAGCCAGCATTATTTCCACTGTTTTGCTTTATTTCAATATTTAAAAATATCAAAAACACCTAGAAAAACCCCCAAAAATCACAAAAACAGTAGAAAATTATAAAAATACCAAAAACATTTTATTTCTGAATTTTTGAGTATTTTTGTGCCTTTTTATAGATATTTTAGCTTGCCTTTTATTATATTGCCTCTACTTTCCAATATTGAAAAAGAAATAAAAAAAATATAAAATATAAAATATAAAAATCAGAAAATTAAAAATCAAAATACAAAATTAAAAATTAAATAAAAAAATTAAAAATTAAAAAACCACAAAAATTTCCTTTCTTTGCTTGCTTAGTGCAGACACTCACACATCACACACACACTTTAGCATTTTTGCTTGAACTACCCTGCTTGTTCCCTGTGTTCGAACTCTCTACATACTTGCACCTATACATCTTTTATGTAGAGTTAAAAATAAATTTTAACTCCACATTATTTCTAATTTGTTGATCTTTAGTGTGGGTTAATTGTTGACTTTAGTCCGGATCTAGTGTGGTCACCACACCGACTGAGTTCACGCTTTGTGCTGAACTTAAGATCACCTATTTTCGGCTAAATCAAATGGCGCCGTTGCTGGGGAGCAACAGCGAGTAGTTCATATTTTATTTGTTTGATTGTGTGATTGTTTACCATAGCATCATTTTCCATCTCTTACATTTTGATATATCTTGTTGAGCTATCTGACCACTCTTCTTTGTCTTCTTGCGAGGGACCGCGGAGCGAGGCGGATCGCCTAGGTGACCCGACGCATCCTTGGGAAGCGGAGCCGACTATTCTTAGCCAAGCCGGCAGGAGAGAGCAAGGAGTGAGAGAGGGAGTGATTAGATTAGTTTTCATTTATTTTGTGAGAGAGTGATTCATTTAATTTGTAATAATACAGGTACACTTGGACTTGGACACTTGAACATTCGGGCCTAACTTCCGGGTGTTTGTTCACCCGGGGGCTCACCGCGGATTTTTTTATCGCGTTTTTATCGCTGTCATTTTCCGGTTTTGTTTTCATTTCTCACTTTCTTTTGTGGATTGAGCTCTTAGTTCTAGGTCTGCTTGACTCGATTAGAATAGGTCCAAACACTTAATTATATTTGCATGCTCCTATAGATACGTATTTGGACTTAGACTAATTAAACAGTTAGTTAGTAGCTTCCAAATCCACGCGCCGCGAGCTCACACCCGAACAAGCGCTTTCTCCTACCCCAAATGTGTTGGGCAGAGGAGGGGTGAGCCTAGACCGGACACTCGGATTAGGAGTTGCTAGCTAGCTTGTGGTTCTTCACGCTAGCAGTTGCCTGTTCTAGGACGATTTCCGCTTGCATTTCGCCATATAGCATAGGTTTAAAAATTCTGCTTTGCATCCCGCATGGAGAGAGCTGGGATTCGCTGTAAGTCCTCTTACTTTGCACGCATCATTTAGGCACAAAGATGAGATTTCCACCTTGGTGTCGACTTGCACGGCTTTTCCGACTCTATTCTCCCTCTGTTTTTGGAACAAAGTAGGATAAAGGAAAAACACAAAAACCGTTAGGCGCTTGTTTAAATTGACTCAAAAGAAGCGATAACACCAAAAAAATTTAAAAAAGGGACTGCTAAAGAAAACTTGACCAAAATAAAATTGGTAATTGGATTCATTGCTTGGGGAGAGTAACACCCTCACTTGTCTTCAGGTTGCATGGGAAGGTTTCCTTCCAAGTGAGGTGAGCGCTTCGTAAGGATTAGAGCCCAAAACCCAACTTGTGGCTGCCTTGTGTATCGCCTGGATTTCCGAAGTATTGGCGCTACTATCGTACGTAGTCGAGTAGGACTTGGTCGCCATTGGTGACTCTCTATTGTGAGAGCACCGACCTTGTCCGAAGTACCGAGCCTAGGTCACGCCTTCACGGGTGTGTCTGTCTCACCGGCTGCGTCCGAGTAGGATCTTGCACGCTCACGGGTGATTCCGTTGCGAGCGAGATCCGAAGTATCGGTTTCGCCTATCGGCTTCCTCCCTCTATTTCTTTGGCTGAGTAGGGATCCAGGAAGGGTTACAAGGACCTCAAAAAGCGCAAGTTACAGGTTACACAGGAGGAGGACAAGTACGGGGACACTTTCCTGGCAGTACTCTCTCTCCTATAGGCGTAGCGCTCTAAGGACTCGTGAAAAGATAAATACCTGAAAAACAAGCTAAAACTGACAAGATAAAAGCCGAACCTTCACGGCTTCACGAGTTGAGTTGGTGAACTCACCCTTGCTTTGTGTTTGATTTCTAGATTTGTTAAGGTCAAGATCAAAAACACAGCACAATTGTGCGCAATTTTGTTGCATATCATCTTCTCCTTCTTCTCTTGCATTGTCCCTGTTCTTTCCGAATAATCAAGATGATGGGACGGAGATCTCTTAGGCCGACCTTGTCGGCACCGCTATCCAGCACTCCTCCCTACTCATCTAGGAATGCCTCGGAGAGTCCGCTCTCCGAGCCCGAGTTTACATCCACCCTGTTCCCCCTCGACCACCCTTCCCATTCTTCTTCCCTCAGTCCAATCATTTCAGAGTTCAGTGAGTCACAGAATTCCGCTCATTCAACAGCACCTGAAATGGCCTCTTTTGCATTTTCAGAGAATCCAGTAATGGCAGACAGAGGCGAGCACCCAGATGACCACGACCATCCTCCGTTCATTATTGACCAAGTGGCCATCAACAATTCCTTGCTAGCATCCCTGGAGACTATGCAGAGGCAGATCCGAAACCAGGGCACTTTCATGGGTGACCTTATGAGAGAAATCGCACAGTTGAGAGAGAACCGACCTGGAGGAGGCGGTGGCGGAGAAGGAGGAGGACCTGATGCAGGAGGAGGCGATCCAGACGGTGAGCGACCGCCACAGACCATCATGAGGGAACTGCACAACCCAGCTTCGTCCCTCACTCACCGGTGGATCAGACTCCCGCCAATCCACGGAGACTTCGAGCTTCGGCACCACACTATTCAGTTGCTACCCAAGTTTCACGGGATGCCGACCGAAGAGTCGCACCTCCATCTCCAAGAATTCGAAATGATATGCAGCACCATCCACGATCGGTTGTTGACCGAGGACACTATCAGGATGATCGCCTTCCCGTTCTCATTGGTTGATCGAGCCGCATATTGACTCAAGCATCTAGGGCGATTCGTCGATACGTGGGCAGATCTCCGGTCCGTATATTTGAAGAAATACTATCCTCTCAGTCGGACCAACGCAGCTCGAGCCATGATCAGCAACTTCGTCATGATCCCAAATGAACAGTTCCATGAAGCATGGGATCGATTTAGAGAGCTCATAGACCGGTGTCCACATCACGATATCTCTAAGCCCCACCTGGTGCAGAGTTTCTTCTGTGGGCTGACACCGGAGCTGCAGGGGCTTGTGAACGCCTCTTGCGGTGGATCATATTTCTCTAAAGGAGAAGACGATGTATGGGCCATCTACGAAGGTATGGCAGAAAACTCTACAGTGATGACCCAAGCCAGAGTCTACAATCAGCAGAAGCCCCCGCAAGGAGCGGGATCATTTCAGAGGATCGCTCGCATCGATGCCGGTCCCAGCACAACGTCGGTAGCCGTAGCACAAGCCGAGTCAGCAGCAGCCGACATGGGCATTATCAGTGAAAAGCTGGACCGCATGGAGATCCTCGAAAAGAAGCAGAACCAAGGTCTAGCCCAGATGGACCTTCTCACCAGGACAATGAGTGACCTGAAGACTCAAATTCTCTGTATTCAGGAGGCACAAGCCCATTCCCAACAGCCTCCCAGGTCACAGGTTGCGTCCAGCAGCAACAATCCCAACCAGGCCTCCACCTCATACCGCCAGGTGAACCATATCCAGGCGGAGCCGGTTCCATTGTTGCAGTACCATCCAGAGCAACCGCCATCTCAGGAGACACAGATGGTGGTGTATCAGCCGGAGCAGCCACTGGCAGTTCTCCCTCCATCCTCCTTCGATCAGGAACCGTTGATGGAAGTCAACGGGATTTGGTATGACCGATACCCTCAGCCCGCAATTCGTAGGGATCATCCCGGATTCCGTTGGGGTAATGGTGGTTCCTCATCCCAACAACATCCCCCTGCTCAAGGACAGTTGAGCAGCGAGCCACATCAGCAGCAACAGCCCCAGTATGCCCAGCCACAACAATACCAGAGTGGTCCTCGTCCCGCCTATCAGGGACAACAGTGGAGGCAGCGTCAGCCGCCTCAGCATTCTTATCACCAGCCTTCCCCCCAGTTTCAGCAACAACACCAGCAGCAGCAGCCCCATTTCCAGCAGGGACAGATGTCCGGTTCTCAGGGTCCAGCCTTCGAGAACCCTGCTCTTGATGATCTTGCCCGCTTGCTATCTGAACAACGAGCATCTTTCAGGCAAGAAATGGATGAATTCCGGCAGGAGATGAGGGATTTCATCAAAGGCAAGGCCACCATACCCGCTCAGATCGAACCAAACCCTAATAGTTTAAAAAGAAAATCTGAGCAGGTAGAGTCCACAGAGGATACCTCTCCTAGTGATTATTTGAGTGACATATCTTATTCCTATTATGATGTTGATTTTGTTACTACTAGGAGCGGTAGGATGCCAGCCGGCGACGCCTCTTCTGAGCGACAACCAGATGCAGAATCAGGAGCGCCAGAGGAGCAGAGGAGCGGTACTGATGCCGCTACAGATGATGTTGAAGACGGTGGTGCTGATGCCACCAATGATGGAGTCCAGGACAACGGTGCTGATGCCGTTGTGTTACCAGATGCAGACGGTGGTGCTGATGCCACCATTTTGGATGCTGAACCAGAGCGCGGTGCTGATGCCGCGAAGACAGGTGCTAGTGGTGGTACTGAGGCCACTACATCCACTTTTGTTGAGCCATCTGTGATGTTGCCACATTTTGTATCTAGAGACTGTGGGAACAAAAACAAAAACAAAAATATGAATAAAGGAAAGGTTTCTGTTCAAATTACGAATCCATATGTGGTGAATAATGATTGTCGTATGGACTCTCCGTCTTCACAGGCACAGGGACCGATTCCTAGTCCTCCATCTGAGGAGGCCCCTACCATCCCCTTCCCAGAGGCACTCCGCCGAGCGAAAGGGAACAAAAAAGAAAATCCAAAAAAGAATCAGCAGGTAGAGTTCGGCAACGAAATGATTGACAGATTTCATATTCAGCTAACTCTACGAGAAGCATTTGAGCATATCCCCTTCTTCAAGAAGAATTTGAAAGAAACAACTACTGTCAGAAGGAAGAAGAGGCACAGAGATCAAATCCATATGCTCACTCACGACACTTGCTGCACCATTCAGAAAACATTGCCAGCCAAGCGACCGGACGCAGGAGCTCCCTATGTCAGATGCGAGATTCAGGAGCAGCAGTTTGATCGTACTCTATTAGACAGCGGCTCTTCAATTAACCTCCTTCCGGCAGCCTTACTCAAGCAGTTCGAGTTTGGCCCTCTTCTTCGAAGCAGAACCGTCCTTCAGTTTGCTGATAGGTCGATTAAGAGGCCGAAGGGGTTATTGAGAGACGTGGTCGTTACCATTCAGGGCCTGCAATTCCCCGTGGACTTCGTTGTGTTGGACATGGAGATCCCTGAGTCGGTAACTGATGCCCCCATCATTCTCGGACGTCCATTCTTGGCCACAGCCAAGGCGGTGACCGACCACGATAGCGGGAAGGTATGTTTTCGCGTAGAGGGTGAAACCATACAAATAGAGACGATCGACGAGATCAGAGCCAGAGAGGCAGAATGCTCAGAACAGTCCAGCGAAGCCGAGCAGATGACAGAGGAGGAGCTAGACATCCACCAGGTTTCTGATTTCGAGATGACTGATGATGAATCCAACTGGAAAGATCCCGTAGCACCGACCCTCGCCTTGCCGACAGATCCACTGTATCTCAAGCTCACGACAGTCGAGAGCCGGGAGAGCACATCCCTGGATGAGGATATTTCTGAGGCTGACAGTGTTGTGATGAGTGGTGCTGAGGAATTTCAATCTTGCTCATCGTCTTCTGATCCCTCGGATTCAGACATTGACTGGGACGACTTTGATGATTATTTGTCGTGTCTGATTCCTTCTGAGCCAGCAGCCATGACAGAGTGCGAGCCAGTGCAGTTTATTGATGATCCATCAGGCCGCCCTTCGTCAGAAATTCTTGCAGTGCGAGAGTTCTCACATGCAGACCTGGTAGCATTTACACAGACATATCAGAAACCAGATCTGCCACCTCCCAGTTGTCCAGAACGAAAACCTCTGCCGCAGTCGATGAAGTACAGATTCCTTGCTGGAGAACCAGAAATGCACCCAGTCATTATCTCAGCAGATTTGACTGGAGAGCAAGAATCTCGTCTGATGGAGGTTCTTGAAAGAAACCGCAAGGCAATCGGTTGGAGTATAGCTGATCTCCAGGGGCTGAGCCCAAATCTTTGCTCTCACCACATCTATCTTGAAGATAACGCTAAGCCGTCGCGTGAGTTCCAACGACGGCTGAACCCGAATCTTCGAGACGTAGTCATGAAAGAAATTTCCAGGTGGTGGAGCGCCGATTTTATCTATCCCATCTCCGACTCCAAATGGGTAAGTCCGCTACATGTGGTACCCAAGAAGACGGGTATCACTACAGTTGTTAATGAGTCTGGAGAGGAGATCACTACCAGAGTACCAACTTCTTGGAGGGTCTGTGTGGACTACAGACGATTAAATGAGGCCACCAAGAAGGATCACTTCCCGCTTCCCTTCATTGATCAGATTATCGAGCGGTTGGCCGGGAAGAGTCATTACTGCTTTCTTGATGGGTACTCTGGATATAATCAAGTGGCCATTGCGCCCGAAGACCAGGAGAAAACGACATTCACCTGTCCGTTTGGGACCTATGCTTTCAGACGGATGCCTTTTGGTCTATGTAACGCTCCGGCGACATTCCAAAGGTGAATGCTGTCCATCTTCTCGGACATGGTGGGTGACTGTTTAGAGGTCTTCATGGATGACTTCTCGGTCTATGGCGACGGGTTCGACGCTTGTCTTGACTGCCTAGACCGTGTGCTGAAGCGCTGCATTGAGGTCAATCTTGTCTTATCCTGGGAGAAGAGTTATTTCATGATGACTCAAGGGACGGTCCTTGGTCATATAGTCTCCAACAGGGGCATGGAGGTCGATCCGGCTAAGGTGGATATCATCAGAAAACTCAATCTGCCGTCCAACTTGCGTCAGTTACGGTCTTTTCTGGGGCATGTCGGTTTCTACCGACGGTTCATTCAGGACTTCAGCCGAATTGCCCGACCGCTCACTGACTTACTGACTAAAGACACCGAGTTTATTGTTAATGATAAGTGTCTTGAATCATTTGAGACTCTCAAGAATATGGTTGTCTCAGCTCCTGTCCTTCAGCCACCCGATTGGTCTCTCCCATTCGAGATCATGATGGATGCTTCAGATTTTGCCGTTGGGGCTGTGCTTGGACAGAGGAGGGATGGATTACCTTTTGCCATTCACTACGCCAACCGGACTTTGGATGCCGCGCAGCGGAATTACACTGTGACTGAGAAAGAGATGCTGGCCGTAGTCTTTGCCCTTGATAAGTATCGATCGTATATTCTCGGATCTAGAGTGACCATTTATACTGATCATACCGCCATCCGGTACTTAATGGCTAAGAAGGATGCCAAAGCACGTCTCACCAGATGAATCCTTCTACTCCAGGGATTTGATATTGAAATTAAGGACAAGCCTGGAGTCAAGAATGTGGTGGCGGATCATCTCTCCAGATTGGAGAATCTTGAGGAATCTGAGCCCAGCGCACCTATCACTGAGACATTTCCAGACGAGGCGATCTTGGCTGTCACCCCACTCCCGTGGTATGCTGACTTTGTAAACTATCTTGTTGCCAAGACAGTCCCTCAGGGTTGGCCCAGGCAGAAACTTGAGACCTTCCTAGATAAGGCCAAGTTTTACCATTGGGAGGATCCCGTCCTTTATCATGAAGGAGGGGATAGTATCTGGAGGAGGTGCATTCCTCAAGAAGAGCAGCATAGCGTCCTCACATACTGCCACAAGCTTGAGGCAGGAGGACATCATTCTGGAAAAAGGACAGCACAGAAGGTGCTTCAATCCGGCCTATGGTGGCCTACTCTCTTCAAGGATTCTGATGAGTTCGTGAAGAGATGTACTGACTGTCAGAAAATGGGAACCTGCGGACAGAGAGACATGATGCCCATGCAACCCATTCACTTCTGTGAGGTTTTTGATGCATGGGGGATTGATTTCATGGGCCCATTTCCTAAAAGTCAGGGATTCGAGCATATTTTGCTCGTTGTAGATTATGTCAGCCGATGGGTTGAGGCTATCCCCGCCCGAGCCGCATATGCTAAAACCGTTTGCAAATTTTTGAGGAAAAATATCATTTCACGGTTCGGTGTACCTAGAGTCTTGATTTCAGACGGGGGGTCTCACTTCATCAATGACAAAGTCAGGGCCCTTGCAGACGAGTTCGGCATTGACCATCGGGTTGCCACTCCTTATCACCCTCAGACTAATGGTCTTGCCGAAGTATCGAACAGGGAGATAAAGACTATCTTGCAGAAAGTTGTCCGCCCAGACCGAAAGGATTGGTCACAGCTTTTGGACTCGGTCTTGTGGGCTTATCGGACCTCTTTCAAGAATCCATTGGGAACATCTCCCTTTCGTCTCGTCTATGGCAAGCCGTGCCATTTGCCAGTGGAGATCAAGCATAAATCTTTTTGGGCAGTTACTGAGTTGCTTCTAGATCCCGAGAGTATAGGAGACCAGAGAAGAGCAGAATTGGCAGCCCTGGAAGAATTGAGAGATACAGCCTTTTCCAACAGCCTACAGTACAAAGAGAAAGTGAAGACATGGCATGATTCACATATCAGCCATAAACAGTTTGAGCCAGATCAGAGAATATGGTTGTTTGATTCCAGGCTGAAATTATTCCCAGGGAAATTGCAGAGCAAGTGGAAAGGACCGTATGTGGTCAAGAAGGTACATGACAATGGCAGCATCGACATATCCGAACCGTCATCTTCCGCTACCTTCCGCGTCAATGGTCAACGCTTGAAACTATATCTTGATCATGATCCGTCGACCATTGACGTTGCCCCCATTCTTCTGGTATGAGATGTGTCTTTTGACTCGCATAATCTGCATCTCATACATGGTGATCAATTCCATCTTCCGCTGTACAAAGCCATTTGTTCATATCACTCTGTTGTCTGTTGATTTATTTTCTTATTTTCTTCTTTTCTTCTTTTCCTTTTCGATTTTCTGTATCTATCAAAAAGGTGCCGCCCTTGTAGACAGCTTCCCATACTTAGGACGTACTTTGTCCTAAGTATAGGGGGGTTGGCACCCCGAGTTGTTCTATTCTTTTCGATCCTCTCCATTGTCTCCTCTTCTTGTCTATACTTAGGAATATCTTACCCTAAGTATAGGGGGAGACAATCTGAGTACGATCTGTTCATTCCCACCCTTGACCCTCCCTGCTTTGTGTACAGTCTGCTATACTTAGGATTATTTGATCCTAAGTATAGGGGGGACGGTCAACTTCTTATTCATCTATTATTCCTTTATTCTTTAGACTTGTCTATACTTAGTACGAGTTATGTCTTCTCTTTTCTCTCCGATCTATGAGGACATAGCTCAAGCTAAGTATAGGGGGGTCGTATATACTATGTATATACTTTAGCCATAACTCGTACTTTCGTATTTTCTTAATAATATGGCTAAAAATTCATTAAAATTCGTTCAAAATTCTTAATAAAAAGATGTGGTTATTCCTCAAATTCTTTTTGTATTTACTGATTAATAAATCAGGTGAAAATGTTTTTGCAAAATGTTTGAAAAATAGTTTGAAAATCTTTGTGAACATCTATTGAAAACTATTTTGAAAATATTTTGTTTCGTGTTTTCAACCTGTGTAAAAATGTATGGATTGTAAAATTTCTTTTCTTTGTGTGAAATAAAATGTTTGAAAATGATTTGCAAATGGTTTGAAAAATGGTTGCAAAAATGATTTGAAAAACCTATATATACTGTTTTGAAAGCCTTTGCAAAATGATTTTCAAATGTGTGTAAAATGTTTGTAAAAACTATTTTGGACTATAGTTTTCAAAAATTGTGTGCAAATTGTTTTCAAATAAGTTTAAGGAATATACACATCACACCAAAATCCACTATGTATAATTGTATAAAATTGATCACTTACCCTGTAAATTCTTAAAATCCACTTCTTGTATATATAAGAAGCACTCCCGTGTACATATTTTCACCTAGTTTTTAGCCAAAAACTTTTTGTTTTCAAAAAAAATCCCAAAAACATTTGCAAAATTAAAATCCAGAAACATTTGAAAAATCTGTTTGAAAAATACAAAAAAATGCATCTGCATATGCATGCATCATATTTTCAAAAACCCATAAAAAGTTCAAAATCTTTGAAAATTGCATCACAAAAATATTTTCTGCATTCTGCATATCATTTGCATAGCATGAGCATTTTTCGGATTGAGTTTGATAGTTGAACAAGTCTAAGTAAAATCCGGAGATTGGAGCTTGATTGGACCTTAAAATCTACCTAATAACAGGAACCTTATAGGAACCAGGTTTGAGGTACTTCAGGTCTAGTTGACTTAATTCTTTGAGGATCACGGGACTTGGTTCAATGGATTCTTGACTGCCTAAGTAGAGTATTTCGGAGCACACGCACGACTCTTGTTGATAATGGCCTAACTTGGACACCTGCACCTTTCACATGGCTCAACTCAGTTGGAGTGGTGAGGGGATTGGATTTGCCGGTATGAGACGCACACAAGTGGAAACATTTGTCCTCCTCTAGGGAGGGAAGTGCACCCCAACCCGTCCAGTGATTAGGAAGTCTAAAGATAGGAGGCTGTGGGTTGCGATAAAGCTTCAAAAGAGGGATAGTCTACTGGCTCAAGAGGAAAAACTCCTTATGTAAATGCTGCTGTGAATAGTATTCAAAAAAAAAATGTGTGTTCAGGCATGTACAGAAATAAAAAGCCTGCAAGTATGTACAAAGTCAATAAGCAAGCTTGAGTTCCAAAGTCAAATATGTGAGCCTGCAGCAGGATGACTTGACTACACTGGTCTTGCATCCAAGGATAGGTAGCTACACTGGCTACCGTCCATTCTTCTCTTCACCCCCTCCTCTTGAGCTGGTTGCCACTTGAACTTAGAAGGGAATACCCCGCTCCTCGAGGATGGAGTTGCTGGATTGGGGAATCATTGGGTTGTCGTACTGGAGAAGTCAGTTTCTTTGTCATTCTAGTTGGGGAGAGCCACCATCACTTACACTGTACAAGTCAGATTCATAGTCGTAAGAGTTTGCGTATGAATTGAGATATTTCTGACCTGGCTATTGAGGAGACTTGGACAGAGTTTTGGGATTCTCAAGGGCTGTTGGATTTCAAACACGGTTCTCACTAAGGTTTCGCCTGCACTAAAATTCCAAAGGTCCTACTTAAGCTCCAAACTTTGACTTTGCGAAGGCAAGTTTGATCATCAAATTAAATCCAAGTTCTTCTTTTTCTTTTCTTTTTGTTCCTTTTTGCACTTGTTGCATAAGTGTTTCCTAGGGACTAGCAAAGGTAAAGTATAGGGGGATGATGAATCCACATTTCATCATCTTTATTCTATCTTTTTGGCACCAAAAACCCTAGCAAATGCCTGTAAATTGCATTAAAATCATCATCTTAGCATTCATGCATGTGCATCCAAACAGTGTATAAATTACTGTAATTAAGGCCAAAATTATAGAATAAATAAAGAAAAGAAAAAGAATAAAATATTGTAAATATTTTATGACCCAAAACCCCCGAGACCTAGGCATCTTGATGAATAGGTCGACAAGGAATAAAGTAGGGGGAGATAAGGTCAGAAATACAGTCAAAATACCTATTCATTCTATTCATTCTTTATTCATTTTGGGACCCATTTTTGGTTCCACTTTTTATTCATCAAATAAAGAAACTTTGTACATGAAAGTTGTAGATAAATTTATAAAGAAAAATACAAAATTGATTTCACAGAAAAATAATGTACAGATAAAAAGTTATGGTCTGAATAAAAATCCAGAATGCCAACTTCCCAGACCCGTATCTCACAAATAAAAATTCCAAATGCAGCGTACTCACCTTTAATTGTATATAGAATAAAATAATCTAACCAATGGTGGTGGTTTCGCATTTGGCGGAGCTACGGTTTGAAAGTTGAGTTTTGGACCCCCATTGTATACTTGTACATATTAGAATATTCAATTTATTATTTATTTATTATTTTTATAATGTTATATTTTTATAATGTTGTAAATATTACTTATAATGATTATGTGTATTTAAATCAGAAGAAAAAAACATAAATAAAATACAAATAAAAATACTTGTATACATGCAATACATAGGTACATTACCTATATACATACCTATATAAACTACCTTTATATTTTATTTAATATACAAAATACATCAGAAAAATAAAATAAAAATATATTTGTGTACATAAAAGTATTTTATAATGTTATAAAATCATAAATAAAAATAATAAAAATAAAATACACAAAATAAAAATAAAATACTAAAATACATAGGTATTCTACCTATATAGGGTTAAAAAGGTGACTTGTAAAAATATAACTCCTAAAAATAATTAAAAATCAAAATAAAATACTACATAAAATTCTAAGCATTTTTCATTTTATAACTTTTAAATAATTCGGCCATTTATTATTTTTAATTTAATTAATAAAATGTTTTTCCAGGGTTTTTCCTGGTTGGTCCACGTGGACCAACCAGGAGGCCAGGACTGTTGACCTAGGTCAACAGTCTGACCTACCCCTGTAGCCCATGTCAGGCTTGGTTTTTGAGCCATATTTTTGGTTTTTTCTAGGCCGATTCTTTCACATTTTCGTGTTGCATCCTTCTGCAACATTGCTCACCAACTATCTATCTCACTCGCCCAAGCTTAATCTTGGTCGTCGGACCCAAGATTTGCAAGATATTCCTTGGTCTTTGGACCCCTGTCACCTTGGGTCAAACCACTTAAAACCGACCTCCCTCTTTCCTTTTGATTTTTGAGTCCCCTTGGTCCACCCTTCAGCGCCATCTCCGTGCTCCTGAGCTCCGTGGAGGTGACAGCTCCACCGCCAGCCCTTCAGCCAAGGCGCGCGAAGTCGAGGGAGCCTCCATCACCTCCGCCAACCGCCGGCGTCGAGGTACTCTTTCTCCTCTGGCTCCGGCCATCGAGGGCGTCACCCCGCTTATTTCTTTCGTGCATTTAGTTCCTGGTAGCTTAAGCTTCAAAAACCCCAAAAAAATTACAAGTTCCATCACGTATTTCGCCACTCCTAGCATCATCGCCGGAGCGCACCTCCGGCCACCGACGTCCACACACCCTCGCGCTTAGATTAGGTCCACCCAAGGTCCAGGCACTTTGCCCTGGACCTTCTCACCACTTTTTGCAGGTCAAAGATCCTTGAACGCACCTGGAGGGCCATTTTGTGTCCTCGCCGGAGATACCTGGAGCGTAAAGCTCCGCCGCCTTCGCTCCGGCACCTCGACGCCCCTCCGGCGAATCCGTGCCGTCCAGTCCATCGAGGGACCTCCCAGGAGTCTGCAGCTCCATTTTGGAGCCCATTCATCGCCGGAGAAGCGAGATCGGAGCCGGGGAAGTTCGCCTTCGCCGGCCTTCGTCCCTGTTCTTCCTCCTAGCTTCTCCACCGTCCGATCGAGCCGCAGCTCCAGTTCGCGTGACGACCGTCCGATCTTCCAAGCTCCTCCACCGTCGGATCTCTTTCTGAGATCTAATCTCAGACGTCAACGCCAACCGTCATCGGCCGCTCTCGTGCTGCCACGTGGATTAGTGGCTCGCTCCCAGCCGCTGGATCGCGCTTCGCCACCCGCCGTTGGATTCGAGCCACGTGTCGCCATCGGAGCGCCCGAGTGAGGGTATTTTGCATCCCAACCCTCGCACTTTTTGTAGTTATTTATTAGTATTTAAACTTTTGTCTGAAGTGTAAAAATTTTGTAATATTTGCACAAAGACCCCCAGGCTTTATTTATTTGCATTTAGGTCCTTCGCCACGTCACCTCACGTGACCTGTACACGTGAGGGGGTGGGCATTTTGCAAGGATACCCTCGTTCGTTTGTTTATTTCGTTGTAGTCCCGAAACTTTCGCAGCACGTGTAATATTTTTGGATATTTTGCAAGTAGGCCCCCAGGTTTTTGTTATATTATATTTTGGTCCTTCCCAGGCGCGTGCAAGTCACGCGCCCTGGTGGGTAAATTTCTAAGAGGCCCAGGCGGCTTTTGTAATTGCTTTTTGGTATTAAAAATTGAATATTCAGTGTAAAGTTTTGTGGAAAATTGCATGTATGCCCCTGGATGTTTTAGATATTGCAAATATACCCCTGTCAGGACTGTTTAATGTTTGGATGCTTGTTGTATTTATTTGAATGATCATTTTAACTCCAAAAATTCCACAAAACTAGGCTTAAGTATCTGGACACGTGTACTTGGACGCCATCTATTTAGTTTTTGATTTTACTTCATTTTTTATATTTATTAAAAATCAAAAACATGCTATTTGTGCACTGTCTACCTTAGAAAATACCAAAAAAAATATTAAAACACCTCCAAAAATTCCAAAAAAATTACCTAGAGTCTAGTGTATTCTATTTTAGTGTCAGTCCAAAAATCATTAAAAATCTCAAAAGAAAAACACTAAAAATTGAAAAACACTCAAAAACTTCAAAAAAATATAAAAAATAGTAGAAAACTCCAAAAAATATAAACTCAGGTTCTGTTTATTCCTAATTTTGTCCTTTTTATTTGAAAAATAGTGTGAAAATTTTGAGCCACTGGTTGTATTTTTTAATTCCTATTTTTATCACAGCCAGCATTATTTCCACTGTTTTGCTTTATTTCAATATTTAAAAATATCAAAAACACCTAGAAAAACCCCCAAAAATCACAAAAACAGTAGAAAATTATAAAAATACCAAAAACATTTTATTTCTGAATTTTTGAGTATTTTTGTGCCTTTTTATAGATATTTTAGCTTGCCTTTTATTATATTGCCTCTACTTTCCAATATTGAAAAAGAAATAAAAAAATATAAAATATAAAATATAAAAATCAGAAAATTAAAAATCAAAATACAAAATTAAAAATTAAATAAAAAAATTAAAAATTAAAAAACCACAAAAATTTCCTTTCTTTGCTTGCTTAGTGCAGACACTCACACATCACACACACACTTTAGCATTTTTGCTTGAACTACCCTGCTTGTTCCCTGTGTTCGAACTCTCTACATACTTGCACCTATACATCTTTTATGTTGAGTTAAAAATAAATTTTAACTCCACATTATTTCTAATTTGTTGATCTTTAGTGTGGGTTAATTGTTGACTTTAGTCCGGATCTAGTGTGGTCACCACACCGACTGAGTTCACGCTTTGTGCTGAACTTAAGATCACCTATTTTCTGCTAAATCAGGTACCCTGGTATATCTCCCTCCAAACCTGGGTTGGAAATCTATCACAAATCAATGTCATATCACATCACATTCCTTATTCCAAGCCTCTCCCAACCCTCATAACTATCCAAACACAAACTATTCACAAGTGGATACCCCAATTCACCCCATCCCACTAACCAAACAGGGTTGCGGCTCCACGACGAGAGATAAGAATGAGTGATCCTAATGAATGAAGTTGAAAAAAAATCTTGGTCGTCTATTTACGAGCAATCGAGATTACCCCCATGTGGGATCATCCAATGTTGTGGATCTCTTATCCCTTGTTGCTTCTCTTCTTACCGTGAGTCACAAGGCAACAGAGGTTGGGTGGATGGTTCAACCATAGCTCTGATAATGTTCCTCCCCATGTTCACATGCGAAGAGAAGTGTGGCTCGATGCTCTCATGATCGGCCAAGGGCATAAGCACAAAAGGAGGGATATCCAATGGGAAGGATGGATGGTGGGTGACTATCGTTGGAGATGGAGGAGGAGGGCGGAGACTTTGAACATCAGTCGTTCTTGAAGGTGGAAAGGAGTGAAGTTAGGCGGAGAAATGAGTGGAGGATGATGAGCAGTTTAAGAGACAAAACAAAGGAGGAGGAGAAGAAGGCTAAGTTGCGTGGGCTACCTGATGAGAAGTGGCTCGCCTGAGATGGAGTAGTCCTCCGATCTTGGCCTTCGAAGCTGGAAGCTGTGAGGAAGCTCGGTAAGGCTATTTGTGAACCTTGTTGCAACGACGGTGAAAAGTTCACCAAGGAACCACACCAATGATGTTTCCAATCGTTGTGGCTCGTTCTTGGCCTTCATTGTCACAAGGTCGAAAAGGGTTGGAAAGAAGATAGGTCAGATGGCGGAAGAAGTGTTTGAAATTTTGTCAATGGATTTAAGTCTATACTGAGGCTTCAAAGCGGTTAGCTGAGAGGACAACGGGTATTAGTTAAGCGTCGAGGAAGGAATGGGCCAGTAGTGGCTTTAATCGAGGGGAGTATATGCTCATCGGAATGGAGGATTGAGGTGGCTCTGGTAAGGTGCTAGGTGAGGTTTTAGCAGTAGATAGATGTGTTCTTAACGAGGGAGAAGGTTTGAGTTGCATGAGAGTCAACTCCCACATTGGGTATTATCGGCTAATAGGAGGTGCAGGTCGACCGCATTAAGATAAAGGAAGACCTGCCAATGATCTATGTGGACTAATGATAAAAAAGATAAAACAAATAATTGATATAAAAAATAATAGACTTAAAACAAAAATTACAAAAAAAACAAATTTTCTTGAAATAATGCGATCTAGAAGTTCGTAGAAGAATGTTTTCCTAAAAGATACCTAAAATAGAAGATATAAGTTAAAAATATATTTTTGTGAGCATTAAACACACTATTTTTGAGTTTTCTATTTTTCTTGTTAAAAATAATATATATTATATTTCAAAATAATAATAAATGCATTTTTTTCTTTTAAATATTGTGAAATAATATATAAATAGAAAACGTGATATGTAGAACACATGTCACAAAGACCAGTGTTTAAGGTTAATATTTTTGTTTCTTTCTTACTTTGAAAATTTTAGTTGATTTTATATTTCTATAAGAAAATAGAATATATAAAATAAGTAATAAAATTATAACCATTCATAAGTGAGATGAAAATAGAAAGTACAAAATATCAAAGGATTGAACACAATTCTACAATTGGTCCCAAAATAAACTTCTCACGAGCCCCACTAAACTAAAAAAAAGGATTTAAAATGTTTAAAATGATGAAATTTAAAAGTAAGAGGGTGAATTTCATGAATATAAAATCCGGAATACAAGCATACTAGAAAAGGTTAAGTTGCTTCAGTTGTCATTTGTGTATGGTGTTACTTTTCTAATACTTTTATATTTTCTTGATATTTTTATGGAATTAATACAAAAGGAATTTACTCAACTGAGTTATTAAAAACTAAATATAAAAGTTTGAAGTTTGTGTATATTTGATGTGTGTTTCTATGATTACATGTACAATAACATATATTTTTACAAATGTTATTATTTTTCCTATTTCTTATCAATTCGATTGAGGCCTATAACCTTGATATCTGGGTGAGGGTCGTGAACATGTCCTTGGACTTACACTCGGGTTCTTGGGATAGTGTGCCTTCATATGCTGTCATGCATCCTATCGTTTTGCATATTATTTATCATTTTCTTTTGCATATTTTTAGTGATTTTTCGGTGTTAAATTGTGCTTCTTATATTATATATATACATAATAATAATAAGGGTATGTTGATGCATGAATGTAAGCATAGGAGAGATTAATTAATTCAATTTTTATTTCTAAGGTCACTGAAACATGGTTTCATCCCTCATCCGAGAGCTTACTCAATTCTCTATTAATATAAATTGTTTCTCTGGTGTTCCGAAGGTAATTGCTCATTCAAATACCCACCGTAATCAATGCTCTCTACCGTATTATATATATTAGAGGCTTAAAAATAATTAAGTCTTATTTTCAAGACATTGCTTCGTGCCAAGCCCCGAATCCTTCAATCGTGCTTTAATTTTAAGTGATCTAATTTTCATTTGCACCGAAGATGAAGAAGATCGAGGTTTTTTTATGCTGCAACTTTAATTTATTTAAAGATTATGAATGTGACATCATACTGCACTCAAGCACTTTCTCTTGATTCTGTACAATAAAGATTAAAACTAAATGAGAATATGACGAACTTTAGTGTGGTTTGACAAAAGGAATTCAATAGGACTTGTTTGAAAATGGCTCACGATCCAAAATAAATACATGTATTTTTCACCCTTTTAAATGATGACAAAGAAGATTTTGTCAAAGAATTATCGAGAAGAAATCAAAGTAATTTTTTCCTTAATTTTGAATAATGTTACTTACTTTTTGTTATTTAGTAATAATAATTTCATTTCTCAATGCTAATGATTTATATTTGTTAATAAAATCACTTTGAAAATCATAATGATGATATTGTGTAATTCTGTGTAAAAAAATGTAATTTTTCATTAATGAATAGTTTGTCATTTTAATTCTGATGAAGGAAAACTGCAAAATATCCAATTATACATCATTCACAAAATGGGATACCAAACATATTAAAAGGCATACATGCTTTATTTGATGATTCCATTCCTTCTTCTTCGCAACTAAAAATTAAATGAAAATATCGATTCCTTCTATTCTTTACTTATTTCGTTCCATTGATAATTCCACGTCATCATAACTCATTTCATAAATATCAAACACATTGTAAGCTCCTACCTTGTTCCTAATGCCTAGAAACCCAGAATCTATTTTTAATGCTTAACAAAAGCTCCTCAAAATCAGCTTGAAAAATCGTATCCTTCTACCTAAATCCTAACTAAGTTTAGGGCCTAATCAACCAATAACCCTCTCTTAACCATGGTTATCAATGGTTATCAAACTTAAATCCAAATCCTCTAGTTTTCTATGAGACCATGAGCTCTCTAAATCCTAAACTCGTACAAACCCTAACACCATCAAACACAAAAGAATAATAAATAAAAAAGTAAAGCTAAATAAATATAATTAGGTTAAATATGCTAGAATACAAATCAAAAAGCTTAAATGGGCCTATCAAGGATCTACCCATCTCCAGCTTAGTATACAAACCCATTCAAATCCTAATAAATCATCCCATGAGTCATCGTGCATGTATGCACAAAAATCCAATCTACTACAAGCATGCCTAGACCTACTCATGTGCAACCAGATCCGATCGTCAAACTTCCCGTGTATCCTCACACGTAGCACCCACAAATATAGTACATGTTTGGTTACTCAGTTGGCTGGGTTGGGGTTGGGGTATCCTTCTGTGAATAGTAGCTGTTTAGAGAGTTGGGATGGTTGGAATGATAACTGTGATGTAACGTGACATTGATTATGTGTTATATTAACTTTTTAGTGATTATAATATATTTTTTATATTAATAAGTGTATTTGAACACAGTTAAAAATCATTATTTCAAAGAAATTGTAGGGTTAATACAAGTAATCCCAACACATAAATGCATGGTTGGAGCTAAGTATATGCTAGGGCACCCTAGTGTACCATGGCAACCAAACATGCCCTCAGTGTAGTAGCTAACGAATGGTTCAAAACCTGCATATTTTTATAGGGATGAGAATGTGGGACAAAAGTCTCCCTCAATTTGCATACATCAAAGCCTCAATTTCATGGGACGATTCTTCGTTTGCTACATCCCAATTTTGCTTGTAGTTGGATCAAATGAAAACTATCATTTTTTTCATTGGTCCAAGAAATCAGATAAGTTGACGAAATCTTCATCATTAAAATTTACTCCTAAGATTGAATCTCAAGCATACTTTTTCAAATAAAAAATGTTATTGGATTTATTCCAATGGTGGCTTGTGCCACATTTACTGTAATAAGAGCCAACGATTGGATGTCAATACAACAACTGGGATATTGCCTATTTATCTTATTTTATAATATGATTCTCGTTGCATATCATACTGTTTTATAATATGATCTAGCGTTTGAAGTACAATCGTTTAAATTGCATTTAAACCATGTAGCTTTGAATAGAATAAAAGCACTGATTCATCTCAAAATGTTGCATCAGAGTCAACTCCCATGTTAGATGTAGATGGTATGTGTTCTTAACCAGGGAGAAGGGTTCAGTTGCATCAGAGTCAACTCCCATGTTAGGTATCATCGGTTAATAGGAGGTGCAGGTGGACCGCATTAAGACCAAGGGAGACCAGTCAATGGTCCATGTGGACTAATGACAAACAAGATAAAATAAGTAAATTGATATAAAAAACTAATAGACTTAAAATAAAAATTACAAAAAAAATCAAAATTTCTTGAAATAATGCGATATAGAAGTTTGTAGAAGAATGTTTTCCTAAAAGATACATAAAATAGAATTTATATATTAAAAACTATTTTTGTGAATATTAAATACTTTATTTTTAGTTTTCTAGTTTTCTTGTTAAGAATAATATTGTATTGTATTTCAAAATAATGACAATAAACACGGTTTTTGCTTTAAATTTTGTGAAATAATATATAAATAGATGAAAATAGGATATGTAGAACACATGTCGCAAAGACCAGTGTTTAGGGTTAACATTTTTGGTTTCTTTCTTACTTTGAAATTTTACTGTGATTTTATATTTCTATAAGAAAATAGTGTATATATATTAAATAATAAAATTATGACCATTCAAAAGTGAGATGATGCAAAATATCAAAAAATCAAACACAATTATACAATCGGTCCCAAAATAAACTTCTCGCATATGAGCCCCACTAAATTAAAAAAAGATTTAGAATGTTTAAAATGATGAAATTTAAAAGTAACTGTGGTGTAATTCATGCTTCAATATAAATTCAGAATGAAAGAATATTTGAAAAAATTAAGTGGCTTCAATTATCATTTGTGTATGGTGGTACTTTTGTGATACTTTTATATTTTCTTGATATTTTCATTAAATTAATACAAAAAGAATTAACTCAATTTAATTATTAAAAACTAAATATAAAAGTTTCAAGTTTGTGTATATTTGTATGTGTGTGTTTCTATGATTACATGTATAATAGCATATATTTTTAGATATTTTCTTACTTTTTTCTGTTTCTTATCGATTCGACTAAGGCCTGCAACCTCTGTCTCTGGGTGAGGGTCGTGAACATGTCCTTGGACTTACACTCGGGTTCTTAGGATAGTGTGCCTTCATACGCACTCATGCATCCTATCGTTTTGCATATTTTTTATCATTTTCTTTTGCATATTTTTAGTGATTTTTCAATGTTAAAATGTGCTTCTTTGATTATATACACACAATAACAATAAGGGTATGTTAATGCATGAATGTAAGCATAGTTCACTTTTATGTCTAAGGTAACTGAAACATGGTTTCATCACTCATCTGAGAGCTTACTCAGTTCTCTATTAATATAAATTGTTTTCTCTGGTGCTCCGAAGGTAATCGCCCATTCAAATACCCACCTGAATCAATAGGTCCCTACCGTATTATATATATATATATATATATATATATATATATATTTGAGCTTTAAAAATAATTAGGTCTTATTTTCAAGCATTGCTTCATGTCAAGCCCCGAATCCTTCAGTCGTGTTTTAAGTGATCTAATTTTCATTTGCACGGAAGATAAAGAAGATCGAGGGTTTTGATAATATAAAGAAATATATTATGATGTTGTAACTTTAATTTATTTAATGATTATGGATTTGACATCATAATGCACTCAAGCACTTTCTCTTAATTTATACAATATAGATTAAAACTAAATAAGGAACGAAGAACTTTAATGTGATTGAAAAAAAGAATACAATAGGACTTGCTTGAAAATGGCTTATGATCCAAAATCAATACATATATATTTTCACCTTTTTTAAATGATGACATTGAATATTTTATCAAAGAATTATCGAGGAGAAATCAAAGTAAATTTTCATTAAATTTGAATAATGTGGTACTTACTTTTTGTTATTTAGTAATAATAATTGCATTTCTCAATATTAAGGTTAAATTTTTTAATAAAACCACTTTGAAAGTCATAATGATGATAGTTTGTAATTCTGTGTAAAAATGTAATTTTTCATTAATGAATAACATGTCATTGTAATACACTAATGATGACTGAAGACTGCAAAATATCCAATTATACATCATTCACAAAACGGGATATCAAACATGTTAAAACACATACATACCCTACTTGATGATTCCATTCCTTCTTTGCAACTAAAAATATAATGAAAATATTGATTCCTTCTATTCTTCACTTATTTTGTTCCATTGATAATTTCACATCATCATAACTCCTTTCATAAATATCAAACACATTGTAAGCTCCTACCTTGTTCCTAATGCTTAGAAACCCCGAATCTATTTTTTAACGCTTAATAAAAGCTCCTCAACATCAGCTTGAAAATCGTATCCTTCTACCTAAATCCTAACTAAGTTTAGGGCCTAATCAACCACTAACCCTCTCTTAACCATGGTTGTCAATGGTTATCAAACTTAAATCCAAATCCTCTAGTTTTCTATGAGACCATGAGCTTGAAAATCTTGTTGTCTCAACCTCGAGTTTCCCGGCATCCCCTCCACCACTCTTCCCAAGCTGAGGAGTTCCTCATCACCCACAATGCCCTCCACACTGAACCCCCTCCCTCACCGTCTCTCGCTTCCCCTGTAGCCATTGCCTCTAGATCCTCCAGGAGCTTTGCTGCCCCGACGACCCTAGCAACCTCCGTATTCTCGTCACCTCCGCCCCTTTCCCTCCAGTCCCTATGCCCCTCACGACCTCTTTTTCTGAATGGCATCAGCAAATGAGGTTCCCAATTCTTATTTTCTTACAAATGATAAGGTGGAAGCATTGGAAAGTTAGTCTCATTTTTAGCCAAAAAGCTTCTATCATCATCCGGTATGCTCTTCACTTGCATTTCAATAAACACCTTCTGAGCATTGTCTATCTTCTTGTCCAAGATGACTTGGGTGGTCATTTCATCGAACATCTTGGCTGCATTGGTTGTGCTGCACATAAAGAAGCTTCGTGGTCGAAGTGCCCATCAACACTCACGAGCCTCAAGCTCACACCAAGTTTCTCTCTTGCAACAAGGGTGTACGTTGTTTCATGCAACACAAGGCGAAGATGGGAAGCCTCTTCGAAGAAAAGCCATAAATCCTCCATTAGTTTGGAAGACCTCCACAACAACAAAGCCTTAAGTCTAAGCATCTCTGCAAACCTCCGCCTATGCTTTCAAACACCTCTCCATAAGAAATAGACCAAACTTTGGTGAAGAAACCCCTCTCACCTAAAATATCACAACTCCAGATCTTGGTAGATCCAGGAGTTTGATCTGAACGAAATAGTGCTAGAATGACTGATCTCCTGGAATCGCCATCGAAGTACTCACACACGACGTACATCGGTTGCCCCACCGGCTTCACCATCGATGTTCCATGTTCCCCAAAAACCCGTCACAATTTTGCAATTTATAGGAAGATGATTACATGTTTTTTTGTATTGTTTTTTTCAAAAAGATTCTTCAAATGTTTTTGGATTTTAGTTTTGCAAATGTTTTTGGGATTTTTGAAAAGAAAATATTTTGGCTAAAAGCTAGATACAAATATTTACACGGGAGTGCTTCTTATATATACAAGAAGTGGATTTTAAGAATTTACAAGGGTAAGTGATCAATTTTTTACATATATATATAATGGATTTTGGTGTGATGTATATATTCCTCAAACTTATTTGAAAAGGTTTTTCAAACAATTTTGAAAACTATAGTCCAAAATAATTTTTACACACATTTTTACAAACATGTACATACATTTGAAAATCATTTTGCAAAGATTTTCAAACAGTATAAATAGATTTTTCCAAAATGTTTTTGCAACTATTTTTCAAACCATTTGCAAATCATTTTTCAAACATTTTATTTCACACAAAGAAAATAAATTTTTACAAACCAAAATATTTTTACAAAGGTTGAAAACATGTAACAAAATGTTTTCCAAATAGTTTTCAAAAGATTTTCAAACTATTTTTCAAACATTTTGCAAAAAAACATTTTCACCTGATTTATTAATCAGTGAGTACAAAAAGAATTTGAGGAATAATGGCATCTTTTTATTAAGGTTTTTAATGATTGTTAAAGAATTATTAGCCATATTTATTAGGAAAATACGAAAGTACGAGTTATGGCTAAAGTATATACACAGTATATACGACTCCCCTATACTTAGCTTGAGCTATGTCCTCATAGATCAGAGAGAAAAGGAGAAGACATAACTCGTACTAAGTATAGAAAAGTCTAAAGAATAAAGAACGAATGAAGGAATGAATGAATGAGAAGTTGACCGCCCCCTATACTTAGGATCAAATAATCCTAAGTATAGCAGACTGTACACAATGCAAGGAGGGTCAAGGGTGGGAATGAACAGATCGTACTCAGATTGTCTCCCCCTATACTTAGGGTAAGATATCCCTAAGTATAGACAAGAAGAGGAGACAATGGAGAGGATCGAAAAGAATGAACACTCGGGGTGCACACCCCCTATACTTAGGACAAAGTACGTCCTAAGTGTAGAAACTGACAACAAGGGGCGGTACCTTTTTGATACAAAAGATAGAAGAGGAAAAGAAGAAAAGAAGAAAAGATATCAACATAGGGAAGAAGAGATAGTGAGGATGTACACATCACTCCCCCTATACTTAGGGTAAAAGAATCCCTAAGTATAGGAAACAACATGAGTGACACAACGGAACGATGAAAGAACACTTGGCTCGTCCACCCCCCTATACTTAGGACAAAATATATCCTAAGCAAGGCAAACACGAGCATGGGTTGATGAGCAGTACGGGAGATAGACATAGGGAAACGAATGAATATACAACAGGATGGATGTACACATGATCAAGAAGGTAGAAAGCGAACCTTCTTGCGGGATCGCTGAGGAATGAATCTGGTATGGTGCAGGTCGACATCGGGGTCCACAGTGGACGGAAGCCGATCAGGGTCGATAGAGTGAAGGCCCTCAGTGGAATCAAATCAAAAAAGGGACGAACTGGTCAATGGAAGTAGTATGGCTAGGTTCGCCCTTGGTGGTCCTATGGTGTGAAGGCGCAGACGGGCGAGTGGAAGAAGTATGGTCAGGTCTGCCCTTGGAAGTCTTGACGATATCAAAGTGGAATGGGACAAACTCATCATCCTCGGAAGAAGTGTAGTCGGAGTCGTCCTGCGAGGTCTCGTCCAGGTCAAAACCAAAAGGAACGAAGTCATCAGTGGAAGAAGTCGAACTCTGTTAGTCCTCAAGAATCTCACCCGGATCATCTTTTTCATCAAGAGTCCCAAATTTCTGAAAATAATGGCTAGCATCATAACCGACCTTAATCATCATCACTTTTGAGTGACCAGGAACGGACTTATCGGTGGAAGTAGTCAAACCAGGTCCGTCCTGCCTAGTCTTGGTATCTGCCCTCCGCTCAATGGTATCAATCACGTAAATCCCACAGATTTCATCAACACATCGCCACACACCAGAAGGAGGAAGTTCGAGGTCCATGCTTTCCGAGTCTTCCCCCTTTTGGAGGATTTCTCGGGTCTCATCAGCGGTCAATAAGCAAACTTCTCTAATATCATCAGATAGGTCATAGGCCTCGGAGTCAGCTATAATCAGTGAAGGTGTATCAGGTGCAGGTCTCTGGTCAACTGTGGGCACAGTGATCGACGCTTCGCTTTCGTCAATAAGACGGAAGCGAATCTCGCCTGATCCATAGTCAATCACGACCCTCGTAGAGGTGAGGAATGGTCGTCCCAGGATGATTGGAGAGGGCTCCCCTGTGGTGGTCTCCATGGGCAATACGACAAAGTCAACATGGTAGCCCGTGCCCTGAATAAAAATGACGGCGTTTTTAAGGATACCTTTCAGCCTCTTGATAGATCCATCAACAAACTGAACGATAATCCTGGTTTTCTTGAGAGGCCCTAAGTGAAGAGACTGTACCGGCGAGAAGGGTAATATGCTAATAGATGCACCGTCATCTAGGAGAGTGTGATCACAAGTATAGTCAGAGATGGTGCAAGTGATGAAAGGGGTAGCTGTGTTCTTCTTTCTAGGAATGGGACGGTGTGTGATGGCGTGGGCAGTGGCCATGGTCAAAATATGACGCTCAGATCTGCTCCTCTGCTTTCTCTTCTTGGGAAGAGGAGCAGATAAATCGGTCATGGCATGCTGGAGTGGGGCATGGATGATCTCATGAATAGTGACCACCACTTCCGGTTCAGATAGCATTTTTTTGAATTTTTGGACCTCCTCCATACAAGGGAGGAAGTCAGGATCATCATCTACACGAGGCATGCCAAGAGCAGTCTGTACAGCGGCATCCTTGGGGTTAGAGGTGGGACAGTGTGTGAAAGGTTGTGTGGTCAAAGGGTCTGGCAAGTGGACTTTCTCCTCACGATCTGAATCAACCAATGGTCTCCCGAATTCTTTTTGGATTTTTAAAATTTTCTCATTTTTTTGTATTTTTGGAGATTGCAAGCTCCCATGATCACCCATAAGGTAGTTTGTATCCTCGACGAAAGGAGCATTAATATGGGTTTCTCTCACAATGGCAAGACGCTCTCTCATCAAAGTGATGTGATCTAGCATTAGGTTCATGACAACACTCATGGAGGTCAAGGGAGGTGACTCCACCAGGTCAGACTCGGGCGGATGTGAACGTGGCGGTGGATAATATACAGATGGAGGTGGAGGTGGGTAGAAATCCGAGTCTTGATATTGTGGCTGAGGCGGGTATATACAAAAATCAGAAAAAGTAGGAGGAGGATCCTCCTGATAAAAGGGAGGTGGACCAACTGGAGTGAATGAGGGATCCACAAAGTCCGGATAAAATGCGCTCCAGGGGTCCATCTCGAAAGCAAAAGGAAATGATCGGGAGAGTACGATGGTCAAGTCAAGGGGGTGAAGAAGAAGGCGCAAATGCGCAGAGGCGATCTAGGACACACACAAAACAATCACAAACAAAAATGAAACGAATACAAACCCTCAATTCACCTACTCAACTCGGTAGAGACCGAAAATTCAGTCCTTTTATCTTGTCTGTTTTAGAGTTAGGCGAGAAGTCCAAAATATGCACAAATACTTAGGGGCTGAAAATAGGATTTTGGCACTAATCCTTAGTGTGTGAGTGGGCAATGTAAAACGAAGACAATGAGGGGATTACTCGCCCAAGACAATGTTTTTCTTTTTGTTTGATTTTAGGGTCAAGTAATATTAGCAGTCCCAATTTTATTAGTTATCACTTTTTTGGATTTTTAATAAAGATGCACAATCCTATCTGGGAGTCAATTCCTTTAAGCTCATAGGTTGGCAAAATCAGAGGGAGAGTCGGAAAAGCAATGCAAGCGGCAATCGATGATGAATGCTAAAGAGAAATGCTCATCTTGCCTCCAGCACTCTACATGCATGGATGCTCAGCAGAATTGAAACCTATCTATATGCAAATGCAAAGCCGATGAAATCACCCTAAGTGTGAGAAACTGCTATTATCGTGAAGAACCACAAGTCGATCACCGATCTTCAATCCAGGAGTCTGGTCTAGGCTCACCCCTCCTCCTCTCGACACATCGAGTTCAGGAGCAGCGCTTGACAAGGTGGGCTCGCGGCACGAAGGCTCGAAGATGGTGAGGCGACTGTTTAAAGTCTGAACTAAGTCCAAAGCGTAGACTATAGGCACGTGCAATTATATTAAGTGTTTGGACCTACTCTATCACCAAGCAACTCCTACAACTAAGGGCTCAATCACACAAAAGAAATAAAAATAAAACCGAGAAAACAAAATAAAAAATGCGATGAAAATCGCGAGAAAGCCGCGGTGAGCCCCTAAGTGAACAATCACTTGGAAATTAGGCTTGAGAGTCCAAATGTCCAGTGTACCTGTATTATTACAAATATAGAGTCTCGCTCTCACTTCAAATTACAACAATAAATGCAGTAAACGAAAATGCAAGTAAAGATGGAGCTCGATCTTCAAAATTCTCTTCTCGTCTCCTCGGTGCTAGGCTGGCTAGAGCCGACTTCACGTGGGTGCGTTGGTGCCTTGGATGAAGCACCTCCCTCGATGCGCGGTTCCTCGCACGAAGTCAACAAAGAGAGGGGTTAGACAACTCAAAAGATATATCAAATAAAAAAAAATAAAGCCGCAAAAGTAGACAAGCAATCACAAGCACAAACAGAAACCCGAAATACGCACTGTTGCTCCCCGGCAACGACGCCATTTGATTTAGCCGAAAATCACGTGGTCTAAATGTGTCTCACACAAGGCGGAGACAACAGTCGCTGTTGCGACCCTCAATGAATCCCGACTAAAGTCAACAATGAACCCACAATATAAATCAAACAATGAAAGACAAGTGTGGAGTCAAATTTATTTTAACTCTACAATAATGTGTATAGTGAAAGTATGTAGAGTGTCGAACACAGGGAGCACACATGATAGATCAAGCAAGTGCAAAGAGTGAATGTAATTAAGTGCAATTATTTGTGGGTTTTTAATTTTTAAATATATTTTTTATTTTATTTTTAATTTTATAATTTTGTATTTTAATTTTTAATTTCCTGATTTTATATTTTCCTTTTATATTTTATATTTTTTTAATTTTCTTTTTCAATAACTAGAATATATATAATATAAGAAAAGAGAAGGATGAGGTATTTATAAAAATAAGTAAAAATACTCAAAAATCAGGAAATAAAATATTTTTGGTCTTTTTATAATTTTATAATATTTTTGTGTTTTTTCTAGATTTTTCCTATTTTTTTGGTATTTTTAAAGGCAAAAATACGAAAAATAGTGAATAAAATAAAGGGCTGAAACTAAAATGGAGAAATAAAATAGGAAACAATAGCAAAAAATTCTCCAAATTAATTTTAAATAAAAGAGAACAGAACAAAGAAAATTTAAAAATAAAGTTTGTATTTTTGGAATTTTTATAGAATTTTTAATATTTTTATGAAGGTTTTTGGGGTTTTCTAATTTTTTGGAGTTTTCTTTTATATTTTTTAGTAATTTTTGGTCTGAAATTAAAACACACTGAGATAAGCAAAATATTTTTTTTGGAATTTTTCTGATATGTTTTTATATTTTTTATGGATTTTAAAATACAAACATTAGTGAAAATGCTAGTTCTTGAATTTTTATAAATATTAAAATGCAATAAAATGCAATAAAATGCAAAATAAAAATATATGCGTGGAAGTATAATGCAGCATGAAGCTATGTGATTTTTTTGGGATTTTTTAGATATTTATGGATGCGTGAAATAAATATAAACACCAAAAAGAAACTACATGCAGGCAAGGGACATAAGTGTAAATAGCTAGAAAGTCAGGGGCTTGTCTACAAATTTCCCAAAACCATACAACTGAATTAAAATGTTAATGGTCTGAATATAAATATTAAAACTTTCAAGCCCTTCCTCGCAAAAATGCCAAGGTCACGTGCACTGGACACGTGACCTGGCTAGGACGAATCTGCAATTATCGAAAAGTCTGAGGGCTGTTTGCAAAAACTCTTAAAACATATAACTACAATTAAAAGTTATGGTACTAAAAATTAGATACACAAAATCCCCTGGGGTCCTGCTGCAAAATCGCCAAGTCACGTGCGCAACGCACGTGACCTGGCAGGGACCTAAGTGGAATATCCCAAAACCTAAGGGGACTCTACGCAAATATTACAAAATAAGAAGTACAACCAATGAATGTTTGAGTCTTATTTAATAAATACAAAAACGAGCAGGTCTAAGATGCAAAATACCCACTCACGGGCGCGATCCAACGACGCTGAGCCGTTCACTTAAGACACGTGGCGCCCTCACGAAGCGCGATACCCCTTCGATCTGCACGGTCAGGATAGATGATGCTCGATGATCCGACGACTGACACCATGTTCGATCCAACAGACGTTGTACTCCACCAAGAACAGGGGCTCGATCGACGGTTGCAAAGGTCGGACGATGAACTGGGAGGAGCTCCGCCTAGGGCGAGGTTCTCGGGGCTCGACCGTCACCTCCGACGTTCTTTTCGGCTCCAAAATACCCTGTGGCACTCCTGCAGGGATCCTAAATGCGCTGGAGACCTCAGGGAGGGTTGGGGGTCATCGGAGCTCTCCTACGACGTCGTGGAAGGTAGAGAGCTCCAGGTACCTCCGGCCTACCTCGAAGCAGCTCTAGGGGTCTTCAAAGTTCCAAGGACCTGCACCAAAAAGTTAAGGGAGGCGAGGGCAAAGTGCCTCGCCTCACCTAGCAGTGGAAGAAGGCGGATAACAGCAGGGGGCGGAGCTCACCGGAGCTAGATCCGGTGAGGTGAAGGCGGTAGTGATCGATTGGTCAATAAATGAAATGGCGAGTGGCTATGAGATCGTACGACTAAGGCGAAGATAATAAAGCAAAAAAATTGAAGAAAAACGAACCTCAAGCCCAGAGAAGGCAAGATGGGACCTCGACGGCGGCGGGCACCGGAGGTGGCTGGAACACGCGCGGCTAACCTCGCCGCACCTCGACGGGGGTATGGGGAGCCTCCTCTGTCACCGGAGTCTCAACCCTCACGCTCCCGGAGGTCTGAGGTACCCAAACACGGTTCAAAATCGAGAGAAGGTCAAGGGGGGTCATTTTGAATGGATGGTCGAACGGGTGCGAAGAATGAGGCGTGCAGGATGAAGCAGCGATCCACAGCCTGAGAAGAGCATAGGGCATGTAAGGTTGTTTATCGATGAGCAAAAGTCATGAAGGATGCTACATGATATGGTGAAAGGATTCGCCTCGAAAAAATCATGAAAATGGGACAAAAATCAGGTCTGACAGAAGCTACAGGAGTAGGACCAGGGAGTTGACCCGCTGGTCAACTCTCCAGGCCCCCTGGTTGGTCCACGTGTACCAACCAGGAAAATCCTGGAAAAAATCATTTCTAAATTCATTTTAAAATATAAAATGTTTTATTTAATTTTAGGTTATTTAATAAAAAATGTTTGTTATTTTATAAATTATTTTAATATTATTTTTAATTATTTTTATGAGGTATAATTTTATAAGTTACCTTTTATAGCATTTATAGGTATATTATCTATATATTTTATTTTTTATTTTTTATTTTGTGTTTTTAATTTATTTATTTTTGTTTATTATTTTGTAAATTTATAAAGTATTTTTGTACACTTAAATATATTTTTATTTTATTTTTATGAAGTATTTTGTATACTTAATAAAATAAAAGTATAAGTTGTATAGGTATGTGTATAGGTCTATAGACCTAGTCATTGAGATGCCTAGGTCTCGAGGTTTCGGGTCATAAAATATTTACAATATTTTATTCTTTTTCTTTTATTTTATTTATTCTATAATTTTGGCTTTAATTACAGTATTTTATACACTATTTACATGCACATGCATGGATGCTAAAATACAATAATTAAGGGTATTTACACGCATTTGCTAGGGTTTTTGAGGCCAAAATAATAGAATACAGATGATGAAATGTGGATTCATCAGACGGCTCACTTGCGCTCCCATCCTGACTATTGGATTGTAATATTCCAACAGCCAAGAATGCGGCGTCCACCTCCAACTCACCCTCTTTCCACACGTAACGCTCGACAACCACCTCGCCCCCTTCCATTTTTGACGACCACCTCGGCCACCCACTCCATGATCTAATGCCCTTTGCCCTTATCCCTAACTCCCCTCCATTACACCGAGCCATCAATCCCCTCGGTCGAGCCCTAAAACCTCTAGGAGTCTGTTTCAAACCAAACCCCTCAACATAGAAACGGTCGATCACCTCCTCTTATAAAACGATCGCTCTACCTCCATTCCACCTCATCCACCACTTCAAGGAGCTCCGCCTAGCCCTTCTTCCTCGCCTCATGATAGGAGGAGGAGGAATCGAGCGGCCAAGATGGCTGACACCTCTAGGTGAGATCCTTGGCTGATCGACAAAGCCACGGTATCCCTCGCAACCGTCGAGCCCCATGCTCAGACCGAGCATGTAGAGCGAAGAACCATGGCCCTCTAGACCTCAGCGTAGGATGCTTCCCCCGGGTAACTCCCCGATCTCCCACGTAAGCTCCTCATCCCTTTTTCTTGTTTTCTTGATTTTTTCCTACGCTACATCTCTCACTTCGCTTCGATTCGAGCGCACCATCACCTCCGCCAGTCATCTCTCTCCTTCACAGGAGGTCCCTTACACCCTCTCTTTTCCTATACTACATCAACCGCTCCAGGCATCTTCCTCCGCCGGAGGCGGTGGAATACCTGCTCCATGCAACCACTTCTCCACCCCAACACCCGCCATACCATTCATTTCTCTTCGGCTATATCGCATCTAACCCCTTTGCAGGATATCCTTCGTCAATGGTCAGACTTTGCACCTCCGCTCTGTTCTCCTCCGCCAACTATGACGACCGGGTGCCATCGTGCAGCCTCGACCACCTCAGTTGCCCCACACCACAAGCTAGACCATCGTTGGGGCTTCTTCGAGCTTCCACGACCATTCACTGACAAGCAGACCCTCTGTGGAGCTCGAGGAAGGCTGCTAGAGGACATCCTTCATGCCATCGTACGAGGAGGAGATAGACCCGATGAGGAGAAGAAGCAGCCATCCGATCGATGTGATCGGGCTATCCAAATATGGCCCGAGCCATCTCCACGTGCCTCTAGCTTCGATGGACCCCAAGCTGGTGCTGAAGCGTCGGGACATGACATGTGTCCCAAACTAGCATCCATGCCTCCTCCACTCTTGAGCCTAGAACGTGCACATGTCAGGCGCGTGTGGACGGGAAAATTTCATCGAGGCCCTCCAAGCTTTCATAAATTGCATACAGGTCCTCCAAGCGTGTTCCTCACGTGCACACCTGAAGTATTTTTTACAGAGGTCATGCCGAATTTTCAAAATTGCATAAAGGCCCCCACGTATAAGGAAAAATTACATAGAGACCCCTCCAGCTTTTGGAAATTACAAATTGGTCCCTCAAGGACCTATTTGTGTAATTAATTATCCATTTATTTTGCATATTTTACTACATTTACGCCCTTGCACTGTTTTATTCATATCTTGAGCATCCGAACTCGATTTAGTTGATTTCAGTTTCATTTTGACACTCGTTTTATTCTCTATCTAATGGCATCCTTTATTTTTTGATTTGACACTTAAATATACATGCTATATTTTGATATCTATTGTGTCAATTGCTCTCCATTCCTTGATGCTATTAATATATTTTATTGCTCAATTTGTCACTAAAATTGTCGTTTATTTGATTGCTCATTGATCTGATAATTTTTGGGTACATTATCATCTGCTTGCATATTATTACATTGCATCTTATTTAATTGCATAAAAAGAAAAAGATACATGCATCATATTATTTTGTCCTTGCATCATTTTGTGTGCATAATGTGTCTGTACATTATTCTGTGTCATGCATTGTATTTTCATTGAAAATCTAGGATTATGAATTTAATCACTCGTTATTTAATCAATAGTTTTCGATGAATAGACGAGGAGGCTCGTGTCCCTATGTTCAACCTCGGTATCTTGCTAAGTAAAATAATTGCCACCTATTCAAAGGTGTGGTCTTTGCATGGATTGTTTTCACCGCCTATACGACGACGACTATAGATCTTCAAAGCGATGAAAATGGGTTTATTAAATGTTACCGTTGCCAGGGACATGGCCCACCCTGTTTGTTTATTGAATTTTATTGCATTATTTTTTAGTGATTATTTTCAGAATTTTTGATCATCACATTATGTTCATTTGTGTATCATTTTTGTCGATTATTCTTCTTAATATTTCTCTAACATTTTTTTTGTGGCAAGGCCCGTGGAGATGAAGGATGCTCTATCTACATGGAGGCAGGGAGTTGGGAGCTCTTGCTACGAGGAGCCGTAGAGGAAATTTAGGAGGGTTCAAGGAGTTTAGTAAGCATTTTGCCTATGCATCTATTGTATAAAAAAGTGCGTCATTTGCATTTATAACGGTCCTCATTTGAGGGCTCGCACGTGTAATTATGGACATGAATCTTAGCATGTGGTGTGTGAAGTTCACCCCAGTCCGGGTGATGCTTCACTTGAGTGTCGACCTAGAGCTAGGCACACGGCTCTTCGAGATCTTTTATTTTTTTGTATTTGCCTAGTAGATTAGGACACAATTAATTCATAAGATGCACTTACATCGCTTCATTTAGCCAAAAATAATTGAACTCTTTTCCGCTAATAGAAGCATGTTAGGGTACGGTTTCTTGGACTTGCATGCACGTAGCATAAAATTTCAATATAGTCTGGCATATGCACGAAGATTGCTGGAGGTACTGTAAGTTATCTTTCTCAAACACGCATCATGATTTTTCACGAATGCATTGGTTTTTCTCGATCTCCCCCTGATTTACAACATAGGATATTGAAGAAAATTGGGAATGGCCGAGTAGATGATGGATGCTTGTCTTGTGCTCACATTAACTTCAGTGATAACCTAAAGCTAAAAATGAGAGTGTAATGCAAGTTGATGAAATAAAATGGAATAAATTTCTCTCTTGGTTTATGGGAGAGCGACCCTTGCCATTGTACGCAGAGTATTTTGATTTTTGAGAGGTGAGGATGTATCCCTAGGATAGTGCCCAAAACCTAGCCTTAAAACCTGCGTAGTGTGCTTGAATTTTGAATGATCACCAATAAAATGGACAAGATAAATGACCATCACATGTTGGTCTTCATGTGTGTGTTGGTGAATCATGGGATATTGCTTGCTTGGTTGAGCCTGATTGTCTTATCTACCCAACCCTCCCGTAACCCTAGATGATCTAACCCTCCCCCACCTCTCCATCCATTCATCTGTGTAAATCCACTCTACCCTCTAACCCTAACTGATCTCTGATTCCCCATATTGAAATCCACATCCAAACACTTAGGCTATTCTTTAGCCTAAGTATAAGGGGAACCTTGTATAGTAACTGATCCCTCACAACGGGTCTCTCCATCGTGATTTCATATCCGATACTTAGGCTATTTTCAGCCTGAGTATAGGGGGGACCCAAGTCATTCATTCTTCCCCCTTCTTGTCTTCTTATAATTAGGTTATTCTGACCTAAGTATAGGGGGACCATCTGAGTCAATTTTGCTATATTACCTTGTGTTTGACCTGAGCTATGGCTTCATATCACTTTGTGCTATGAGGACATAGCAAAGGTTAAGTATAGGGAGATATACCATATATATATTGTATATACTTTAGCCATAGCTCGTATGTTGAAATTTTTAAAACTTCTTCGGAGCTATGGTATAAGTATGTTGTGAACTAATTTTTGTAAAAGTATTTGTAAACGCTTTGAAATTTTTTAATTGTGTTATACTATTTTAAAAAATGTTTGACATTTTTATGAAAAATGAGGCTTTACTCGTTTTGAAGAATATTTGAAAAATATTTTTAAAACCTTTTCAAAATGAGGGACTAACTTCTTATTTTGTAATTATTATTGATCTTTTCAAAAATTTAATAAAAAATCTGAAAAATTAAATCTTTTCTTGAGCAATGATTCTGACTACTAAGCTTAAAAAATAGTAGCCATTTCTTAGTAAGGGAACTACGGTTTCCCTTAGCATAGTGGGTAGTTAAAAGACAATGCGAATGGCAACATCTTGAAGTAACAGGGGTAGTCGTCTAACGATCCATACTTACACTCATACTTGCTATAAATATTTGCAACTATTCATATGAGCTTGGACCAGTCATTATTTCTCTTGAGATTAAAAATAATCTCATACAATTGCAAAACTCAAAAATCACAAAAATCACACTAACTACGAGTTGGTGTATTCCTGACACATTCACTATCACTCAATGCTTGAGGAGTTGAGGACACTTGATTTCTAAGATCTTGAGAGTTTGAGTTAACCAGCCTTAGTCATTAGGGTTTTGAAACCTAATAATCCACACTTCCCTAGTTTGAAAGATTTGAGCGCTATCTCTCCATCTCTACCTTCTAAAGAATATGATCAACACATCACGTTCACAACTGCATGATTGATGAGATGAGTTGTCACTTTAGGAACTGAGAGTGGAGATTTGAGTTTAGACCTGATTTAATGATGCTCAAGGACGGGATAAAGTCAATGAAGGCTTCAAGAAACTTGAGTGTCAACAAAACCCTAGCTAGTATGCAAACAAGTTCACATGCTATCTCTTGATAGTTACCTCTATGCTAGGGTGTGTTGAAATTAAATAATTATTGATCAGTGTGTGCCAACTTTGGTAAAAGCAGTAGAGCTCACCAAACATCAATGAAATAAATTTCGAGAGAAGATTTCTCATACAAGGAAAAACTATCTCATTACAAATACAAATTCAAAAGAGCTTCCACTAAAGGAGAGCGCTCCCAAATATTTCAAAATATCCACTTGGACCAAAGCTATTAGGACCAAGGAGTCAGCTAGCACCCAAAAAAGGCTCTGCATCGTATATTGATACAGGTATTGATGTCAAATCTATCTTAGATACTCAAAAGAGATACACCTTGGTGTACTCCTAGGAAAACAAGTGCATACGACTCCGAGCTCTTTTGACGGACACATTGATCAACAGATAAAAATATACATGTATTGAGTAATAAGGCACTCGAGAGGACCCTTGTTCCAATGTGAGGGAGAGAAGAAAATGCACAATCCTATGCCCTCCACATCTGGCCTTCCATTTATACTTTCAAGTCTGACAAACTAATAAGATGGTGGATTGAATGCAAGAACCACCTTATTCCCTAGTGTTGAGGATTAGGTCTAAAGGAGAGTCTCCTAGGCCGTGACCTTGTATGGCATCTCAAATCGACTCTCATCATTGTAGTATACTAAATGTCATATCCTAATATTATATGTACAAAAAGATAGTCTGATAATTAGAGAAGTTGGATTCCTTTTGACTAAAGTATGATTGAGATCAGAATTTAAGGATCATTTAAATTAAGGGTCTTCGATGAATTGAACCTTGAAAATACACATGAACTGTTAGGAATTACTCCGACCCCATCATTCTTTAGATGCTCGAAGACAAGCATAGTTTAAGTATAGGGGTGTAACGAATCTCTGATGGATCATCACTATTATCTCTTTTTATCCTCGATGAGTAAGAGCTTCATTGGAATTCTTCATTAGTTCCACGTCTCTGTCAATAAAATATTCACCTGTAATTAACCCTAATTACGAATCCTAATTATTGTATACCTATAACTAACATTTTCCTTATTTTCTTTTATTAAAAATCCCCCAAAATTAGATAAATATTTAGATATTCATCTTGACTTTAAAAAGAAACTAAAAATACAAAAAATCACAAACCAACCAAACTCAAGTGTTTTTACCTATTAAAAATACTACCAAAAACATTTCTTTGTATAAATGACCTCTTTTGACTTTTTGTCAACATGAAACTTGTAGATCTCATCGAAATCTACAACTTTTATGTTTTGACTTTTTGTTAATTCGACCTCCTACTATTTCTTTCTTAATTTGTATTATTTTTACATTTTTTGAATAATCTAGTGCGGCCGCGTGGCGCCCTCTAGGCCGCCCACGTGGCCGCTCCTCCTTACGCCACTCGCCATCATTCCAGACCTTGGATCTTTGCCTCCCCGCCTTCATCCATGCCGTTCATCTCTGCTTTGATCACAACCTTGGGATCATCTCCTGAAGTGATCTGGAGCGCCCCTATCCCGCCTCTTCCTTGATCGTCGGATGGCTCCCCCATCCAGTGGCTCCTCATCCCTCCACATCACCCGCTCCATCCCCCGCCACAGGATCGGTCTCCAAAACCCATCTGGGCCATCCACCCATGCCACACAATCACCCCTTAGATCACATCTCTCGATCTGATCTGGGCGGCTCACTTGTGCTCCCATCATGACCGTTGGATCATAAGATCCAACATCCAGGACTGCATCGTCCACCTCAGCTCACCCTCTTCCCCCATGTAACACTCGACAACCACCTCGCCCCCTTCCATTTTTGATGACCACCTCGACCACCCACTCCACGATTTAATGCCCTCTCTCCTTAGCCCTAATTCCCCTCCATTACGCCCATCCATCAATCCCATTGACCAAGCCCTAAAGCCTCTAGGAGGCCGTTTCAAACCAAACCCCTCGCCATAGAAATGACCGATCACCTCCTCCTATAAAATGCCCGCTCCACCTCCATTCCACCTCATCCACCACTTCAAGGAGCTCCCCCTAGCCCCTCTTCCTCTCCTCGTGACAGGAGGAGGAGGAATTGAGGGGCTAAGATGGCTGACACCTCCAAGTGAGATCCTTGATCGATCGGCCAAGCCACGGTAGCCTTTCACCACCATCGAGTCCCATGCTCGGGCCGAGCATGTAGAGCGAAGACCCGAGGTCCTCCGGACCTCAACATAGGCCACTTCCTCCACCAGGTAACTCCTCGATCTTCCAGGTAAGCTCCGTCATCCCATTATCTTATTTTCTTGATTTTTTCCTACACTACATCTCCCACTTCCCTTGGATTCAAGCCCACCATCTCCTCTACCAGTCATCCCTCTCCTTCGCAGGAGGTCCAATCTGCCCTCTCTTTTCCTTTGTTACCTCAACCACTCCAAGCATCTTCTCTGTCATCCCTTTATAAGTTTTGTAATGTTTTGCACTTTTTTGGAATTTTTAAACATTTTTCATATTTTTATATTTTTTCTGAGGTAGACATGAACTTTTAATTAGTTTTTGAATTTTTAATAATAGAAAATCAAGGAAATTTGACACATAAAAATTACCACCAAAATTAAACACTAGCAGGAGCTAATACTAATTTTTGGGGGATTTTAAGGACCAAATTAATATTTATTGTAATTAATAAAAGACACAAATAAAAGGTAGTGAAGCAAGAACCCTTATGCAAATATTTTAAGTTATGAAACCTAATGATAACACACAATAAAAATGCGAGGGCCTTATTGCACTTTATCCATGCAAGACATGCGCTACACGTGACAAGGCATTCACAGGGGCATATATGCAATTTCTAAAAAACTTCAACTAATTCATTAACATATAAAAGCTCAGGTCCAGATATGCAAAATACCCACAAAAAAATACGCAGATACACGTGACTCAGACTCGGCTGGACTAAAATGCAAATATGAAAAAAAGGGTCCAAATTGAATTTTTTAACTAATTATTACATTTATTGGACTAAAGTGAAATCTCATAAAAAGAGAGGGTGGAAGGGAAATATACCCCTCAACATGATACGTGGCAGGCGCAGGGCGGCTCCTCTGGTGCATGACTCTGATGCTCTGGTGGGCAGATCTGACGGTCAGGGGAGTGGAGCAGGCGTACGATCCTAATCGACCGTTGGCACAGACCTGACGGCGCAGTGAAAAGGGGTTGACGTGTGGCTCATATGCGAGCCACTTATGATCAAACCGTCTGAAAGGTTGTCTGAACGAATGGATACGATCAAAATTGGGGAACCCACCTCATATGGCGGTGCAGAGGAGTGCTGGAAGAACCAGAAGAAGGATACACCGTGTGAGCTTTGATCTCAAATGTGAACTGATCTACTGCACTGATCGACTCACCAAAAGGTCCAACACATCGCTAAGGGTGCTCCGCGACGACTGAGATGCTCCGTTGGGGTGGATAACAGTTGGATGTGCGCGGTGAAGCTCTACCACATGGAGATGCTCCGCCACCTAAGTTAAGGCTCGCTTCGAGCCTTCTGCGCATCCAGAACCTATAAGGAGGGTTTCGGCTCGAAAACAAAGCTTCGACCCGAGGTTATTGCTGCAGAGAATGAAAGAAGCGATGGTGGGATGGTGCTTCGACCTCCGACAAAGATGATGGAGGAGATCGGTCCTACTCTTGCTCCGATGAGCGAGATGTAGGGGGAATAGGTTGCGTAGGAAGGTGGCGCGTGACGAGGGGAGTCGATCTGTGCGGCTGGGGGTGATCGTGGAGCTCTGACATCGATGTCAGAGCCAAGCGAGAGGGATGTGTTGATGAACTGAAATCGAAAGGGGAGCGCCGAAAATGAAAAGAATTGAGGGTACCTGGATATGCTATGGTGCTTGGCGAAATCAGGAGAAGGTGAAGGTGGGGTTATGGCCTCAACTTCGATGCGGAAGGCGAAGGAGGCTTCTCGCGGCGGAGATCCGACCACGATGCGAGTTTCGTTCAACCCGATGCCAATCCATGCTCCAAAATGCTCGTCTGGAGTCCTGTCACTACCTTGGAGACGAAGGTGGGGAGAAATGGCTGCAAGGAATGAGCTGCCCAGTGACGAAGGCGGGTGGAGATGATTTATATGGTCCCAGGTGTTCCAGAAAGATCGGAGGAAAGCGCAAAACCCTAGGGTGATCCGGACATGTTTAGGGATCCGTGAGTATTGTGCATCCTATGCGAAGAATCAGGCACGCGACCTGAGGTCAGGAGAGGTCGGAGTCAGACGGGAAAAAGGGGAGAGTTTAGCTTCGACGAAGGGGGGTCAGGTCTGACCCGACTTGGGGGAAAGGTTGATCGTGGTCAACAATCCCAAGTAACCCAATCAGAAGGCATGAATATACAAAGTCAAAGAACAATGAATAAATAAAAATAATTAGTTTTAAAATAAAAAACTATAAACATGAAAATGTTAGTTATTTTATAAACTACTTTTCTTGTGATTTTTGTTTATTTTTAATAATAAATATATTATGGTACGCATAGTATATAATATTATATACGTGTATAATATACCATATTTTGTACATATATTTTTATTTATTATTTTTACAAAAATACATTAATTTTATATTTTATTTATTTACAAAATAATTTAAGGGATATGAAAGTATTTTTATTTTATTTTTACAAAATAATTATAGGTGTTAAATAAATAGGTGTTCTATATATACATGTATGGTACTTTGTATAATGAGAAGATGATTTTATTTTCAATTTATTTTGTATTTTATGAACCTTATTTTAATCTTATTTACTTATTAGGAATGTGTACACGTGTCAAAAATGCAAAATATATACAAATAATTTACAAAATAAATAAATAGATATTTTATAAGTATAAGTGTTGTGCATTTGTACAACTTCCACTTATTTTTATTATTTTTATTTATACTTTTATTTGAAAAATAAGAAAATTGAATTTATTTATTTTGAGATTATTTTATTTAGAGATAAAATAGGTGATATACATATACACACACATGGAGAATAGTGGTAAATATGTACAAGATAAGGACCCTATCTCTCCCTACTTTATTCCTTGTCGATCATGCCAATAATTGACCTTCTCTTAGGGTTCAGATAAGTCTGCATTTATCATATAAATACATCCTTATTTTATTCTTTTCTTCTTTATTCTTTTATTTTGATAAAAAAGAATGTTAATTACATAATATTAATAAATGCATGCATGATATTAATTTATTATATTTGATACATATTTACAAGTATTTTGCATATGGAATTTTGCTAAAATAAAAGAATAAAGGATGTGAATCGGAGATTCATCAGTAACACAACAAGTATTCTAAGAGCTTCCTTGTAGCCAGATCCACGTCTAACCACCTACATTCTCCCTGATAATAACTCTGATAAGACTGGATGCAATCATTTAAATCCAGTATCACCTTTCTAGTATATAGGGATAATAGTCCAGAAAACAACTTCAATAACAAAGATATTTTAGGAGATAGATGTTGCAAGACTCCTAAAAGTACATTAACTTTTCATAGCCTCCTATTCATCTGTTGCTTGAATGAATTCCTCACAGAGGTAGGAACATTGATGTACTCAAACATATCAAAAGATCCTTGAAGATAACTCTTAGTAACCTCCATGAAAGGAGAAATGATCATCTTAAATTGATCTTCACAACGGTGTGTTCTCTCACCTAAATTCCAAAAACCAGGTCCGCAACATCATCATTTGATAGAGTCCGAAGATCCATCCTCATTTGGATCTCCAAGGGAAAGATCTGTTCTTGAAATTCACTCATGGGTCTCCTACAAAGGATGGTCAACAGAGAACTATAATGGAGCGTAGGATTAGTGTAAGGGGCCAATGCACACACACACACACACCCCAATCATTCTTGTATCTATAACAACCATATAGTGTATCTAACACAAGTCAATCATATTTGCATCTAACACAACCATATACGAAGAAGAAAACCACCATTCTTGCATATAAACACAATAAAAGAAAGTTGCCATTCTTATATCTAACACCATATAAGATTAACATTTAGAAAAAAAAACTATTTAGATATCGTAAGTTACTGGATTTGTACCGAAGAAAATGGAAAAATTCTGGAATAAGATGGAGCACAATCAAAGCAGAAGATGGAGGTCGAGAGCTTGATGACAGAGGTGACATTTCGAGAGGGTGGAGGGCTGGCCGAGCGGCAACGACTTTACAAGCGACGACGATTGTGGTTTGGGTGGGAGAAATGTGAGGAATGAGGATGGAAGGCAGTTGTTCGAAACTATAAACCCATCGGGGAGGTCATCCAACTGTCCCCTATGGAAATGATCGGGGGCGGTCTACTCAAGACCGTCCCTTCTGAGTTTCTAATCTACAAAAATTCGCGCCAGCAAAAAGATATGCCATGGTAGGGGACGATCGCGACCGTCCCCTTTAGTTGAACCGATGGAGACGTTCAAAGAAAGTGGGAGGCGATAGTCTTAACCATCCCATGTACGACTTGGAGGGTATAGTCTCATAACCGTCCCCTATACTATCGGTAAGGATGGTCAATTACTTGATCATCTCCTCTAAAATTGGTGAATATGGATGGTTGATTTTGAACGTCCCCCGTGGTCATCAAGGGGGCAGCATTGTGAAACCATCTCTATTCGTATTTTTGGGGATGCTCGCTGATAGAGGGTCCCCTGACACTGTCCCCAAAGACGGGTCTGTTTGTAGTTGAACTCTTCCAACTTCCGTTATCCATTCATCATCAGACCTCCTTATCTTATCTCTAGCAAACCTCCTACAACCACTCGAGAACCCAAACCAGGTCATCTCTCCATGCCTATATCCCCTTCCCCTCCATAGGTTAAACCTCTTGATCCTAATTTCTCTCTCAACTCTATCTCTTAATCTGACCCCAATACCTTTAAGAACCCCTGGCCGAACCTCCAACCAAGGCATTCACCGTGCTTAGAAATCAAAAGTGTGTGTGTGTGAGAGAGAGAGAGAGTTGAGGAGGGGGTGGTGGCATCACCTCCCGTCTCCAGCAAAGACCCCCAAACGTGATCCACGAAGCCCCACCTCCGTGTTGTTGCCTCTCCACGAGTCACAACCAAGTTTCACCACTTCATTAGGCATCGAGCGACGACTGGAAAGCCCCTTTGACTTCTCCCATCAAGCGCACGTTCAACCACCGGGCAACCCCTATCCATCTTTACTCCTCCTCCTTCTTACTTTGTCCCTCCTTCTTTATATGTATTGTCCGTTCTTCATCTTCTCCGCTTGTCATCCCCGTCAAGCCCAATTTGACTATCGTCGAAGAATGCCTTCACCCTCGATACCCAATCACGATGTTCTATCTTCCACCCCCTTCCAACTCCGGCCAATCCGTTGGTCGGGGATTAGGTTCCTCTTCTCCCCCATACACACATGAACCCACACCACCCCCTCCTTCTTTCCTCTCTTGGTGCCTTGATGCTAGATCTAGCTCCATTAGGGTTCGAGTCTTTGATCCTCTTATCGGAACCCATCCTCGAGCAGCTAATCATCGGGGAATCGCCGAAGCTCAATCGCCTCTTCCAACTTGTTTGAGATCCACCGTGAATTGGAGATGAAGGGGAGGAAGAACATGAAGAGCACCATGCGCACAAGCATCCTTCGATCTAGACATACCTTATCATCAGAGCCGTCCACGCAAGCCCACCCGAGCTTACAACCTCGGGTAGATCTAGAGCAGTCATCTTGTGCTACGCGGAGGCTTGGCCATCTAGGAAACCCTCACCGCCAGAGCCTTACCATGTCACATGTCCCACGTATGCAACTTGGGTATTTTGTGCATATTCCCTCGATACTCCTAGAAATCATGCAGAAGCCCCCGTGTTGGGCAGATTTCTTAGGACCCCCCAAGTTCCCAAAATTGTAAGGAAGCCCCTCTGAAGGTTTAATTGAGATAATTCTATTTATTTTTATTATATTCATGTCCATAGATTTATGTATTTAAATCATGATCATCCGTGGACCAAATTTCATGTTCTTGGTTTCATTTTGCAGATCTTTTGATTCTCTCTCACATAGAATATTTATTTTATATTTTGAGATATTATTTGATGTCAATAAATTTGATGAATTATCTGATTATCTTGAGCACATATGTTCTATGGAGTTTTTATTGCTCATTAAAATTTCAGAAATTGGGGGCATAATTTTTGGAAATTAATTTGGCATTCACTGATCAATTATTTTCTATAATCAATTAAGGGGGCTTGTGGACAAAGTTGAGTGCTTGCTTGCATCATCATCCTTGCGCAATCCTCTTTACATCCATTCATTTTCACCATTTGAATATTCTAAAATTAATAAAAAATGTATTATTTATTTGTTTTTCACACATTGCATGACATTATTTTATTGCATAAAATATTTTAAAAAAACCCACACATCATAGCTGTTTTAATTAATTGTATCTTTTATTTAAAATCTATAAAAAGTACAAGATTAAAAAGAATGATAAAAAGTCATCTTTTGAAAACCTAACTCCTAGTTGTTTTGAAAATTAATTCTAAACCCTTATATTACATCTTAGAATTCGACATTGAAACTTGTCCAAGTAAAAATACATAATTATTGAGATTAATTTTCACATTATTTTTGGTGTTGTTATTTTTGATTACGCGCTCTTTATCACCTGCTACAACCGACTTATTCTTTCTAATTAAGAGTGGCGAAGAGCAAGCATTCATGTACCCCTCCAAAGTTATACAATTCCATATATTATTGTTGGAGAGGTTAAACTCCTTCAACTATAGCATCATATGCATATCGTGTTGAACACATTGGTCTCTCACTTCCTTATTTGGATCATTTTTTGGATCTATGGCTCCCTCCCATTACAATATGCAAAGGGCAAGCAATTACAAGTAAAATGATGTCTAATTAATATCATCAAATGGACAAAGAAAGTGGAAGAGATGAAGATGTATTTCTCGAATTAAGAGAAGAGTAAGGATTAGTATGCCTTGCTCTCGTCTAATATGGAGGCGAAGTGTGGCATGGAGATTTCCACTCTTTACCTTGTATGAGTATCTTATACTCTAGTCTAATGTATGTATAGACAATCTAAGGGGTTGTATTCGAGAATGACACCTAATAAACACAAAACTTTTCCTCTATGGTGATCGAAACTACTGCCACGAAATGATGCAGTAGTATGCACAATTGCCTCACGTGCTTTCATGAACCACAATAACTACTACACAATCTTGTGCCTGACCCACGATTCCACATTGATGTAAAGTACCAAAGCATATTTTATGTTGTCAATTTACCTATAACACGGACTACGTGCTTTTGTTATTATTATTTTTTTTGCAAAAAAAAAACTCGTATTGAAATTTCAACAATATTTTTTCTATAAATACATCAATTTGTATTGCTTGATAAAAATTTGAGGTTCAAATTGTACTGCTTGATAAAAATTTGAAGTTTTTTTTTAATATGAGGTTTAAATGCAAAATAAGTAGGTACAATCTATACAGTTGGTTTTCCCTATAGATTTGGAATGAGAAGGAAAAAAGAAAGAAAGAAAGCCACAACAGGCCGGAGGATCCGCTCCGGTGGAGTGGAGCCTTCAACTTCAAATACCCGAAACGGCTCCTCTCCCCCCTCCCCGCAGTGCAAACAAAAAACAAACAAATACATAATTAGCTTTCTTCTTCCTTTTGCTCCTCCATCTGTCACCTTACCCACTGCTCCTCTCCTCCTCTCTTCCTCTCTTCAGTTCTCCTTCTTTTCGTCGATTGCTGCATTCGATCCATAGGCGATAACCGGTTGCGGAGATATGGCTCTCTTGGGCACTCTTTTCGGCATCACTGGTTTCCTTCTCGGCCTTCCTCTTGGGCTCCTCGTCGGCTACTTCCTCTTCGTCTACCCCCAACCATCCGACGTCAAGGTCCCTAATTTCTGCTTTTTTCTTCATCTACGTTTCAATACCTGAAGTGGGTCGAAGGTTTCACTGGAAAATTCTGTCTTTTTTGTTTCGACTCGATAAAAGTACGGCATGCCATGCCCTATTTTACAGATCTTGCCGCTGTAATTCTGGTTCCATATCTTAGTTACTGAAGCACTTTGTGGGTTTCATTGGCCTATATACGTCGTCATCTCTGCGCAGGATCCAGTCGTCCGACCACTGTGCGAGCTGGACACGAAGACGCTGAGATCGCTTTTGCCTGATATTCCAATGTGGGTGAAAAGTCCCGACTATGATCGTGTGAGTAGGGACCGTATCTTTCTTCTTTTCTCGGGGTACTGGATTCTGATGTTGCACTTCTTGCTGCTTTTAAGTTTTTCTTAGCAGCACTTGCATTGCGTGACAGGGTTCCTTTGTGGGGTTTGCTTTATTATATTCCTATCCCGCTATTAAAAAAATGTAGAGCTTTTGCATGTTAACATATGAAGCTGTTAACTTGCTGGACACTATGAAATTGACTAATTGGAAATGGATGGGTGTCTTGAATGGTTACAATTTTTGATTGTATATATTAATGGGATAAAAACATCAAATATTCTGTTATTGTATGTTACACTGCTCATGATTTTTTGGGCTTGTAAATATCATTTATAGCAATATCTAAGCTATTTTGAGCTCGACAAGGTTGGATAGATCTTGGGATCTTCAAGCTTGAACTAGGTCGTGGGCTCAGTAACAAGCTGATTCGATTTGGTTACCCTCAAGCTAGAAACTTTTGTTCAGGGGATGACATGCTCACCAGGCTAAAAGCCTAAAACTTCCTGAGATCCTATCTTATGTGGATGCAATGGTCTTATATAATCTAAAGATTTGACCAAATGGGTCATGTTGATAGTTGACTCGACAATTATGGTTGGACACTGTTCAATTGCAAGTAAGAGCAACTGAACATCGCCCCATTTTCAGGAGGAAATCTTTGTAGCTGATGGAATTTTTATGCTTTTTTTGAAACATTTGATAATATATACTGCTAAAAAATCAATCCAATCTACGTATCTAAGGGTAACAGACAATAAATCACAAAAAATGCAGATAATCTCATGTAACTTGATCGTGCATAGTGCATGGAGCCCGATTCCTACTTTGCAAGAGAGAAGACTGATGTTGGAGAGCTTGTTCCATCATTTGCCACTGCTGAAGATCGTTTTAAATGAAGGGAATGGTAGTGTGTATGTATACTTACACACACACACACACACACACACACACACACACACACACACACACACACACATATATATATATATATATATATATAAGGAAATCCGGATGATAATGCTTGACATGAGGGTGAGTTGTGAATGCCTAAGTGAGAGCAATGAAATACCATGTAAACCGGTAAACTGGATCAAGGGAGACGTACTTGGTTTCATATCGTCAAGAGACCAACACATTTGTGAAGCTGTCTCTTCTTCACCAGGACTCCTTGATTAGCTTGGAGACTGAACAACAGAACATAATGCATGCCTTTAACAAGGAATATATATGAATCTCGTCGTCACCTCATTTTCTATTTTCCTTTCATACATAAAATTTTCAACTGTACCTTCTCTTTCTTAGTTCAATATCAATAGTTTAAGGCTACATCTCTAGCTTGCATATTATATTCGTTTTTTATGCAACCAGTTTGTTTATCATCAAATGGACTCATTACCGAACCTAGTTTTTGATGAAGAAAACTGAACATACTTTTGACAGCTTTAGATTTCTTGGTGTACATTAGGATGTGGGGATGGTCAAGCATGTCAGAAACCCGAGAAGTGTTTTCATGAGTATTGGTGCACAAGTTAATCATATCGGTGCACAAGTTAATCATACATATGGAGTCCTTGCTGAAATGAACACGAGCAAACTTGCATCGGTTTAGGTTTGATTTTTCTTATTAAAAGTAATTCTAAAATGGAGTTTAGCTTTGATTCACTCTTTTTTTAAAGAGAAATGATGTCAAATTCATAACGGATCCAACCTGGGGAAACAATGAGGCTAGTTCAGGTTACGAATTGGTCCCTTTTTGCTTTGATGAGTTTGTTCTAGCATAATTTGTTTATTTGGAAACTTATTTTTGTCTCATAAAGCATTGAATGAAAATTTTTATTCCCATTTAACTGGACCATGTACAATGCAATGCCACTGTCTGACAAGGAGGGAACATCAACTCGAGATTATATGCACATCAGCAGTGGCTTGGTCACTTCTCATGTACCAGTTTTGCAGTATTCAAGTTATTAGTGAACATATTTCATCACAAAAACCTGCCTAACACAGTTCTTGTACAGCTCAAAGTATAGGCTGAGGTAGTGATTCTATTGTTATAAGGTAGCAACTGAATATAGTTTATCCAGCTAAGTTTGATTTTTTTAACATGGTATTATTAGGCTAGGCTACTACCAGCACAACGTGGGGAAATGCTTGATTAAGGTTTTGGTTGGTGATTAGATGCATTTTATGGAGGAACTTAATATTGTTGTTTTATTGTTGTTTGATGTTTACTGTGGTTGGTTCTAAACTTACCATTGCTGGTCCGAAGCTCGGGTAAATGAGGAGGGTTGCGTTAGGTAGCCAACAGTCAGTGTAAAACAGTCAGATCTTTTCAACATGGATTCAAGCAATCATTTGGATTTCGTTGGGACACTAGCGATGTGTTGCATCGCTCAAATGCAATGAGAAGTTGGCAAGGACCGCCAAGGTTCAGGAAAGCGGTATGCGTATGCGTTCGGTCAGGTCACTGAATAGCGATTAAGTGGTATGCGGGGGCATATGCGGGGTATATGCGGTTCTACGCGGTTTTCTAATTTTTTATTTAAAAATAAATAAATATATGCAAAAGTGACTACAACTGAACAAAAATTATGTATAATTGTGGTCCAACAGAAGTTCTAAGAAAATGACTTTCATATATAGCTCAAAACAGTCTCTATCAACAAATATTAATGCTTCAATAGAAAAGTTAGCAGACATAATAATTGACAACAATCACCAAAATATTTAAGTTTCCAAAAGAAAACTGAAACACAAATAGCATTAGTAGAGTACTAATTAAAATAGCATAAGAAAACAGAAATGTTCAGGCGATAATATTCTACATATTACAAAGAAATCCTAATCCATGTCATCATCAAATTCCACTTCGGTATTGTCTTCATCATCTTCACTTTCTTCCTCAAATGGGAACTCTTCCTCATTTAAGCCCGGCGACGAGGTTGAACCAGTAGCATGCCTTTGGCTTCTTCTATGTTGTATCAAATCTTCTGCACCAGTTGCATCAGCCACTAGGTTCCACGTCAACCCCGATCCTTGGAATACCTCATCTTCTTCATCTCCCCCACCAATCCAATCTCTCACGTGGGTTCTATCATTTGTGGCAAATGGATCACTACGTTTTTTAAGATGGCGATCTCTCAACTTGGCGTTGAATCTGACATACACCAAGTCGTTTAACCGCTTGAATTCAAGTTTGTTCCTTTTCTTCGTGTGAATCTACAAAATAAAGATAAACATATCATTTACCACCTCATTAATGATGCATAATATTTGACATGTGTGGCATCAATTTTACAGTCTTACCGCCTCAAAAGTGCTCCAATTCCTTTCACAACCCGAGGAAGAGGCTGTCAACTTTAGAACTTTCATTGCCATTTCTTTCAAATGTGGAGTTTCCATGCCATGCAATCCCCACCAACGGGCTATTTATAAAAACAAATAAGTAATAATAGTTAAATATATAAGTCTATGAAACGTAATGAGATAAATAGTAATACTTAAATATATAAGTGTATGAAATCTAATGAGAATTTATACCTGGATTGAAATCGTCATCAATGATGGACCTCTGTTTGACAGCCAAAGGTTTGCCAAATGATCCTTCTGCCCTTTCATATAATGGCAATTCCTTCCTAGTGATGATATCTTGGATATCTAAATCAGGATAGAAAATATCCATGCAATCCAAGAATCCCTTCAGAGCAAGACCTTCCCTCTGGATTTGATCATTGTCCCTATAAAAGAAATAGGGATTCAAAAAATATGCAGCAAGGTGAAGGGGGCTATCCAACCTCCCTTTTGACTTTGAATCAACAGCATCAACAAAATATTTGTAAGATGCTTCCACATCTTTGAAAATGCTCATGATCTCCTTTCTTGCATCTTGCAATTCACCGTATACAAACCCCATAGCTGGTCTCTTATCTCCATCAACAATTCGCAAAACATGTACCAATGGAGAAAAGATCTTCAAGGTCAAAGAGACTTGAGTCCAAAATGAAGGACTCAGAACTATGGCCGAAGCCATTTCCCCCTTCTTCGTCTGGTACCATTTACACGCTCTCCATTCATCAGAAGAAAACATAAGCCTCAACTTGTCCTTCTTGTCCATCACTGATTGCAAGGTGAGATATGTGGTAGCAAATCTTGTTGTACCTGGCCTCACTATCTCCCCCTTTTGCGTAAACTGTCTCATCAAACTCAATGTTTTTGCATGACTGTATATGAAGACAGTTAATGTCCTTGCCTTTGTAATTGCAGCTTTCACCTTGGACTCTTTACCGATCTCCTCAAGCATAAGATCGATGCCATTGCCGCCGATCATTACCGGTAATGATCGGTGGGACTCTACCGATCATTACCGGTAATGATCGAGAATGATCGGGATGATCGGTATTGATCGATATTGATCGAGAATGATCGGTGGGCCTCTACCGATCATTACCGGTAATGATCAAGGATGATCGATAATGATCGGTGGGACTCTACCGATCATTACCGGTAATGATCGAGAATGATCGGGATGATCGGTATTGATCGATATTGATCGAGAATGATCGGTGGGCCTCTACCGATCATTACCGGTAATGATCAAGGATGATCGATAATGATCGGTGGCGCTTCTACCGATCATTGCCGGTAATGATCGAGAATGATCGGGATGCCTCTACCGAGAATGATCGACGTTGATCGATGATGATCGGGAATGATCAGGGAGCCTCCACCGATCACTACCGGAAATGATCGGGGATGCTCGGGAATGAAGGCAATGATCGAGGATGATCGGAAATGATCGGTGGGCCTCTACCGATCATTACCGGTAATGATCGAGGATGATGGATAATGGTCTGTGAGGCCTCTACCGATCATTGCCGGTAATGATCGAGAATGATCGGGGTGCCTCTACCGAACATTACCGGTAATGATCGGGGTGCCTCTACCGAACATTACCGGTAATGAATTGATCGGTATCATGAGTTCTCACAATATGTCTTAGGATCAATGTCATTAGATTAAAATAAAAGCAAATAGCAATTGTACAAGATGTGAGGCGGAAGATACATAATGAGATTTTAGAGTACCTGTGACAAAATAAGATACATAATGAGATTTTAGAGTACCTGTGAGGAGGCGGAAGAGACGGGAGGAGGCGGAGGAGTCCGGTGGAGGCGTTGGCGCTCGCGAGCCGAGTGCTGGTTAGGGGCGAAGGAGGAGGCGCAATAACTGGGACTGGGAGGAGGAAGCGGAGTAGGCGGAGGAGCTTGGAGGAGGCGACAGAGGAGCTTGGAGGAGGAGGCGGAGACGCTTAGAGGAGGAGGCGATGGAGGCACCAGCAGGGAGTATCGGAGGAGGCGATGGTCGATTAGGAGCTTAGGGCAAATGGGTATCGCGGTGTCGGGGTAGAAGGGTTAGGGCAAATGGGGGTTTCGACTATCGGGTAATCGGGTTGGAGCAACTGAACGCCATGCGGCGCTTGGTCCGCATATGCGGCCGCACATCCCGCATATGCGGGCCGCATATGCGCCAGACCCGCATAACACGGGGCTTCAGCAATGCGGTGCGCCTTAAGGCCCGCACACGCATATGCGGCCGCATATGCGGCCGCACAGACCGATTTCGTGAACCCTGAGGACCGCTATATCGTTGCCTGGATGTAGCTGAAATTAGCAGGAGTTCTCGCATAAGGGACACATGTGAGTAAATAGGCTAGTTCCATTGCATCGTCATTTGGATGCAATCTAAAATTTGCAAGGGTTCTTGTTATAAAATCAACATGCGGAAGCGAACATGGAAAAAGATAAAGAAATATAAAGAAAACGAGATTTTACGTGGAACCCTACTCCGTGAGGAGCGGGATGAAACCACGGGAGAAGCCCTCTAAGGGGCGGATATTCTATTGAACTTTCTCATCTGTTACAGGAGGCCTGGGGCTCCTTATATAGCTTCCACAGGGCCTCCAAGTCCCACCACCAGGCGGTATGGGACTAAACTCAGTGGTGGGGTAAATGGACCCTGGAGGGATCCATTTACCCACCTATTACATAAGTGACGCATGCTCCAAATACTCTAACACTCCCCCTCAAGCTGGAGCATGCAATGCTCAGCTTGGACAAACAGAAAGAAACTCAACTCACAATACATGACACTACAGACAATATCAACCCAACGCGCACAACTGCTGCAGTCGAGGACGTTGCAATTCATGGCGTGCATGTGAGGAGGACGAACGGGGCTGGAGTGTCTATTTGGCTCAGAGAATGGTACTCTATTGTGGAGTCCCTATGATACCATATGAAAACCCTTGCCCTTAATGGCATAGGGAATAGTCCTCTGCTCTGGAGTCCCTATGGCTCACATGAAAGCTCTGGCCGACCAACAAGAATGACAAATGATTGGCATGCGTCATCGTCGAGTCTGAATCTGAAATATGTAGAGTCTGAACATCTGACCGGTCTGGAAAATCTGATATCTGAATCTTGGAACAAGACCTGTGACTCTCTATATATACTCCCCCTTTCTCCCATACTGGTCGGAATGACATTGTTGACCACGTTGGGAGAAGATAAGATAATACATAAACATGGAGATGAATAAAACATCACTTAGCCGATAATGATTTTTTTTCGACTTTTCGCTATTATTATTATTATTATTTTTTTAAATTCGTACGGCTTTTCTTTGTACGCGCCTCTTTCGTTTTTTTACTATGCGTACGGCTTTTCAAATGTACGCGCCTCTTTTTTTTTCTTTCTTTCCCCCTTTTTTTTAACACTATAAGCGTGGTCCATTTGGACCCAAATATACCTTAGCCCAATTGGGCTTTACAAAATCTCTCTCTCTCTCTCATTTTTTTCTTTTTTTTTTCAATGAGGCCCCCTCCTTTTTTTTATACTCTCATCATCATTTTTTTTGGACTAAACAGGCCCGTTGGGCCTTACAACATAAACAAATCGGGTCGGGTCGTTGGTGTCTTAGGGTTCCCAAGACCCTTCTACGAAGGCAATCCCCGCTGGGGTTTTCTCTATCGCATACGGGGGGGCGCTGCCTTTGGAAAGCTGGTGCCGCAAGGGAGGATCATCATTCGATCTGGAGGGCGCCACCGGCGGCGAGCGTGCGCGGGGCTGCGCCGTCTGTTGGATGCGCCGCTTGCGCACAAGTTGGAGCGAGAGGAGGTATGGGGAGAACGCCGCCTGCGCTCTGGATTGAAGGGGAGCAAACGATCCCACCGCCTGGGCCCCTGAATGTCGTGCACGGTCGCCTGGGTGCTTCGGGAGAGAATGAAGCCCTGGGTTGCGTCGACCTCGCTGCTGGAGCCTAAGGGCTCGCGCCGCAGGCGCTAGGGTTCCCTGTTGGGCGTGGGTCTGGCAGGCACTAGGGACTTGGAGGCTTCTGAGAGCCGCCTGACTGGATGAAGGCCGAAGATGCAAGGATCCCGCCCATGGAGGATCGCGCGAGAGAGCATGGCTGCGGCCCCTGCGCGATCTGCCGCTGCTTCTCCGTAACTGGAAGATCGATCTCGGCGGCGCAAGGGGATATGAAATCAGATCTAGGGTTTCATCTAAACCCTAGAACGATAACCTTGAATGAGCAACAATCGGAAATCTGGAACTTGAATACTCGGAATAATAATCTTCCAACATTAATCGAATCATCGAAAAATGAAACGAATCTCGAAAAAGAATAAGAACATAAAAATTTTTTTCCGAGAATCGAACCCGCTCTGATACCATGTTATAAAATCAACATGCGGAAGCGAACATGGAAAAAGATAAAGAAATATAAAGAAGACGGGATTTTACGTGGAACCCTACTCCGTGAGGAGCGGGATGAAACCACGGGAGAAGCCCTCTAAGGGGCGGATATTCTATTGAACTTTCTCATCTGTTACAGGAGGCCTGGGGCTCCTTATATAGCTTCCACAGGGCCTCCAAGTCCCACCACTAGGCGGTATGGGACTAAACTCAGTGGTGGGGTAAATGGACCCTGGAGGGATCCATTTACCCACCTATTACATAAGTGACGCATGCTCCAAATACTCTAACAGTTCTCGTATAATGGACGTATGCGAGTAAAGAATTTCATCTACAAGAGGTCGCAAACGAAGTTGTGGATACGTACTTGGAATGTTGACACTTTGATTGGCAAATCGTTGGAGGTGATGTACGATGTAAAGAAGGAAGATTCCGATATTGTGTCTCCAAAGACAAAATGGGTTGGAGAGAGAAAGAAGGGAAGATCGAACATGCTTTAAAATAAGACATTTAAGTAAAGAGAAGAGTAGAAATGGTGTTGGAGTGCTTGTTCATAAGGATTTGAAGGATAGTATAATTTATGCACAAAGATTTGGTAATCGTATTATTTTGCTAAAATTGATGCTTGAAGAAGAACTCCCGAATATCATCTCAGTTTATGCACTACAAATTGGTTTAGAGGAAATGATTAAACAAGATTTCAAGTTGGATGGTGAAGTTTATCCAAGGAATCCCACAAAGAGAGATGATTTGCATAAGTGGAGATTTTGATGCTTCAGGATTAGAAATAAAGCGGGCAAATTCATACTGGATTTTAGAAAGGTTTACGTCCTTTTCATAGTAAACATTGTCTTCAGGAAGGTGGAGTATTTAATCACTTATAAGAGTGACTTGACTAAAACACAAATAATTACTTTGCAATAAGAAGAGAAGATCACAAAGTAATTCCAGGAGAGAGCTTGACATATGAACATCGTTTGCTATTCATGGATGCACAAAAAAAAATGGGTTGGAAAAGAAAAGATAGTTTCCCAAGACCAATACAACTAGGTGGTGTATTCTTCAATTGAAGCAAACAAACTTCAAGGAGAAGTTTGTAGAAAACTTATCTTGAGAATGTAACACAAGTGCAAACAAGATGTGGGAGATGGAAGCATCTTTTATACAAAGGGTAGGCAAGGAGATGCTAGACGAGTCCAAAGGAGGAGTTCCAAGCCAAAAAGAGGCTTGGTGGTAGGTGAAATGGTGCAAGAGAAGCTTAAAATTAAAAGAGCTTGCTTAGTCGGTATTCGATATTCGTTCGGTCAGATGGTTTTACTCGAGTAAGTGGGTAGGCGAGAGTATATGCGCATTATGTGGTTTGTATAATTTTAATAAATAATAATAATAAATTCAAATATTAGTTATTTATATTTTGGAAAAAATAACATAGACAAAAAATAATGCATGGACTTTTTAACAAGGCACGTTTTCAATAAAACCCCCAAAAAGAGTTTGTTTAGATAAAAAAGCTGATTATAACTAAATTTTGAGGGAGATATTTAGGTAAAAAAATTACTGATGATGTAAAGTACATGAACAAATAAGAAAAGTATGGAGTGACAGAGAGCATACAACTAATAGATATATTTTTCACGAAAGAAGATTTAACATATTCTAAGATTCTAAACATGAAATCAAATTAAACAAATACATAAAACAAACTACATCATTTGAAGCTATTAAATGGATTACTATTTACGATTTACCGCAACCATTGAATAAATTCACATTTATTTTTTCTAGTAGCAGTAATCGCAAAAGCTTAAAGGGACCAACAATAGTTGAAGCCTGAAAGGAGGGGGTCTTTCCAATAGGCGGCCTCATATGCGGTTTAGTCGGCCACATACTCGCCCAAACCACATATAGGCCGGATACTATATATACAGTTCGGTATATTCACCGAATACGCATATGCGGCCGCCTAACCTGCCTTTTCACACACTGCTCCATGATGTTGCCATCTTTGAACATCTCCAGATGGTGCCGCACAGGAACCCTAAGTGACCCTCATCTCCAAACAAGCCGCTTTCACATGCCATCTCCCATCTCCAGACGACAAGCATCTCAAACTCGGCATGAAGATTCCAGGAAGAAGAGGCGATGGAGACATTTAGGTGGAGCCTCCATGCCCGCTCTCGAGGCGACATGAGACTTTCATGCGAACAACCTCGAGACTCCCCGGAAGTGAAGCATTATTTGTGCAACTCCTCCTATGCATGAGTCAGAGAAGAAGGGTTCCAAGCAATGCAGCTTCACCATCTCCGCCTTCATCATTCTACCTCCGCTCTCATCCCTGGCAAGCGCAAGTCCACCATCTCCTATGCGCATGACCTCTCGGAGCAAGATCCCCTTAACAACAACACTCCTAACCAACAATTTCTCAGGAGCGAGAGGAGTAGGGTCCCCGCTCACCCCTTGCAAATCCAGATAGATAACCACTCCGCTTCTGATGTTTGACATCGACACTAACTACTCCAGATAGACTTCTCTACCTAGAATCGTCTCAGACGTATACTGCCCATCCACAACATGAAGACTGACACTCCAGATTACTACTGCTTAACATCCATCTTCACCGAGCATCGACTACTTCCACACAGATCTCCAAACTGATCATTCATACTATGAAAATTTAGGGGCATACGACTAAAAGAAGGTTGGGGCAAGTTTCCAAAGTAATAGAGTTTTAATTCAGATTCATACTCGGTCACTTAACTATTGAAGCGATCCACTTGTTGAGGAGAATAATGGAGATTTATAAAGCTAAACGAAAGAACCTCCATATGATTAGAATGCTTATGATTTAGTTCCACACGGGATATTGTGGAGTTTTGGAAAAGAACCAAGTGCATGTCCTATGCACTAACCTTATATAGGATATGTATGATGTGGTTTCATTTTATATAAGGATCTACTATAGGAAGACATTATTTTGACATCAACATCGATCCGCATCAAGGTTCAATTTTTTATCCTTTCCTTATTACTTTGATTAAGAACATTCACTAGTTACATTCATGATGAGATGCGTTGATGTATGCTATTTATCGATAATATTGTGTTGGTCGATGAGACTAGAGATGGAGTAAATGAGAGGATTGAGGATTGGAGACATGCCTTAGAAACCAAAGGGTTTTGTATAGGTACGGCTAAGATTGTGCACATTTGATGGAGTAGTGGTGAATGAATCGAGGTGAATATTGAAGAAGATAACACTCACAAGAAAGACTCTTTTAGATACTTGGGATCTATTTCGCAACATGATAGGGAAATCGATGGAGATATCACTCATAAAATAAATACATGCTCGTTAAAGTGGAGAGGAGCCTCTAATATTCTATGTAAAAAGAAAATTCTTTTAAAAATCAGAGGGAAGTATTACAAAGAGGTCGTAACTGCTATACTCTCTAGATCTTAATGTTGGCTTGTCAATTATAGACACATGCATAGAATGACAATAGCAAAAATAAAAATGCCACGATCAATATCTTACACGAAAAGATCGGATTCCGAATGATGTAATCAGAAGAAAAGTTGGTGTAGCTCCAATTGAGGATAAAATGAGAGGGGCCTCTTAAGGTGGTTTGGTCATTTGCAAAGGAGGTTTGGTGATACATTGGTTAGAAGGTGCGGGATATGGAGTGTTAAGCCGGCTAAGAGAGGGTGAGGAAGGCCCAAAAAATGTTGGAAGGAGAGTATCCAAAGGGACCTTAATTACTTGGGTATAAGTCCAAGAATGACCCAAAGTAGACCTGAATGGAGGCAAATAATCCATATAGCCGACCCTACTTAATGTAGGAGAAGGCTTTATTGTTGTTATTGATATCATTATTAAACAGCGATTCCATTATCATTTACTCATACACGATAATAATAATAGCAACCCAGTTTTATTGTAGTTGAATATGTGAGAATAAATTATAGTTCCTCCCTAAATGCAGCACATCTAATAAGAATTATGGAACATCTATTTTCTATTTGACGACATTTCTTCGTGATACCTCACATAGCTTGCATCTTTGTATTATTTTTGCAGGTTGATTGGCTGAATGCATTTATCTCGGAATTGTGGCCATACTTTGATAAGGTTAAAACTTATCCATGCCATGTTAATATTGTCCAATTCAAATCTTCCGTGTCAGCAGAGTTTATCTACTCGTGACTTCCCTCTCTTGTTTATCTCAGGCTGCATGCACTTTAATTAGAAGCTTGGTGAAACCAACATTTGATGAGTACATTGGGAGGTTTCACATAGAGTCCATCGAGTTTGAACAGCTTACTTTAGGATCTTTACCACCGAATATTACTGGTTTGTTGCATCACTTTTCAATATAATATGTTCATGTTTAGAATGCTGTTCTTTTTTTCCCCAATTTTTCGACCTTCTACTGCCTGTTAGTATCATGTTTTTTTGTCATATTGAATTAAGGGTGTTCACTGCTTTTGCAGATAGATAATATCTTTTAGGCCTATGAAATATTCATGCATGCCTACAGTTTTTATTTACTGGTACGCGAGAAGAAAATCAGTCAGAATGTCTATGTAGAGTTTTCCTAATGAAAAATTTCTTGTGAGTTAGTATCTACTCTCTTAAAGAACATATGATGGCGATGCTGGGTCAAGGGTTCCGTGGGTGGAGGAATAAGACCCTTTTGGCAAAGTTGGTTACTCGACTTCGGGGGATAGTAAGGATCTGCTTTGCATGTTGATCCAGAGTACCTATGGGTTCACATTGGAGTTTTTAATCCATCATGAGATAAAAATGTTCCCTATCATCTTTTTGAAAAGGCATGTTGTGGAAGAGAATAATGAATTGATGATCAATGGGAGGTTATAGGACTCTCTTATATAGAGAAGAGAAGCCCTAGAGGGAAAATTACATAACAGAGACAACATAAATAGAAAATAGATAAAAGATAAGGAGAGATAAATATATCTCTCAACACATGTGTGTGGTTCCTCCTACTCTGCGCTCTATGGTGCATCCTGTTTTTTTGTGATGGTTAGTTCAGATTCAGGGATGATGATTGGAGTGGTAGTAGTCCTTTTTGTGCATGTTAATAGTGGTTTTTTTGCTTTGGCTGATGATTAGGACATGCTAGTTTCTGAGGCCTGGTTAGATGATACATGCCATCCTACTTTTCGCTCTACTTTCTTTGAATAGAGATTGTAGGAGTTTATGTTGATATCTGAAGAGCTTGCTCAATTGGAGGGTCCTTTTGTATCAAAGAGATCTTTGGGCATGTCTTGGTGGCCTTTTTCGGTGAAGAAGGCTTGTGGGGCACTATTTACCCTGATCGTGTTTGATCCAGGTACTCTGTAATCTGATTGTAAACTTATTTGGAGTTCAAAGGCTCCCATGCTGATTAAAATATTTCTTTGGCTTTTAAGGCGTGGCAAAGTCTTTATAGCGATCAAGAGGGCGATTTTCTCTCATAGTGTTGACGTGGGGTGGCTGATCTGTGGGGACAACTTGAAAGATTTGGAGTTTCTTTTTTATTCTTGTGCCCGTATCAAAGAGTTGAGTGGTTTGTCTGTTTTCTGGATTGGCCTCTGCTTTCTTGAGAACTTTTGGAACTCTCTTGATTCAGCTCAGATTAGCGACAGGGCAGTTGAAGCCTTTATTATATCTATGAATATTTAGCTGACCCGTAATTGGGTGGTCTTTATATATGAGAGATTCTACATTCAAAACGTAGCTCGCCACTCAATGCTCTTCTTTGGCCATTTTTTGATATTTTTGTTAATATATTTTAGGGGGCATGCGTCACTATTGGTGCATGCCTTTTCTTTTTATAAAAAAGAAGGTATGTATTGTTTCTTTAATTGAGTCCATGTGCTTAGATTTTTTAGAAGTTCCGGTTTGCAGGTTTACTTTATGACTAGGTTGCTTCGTTGAACCGATTGTTTAAACTATCATGTTTTTTCACATGAACAAGGTTATAATCTAATTTATTAGATAGACAAAATTAACTAGTGGGACAGATTGTGGTTTGACTCCCATTCTTTAATACGGGTCTGACCAATCAATTTGATTCCTATCTTGGTCTCTGATTGATTAGATACTCATTGTTTCTCTGTGTATACAATTGTTTATTTGTTTCTTACTTATATTTTCTTTGTTTTTGTCTATCGACAACTTATTGGCCCATACTAAAGACGCCTAAAGTGAATATAACTATAAGTTCTCTTTACATGATATTTGAGCGGTGCAATTCTTTAGATTGCATGTTTTTTTACTGCATCTGCATCTTGAGACCAATATCCTCCTACTCTGGCCCTGTCAATTGCCATCATCTACTGTTTCCATTCTCATCCATCTGGGTGTTATCCAATGCCAGGGCTCCGGTCATATAAAATGTAGCCGAGATTATCTCCTTATACACTTCAACAACAAAATAAATATTGATATAGAAACTTGAAACCTCAACAGAAAAATAAATATGCAATGTAAAATGTGGGGTAAAATAAAAAGCGATTTTAGACTAGGAGAATGCTCGTAAGATGAATCGATGAAACAATAGAGCTTTTGGCGTACAACACAAGACATAATATAGCTCCGAATATTTCTCTCACAAAGAACATAGTGGAGAATAGAGAATGTGAGTTTTTTTATCTTGGAATGAGGTCTAGGGTCTCATTTATAGGCCTTAGGTCTCTACAAATGTCAAGGCTCATAAATAGTTGTTGGCAAACAAATCAGGAATGGAATCAACTTTAAAAACATTCCTGAAAAGTTGATCGGTTAGATGAATAAGTTGACCGATCAGAATTCAAAAGTTGATTGATTAAATGGATAAAATTGTTCGGTCAAAGGTAGCCGTTATATAGCCATCGCCTTGAATTTGAAACTTGATCAATCGGGTCAAGAGGTTGATAGATTAGGAGTTGACTAATTTGAAAAGAAAGTTGATTGATTGGGTATTTGATCAATCAATCAAGAAAGTTGAACGATCATGAGTGGTCGATCATTTAACACAAGTTAATCGATTAGTTTGACTTTTTACATGAAAGTCAATTTTAGCAAGTCTGAAATGCATGATACAAAATGCTCTTTGAGGTTCTTTACATGTATGCAGGACTCATTAAAGAAAAGTCTTTGACTTCTTCTTGAGCTTGAGTTCCTTATCCTTGGACCTTTGAGCTTTGCTTCTTCTTCCTTAGCTTCAACACTATATGCTTGAGGTTCTTCTTGGTCTCTTAGTTTTCTTGCCTTTTACTTAGCTTCAATCTAAATACACAAGTTTTTTTATCATCAAAATATACATGCGCTCATACGTGAATTATCACTTGGTCCTCTCATGATACACCTAATTTTTGGTTAGGCATATGGCGTTGAAATTGTTACAATATATGATAACATGATCATGTTGAAGACCGAAATCTCCAACTAAGCTTTTCAATCATAGGCCTTTCATTGCAGCTTTTTTCAAACTCGTAGACACTACATTTGTGATAGATAAAGTAACTGAAGGTTGTAAGGTAGCCTTCCAGCTAATAATATAATCCCCAAAAGTAAAAAATACAACCCAACATTCACCTCGTCCCATTAACATCTTTAACATAATCTTTTAATCTAACAATCCAACAAATAAACATTTTTAATCACTTACATAGATGATGCCAATATTAAATGTTCCTTTCATATACCAAAAAATCTGCTTGTTTGTCTGCCTATGCTCCTTCCTAAGGTTCCCATAAATATGCTAACAATTCTCACAGTATGAGTGATATATGGTCTTGTGCATACCATGGCATATATAAGACTCCCATCTCCACTAGCATAAGTAATTCATGTCGTATGCTTTTTCCCTATTTTAGGTTGAGGTGTAAGATTTACCGAAAGATGAATATTTGTAGCAGATATAGTATTCAAGTGCTTTGTTATGGATATCTCAAATCTCCCCATGACATTCTCAATGTAGTTCTCTTGAGATAAGAAGAGTTTTCCTTTTGTACGTTTACCGACAATTTCTGTCCTTAAAATCTTCTTTTTGCTCCAAGATCCTTCATATCGAACTTTGAACTAGAAAGCTTCTTGAGATCACTAATGGCACTTTTCTTCTTAGCAGCAATCACCATATCTTGGCGTAAAGTTATAGATAAACAAAGGATCTATCCTCCACGTTATTGCAATAAACACAATAATCGTATGTATTCATGTTGAGCCCAAGACCAAAATGAAGTTGTCTAATCTTTTATACCATTGCTTAGAAGATTGCTTGATACTATACAACTTCTTTAATATGTACATGTTGGGAAACGTGAATGAGATGATTCTATTCCATAGCCCTAGGCTCTCTTATATAGGAGAGTAGCCTATGGGTAAATTACATAAAGAGAATAACAAGAAAATAAAATAACAAAGAGATACTGTTACTTAATATGCGTCAACACTCCCCCTCAAGATGGAGCATAGATGTCAATCATGCTCAGCTTGGAAGCACACTTCTGAAATGGACCTCGTAACAATGCCTTGGTGAATATATCTGCAGTCTGGTTCTCTGAGGTAACATGAGATGTGGCAATGAATCCTTTCTGAATCATATCACGTATGAAGTGACAATCCACCTCAATATGCTTGGTCCGTTTCATGGAATGCAGGGTTGTTTGCAATAAACAAGGCAGCCTGATTATCACACTCCAAGTTCATAGGAAGTGGTACATCTAAGCACAAATCTGTCAGCACCGCTTTCACCCACATCATCTCTGTAGTAGCCTGGGCCATAGCCCTATATTCGGATTCAGCACTAGATCTAGCTACCACAGTTTGTTTCTTGCTCCTCCATGAGACTAGAGCCTCTCCTACATAGACAGCATACCTTGAGGTGGACTTCCTATCCTTAGGACATCCTGCATAGTCTGCATCTGCGCATGCTGAGATAGAAATTCCCTTTCCTTTCTTGAATAGCAGACCTTTACCTGGAGAAGATTTGAGATATCTAAGAATCATGTGTATTGCATCCATATGCACCTGGCGTGGCTGCTCCATGAATTGGCTCACACGGCTCACTGCAAATAATATATCTGGCCTAGTGATCGTGACATATAACAATTTGCCTACCAGTTCTCTATATCTTCTCCTGTCCACCTCCTCTGTGTCATCATCATACAGCTTCATGCTAGGGTCCATTGGTGTCGTAGCAGGTCGACACCCTAGCATACCTGTCTCACTCAGTAGATCTGTAACGTACTTCCTCTGTGACATGACTAATCCATGCGGATTTCTGGTGAATTCTAGCCCCAGAAAATATCTAAGGACTCCCAGGTCCTTGGTGACAAACTCAGTCCCCAGCCTTTCCTTTGCCTGCTTAATACCCTGGTCATCATCACCTGTAATCAAGATATCGTCAACATAAACCATGATTACAATAATACCTCTCGCCGTCTTCTGTACAAACAAGGAATGATCAGCATTGGAGCGTTTATATCCTTGTTTCTCAAAGAGGTCTGACAGCTTCTGGAACCATGCTCTGGGGCTCTGCTTAAGGCCATAGATGGCCTTATGTAACCTGTAAACCTTGGAACACTCCCCCTCAACAGCAAAACCTGGTGGCTGTTGCATGTATACTTCCTCCTGCAGGTCTCCATACAGAAACGCGTTCTTCACATCTAGTTTATAGAGTGGCCAGTCTCTAGTAACTGCAACTGATAACAGGATCCGCAGAGTGGAATGACGCGCCACAGGGGAGAACGTGTCAAGGTAATCTACTCCATATGTCTGTGTGAATCCCCTTGCGACTAGGCGTGCCTTGTACCTGTCAATGGAGCCATCTGCATTTTGTTTAACTGTAAACACCCATTTGCAACTTACCGGGTTGACATCTGGAGGTATAATAACCAAACTCCATGTTCCTCTAGACTGAAGTGCTGCCATCTCTTCCTCCATTGCTAGCCGCCATCTAGAATCCTACAAAGCCTCATGGTGGTTCCGTGGAATATCTGTAGCTGAAAGTGCCAATGCAAACGTCCTGAAGGGTCCAGATAGCCTCTCAAACGATACAGCTGCTGATACTGGATATTTGACACAGCTTCTCTTCGGCTTGCGTAGGGCGATTGGAACGTCCATATCCTCTGTGGTAACACCATGCTCCTGTAATGCATCCTGCTGAGAAATGTCGTCATATCCATCAACATTAATATTTTCATTACATACCATAGGCGAGCTAGTTGACTGGTCAGGGCCATGAGCTGGATGCGGCCTGCGGGTGTAATGGAATGGTAACGGGAATACTGTTGATGGCGGTGGAGGTGGCGGCGGCGGTGGTGGTGGTAATGGTGGTGACGGCTGTGATGTTGGTGGTGACGGCTGTGATGTTGGTGGTGACGGCTGTGATGTTGGTGGTGCCATGAATACGGTATCAGGAGATAATGGTGGTGGCTGCATGTTCCCGGATTCTGAAAAATACATAATGGATTCAAAGAATGTAACATCTGCACTGATCATATACCGCCGACGCACAGGGTCAAAACACTTGTACCCCTTTTGAGTTCTGGAGTACCCCACAAAGACACACTTGACAGCCCTAGGAGAGAGCTTGTCAGAACCAGGCAACAACTGATGGACAAATGCGACTGGCCCAAACACACGAGGAGTAAGAATGAACAGATCCTTGTCCGGATAAATAAGTGAAAAGGGAACCTGTTCATTCACGACAGATGAGGGCATACGATTTATAAGATAACATGCAGTGAGGACTGCATCACCCCAGTAGGAATACGGAACATGACTCTGAATGAGAAGTGACCTTGTAACATCAAGAAGGTGACGGTGTTTTCTTTCTGCAACCCCGTTTTGTTGAGACGTATGAGCACAGGATGTTTGGTGAACAATTCCTTTAGAGGAGTAGTAGTTGGCTAGATTGTTAGTGCACAACTCTAAGGCATTGTCAGTTCTCATAATTTTGACCGTTGTGGAAAAAACATTCTGAATCTCATTTAGAAAGTGAATAATAATATTTCCAGCTTCAGACTTATTTTTCATTAGAAATACCCATGATGCTCTAGAAAAGTCATCCACAAATACAATATAAAACCTGTGCCCCTGATGATCGGGAACACGACTCGGACCCCAGACGTCGACATGAAACAACTCAAACTTGGAGTTACTACTCCGACCTTGACTACTGGGAAAAGATGACCTGTGATGTTTTCCCAACTGACACGCCTCACACTGGATAGGTGTGTGAGGAAGACTATAAGGTAGGACTAGACGCAACTTCTGAAGCGGTGAATGACCAAAACGCAGATGCCACAGGAGAGGAGATACTTGTTCTGCGGGAGAAGCTGTGATTCCGGCAAACGGGGTCTGGTTCAGACGATAAAGGCCTCCTTGCTCATAGCCATGACCAATCACGTTGCCCGTACGGATGTCCTGAAAAATCAAGGAAGATGAATCAAAAATAGCTCGACAATGGAGATCCTTCGTAATCTGACTAATCGACAACAGATTCATAGAAAAATTCGGTGCATGCAAAACATTCTTAAGCTGCATAGAGGATGTCAATCTAATCTCCCCCTGACCCGTGATAGGGGAATGTGTGCCATTGGCAATCACTACTGTCCGTCCTGGAGGAATCTGAGTATATCCTGTAAGTAGACCCTGGTCGCCACATAGATGATGTGTAGCGCCCGAGTCCATGATCCATGGCAATGTATCCGATCTACTACTGTGGAGAGCAAGTGTACTACCTGAAGTACTCGTAGAGGCAGAAGCAGACGCAGCAGCATCAGTATGATTCTCTGTCGACGGTGCTGGGACAGATGGTGGTATAATGCCCCTAAGACGGGCAACCAGATCATCAAATCGTTGATCCAGTGTAGCTGCAGACGGGGGCTCTATCTGCTCAGCGGCTCGTGCGGATGCAGGAAATCCATGCTTTGAGTAGCATGTATCTTCAGTATGTCCGACTCGGTGACAATATGAGCATGTTGGCCTAGTGCAGCCACCCCTTCCACGGGGAGTACGTCCACGGCCCTGGTAATGAGAACCACGGCCTCTGTTGGCCGCCATGGCAGAGGGATTCTGACTCGCAGCTGCTGAAGGTACTGTGATCCTACTCAATCTGTGAAAAGCCTCCTCCATGGGAGGAATAGTCGAGTCTGCCAAAATCTGTGAACGTGCTGCCTCATATTCTGGATCAAGTGCAGCGAGAAACACACCCACCATCGTCGCATTCCTATATGTCTTCTGCTGTTCTGGCGTGGCGGTAAGAGGCATGAAGCTGTAGAGCTTCTCAAACATCCCTCTCAATGATGTATAGAGAGAATGTAAAGGGCGGCCGTTCTGCTTTATTGTGAATATGTCATGTTGTAGCTGCAGGATCTTCGTCTCATTTTTCGCCTGAGAATACGTTGCTGCCAGGATATCCCACATGTCTTTAGCCGTGGGTTGATGTAAGATGTCATTGGCAATTTCAATAGCCAATGTACCGGATAGCCACACCTTGGCATATGCATCATCGGCCTCCCAAGAGGCATGAACTCCAGTCTTCTCTGCAGGCTCTGGCTCGGTAAGAATGTGCTTCTTACCTGTAGACTTCATCATGCTCATGAACTGCATTGCCCACAGTTCATAGTTCGTACCATCCATTTTGACAATAGGCGCTGGACCACGAAATGCGCCAATAGAGGAGATATCTGCCTTGCTTTCCGACATACTGGAAACGGAAGACTGGAGCGACTGAAAGAGAAATAATCTTTGTCTACAGTGACATAAACGAGATTAGTTGCGTGTGTAGACTTCAAGCAACTAACCCCATATAGATCCGGATCTGTGCCCTAGGGTTTTGGGACTTAGGGCACGTAAGCGCGTGCGAGGGGCACGCGCGCACGCACCTGGAGTATCACGCGTGCACTGGAGCGCGCTACTGGAGAATCACACGCGCACTGGAGCGCGCAACTGTGCACGTAATAGTGCGCACAGTTGCACGGGGATGCTGCGCACAGTGCTGTGCGAGTAGAGGCGCAAGACTTATGCGCGTAGGCGTGCAGCGATGCACGCACAGGCGTGCGAGGCTATGCGCGAGCGTGTGCGATGCACGCAGAAGCGCCGATGATGCGCAAGGTGCGCGCGCACAGGCACGAGATGCGCGCACAGGCGCACAGGCGCTGGAGTCGATGCGGCGTCGCCTACACGGAGATGGTGGCTGATCGGCTGGGCGACGCCGACTCGAAGGAGAGAGGGAGAAGAGAGGCCGGCGGGTGGGGTTAGGGTTAGGTTTCGAGAACTCCGGTCTAGGACCGTCGCTCTGATACCATGTTGGGAAACGTGAATGAGATGATTCTATTCCATAGCCCTAGGCTCTCTTATATAGGAGAGTAGCCTATGGGTAAATTACATAAAGAGAATAACAAGAAAATAAAATAACAAAGAGATACTGTTACTTAATATGCGTCAACAGTACACATGTCTTCCTCGCCTTAATAAATGAATCCCCATAATTGGCTCACCAGAAATGTCTTCTAGTTCACTATGCAGAAAAGATGTCCTATCTACCTGCTCTAGTTCCAAGTCTTAAAATGTTATGACCAAGTACAACCATGATTGATGCGTACCTTAGAACAATAGATAATATCTTATTGTAATTTACGCCTTCCTTTTTATTGCATCCTTTTGCAACTACATGTACCTATTATCTGATGCCTCTATTGCCTGATTTTTTTAACTTTTTCTTGACAATCCATTCACAACTATCACGTTTCTAGACTTGCTCCGATACCGTTCTGAAATATAATAAGCACAACATTACAAACAAGAAATGCATAAACTACATCGTGCGGGGTGGTCATGATGGCCGCTGCACTCAATGGGAGTAGTCTAGAAGGGAAACGTGACTGGAGGTTGGCCACTTCGGTTGAAGCAACTGACTGGGATCTTTTACAAGCATGAGTTGGGGAGGATGAAGAAGCCCAAGGGTGACTGATCTTCAGACAGAGTGGATTAATGGGATCATGTTCTATAATATTCTTCTAACAGATTACAATTAGTGTGTGCCTTTTATAAACCCACCAGCCCACAGAAGTCTCGATGCCAAGCCATTAGTATGTGTGTCTTTTCTAAACCCACCAGCTAACGGAAGTCTCGATGCTAAATGGTGAAGGACAACTACAAAACAAGAGAGTGTAATCACTCCAAAATGTACTTACTCATGTAACTTAATACATAATGTTAACAGGCCGAATTTTTGTTAAAGTCGTCTGCGAATTTTAATTTTATTGCTCTCATGTAGTACTGATTGTTTTACAGTCAGAACATATATTTAGTATGTTCTCATTTGTAAATTAAATTGATAAAGAAAGTGTTGCTTCATTTTTTCAGGAGTTAAAGTATACGAGACACAAGAAAAAGAATTGATATTTGAGCCTATCATCAGATGGGCTAGCAATTCGAATATAATTCTCGCTGTCAAGTGTTTGTCTGTAAAGGTGGTTATGCAGGTTAGGAGCCCTTACACATTATGAAGGCCTTTTAATTGCACGCTTTAGTGTTATAACTACATGACTATAATTATTAAACTTTCAGCTGAAAGAAGTACAAGTATCTTCTGCACCGCGTATCACTCTCAAACCCCTTGTTCCCACGTTTCCTTGCTTTTCAAATGTTTTTGTATCCCTTCTGGAAAAGGTGATGTGCATCATATGAAGAGAAGTATTTAATCCCAAGTGTGCATTTTTATTGACACTCGGTTAGTCAACCGTACTGCAGCCATATATTGATTTTGGACTGAACTTGCTAGGCGCAGATGTCATGGCAATTCCTGGCTTTTATCGATTTGTTCAGGTACCTGGACTTGATATCATACTGCCTAAAGACTTGATGCAACGTAGAGGATTTCGATTTGGTTGATGTTTCTTGCATAGCATATTCAAATGCTACAAATGTTTCAAGTGCTCCTGTAGAAGACATTGTAAAAATATTTTTTAAAAAGTCTTCTACAGGAGCACCTGAAACATCTTTTTATCATTATTTTATGTACTTGGGTTTGCTGTTCTAATTTGTCCTTGACCTATTTTTCTCTCATTTTTAGCGTGTCCATATCATTTACTGCAACTCATATAAAATAGTGGATCTTCGTAGTCATAACATACATGTGTTGTATTCTTATAGAAAAATTGATCTTATATGTAGGAAATGATTAAGGAACAGGTTTCGAATTTATATCATTGGCCGCAAGCTCTGGAATGCCCAATTCTCGAGGTTTCTTGGTAAGGGTTGATGTATATCATGGAGTACATTATTTACTAACTTAATTTTTTCTTGAATATTGGATTCTTCTTTTCAACGGATGATCTTGACTTCTGTTAGCACTGGCTTTTTCCCATTGGGATGTGCTGATGGCACTTGAATGTTCGGAATCATGAGGAAGTAAATAGAATTTTATACTGGGGAGAACAATCTAATAATTTCATTATATGCATATATTTACTTGTATAACATTAAAGTTAAAGAAGAGTGAATGACTCAATCTCTATTAGAACACTAGTCCTCTCTTATATAGACAGGCTAAGGGGAAGTTAGAAGTAGGCCCTTGTAATAAACACGACTACCAAAAAACAAAGTACGTGTTAGAAAATCGGAAGCGGAAGCGAAACATGGAAAAGATAAATAACAAGAAGAAAGAACAACGGGATTTTTACGTGGAACCCTACTCCGTGAGGAGCGGGATGAAACCACGGGAGAAGCCCTCAAACGGGGTGTGTTTGTCTATTGACTTTCTCATCTGTTACAGGAGGTCTGGGGTTCCTTATATAGCTTCCACAGGGCCTCTAAGTCCCACCACTAGGCGGTATGGGACTAAACTCAGTGGTGGGGTAAATGGATCTTGGAGGGATCCATTTACCCACCTATTACATAAGTGACGCATGCTCCAAATACTCTAACACTCCCCCTCAAGCTGGAGCATGCAATGCTCAGCCTGGACAAACAGAAAGAACCTCAACTCACAATACATGACACTACAGACAATATCAACCCAACGCGCACAACTGCTGCAGTCGAGGACGTTGCTTCTCATGGCGTGCATGTGAGGAGGACGAACGGGGCTGGAGTGTCTATCTGGCTCAGAGAATGGTACTCTACTGTGGAGTCCCTATGATACCACATGAAAACCCTTGCCCTTAATGGCATAGGGAATAGTCCTCTGCTCTGGAGTCCCTATGGCTCACATGAAAGCTCTGGCCGACCAACAAGAATGATTGGCATGCGTCATCATCGAGTCTGAAATTTGTAGAGTCTGAACATCTGACCGGTCTGGAAAATCTGATATCTGAATCTTAGAACAAGACCTGTGACTCTACATATACTCCCCCTTTCTCCCATACTAGTTGGAATGACATTGTTGACCATGTTGGGAGAAGACAAGATAATATATAAATATGCGGACAACAACATGAATATTCTCACAAAATCATTGCGGCTTTTCATTTTCAAAATTTTTTTAATAAGGCGACAATTTTTTTCCTCTCTTTTTTTTTAACATTTTTATAAAGCCATTTCGATATAATTTTTTTATACGGCTTCCCTCTTTTTTTTAATGCGTACGGCTTTTATATTATGTACGCGCCTTTTTTTTTTCTTTTTTTCTTTTTTTCTTTTTTCTTTTTAACAAGATAAACGTGGTCCATTTGGACCCAAATATACCTTAGCCCACTTAGGCTTTACAAAAACTATCTCTTCTCACTTTTTCTTTTCTTTTTCTTTCTTTCTTTCTTTCCTTCCTTTTTTTTCAAAGTATTTCTCTCTCTCTCTTTTTTTATAACACATCATATTTTTTTTCTCTTTTTTTTTCTTTTTTTTAACAACTCTCTTCTCTCTCTTTTTTTTTCGCGGCCCAAAGGGCCAAATCAACTAATTTTGTTTACGTGGGCTCAGAATCGCCCTTAACAGGGCCCGCTAGGGCTAATCGCCAGGCACCTCCCATTATTTAGGGTTCCTATTGAGAACCCTTCGATCATTTGACTGCCGCCCCCCTCCGGGGCCTTCTCTGCTTGCCCGCGCGCCGCTGTGGAGTTGCTGGATCTTGCGCGCAGGGGATGAAGGTGGTGAGGCGCGCGCGCCGCCTGCTTCGATGGAGCTCGAGTTTGAGAAGCTTGCGCTGCATCGAGATACGGAAGGAAAGGGCGGCTGGCGTTGTCGCTCGAAGAACAGGAGAATGCCGCCATCGCCAAGGAGCCGCCTGGAGGCGGATGGAAATCGCGAGAGGGAGAAAGCTTTGGGGCGGCGCATGTCTTACGTGAGGATATGTGCGGCTGAGGGGCGCCGCCTGCGTCGTTCTAGGGCTCGCCGTGGCTCGCCTGGGTATTCACCGCCGCCTGGAGGGATTGTGGGGCATCGAGGTGGCTTCTTGCAGCCCGGGCGCTCGTGTTTGAATCGATGGGCGAACTGGAGGAGAGATCGGAGGAGCGGCGTGATGGGATGCTGCCTGCGCCTGGCTGGTGCGCCGCTCGGGGTAGAGCGCCGCCTGGAAGATTGCGCTCGTGGAGATCTGCGACTGGTGCTTCAGATCTGGAGGTCAGCGCCGCCTCCTCTTGCTGGATCTGGAGCACTGCAGATCTGGAGACACTTGAATCTGGAGCGAATAAGTGCCGCCAGGAGATGCGGCTGAAGGATGCCTGGAATCGGGATGAGGCCTTCGGCTGCTGCATGGATTTAGGGTTTTTACGAGAAAACCCTAGAATATCTTTGAACAACCTCCCGAACTTAGTATAATAATCAGACTAGAACAACTCTTGAACATGAATAATAAATCTTCACCATAAAAAACGAATCTCGAACAAAAATATAAGAGATAAATTCCTCGAGAATCGACCCGCTCTGATACCATGTTAGAAAATCGGAAGCGGAAGCGAAACATGGAAAAGATAAATAACAAGAAGAAAGAACAACGGGATTTTTACGTGGAACCCTACTTCGTGAGGAGCGGGATGAAACCACGGGAGAAGCCCTCAAACGGGGCATGTTTGTCTATTGACTTTCTCATCTGTTACAGGAGGCCTGGGGTTCCTTATATAGCTTCCACAGGGCCTCCAAGTCCCACGACTAGGCGGTATGGGACTAAACTCAGTGGTGGGGTAAATGGATCTTGGAGGGATCCACTTACCCACCTATTACATAAGTGACGCATGCTCCAAATACTCTAACAGTACGAATAACTCCAAACTGGACATAGAATAGAAGTTCAACATCCTCTTTAATCTAGAGCAAATATGTCAATCAAGCTTGGAGCAACACTACTCGAATTGGTTCCTCGGAAGAGCTTTGATAAACATATATGGCGCTTGATCTTAGTAGAGAACTAAAAAGGTATAGAAGAATCCATTCTGATTAATATCTCATGTACAATGACAATCTACTTAAGCACATTTCATCTATTCATGTAAGGTTTGATTGTTGGTTAAGAACATGGCATTTTTATCATTGCATTTCAGCTCAATCTGCCCATCAAGACTTAGGTAGAGGTCTCTCGGGAAATACACCCACATCAATGAGGCTTTACTTTGGGCAACCCAATTTTCGGTTTTGTACTCAATCAGACCATGCCAATCTATTTTGTGTTTCTTCATGTGACTAGGTTCCCAACCATATATGTATAAAAGCTTGTAGTAGATTGTCTATTAGACAAACATCCAACATAGTTAGTATTGGTATATATTAGAGTATGCTTCCGTAGATGGGTACCACATTCGCATGTTTGGTCCCACATCTTCTATTAGTGGGACTTGGTCTTATTGGTGGGACTATACAAGAAGCCCCACACCTTCTATATTCATTGAGAGAGAGAGAGAGATTAATAAAAACATCAGCTCTTTGAGACGGTTCTCACGTGATTTCATCCCACTCCTTATGGAGTAGGGTTCCACATAAAATTCCTGTGTTCTTCATAATCTATATTCTTTATCTCCAATTATGCTTTTGCATTCTCTTTTTCTACATGATATTAGAGCGGGTTTGATTAAATGATTTAATCTTGAAGATTTTATTATAGACATGTTCAAGATTTGTTCGAGTTTGGGAAAGTTTTTTGTTTCACGTGGTTTGTTCTAGGGGTCCGTGGGAAAGTATTAAAGCGTGTTTGATTCGAGGATTTATTTTTGAAGATTTTTATTATAGTCATGTTCATAATTTGTTCGAGTTCGAGAATTTTTTTGTTCAATGCAGTTTGTTCTAGGGTTTCGGTTGGAATCCTAATTCTATGCATCCACCTCTGATGCCAATACCGATCTGATCGACAATCTCCAGGATTAGTTTGGTTTCACTGAACCCTATATTCTCCAGTTCAATCATTGTTGAGTTCGGAAAAAAAAACTAGGGTTCCATCTCTGGAACCCTCTGAGAAGGTGCACCAACATCTCTCTTAACAACAATTCCACTTAGCAACAACCCAGAACCCTGACGCCCAGCGATAGTCACCTCTAAATGAAGATGGGTCTCTTCTAGGTGCTGCCATCTCGAGGTGGAGCAACAAGCAAGGCTGCGAATCGAACCAAACTGTAACGAACGAACTTATGTTCGAGTTCGGTTCGATAAGGAAGTTCGAAAGTTCGAGTTCGTGTTCGGTTCGATAGATGTTTGATAGGATATGTCCGAATTCGAGTTCGTTCAGAAAATGAACGTTCAAGTTCGGTTCGATAACAGTTCGTTAACAATTTAACTTAACTAAAACATGCTTATATGAACAAGTTCGAAACTGGAGTTCGATAACAAGGTTAGATTAGCAGTAAAAATAAGAAATTATTCAAATTAAAGTGGTACAAAGCCTAATAAATACCACCATTTCTTTAACCTCGAAATTTATCAAGTGTATAAATACTAAATTACACATACACACACACACACAGATATATCGAACTCGAACTTTTATCGAATGAACATATGTTATGTTCATATTCGGATCGTTATGCTATCGAACTAAAATTTGAAGTTCTTGTTCAGTTCGTTTAGAAACGAACGAACATTTTTCGAACTATTATCGAACGAACTCTAATCGAATACGAACATGTTCAGTTCGATTAGTAGCCCTAGCAACAAGTCACCAACACTTCACCATCGCCCTCGGTGATAAGGCAGGAACGAAGGAGAAGTGCCTAGATCGTCCACTACACTTGCACACGATCTGACGAAGAACTTCGAGATCACGGGTGGCACACATCTAATCCCACCCCTTCGTGAAGATCCCAGGCGGAGCCCTCATTCTCCTTCTGTTGGGAAAAGTGAATGAGATGTTTATTCCATAGCCCTAGGCTCTCTTATATAGGAGAGTAGCCTATGGGTAAATTACATAAAGAGGAAAACAAGAAAATAAAATAGCAAAGAGACACAATAACTAAATATGCGTCAACACTCCCCCTCAAGATGGAGCATAGATGTCAATCATGCTCAGCTTGGAAGCACACTTCTGAAACGGGCCACGTAACAATGCCTTGGTGAATATATCTGCAGTCTGGTTCTCTGAAGTAACATGGGATGTGGTAATGAATCCTTTCTGAATCATATCACGTGTGAAGTGGCAATCCACCTCAATATGCTTGGTCCGTTCATGGAATGCAGGATTGTTTGCAATGAACAAAGCAGCCTGATTATCACACTCCAAGTTCATAGGAAGTGGTATATCTAAGCATAAATCTGTCAGCACCGCTTTCACCCACATCATCTCTGTAGTAGCCTGGGCCATAGCCCTATATTCGGATTCAGCACTGGATCTAGCTACCACAGTTTGCTTCTTGCTTCTCCATGAGACTAGGGCATCTCCAACATAGACAACATACCCTGAGGTGGACTTCCTATCCTTAGGACATCCTGCATAGTCTGCATCTGCGCATGCTGAGACAGAAATCCCCTTTCCTTTCTTGAATAGCAGACCTTTACCTGGAGAAGATTTGAGATATCTAAGTATCATGTGTATTGCATCCATATGTACCTGACGTGGCTGCTCCATGAACTGGCTCACACGGCTCACTGCAAATAATATATCTGGCCTAGTGATCGTGACATATAACAATTTGCCTACCAGCTCTCTGTATCTTCTCCTGTCCACCTCCTCTGTGTCATCACCATACAGCTTCATGCTAGGGTCCATTGGTGTCGTAGCAGGTCGACACCCTAGCATACCTGTCTCACTCAGTAGATCTGTGACATACTTCCTCTGTGACATGACTAATCCATACGGATTTCTGGCAAACTCCAGCCCCAGAAAATATCTAAGGACTCCCAAGTCCTTGGTGACAAACTCGGTCCCCAGCCTTTCCTTTGCCTGCTTAATGCCCTGGTCGTCATCACCTGTAATCAAGATATCGTCAACATAAACCATGATTACAACAATACCTCTTGCCGTCTTCTGTACAAACAAGGAATGATCAGCATTGGAACGTTTATATCCTTGTTTCTCAAAGAGGTCTGACAGCTTCTGGAACCATGCTCTGGGGCTCTGCTTAAGGCCATAGATAGCCTTATGTAATATGCAAACCTTGGAACACTCCCCCTCAACAGCAAAACCTGGTGGCTGTTGCATGTAGACTTCCTCCTGCAGGTCGCCATACAGAAAAGCATTCTTCACATCCAGTTGATAGAGTGGCCAGTCCCTAGTAACTGCAACTGATAAGAGGATCCGCAGAGTGGAATGACGAGCCACCGGGGAGAACGTGTCAAGGTAATCTACTCCATATGTCTGTGTGAATCCCCTTGCAACTAGGCATGCCTTGTACCTGTCAATGGAGCCATCTGCATTATGTTTCACTGTAAATACCCACTTACAACTCATCGGGTTGACGTCCGGTGGTATAGTAACCAAGCTCCATGTTCCTCTAGACTGAAGTGCCGCCATCTCTTCCTCCATGGCTAGCCGCCATCGAGAATCCTGCAAAGCCTCATGGTGGTTCCGTGGAATATCTGTAGCTGAAAGTGCCAATGCAAACGTCCTGAATGGTCCAGATAGCCTCTCAAACGAAACTGCTGCTGATACTGGATACTTGGCACAACTTCTCTTCGGCTTGCGTAGAGCGATTGGAACATCCAGATCCTCTGTGGTATCACCATGCTCCTGTAATGCACCCTGCTGAGAAATGTCGTCAGATCCATCAACATTAATATTTTCATTACATACCATAGGCGAGCTAGTTGACTGGTCAGGACCATGAGCTTGATTCGGCCGCCGGGTGTAATGGAATGGTAACGGGGATATTATTGGTGGCGGCGGCGGCGGTGGTGGTGGTGGTAATGGTGGTGACGGCTGTGATGTTTGTGGTGACGGCTGTGATGTTGGTGGTGCCATGAATACGGTATCAGGAGATAATGGTGGTGGCTGCATGTTCCCGGTTTCTGAAAAATACATAATGGATTCAAAGAATGTAACATCTGCACTGATCATATACCGCCGACGCACAGGGTCAAAGCACTTGTACCCCTTTTGGGTTCTGGGGTACCCCACAAAGACGCACTTGACAACCCTAGGAGAGAGCTTGTCAGTACCGGGCGACAACTGATGGACAAATGCGACTGAACCAAACACACGAGGAGTAAGAATAAACAAATCCTTGTCAGGGTAAATAAGTGAGAAAGGAACTTGTTCATTCAAGACAGACGAAGGCATACGGTTGATAAGGTAACATGCAGTAAGGACTGCATCACCCCAGTAGGAGTACGGAACATGACTCTGAATAAGAAGTGACCTTGTAACATCAAGTAGGTGACGGTGTTTTCTTTCGGCAACCCCATTCTGTTGAGACGTATGAGCACACGATGTTTGGTGAATAATCCCTTTTGAGGAGTAGTAATTGGCTAGAATGTTGGTACATAATTCCAAGGCATTATCACTTCTCACAATCTTGACAGATGTAGAAAAAATATTTTGAATTTCATTTAGAAAATGGATAATAATATTTCCAGCTTCAGATTTATTTTTCATCAGAAAGACCCATGATGCTCTAGAGAAATCATCCACAAATACAATATAAAATCTGTGTCCCTGATGATCGGGAACACGACTTGGACCCCAGACATCGACATGAAACAACTCAAACTTGGAGTTACTACTCCGACCTTGACTACTGGGAAAAGACGACCTGTGATGTTTTCCCAACTGACACGCCTCACACTGGATAGGTGTGTGAGAGAGACTATAGGGTAGGACTAGACGCAACTTCTGAAGCGGTAAATGACCAAATCGCAAATGCCACAGGAGAGGAGATACTTGTTCAGCAGGAGAGGATGTGGTTCCAGCAAATGGGGTCTGGTTCAGACGGTAAAGGCCTCCTTGCTCATAGCCATGACCAATCACGTTGCCCGTACGGATGTCCTGAAAAATCAAAGAAGATGGATCAAAAATAGCTCGACAGTGAAGATCCTTCGTGATCTGACTAATCGACAACAAATTCATAGAAAAATGTGGTGCATGTAGGACATTCTTCAGCTGCATAGAGGGTGTCAATCTAATCTCCCCCTGACCAGTGATAGGGGAATGCGTGCCATCAGCAATTACTACTGTCCGTCCTGGAGGGATCTGGGTGTATCCTGTAAGTAGACTCTGGTCGCCACATAAATGATGTGTGGCGCCCGAGTCCATGATCCATGGCAGTATATGAGATCTACTACTATGGAGTGCAAGTGTACTACCTGAAGTACTGGTAGATGCAGAAGCAGTGGCAGAGGCAACAGTATCAGTATGGCTCTCCGTCGACGGTGCTGGGCCAGACGGTGGTATAATGCCCCTAAGACGGGCAACCAGATCATCAAATCGCTGATCCAATGTAGCTGCAGACGGGGGCTCTATCTGCTCAGCAGCTCGTGCGGATGCAGGAAATCCATGCTTTGAGTAGCATGTATCTTCAGTATGTCCGACTCGGTGACAATATGAGCACGTTGGCCTAGTGCGACCACCCCTTCCTCGGGGAGTACGTCCACGGCCCTGGTAATGTGAGCCACGGCCTCTGTTGGCCGCTATGGCTGAGGGATTCTGACTCGCAGCTGCTGAAGGTACCGTGATCCTACTCAATCTGTGAAAAGCCTCCTCCATGGGAGGAATAGTCGAGTCTGCCAAAATCTGTGAACGTGCTGCCTCATACTCTGGATCAAGTGCAGCGAGAAACACACCCACCATCGTCGCATTCCTATATGTCTTCTGCTGTTCTGGCGTGGCGGTAAGAGGCATGAAGCTGTAGAGCTTCTCAAACATCCCTCTCAATGATGTATAGAGAGAATGTAAAGGGCGGCCATTCTGCTTTATTGTGAATATGTCATGTTGTAACTGCAGGATCTTCGTTTCATTCTTCGCCTGAGAATACGTTGCTGCCAGGATATCCCACATGTCTTTGGCTGTAGGTTGATGTAAAATGTCATTGGCGATTTCAATGGCCAATGTGCCAGATAGCCATACCTTGGCATAAGCATCATCAGCCTCCCATGAGGCATGAACTCCAGTCTTCTCTGCAGGCTCGGGTTCGGTAAGAATATGCTTCTTACCCGTAGACTTCATCATACTCATGAACTGCATTGCCCACAGTTCATAGTTCGTACCATCCATCTTGACAATCGGCGCTGGACCACGGAATGCGCCCATAGATGGGATATCTGCCTTGCTTTCTGACATACTGGAGACGGAAGACTGGAGTGACCGAGAGAAGATAATCTTTGTCTACACTGACATATACGGGATTAGTTGCTTGTGTAGACGTCAAGCAACTAGCCCCATGTATATCACGATGTGTGTGTGCCCTAGGATTTTGGGCTTAGGGCACGTAGGCCCGTTCAAGGGGCACACGCACAACTGGTGCACTTGACGCACAGCACGAGAGGCGCAGCATGAGAAGTGCGCTGAGAGGATCGCGCAAAGGAGATGCGCAGCAGATGTGCAGCAGTCGCTAGGTAGGCGCACGCGCAGATCGCGCAACTGCGCAGATGCTTCAATGCTCACAGATCGCGCAGATGCTTAGATCGCGCGTGAGAGGAGCATGCACGTGAGATGCTCAGACGCGCAGATGCGCACAGATCGCGCAGACGCGCAGAGAGGGTCGCGCACAGATCGCGCAGATGCGCGTGGGATGCGCTATGCGCAAGGCGCGCTCGATGCGTGATGCGCGCACACTGCGCGAGACGCGCTGGAGCTCCTCTGGCCGGAGGCTAAGGTCGACGGCGCCGAGTGGAGAGAGAGAGAGGGGCGGCGGCGCCGAGTAGAGAGAGAGAGAGAGGCCGGCGGGTGGGGTTAGGGTTAGGGTTAGGGTTAGGTTTCGAGAACTCCGGTCTAGGACCGTCGCTCTGATACCATGTTGGGAAAAGTGAATGAGATGTTTATTCCATAGCCCTAGGCTCTCTTATATAGGAGAGTAGCCTATGGGTAAATTACATAAAGAGGAAAACAAGAAAATAAAATAGCAAAGAGACACAATAACTAAATATGCGTCAACACCTTCCAAGCCAATACTCATCACCAAGAGACCCGAACCCCAACTCGATGCGGATGCTCTAGCACCGAGCAGAGCCGCCTCTTCCACCCTCACGGGGCAGACCCCAACTCAAAATGCTAAATTAAAAGTTTCCATTAAAAAGAAATAAAAATTTGCAAGGAACTAGTATTCCTATATCACCTAAATATAAAGCATTCTTGAGTTTGACACTCCTTTATCACTTGACGAGAGTCCATATGAAGTGAATAAAAACCTTTTAGTCTTTGAAATTTATTCGAGTTAAAAAGATCATAAACATACAAATTAACACAACCTCAAATAAAGACATCAAAACTTTGAAAATTGTCTGTTATCTAAAAATTCACCTGAATTTTGTATCGACAGATCTTATCACACTATTCAAAATTCACTCTGAATTTTACTAATCAGATCTTTCATTCACAAATCAGAATTCATTTAGTGACTCATTCAATGTGAATTCTTAAGCAAGGGAAGCAGATATTTAGGAAAAGGAAAATGTACTGATAAGATTTTAGTTTAAGGTTTATCTAAGAATTTACTTGGATTAATTTGATGTTGTTAGGGATTTTTAGACTTTAATTTAGGGATAACTAGCTATATTACCCGCGCTTCGCTGCGGTTTATAGTTTATTTTTAGGGATTTTATCACTTGTGCCCCTCCGAGATGTTGCAATATCAGTTATGCCCCTATCTTTTTGGTAATATCAGTTGTGCCCCTCAAAACTTGCTCCGTCATCAGTTGTGCCCTTCCGTCAGATTGACCGTCAAAAAATTAAAATAACCATGGTTTATTCAAACCATGGTGTGGTTAAGAAGGGTATTATGGTCCTCTTCTGTCTCCCTTCTCCTCCTCCGTCTTCTTCCTCCCTTCTCCTCCTCCTCTCCCATCTTCTTCCTCTCCCACCTGTCTCCCTTCCGATTCCAATCCAAACCGGAGGGGGAGACCGGAGCGCCGCCCCACACCTCTGCAACATGTCTTGGCTTTCTCCGACGAGCATGGCCCTGCTGTTCTCCTCATTCATCTGCGAACCACTGCAAACAGACCTGGAGGAGGAGGATCGGGCGTCCATGGAGAAGCTGCAGCTCCTCCTAAACAACCACTTCAATGATCCCAACCTCCTCGCCGACATGTCCCACCGCCGAGCGTAAACCTCCTCCCACCAGCGCCTCGAGTTCCTCATGCAACGTCGCCTTCGCCCTCTCCAACTACCTCTTCCACACCAACCCTTCTTAGCCCCTCGGCTTCCTCTCCTCCCTCTCGCGCCTCCAACATCAGCACCAAGAAGCTCTCCGGCGCTGCTATCGACAACGACTTCTACCCTTTCCTCTGCCGGGCGATTAACGGCAGCGCGACCTGATGACGTGGACTGCTGGGAAGGAGGTCGGGGCGTTGGAGCGGGCGGTGCGCGTCGGGCCCGGTTGGGTCGAGCGGCCGGGCGCCCGCGCGAGGGGTGGCGCTAGCTGGGTGCGCTCTGCGCGCCGGCGGGCGAGAAGGCGGTGCGGCCAGCCGCGGATCTGATGCAGGCGCATGGCCGGCCAGGGGTTGGGGAGGGGAGGTGGCAGTGCGGGGCAGGGGTGCAGCCCAGGGAGAGGGGGAGCAGGGGGCGGCGCCGGCAAGGGGAGGAGGTGCGGGGCTGGGAGGGGTGCAACCCAGGGGGAGGGGGCACAGGGGGCGGTGTCGGGGAGGGGAGGGAGCGGCGCCGGGGAGGGGAGGGGGCACAGGGGGCGGTGTCGGGGAGGGGAGGGGGCGGCGCCGGGGAGGGGAGGGGCGGCGGGCTGGGAGGAGGTGCGGGGGGGAGGAGGTGCGGCGCCGGGTAGGGGAGGGGCTGCGGGGAGCTCGGGGCGGAGAGGGAGGAGGAGGAGGAAGAAGATGGGAAGAGGAGGAAGAAGAAGAGGTTGGGGAAGAGGAGGAAGAAATGACCATATAACCTTTTAAAAAAAAATAATTCCGCTTATGTCCTCCAAGTTAACGTCCGTTTGCACTGTAGATGGACGGTCACTAACCCGAGGGGCACAAGTGATAAAATAGCAAGTTTTGAGGGGCACAACTGATATTACCAAAAAGATAGGGGCATAACTGATATTGCAACATCTCGGAGGGGCACAAGTGATAAAATCCCTTATTTTTATGTTGAATTAGTAATAGGTATAAGTATAAGTTTTATTTTTATGTTAAATTACTCATGTGTAAGTATAACTGATGTCTTCAACTATATAGTGTCAATGCATACTATAGCATATTATAGATATTATCCATTAAAATCTAGAAAATAAGTCACACATAATGTTATATATGTAACAAAAGGTTTGTATATAATATTCAAGAGAATACATACCTAAACTATATCCAAAAATTGACTTCACACCGGAGATCTTGCGCTAAACTAATCAACAGGGAAGTGCACCACCCATATCTTGTAAGCATGTCTAGAACACTACCTATATCTGATCTTCAAGACTATTTCCTTTCGATGCAACAATGGCATCATCAAGATCTCGACGTGTCAACATATTTTATATTTCAGATCATATGAAACAACCATCATATGCACTGCTCAGATATGATTTAGGAGCAAAATGGGATCTTTCATCATCTCAGCAAAGATATATTAGTGATAACATTTTTACTGCAATAAATGGGCAATACTCCTTTGATGTGCTTCGCAACGTATGGAGAAGCATTGCTTAAATTCTTGATCGACCTTCGATTTCTGTTTAGTCAGTTGGGCATCTGCATTTTAGAAAATAACAAATTTTAAGTGACGTCAATGGTGCATAATAATACCTGCATGCTAATATATATGTTTGATATCATGAGGAATGCAAAGATTGCAAAAAATGCTAGAAAATAACATCAATTTTGTTTTTCTTATGTGTTGGAATTGTTTATCTGCATTACACGATAAAGGTAAGAATTAGAAAATATCTTAACCTTGTAGATTTTTATAAAAAAAACTATTAAAAATGTTGAACTAACACATGTTTCGAGCAGTTCTCAAGCTTGTCACAGACTCTGACACATGATTTCCTTAGCATTTTCTCCTTGAGTCTGTTTCTTCCTGATGCTAAACTGCCATTAATAAGTAACATGTTTATAGGATGAAGTATACATTATGTGATATCTATGCATAAAAATGCAATATTATATCATATGAAAACAACTAACTCTATTGATGTATCATCCTTGGTGGGATCAGTACGGATAAAACTACGCAACATTAAAAGAACCTTAGTAAGAAGTATAGTATCTACTTAATTAATATGTAGGTATTATACATCTTGTACATATTTTTTGAATAGGTACGTAATTAATTTAAATAAGATTAAGTTTGTAAAAGTTTAACATGATTACATATTTTCATCTACCAGCAACATTTTCCTAAAAAAGACTTGCTAAAATAGAAGAATTATTTATAAAATAGTAAGACATTACCAAGGAAGTCTTCTTTACCTTGTGTGTTGTGTGCTTGTTCTTCTGCGGCAAAGTCAGTCAACTGCATCACATGATAGAGGCAGACATTATTTTCCATACAGTAGTTCATGTCAATAAATAGAGAAGGCGTGTATCAAATATTAGTTAACTTGGTGCGTGACTAATGATTAGATATAATATAAAGAATTGATTTTTTATGAACGTCAGATAATCATTACGTGACATTAATTACCTAACCTGAAACATGTGTTCTACATGTAAAAAAGAAAAGTGAATTTATAAACTAAGTTCAAACAAGCATTGAGAAACAGCATAATGGAACAAATATTCAAGTATAACGACATTATCAAAAGAACACATGTATTACAACTTATATGATATTTCATTTTTTGTAGTATAATTGTATGGAAAGAGAATCCGAATATTAAGTTTCTTACTTCGAATTTTGAGAGGGAAGAGAGGGATTGATGTTGTGGACCTAAGATGATGAGTCGCCTACATGTTAAAGAGTGTAAGCACCAAAAACAATATCAAGTACCCAAAGTGAAATTAAGATATATATTGTTCACATGAAACAAAAATAACGAAATGAAAATTAACCATCATATGTGTTATATTGGGACAAATGAGCACACATAGAATGTATAGATGTGCATTTAATTTTTTCCTTGACAAAAGTTTTCTTTAATTTTGAGAGCCTAACTTGAGAGTGCCGGAGACAATTCCCTTCCATAAATGAGTCAAGGTCCTATCTTAAAAAATTCTCCGTGGTAAAGAAATGCCAATACAATATATACTCTGTACTAATTGGAAATGGAAGATAAAATCCAAAACATTCAATTCGAAAGGGAAGTAAATGATTAGGGTCATGGGAAGAAAGGCTTAAAAGTGTATTATATCTCACTAATCCTGGACATTATGTAATTCAGATTGATGGGGACATCTCAAAATCCAACAATTATTCAATTTTAGTTTATAGTCCATGATCCCGTAACATTGGATTGTGGTTGTTGGATTTTAGAAATGAAACTAAAGTTCTTGAAAACACAACTACATCTTTTTGCTAGCATATGTATTGTTACTAAAATCTATACCGAGAAAGAATATATTAAGATAAAGTAGCAACTGCACATTGATAAATTTACAAAAGTAATGACAACATACATAGAATTTTTTCCAGCAAGTTTACTTCCGTTGATAGTTTTTCTCTTTTGAGGAAACTCTCTTCTTTCACAAAAAAATAAAATAAAAATTACTTGTGATTATTTTGATTGTCCATATCTTATCAATTATCTAAAAATTATGCCATATTACTATTGCTTTAATGCATTTATGTTTAAATGTCATGTAAGATGTACTTGAAAAAAGCAATCATCGACATTACTACTAACATAAATATCAAGAAGGAAGAGAAACCGACCTTCCAACGACATGATGATGTAACATTCTACAAAATGAAACTGAAGTATCCAATCGTCCAGAGACCGCAACTGGAAAAGGTATTACTTTATATGAAGGCATCAATGGCAAGCGAGCAGATACTCAGAAAGATCAGACGTTGAGAAGGTGTTGCTTTATAAGAAGACGTCACCGGTGAACGAGTAGATGGTCGAAGAGATTGAAATTTGAGAAGACTTCAAGTTTGAGGAAGGTGTCAACCGAAGAGCGAGCAACTGCTTAGAAAGACTGAAAGTTAAGAACATACCCCTTTAAAGGAAGGTGGTATCAACGTCGGCGAGCAAGTGGCTGCCGAAAGAAAGCAGAGACTGGATCTGCGGGACAGATTGCGAAGGATCTAAAGGGAAGTCATCATCGGCATCGGCACGATTTTAGAAGATTAACTATCTTATAAAAATCTCATAAAAATATTGTCATATGCATCAAATTTAATTTTAGAAGATTAACTATCTTAGCAAATATATAGAAATTCATTCATGATATTTTAATGTGTAAAATTGCACAAAGATCCTCAAAATATTTTTGTTTCACATTTTGATTTTTAACTTTGTTTTAGAACAATTTTTGATATTAAGAAAGTGAAAAAGTTATGCAAAACCCAAACGTAGAAACAATAAAATAATAATAATAATCAACATCTAACATAATATGTAAATTAGTACATACCAGTGCCTCCTAAGTTGGACCTCGAAATACTCAGCCTATTATGAATAAAAAAATATAAAATATGATCGATTTGTTTGGGATGCAGCTAAAACATAATAATTAGTTTTGTTATTAAAACTTGATCTAATTGCATCGTCTTGCCTAAGTTTTTTTATGTCATTATCTTGGTTGTAGTTCACAAGAAATCAACTTGACAGAAAGAATGTATTTGTTTATGGTGATCTTATGGAGGAAGTCTTCATAACCCAATTCCCTGGCTAGGAGGTTGAGGAGAAGTACGTATGCAAGCTAAGAAAAGCTATATGTGGATTAAACAAAGTCCTAGAGCATTGTTGGATAGACATATCAATGAGATTGCTAAATTTGGATTTTCCAGAGCTACCATTGACCCTTCTCTCTTCTCATGAAGAAGAGTGGATGTGTTTTGTTAGTCATTTATGTTTATGATAAGATCTTAACTGGTGATGATAACGTTAATATTCAAGAGAGAGAAGTTTTTACAGAAGATCTTTGTTACTAAAGATCTTGGCCAACTTCATTATGATTGAAAGCATGCCATTGAAATACTAGAGGATGATGTCATGTTTGGGTCCAAACCACCATTAATTCGCATTGAATCCACCTTAAAGTCAAGGCGAATTGATGATCGTCCATCTGAGGTTACTAAACGATACATAAACAAAAATGCTATAAAACTGGTGCATTTGACCACCATGATACTGAATATTAGCTTCGCAACCAGCCCTGGTATCAATACGAGGAGAAACCTTGCAACAGTCATTAGCAAGAACTATGTCCTAAACTAAAATATGTAAAAGGTTATCCATACAAATGGACATATTCCATGAATAATAGATACCAATATTGAAAGGTGCAATATCAATGAAAGGCATCTTCTTTCATTTCTTTCTACAGCAAGGAAGTAGATATTACGTAATCATCTCTCTTCATTTTAGTTCAGTTAATGAGTATAATGATAGAATCTAGGACGGAAGCAAAATTATATCTAAAAGTTCCTCTCATGGCTAATGAACAAAGGAAGAAATGGTTGAAGCCCATGCACCAAGTGTTGAAGTCAAGAATCAAATTTTGAGGAACGCAGATGTTATGAAATAATATTATATTGGAATGGTAGTATTAATTCGAAATGTGAAAATATTACAAGGACTGACTTTTCATGATTTTATAAATCATGTATTCGACGTTCATATTAGACTAACAGGGCAACATTGTTTGACCTTTCCATAACAGGATAATTTTCTTTTTGGTGTGTGTTGGAGGTGGGTGATTTTACCAAAATGTTATCTTGGTACATGTCAGCCTCATCCACATGAGTCCTATGACCTTACTACTCGGACAATAAGATTGCCGACCTCATGTTGGGTCCTGATCCAAATCCTTGCTCTGTGCCTGCCTCTTGAGATTAAGCTTGGGAGTGTTCTATAATCTGTGGCACATCTCTGACACAAATTTACTGTTTTATTGACTATGGAAGTATGCCATTCTTCACTTATCTATTTCCTTAGTACACGTCAGCCTCATCCAAAGAGTCCTATGACCTTACTGCTCAGACATTAAGATTGCCGGACCTCGTGTTGGGTCTTGGTCCGAATCCTTGCTGTCTGTGCCTGGCTCTTGAGATTAAGCTTGGGAGTGTTCTAAAATCTGTGGCACATCTCTGACACAAATTTACTGTTTTTATAGGCTATGGAAGTATGCCATTCTTTACTTATTTATTTCATTAGTGCATGTCAGCCTCATCCAAAGAGTCCTATGACCTTACTGCTCAGACAATAAGATTGCCGGACCTCATGTTGGGTCCTGGTCTGAATCCTTGCTGTCTGTGCCTGCCTCTTGAGATTAAGCCTGGGAGTATTTTTAAATCTGTGGCACTTCTCTAACATAAATTTATTATTTTCTAGACTATGGAAGTGTGCCATTCTTCACTTATTTATTTCCTTATTTTTTATCACATCAATATAGTTTTCCACTTCATCTTCACCTAAAAAGTTTGATGAAACTGTCTTCGGTATGCTAGGACATCCATTGCTTGCAGTTTTTGATGGAAATAATTTTATTATCATTTTCTAAATATGCATTTGTAAAATTGTTTTGCTATGTTTGACTTTTAGCTGAACTGTTTATAGTGGAGCTGTGAACAAACCTGTCGGCATCTTACATGTGAGAGTTGTCCGGGCCTTCAATCTCTTAAAGATGGATATCTTGGGAAAGTCAGATCCTTATGTCAAGCTTAGCCTGAGCGGCGAGAGGCTTCCTTCAAAGAAGACTTCTGTGAAGATGTGCAATTTGAATCCTGAATGGGATGAAAATTTCAAGCTTATTGTAAAAGACCCTCGGACACAAGTGCTCCAATTGCATGTCTATGACTGGGAAAAGGTCTGCCGTGCTTTCTATTCGACAATACATGGATTAGTTTAAAATACTAATGTGTATTTGATTTTTGTGAAGCTGAGCGATTGTTTGAAAAAAGATTTTCTTGTCCAGACCTTTATTTCCACATTTCCCTGCATCTTTATTCTTTAGCAAATATGCTCTTTTAGTTTTTATGGGCCTTCTTTCTGGTTCATTGCACATGTAGCTGAGCAAAAATATCGTGGTTTTACATATTAAGTAAAGAAAAGGCTATGATGAAATACAACGGATTGCGATGTTTGAGTATAATTGAGCTACACCCTTGGACGACAATCATCGTTCTTCACCATATGGAAAAGAGAAGAAAGAGTACAAACGATTATGAATGAATGAAGTCAAAAACTTATTCTTTTACAGAATCTGTCCCGTATAAATAAATGGAATTTTGACTTTGTTGCCCCTAAGAGATGCATCTGCTACCCATTCTCAGATGGAGGCTTCACCCCTATGGAGGATACCAAACATTAGGACAACTGATGGGTTAGGATTTAAGGTTATAGCTACAAATCTCCACTTTGAATTAGATTCTCTGTTCTTTAGATATTAGCTTGGAATTTGGCATCACCGACCTCAATTTTGGGGCTTGAAACTTGCTTTTCACGAACAAGGTTCGTGAACATATCTGCAGGCTTATTCCTCTTTATTCGAATGAAGTGGTATCTAAACCTTTTTTTGGTTTTCTAATTGTGGATTTAGATTGTCACAATATATTATAACATTGATCCTAATGTAAGCCAACGTCTCCAACTGAACCTTTTATTCAGATGCCTTTTGTTAGCAGTCTTTATTAATGCCTTGTACCATAAATTTGTGATAAAGTAATGTACGGCTGCAAAGTTCACTTCCACTTGAGGGCAACCTAATATGAATACATAACTTCCATAGATCTTTTGCAAGCAGTTTTTGAAGCTGTTTATAATATTGGGACTTAGTTGTGTTTGTGACTATAGTAGAGCTTCAGACCATTTGCTTATTGAGAAACATATTGAAGATGATCCAAACACACAATCAATCGCAAGAAATCAACCACAAAAAATACACTCGATTTTACGTGGAAACCCCCACCGGTATAGTGGAAAAAAACTATGGGCATATAAAGTTTCCAGTATGAGGGAAACGAGAGTAAATATACAAGATTCCTAGGAGGCGACAACTCTCTCGGAATGGGACTCTCTGATAACCCACACCTTAATCATACAATACATATATATATATAGAGGTAATCGGTAGACGGATCCTATTCAGACTAAAAAATTCTTAATCAAGTCGTTTAAGATCAATTAACGGATTGTATTCAGATCGCAAACAAGTCGGTGCTTCAAGGCATATCTCAACCAATTTCAACCTTAACTTGAACTCCACCTAGATGGTTGCACGGGAACTTTCTCTTTGCCAAATAGGGCCTTTATGACCTAGAAAGATCAGTCAAGCTCACGCAAGTTCACGCATGTTATGAACTTGGTTAGTGGCGCTAGCTTCGCCATCATATCTGTTGGATTGTTTGCAGTGATGATCTTCTTCATCTTAATGTGGCCATGTATGAGTATGTCTTCTGATGAAGTGGTAGCGGACGTTGATGTGATTTATTATTTTATTGTGTATTTGATCCTTCGTCAGATGTATAACACTTTGACTATCACAGTGGATGACATTTCTCTTCTGATTGGGACTAAGCTCGTCAAATAATCCTCTCGACCAAATCACTTCCTTGATTTCTTCGGTTGCTGCTATGTACTCGACTTTTGTGATAGATATGGACACAATGTGCTGCAATGTTGCCTTTCATGAAACCGCACATTTGCCAATAGCGAATGCATAGATTGTTATGGATCTTCTCTTGTCATGATGACCTGCATAGTAAACATCAACAAAGTCAACTACTCCATCCTTATTTTTCCCAAAGTCCAGACAAAATATTCAGAGTCGACTTCAAAGCAAGCTAATGACCTTTTCTAGATTTGACATATATTTAGCCACAACATTAATTGCTTGGGCGATGTCTGGGCGCACGTATATCATGATGCTCCTAATGACACTGGTGTAAGGAACTCGTGAAATGCACTCGTGCTCGTCCTCTATTTGTGGTGACAAGTCTGCGGGCAACTTGAAATGAGAGCCAAGTGGTATCTTCTCTAGTTTGGCATCTGGCATGTCAAAATGCTCCAAGACCTTTTGCAAGTATCTAAACTGACTAGACATAGCTTCCCAACCTTACGATCTATGTGTATCTCCATGTCAAGTATTTTCTTGGTTGCATCAAGATTCTTCATCTCGAACTCTCCACCAAGTAGGTTCTTCAGTATGTTCACCTGAGATTTATTTCTAGACGTTATTAACATATCATCAACATATAGCAATAGAAAATGAAAAAACCATCAGCAAGATATCTAAAATAGACATACATCATAGCTTCTTTGGTCCCTATGCAACCATGAATGAATTGAAGCATTTGTACCACTCTCGGCGATTGTTTCAACCCATAAAGAGATTTCCGCAATAGAGACACTCGATGGTTCCCTGCACCGCAAAGCCTTTAGGTTGATGCATGTAAATTTCCTCTACAAGGTCTCATGTAAGAACATTGTCTTCACATCTAGCTGCTCCAACTCCAAGTCGTTCACGGTATGGTATGTGCTTTACTACATGTGAGAAGATATCATTGTAGTCAATACTCTCCATATAGCTAAAGCCTTTAGTAATAGTATTGCCTTGCATCTCACATGGATAGATACGGAGATGCCTTTTACAAGCCAATTGTAGCCAATTACCTTTTGTCCATGTGGTGGAGGAACAAGGGTCTGTGTCTGATTTTTATGAAGTGATTCGATCTCCTTATTCATCAATGCAAAAGCCATTCTATATAGTATTGTGATGAAACAACTTTTGAAAAACTGCTCGGCTCTCCTGCATCACATGTTTCCTCTGCAACGGATAATGCATATGCAAAATTCGAATATTTATATCTGCAGGGTGGCTTGTTCTGCCTTTGCCCCTGTCTATTTGCAATGCACTCTTCCTCACCTGCTGACAAGGTTGCAAAAAGCGATAGTCGGTATTCAGACGGTAGGGTCACTGATTATTGATTAAACAATATGCGGAATTTAAACAGAAATTAAACGGATTATGTGGATTTGCATTTTTTAATCAATAAAAATTACTACATTTTTTTGACTAGAAAAAAGGGGAGCCCTCCCGAGGCGGGAGTCACCACACCAAAATATTCATTATGTAACCAAAAGGTACATCAGTTAGAAGTCCAGAAATTGTGCACAACATTACAGTGAGCAACTACATTTTCCCAGTAGAAACGTTGCCCCTTGAAAGTACGATCAATCCTGCCAAGCCAGATCGCCCACAGAATGGTGAAGGGCCTGGATACATCCCCAGAGGACCCAAGCCCCACCGAACGGATAGACCTCCAGAAAGGACCCAGGCCAGGTGCCTGGACCCACGGAATTCCCACAACATCCCAAACCTGTGCCGCTGTCCTGCAACCGAAGATGTGATCCGTGTCCTCCACCTCCTCCCCATATCTGTCACACTACATGTCCGCGATACCCAGAATCCTCTCCCTCCTCATCTTATCACACAGACAGTTTCTCCTAAGGCACCAAAGGAAGACCTTGACACGAGTAGGAATCTTGGCCGCCCAAATCACTTTCATGTCCGCGCAAAGGTCTTCATCAATAATCATTGCTTCAGCTCTCAACTTCCGGTACACCATCTTCACCGAGAACTTACCATCTGCCCAAATGAAGTGGTCTGGGTCACCAGACATCTCCTCAACAGCGGGAAATCAGATATAAGCCACAAAAAATCCTCCATCCTCTGATCCTTGGGAGGGCTCCCCCATTCTTTTACTAAAAAAAATCCTCTGATCCGAGAGATCGGAGTGGAACCTTGGAGACTACGATCCCGAATCAGCCACCTCGGCCACACGCACCCATCTGTCAGCCGGCACCCCATCCCCAGTCCATTCCCAGTCCATCCCATGGAAACCGGCTGGCCAACACCCCATCCCCAGTCCAATCATCCTGCCAGAAACGGAAGGAGAGACCACTCCCTAGCCTCGGATGGAGGAAGGGCACGAGCCCACGAAGCACAGCACGGATACCCATCCATAAGGGAGACTCATGATGGATCCTCTTGGCCACCAAATCCCCAGCGACGTCATAGATCGACCTCAGCAGACGCAAGACCAAAGAGTCGGATGTGCCCCAGATCCACACCACCCACTTCGCAAGCAAAGCTTTGTTCATTAGTTCCACATCTCGAATACCAAGCCCCCCCTCCGAGACTAGCACCACTACGTCCTTCCAAGCGACCAGATGGAACCCCTTTCCCGATTGCTTCCCATCCGACCAGAAGAAAGCTTTCATTTGAGCCTCCACCTTCCTTCTCACCCCAACTGGCATGTCTCGTGTAGTAGAAGAACACCGGAATAGCAGACATAACATGCTTCAGCAGGGTAAGCTTCCCACCCATGGAAAGGGTGGTGGCCTTTCAGCCCTCCAGCCGCTCCTCCAATCTTCGCAGAACACAATCCCAATCCGACTTCCTCAACCTGCCCGCAACTAGAGGTAGCCCCAGATATGTAATCAGTAACTTTCCCCGTGAACCAACGCCGACTTCTGCCTGTTGATCTTTAAACCAGACAAGCACCCGAATAGATCAACCAAAATAACTACATTATGATTCTGCTCTTCCGTCCCCCCCAGGAAAATCAGCGTGTCATCAGCATACTGCAGAACCGGAATGGATATGTCCCCAAACCTGAAACCTTCACACCACCTCGCCTCAATCGCCTGCTGAAACAAGATGGCCAGACAGTCCGCCACCAGCACAAACAACAAGGGAGCTAACGGGCAACCCTGGCGCACGCCCATCTGCGGATGGAACTACCCACCCTCCGCCCTTCCGTCAACCAACATGGAACACGAACAGGTAGTGTCGCATCTCTTAATCCACCCAATCTACTCCTCTGGAAATCCCCTTCTCTGCATCGAAGTCCAAAGAAACTTCCAGCTCACACAATCGTAGGCCTTGGCGTAATCAATCTTCCAAACGACACCTTTCTTTGCAGACCTCTTCCACTCAAGACAAGCCTCGGACGCAACAACGATCCCATCCGCCATATAACGACCAGGGATAAATGCAGATTGGGCCGGTAAGATCACAGAAGCTAAGACTGCCCTGGGCCTGCTCGCAAGCACTTTGGACACGATGAGATAAATGCCATTGGAAATAGAGATAGGCCTAAAGTCCCCAACATCCACAGGGTTCTCCTTCTTGGGCAGCAGAAAGATCAAGGCCCTGTTAACTTTCTCAAAACCCCTGTTGGCACACCTAAACTCCTCCAAGACCTCTAGAATATCTCCCTTTAGCATCTCCCAGAACTCCCGATAAAAAGAAATAGAGAAGCCATCAGGACTAGGAGCCCCATCCCCATTTAGATCCCAAACGGCTCTGCGGACCTCCTCCTCAGAGAAAGCAGCCACCAACGACTCAGACTAATAAAAATTACTACATATATGTAATTAATAAAAAAGTATAAATAAATTGTAAAAATATAACCACCGATTCACAATATAGATCAAATATTGTCAAATTTAAAGATTTTTTCATCCAAATGTCAAAACATATAGCATAAACAACTAGAATCCATAGACAAATTTCAAAATAGACAACATAAACAATTACAAATTACAATTCATAGCATGAATCCAAAAAAGTCATGGATAATACAAACAAACCTGGTATTTGTTCATCCAAAATATAATGAAACCAATGTTAGTTCATTCTTCATCAGACTCGTCATTAAGCAACATTGGCTTTTCATCTCCATCCTCATCCTCATCTATTCCCTCATTATCAGCTTCCTCATGTAAAGTTTGCCTAGATGAACTTGTAGCTCTCGAATGTACTCGTTCACTTCTTGTCTCAAGTATGTTTTCAGCTCCACATACCTCTGCAATTAAACCCCATGTAAATCTTGTGCCAGGAAATACTTCATCTTCTTCACAAGCTGCATTTGAAATCCATGCGCTTGCATACTGGTGATCCTTTGAAGAAAGTGGATCCCTCCTCTTACTTTCACTGCGATCCGTAATCAATGAATTGAATCTAACAAATACTAAATCATTCACCTTCTTGGGATCCAATTTAGCTTTATTCTGCGTATGTACCAAAATCACATGCACACAAATGTTATACACTAAAAAGTCAATGTATAATCTAGATGTTATCAAGTATGTACTGTAAAATCATATTGAAAAACTTGAGAGGGATTTACTTGGATCAGAATGATCATCATTTACTGATCTTTGCTTAATTGCTAATGGCTTCCCAAACGATCCTCGACCACGTTTGCAAATCGTCAACTCCATTTTTGTAATGATGTCTTATTGCTCTAAATATGGATATAACTTCTCAATGCATTCAAGAAGACCTTTTTTCACAACAACATCATTCTTAGCATGATCCTTGTAATAGAAGTAGGAGTTCAAATAATATGCGGCAAGATGGAGGGGAGAATCAAACCGTTCTTTTATCTTCAAATTGATGGCATCAATGGAATTCTTTTTAGGACAATTCATTTCCATTAAATGAATCAATTATTTCTTTCTTTACCTCCACTAATCCTCTATACACAAACCCCATAGATGGATTTACATCAGAATCAATGATGTGTAGAAGATGAACCAATGGAGTAAAAACCCTCAATGCAAGATGAACTTGATTCCAAAATGTTGGACTCAAGACAATTGATATTGCAGTCTCTCCTTTTCTAGTCTTCAACCATCTTCAATCTCTCCACCCATCTGAAGAGAACATGAGCCTTAACTTTTCTTTCTTCTCGAGAACACTTTGCAATGTAAGAAATGCGGTAGCAAATCTAGTTTGCACAGGTCTAATGATGTCTTTTTTGTGTGTAAATTTATATATCATACTTAAAGTTTTCGTAGATATAAATGAAGACAAAGCATCGTTGCTTTAGAGATTGCCTTGTTCACCTTTGATTCTTTCCCCATCTCCTCTAACAGCAAATCAAGACAATGGGCAACACATGAGATCCAAATTTTTTTTGGATACTTTGTCTCCATCATCTTCCCTGCACCCATATTTGCAGTTGCATTATATGTGACAACTTGGACAACATTTTCAATTCCAACTTCTTGCAATATGGGCAATCGGATTTTACAATGGGGCTGATGACCCGGTTTGTCATTTGATACGAAAATCTATGGAATTGATGGTTCGGGAGAGTCCAAGAACATACGCCTCCTACCTTCACTATGGTAGGGAATTCAGAGTATCATGCTAGAACTGAAGATGAAGTTGCGCCCGATGCTTGGTAGTGGTGAGATTTTCCACTTCTGGAGAGATGATTTTCTGAAGCTTATGGCTATTGCTGAGGACAAAGATGTTTGGTTAAGCATGTGTGGACACATAGCTACCGGTTGCCTAACTTTACTGCGACGCTCTCAGACCAAAGACTGGGGGATCTTCTGCGGCTACAGAGGGAGTTGGCAAGATTGGAAGGGACGAACCATGGTAGAGACTGCTTTGCATGGAAGGAGGGTAAGTATTCTGTGAAGAAGGAATATCGTGTCTTTGTAAATGACCAATATATGCCATTCGAGGAAATCGGTGAGGAGGCAAAGATAATATGGGGAAGTAAGATCCCGTTTAGAATTAAGGTATTTCTATGGCTAGTGGTCCATGACCACCTGCTCACGAAGGAACGTCGTAATACAATCTTGCTATTGGAGATCGTTTGTGTGACAGATGTGGAATTGAGAATGAAGACATGAACCATCTCTTCTTCAAATGCGGGCTATCGATGCTGATGTTGGCACATGGCAGGAATCCTGTGGTTGAGGGTAGAGAGAGAGGTGCACTTCTGGAGATCCCTGCGTATGCATTATGGCAATTCCCATGAGGATTGTTCTCTTCCCTTGCTCTCCTTTGGGCCATCTGGTGTGTTAGGAATGATGTCATTTTTCGTGGTCAATTTTTCAAGTCCGATAATGTTATTTAACATTGTAAGGCCCTGGTTTCGGTTTGGGCTGTTGTAAGGAAACATTATTTTAATGAAATTTGGTGGTAGATCCCATCTCGGGATGTCACTCTTTTCCCTAAAAAAACCTCTTGGATGCATTCATCTACCAAGTTGAAAATGTACCCAGCAGTATGTGGTTCATTAGAAGAGGCTATAAACCTCAAAAAACTTGTACCTAGTGAACAATTCACACATAAGTTCATAATACTTCATATATTATTCCATGAATCAATCGTGATAGAACATCCCCATACTTTTCCATATTTCTTTACGTGGTGCTAAGACATCGTTGATATTCTTAACCACCTTATTCAACTGTGGAATGAACATCTCATAATGAGTGGGAGGTTTGAGTCCTGGACCATATTGCTCAATTACTTCAAATGCTTTGTGGCTCATCTGAAATACATTGGAAGGAATGTTTGCTTTGTAAGCCCACTGGCATACATATGCGATGGCCTTTTCCGTTTGATCCTTACAAAATACATCCTTGATTGTAGTCAACCGTTTAGCAACTGTCTCATTGGTTGACTTAGATATGCGAGGCTTTTTTGCTGAGCACATTGTTGGTACATCACCTCCCATGACATCAACATCATTCCTAAGATCATCATTTTCCTTGATCTTTTTAGTCCTTCTCTTTGATATTCCATCCAAACATTCCTTCATTTCTTTCTAAATCTCTTCATCAATCTTGGGACAAGAAGCGACTTGTCCATGAATAAGAGCCAAATGCTGTTTGAATCTATAAATTCCACCTTTGATGGTTTTGCTACAAAGTTTACAAATAATTGCATTCTGATCATCCTTTGTAAGCATATAACCTAACTTCCATCATGGACACATAGATCCTTATGGAATAAAACACAACATCCATGCTCGTTCCACAACCTGTCATAGGATCAGAAGACCAGGAGTCCCCCTTACTCAAGAGCCACACCTATTCGCCAATATTACATGTTACTAATATACATATCGGCATGAATAAATATAACAATGAAGACACCACTGAACAATAAATATAATAAATATAAAAGTTCTTAAAAGCATCATTATACATCATGAGATGATATAAACCCATTATGAACACCATTTTACAAATATAACATTGGTAATTATCATCAAGATGTTAACTTTTATAATCAAAACATGTATAAGTGTCGTTCATAAAATCTACTATCAAATTATAAGTAATATATGCGTTGGGAACCAATCTGGGTGCTTTCCTTTTTAGAAATAAAAAAACTCTAAATGAGGAATACTGTGAGAACAAGCTCCTTGTAGAACAAAAATTTAGCCTCATGGTTAGAGAAAAAACACGTGAATAAACACATGAACAAACACATGAACATAGGAGAACATACAATACTAGCACAAAACACAATTAAAAATAAACTAGTATAACAAATTTGAAACTTATCAAAAAAAAAAGCTCACCAACTCATTGGGTATGGGCTGGTCTGATGCATGGAGGGGAGGAGGCGAAGGTGATGACCAATTGATCATCAATGGGCGTCAAAGCAGGGGTGATGATCAGGATGGCCATGAGAGGGTGCTACAACAATGGTAGGGGGCCCTCAACAATAGGGTCTACGCGTGAGGCAATGATGTGTTGTTACCCTCATAAGGCTGTTGTAGGGGAGGGGGGAGGGGGTTAGGATTTTCATGAGGGTTAGGATGTCGTTTATGTGGCCCACCCGCATATGAGCCAGCTTTGATTAGTCGATGCGGTCGAATGCCGCATACATTTAACCAACCATTTAAATGATAGTTTAGATCGTTGTTGGGAGAAAAATGAATCATGCTCATAGAAGAAACCGAGGGCTCTCTTATATAGGAGAAAATCCCTTGGGTCAGTTACATGATAAGTACATCAAGAAAACATCTCAACATTCCCCCTCAAGCTAGAGCATATATATCTATCATGCTCAGCTTAGAGCAACACCTCTGAAATGGACCTCTAACTAGGGCCTTGGTGAATATGTCAGCCGTCTGATCTCCGGTAGAAACATGGGAGGTAGATATGAGATCTTTCTGGATCATGTCTCTAATGTAATGACAATCCACCTCTATATGCTTTGTCCGTTCATGAAAATCACATAAAAGTTACATAGGAAGAGGAACCTCAATAGTAAGGTCAATCAATACAAATCCAACCCACATCATCTCTGCACTCCCCTGTGCCATGGCCCTGTCTTCAGATTCTGCACTTAATCTAGCCATCACTGCCTGCTTCTTGCTTTTCCATGAAAGAAGTGAGCTCCTGACAAAAACAACAAAGCCTGAAGTAGACTTTCTGTCTCTGAGGCAACCTTCATAATCTGCATCTGCACAAGTTGTCACCTCAAGAGATGTATCCTTGTTGAATATAAGACCTGAGCTAGGTGAGGTCTTTAAATATCTCAAGATCATATGAACATCATCCATATGCACCTTTCTGGGTTGCTTCATGAACTAGCTAATGTAAAGCCTTGAACTTGGTATCTCTCGGATCCTATAATAAGATCCGGCTCGTCGAGAGGAAACCAACGGAATTTGTTTTGTGTAAATCGGACTTCGTTTCGAATTGTTATGATTTTTGGAAGAAAGAGAAGTAAGGAGGTTTAAAATGTCATTAACCCGAAATGACTGTCATTAAGACTAATTAAGCATAATTAAAGAAACTAATGACGGATTGAAAACCGCTAATGACTATTATTGAACACTAATAAATAGTTAGCAGAAGTTAAGAGTAAGTCACGAAAGTTAAATTACGATAAGCGGGAGTTAAATCGTGATTAGCGAAAATTAATCACGATTAGTGCTAATTAAGCGTCATTAGCGTATCCAGATTATTCTGGAAAGTTCTACCTTAAGCCCTATGTTTCGGATAAGTTTTGGCCAAAACCATGAGCCGTTAATCGCGGTTAAGGTCTAAATCATGGTTTTCTAACCATGGTTAGTGGTTTTCTGGAGCCTATAAATACCCCCTACCCATTCATTATCTACGATTTCCACTACCACCTCCACCCCAAGGGCTAGGGACGAGAGGTAAGGAGGAGTAGGAGGTGAGGAAGGAGCGCTAGCGAAGCACTGCCGGGAGAACGAGGAGGAAGGTACAATCCTCTCTTAGTTTGCTTCGTGAGTTAGGTTTTCGATTCAAGTTCAGTTCCCTTTCTGTTTTCCTTTCGGTGATTTTATAAGGGGAAACTCTATCGAAATTTTACTAGAAATATCACCCCGTATAAGGGGAAACTCTGCTGAAATTTTCTTAGAAATAACACCCCGTATAAGGGGAAGCTCTGCCGAAATTCAAGAGAAAATATGTTATTCGCGTTTTTCGTATTCTTCGTGTGTTCTTCGCGTTCTTCGTTCATTCTTCACGTTCTTGGCACGTTCTTAGCGTTTTTGATACAAAAATGAAATTCGACCGTTTCAGGAGCTATAAATCATCCTGTTAAAAAAGAATCACGATAAAGCACTGCATACGCGAGAGAGAGCTTGATTAGGTAATGACGAACCGCAAATCCAGCCTCTTAATAGGTTGTATTAATGCGTTGTAGTTGACCGGATCGGATGCGTCAAAGAACCATTTAATTAATATAATCAATCAAATCAAATGGTCTATTTGTATTTTACTTGGGCCAGCCCAAGGTCGAACTCAGAGACACGAGTCTCTCTCGTAATATTTGGACTGAAATTAATTTAACGAAGTGTTAGATTATTAATCGTAGGTCGATGAAATGCACGAAGATAAGACAACAATATGCATTGAGTAAAACATGAAACATGCATTTTTATACTCGATTTTTAATCATGCTAATTGATGCAATTAAATGCAATGCAAGTATGCCCTGAATCAGAATAAAATAATTAGCAATTTAAGCAATCGTTAATTTCGGGCTCAAATCATGAAACAAACTTGTTGGAGAATTTGGGAAAGGCATAAACATGCCACATAATAGACTCTTAGTTATTTAAAATAAGACATTAAAATCACAGTGTCGAAACAGGAAACAAATTATGCCATTAAAAAGTTGTCCAAACAAGCTTTGAAATGAAACTGAAATCAACTGAAACATAGATACGGTTCTCAAGATATGCATAAAAGAAGACAAGGGCATAAATGCAAGAAATCATGAAATATAAATAGCAAACAGGTCCCTGTGAGGGACTAAAATACAAATAAAATAAAGTGCGGGACCTTCCCTGTAAATCACCCACACGCGCAGGGGTATTTTTGCAATTATTAAAACCCGCGAGGGTAGAAATGCAAAATATCCCAGGCGCACGTGGTCTGCACGTGGTTTCTGGACCTGATTGCAATTTGAAGAAGTTGGTAGGCCTCCCTGCAATTTACCCAGAGTACAGGTGAGGATCACGTGATCCTAGGCTTGGATGTCTCTGAGGTTCGAGGGAGGCTCGGAACTGCTTCGGCGAGGCTCGACTGGCGACGAAGGCACGATGCAGGCTCGGAGTAGGGCTCGGGCTCAGATGAGGCTTGGCAGTCCCGAACCTAAAGGGTTGGAGGTTGAGGCTCGGGTCTGCCCTGCTCTTGACACGTGGCCGTCCATGGACCGTTGGATCTTGATGATCCAACGGTAGCTGTACGCTGCGCTGCTCAACACGTGGCTGCTTCTGCGCCGTTTGATGAGCTCCGGGGAATAGCATCCAACGGTGCCTGTACGATGTGGATCCTCCTCCTCCGTCGCGGGGCTGGTGGCTCGAGTGGATCTCCGGCGACACCTTCTGGGCTCTGCCTCCCTTGCTAGGCCACGCTGAATCTCCCCGGAGCCTCCTGAGCGGTTGTCGATGAAGTTGGAGGTGCGGGCGAGCTGCAGCGCGGTCTGGAGACGATGGTCGACACCGAAGCGTCGGAGGAGGAACTCGCAACTTCTGCTCCGATGAGGCCCCGACCATTAAATAATTCAGGACCTGCATTGTTAGTACCAATAGCCGAAGCTTCGTGTTTGACTCGTGAGTGGAGTGAGACGCTGTGGAGGCCGTTCGAGTGTGAAGAAGGCGACAACCTAATGTCTTCTCCGACGAGATTGACGGAGAAGGGGGTCGGAGTGGTCTAGGGTTATGGAGGAAGGAGAGGAGGGTCTAAGGGTGACGCGTGGATGGTGGAGGCGAGGCGAAGCTATAGGGGTGATCAATGAAGTACGAAGATACTGTAGAGACCTAATTAATTACGAGAAATTAAGATAAAATGCAAAGAGAGATCGGGGGAGCTTACCTGAGGTTTGGACGGAGCGGAGCTTGGGCTCGAGCGTCGGGGAGACGCTCTGGTCATCGCTGGACCACCACAGCTTTAGTGGTGGCAGCTTGGCGGGGCGGAGCCACCGCAGTCCTGGCCTACCATGGCTAGGGGTCAACACCGGGGGCAAACGCCGTCTTTGCACTTCGATCGGACGTCCCCCTGTCACGGGGAGGAGGAGAGGGGTTGGACGGAGCCCCGCGTAAAGGTGGACACCGGAGAAGTGGGGCGAAGATGGGGTATTTGAAGATAGAAGGTGGCGGTTTCAATGGTGATGGGTGTGTTTTGCGGGGAGGATGTGGAGTGAGTGAAAGGGAGTTATGGGGAGAGTGTATGCCCGCGAGTAGGAAGGATGATCGAGCGATGTCGTGGAGGTGTCGGGACGTGGAGATGGTGGACGAGGACTCGAAGGAAAAAGGAAGGGGCAGGTGGCTGTGCGAACTGGGGATCGTGGGAAAGAGAGAGAGCTCGAGGAAGGAGAAGGTCTCGTGGGCATTGGATCTCGCGATCCAACGGCTACGAAGCGGGCGCAAATGAAAGGTCTGGATTGAATCAATGAAGGGACGATCAAGGGTCGAGGGTGAGACACGTGGCGAGCTGAACGAACGGCGGGGACAAACGGCTGAGATGAAGGATCTGAGTGGATCGGATGGTGAAGATCAGCTGGGACGATAAGTGGTGAGGATAAGCGGTGGAGGCGAGATCGAGGGGTACAGATGCCGCCACGTGGCGTGATTAGGTGCAGGCGGAGGTGAGCGGTTGAGATGGACTCCAGATATTGATCGAAGGGTGGAGGTCAAAGCGGGAAGCAGCGGTCAAGATTGAAGAGGTCGAGGGCGATCAGACGGTTGCGGGAAGAGGCGTGTGGCGCACAAAGAGATGGGCCGCGTGGCGCAACCAGAAGGCGCCACGTGGCTCAATCAGATTATTGCGACAAAGGAAGTGATATATGAGGGGATAGATGACCGAATTTGGAAAAACTCAAAACATGAAAGTTGTAGATCTCGATGAGATCTACAAGTTTCATGTTGACTAAAAACAGAGATGAGGTCAAACAAAGATAGAAAATATTTTTGAGAGCGTTTTTAAGGTTAAAAACACCACGATTTTTAATTTTGTTTTTTTTTTGTATTTTTAATTTATTCAATGACTCTGATAATTACAAGGATTTTTCTGGTTTTTATTAACACTTACTCTAAGATAGGGGTTAATTTCAGTGAATTAAGAGCATGAAACATTGTTTCATCAGGTAACGAAATACTTCCTTTTGCTGTTGAGGTTTCATACGAGATTATTAAAATTCCTGATTTTATGTTCTTCGTTATAAAGAACCGTAATTTGGTTATTTTTGAGAAAGTATGAAAAGTTGCTTTGTGATTCACACTAAAATAAGGCTTAAGCATCGGATTGATGCAATGGCTTGAAAAGATAGGGTTTGGGAGTTAAATGAGCATAAATTGAGTATATAAATGTATGAATTAATATATGTGCTATACTCAGTATTTATGGTTACGCTAATCTAAGGCTTAACGAAGGAATTACATCACGGGAATTGATGTGTTTTGAGTTGGATCCTGAAAAGGATCGTGTGTCATGTTAAGGATGACTGGGAGTAGAACTACAAGTCGGGCATGCAACCTGTAGGTTTGTCGGAAGGAACCCGTATTGGTGTTTCCCTACCTAGGTTGTACACAGTTGCCCTGTTATAATAGGTGCGCACGAAATGAATGATTTGCAACGCGTGGTACCGAGAGCCAATATCTTCGGGTTGAACGATGGAAGATATGGTCGTGCCATGTGGAGGCACGGGTGGTTGGATAGCGGCTGGGTCACGATAAAATGTATTTAAAGACGCTAGGTTTTATGATTAAATTTAGCATGAGATTTAAACAACCGAGTCCTTGAGAACGGTGTGCTCATTTGTTTTCCAGGCTGAGGGCTTGAGACCCTGGATAATAAAAGAAAAAGAAATTGTCAGGATAGCATGGAGGATTGATTGAGGCGACGCGTGGGGGCATAAGCTTACCAGATCAATACAATCTCCAAGTCCGAAGTGTCCACAGCTTCAGAGTCCATATAGTGGTGAGGTAATTCCATGGACTAATCCCTGACGTAGAATAGAAAGGAATAGGACTTAAATTAATGAGAAGGAATGAAACTTTTTATGATAACAATTTTTGAAAAATTACATAATTTGTTTGCTTTTCTCTTCTTCGTTACTTAGCATTCGCTAATTGTTATCCTATGATAAATGGAAAACCCAATAGGTGTCGGTGAGTCATCGCAAGGACATTAGTAATCCATCCAGCTTACATAGTAGACATCCAGCCAGGCACAGTAGCTTTACTTTGTAAGGTAGTTAATCTTTCTTTGTATTTCCTTCCAGCTGATGTACATGTAAATGGTTGTGGTGGGACAATGAATCATGTGAACTGTATTTTGTGAATGGAAAAGTGTTGAAATACTTCCTTCCGAGTATTTTTATTGTAGTCTGTTTCTGAATGTTAGTTATGATTGCTGAATAAATTATTTCTGATTAACCAGATCCGGATATGGGAGGATCCGACGGCCCGGGAATCAGGGTCGTGACATCTAACTTTGCTCACTGTAAAAATTATATCCGGTCTGGTGGACGACGCATGAGGAGTCATATGGTAGAGAAGACGGAGGTAGAGGAACAACAACATCCTCTCCAGAAGTAGCATTGGACAACCTGTCACCTGTAGGAGAGAAATACATAATAGACTTAAAAAACGTGACATCGGCACTCACATAATATCTTCGTCCTACCGATCAAAACATATATACCCTTTTTAGGTACGAGAATAACCGACAAAAACACATTTGACAGCTCTAGGTGAGAGCTTGTCATGCCTCAAGTATGTCATGAGCACATTGTTTCTACTGATGGTACTGGAGTTTTGAATGATACAAAGGACGAGTTGATTCCAGAGAAGAGAGAGACTGATGATCTGGAGATACCTATTGCCCTAAGGAAGCCTCGTCGTCAATGTGCCACGTATCCTCTTGCTGCATATGTTTCTTTGGATCATCTTTCAGAGGAGTACATGAAGTTTGTAGTGGGACTCTTTGTTGTTACTATCCCACGTACATATCAGGAAGCGTTACATGACAGTAGGTGGCGACTTGCAATGAGGAGATGACAGCTTTGCGGTCGCATGGAACATGGAGCATTGTATCTGCTCCACAAGGTACCTTTGTTGTGAGCTTCAAATGTATATTTACAGTAAAGCAAAGGGCAGATGGCAGTGTGGACTGCTACAAGGCAAGTCTTGTGGCACGTGGTTTCACCTAATCCTATGGGCTGGACTATTAGGATACCTTTTCTCCTGTGGCCTGACACTCGAGACTACACATTCTTCTATCTGTTGCTGTTTCACGAGACTGACCTCTTTACCAACTTGATGTGAAGAATGCATTTCTATACGGGGACCTACATGAGGAAGTATATATGCAGCAACTACCAGGGTTTACTACTGAGGGGGAGTCCCAGAAGGTGTGCAGGCTCCATAAGGCGATTTATGGCCTGAAGCAGAGTCCGAGAGCTTGGTACATGATGCTATCGGAGTTGATAGAGCAACAGGGGTTTGTGCAGTCTACTGCGGACCGCTCACTTTTTGTTTAGAGGACACACAGAGATACATTTATCTCAACAACTATTTTTTGCATCCTTGCTTCATGAACTCTCTTCCTATTATTCTGATTCAGATAGGTGACCATGATGTAGTTGGGTTGGGTTAACCTCAAGCTCCACCTGCTTGTGAGTACTCGCATCCGTATCTACATTAGAAGAACGGACAACATACTCAAGAGTCGAGGGATGAAATAACAGACTCATTAAATACATCATTCTTCTCAATCATCAACTTGTACGACTTTGGATCAAGACACCATAATTTATATTCCTTCACTCCACACACATAGCCAAGAAATATGCTTTTAATGGATCTAGGTTTTAGCTTTCCTTAACTAACATGTACATATACATGACAACCAAAGATTTTCATAGCAGAATAATCTAGGGGATGTCTGGACCATATCTCATTTGGTGTTAGGTTGTCCAGAACTGATGGGAAAGATCAATTCACAAGGAAGGTTGTTGTTGCAACTGCTTCAGTCCAAAAATCATCCATCAATCTAGCATTCAACAACATACATATGGCTTTCTCTAGTAGGGTTATGTTCATGCGCTTCGCGACTCCATTCTACTAAGGAGTATGTCTGACTGCACGATGTCTAGTGATGCCTTCATTCTTGCAAAAGTCATTGAATTTTGTTGAATAGAATTCTAAACCATTATATGTCCACAACCTCTTGATGCGTTTTCCCGCTACTTCTCTAGTAGTGACTTATATTGCTTGAAGTGTATAAACACATCATCTTTGGATTGAAGAGCTTAAATTTAAACCTTAATGGAGTAATCATCAATAAAAGTTAGGATATATCACGCACCATCTTTGGATGGGAGTTGAGACGACCCATATATTCAGAGTGCTCTTTGTTTTATGTTAAGCAACATCAAAACTCTTTTCTGTTTATTTGCCAAAATGCAATACCCACAAAAGCCCAACTTACCCATGCTCTAACTATAAAGTAGTCCTCTTTTGACGAGGGTACTCTTGCATGTCTCGCTTAGATGTCCCAACCTGAGATGCCACAATCTGGTGTTGTCAGCTTCTGAACTAGTGGAAACGGCGAGAGCACCTCTAATAGTATCTCCTTATAATGTATACAAAATTTTAGACCACTTTATGGATGTTAGAAAATATAATGCGAAAGCGTATCGGAGCAATAAAGAATAAAACATTATGAATACAGTATTTTAACGTGGAACCCTACCTCCTAAGGAGCAGGATGAAACCACGGGAGAACGCCTCAAAGGCTTGATGTATGCATTGCACTTTCTCGCTGGATACATGAGGTTTGGGGCTTCCTCGTCGGAGTCCACGGTCACTGGAGAATGAGGTCTGAAGAAGTCTCCTCGTCGGAGAACTGGGTGCCTCACATACTGGCTCAGAGAATGAGATCTCTACTCTGGAGTCCATATGAAACCACATGAAAACCCTAGCCCACATGGCATAGGGAATGTGATCTCCACTGTGTAGTCTATATGGAACACATGAAAACTCTGACCAAATACAAAAGATGGGAACCGAATAAAAATGATGGCAAACATGTGCATATCTGAAAAGGAGTCTCTCTCTGGAGAACTCGAAGAAAATTGGTCACTCAACTATGGAGTGCCTCAAACTTGTACTCTGAACCAATCCGTAGAGTCTAAAACTAAACTGTAGAGTCTGGAAAAACTGGCTGGTCTGGAGAATCTAAATCTGTCCTGTTACTCTATATAATACTTCCCTTTTCTCCTATACTTGTCGGAAAACAGTGACATTGACAAAGTTGAGAGAAGACAATAAAGTGGTAAAAAACATCACATAAGCCGATCTCATTTTTTTCGACTTCTTTTTTTCAAATCATTTTGACTATTCCATTTTTTACTAGCCGTCTTTCTCTTTTCTTTTTCTTTTCTTTTAAAATTAGCCGTTCCTCAATTTTTTTTACAGCCTCTCTCAAATTTTTTCTCATACGATTTTTTTGTACGATATATCTTCTTCTCATCTTTTCTTCTCCAAAACAATCCACCTCCCTTTTTTTAAAACCTTCCCCCTTTTCTTTCTTCTCTGGCCTCTCCTCTTTCTTTTTTCTTTGAACATGGCCCGAAGGGCCCATATGCAACAGAAAGGATTTTTTTAAATGAAGACCCGGCAACCGATCTTTATTTAGGGTTCCCACTTGGGAACCCTTAACTCGAAGACTGCCGCCCCGATAGGGGCTCTTCCTTGCTGCCGCCGCCTGTAGGAGGAGGAGGGGTCAGTTACGGGAGGAGAGGGTGGTGCCGTAAAGAGGGAGATCACGCCTGGAGCGGGGGCTCCGCCTGGAGATCGGGTTGGAGGAGGGCGACAGAGCCGCCACCTGGGGAAGTGCGGCTCTGCCAGCACCGCCTAAGGGACGACAAGGGCTCTATGCGACGCCACTCCATTGCGACGAGGGATGCGCTTGGGCGGCACCGCCTCGCGTCAGATGCGCGACCTGATGTGGAAAACGCTGCTCGCCATGTCCTGCCGAATTAAACCGATGCTCCTGGAAGATGGGTCTTCGATGCCAGGTATCGGATTTGGAGGTGATGGAGACGCCGCCAAGACCTCTAGCAAGGGTTCCATGCGGAGCGGATGTACCACCTAAGAGAATAGACTGTAGATGCGTCTTGGAGGTGGAGCACTACGATTAGGGCTCACAGCTGGAGGCCCATGCTGCTTGTAGGAGATGCTCTGGAGGTACGCGATGCTAGAGGATTGCGGGGTTTGCCGTCTGAGAGGGGGGATGGTGTGACGTCGCCACCGACTGGGAACTGCGATGGGAGGAGGTGACACAGAGATCTTCCAGAAATTAGGGTTTCAATCGAAACCCTAGAACTTAGACAACAACAATCATCGAATCTCGAATAAAAATAAAGAACTTAAAATCCTCGAGAATCAAACCCGCTTTGATACCATGTTAGAAAATATAGTGCGGAAGCGTATCAGAACAATAAAGTATAAAACATTATGAACACGAGATTTTAACGTGGAACCCTACTCCCTAAGGAGCAGAATGAAACCACGAGAGAACGCCTCAAACGACTGATGTATGCATTGCACTTTCTCACTGGATATAGCCTCTACAGACCCTCCAAGTCCCGCCACTGGTAGTGTGGGACTAAACTCTGGATGTGGTAAATGAATCTTGAAGGATCCATTTACCCATCTTATATAGGACACATATACTCCAACAATGGACATAACAAATTCGACTTTGACAACTGCCAGAATATCACCCTTCAAGCATACTTTGCACCCTTTCTCTTATGGTACCAAAAGATGTCAAGTTCTTCATCATATCTAGAACATCACGAACATCTTTTATCTACCAATTCCCTAATCATCCTCAAGTGATGCATGGATCATCAATGATTTAGAACAACACATGATAGTTTACAGGGAAAACTCAACGATAATGTTGAGTAGGTGAAATAGTTGATTCGTAAGCTGCATGAGCACGTAGATGTATATTCAATATTGGCTCCGAAATTCCAACCACCTTATTGTCACAAGTTGATCAACAAGTTGCTAGGTATTGCATAAAACCCATGCAGATATCTCATTTTCCATTGCTAGTTGCCATTTGTAATCACGAAGAGTCTCCTCATGATTATAAGGGATAACTTTGTCGGGCCGTTCTTCAACAAATTATCTATAAGGAGACTCAAGTCAAGATAAGGACACTTCATCATAAATGGGATGCTTTGTACATCACCCAGTTCCCTTTCTAAGGGCTATGAAAAGGTCTACTGCACCGTTCACTTGATCATTTGTTGCACATGTTTAGTGTTCAGAAAGGCGGGCCCAGACACCACATATACGGTCGCATATGCGTAGTTGGTGACTGGATCGAATCGAATATACACTATTCGGTGTATATGCGGTTTTGGCGAATATGCGGTTGCATACGCGACTGCCTATTGGATAGGCCTCCTCTATTCAGGCTTTATCTTTAGTTGATGATGCTGCCATTCAAGTTTCAGCTGCTACCGTTGCCCATCAGATTCATGGTGCTGCTGTAAAAAATAAATGTTGCTATTTATTAATTGCTACTACTTATAAAAAACATTTTATGTTGTTGGTGTAAAAAATAAAATTTTATTTTATTTAGTTTCTACCTTAAGCTGATGAGTCAAAATTTTATTTAGTTTCTACATTTTATGCTGTTGTTCAAATTACAGAGGTATCAAGCTGATGAGTCACACTATGAAAATTTGGGAACGTGTGATCGAAAGAAGGTTGAGGCAAGTTTCCCAAGTAAAAGAAAATCAATTCGGATTCATGCCAGGTCGCTCAACTATTGAAGCCATCCATTTGCTAAGGAGAACAATGGAGATTTATAGAGCTAAAAGGAAGAATCTTCATATGATCTTTATTGATTTGGAGAAGGCTTATGATTCCGTCCCACGAGAGATACTGTGGAGAGTTTTGGAGAAGAGACAAGTACCTGTCCTATACATTAATCTCATAAAGGATATGTATGATAGGGCTTTATCTTGTGTAAGGACCCCGACGGGGAAGACTGACTATTTTGATATCAACATTGGTTTACATCAAGGTTCAGCTTTAAGTCCATTTCTTTTTACTTTGATTATGGACGAGTTGACAAGTCACATTCAGGATGAGTTACCTTGGTGTATGTTATTTGCTGATGATATTGTGCTTATTGACGAGACTAGAGATGGAGTAAATGAGAAACTTGAGGTTTGGAGACATGCATTAGAGACTAAAGGCTTTCGTATAAGTAGGGCTAAGACGGAATATATGGAATGCACCTTTGATGGAAGCAATGGTGAAGGAATCGAGGTTAAGATTGGTGACGATAACATTCAGAAGAGAGATTCTTTTAGATATCTGGGATCTATTTTGCAACATGATGGGGAAATTGATGGAGATATTACTAATAGAATAAATGCAGGCTGGCTAAAGTGGAGAGGAGCCTCCGCTGTTCTCTGTGATAAGAAAATTCCTTTAAAAATTAAAGGAAAGTTTTACAAAGCAGCCGTGAGACCTGCTATGCTTTATGGTTCTGAATGTTGGCCTGTGAACCATAGACATGTGCAGAGAATGACTGTAGCAGAAATGAAAATGCTAAGATGGATGTGTGGACATACACGTAAAGATCGGATTCGGAATGATGCAATCAGAAAGAAAGTTGGTGTAGCTCCGATCGAGGATAAGATGCGAGAAAACCGCTTAAGATGATTTGGTCATTTGCAAAGAAGGTCAACTGATGCACCGGTTAGGAGATGCGAGTGTTGGGATGTTGAGCCGGCTAAGAGAGGGCGAGGACGGCCCAAGAAGTGTTGGAAAGAGACTATACGAAGGGATCTTAGTTTTTTGGATATACGTCCGAGATTGACCCAAGATAGATCTGAATGGAGGCGAAAAATCCATGTAGCCGATCCTACTTAATTGTGGGAAAAGGCTTTGTTGTTGTTGTTGTGTTAGTTTCTACCTTAAATAGAAAACATTTTTATTTAATTGGTTTAAACACCGTTGCCGTTCTCTATATTTATTTAATTTAATTTCAATATACTTTTGTTTTAGATATCGATACATCTTCTTTCGTGAGAAATATATCTATGAGTCATTTGATTTTTTCATTCAATACTTTTCTCATTTGTTCATATATTCTACAATAGTAATTTATGTTAAATCCCCTAGCCAGTTGTCATCTCATTAACACTTGATAAAAAGTAATTCAACTATTAGTTTGATTGAAATATAATGCTTCACATCCAATTTCATTTAGTTAATTCCTATAGAATTATAACAAATATTTCTAACGGGAATTGATTTATTATTGTTATATCTCATAATAAGTTTTGTTCTTATATTTTTCATTTTAACATTAAATATGCCAACTAAATTCACCTTTCAAATTTTTGTTATGATTAACTCTTTTATCTAAATGGTTGTTTTTTCAAAATGCTTTGCTTGAAATCATGTCATACTAAAAAGTCAATGCATTATATTTCGTTTATTGTTATTTTTTTGAACATAAATATCTATTATTTGAATTTAAAATTTTATTTTAAATATTTTTTTATTAATATAATACAAATCGCATAATTTGCATATACTTCTGCATATTCGCTTACGCTCGCTTCAGACCGCTTGATTGAATGAATACCGTATATTGACTTTCTGAATCTTGCATGTGTTTCTGTAGACTGTAACTATGGAAGTAGAAATGCTATCAACACATAAAACTTTAGTTGAAGGCATACATGAGGGGGAGGTGGTGACTACTCAAAAGGGTGTATCTCTGCTGATAAGTAATCATATACCGAATATCCTGTGGAATAGGATCTAGAAGGGGAGCATTGCTTATTATAGGAGTTGGAGGAGACATTTGTGTTTCTTATCTGGAATAAAAGGGAAGGGACTCAAAGAATGTATCATTGGCATTGATGTATTGTCTTTTTGGACCGAGGGTCGTACGTAGAGATGAAAACAAATGGACACACATATAGATATAGGTGTTATTATGTCCTTATCTATTCTGAATACTAATACAAATGCATATATGTATATTGACAGACATGATATCTATTATACCATATCATTAAAGAATGGATACAGAGATAAAACGGATACCGATCGTAGATAAATAATATTAGAAATACTTTATAGATTAACTAAATCTGCTTATATCATAATATTTATATCGAATATGGTGAAAGGAGGTATAGAATTATGTTATATATGTTTAAATAATGGCGAAGCCTTCTCCTACTATAAGTAGGGTCGGTTACATGGATTCTTGCTCAAATCCATGTTGAAAGATTCGACTATTTTTTACGATGGTTGTCAACTACCTAACACAACCCCCACAAAGGAGGATTTGAACCATGGTCTTTTGAATGGTAGACACACTGCACTATCACCATACCACCCCATAATATATATGTTATATATGGTTAAAAATAAAATTTACAACTATGTCACATATGAAAACGGATATGCGGATATGGATATAGATGTTTGCGGATATTAAAGTGATATCCTTATCCATATCTATTATCCACTTTAAACGGATACATATACATACGTCAAAATTGACATAAAACGGATTTGGTGGCGAATCGGATACAGATATATACTTATCCGTTTGCATCCGTAGTATCACTGATATTTCTTCTAATTCCTGGCATGCCCTAATAACACACATTTTACAGCTCTGGCTTCCAATTTGTCTTTGCATAGACCAAGGAGATGGATAAAGGTCACACACCCAAACACACTTAGATGAACATGGAGTCCAACTTTTTATGGAAAAAGGACCTCGACGAGTACTGCTCATCAATGGAACTTGATGGCATACCGATGATATGAATCATACGATTGCTGAGGAATGTGGTAATAAGGATGTTATTTCCCCAATATGTTTATTGAATGCTATTATGTAAACCCCTAACCTTAGGGGTAATCGACCGACTCAATATAGAATTGCCTCATATTGTAAAACCCTAGCCTTGGGTCTCCACCTATATAAGGAGCCTTGGGTTCTCTTCTCAACAAGAAATATTAATTCTGAGTTTCAGTTTGGTATTGGATCAAGCACCCCCCCACACCACCAACCCGCCTTCCTCTCCATGACACTAGCTCCCCCTCCTCTCCACACCTCCATGCCATTGCCATCCCCCTCTCCATGTCATTGTCAACCCCCTCCTACTGCACTACCACCACCCTTCCCCCCTCCCCCCTTATGTGCCACCGCTGCGTGCATCCACCCCTTATGCGCAACCTCCATACACAACACTAGCTCTTATCTACCAAATATCCACCTCCCGCAACCATCCACCCTCCCTTGGATTATTCAGCCCGATGGGCTTTGATGCCACAACTCCCATGGGTTGACGTGTGCCCTCTTCATTTTCGAATCCCCATAAGTTTCGTTCGCGTACTATTCGATGCCTCTGATCACATCCATTCGTGTATGATCTAAGCGGCTATTATCTGCTATCATATTTCTCTGCAAGCATGCCTAGCACCATAATCAAAGATGCCAAAATCAAAAGTTATGTCTCAAGGAGACATGGAAGTGCCTGCCTACACTCAGTCGGCTCGATCCCTAAGTTGGACGAGACCAACTATCCCAAATGATTTAAGATGTTCCTGTTGCAGATGAGTTGGTGTACTACACGATTGTTCACGACATGTGGACCTCTATACATACCACATAAGGATACAAAAAGAACTCTAGCATGGTGTTCCAAATATATTTTGATATGATGAATCTCAAGCAAGCATGACACCTCTAGCTAAATATTTTTCTCTCTTGAAATCTATGATCGAGAGATATAATGCTTACATTCGAGGATGTGTGTATCCTATGCAGAAAGAATACCATAAGCACATGTCAATTATAGTATTCCTGGCAGACTATGTTGTAGCTGAAGACCAAATGATTACTACTGCCATTCTGCCCACTACCGCGGAAGCCTACAACACAAGTTGAGTTGCCTAGCAGTCTCACACCAACACTGCTAGTGATGTCCAAGGTCAATATATTGTACTTTCTGCCCCATCTAGGTGAGGAGGTTGTGTCCTATACAAGGGTTGTGGTCGTGATCGCTCTATACCATATCAAGGATGCATCAACATCCAATGCATTTTTTCCCACAAAACGAAGTACTCTAAGTCTGTCTACTACAACAAGCACGGTTATCCCACTCTTTTATGATGATCTATCCACTTATCATCAAATGTCTCTTCTATTAAGAAGACCCCCTGGACGTGAATCTTATCCGGGAGATGTTTTTTATTTGCATTTACGCCTTTTAGAAAGAATTGCGTCATTCAGTTTGAACTTAGGTTACAAAAGTATGACCGCTTTACCAAAAGTGGAAACTCAATCTGGAGACTAATGGGATATCTAATATAGACGCCCTATCTATCGATCTATTCAATGCTGGAATACAGCCTGCTTGGGTATTTCTGTCTCCCAGGTGAGATCCGCGGCTCAAATTCAAGCATCGACAAGTGAAAATGGGAATTAACTCAATTCACGGAGTTAGAAGTTATAGCTCGAGTTACCACTAATGAGGGTGACGGACAATCTGGGGTAGTCCCAAAAGGGGAGTTTGAATATTTGGTGCATCATCTGAACATGCTCCATCCTGGAGATATCGTGTACTCACACCAGAGTGATCTACAAGAGACCGTTGAAGTTGTTTACATAGGTATCTGTTGAGATACATTTATCTCAACATGTGGCATTCCGATATGCCTGCTGATGTTCAATGCTGGTGGTAATAGGCATGAAGCTGTGTAGTCGCTCAAACATGCCTCTCAGGTGAGAGAAGGGTACGTGGAGCAGCCGACCATTCTGTTTGGTCGAGAAAATGTCGAACTGCAGTTGAAGAATCTTGCTCTCATTCTTTACCCGCCCGTATGTGTCTGCTAATATGTCCCCCATAGCCTTTGCAGTTGGTTGATTAACAATATCATTATCAATCTCCGTGGTAAGCAGATGCGAGCATAGTCGTCATCTTGCTTCCATGAAGCATTGGCCCCACTCTTGTCCGCCAGCTCCGAATCAGTCAAAATGTGCTCATTGTTATGGCACTACATTAGGGTATGAAATTGCATGGACCACAACTCGTAGTTGGTCCCATCCATCTTTACGATAGGAGTCGGGCCCTTGAAGGCACTGGAAGAGGAGAAAACATCATCATTGTTCTCTGACATTGTACCAAGAAGCCGGAAGGCGGAACAACTGAGGAGTAAACCAAAGAGAATGCATCTACAGGACCATAAGAAGGATTGGTTGTATCTGTAGACTCATACAACCATCCCTATGTCTTCTTGCAAGGTTTAGATCCGCACAACGTGATAGAAATCAGAAAGTCTCACGATCTGCGCTCCAAATCAGACCGTCGACCCACAGGAGAACGCGTCGCTACGACATACAGGGCTGGTTGGGACCCCGGAGGTGGCTGGAGCCTCTTGCGGCTGCGTGTGATGGGCTGGAAGCCTCGATCGTCAGCGCTGGAGGGAAGGGTCCCTGACACGGTGGTGCTGGAGGGCAGGGACCCCCGCGTGGCGGCGCTGGAGGGAAGGGTCCCCGACACGGTGGCGCTGGAGGGCAGGGACCCCCGCGTGGCAGCACTGGAGGGACTGGGACCCTCGTGCGGCGGCGCTGGAGGGTCTGGGACCCCTGTGCGGTGGCATTGGAGAGGGTGGGTGGACGTGCAACTCCCGGCAATGGCGGGAAGGGGGCATATAGGGTTAGGTTTAGGGTGGGATAAGGGAACCTTGTCTAGGACCGTTGCTCCGATACCATGTTGGGAGAAAAATGAATCATGCTCATAGAAGAGACCGAGGGCTCTCTTATATAGAAGAAAAGCCCTTGGGTTAATTACATGATAAGTACATCAAGAAAACATAAAACATAAATGATGCCGAGAGATACATTTATCTCAACAGTATCTATGATGGCTTAGCTCAAAATTTTATAAAAGCAGAGTGGTTGATTAATATAGGTGTCGCTGCCTCATCTATATGGGGAACAAACTCTGCTACATAAGATGCTCCAAGTTCTCCCTGGATGAACTATCCAATGCTTGCAAATGGCATGTTTCCCCCATTTAAGTAAAAGGGGATGCACCTGACCTCGAACATCAAGCTCCACAATGTAAATTTTGTTCTTGAGTTTCCAATCGGCCTTCTTTCTGTCAATCAAATTTGCAAGGAGCTCATCTATCGAACTATATTTGATGATATTTCTTGTGTGTTTCAGAACATTTTGACTAGGAGGATGACTGGTGAGGGCCATGAAGAAAGGGGTGTCTAACATCTCATCCAATCATATGGTATTACTGCTCAATTTGGGACTCATTTTTCAGCTTCTTCTGACTCACTCTGACACCAGCGTTTGGGTCACCCCTCTCTCCAGATACTACATCGGGTCCTTCCTATAGCTCCCTTATACTGTCAGCCTAGAGTGCCTGCAAACTAGCAAAGCACTTCAGGATTTCTTTTTCTTCATCTGGTATCATCCATTCTAGTACACTTTTTCAGCTTGTTCATCCAAACGTATGGTGATCCAACTGATATCCTGATCGTATAGGAAACCGATATTCTCTTGTTCTTGTGGATGACTTCTCCTGTGTGCCATTGACTTTCTTATTGAAAATAAATCTGATGTTTTTCCATTATTGTTCGATTTATAAATGAAACATAGACTCATTTTGGTAATTGGTAAATCTGTAAAAGCTATTAGGTTTGATAATGGTAGGGAATTCCTCTCCCATATGATATGCATTCTAATCTATCTTCCTATAGGATCTCACATTAGATTACTTGTGCTCATACGCCCTGACAGAATGGGCTTGTTCAATGCAAACATCGATATATCCTTGACATCGCATGTACCTTGCTCATTGACTATCATGTTCCTTCGACATATTAGGGAGACACATCCCTTATTGCCACTTTTCTCATCAATTATATGCACTATACTTCTATTGATGAGCATGCTCCTATTGTGGTCCTTTTTTCCCGGGAAAGCAACGTTCCTTGTTCCTTCTAAAGTTTTTTGGATATGTGGCCTTTGTTCACCCCGTTGGTCTAGGGAAAGACAATATGGCTTTCACAACTGTAAAATATGTGTTCGTGGGATACAATAGGAATCAAAAGGGATGTCAATGCTACAACCTTTGATCTAGGAAGCACTACATCAGTGCATATGTTACATTCTTTGTGTCCCTTCCCTTTTATTCGAGGTTTAGAACACATGTGTTTCCCGCACCTCCCATAATATATATTGCTCATCTTCCCGTTCCTATTTCACAGGATGCTTCATACATGACTATTTCTCAGTGGAGACACAACCCTTCTAAGTAGGCACCATCTTCCCCTCAGGTATGTCCTTCAACTGAAGTTTTACAGGCTGATGGCACTTCTACTTCCATGGACGTAGAAACAAGTCTAGAAGGTAACCAAGTGATTGGTGCAGTTGACCTTATAGCTCTTAAGAAGGGGACCATGCGATGTACCAAGCATCCTTTATTAGACTTGGGTCCTCTTGTAAACAGTTCGAGGAAGCACTCTCAGACACAACCATACCTTGTACTCATGTCGAGGCTCTTCGTGATTCCAGATGGCAATTAGCAATGACATATGAGATGTCTGCACTATTTTCATGCAACACCTATGATAACAAGGTGGTTGGATCTAGATGGGTATTCACAATGAAGTACAAGCCTGTCAGAGCACTTGCTCGGTATAAGACTCACTTGGTAGCAAAAGTGTTTACACAAACCTATCAACAACAACAACAACAAAGCCTTTTCCCACAATTAAGTAGGGTCGGCTACATGGATTCTTCGCCTCCATTCAGATCTATCTTGGGTCAATCCCGAGCTTATATCCACAAAACAAAGATCCCTTCGTATGGTCTCTTTCCAACACTTCTTGGGCCGTCCCCGCCCTCTCTTAGCCAGCTCAACATCCCAACACTCGCATCTCCTAACTGGTGCATCAGCTGATCTTCTTTGCAAATGACCAAACCATCTTAAGCGGTTTTCTCGCATCTTATCCTCGATCGAAGCAACACCAACTTTCTTTCTGATTGCATCATTCCGAATCCGATGTTTACGTGTGTGGCCACACATCCACCTTAGCATTTTCATTTCTACTACAGTCATTCTCTGCACATGTCTATGGTTCATAGGCCAACATTCAGATCCATAGAGCATAGCAGGTCTCACGGCTGCTTTGTAAAATTTCCTTTAATTTTTAAAGGAATTTTCTTATCACAGAGAACAACAGAGGCTCCTCTCTGCTTTAGCCAGCCTGCATTTGTTCTATTAGTAACATCTCCATCAATTTCCCCATCATGTTGCAAAATAGATCCCAAATATCTAAAAGAATCTCTCTTCTGAATGTTATCATCACCAATCTTCACCTCAATTCCTTCACCATTGCTTCCATCAAAGGTGCGCTCCATATATTCCGTCTTAGCCCTACTTATACGAAATCCTTTACTCTCCAACTCATGTCTCCAGACCTCAAGCTTCTCATTTACTCCATCTCTAGTCTCGTCAATCAACACAATATCATCAGCAAATAACATACACCAAGGTAACTCATCCTGAATGTGACTTGTCAACTCGTCCATAATCAAAGTAAAAAGAAATGGACTCAAAGCTGAACCTTGATGTAAACCAATGTTGATGTCAAAATAGCCAGTCTTCTCAGACGGGGTCCTTACACAAGATAAAGTCCTATCATACATGTCCTTTATGAGGTTAATGTATAGGACAAGCACTTGTCTCTTCTCTTAAACTCTCCACAATATCTCTCGTGGGACAGAATCATAAGCCTTCTCCAAATCAATAAAGATCATATGGAGGTTCTTCCTTTTAGCTCTATAAATCTCCATTGTTCTCCTCAGCAAATGGATGGCTTCAATAGTTGAGCGACCTGGCATGAATCCGAATTGGTTTTCTTTGACGTTGGAAACTTGCCTCAACCTTCTCTCGATCACACGTTCCCAAATTTTCATAGTGTAACTCATCAGCTTGATACCTCTATAATTTGAACAATTCTGAATGTCTCCTTTATTCTTATAAAGAGGCACTACGATACTCCTCCAATCTTCAGGCATTTTCTTGCTTCGCCAAATAACATTGAATAGATTTGTAAGCCAAGTCAAACCACACTCTCCTAAAACTTTCCATACTTCTACAGGGATGTCATCCGGTCCTACACCTTTCCCAGGTCTCATAACCTTCAAAGCCTCCTCTACTTCCTTTCTTTGTATCCATCTATAGCTTGCACGATTCAAGTAACTTTCACTACTAGTTAGATCACCCAAAGTAATCTCTCTATTTCTTTCCCCAATGAAAAGTTTATGGAAGTACTGCTCACATCTAGTCTCTATATCCTTCTGAGTAACAAGCACGTGACCTTCCTCGTCCTTAATGCGTCTCACTTGAGAAAAGTCTTTGGTCTTTCTTTCTCTTGCTTTGGCCAACCTGAATACATCCTTCTGGCCCTCCTTAGAGTCGAGATTTTTATACAAAACTTCATAAGCTTTCGACTTAGCTTTGCTTACAGACTTCTTTGCTATTTTGTAGTTTGTGACAGTTTCCTCTGTTCTATCCTTAGACATATCTTTAAAGCATGCTCTTTTAATTTTTAGCTTCTCTTGCACCCCTTCACTCCACCACCAAGCCTCCTTTTGACCTGTGACTCCTCCCTTTGACTCGCCTAGCATCTCTTTGGCTACCTTTCGGATACAAGATGCTACTGCCTCCCACATCTCGTTTGCACTTCCACTACAATCCCAAGATAAATCTTCTAAAACCTTCTCCCCGAAGCTCGATTGCTTCAGTGGAAGATTCCACCATCTAGTTCTAGTGATCTTAGGAACCCTCCTTTTCTTTACCAGCCCTTTTATTTGTACATCCAAGACTAACAAGCGATGTTGGGTTGTCAAACTCTCTCTTGGGATTAATTTGCAGTCTCTACAACACAACCGATCTCTTCTCCTCAATGCAAAGTAATCTATCTGTGTTCTCGTTGGCCCACTCTTATAAGTAATTAAATGCTCCTCCCTCTTCTTGAAGAGAGTATTTGCTATGAAAAGATCATATGCCGTTACAAAATCCAGGATGACTTTTCCCTCTTCATTTCTATCCCCAAAACCATGTCCTCCATGAACACTAGCATACCCTGAAGCATCTTTTCCCACATGTCCATTAAGATCTCCACCTATGCAAATCATCTCTCTTTGTGGGATTCCTTGTAAAATCTTATCTAGATCCTCCCAAAAAGCTTGTTTAGTCCTTTCATCTAAACCAATTTGCGGTGCATAAACTGAGATTATATTCAGAATTTCTTCTTCAAGCACCAATTTTAGCAAAATAATCCTATCCCCGAATCTTTGCACCTCAACCACACAATCCTTTAAATCCTTATGAACAACCACTCCAACACCGTTTCTACCCTTATCTTTACCTGAATACCAAAGTTTAAAATCTGTCTTCTCAATCTCCCTTGCTTTCTCTCTAACCCATTTAGTCTCTTAAAGACATAGTATATGAATCTTCCTTCTTTCCATCGTATCCACTATCTCCATCAATTTTCCAATCAAAGTGTCAATATTCCAACTACGAATTCGCAACTTTCGTTGCAATCTCTTTTGGACTAACTTCTTTACTCGCGTACGTCCATTATGCGAGAACCCTTGTAAATTTTGGACTGCATCTGGGCGGTGATGCAGCGAAACTAGCTTAATTACCCGCATGCGTTCCTCATGCGAGAACCCTTGCAAATTTTGAACTACATCCAGGCTGCGATGTAGCGACCCTTGCCAATTTTTCATTGCATTCGGGCGATGCAACGCGTCGCAAGTAGGGAACGCCCCAACGAAATCTGTATGTTTGCTTAAATCCATGTTGAAAAGATCCGACTGTCATGAGGCAACATCCTAAATACTTTTTTTTAAAATAATATTATTTAGGAAGTTGTCTCCGACTATTTTACGCTGGTTGTCGGCTACCTAACGCAACCCTCCTCATTTACCCGGGCTTGGGATCAGCCATGGCTGAGTTAATTTTTTTGACACATTCTCTGCAGTCAAGCATAGCCTTAATTTTGTGCACTTGCTGAATTGAAATTGTTTGCCGAAAACACAATGTGCTCAGAATATGATATCAGATATCTTATGGCATCCTAGATGTAGAGACTTATATATGTTACGTTTTATTGTTCCGTAATTTCTATTTATATTTTGTAAGACTCTGTAATTTATCCAAGGGTTTTCTCCCTATATAAGAGACCCGAGGGCTCTATGGAATAGGACATCAGAGTATTGTTTTACTCTAACATGGTATCAGAGCCCTAACCCTAACCTAGGGTTTCCTCCACCCGCCTCCCCCCCCACCGCCGCCGACTTCTCCAACCCCTCCCGCCGCCGTTAACCAGCCTCTCAAGGCCCCCAGCCCCTCCGCCGGGCCTCCAGCCCCTCCGCCGGACCCAGCCAGCCCCGCCAGGCCCCCGCCAAGCCGCTGCCGGCCCTAGCCCCGCCGCCCCTTCACAGCCGAGGCTTCATTAGCCTCCCTGCCGTTCGTTTCGCTTCGGTCGGGCTCGGATTGATGATGGGTTCAAGTGCATAACGTCTACATGTGCACTTGAATCCTCACATGTCGTGGTAGACACCTGTCTCTTGGTCTATCATCCCTAGTTCTTCTTCTCCGGCACTATGTCAGATCAAAAGGTCGATATGCCCGCCATCGGTGCCTTCAAAGGTTCGGCACCTATCGTCAAAATGGACGGGACAAACTACGAACTGTGGGCTATGCATTTCCTCAGTCTCATGAAGTCGTGTGGTAAGAAGCATATTCTTATCGAAGATGAACCGCCGGAGAAGACGGGAATATATGCCTCATGGGAGGCCGATGACGCGTACGCCAAAGTCTGGTTGTCGGGTACGCTCACAACGGAGATAGCAAATGATGTCCTCCATCAACCCACCGCCAAGGCGATGTGGGATATTCTGGCCACGACGTACTCTCAGGTACGGAACGAGACCAAGATGCTGCAGTTGCAACATGATATCTTTACCACGAAGCAAAATGGGAGGCCTCTTCATTCTCTGTACACGTCTCTTCGTGGAATGTTCGAGAAACTTTATAGCACAATTACACTCACAGCCACGCCGGAACAGCAGAAGACGTTCCGCAACGCTACTATGGTTGGCGTCTTACTTGCTGCCCTTGATCCTGAATATGAGGCAGCACGTTCTCAGATCCTTGCTGATGCCACCATTCCACCAATGGAAGAAGTCTACAGACGGCTCAGTCGTGTTCCAGTTCCATCGAACACAACGACTACACCTCCCTCGGCAATGGCTGTCTCCAGAGGACGAGGCAGTTCCTTCTCATTTCGTGGCGGAGGAAGTGGTGGACGTGGCCGTGGAGGTCGCATACGCTCTACGTGCTCATTCTGTCGTCGTACCGGTCATTCGGAGGATACATGCTATTCCAAGCATGGCTTCCCTCCTTCTGCACGTGTCGCTGATCATGTTCAGGGTCCACCAGCATCTACTCCAGATCACAGGTTCGAGGAGCTAGTGGCACGGCTTCGTGATATCATGCCACAATCATCATCAGAGGGTGCTGATGCGTCTGATGTTGCGGCTTCGGCATCGGCGAGTACATCTGCCTCAGCCAGTGCCTCAGGTAGTCCCTCCGGCTCATATCATAACCATGATCTCACAGGATGGATTGTTGATTCTGGAGCCACCCATCATCTCTGTCGTGAGAAAGAGATTCTGCAGTCCTATAGACCTGTCCAGCCTGGTTGTTCTGTACTCATTGTTGATGGCACTCATTCCCCTATCATCGGTCAGGGGGAGACGGCTTTGCTGCCATCTATGCACTTACAGAATGTTTTACATGCACCAGAATTCTCGATGAATCTTTTATCCATTAGTCAGATTACACGAGATTTGCACTGTCGTGCTATTTTTGACCCATCGTCTGTTATTTTTCAGGACATACTAACGGGCAAGGTGATTGGCTGTGGTTCTGAGCACAATGGCCTATATCGTCTTGTACGGAACTCTTATGCTGGCGTCTCACTACATTCCCAGGGCTCCGTGTCCCCGTATACCTGGCATCTTCGATTCGGTCACCTGCCACTACAGAAAATGCGTCACCTCCTGCCTCAGATTTCTTCGAGTTCATCATTTCGTTGTGAAGCTTGTCAGTTAGGGAAGCACCATCGGTCCAGCTTCCCCAGTTGTCAGAGTCGGAGCAGTCGCTCCCCATTTGAGTTATTTCACATAGATATATGGGGTCCCAGTCATGTCCCAGATCATCAGGGACACAGGTTCTATTTAGTAGTGGTCGATGATTTTTCTAGAGTGTCCTGGACTTTTCTTCTCAAAAATAAATCCGAAGCAGGAAGTGTTATTCAAAATCTTATCAATGAAGTTCAAAATGTTTTTTCGTCTACTGTTAAGTATGTGCGTACTGACAATGCATTGGAGTTCTGCACTCGTTCCCTTGCTAGTTTTCTTTCTTCTAAAGGCATTATCCACCAAACAACATGTGCATATACATCTCAACAAAATGGGGTTGCAGAACGGAAACATCGCCATTTCCTTGATATTGCTCGCACATTACTTATTCAGAGTTGTGCCCCATTATCTTTTTGGAGGGATGCTATCCTTACAGCATGCAATCTGGTCAACCGCATGCCTACAACTGTTCTTGGGGAAAAGTCTCCTATCTCTGTTCTCTTTCCTGACAGAGATTTGTTTACTCTTACACCTCGAGTCTTTGGCACTGTTGCTTTTGTCCACCGCTTGTCTCCAGGACTTGATAAGCTTTCTCCTAGGGCTATCAAGTGTGTTTTTGTGGGCTACTCCAGGACACAGAAAGGATATCGTTGCTATGACCCCGTTCATGACAAGTACTATGTGAGCGCTGATGTTACATTTTTCGAACCCGTCATGTACTTTTCTCCTACAGGTGACAGATTGGTCTCCTCCACATCCACAGATTCTAGTGTCTATGTACCTCCACCTCCAAGCCTGGGTCAATCCTCTACTCCACAACTACCACCACCACCACCACCTCCAATTGAACCTTTTCCTAAGTTCTATACAAGGCGTACAGGACCAGCTCAAGCTACATGTCAACCATCCAATACGCCTCAGGTATGTTCTGACGTTATCACTAATGATGGGTTAGAAAATGCACCGGTGCAGGAGCCTCTACAGCAGGACGAGGATCATCCGGTCGACACAATGATAGATGATCTGGATCGGCCCATTGCTCATAGGAAGCAGCGGAGACAATGTGCTTCATATCCTCTTGCCTCTCAAGTCTCATTTCATCGTCTGAATGGGGACCTCCAGAAGTTTGTAGCTGCTGTCTCGTCTGTTGAGATTCCACGGACCTATCAAGATGCCATGAAGATTGATTGCTGGCGTCTAGCCATGGAAGAGGAGATGCGTGCTCTGCAGTCTCGAGGGACTTGGTCTCTTGTTCCCATTCCTTCAGGTGCCCCCGTGGTGAGTTGCAAGTGGATCTTTACGGTGAAAATCATGCGGATGGACGTCTTGATAGGTACAAGGCAAGGCTTGTAGCACGAGGATTTACCCAGACACATGGGATAGATTACTTGGATACTTTTTCACCAGTGGCTAGACACTCCACTCTTCGCATCCTCTTATCTGTTGTTGTGGTACGTAACTGGACCATTTTTCAGCTTGACGTCAAGAATGCTTTTTTGTATGGAGACCTACAGGAGGAAGTCTACATGCAGCAGCCACCAGGATTTGCTGCTGAGGGGGAGACTCAGATGGTGTGCAGACTTCATAAGGCTATCTATGGCCTTAAACAAAGTCCCCGAGCATGGTTCCAGAAGCTGTCTCAGCTAATTGAAAAACAGGGGTTCAGGAGATCAAATGTGGACCATTCATTGTTCATCCAGAAGACCCCTAGAGGTACAGTTGTTGTTATGATATATGTTGATGACATCTTGGTCACAGGAGATGATGCTCAGGGGATTGAGATAACCAAGTCCCTGTTGGGAAACCAGTTCATTACGAAGGATCTGGGCACGATACGATATTTTCTGGGGATAGAGTTTGCACGAAATGCACAAGGAATGGTGATGACTCAAAGAAAATATGTCACGGACTTGCTAGCTGAAGCAGGAATGACTGGATGCAGACCTTCAAGTACACCTATGGACCCAAGCATGAAGTTGTACGATGATGATACCGAGGAGGTGGACAAAAGAAGGTACAAAGAGATGATGGGTAAGCTCTTATATATTACTATAACTCGACCGGATATTGCCTTTGCAGTAAACCGGGTGAGTCAATTTGTGGAGCAGCCAAGGCAAGTTCATATGGATGCCTTGTATATGATATTGAGATATCTGAAGTCTTCCCCAGGCACAGGGTTGCTATTTAGGAAAGATACAGATCTGTCTATTTCAACTTGTGCGGATGCAGATTATGCAGGATGTCCAAGGGATTGTAAATCCACTTCTGGATTTGCTATCTTTATAGGAAGCTCTTTAGTTTCTTGGAAAAGCAAGAAACAGACTGTTGTGGCGAGGTCCAGTGCGGAATCCGAGTACAGAGCCATGGCACAAGCAACTGCAGAAATGATGTGGGTTAGAGCAGTCTTAGAAGATTTGACTGTAGATGTCCCTTGCCTATGAATCTCCAATGTGACAATCAGGCAGCATTGTTTATTGCCAATAATCCGGCTTTTCACGAGAGAACAAAGCACATCGAGGTGGATTGTCATTTTACTAGAGACATGATTCAGAAGGGCTTCATTTCCACCTCTCATGTCAGTTCAGAGGATCAGACGGCTGACATATTCACCAAGCCACTGCTCAGAGGACCTTTTCCAGAGATGTTCTTCCAAGCTGAGCATGATAGATATCTATGCTCCATCTTGAGGGGGAGTGTAGAGACTTATATATGTTACGTTTTATTGTTCCGTAATTTCTATTTATATTTTGTAAGACTCTGTAATTTACCCAAGGGTTTTCTCCCTATATAAGAGACCCGAGGGCTCTATGGAATAAGACATCAGAGTATTGTTTTACTCTAACACTAGAAGATCTCACTTATTAAATATATTCTTGCACTTATGATTTCTATATCTCAGCCGGATATATCATGTCGGATTTTCAAGACTTTGACTTGCATGGAGAAGATACAATCTCATAGCAAATCCCGTCACAATTGCCCAGTGTAGTATGTAATATGTACGGAGACTTGTATGTCACCCTTTATGACTGCAACATCATCCTTGGTGAACCTCCAGCACTCCACCATTTGCAGTTTATTAAAATCCTATTGCATCCGTAACATCTTGGGATACATGGTCTTTTCAATCACGAGTCCGTGACATATAGCCAACCATATTGTCATGCATCATATTGATTGTTTTCATGGCACATCATAACCTATGATGATGTTTCCACCATCAATCTTCTGATAAATGCAGAACGATTCTATTAAGGATCATGTAGTATGAAAAGACTAAATAGAAAAATCTACATGTCCTTGGTAATGTTTGCACAATAATGAGAATCCTCTGACACCGTCGCATTATGCTTCTTGGACATTTGTTTCTGTTTATTCTTCTTGAAGCCTTCGTCGGATCAACAATTGTAGAGGTTTACGTTATGTCATGATGTACCGCTACACATTTCTTATTTTCTTTATGACTATCTATGTAATTTACCCAAGGGTTTTCTCTCTATATAAGAGACCCTTGGGCTATGTGGAATAACAACGAAGAGTTTTGCTCTAACATGGTATCAGAGCCAAAACTCTAATCTAGGGTTTTTCCTCCACCCGCCCGCCGCCCCCCTCCTCCCGTTCGGCCGCCGCCCCTCCTTCCTTCGGCCGCCGCCCCCTCCAGCCGTCGAGGCCCCTGCCGCCGAGGCTCCACCAACCTCCCGCCACCGTCCTCACCAGCCGACCCCACCCGCCGCCACTCGCAGTTATCCTTCTCCGGTCGGCATCGATTCAACGATGGGTTCAAGTGCATAAAGTCTACATATGCACTTGAATCCAAACGGGTCTTTGTAGACGCCAGTTCTTTTGTCTATCATCCCTAGATCTTCTTCTCCGGCGATATGTCATAACAAAAGGTTGATATGCCCTCCATAGGTGCCTTTAAGGATTCGACGCCAATCGTCAAAATGGACGGGACAAACTATGAGCTGCGGTCGATGCAGTTCATGAGTTTAATGAAGTCAGGTGGTAAGAAGCACATTCTTACTGAAGATGAACCGACAGAGAAGACGGGGATATATGCCTCCTGGGAGGCTGATGATGCGTATGCCAAGGTCTGGCTATCAGGGACGCTTTCGATGGAGATTGCCAATGACGTCCTCCATCAACCCACCGTCAAGGCGATATGGGATATTCTTGCTACTACATATTCGCAGGTGCGAAACGAGACTAAGATGCTGCAGCTGAAGCATGATATTTTTACGATGAAACAAAATGGACGGCCACTTCATTCTCTGTACACGTCACTGCGAGGGATGTTCGAAAAATTATACAATACCATCCGCTCACAGCTACTCCTGAGCAACAGAAGACTTTCCGCAATGCTACCATGGTGGGAGTATTACTTGCAGCTCTCGATCCTGAGTACAAGGCCGCCCGCTCTCAGATCCTGGCCAATGCTACTATTCCTCCTATGGAGGAGGTCTACAGGAGACTCAGTCGTATCCCAGTTTCGTCCAGCACATCTACCCCACCTCCTTCGGCAATGGCAGTATCACGTGGAAGAGGTGGTTCGTCTTCTTTTCATGGCCGAGCTACACGTGGCCGTGGAGGTCGTATTCCAAGGACGTGCTCGTATTGTCATCACACTGGTCACTCAGAGGACACATGCTATTCCAAACATGGGTTTCCAGCTTCGGCACGCGTAGCTGAACATGTTCAGCCTTCTTCAGCGTCTACTCCAGATCACAGGTTCGAGGAGCTTGTGGCGAGGCTTCGTGACATTATGCCACAATCATCATCGGATGTTGCGAGTACCTCAGATGTTGCAGCATCTGCATCAGCCAGTACCTCTGCTGCTGCCAGTTCTTCAGGTAGTACTACTGTTGTTCGTCCGTTCCATGATCTATCTGGTTGGATTGTCGATTCTGGAGCCACCCATCATCTTTGTCGTGACAGAGACAAACTTGAGTCCTATAGGGATATCTTTTCAGGTCGCTCTGTGCTTATAGCTGATGGCACACATTCCCCTATTGTTGGACAGGGGGAGATCTCTTTGACACCCTCCATGCACTTACAGAATGTTCTACATGCACCTGAGTTTTCCATGAATTTATTATCAATTAGTCAGATTACAAAAGACTTGCATTGTTGTGCTATATTTGACCCATCATCTCTTATTTTCCAGGGTATACTAATGGGCAGGGTGATTGGCTGTGGCTCTGAGTATAATGGCTTATATCGTCTGGTCCGGAATTCCATTTGCTGGCGTCTCTCTTCATTCCCAGGGATCGGTCTCTCCGTATACGTGGCATCTTCGATTTGGTCACCTTCCGCTCCAGAAAATGCGTCACCTCCTACCTCAGATCTCTCCCAATTCATCATTTCGGTGCGAAGCTTGTCAAGGATAACATACCTCAACTTTCCCTTGGTCCTCTTAATAGATCGGTCTGCAAACTGTAAGAGTGCTCTCAATTTCCTAAGAGGTCCTAAACCTAGATAGTTAGGGAAGCACCATCGTTCTAGCTTCCCAAGTCGTCAGAGTCGGAGCAGTAGCTCCCTGTTTGAATTATTTCATATAGATATTTGAGGTCCTAGTCGTGTCCCTGATCATCAGGGACACATGTTTTATCTGGTTGTTGTTGGTGATTTTTCTCGTGTCTCTTGGACTTTTCTACTTAAGAATAAATCTGAAGCAGGAAGTGTTATCAAGAATCTTATCAATGAAGTGCACAATGTTTTTTCCTCTACTGTTAAATATGTGCGCACAGATAATGCGTTGGAGTTCTGTACTCATTCTCTCTCTCAGTTCCTTTCCTCTAAAGGCATTATTCACCAAACTTCATGCGTCTACACATCACAACAAAATGGTGTCGCCGAAAGGAAACATCGTCATTTTCTTGATATTGCGCGAACATTACTTATTCAGAGTTGTGCGCCATTAGCTTTTTGAGGAGATGCTATACTTACAGCATGCTATCTGGTCAATCGTATGCCTTCGTCGGTTCTTGGGGAGAAATCTTCAATTTCTGTTCTCTTCCCAGATAAGGATTTATTTTCACTTACACCTCGTGTCTTTGGCACAGTTGCCTTTGTTCACTGCTTGTCTTCGGGACTTGACAAGCTCTCTCCTAGAGCAGTCAAGTGTGTCTTTGTAGGTTACTCGAGGACACAGAAGGGTTATCGATGTTATGATCCTATCAACAATAAGTACTATGTTAGCGCAGACGTTACATTTTTTAAGCCTGTTATGTACTTCTCCCCTGCAGGTGATAGACTGGTTTCTTCTTCCACGTCTTCAGATAATCATGTCTATGTTCCTCTACCTCCAAATCCGGGTCAATCTGAATCCACTCCACCCCCACCACCACCACCACCACCACCTCCTCCATATCATCCTATTCCACCATTCCTTAAGTTCTACACACGACGGTCGGGGCCTGCTCAAGCTACAAGTCAACCATCCACCACGCCTCAGGTATGCTCTGATACGGCTACTAATGATGGGTTAGATAATGTACCGGTGCAGGACTCTTTGCTATAGGGGGTGGAGCCGTCAGTCAGTTCAGTGGATAATGATATTGATATTCCTATTGCACTTCGAAGGCAGAAGAGGAAATGTGCGTCCTATCATCTTGCGTCTCAGGTATCCTTTCATCGTCTTACTGGTGATTTCGAGAAGTTTGCACCAGCTGTGTCTTCAGTAAAGATACCGCGGACCTATCAGGAGGCCATGAAGATTGAGTGCTGGAAGTTGGCTATGGAGGAAGAGATGTGTGCTTTACAGTCTAGAGGCAGTTGGACCCTGGTTCCTATTCCATCAGGTGCGTCTGTGGTTAGTTGCAAATAGGTGTTCACGGTTAAATATCATCCAGATTGTCGTCTTGATCGATACAAGGCAAGACTTGTTGCACGCGGCTTTACCCAGACATATGGTGTCGACTACTTGGACACTTTTTCACCAGTGGCTCGACACTCCACACTTCGCATCCTTTTATCCGTAGTTATGGTACGAGACTGGCCCATTTTTCAGCTTGATGTTAAGAATGTGTTTCTGTATGGAGATCTACAGGAGGAAGTCTACATGCAGCAGCCACCAGGTTTTACTGCTGAGGGGGAGACTCACATGGTGTGTAGACTTCATAAGGCGATTTATGGCCTTAAACAGAGTCCAAGGGCATGGTTCCAAAAGCTTTCTCAGCTGATCAAACGACAGGGGTTCAAGAGATCAAATGCGGACCATTCGTTGTTCATTCAGAAGACTCTCAGAGGTACAGTTGTTGTCATGATATATGTTGATGGTATTCTTGTTACAAGATATGATGCTCAGGGAGTCGAGATGACTAAAGCTCTCTTGGGCAGTGAGTTTGTTACGAAGGATCTGGGTACATACGATACTTTCTGGGAATAGAATTTGCAAGAAATGCATAAGGGATGGTGATGACCCAAAGAAAATATGTTACAGACTTGCTTGTTGAAACATGAATGATTGGGTGCAGACCATCGAGCACTCCTATGGATCCAAGTATAAAATTGTATGACAATGATACTGAAGAGGTGGACAAAAGAAGATACAGAGAGATGGTGGGTAAAACTTCTATCAAGGTTGCAGAAGTCGGCAGTCGGTACTCGGTCGGCAGGGTCACTGACTAAGGATTAATCGGCAGTCGGGAGAGTAATCGGATTTAGTCGGGCATTAGTCGGTTTGGAATTTTTTTATTATTTTAAATATATAAATCAATTATTATAGCATATACTCTCATTTATATACATATATTTAGCAGTTTTAAGATTTTTAAGAGGAAAAAAAATAGCAAGAGAATGAAAAAAGAAGCAAGTTTACCTAAATGAACATATAAGATATCTAAGTTTACCTAAATGCTAACATATAAGACAACATTGACAAGTGACAATCATATAAGAATTTCCAAGTTTAGCAAATTGAACATATAAGATAGACAATGACAATCATAAAAGAATATCTAAGTTTACTTAAATGCTAACATACAGTGTTCAAATCATTATGCATAAAGTTCAAACAAGAAAAAATTGATTAGGGCAAGTCAACATACAAGTTTATATCCATGCCAACATACAACTTAAATGATATAGTCTAGTGCATAAACTATTCATATAATAAAAATAGAGAAAGAAAAAAACGAAAAATAAAAATAAAAACCTAACCTAGCGGCGAGCGAGGTTGAATGCGACGAGCGAGGGAGCAGTGGCGAGCGGCGATGGAGGCTGGAGCAACAGCGCGGAGAGGCGAGCGGCGAGCGGCGATGGGGCAGCAGCACGGAGAGGCGGCGAGCGGCGAGGCGGCGCACCTGGGCTGGGAGGTAGGGCTGCGGGGGTCGAGAGAACAAAAGGGAATGACAAGGTTCTGTCCGACAGAAACTTGAAACTTAAGTTTCAATTTAATCGGATTATCGGGTCTTAGATGCCCGAAAACCCTTGATGCAAAAGGCGGCCGACTACTCGGCCGAGTAAACCGAGTAGTCGGGCGAGTAATCGGGTCTGACCGATTATAGCCTGAGTTCTCTTAGTCGAGTCGGGAGACCCTCCGAGTCGTATAGTCGAGCCGACTAGTCGGTCTAGTCGGCCGACTTTTGCACAGTGGCTTCTATACATCACCATAACTAGACCTGATATTGCTTTTGCTGTAAGCCCGTGTGAGTCAATTTATGGAGCAGCCTAGGCAGTCCCATATGGAAGCATATACATGATACTGAGATACCTGAATCTTCTCCAGGCTCATGTTTGCTATTTAGAAAGAACACAGTTTGTCCATTTTCAGCTTGTGCAGATGCAGACTATGTAGGGTGCCCAAAGGATCGTAAGTCTACTTCGGGGTTTGCTATCTTTATAGGAAGCTCTCTAGTTTCTTGGAAAAGCAAGAAACAAACCATGTCGCAAGATCTAGTGCTGAATCTGAAGGGTCATGGCACAAGCAAGCACAAAGATGATGTGAGTTCGAGCAGTCTTGAATACTTGAATGTGAATGTCTCTTTACCCATGCAGCTTCAGTGTGATAATCAAGCAGCGTGTTCATTGCCAATAATCCAGCGTTTCACGAAAGAAAAAGCACATCGAAGTAGATTGTCATTACACTAGAGACATGATTCCAGAAGGGCTTTATTTCCACGTCACATGTCAATTCCGAGGACCAGACTGCTGATATATTTACCAAGCCGTTGCTCAGGGGACCTTTCCAGAAATGTTCTTCCAAGCTGAGCATGATAGATATCTATGCTCCATCTTGAGGGGGAGTGTAGAGTTTACGTTATGTCATGATGTATCGCTACGCATTTCTTATTATCTTTATGATTATTTATGTAATTTACCCAAGGGTTTTCTCTCTATATAAGAGACCCTCGGGCTATGTGGAATAACAACGAAGAGTTTTGCTCTAACAACAATGTTCCTATTTTTGGTTGCTGACTTCTGTTTTTGAATTTTCTCCTTGACTCATTCATCCTATTTTAAGTCTGCCATCATCCTTGCTTCTAGTTGTCTATGAGTTTACCAAAAGCCTTGTGCCTAATTTCTCGAGCATGCAAATTTGATCTAATTTGTACAGTAAAGAAATAACATTTCTTCTACATTAAATGGTTGAATAGAGTATTCATATAACATGGGAGAGATGCTAACGGAATTAGGGCTACATCTTCATTCTCTACTTACATTTATATTTCTTTGCTTTGTTAATCAAGTAGTTTTAAGGTTGTAATTAGTATGTGGAGTGAAAAAGATGTTTCAATACAACTTAATTTTCAAAGACTTCATTATCTATAAATATTCAAAACTTGAACCACAGATCTTGTATATTGGTTATCATTTCATCTAGTAGACACAACATGATCATCTAGTGCATCCTTGTCCACTTGCATTGTGTTGAGATATGCCTTTGTTGGAGTATTTGATGTAAGCGTCATATGTGATGGAGATGGGTAAATGGATCCCTCCAGGTTCCATTTCCCCATCCAACAGTTTAGTCCCACATTGTCCAGCAGTGGGACTTGTAGGGCATGTGGAGGCTATATAAGGAGCCCCAGGCCTCCTGTATCAGATGAGAAAAGTGCAATGCATAAGACGCCCCTTTGAGGGCTTCTCCCGTGTTTCATCCCGCTCCTCACGGGTAGTAGGGTTCCACGTAAAATCCCGCTGTTCTTTTCGTTCTTTATCTTTTTCCCATGTTTACGCTTCCGCTTCCTATTTTCTAACATGGTATCAGAGCGGGTTCGATTCTCGTGGAATTTTTTTTCCATTGTTTTATTCGAGATTCGATGTTGGAGTTCGCGTTCTTGAAGATTTCTATTTGAAGATTATTTTGTATTATTTTTCGAGGTTCGGGTTCTGTTAGAGGGTTTTTTCAAAACCCTAGATCTCCTGCCAGCGATTTATGGGGGGAGGCATCCCTGGCGGCGCCCGTTAGGATTCCAGTACAGCGAGATTGCCCTTCCGAGCGACGCTCCCACACATCTTGATCTCCAGGCGGCATTCGAAAACCCATCAGCCCCATCGTGGGGCTCTTCTATGTTAAGCAACAGAACTAGCTTCGCTGTCCAGCAAGGCAGCGCCGATATCCTACGTGCAGGCGTGGACCCCTTTTCACCTCTCCAGCCGCGCGAAGCTACCTCCCATGGTTGCGACTTGAGGATCGATGGTTCCCAGGAAACCCTAAAAACCCTAGCGGCGGTGGCGTGCCATCTCTCCCAGTCGATGCGGATGCTGCCCAGGTCGCGCGCGACGCTCCTCCCTCCCGATGCCTCGCGTGCAACGTTGGCAGCGCAAGTCAAACCCCAGGCGCGCAGGCGATGTTCTCAGGAATAAAGTGGGGCCCCAATCGCTCCCCTCTCCTGGCGGTGCACGACCCCAGCAGGCGGCCTCCTCCGAGCCCCAGGCGACACTCCGACATCTCCGCCTTCGAATCCCAGGCGACATCCCCCGGCGAGACCTCCTCCAGCCCGATCTCAGGCGGCATCCCCTGGAGCCCGATCCCCTGGCGAGACCTCCTGGCGGCATCCCCTGGAATAGTGCCCCTTTTGGGGCGGCGGGGATCGAAGAAGATTTGGGTTCCCCGTGTTGGGAACCCTAAGCAAATCAACGGGCTCTTTTTTTTAAAAAAAAAATTGGGCCTAGAAGAGGGCCGAGAGTAAAAAAAAGAGAGATTTCAAAAAAAAGAGGGGGGAATTTTGCAAGCCGAAAAAAATGTGAAATCGTTTTTGAAAAAAAAGGCGCATACAAAAAAAAGAGCCGTACGCATTTTCACAAAAAAAGTCATGGCGGCTATTATTTTTTTTGACAAAAGCCGCAAGTTTCATGTTCTTGTTGTTTACCCCCTATTTATCTTGTCTTCTCCCAACTTTGTCGATGTTCATTTTCCGACAAGTATGGGAGAAAGGGGGAGTATATATGGTGGAGAGTCATAGGTCTTCTTCCAGATTCAGAGATTTACAGACCAAGTCAGATTTCCAGACTCTACACTTCAGATTCAGATTCTTCATGCGCAAGATTCAGACTCGACGTTCAGATTCCGAGTCCACAGGTGTGATGCATAGTTATTCAGACTCGACAGATTGGTCAGAGTCCAAGATCGAGGCACTCCATAATGAGAGGCCCATTTTAGAGATCTCCAGAGAGACTCAGTTTTCAGACACGCATGTGTTTGCGGTCATTTTCAGATGAGCACATGTTGCCATCATTTGTTCGTGGTCCCCATCATTATTCTTGTTTTGTTGGCCAGAGTTTTCATATGAGCCATAGGGACTCCAGAGTAGAGGACCATTCCCTATGCCATGTTGGCAAGGGTATTCATGTTGTATCATAGGTACACCAGAGTAATGCACCATTCTTTGTGCCAGATGGGAGGGACCCAGTTCTCCGACGAGGAGACTTCTTTCAGACTCCATTCTCCAGCGATCGTGGACTCCGACGAGGATTGCACAGCCACGGCCTTTTCAGTTCGGCCCTTTTCAGAGATGGAGCAGTTGTCCACATATTGTGGCGGGCTAGAGTACTCCGACGAGGAGACTCATTTCAGTTGCAGTGACTCTGATAGGCACAGTTCAGAGCACATACTCTCCGATGAGGAGATTCAGCAGACTCACACTCCAGCCCATTCGTCCTCCTCACATGCACGGCATGAGAAGCAACGTCCTCGACAACAACAGTTGTGCGCGTTGGGTTGATATTGTCCATAGTGTCCTGTAGCGTTGAGTTGAGTTTCTTTCTGTTTGTCCAAGCTGAGCATTGCATGCTCTAGCTTGAGGGGGAGTGTTGGAGCATTTGATGTATGCATCATATGTGAGGGAGATGGGTACCCCATCCAACAGTTTAGTCCCACATTGTCCAGCAGTGGGACTTGGAGGCCCTGTGGAGGCTATATAAGGAGCCCCAGGCCTCCTATATCAGATGAGAAAGTGCGATGCATAACACGCCCCTTTGAGGGCTTCTCCCGTGGTTTCATCCCGCTCCTCACGGAGTAGGGTTCCACGTAAAATCCCGTTGTTCTTTTCGTTCTTTATCTTTTTCCATGTTTACGCTTCCGCTTCCTATTTTCTAACGGCCTTGAAGACCAACCTGATTATGATATGAATACGTTCCGTAAATGAATCTTGGTCGACCCTACTAATGAGGAAATTTGTGGTGTCCGATTAGGATATGCTTACCTTATCCGTGTGTGTGTGTGACACACGCATGCGTGGCCTGTGTTTCTAGGGTGAAGCATGAGTTATCCTAGAGTCTCGTTTCTCGAGAACACCGCTTCCTAGGATTTTGTATCATGTATTCCGGTTTTTCATCATAATAGATCCTCTCTTGATACATGATTTCCCCCCACTACACCTGTGGGGTTTTTCAATGTAAATCCTGTGTTCTCCGTGATTGCTTGTGGTTGCTTGCGTGCTTGGATTATTATTTACAGATTGCCTAATTGATAGGATCTATCTCCTTCGACAAATTCCTAATTGTTTTAGAAGCGCACCTGCAACTTGAATCATCAAAGGTTGAAACAATTTCTCCTAATGAACTCCTCGATCTTCATAATGTACGATCGTGACACTTCCGTGCTTGATGATTTATATTAGACGAAGCCAAAGGATTTGATACCGATTTGTTAAGGTTACAGATATCAAGCACAAAGAGGCAATCACACAAATCACACAAACACAGAAATTTTTAAGGTTGGTCTTTAGTTAGGTTGCATCCTTGGACATTGGCGATTGTTTTGTAGTAAGCGGAAAAGAAAAGAGAGAATATGGAGGATTACAAATGGCGTGATGCCAAAGATCTAATCCTTCGAAGTTTGTAAGTTGGGGTGAAGCACTCCTGCCGATTGAGGAGATTGAACATTGGGACAAGATGGTTTAGGAATCAAGGCATGTCCACTTATAAGTTGCCTTAAACAGAGAAAAACAAAAGCCTCGCAAAGTACCTACTTTATAGCGTGTACCTTCTACATGGTTTCACTTTTTGTTCATTGATATTAAAACCATTAAGCAAATAATGTAAAACCATAACTTCCCTTAGTTGCACATCTAGAAACCAACTTTTCTAGCATATTTTGCCAAAGAGAGCTTGGTGGAGGTATGCATATAAAGAGTGTTGTATAAGTGTTTATTCATGATAATTTAAAAGTTTAAAGGTTTGCAGTATTGTGTTTTGATCTGTTACTACTTTCTGGATTTAAATTGAAACTAATGTTTATTCCATTTTTTTACCCAGTTCAAGGTGCATGACAAGCTAGGAATGCAAGTTGTGCCGCTTAGTTCGCTGGTTCCACACAAGTCACAGGAATATACTCTTGATCTTCTCAAGAATTTGAACCCGAATGATTACCAAAATAAGAAGAACAGAGGGAGGATTGTTCTGGAATTGCGATTCGATCCTTTCAGAGAGGACTGCAGCAAATCTAGTGGTTCCTTGTTAGATGATGGGAATGGCAGTAGCATCAAGATGGACTTGCAATGCGCGTCATCTACTGGTGGGGTGCTTTCTGTAACCGTTGATAGAGCAGAAGATGTTGAAGGAAAGTATCACAATAACCCTTATGCCTTGATCCTTTTTAGGGGAGAGGTGAAAAGGACCAAGGTTAGCCATCCATATGTTTCCATTCAGTTTTAGTCTTTTCAATTTAAATAATTATAGTGGGGGTGCATTCTCCATATACAACCCACATCTTCCAGAACCACACTGAGCGCAATCGTGTGGTTCTTATATAGCACTTCTTTTCTGTGTGCATTTGATCTATCTCTGACACCATAATGAATCCTAAAATTGATAGTCTGCTAAGTTTTGTTTGATGATCAGTTAACTTTTGACAAGCATAACAGATCTGAGCTCTCTAGTGTTTGTCATCTGTTGCAAGTTTACTCGAAAATAGACGTTATCATGGGTGCTAGCTTGCTTGTAGTATTATATCCTTGATGATTTAATGCCACTTTTTATTTCAGTTCAATTATCATGAACTACTGCTGCACTAAGACCCCGTTCGGGTATAAGGTTAAACCACCCCAAGGGTGGTTTAACTCCCCTACCCCATATTTTCTCCCTCTACATGGGTCCCACTTTTTATCTTTTTAAAAAATTAAATAAATCAATTCTCCATCATCAATTCCATCAAAAAATAATATACTATACCATCATATCATATAAAAATTATAAACTACTCCACTTCTACTCACTTTTCCAAACTCCAATACAATCACATCACAATAACTACTCACTTTTTCAAACTCCAATACAATCATATCATCCCAAATCCACTTCTAACCCACCCCCAGTTTAACCCTCTATCCAAACACCAAAAATCAAAAATGGGTTACCTGCTACCAGGTTAACCCACCTAAACCCTCTATCCAAACACACTCTAATAGTAAAGTTTGTACATGTAGATGTACTTTGTACAGTCTTTTGCTACTGGAACAACAAACTTGTCTAATATCATGACATTGGTGAGGTAACTTTTTCTGGGCGATGCAGAGGATAAAGAAAAGCAGGGATCCAAGATGGAACCAACATTTCCAGTTCGTTCTCGAGGAGGAACCCGTAGACGAGAAGCTGCACATTGAAGTGATGAGCAAGAAGAGAGGCTTTGGCTTTTTCTGGAAGGTCAAGAGTAATAGCTTCTTAATCCTTTGGTGTAGACTGACGATTCTCATGAGCATATGTTTTTTTCCCTTATATTGCAGGAATCACTTGGGCATGTAGATATCAACCTCACAGATGTTGTGAACAATGGACGTATCAATCAAAAGTATCACTTAGTTAATTCGCGAAATGGTGTTGTACATATTGAGATAACATGGCGTACAATTTAGTGTGCCATCGAGGATATTATGTTCATTCTTGTGCCTTTTCTGCCTTCTCTGGATGTATGCTACAGTTACAGGTCTATAATTCATAATAAATTTAGTTGATCTTTGCTATCAGATGATTTTTAAGTATTGATATCGTGATATTGTTGTTGGATACATCTGATGTTAAAATCTAGATTATAGTATAAGAGATATAACATGAAGAGACAGCACAAGCTACGAAGAATTGGCACAAAAATCTAAATCCACATCCAAGGCGGATCCTATGTGGCGTCCATGTCCCCCAATGCGTCGTGTGAAGAGAGTTGTGTCAGAGAGATGTCAAGTTAGGAAAGTTTGGCGGATGGACAAAATTTTGAATTCAAATATTACCAAGAAACTCTATTTACGGAAGAGTTTGCAAACCTGCTCTGTATATATTAGCAACAAATTTCATGTGGATAACGAGTGTGAGGTCTGTGAGCTGTATCAGGTGAGGTAACATATGTATTAATGGGGATTTATCAGTTTTGCCCTTCTTAAATATTGCAATATTAGTTAGGGGGCAGGGAGCCTGCACCCTGGGGTGTAGGAAACTCCCTGCACCACCTCATTTTTTGACTATTTTTTTTATTTTTTTTTGAAATAAAAGTTGGGGGATTTACTTAACATGTTAAGGGGAATATGTGTTTCAAGTTTCATACAAAACAAACATTCCTAACATGTTCATCTAGACAGGGTCGATTTCAGCAATTCTGAGACCGTTAAAATTTGGTAGTCTTGATGGAGATGATAGAAGTCTCGAATTAAGTTGAATTTGAAATGACAACATGATGATACATGGTGATCTAAATCCCCCAAGGTTTCATTTCAAAAAAATCAAAAAATAATGAAAAATTAGGCTGGGTGTAGGGAGCTACCTGCACCCGCCGAGGTAGGCTCCTTTTTCCCTATTAGTTATGTCCCTCTATTTTTTGAAATATTAATTTTACCACTGACTTCTTTTACAATAGTCACTTGTGCCTTCAGATTAGTTTCCGTCTGTCTCCATTCCAAACAGACGTGAACTTTAAGGACACAAGGGTATTTAGATAAAAAATCAAGGGTGGACATGCCTTCATCCCCATCCAGTCCCTTCTCCTCCGCTCCACCCTCCACCTCCCCTTCCAGTCTTTCCTCATCTGCCCGATCTTCCTCATCCAACCACCCCTCTCCCTTCCAGCCCCTCCTCCTCATCCGCCTCCAGACCCTCCTCTTCCTCAGTCGTCCCATCCACCTCCCCCTCCAGCCCCTCCTCCTCCTCCGCCCCATCATCCACCTCCCCTTCTAGCCCCTCTTCCTTGGATCGTCCTCCCCTTCCAACCCCTCCTCCTTGGATCGTCCTCCCCTTCCAACCCATCCTCCACCTCCTCCGCCTCATCCTCCTCATCCGACCACCATTCCCCTTCAAGCCCCTCCTCACCCAGCCTCCAGACCCTCCTCCTCTGCCACCCCATCCTCCCCCACCCCTCTATCCCCTCCTCCTCCACCCCATCTTCCACCTCTCCTTCCAACCCCTCCTCCTCCGACCGCCCTCCCCTTCTAGCCCCTCCTCCTCCACCTCCCTTTCCAACCCCTCCTCCTCTGACTGCCCTCCCCATGCGACTTCCTCCATCTAATCTCAGGTATAGCTTCACTTCTTCTTGTTCTTTCTCTATCTAATCTCATGTACAACTTCTTCTTTTTGCACCCACTACACATTTACCTATCGCCACTACCATCCTTTCACACACGCACGCACACACGACACATGCGCATGCACACACGCACGCACATGCACACACCTTGCTTGCATTAACAAGGAACTCAAAAAGGAGCTTATCATATATAGGGTTCCAGCTGTGCCTAGGTAATACGTGCTATTCCAGGGAGGATACCTCAAAGGAACAAAAATGGAGGAGTTGTCTACATCCTTGAGGGACGAGTTTCTCCGAGCAAAAGGTCTATGCTTATTCACATTTAGCCCATAGTTGGAGGGAACAAAGCGGTCAGAAAAAAGAAGCGTCAAACTAAAAATAAATAGCTTTTTCTATGAAAAGGCAAGTAGCATGGTCGATTTGCTTCACCTTAGGAAGGTCCTCCCCTGTCAGTCAAGCTTTCCATAAAGAAACCCATGCCTCTTCATCCTCTAAAATTGTATGTGGGGGGTAGCATTGATAATGGAGTCACACATCATACAATTGGTGGGAAAGTGTGCTTGATATTACATCTTTGGGTCAAGAGCGCTTTGAGAGGGATTAAGTCGACGAGTCTCATTATGGCTCTCTTAATCTTCTCTTTAGCTTTTCTATGTATGAAAGTTTGACTAGATACCAATTTCAATGCAACCATTTTCACCTCCCCTATATGGCTTTAGAGGATGAAGAGGATTAGGGCTCTTTGTGGAAGGTTCGACTATCAGAGGAGGACATTCCTCAAGTGAAAGGTCACCTATTGAAAATCAAGTTGTACTTTTAGAGCTATTTTAGAAACTAACCGAAAACACCATAGAAGCACTAATTCAAGAAAGATTGCCAGGAAAGCTTTTCCTAGTCTAAACTTCAAAAAGGTCTGTTGGGTCTCGAATGCGCAAACTATGAATACATCACATAAGGGACCTAAAAGGACTTCCATAGCCGTCTTGACTTGTACACGTGCCCAAAATGATGGCGGGCCTATATGGAATGGCTCTCTTAGTTACATTACGCCCTAATGTGAATCCCCACGTCTACAACTAGACTATATGGCCCAAAGAGGCTATTAGAAGGTTGAACTACTAATCAAGAAGGATTTTGCTAACCAATTCAATGCTACTACCACATAAACCACATTCTTGGCCAGCCTTCCATTGCTCTTGCTTCATCTCTCTTGGATAGCCAGATGAGGCCCTATAAGTGAAAAAAATCACGGCTTTGCTTCCTTGTGCAACTAGTCTATAATAACATATATCGATCTCCGCTTAGCACCGCGCTAGAAGCCTAGTCCTCTTCCTAATAGTTTAAATGCATCTAACTTTAGTCTCTCATCTATCCTTGAATAGATGTCGGGGTAATAATATACCTTTCTTTCTAATAACTCTTACATGTATGCATTCTCCTTTTCCTAGTGTTAGAATTATTATATTACAATTATATTTGTAACCTTTCGGGTTCCGTAACCCTTGACCTTTCGAGTTCCGTAACCCTTGACCCTTCGGGTTCCGTAACCTTTGACCCTTCGGGGTCCGTAACCCCTCAGGGGTATTTATTTATTTTCCCTCTTGTACTCTCTAGGGTTTTCTCTCTGTATAAAAGACCTTAGCCCTATGGAATAGATATCCCATTCTGTCTCTCTTCTCCACATGGTATCAGAGCAACGGTCCTAGACCGGTGTTCTGACTTAAAATCCCCACCGCCACCTTCAAGCCTCGTAAAAGCATGCGCGGGCCCTCTTCCCTGAATTAGGGCCCCGCGCAAGGCCCTCCAATCGCCTCCAGTGCAGCAGCCCTCCCGCTAGCGCTACCCTGCACTTTCAGGACCTCTTACGAAGGTCGTTAGCCCCACAGCTACCCTCCACGGGTACCGTAATGAAGGCGGACAAATCTGTATGGGAGAATAGAAACTCTCTCTCGCAATCTGAATCAGGCGAAGGCTGCTCTGCTAGTGTATTTCTGCTCGGTGTGGAATCAGCCTCCTCCCTAGTTGTCGGCTCTATGGAAGCTAGACACGGTATCAAGTCATCAAACTCAGCCCAGTCGAAATCTGACTCCGAGGGATCTGTATCAGTCTCACAATCAAAATCTGCCTCGCGATCGGGGACCGGCTCTACTACCTAAGATGTATCCTGGACCAGGGGTGCGCTATCCAAGCTCTCCTCTGCTGTCAACTGTGCATCAGCAAACTCTGAAGGTGAGAGGATGGCCCGTGCTACTGGGTCTGCCCAAACTGCCTCATCATCTGTGATCACAAAGTCGCAGTCCTGGTGGATGTCTTGCCCTGCATCTGTCATCTGCTCTGAATCTGAAGTCTGCTCGGAGCAAGCTGAATCTCGGGCTCTAGTATCCTCGATCGTCTCTATTTGTACACTCTCGCCCTCGACGCGAAAGTATACCTTCCCGCTATCATGATCGGATATCGCCTTGGCTGTGGCCAAGAACGGGCGTCCTAAAATGATGGGGGTATCGGTCACGGACTCAGGGATCTCCATGTCCAACACAACGATGTCCACGGCAGGCCCTGAATCGTGACGACAACGTCCTTCAACAACCCCTTCGGCCTCTTGACAGATCGATCAGCAAACTGAAGGATTGTCCTGCTCTGTCGTAGAGGGCCCAACTCGAAGCGGTCGAGTAGGGCTGCCGGAAGTAGGTTGACCGAAGACCCGCTGTCTAATAGAGTACGATCGAACCTCTACTCCTGAATATGGCATCTGACGTATGAGGCTCCTGCATCTGGCCTCTTGGCTGGCAGACGATCTGAATCGCGAAGCATGTGACGCGAGTGAGCACATGGATCTTTGACTGGTGGTTGCTCCTCTTCCTCCTGACAATGGTTCTGTCTCTGAGTGATCTCTGGAGTAGAGGGATGTGCTCCAAGGCCTCCTGTAGAGTCAGCTGTATGTGGAATCGATCTATCATCTGCTGGCTGAACTCTATCTGATGGTTCTTTTTGATCGCTTCCAAGAATCCAGATATGCTGTCCATTGGGGGTTTTCAGCCCTTCTTCAAGGGCAAACGTGAGTTTTAGGGTATTTTTTAGCTCTTATATGCATCCTTAGTTGATCACAGGACCGTCTTTATATTTTAAGACCACCATGGCGCCTTCTTCTACCGAGACAAAGCCCTTAGCCACGAATATTATGGCACAAGGCACTACTATCAAACTCAAGGGCACAGAAAATTACGTGCTCTGGTCTCGATCTTTTATGGTGTTCATTGGTGGTCAGAGGAAACTCTGTATTTTGACTAAAGATCCTTTAGATGAAAAGGACAAAGAGTACGACAACTGGCAGGCTGACAACTATTTGGTTATCAACTGGATGACCAACAGTGTTGAGGCTCATATTGCCTCAAATCTTCTTTACAAAAATACGACCAAGGAAATGTGGGAGGATCTCGAGCAAACATACTCCCAGAAGAAGATGAAGTCACGCCTTGCAGATATTTACAGGCGAATCTGGTCGGCATCTCAGGGTGATTCCACCCTCATCGAGTACTACAGGCATCTATCCATTCTGTATGAGGAGCTTGCAATATTCCAGCACTCATGTTGCACCAAACAGATACAAGAGCGTTCTGACTGGCAGGTATACCGCTTCCTTGATGGCCTGCATTCTAGGTACCATGCAGCGAAGGAGCAATTTCTTATATCAGACACACTGCCAACAATGAAGTCATCTTTGGCCGACTTGAGGAGCTCGAGACATCCGTTGCCCGGCCTCCTTTCTTACCTTCAACGGAGAACTTTGCACACATCGTCTCATCTGGGCGAGGAGGCAGATACGGCTTGCGAGGAGGACGCGGTCGCGATCCAAGTCGTGGTCGTGGACGGGAATCTGGACGAGGCCGTGACTTTGGTCATGGTCGTGGGCGAGACTCTACTGCCCCATGCACTCACTGTGGTAGGTGGAACCACCCGACTGAACGATGCTGGCAGAAGTTTGGCGTACCTCCTTATCACGCCAATAATGCTTATGAGGATGCCTATGATGTGGAAGAAGCATCGCCTACCTCCAGTGGCAAGACTGTTCATCTTAATGATGCAGATTACTTCTGCCTAATGCAGATCCTTCAGACTCCAGGGCCTACCACCACTAGTAACACTACAGCTGCTGCTCTGGCCACTCCTTCAGGTACAATAGCCAACTCTGCTATCACTCCTACTCCAGCTTGGATTATTGATTCTGGCGCCTCTACTCATCTCACTGGAGAAGGTAGTTTGCTCACCTCTTCCATACCATCTACCTCGGTGAAGTCAGTTCGAGTTGCTAATGGGACTCAATCACAGATTACTACTGTCGGAACTATGGAATTCTCTTCCAAGCTCCGACTTTCGGGGGTTCACTGTGCTCCTGATTTTCCTCTTAGCTTGTTGTCAGTTCACAAGCTTTGTGTTGAGCTTCATTGTCGTGTGATATGTAATGAGTCTTGTTGTTATTTTCAAGACATTCGGACGAGGCAGATTTTTGGTGGGGGTCATGAGAAGAACGACCTATATTACCTTGACATACCCTCAGACTCCAATTTTGTTGGTGCTGCATCTATCTCCGAAGATCCGCTCCTATGGCATATGCGCCTTAGACACCCCTCTGCCAAGGCCATCTCCATGATGTTTCCTGAACTCTCTGCTCTGAAGCCCTTTCAGTGCGAGGCATGTGAGTTCGGGAAACACCATCGAACTTCATTTCCTGTTCGTACCGACAATGCTCTTGAGTTAACCCAACATGACTTGACCTCTTTCTTTACATCCCAGGGAACTGTTCACCAAACATCATGTCCATATACCTCACAACAGAATGATATAGCTGAGAGGAAACTCCGACACTTACTAAATGTTGCCAGATCTCTTCTTAGTCAAATGAGTGTTCCTAAATAATACTGGGGAGATGCTATCCTTACTGCAGTGTATCTCATCAACCGTGTTCCTTCATCAGTTCTCAAAGGGGCAACTCCATTTTCCTTACTTTATCCTACCGAGTCTCCTTTTCCTATACCTCTGCGAATTTTTGGTTGTATTGCCTTTGTCCATAACTTTCATGCAGCCGACAAATTATCCTCTCGTGCCATCAAATGCGTCTTTCTTGGGTACTCACGTACCCAGAAAGGCTATTGTTGCTACGATCCTGTTGGACGTCGATACTATGTATCTGTTGATGTCACCTTCTTTGAGCAAACAAGTTATTTCACACAGACTGTATGTGACATTTCTCTGGACCTCCCTCCTCCACCAATCATCTATACTCGCCAGCGTACTCTATACCTTCTACACCGGTGTCTGTACCTTTGCCTGTCCCTTTTATGCAGGATGATATGACCACTTCGATTGCTCCCACCACTGCTGTTCCGGATGTACCTGGGGAGCTTCCTATAGCTCTATGCAAGCAAAAAAGGAAATGTACGTATCACCCCATGTCACATTTTACTTCTACAGATGGTTTATCTAGCTGTGACAAGAGATTTGCAGATGCTTTTAATGCTATTACCATTCCAAAAGATCATTTCAGTGCAATGCAAGATCAAGGTTGGTGACAGGCCATGGATGAGGAGATGGATGCACTTACCTCCCGGGGTACGTGGGATCTTGTGCCGTGCCCCTCGGGAGTTCGCTCTGTGGCTTGTCGATGGGTCTTCATGACCAAACAGTCGCCTGATGGTTCTATTGATAGGTTGAAAGCCAGACTTGTTGCCAAAGGTTTCACACAAACCTTTGGAGTTGATTATTTTGAGACCTTCTCGCCCGTTGCCAGAATGGGGTCGATATGTACCATTCTCTCTGTTGCTACCAACAAGGCTTGGCCCATTTATCAATTTGATGTGAAGAACGCCTTTCTTTATGGTGATCTTGAGGAGGAGGTCTACATGATGCAATCGCCGGGGTATGTAGTCGAGGGGGAGCATGTATGTCGACTACGCAAGGCCATTTATGGCCTCAAGCAGAGCCCAAGGGCATGGTTTGACAGGCTCACTACGGAGATCAACACACTTGGTTTTCAGAGGACAACATCTAACTACTCTGTCTTTGTTAGACGACGGTCTACTGGCACGATCATCCTTGCTGTCTATGTTGATGATATGGTTATCACAGGAGATGATGTAGGTGGTATTCAGGAGACCAAGGCCTTCCTCCAGAAGGTCTTTGTCACGAAAAATCTCGACCAACTTCGTTATTTTCTTGGCATCGAAGTAATACGCACTACAGAGGGGCTCCATCTTTCACAGAGAAAGTATTGCCTCGATATTCTGACTGAGGCAGGACTTCTTGGATGCAAGCCATCTGGCATCCCTGCAGAAGTGAGAAAATATTCAGCATCTACTGATCCAGCATTTGAGGATGCAACACGATACAGAAGCTTAGTGGGAAAATTACTCTATCTCACTGTTACTAGGCCAGACATATCATATGCTGTGAGCAGAGCCAGTCAATATATGGAGAAGCCTCTTTACAGTCACTGGCAGGATGTTCTTTTGATCCTTCGATATTTGAAGGAATCTCCCGGACGTGGACTTTTCTATGGGGTGAATGGACACACTAATATCTCTTCCTATACAGATTCTGACTATGCTAGCTCTCCTGAGGACCTCCGATCCACTACAGGATACACCATGTTTGTTGGGGATAACCTTGTCACTTGGCGAAGCAAGAAGCAGACAGTGGTATCCAGATCTAGTGCGGAAGCAGAATACAGGGCAATGGCTCAGGCCACATGTGAGATCACATGGCTTGTTTCTTTCCTAACAGAACTTGGCATGTCAGTCACCACTCTTGTACCCTTATACTGCGACAACAAGTCTGCCACATACATCGCCACCAATCCAGTTTTCCATGAGCGGACAAAACACATTGAAGTTGATTGCCATTTTATTCGTGATGCGGTACGAGAAGGACGAATCAACACTCCACACATCTCCACTGAACTTCAACTTGCAGACATCCCCACAAAGGCTCTTCCAAGGAAGCGCCTAATGTACTTAGTATCCAAGTTGGGCATGATCGACAGATATGCTCCAACTTGAGGGGGAGTGTTAGAATTATTATATTACAATTATATTTGTAACCTTTCGGGTTCCGTAACCCTTGACCTTTCGGGTTCCGTAACCCTTGACCCTTCGGGTTCCGTAACCCCTCAGGGGTTTTTATGTATTTTCCCTCTTGTACTCTCTAGGGTTTTCTCTCTATATAAGAGACCCTAGCCCTATGGAATAGATCTCCCATTCTGTCTCTCTTCTCCACACCTAGAATGCATTTGCCTTCTATTGGAGTCATTTAGCTAGCATTTGATGCTGACCCTCCTCAATTCAAAGCTTATATCACATTCTAAAATAAAGTTTGCCCGATCATAACTCTGAGCAAGGAACGAGGCTTTGACAGATGAGTGAGGGGATGGAAGAGACTAACAAACACTAAAACATGACATTCACTTTTATCGGCTTGATGTTATAAGGGGGTTGGGGGTATTGTCCCCTTTATGTCGTCCTCCGTCGTCTTGGCCAGCTTTTTGGTAAGCCCATTTTCACCATGCTCGCTCATTAGGTCCCATCTCTGATCATGGGGATAGTTTGAAGACACGACTTAGGGGTGCTACCTAATGTGCACACCAAGTCCCCTTTTCGATTATTGCCACAACTTGACCACATCTGAAGTATAAAAGATTGGAGGGGTAGCTAAAGGAATGCACATACCCAGTCTAGAGTGAGATGGCACCGCTACTCCTTTCTTCTCCTCTTGAAAGCAGGTAGATGACAAGCCTGCCATCTGGGTCCAGTTATCTCTGAGCCTATTGCGGGAAGATGACACGGGCTTGTGCCTCACATCAACTCACTTCTAGGGAATTTCACTTTACCCAGCTTATGTCTCTCCTTTCTGTTGGATTTAATCACTAGAAGCAACTGTGGAATCATGGGCCAACCCAGTTTCATGATGTTTCCTAGATGATGACACAATAACTTGAAGTATACATCATCAACCTTGAAAAAATCACAGTCGCATTAACCTCCATCAAAACACAAATCTTGACTCATTTAGCTCATAATGAGACTTGTACATGTGCAATTGGTTGAATCAACTTGCCTTTTCAATCATGTGTTTTTGATCTTTGTCCCATGTGCTTGCGCCAAGTATTTTCACTGCCCTCGTCTGTTCAACTTCCCTTCCTTCTTTTCTTATTTGGCAAATAGTTGGATTTTTGGCATCCAATAAGAAAAGAGGGAAATTGCAATGCTTTGCCGACTTTTGAACTCCTTCGACATATCTAAGGCCAACGAAATACTATGTGTCACTTCATCGATAAGGCACATATAAGGCATCTCCCATGTTTGATATCTATTTTCTATCCTCTTGCAAATAATGTTTGCTTTCACATTAGTTGGAGGAGGATCAACCTCAAAAACAAGGCATGATTTTTAGAATATATGTTTGGCCAACATCTCATTTTTTTACTAAAATGAAGCCTCACATCCACTTAAGGTGGAGAGTACGAGACAAGTGTTAGAGGAAAAAAAAAACTTTTGAGGGTACATACTTTTCGAGCGAGAGAAAAATGCTACCTTTCTTCATTCTTTTCCCTTTTCCAGGAGGTGTCAAAATGTGATACTGGGTGCAAGGTATTGCATTTAAACTCATGTCATTGACAAATCATTACTAGTGCTAATTTGTTTATGACATTTGAAGTGGTACCCATGATAGTTTATGGATAACACGTGAGCTATATCATATGAGAACAATGCACATGTAAACCCATGTTATCGACAAATTGTTGCAGGTTCTAACTTGTGTATGACATGTGAAGAGGTAATGAATGGCAGTTGACGGAACCAATGGTTGAAAACATGACTAGAGCAATTGAACTCGAAATACTGTCATACCTGCTATTCATATATTTGCAAGGAAATACTATGCGTGGAAATTAAAAAAATTCAATGAACAACACTGCCTTGTTGTGATAACATAAGAACTTGAAGGAAGAAAAATATGGAAAAATTAGAATGGAATCCAAAATGCGCCTGATATAGATATCATTATGGAGAAACACCACTTGCGAGAAGCAAATAAACTGAATGAAGATAAATATAATAAATGCAACACTAAGCAAATTTGTATTGTGAGATTTGCTACAATCTCGATGTCTATGTCTAGATCAATTCACAGTCCAAGAACAGATGACTACAAGATGGGTGCCTGAGTTGTCTCGTGAGATTTGCTACAATCATGATGAATCTGGGACCAATAAGTGTTCTAACTATGAGGTCTGATTTTGTTCCTCTGTCACCTATATTGGATGGTTCAGCAGATGATGTGTACTATAGATCCCAAAGTGACATGATCCTTTTTCGAACCCTTACATAGCTGGAGGTTCGTGAACTGATCTCCCCTTCTATTCTCGAATCTGATTTTTTTACGTCCTTTTCAAAATTTGGTGTTTGCTAGAGATGTGGTGGTGGTCATCCAATGAAATCCATTTAATTCATCAGATAAGTATACACTAGCGAATACAATTAAAGGCTCCTTGATTGTTTTTGCAGACTAATTATGGTTTTGGAGTTTAACATGCATGTGTAGCTCTCAGATGAATCTGCGTGGTTGTATGCATGAAGCTTATTAATTTCCTATAGGAATCTATGATTGTATTAGGAGATGTTAGTTAGAAGTACTTGCACTACTTATAATATACTATGACAATATCGACGGCGCCTTAAACGTGCTTGCTCTGGGTGTTTGCTGTCTAATAATATGTGGTCTGATGATACATGTATCTGATAGTAAGCTGATAAGTACAGATATTACACTTGATCGTAAATTTATAGGAATATCTTCTGCAATATGAGTGGATTATTGTCCTTTCCACTTCATGTCTTCTGTTTTTTTTTCCCTTTTCTTTTTTGTGTTCTTGTGACAATATTGGCATCCTTCTCTTAGGTGGGTACATGATTCATTTCACGTTTTAATATTACAACTAGCCTTTGCTTTGAATTTGTGTATGATTAACACTCTACTGTTTCCCACACAACCTTGCTAGTCTAAGTGCTATTTAGCATTTGACTTCAACTGGTTGCTCTGCATTTCAATCAACATGCATTTTAATTTTTTTCCATTTTTCATGGAATTGACTTTTTTTACTAGTATTCCCGATTTTGACGACTCAGGTAGCAGCTTTTCTTGAAAATAAAGCGAAGGTGGTATCCCAAGATGAGATACCCCGCAAACGGGGCAGCCTCTTTATTTTGTCCCAAAGTTGAGCACTTACATACAGTGCCCTTGTTGGGGGTATACATGAAAGTATGAAGAAAGGAGGGGAAGTTTGCTTTGAAACATACAAAGTGTAAATCAAGAAACTTCTGAAATGAAGTGTGTAATGTGTTAGCTGTATTCTATGTATCTTGTCTTTATCAAAGAGTCCCAGGCTGATAAGATTGAGAAAGAATTCTCGTTGAAAATTGCAGCTTTTTTTATTTTGTTCAGTAAATGGAAATTGTAACTCCTCAAGAGTATTGATAATGCATCAAGTCAGTCTTTGTCCATCCCTTGTACCGCCAATTGAGGAAAGATCAACAGATTGTTCAGAAGAAGGTCTTAACGTTGCTGTTCAACATTGAGTCTATCATTCAAAGATACTCCCGATGTCTCCCTTCAAAACCTTAAAAACCCTTCCAGCCTGTTGCAGGTCTTTGTCAGTTTCTTTTTAAGAATATGTTTTGCAGACAAAACCAGGTCACCGCTAATCCAAATAAGGGGAAGAGGCTGCATGAGATGGCATTGTCTGGAGAGGTAGTGCATGAAGAGATCACGTCTCCTTGAGAGGGTTGAACACCAAGGAGGACGCCTAAATGAAATTTACATTTTGGGAGAATGGGAACTATCCTTAATCCTCATGATTGGAGCGGAATACAGATCAAGGCCTCAATAACGCTCTGATATCATGTAGCAAACAATCAATAACCACCACAAAGAAGAAAATATTTACATGGATACCCCTGTGGAGAGGAAAAACCTAGCGGGGCGCACAAAACCCTTATCTCCCTCATTAAAGATTAGGGCACTCTTCATTGAAAATGTTCAATTGTATGGGCGATTAGTAGATTATATAGAGAGAGATCGATTAATAGTCCATCATCTAAAGATTCATTTACCCAATAATGTAAAAATGAATCAATACACACATTTGTGAATGTCAAAGTGATATACATATTCAGGTCCATTTCAAATTAAGTACAAATACAAATATCAAAATCTGTATAAATGAATGCTATGGCAGATCAGATATAGATGTGAGTGCGGGGGTGGGGGTGGGCTTGCGCGAGCCTGGGTGGGAAGTTGGGTGGTACTTGGATGTTTACAAGTGCTTGGTTTATTATGAAATGTAACCATTTTATATGCCAAGAGAATTTAAATTATAACCCCTACAGAGAAATGAGTCTATCGTGACATTTTTTAAAACTCATCAGTATATCATTTACTGTTAAATATACGATGATGATAATATTCGACACAATTTTATTTTTTATATTTAAAATTAGTCACACATGTCATCTTCGTTGCTATGTGTCAACGCTTACTCATTGATATTTTCCCAAAATTTAACTAATCTTCGTTCAATTTTGAACTAAATAAATATAGACGATTAGGTAATCTTTTGATAAAATATATACTTGCTATATGCATCATTATTAATTATATAATAAAAATATAGCATTCTTCGCTAATTTCAAATATAAAAAATAAATTTACAATAAATATTATCATCACTGTTTGACGACTAACGACATAGTTGTGCATTTTAAAATAATGTGACAACGTTTTATTGCAGTGAACAAACATTTAACTTGATATGAGTCTGTTGAGTCGGTGGGTTGACGTTTGCAAATGATACAATACGCCAACGAGATGTATAGATCTGATTAGCATCTTAAACATATTGGTTATATAAAATATGATTTTTTTTAAAAAAAATAGATGAAACAGACACTTTCAACAAATGTTGATTTAAATGTTAATGTGTAGTAATGTCGTCTTATTATACTTAAGTACAATCCATACAAAAATATGAGTTCACAATAGTGATGAAAACATATCGGATATTAGCTATTTCCATATTCGTATTTGCTTCATCTATATTGAATGTGAATACTGATTCAAATATAAATAAGATATGAATTTAGGGAACCATATCATCATATAATCTGATATGAATTTGGATTGAATATTCATTTTATTCATTTAATATGATTGGATCGAATAAAGAGAGAACATGAATACTGATCTAATTAAGATTAGATAAAAATATGATAAAACAAAGATAAAATATGATTTTGAGTCGAATTATTATTAAGTATATGGTGATTTAAAAATCACATTAAAATAAAATATAATACCTTGATAAAATTATTTAGGTAATCAGTTTAAGTTATAATCACAAAGGGTTTGCTCCATAGATACAATCATCGAGAGGCTGAAGCTAGACTCAAAAAAAATCGAGAGGCTGAAGCCTAAATGAAGTTTGTCCTATTACGATTCATGTAAAGTTGTCAAGGCAGAAAAGCTTAGTAGCTGTCGGAGGTTAAGTGATGCGTTGATTTTGGTTCAGCTTAGTTATTTACTAAACACATATGTACGTACATAATCTTTTGTATTTGGATATACAAATCTGAATTCGAAACTTGTTATTGTTATCATATCCATATTTAGAATTTTTTTACAAATGATACACATTTTCGATTCATATTCGACTATTTTTAAAGTACAGATTATCCATATTCAATAGTTTTTCAATACAATATTTAATTAGTTATATTCATATCCATTTTCATCCATAGTTCACAATCATTCATCTGGTCTCCTCCTAAAAGAAGGAAATAACAACTATAACCAATGTTTTTGATCTTATACAGGATTGCCACGCGGACTATGAGGCAGATCTGTACCTAGAGGATCCCTAAACTGGCCAAGGTTTTGTGGTTATTGGGGAGAGAAAAGGCATGTCGACAACTGCACGAAGGGTCAGATTATGCCAGGGCCATGATGATTTATGTCGATTATAAACATGAGGTGTCTTTGCTATCGGTCCCTGTCCCTAGGGAGAAAGTTGACATGAATTTCCTAGGAAAGGAGCGAATCCAGAGGACATTGATAGTCTTTTTTTAGCTAATCGACTTTCCAAATAGCATGACTTCTCAAGTTATTTGGACGGAGATCTATCTTGTTAGGATCAGTACAAAGAGCTCCCAATCGTTCTAGGAGTCGGCTGGGATGTCGAGGAGCGTACAAATATCCACGAAAGTTCAAGCCGTGGCAACTTTGTGGGTAATTTGGCTTGGAAGGAATAGTTTTTTTTGTTCGAGGAGAGAGATTCCGTGCTGAAAAATTATTGAACATGCCAAAATCCTTCGGGAGTTCTGGCCTTTGTAATGATGTTATTTAAGTTGTGAATATAAGTTTTTGGTGCCCGTCTTTATGGCTTTGCACCTTTTTCTTAAAAAAAAAAACAACTACAACTGATGTAACACACTAAAAGAAGTAATATAACTTTTACCTATTGGGAACAGATTCCCCGTATAAATTGAAATGCGGAAAAATAACCAAAGTCGATAAGTGGATCATGCACACAACGAGAAAATATCTCAACCACAAAAAAATCAACCACAGATGCACGGATAATTTTTAACGTGGAAAACCCTCAATGTAAGGGTTTATCGCAACCCAAAACCAAGCACTATAATCGAAATAATCTCTCGTGAGGGGTTTACAAAAGACCGGTCCTCAATATGGTGCAATAAATCACCATACAGTGGAGAATAATAGAGGAGAAATATTACCCAATGGTAAATCCATCGTCAAACTATAAGCAAGAGTGCTGGAGAACTGCTCTAAAGATCAGTCCCTCCAAACTCCGCGACAGCCACGAACTTTCTTTCCTCTTCTTCTCTGTTATTTCTTTCTTGTACAAGGAGAGTTGCTTGTGTTGGAATGATCCTGGTATGCACCCCATAACCCCTATTAATACTCCATGGAGATGAGCAAATAAGGAAACCTAGACTCCTACTTCCAATAGGATTAGAAAAAGATAAACCCCTAAAAGGTAATTGATCTCCTTCTCTCATCAATAATTGATTTTTCCTTTTCCAAATAGGACTACTGATGTCCTATATATATGTAATAGGTTCTCACAAGCACGGAAGGAAATATCGATATCGATATCGTTTCGATATCGTGTCGCTATCGATATATCGCCGATATATCGCCGATATATCGCTATATTCAGGAATCTTTTTGAAGAAAATGCCTGAAATCGGATATATCGATATATTGATTTCGACATGTCGATATCGATATATCGACGATATATCGCCGACATGACCTTCCATGCTCACAAGGAGGGGAACCCATCCAACATTACCTACATTGCAGAACGCGCTTTTCATTGATCCCAACTTATTTATAATGCTCAAATCGTTCAGATGAACGACCACCACGGGGTTCTCACTCATCTTCAGATTAAAAACTTCTTCATCAAATATACTTTATTTAACGTGGATGGCTTCTTGTACGTACTTCTTTCCTATGGCTTTGAAGAGGTTGATATTTGTTGCTGCTATTCTGTCATTTTATGGCAGCCCGAGTCAATCATTTGAGATAACGTAGACAAAATTGACCGTGTGGGAAAATTTCTGTTGGCACTCCAACTTAATGTCAAAAACGTGTGGTATTTTAACGGGTTGGGATAAGACAAAATTGACCGTGGAATTAGTAAGTGACCATGATTTTTTCAAGATTTTGTACTTTACTGTGACACATGGAAACACAAAGGTTTGTGTCCTCAATGTTTATGATCCGCCTACCGATACTTTAAAAACTGACTTTATCAGGTCACTCGAAACCTTACAATTGCAAGATATTCCGACTGTGATGCTCGGTGATTTTAATCTACTCAGACTTCGGCAAGACAGACTCTCCAAAAAACCCCTAAACCGATATGATAAACTGTTCGATGCTTGGATCAACTCCAGGGCTCTTATTGATCTAAAAGAAAAGAGCACCACTTTCACTTGGTCTGGATCTTCCGATTGTTCATCATGGTCCATTCTTGATAGAATTCTACTGAATCAAAAGTACTTCGTTAGTTTTCCTAAATGCTCGGTAAAAAGACTACCAAAAACTTACTCTGACCACAATCCCCTTTTGCTTTCGTGCAGGTCTTTCAACAAGGGAAACCGAATTTTTAGAATAGATCCTTCTGGATTCAGCGACCATCTTTTTACTCTTTAGTTGAAAATTGTTGGGCGAGATGCTTCCTCTCTGACAACCCTTTCCATAAATGGTCCACAAAAATTAAAGACCTGAGAAAATTACTCAAAGTTTGGAAGCGGGAGATGATACCTGACATAAACCAGGAAATCAGAGACATAGAGGAAAGAAATTTGCAACTTAGAGCTTTTGTTAGGCAAAGGGGATCTATCAGTTAAAAAATCAAGGACAATTACAGGAAGCTTCTTTCCCTAAGAGATGATGAACACATGATTTGGCAACAAAGAGCAAAGGTCAAATACATCTTGGAAGGGAATGAAAATACAAAATTTCTAACGTCCATTGCGTCAGCAAAAACTTCAAAAAATTTCATTTACACCTAGCGGAATAATGATGGCATTCTTGTACAGGATAACGACAAGATGTGTGGGGTGATTATGGATTTCTACACAAAATTATTCGAGGACCGCAACAAGGATAAGTCAAATTGTGCGATTCCTTCCTCTCTTACAAAAAAGTTCGAGGACCACTCAATCTTTACTAATCATTTTACTCTTCCAGAGATCGAAAAGACGATCGCTGGTTTCAAAAACAACAAGGCACCGGGTCCGGATGATTTATCGATTGAGTTTATCAAGAAATGCTGGCCTTTACTAAAAAATGACTTCATGGATCTTGTGAAGGATCTTCATAACGAAAATTTCTTGGGGAGGAATCTACGTCACCTCAACAACACTATTGTGTCCTTGATCTTCAAGAAGGGTGATCCTTTTGAAATTGAATATTTTAGACCGATCAGCCTGATAAATATGCCTATTTGTATCATCTCTAAAGCTATTGCCAACAGGTGGGCCCCTTTCCTGGATGAAAACATCCCCCCTTCTCAATGTGCTTTCTTGAAAAAAAGATCTGCGAGTGATGCTTTTGTGGTTGCAACTGCGATAACAAATGATTGGGATCGTAGGGGTAAAAGAGCCCTCATTCTAAAAATAGATTTCCGTAAGGCTTTTGACACACTACGGTGGCCATTCAATCTTAATACTCTTAGGGCGACAAATTACCCAGCCATCTTTATAAATTGGATTAAGGCGCTTTTGGAAACTACTGGTATCTCCTTCAAAGTGAATGGGAATTCTGCAGGTTTCTTTCATCCGGAAAGAGGGGTTCGTCAAGGTGACCCTTTATCCCCGTTTCTTTTTATTCACTCCCTCTCGGTTCTGGATGCAATGTTGACAAAATTATCCGATCGGGGAAAATGTAGAGGCTTCTCTAGGAAAGGGATGGAAACAATGATCACCAACATACAATTTGCGGATGATCTACTTATCTTCTTAGAATTCGATTTAGAGGATTTAAAAAATGTGCTCTCCACTATCAAGCTGTTCTGCCATATCTCCGGCCTTGAAATAAATCACACAAAATCTTCTTTTTTTGGTCTGAACATCTCCCAAGCCGAGATTTCATATTGTCAACAAATTTTAGGATGGAAGTTGGGAACCTTTCCTTTGGAATATTTGGGCTTTCCCCTACCAAAGAAAAGACTGACCTCCAATGATTGGGCTTCCCTGGTTGGTAAATTCGCCTCCAAATTACAGGCTTGGAAGGCAAAGGTGCTTTCTCTTCCTGCTAGAATAACCTTATTAAACTCCTCCCTTACTCCGGTTATTACTCATATCATGTCTTGCTTCAAACTCCCGGAGGGAGTTATTCGTAAAATTGACAAAATTAGACGTAAATTCCTTTGGTCTGGAAATTCCTCCACTACTCGTCTGTCCAAGGTGGCTTGGGGTAAGTTGACTCGACCCACTGCAAATGATGGGTGGGGCATATTAAATCTTTCCCTATTCAATAACGCTCTTCTTACCAAACATGCTATAGATATCATTGATTTTAAAAGACATTGGGTGTCAAAATTGATTAGTGCAACTCATTTTAGGGGAGGGCCTATTACCTTTCTTGAAAAAGCGCAACGATCACACTCTCTAATTTGGAAGAACATTAATGGTTCTACCTTGCTACAACCAATTTTACAAAAAAAATTGGGTAATGGCGCTTACTCATCTCTATGGAATGACAAGCTGAATGGTTTTAATCCAATCCTTAAAACTCATCGAGCTTTATGCTCTTTTGTTAAAAACAAAGCCATCTCGGTTGAAAGGGGGCTACAAAATTGGAGAGCACGCTTCAACTGGTTTAAAGCTTTGAAATTAACCCTTCCTTTAGGCCTCTGGAGTAGAGCAAATGAAATTCAGCAATTTTTGGATCGTGTTGATGGTGATTTAGTTCATAACGAAAATGACTTCACGATCTATCCGACTTGGCCACCTAAACGGAAAATGTCAGTAACGAAAAACTTATATACGATCATGGGGGATGGTGGGATTATATCAATCGTTGCAAAATTTTTTAGGAGAAAATCGTTGGATCCTAGAGTTTACTACTTCATTTGGCTTTTGGCCCACAAAAAAATACTCACGCAGGATCACTGATGAATCTCGGATTCACCATTCTAAGTCTCATTAATTAAGCTCAAGTCCCTCAAAATCAACTGCATTTCTGCATTTATTTCGCATAATTAGCATTCAGGCATGATTTCATAAGAATTGCATTTTAGCGTTAATTTCTGCATATTTTAAGAAGCCAAAAATCCAAGCCCAAATTGACCTGTAAATAGCTTAACTTCCCCTATTTTTAACTCCTTCATGCTAACACCGCATACCACAAACTCACCTCTATTGTGTACACATCACTCACAAGAATAAATAAAAAATACAAAAAATAATTAACCCTGATAAGTGGACCAAAAACCCAAACCCTAGTTTCAGGATTTTCGGACTCAAAGCCACATATCTGCCCCATCCAATGTCCGATTTGATCCTACTCACTTTTGAACTAATGCACATTCAATTACCTTCAAAACAAGACCAAGTTCAAGTGAATCGGAGCTCGTATGTGAATGTTAGGTTTTGGGCCTCTTTTGTACATTGTATATTTTTGCGGCTTTTTGACCGATGTTTTATGTAAATATTTTCTTTATTAATAAAAATCCAAAAAAATTAGATTAAGGTCTCTTTTATTTATCTTTGAGTTTTCCGTATTTTCCGATTTTTTATCTTGTTTAAAAATGACAAAAAAAAGAAAACCCAAAAATCAAGGTATTCTATGTACATGGGATACCCCAAAAATTCACTTTTCACATTTGACTAAATTTGGCTTTGATGTCTTCATGAAAGTTGTAGATCTCGTCAAGACGAGCATTTTTCCTGAAGGAACTTTTTCGATCCGAGGTAATTTGATATTTCTTTTTGATTTTATAAAGGGTTTTATTGTCGAATTTTCTGGTGCTGACACGTGGCAGCCCCAGAGGCCGCCACGTGTCAGTGTTTTTTAGCCTTTATTTTTATCATTTTTTATTTAAAAAAATTTTAAAAAAATTAAATAATAAAAAAATATATAAACGACGCACGTGCGTCGCACGTGCCTCGTCCCATCCTCCTCTCATCGCCACGTGTCGCTTTTTCGGCCGTTCGATCTCGGCCGATCGAACGGCCTGGAGCCCATCGTCTTCCCCAACAGAGCCACCCCGACTTCTCCGCAATCTTCGCAACCGCCGCCACCGCAACACCCCTTTGCGGCTTTCGCCAATGAACCTCCGCTAATCTCATCGTCGACCCCCCTTCTATCTCGCACCTGCCGATCGTTCACCCTCGCCTATTTAAAACCCTCGCCGCCCCCTTTCTCAGATCATCCGCCGATGGCCCTAAACTATGTGACCTCCGGTGGTGACAGTCCGGAGAATCACCACTCGCGGCGAGATCAAAGGCTCGCGGGCCTTGCTGCAGCGCAGTCCCGGCGACCACTGCTCTTGCTCCGGTCCTTGACCGTGGAGCCCTCGACGACATCTCCGCCGCTACTTCATCAACATCATCCGCCTGGAGCTCCTTGGGCCGGCCAACATCGTCAACAACGCCTCCGCCTTGGCCTTCGCTCCACCAGCAACCTTCTCCGACTTCATCAAGTTTCCCCGCTGCTCCATCCACGCCACGCCCAACCACCGCAGGAGGCGGTGGTTCTCCAGCTGCGCCGCCACCCTACCGGCCTTGCCTCGCCCCCCTCCGCCGTTGAAGCCACCGGGCGTGACGCCCGAGACCTCCCCACGCACGTGCGAGGCACGTGCGTCCCGGGGAGGGACGCCAGGCTGACGTCAGCCCAGGTCACGTGCTTTGCACGTGACCGTGGGTAATCTACATCCACGCCCCCGGAGCTCTGCGGATTTGCGCTTCAATCCCCGCCTCCAGAGCACGTGCCCCTTGGGAAAATTGCATATTCGCCCCTCATTTTATAGGTAATTAACAGTAGGCCCCCCTGCATTATTTTTTATTTATTCTATTTGCATCCGTACCCCTATCTTTGTCATCTATTATAGACCTCTACATTACATCATTTTATTTATTTAAATATTGCATTTTGTTCATCTTTTAATTCTCTACATTTTGACATGTCATGGACATTTTTGTGATGACCAATTGATTAATAATTAATTATTCTGTGGAAATTACTATATTTTTCCCAGTCTGTGCTCTTCAAATTTTATTTAATTAACCATTGCTCTAAAAATCTCCGAAAAATCATACATTTTAGAGATTAATTTGATTAATATTGTGCCCAAAAATCTTTGCAATTGCATGCATATTTTACTCTGTAAAAATCATTTTGCATATTTTATTGTTTAATTTTTAATAGGTATTAGACCCCACATTTTCAAGGTTTAGGATTTTTTTAGGATCCATCACCTAGTGATAGATTTTAGATAATTTTATTTCTCGAAAATAAATAGGTATAATATTTATTATAATTAAATATTGAAAATCATTCTGTTTGCATTTAAAAATTCAAAAAAAATTCACATTGCATCAGAAAATTCCAAAAAAATTACATAATACTCATTTCATCATATTTTACATCTCGGCCAAGTTTCGTATTTTTCGGACATCGTTTGATTGAAATTTACATTTTAGTCCCTAAAATAGGCCGAAATTGCATTTTGCACCCTCTATTGCATTGAAAAATTCCAAAAAAAAGACCGCCTTGAAAACCAAACTAAAAATTGGATAGACACAACTCTAGGTTGTTCCTTTGCCTCCTTGTGATCGACCTTGGGACTTGCCCAAGTAAAATAAACATAAAAACCACTTGATTGAAATTGAATAAAATTTGTGGTTATTTCTTGACTGTTTCCGATTGCCGCCTACAACGCACGACACATCATTAGTACCACGCACTTCACGATAAAAACACATTCTTAACGCGGCTTTTTGCGGACTCGTCAGATGGCGCCGTTGCCGGGGAGGCAAACGACTTAGTTTTTTGTTTTGAAAATTTTTTGTCCGGTTTTCCGAATTCAGGTAGTCTGACCCCCGAATCTTTCACTGTAAATCCCATTTTATTGCTTGTATTTATTTTCCAGCATTTATTTCATTTATTTTTTTTATTTTCTGAGTCATTCTCTCACATTCTCTCTCTTATTTTTCTTGTGAGGTACCCGGCGCACGTGGAGCGGTTTTTCAAGGACGACGCATCTTCACCGACACCCGAAGAAACCGCAATTAAATTAAGATCGAGTCGAGTCGTGAGAGAGCGTAGAGTCTAGGTTTTTAATTTCTGCACTTTTAATTTCTGCTCATTTATAGCGGTGTCCGTTTGGACTCTCGCGTGTGTAAAAAGACTCTGAACTCTATTTGTGGTGTGTCGTGGCCTACTTCACTCTCCGGAGTGGGTGGGGCCCGACTTGAGTGGCGATTAGGATAGACCTGCACATACGGCTCTTAGAGCATTTTATTTTTGATTGTGCTCGTAGGATCTTAAGCCACACTACACTTTAACTGAGACGCACGTAGATCGTTCAACTTAGCCAAATTTAATTCAATTCTTCCCCGCTAATAGAACTTTCTACTTAGGTGTGCTTTTCATCGGCTTGCACGCATTTAGTATAAATTTTTAAATTCTGTATTGCATCCCACATGGAGATTGCGAGGAGGCACTGTAAGTCTTCTAACTGAGCATTCATCATAGTTTTCCGCGTGCATCAGCTTTTCCCGAATTCCTCTCTCTTGTTTTATCACATAAATCTAAAGGAAATTGGGACTGGATGGTAGACGTGTATTTGTGTTCATCTAAATTCTTCAGTGATCGCCTCAATAAAATTGGGGCTGCTAAATAAAGCCGATCTAAAAAAAATCCATAAAATCAAGAATTTCTGTGGGAGAGCAACCCCGACATTGTTTGATTTTATCTTGCAGCGAGGAGAGAGACGCACACTAGGATAGAGCCCAGCTCCAAACCTAACATCTCGTTTAAACGGCTTGCAAGATTGAATTTATCACCAACTAAAATTGAAAAGATAATAGCCGAACTCTTACGGCTTCATTGTGTGAGTTGGTGAACCCGGGGTTTGAATTGTATTTGCAGTAGTGTGCGTGAACCGATTTCAAGATCAATAGCCGCACATTCGATAAAAATTCTCTTGACTATCCCGTGCAATCATCTCTTCCCTCTCTTGATTTGAACCTCATAATGGAACTCTTGTCCAAAAACTCTCGCAGATCCAACCCCCCATTCCTCCCAAAAATGACGGAACACCCATTGGAACTATACTATGAAAATGAATTTGTTTCGGTTAGGCCCAAATCAACTCAATCCCCTTATTTCAATAATCCTCCAACATTTGCGGGAGGCTTTCACTCGCAGATAAATTCAACCTCCTCATTAAATTTCTATTCGAACAATCCAACCGTAAATGACCACCTACCATCTTGGACCGAATCGTCTTATTCTCAATTTCTCGCCAATGAAACTTTTCAAGATCAAAATCCCTTCAAACCTCATGACTGGCAGAGAAACCAAACTCAGATGGATAGATATGCACTGAATAATCATCGACATTGGATTGACCATGATAGACCCCTCGTCAGACATGATACTCATACAGAGGAGTGGACTGACCGCTTAGAAACACATAAACCCTGTATGTTGACTCCACAATATTCAAGTCCGACCCAACAACGACACATGTCTGAACCATATGAGCAGCCTCCTTCCATTATTTTTGAAGAGAAATTTTCAGAAAATAATGATCATATTTCGGATATTCCAAGAAACTCTCCTCTCAGTAAAAAGGGAAAAATGGAAGAGGAAATTATCGAACATACACCTACTGCTCTCATAATTAATCATGAACCGAATCTTGAGGAGGATATTTCGAGGATAAATAAGAAATTCAATTCAATAGAGGAGAGATTTCAAAAATTTACCGATCGATTCATCGCATTCTATGGTGGCTCGGATAGTACAATGAATGAGAAAATAACTGGATCTGAGATTGAAAATTCTGAGGATATTCAGGGACCTATGGATAATTCTGAAAATGATTATGCTGCTGACCTTCACCCTGAACACCAGAGCCCCTCTTCGTCTGAAGAACACCCCACACCCCCACACCACCCAGAAAATACCAAAAAAATGGAAATATTTGAAAACCACAAAAAATTGAAAATTCAGAAAATTTCATAAAAATTAAAACTGAAGATGATCTGCGAAATTTGGATCCGACTATACGGGAAGCACTGGAGAAACGCTTGATATTTGAACTTCCCTTTATCCAGGCCATTGAACACTTCCCCGACCTTAAAAGATTTATAACAGATAAATTAATGAACAAAAAGTCGGGTAGGATACGAACAAAGACCGAAAGACATATCTTGTCAATGGCCTCCTCCTTGGTGTTGAGGAGAAAAACCAAGAGCCGCATAGTGAAGCGGTTGCCCAGATTTGACTGTGAAATCAAAGACACAATTTTTACCCATGCTCGGATTGATGACGGTTCACCGATTAATATCCTCCCGACCTCGGTATTTCACGAACTCAAACTCGGACCAATTCGGAAGATACGAGAGATTGTCCAATTGGCAGACCGATCGATAAAAAGGCCGAGAGGAACCATTTCTGTCATCATGAAATTCCAAGGTGCTCCGCTCAAGATAGAATTCACGATCATTGATATTGAGCATCAAGGAGAATTTACCCAGTCTCCAATCATTCTCGGAAAACCATTCTTGGTATTGGCCAAGGCGAGTATCGATTGTGAGACTCGGGAAATCAATTTCACAGCATTGGAAGCACTTAAATCTGACCCTATCTTTGAGGAACCACGATCTTCTGAGGCAGCCCACGAAGTCCCCAACAACCGTAACCATGAAACGGTAGAAGAGCCCTACCCTGCAGCCAGACCTGAGATAGCGGTTGTTGATGAGACTATTGGTTTAGAAAATCTCCCCCCCTGATCCATTCCTAGCCGCTATGACCATGGACAACCATGTATATGAATCATATGATCCGGAGACTTATGCATGGGCACACCCTGGGTCAACCTACTCTGACTACATGGATTACATCAACTCGACTCAGGAATGCACCAACATCGAATCAATGGAGAAAGAACATGCAGAGACTCTCCCCAATATTCAAATCCCCGAGGATCTCAAAATAGACAAATCTTTCTACTACGATCCTGAGACATATGCATGGTCACACCCTGGAGCAACATTCTCTGAATATCTTGACCAAATCATCCCAAATCGAGAGTGCTCAAACATTCAGGAGAATAAGAACAAGCCCGCATACCAAGCACCAACCAAGGAAAATTCAAATGGCTATTCATCTGGATACTCAAGTGAACCGACACCTTCACGACAAAATAAAAAGAGAGTCACCTTTGACCTTTCGGAAGAGGAATCAGTTGATGATCCCTCATCAGGTCCGGAAAAGATGGTTTACATGAGTGAAGTCTGTTCGGCAGCCCTAAAGCCATATCTTCGTAAGGATCCAAAATTCAATCCGCGTTGGACAACTCCCGTTCCTAACTACTACTCATCTAAAGCTGATGCTCCTGCATTCTTCAAGTACACTGGAATTCTTTCGTATGAGCTGACTGAGATCGGTGCTTCTGAGTATTCATCTGAGGACAAACAGATTGACCCCAAGAAGGAACGAATTCTGAGGAAACAACTGAAGAAACAAAAAGACCAGAACACTTGGAGTATGTCTACTTTCATTTACTACTCCTCTGAGGATAACTCTGATGATGAATATCTTTCATCTGACTCAAACACTTCATCTATTATCCATCATGATTTTTCTAAGGATGACACTGATCAGAGTTGGGAATCATATGCCTCATCGCCGACTCATCACTACAATCTCCCACCACAGGCTCACAAAAAGATCAGCCGAAAACCGCCTTAATCATCGGCTAACTACCCTCCCTCCCGATCACATCGGTCTCCTTGTGCAGCTTCTTCCTCTACTTAGACCAAGGCCTAAGTATGGGGGGGGGGGGCGATGCCATCTGTATATATCATTCTTCTCCTGACTCCTAATTGCTCCATTTTCACCCTTCTTCCATACTTAGGCTGTCCACAGCCTAAGTATAGGGGGAACCATCATCCACCTGTATATACTCTCTTCATTCACCTATCACGACCGCTTCAATTTTTCTTTTAATTTTTTTTAACTCCCTTACGCTTAGCCCGAGCTATGTCTTTCGCTTCTTGTGCTCTGAGGACACAGCACTCGCTAAGTATAGGGGGGTCTGTTTATATACTTTGTATATATTTTACCCATATCTCGTACTTTTGCGTAAGTCTATATGTATTTACAGGGTGGGTACTAACATCCTCAAAAAAAAAGAGAGAGAAAGAAAGAAAAGAAGGCTTCTTATTCCATTTTCTGCATTAAAAAAAACCCTTGCATAAAAAATATATATATGTGTGTGTGTCTGCATTGCACACACCTGCACTTCATCCAACATCACATGCATTTGCATCTGTGAAAAGTCATTGGGTTCTGAACCAAGTTATGAACAGAAACCGAGAGTGGTCTAGGCTTTACCTTAATCCACCTAATTTTCAGAGGAACTTCACCGAGAAAGAGGATTTTAAGAGCTTCAGGTCTTTTTGACTTAATTCCTTAAGTTCCACATAACAGTGTACAGCGTTTGACTCTTAGTGTCTAACCTGGTCTCTTCATTCTGGGTACAACTCTGGAATAGGGAATTAATTCGCACTCTCGCACTATGCACTTAGCTCAACCCAAACGGGATGTTGGAAGACTGTGTGAGTCTCTTGTCTGGTAGCGTGGAAATCTAAAGACCGGAGTACGGGTTGAAATAAAGCTTCGGAAAAGGGATGGACGGCTGGGCACAATTTTTTCTAAGACCCCAAAAAATGTACGGAACAAAAAGATTCTATATCCGTAGGGGCACAACAAGATCCAAGCAGAACCACCAAAAATTCCAAATACAAAGAAGCATTCTACCAAATAAAAATCCGACCAAAAAGGTCCAAGCTTCCAGAACCTGCAGATCTTGGTGGAGACTCGGCTACACTGGCCATCTTCACTAGGAGAGGTGACTACATTGACCACCCTCCAGTTCTTTTCTCTTTCTTCTATCTTCTCCCTCATTCGATTGTGAACACAACACGACAGACCTTAGAAGGAAATACCTGACTCCCCGAGGACGAGTTACTGGAAAGAAGAGGAGCATGGTAGTCTGGCATTCTGAATGGGAAGAGCTAAAACCCTTCACACACAAGAGTCGGTTATTCAATGTTCATAGGGTATACTTTGGGAAGAGGATTGATCTAAGATGACTTCTGAGCCAAAACTGTGACAATGATGTGTAGAACTTGAGGGCTGTTGATTTTAAAATTCTAAGTCTCACAGAAGTTCCGACACATTATTAATCCAAAGGTCGAGTTTAGTCTCACTTTCACCTTCAGTTCATGGTCTTGGTATGGAACCCAGTCTCATTTCACTTCATGGCATTTCTTTTTGATGTTCAGGGACGAGCATGGTTTAAGTATAGGGGGATGATGAATCTCGGATTCACCATTCTAAGTCTCATTAATTAAGCTCAATTCCCTCAAAATCAACTGCATTTCTGCATTTATTTCGCATAATTAGCATTCAAGCATGATTTCATAAGAATTGCATTTTAGCATTAATTTCTGCATATTTTAAGAAGCCAAAAATCCAAGCCCAAATTGACCTGTAAATAGCTTAACTTCCCCTATTTTTAACTCCTTCATGCTAACACCGCATACCACAAACTCACCTCCATTGTGTACACATCACTCTCAAGAATAAATAAAAAAATACAAAAAATAATTAACCCTGATAAGTGGACCAAAAACCCAAACCCTAGTTTCAGGATTTTCGGACTCAAAGCCACATATCTGCCCCATCCAGTGTCCGATTTGATCCTACTCACTTTTTAACTAATGCACATTCAATTACCTTCAAAACAAGACCAAGTTCAAGTGAATCGGAGCTCGTATGTGAAAGTTGGGTTTTGGGCCTCTTTTGTACATTGTATATTTTTGCGGCTTTTTGACCGATGTTTTATGTAAATATTTTCTTTATTAATAAAAATCCAAAAAAATTAGATTAAGGTCTCTTTTATTTATCTTTGAGTTTTCCGTATTTTCCTGTTTTTTATCTTGTTTAAAAATGACAAAAAAATAGAAAACCCAAAAATCAAGGTATTCTATGTACATGGGATACCCCAAAAATTCACTTTTCACATTTGACTGAATTTGGCTTTGATGTCTTCATGAAAGTTGTAGATCTCATCGAGACGAGCATTTTTTGCGAAGGAACTTTTTCGATCCGAGGTCATTTGATATTTCTTTTTGATTTTATAAAGGGTTTTATTGTCGAATTTTCTGGTGCTGACACGTGGCAGCCCCAGAGGCCGCCACGTGTCAGCATTTTTTAGCCTTTATTTTTATCATTTTTTATTAAAAAAATTATTAAAAAAATAAATAATAAAAAAATATATAAACGACGCACATGCGTCGCACGTGCCTCCCAGGCACGTGCTCCGCACGTGCCTCGTCCCATCCTCCTCTCATCGCCACGGGTCGCTTTTTCGGCCGTTCGATCTCGGCCGATCGAACGGCCTGGAGCCCATCGTCTTCCCCAACATAGCCACCCTGACTTCTCCGCAATCTTCGCAACCGCCGCCACCGCAATACCCCTCCGCGGCTTTCGCCAACGAACCTCCGCTAATCTCATCACCGACCCCCCTTCTATCTCGCACCTGCCGATCGTTTGCCCTCGCCTATTTAAAACCCTCGCCGCCCCCTTTCTCAGATCATCCGCCGATGTCCCTAAACTAAGTGACCTCCGGTGGTGACAGCCCGGAGAATCACCACTCGCGGTGAGATCCAAGGCTCGCGGGCCTTCCTGTAGCGCAGTCCCGGTGACCACTGCTCTTGCTCCGGTCCTTGACCGTGGAGCCCTCGACGACATCTCCGCCGCTACTTCATCAACATCATCCGCCTGGAGCTCCTTGGGCCGGCCAACATCGTCAACACCGCCTCCGCCTTGGCCTTCGCTCCACCAGCCACCTTCTCCGACTTCATCAAGTTTCCCCGCTGCTCCATCCACGCCACGCCCAACCACCGCCGGAGGCGGTGGTTCTCCAGCTGCGCCGCCACCCTGCCGGCCTTGCCTCGCCCCCCTCCGCCGCTGAAGCCACCGGGCGTGACGCCCGAGACCTCCCCACGCACGTGCAAGGCACGTGCGTCCCGGGGAGGGACGTTAGGCTGACGTCAGCCCAGGTCACGTCCTTTGCACGTGACCGCGGGTAATTTACATCCACGCCCTTGGAGCTCTGCGGATTTGCGCTTCAATCCCCGCCTCCAGAGGGCACGTGCTTTGCACGTGCTCCTTGGGAAAATTGCATATTCGCCCCTCATTTTATAGGTAATTAACAGTAGGCCCCCCTGCATTATTTTTTATTTATTCTGTTTGCATCTGTACCCCTGTCTTTGTCATCCATTATAGACCTCTACATTACATCATTTTGTTTATTTAAATATAGCATTTTGTTCATCTTTTAATTCTCTACATTTTGACATGTCATGGACATTTTTGTGATGACCGGTTGATTAATAATTAATTATTCTGTGGAAATTACTATATTTTGCCCAGTCTGTGCTCTTCAAATTTTATTTAATTAACCATTGCTCTAAAAATCTCCGAAAAATCACACATTGTAGAGATTAATTTGATTAACATTGTGCCCAAAAATCTTTGCAATTGCATGCATATTTTACTCTGTAAAAATCATTTTGCATATTTCATTGTTTAATTTTTAATAGGTATTAGACCCCACATTTTCAAGGTTTAGGATTTTTCTAGGATCCATCACCTAGTGATAGATTTTAGATAATTTTATTTCTCGAAAATAAATAGGTTTAATATTTATTATAATTAAACATTGAAAATCATTCTGTTTGCATTTAAAAATTCATAAAAAAAATTCATATTGCATCAGAAAATTCCAAAAAAATTACATAATACTCATTTCATCATATTTTACATCTCGGCCAAGTTTCGTATTTTTCGGACATCGTTTGATTGAAATTTACATTTTAGTCCCTAAAATAGGCCGAAATTGCATTTTGCACCCTCTATTGCATTGAAAAATTCCAAAAAAAAGACCGCCTTGAAAACCGAACTAAAAATTGGATAGACACAACTCTAGGTTGTTCCTTTGCCTCCTTGTGATCGACCTTGGGACTTGCTCAAGTAAAATAAACATAAAAACCACTTGATTGAAATTGAATAAAATTTGTGGTTATTTCTTGACTGTTTCCGATTGCCGCCTACAACGCACGACACATCATTAGTACCACGCACTTCACGATAAAAACACATTCTTAACACGGCTTTTTGCGGACTCGTCAATCACCTCGGGAGATTGAAAATCCATTCAGTCAACAGATGCTGTTGTAAGTAGGATTACCAGTGCATATATTAAACAGTAAATTATCGGATCCAAATGAGTTAACAGAGAAACAATACTGAATAAAATCATATTAATCGTATGTTTCCCAATCATTATCCGATTATACAATGCAAACATGAATCGATTAATAGAACAGAAACATAAATAACACGGGCATGATCCAGAAAGGGTAAAGCAATAAACATATTGCGGCAACCAAAATAAAATAAAGATCAGTTTAGAAATCACCGAAGCGTCCATGAAATGGACTGTCCTTAGAGAAGATATCGCCCCCACAATACCGGTGCGTAGGGTACTGGCGATCTGCTCCCAGGATACGACGGTTCACGATCGTCGTCGGCGCACACCAACGGGATCGTCCTCGATTGTACCTCAGAGAACTGCAGCCGAGAGAGGAGGAAGAAAACGTTCGTCCGTGAAAGGAAGAACCAGAGAGAGACGGCGTGAGAGAGGTTTTTCTTGCGAGTGAAGAAAAACCGCGTCGGGTGAGGATATATATAGAGGAGGCTCGCGTGCCCTAGCGCGCGGTATCCTTTGGTTTCCAAAAACGCCTCCCGAAATCGCAGCCGTTTTGGATCCCAAAATCGCACCCATAATGGTGAGTTGAATTCCCATTTAAGTCGACTTACCAAATTAATCGTGTGATTAATTTAATCGACTTATCAAATGAAACCCGCAGCAAAAGTATCGAGATCCGAATTGACTCTCCCGAGCCCGAGCCCGAGCCCGAGCCGGAGACGGAGACGGAGCGGAGCGGAGCGCGCGCGCGCGCACGTGTGTGGTCCTCCATTCCTCCTCTCTACTATTGCTACAAGAGCTTGGGGTGTGGACTCATATATATGTCCACCAAAAGTTTAGATCTCCAAGGTATGGTACTAAACTTCCACCCAAACTCAACCATGTTTCAAATTTGGGAATTCCCACTTTCCCTCCAAACCATTTGGTTTCCCAATTGAAACCAAATCAATACCAAATTGTACTTAATAAGTTTTTCAATTAAAACCTATATAAACAATGTTAATACAACAATCCCCCACGAATTCACCAATTTGAAAAAGAGATTCAAAAAGATTCAAGAGACTTCTTTCGGCTGCCCATACTTTGCTTTCAGTAAAGGTACCTTCGGTTTGAACCTCTACCTGAGTTTACTACTTTCACTTTAACAGGAACGAAGTGAACTACGTCTTGAACTTCAGACCTTGGTGTTAAAGTATACGGTAGAAACAACAAAGCGTTGTTCTTGGTACAGTCTTCAGGGTTGGTGCTCTTAAAGGCCATGCACCCTTATCCTGTTTCATGAGTGTGTTCAGGAAAGACCCTCTTCCTTTAACTGCGGCCCACAGTAACACTCACATAGGTGGCGTTCTCCAAGGATGCACTGCTAACATCCTGCCCAAAGGCTTGAACCCATTCAGAGCCTACGCTCTTCCTAAACTTGCAGCTTAAATGGCACTCAGGCTTCCAGGGATAAGACACTCATGCTTACGCATTAAACTTAGAGTGCCAACCAGTTCTCCAAAACAGCTTGTTATTACCACATTGAACCTACTTTGTGGGATCTCCACTCAGATAGGTTGGGTTGCTACTGTAGAGGAACTACCAATGGGTCTCAGTCCCATCCCAAGCCTAGACTTTAGGACTAAAGATCTATCAAGTCCCTTAGTCAACAGATCTGCCGTGTTGTCTTTGGATCCAACAAAATCCACAGCCAACACTCCTCGAGACACCAAATCCCTTAACGTCTTAAGTCTGATTTGTATGTGTCTCCTTGTTTTCTGGTTGAACTTTGAACTCTTGATCTTGGCAATTGTGGTCATATTATCACAATGTACCGAGATCGCAGGAACAGGCTGACCTACCATGGGAATTTCAGACAGAAGTTCCCTTAGCCATTCAGCCTCAATTCCACTGGTGTCCAAAGCATACAGCTCGGCCTCAAAAGTGGATCGAGCTAGAATGGTCTGCTTTACAGACCTTCAGGAGACTGCACCGCCTCCAAGGGTAAATACATACCCTGTAACACCATTACTCCCAGACTCCTCTATTTTCCCTATCCAGCTTGCATCACTGTATCCTTCTAGTACAGATGGATGTCTACCATAATGCAAACTAAGGGAAATAGTTCCCTTCAAGTACTTCAGTACTCGATCCAGAGCCTCCCAGTGAGTACGGTCAGGACAGCTAGTGTATCTACTCAGCTTTGCAACCGAGAATGAAATATCAGGTCCCGTACAATTTGCAAGATACATTAAACTTCCTATCACTTGTGAATACCTCAGCTGGGCTACATGTACTCCACTTTTATTCTTAAACAGCGTTTTGGATGAATCAAAAGGAGTGCTTACAGCTTTGCAATCTTGATATTCAAATTTCTCAAGTACTTTCTCAACATAGTGAGATTGAGAAATTACAATCCCATCAACTGACCTTGTCAGTTTGAGACCCAAGATCACATCAGCAACACCCATGTCCTTCATCTCAAACTTGCTACTCAAGAAAGCCTTAGTCTCATTAATAATCCTCATATGTGATCCAAACAACAATATGTCATCAACATATAGGCACAAGACAATACACTCATCACCTTTCACCTTGGAATAGACACACTTGTCGGATTCATGAACCTTAAAGCCACATGACAAAATAGTCTTGTCAATTTTTTCATGCCACTGCTTTGGTGCTTGTTTCAATCCGTAAAGGGATTTGACAAGCTTGCAAACCTTTCCCTCATTCCCAGGAGTCACAAGCCCATCAGGTTGATCCATATAGATCTCTTCCTCAAGATCGCCATGTAAGAAGGCAGTTTTCACATCCATCTGGTGGATAGAGAGATCATATACAGATGCCAATGCTATGAACATCCGGATTGTGGTCATCCTAGTCACAGGGGAATATGTATCAAAATAATCGATACCTTCCTTTTGCCTAAAGCCCTTGGCAACTAATCTGGCTTTGTACTTTTCAATTGATCCGTCAGGTCTAAGCTTTCTCTTAAACACCCACTTGCACCCAATAGTAGAGCACCCTTTGGGTAAATCAACCAACTCCCAACTCCCATTAGCCATAATGGAAATCATCTCAGATTTGATGGTTTTCTTCCATTGTTTTGCTTCAGATGAAGCCATGGCTTCCTTGTAACTTGGTGGATCACCCTCGATCTGGTAGACAACGAAGTCGCTACCCAGATCCTTGGCTATCCGAGGTCTTTTACTCCTCCTTGGCTCAATCTCTTCAGAAAGATTATTGGGTTCAGGTTGAGTCTCAACCCCCACATTCGATATCATTTCCACTTGATCTGGAATAGATCCTGCTGTAGAGGCGCCCTCAATGGTCAAATTCTGAGGAATTCCAGTCTTCAACGGAAAGACATCCTCAAAGAAGGTAGCATCACAGAGTTCAATAATAGTGTTGACATCTATGCCCAGTATCTCGGACCGAATTACCAAGAACCTATATGCATAGCTATTTTCCAAGTAACTTAAGAAGACCGCAACAATAGTTTTAGGACCAAGTTTATTTCTCTTATGTTCTGGGACTAAAATCTTAGCGAGACAGCCCCACACTTTGAGATATCTTAAACTCGGTTTCCTATTTCTCCAACGTTCAAAGGGACACTTTTCCATATGTCTTGGAGGCACCCTATTCAGAATATGGCAAGCCGTATTCAAGGCTTCTCCCCACATATAGGTTGGAAGTCCAGAACTCTGTAGGAGAGCATTGATCATGTCAGTTAAGGTTCTATTTTTCTGTTCTGCTATCACATTTGATTGCGGTGAATATGGGGCCGTAACTTCATGAACTATGCCAAAAGATTTGCATTGTTCATCAAATAAGTTAGAGGTATATTCACCTCCTCTATCTGACCTAAGGCGTTTAAACACTTTTCTTGTTTGTGTCTCAGCCTCATTCTTAAAGATAAGAAATTTCTCTAAGGCTTCACCCTTGGTTTTCATTAGATATACATAGCAGTATATACTGCCACCATCTATAAAGGTGATAAAGTATTTCTTATTGTCTCGGGTCAACACACCATTAAACTCACAAATATCTGTGTGCACTAGATCCAAGATCTCACTATCTCTAGAGACAGACTGAAAAGACTTCCTAGGTGTATTTGCTTGCACACAAATTTCACATTTTTGAGTTTTATTAATTGTGTGTTTAGGGATCAACTCTAAATTCATCATTCTTTTAATTGAATTTAGATTTACATGTCCCAATCTACCATGCCACAGATCACAAGATTCTAGATTATTCACAACATGAGACACAGAACTAGAACATTCAGCATTCAAAACATTCAATTCATTAATGTTTACTGAATCACATCTAATTCTAAATAACAAATCGAAATCAGCCAAATAGCCTTTACCATAAAAGACACCATGTCTCAGAATAACAACTTTATTACATTTAAAGTTTAATTCAAAACCATTTCTAACTAAGATAGAGCCAGATAACACATTCTTCTTGATGTCAGGAACATGCAGCACCCTGTGCAATGTCCAGACACGTCCAGAGGAGAACCTCAAGTTGACTTGTCCCGACCCTAGCACCCTAGCTGCAGAATCGTTCCCCATCTTCACAGTCCCACCGCTGCAGGTCTGATAAGAAGAAAACAATGTTCTGTCAGAACATATATTAACATTGGCTCCCGTATCCACGAGCCACTCATTTGGATCATGGATATGGTATAGTTCAGGTTTTACAGAGACATACCCCTCGCTAGCCCCGAGTCCCATAGTGATCATGTTCACTTGTGGACTCCCGTCTGTAGCCTTAAGTTGAGCCTTCAAGGTCGGACAGTCCTTCTTCCAATGGCCAACCTGATTACAGTGCCAGCAGGGTTTATTCTTTACCTTTTTCTGGATCTTGCCCTTTGGTTTCATTTTATTGTTATTGGGTCCCTTTCCCTTCTTATCCTTGCCCTTCGAGGTCATAAGATTAACCTTAGCCTGAATATCAACAGGAAGCACAGGTTTTTGTTTCATGTGTTCCTCCTCTATGGCAATTGCCACCATCAAGTCATCCATAAAAATTTTTCCCTTTCTGTGTTTCAAGGTCATACCGAAGTCTTCCCACGACTTTGAGAATTTTTCTATGATGCACATGACCTGAAACTTCTCTGGAAGTTTCATTTCGGCATCCTCTAAACCATGGAGCAGGAGTAAAAACTCGTGTGCCTGTTCAGAAACAGACTTCCCTTCGGCTATGGAAAACTTCAAAAATTTGGCTACGGAGTATTTCTCAATACCGAGATCTTCGGTATTATACTTCCGATCCAAGTCTTCCCATAGCCCCTTCACAGTCTGCGTGGATGAACAATATACGTCAAACAAGGTGTTGGACAAAGCCAACAAGATGCAACCATAACATATACGGTCGCGTTCCTTCCACGCAGATTGCGCCTTATGGCTATCGGGTGAGGGGTTTTCCGCCTCCGCCGTAGGACAGTCAGTTTCAAGCATCGAGATTAACCCTATGGTGGTTAACAAGATCTTCATGCGTTGTTGCCAACGCTTAAAATTCTGTCCACCGAATTTTTCAGGCATACCGGACATATCTACCCTCGATTTAAACATTGTTTCCGACATTCTAGAATCGGTTCGGGATATCTTCTCTAAGATTGTTGTAAATAGGATTACCAGTGCATATATTAAACAGTAAATTATCGGATCCAAATGAGTTAACAGAGAAACAATACCGAATAAAATCATATTAATCGTATGTTTCCCAATCATTATCCGATTATACAATGCAAACAGGAACCGATTACTCCCGAGCCGGAGCCGGAGCCGGAGCCGGAGCCGGAGCGGAGCCGGAGCGGAGCGGAGCGCGCGCGCGTGCGTGTGTGGTCCTCCATTCCTCCTCTCTACTATTGCTACAAGAGCTTGGGGTGTGGACTCATATATAAGTCCACCAAAAGTTTAGATCTCCAAGGTATGGTACTAAACTTCCACTCAAACTCAACCATGTTTCAAATTTGGGAATTCCCACTTTCCCTCCAAACCATTTGGTTTCCCAATTGAAACCAAATCAATACCAAATTGTACTTAATAGGTTTTCCAATTAAAACCTATATAAACAATGTTAATACAACAAATGCTACCTTTGTAAAAACGACCTAGAAAACTACTTTCACTTGTTTAGTGATTTGGCTTTTTCTAAAGTTCTTTTCAATGCTTCTGCTATTAGATCAACTTTTGAGACTTTCAATTCGTTATTATTAGGGAGGGGGGAAACAACTATAGCGGGTGACACTTGGCTGTGTTGGCAATTAAATTTTACAGTATGGTGGCTGATCTGGAAACAACGTTGTAAAATCGCTTTTGAGGGAGTTACGGCAGACGCAAATTTTATTATTAAAGAAGCTATCCAAATTTGCTCTGTTCGAAACGGTATAAATTTGCAGCAAAATTCTGTTATCGGGGTTGAATGAATTACTCCCTGTTAAATCACCATTTTCAGCTCCTGCTATTTCGCTAACTTTTCCCTTGGTCGGTTCTCTTTGTGTGGTTGGCTCTTGGTTTCTTGCAGGTGCCTCTACTTCGGGTGGATCTCCAAACAGGTGGATGGCTTCTTAAACTCTTTCGGCGTGTTGCATGGTGGTGATTTTTGGGTGTGGCATCTCTGCAACAACTTAAAGCTTTTTGGTGATAGCAGCTCCGCTGAGCTCCGCTGAGCTCTTAGCCTTTCGGGTTAATCTTTCCTTTTTTGTTGGGTGCGGTTTTTGGGGTTGGCGACTCTACATTGCTAGCTTATGTGCTGCTCTTCTTTGGGAACTTGGTTACTGTGGTTGTTTGATGGTAAAACCATCTGGTCTGTAACAAACTATTACTCCTTGTATGTGTTGCTTCTTACGATGAATGAACTTGAATCCTTTTCAAAAAAAATTGAGATAACGTTATCAGCAATATATAAAAGCTTTTTGTTAGAGTTTAGAGACAGATGCAATATTTTGCAGATATGTCTTCGCATAATGTGCGAAAGCTGACACTAGTTGATAGTTATTCCAGACATTTCAATTTGTTGATGAAAGAATCTTGAAATAAGGAGAAATCGTGGTTTCATCAACTTTTTTAGATAGAACATAAGTCCTTCAAAACATTGAGATAGACAACAAGCGGGCAACAAGCTGCGTCGTCGGTCCTTTTTAGATTGCAAAATCAATCTTTCTAAATACTACACCCATAAATCTAAGAACCATAACATCAATGCTCATGACTTTTTGGACTCCAGATTGCATCCACCCATGCACTTGGTTGTACGGAGATACAGTAGCACTCGCAAGACAAGATACATCATCACAATATGCATTAGTTATGTATGGTATTAACCGTGCATGAGCCCCAAAGGATAGGGATAGGATAGATAGAGCTGTGCCTCCCAACATGGGATCTACTCGACCTGCGTCAGCATATATGTACAAGAACATGAGAAAGTGGAAGACACTATTCCCATCCCCCACTAATCAAACCCACCCCTCACCTTTCTCCTTTCCTCCCAAAAGAAAAGTTGATGTCTTTTTATGGGGGAAAGTTATTCCCGTGGACAGGAGAGATTGGGACAAGAAAGGGAGCCGCAGCCCCTCTCCCTCTGAGAGAGCTCAGCACTTACATATGCTGCCTATACATAGACATACGATCAATGCGCATGATGCCAAACAAACCCCACTTTGGCTGCTTAATAACTGGCAGTTGTCCGTGATTAATCAAACCAAGGGCAAGGGATCTATCTTTCTGATCATTTCTTGGGCCCCTTGAAGGCTGTGCAGGCTTTGTGATAGAGATATGTCAGTATGAAAGCTGGGCACCACCCAAACTTTTTCCTGTGGGGTGTTGTTTTCTGCAGCGCATTTTAATCGCCTGTTCATTCTCCATTGCATGGTGCTTACTGTTCACATATCTTGTATGCAATGGATACAAGAATCACACATGCGTATGATCTCCAGCTCCCTTGTGTGGATTCCTCCAAGACATGCATGACGCACAGACTGTTTCATTTCATCTGTATGGAATCTTGCTGATCCACAGTTCTAGATTTTTTTGAAAAAAAAAAACATGAGGTGTTGTTCTGAGGTTCCTTGAATCCCCACTGTGGTAAGTGTCCTCCACTGAGACGACTTTGGGGGAGAATCTCATATCGTTTCTTGCACAATCACACCTTTTCACCCCCCATCAGAAACCACTAGGCAATGCTGTAAGAAAAAAATAAAGGAGAATAGATAAGAAGTGGTTGATCAGAGTCAGACCATGATGGATTGTGGGAAATCCCTTGGACCCCACGATGGGAAAACGACGATGGGATGTGATATACATATATAATACATGTGATGTGCATCGCAGAGGGGACGAGGAGGAGGACTGCGTGAACCTCAGATTATGGGTCAGTTGGTGCAGTTTACACTCATCCAATGCAATGCACCACCAGTGCGTGAGTCCATAAAAAAAGCGAGACTGATTATTATTATTATTATTATTATTATTATTATTAAAAAATGAAGTTCTAAGAATCTACTATAAGAAAAATAAGTTGTGGCTGCAGAATTATGCCCACGGATATGAGACTTGTGGCCACGAAATTAAGCTCTGGCCACGACATACCGTGGTCAGTAGCCGTAGCTACAAGTCTCGTCGTGAGAATTATCTAACCACGAATATGCCGTGGCCACTACAAGTGCTCACAGAACTTATCGTGGCCACAACTCGTATTAAGCTTTTGGCACGGAATTGTAGCTACGAGAAACTAGTGACCACGGAATTATCGTGATCACAAGTTTCCGTAGTCACAATCCGTGACTACAACTCATTTTTCTTGTACTGGTCGCTCAACGTAGGAGAACTCGTGGAGTAGAAGGGAAGTCTGCTATGTACTATGGAAGTCATCCTCGATAAGCTTTTATTGTTATTTATTCTCAATTTTGCAGACCAGTCGGCTTTCTTTCTGATTTTAATACGTTTTTCCACGTCAGGGAAATATATTCTCGTGGAAACACTCTACTCGTGGGAAATCCGGTATAAGCATCTCCCCAGTTATAGTTTTTAATTATAATGCTTAGTTATGGATTGTGATCATTACATGCAGTATTTACCATCGCCTTAAAGGTTTTCCATGATAAATCATAGCTAATTGCGAAATAAAAAAATAAGGATGGTTACTTTTTTTTGAAAAATAGCAATGGATGAGTATTGCTATATGGACCATCGATAATAATATAACAATAAATATGACACCTGTCATTAATTTCAATGATAAAAAAATAATTCGACAATGAATAATCACTACAACAAATTTGACCTATAGTGACGGTTTTGAAAAAATCCGTCACTAAATTAGCCGTTGTTAAATTTATAATGACGATATTATTTGTTGCGAAATGAGTTTTCGTACTCAAAATTAGCAACGAATATCATATCTGTCATTATATCATTAGCAACGGTCCACATAGCGACACTTATCCGTTGCTATTTTTCAAAATATCAACTAATCGTTGTTATTTTTTTAGTTCAAAATTTAACGACGATTAACTAAAATTTTGAAAAATAGCAACGGATAAGCGTCGCTACGTGGACCGTTGCTAATGATATAACGACAGATATGATATTCGTTGCTAATTTTGAGTACGAAAACTCATTTCGCAACGAATAATATCGTCATTATATATTTAACAACGGCTAATTTAGTGACGGATTTTTTCAAAACCGTCACTATAGCTCAAATTTGTCGTAGTGAATATCTTCATTGTATATTTAAGAATACATGATATAGTGATGGATTTAAAAAATCATAACTATATACCCGTTATGTTGTAGCGTGAATTAGCAACAATTGACACAAAGTTTGCTGTAAAAGTCAATGGATAATTGTTCACATATGAAACGTTAGCAATGAATATAATATTCGTTACAAATTACAAAGCATAAAATAAATTTTCAACGATCAATAAATATTATATATTTTTACGATTGGAAGATATGATAATAAATATTCAAATTTTCTTTTTACCCATTAGACAAATTTTGTTGTACGACCCTTGACCTTTGTATAATATTAGTTTTCAGTATCCATCGCAATCATGGTATTTTAATTATTTCCTCAACCATAAACGTAAACATCGATCCTAATTTCTGGATTGTAAAGATAGCATAGACTTTCCACAAGAATTTAAGAAGTCAATGATCTTAAACGTCTCGTTTTCTTGGTGTTTAACTTCACGGACAACTTCCTGAATGGGACCTGTGGAAAAAATACAACTGAAATCGGATATTAATTAATGGTTAAATTAGCCGATTCCAACATATAATCTCTACGAACTTTGCAATTACGCCACGATCCCTAACATATTATTCTGATTAACTCACATATCCAAGTTTAGGGTTTATGGTGCAAGAATTCTTAAGATTATAAGAGCCGCGGTAGTTACAAAAATTAGAGGGGTTATGGTGTAATCCAACAAGATTTTGGGACTCACGGCGTAATAATCCTTAAATAGTAATGTATTCGCCTTTCGTGTATTGGGCATCGAAATATGATCCAATAATGTCATTGATTGGTTGAGAATACTGGAGTTGCCTTATTCAAACCCAAAATTGAAGTGACGATTTGTCGATAATCCTCCGCAGTATATTATTTGTTGTTAAATATATAATGACGATATTATTCGTAAAGAAACTATTTTTTACTCTTCCAATTAACGTCCCATTAACGATGGATGTCATATCTGTTGTTATATTGTTATCAATGGTCCATATAGCAACATTTATCTGTTATTATTTTTTTATATTAATCATCGCTAAATTTTGAATTAAAAAATCAACGATAATTATTTAAAATTTTAATAAATAGCAACTTATAAACGTTTCGATGTTAATTTCAAGTATGCAAAATAACTCATCATTGCTATATAGTGAATTCAAAACAAGCATCATTAATTATATGCTCATTATTTTGTAGAGGTGTTCTTAGATTTCTTTTGAATAAACTTTGGGATTTTCATTTTTAGATATATGGTTGTAAGCTCGAGAAGTTATTCTTCCATCACTTGCAATAAAAATAAATGGAAAAAACAACTATCTTGTTGCTGTGTAACCTTTTCTGTGGACATAAAGTCGTATCAATTAATTATAATACGGACAATTGAGTTAGCAAGTGGCTCTATCTATATCCTCTCCTTTGACTACATTTTCCTTCGAATTTCTAATACACGAAAGTTCTTTTGTTTTTTTAAATAAAATGGTTCAAAAAGCACCCATAAACTTTATATTCATGAGTTAAAGATCATAATTATAAAGACTAAGAATTCCCAAGGAATTTCACATGTAGTAGCACATTTTCTAACTACATAATATCTCTCTTTCTCCTAAATAACACCCTGTTCCTCGTGAATCAAATTGCATAGAGGATCGCGACGGTTAGGACCTTTACAGATGCCTGACCATTTCCTCATGCCTCAACTGACTTCCAATAAGAATGAAAGTGCTCCATGGCGACCCCAACGCGGACTAACTCCCTCCTCCAAACCTCCTTTATGGTACATGAAAGTTCTTGTACTATATATACACTATTTCCAAGTCGTGTACGTGTGTATTGTATTAGACCCATTTTAGGATTAACTAATTGTGTTGACCTCGTGCTCTTTCCCGCCTATCTACTGGATAATCTGAATGTGAGTTTTGATGTTTGTATAGTGAGTTTTACTGTTAAGAGGATTTTCTGTGATGCGACCTTTACTAAAGGTCGGGAGAATGATTGATAGTTGATTGTTTTTGTATTAGTGAGGGTTGTGTTGATGTGTGTGTGTGTGTGTATTTCTATATTTATATATATTATGTATGCATGTTTATGAAGATATTTTCGATATTTTATGTATGTTTATGTACAATACAAATAATAACTATATGTATTAACTATACAAATATTTATAAATATAGACAGATTAATAATATATATTTATTTACTATTAATTTTGTATGTATAAGTATGTATTTTTAACATTTGTTTATATATGTATATGGGTTATATGTTAAGTACGAATATACAATGATGCATTTACATATATGATTATAAGTACACCCATACTATATGTTTATATATAAATAAAAACTGTATACTTATATGTTTATATGTTACTTATGTTATTGTTATATATCTATTTGAGTATATGCAAATATTCGCGCAGTATATATTAATGGTAATGTCCACATGTAATGTAAAATAAGTTTACCTACGTGAACGACGTATGATTTAATTATATTATATTTGTCATTACGTATCTATTTTAATATATTTTATAAAATTGTATATAATTGTTATGGGTATTTACGAAACATGTATCACCATCTCCACTCGTAGCAAATTAAACGTACTACAGTCGATAATGATTGCCAATCAACGGTCCCTTGAATTAAACATGATAAAAGATCCGATGAGTTCTTAATTTACATTCGAATTAAAAGAGCTACACTACAACATGCTTATCAATCAGTGATTTGTCTATCAGATCAAGTGCGGAAGTCGGTCCACGTGAGAGGTGGATAATCATTCTTTCCTTCTTTCTGATTGAACATTCCACTTCCTCTAACTACGCATACTTGTAATCCAATGCGAACTCCAATACGTGATGTAGACACTGCAAAAAAATATAGTATAGACGAGCATATTTTTTCACGCTCGGAGCTCGTCATGTATTTGTAAAGTGCTCGCAAGAGCAATGGGCGAGCACATGCGCTCGCTCACATTGTGCACGCAACGAGGCTAGACGTGATCTCAAATGCGCGGACACGTGTGCAGTCTAAGTCATCGCAAGCGATATTGGTGAGCATGACATCCTCACTCTTGTGCTCGCCCAACCCACCTTGACCGATGTTGTAGTTTGCCTTTGGCGAGCACCCGTTTTCGCCCACAACAGAACTGCAAAAAAAATACAGGTACATCAGGGTTTTGAAACCTTATCGAACATGTACTGCCTACTATAAACCATTGCATGCATTTAAATAGATAATAAAAAATCATACCTGAGATATGGACTTACTTTTCAAGATACGAATAGTCCCAGTATATAATCTAATCATCTAGATCAAAGTTAATTAAAAAGAAACGAACTGTAAACAATATTAGCTTAAACTAAATAGATAAAATTCAATGAAAAGCACAAAATTATTGTACATAAACAAAATACATTAAACAGCCTTTAAATGTTCAAACAAATGGAAAGCTATTTTCTATTCTATTGTTAAGAAAAGCCTATTGATCATTTCTTTGTTGCCTGAAAGATCTTAGAAATCAAACTCTACTTTGATTTCTTTTTCTCTTTTTCCATTTCCTTAAATCTTGCATACATTCAAGCTTCTTCTTTAGGATCAGTCTCTTCCTCCTCTTCCTCCTCTCTCTCTTCTTCTTCATTCTCCTGTTGAGCTACTGGTGGTCTATGTGACCTATCAGAATTTAATAAATGTAAGGAAATGAAGAAGAAATATGAATATTTAGAATATACTTAAATTATGCATGTATTAATACTTGCATGTATGTAGTGAAATCTTCTCGCAGCTTGGTCACTTGGTCAACCATCATTGCCATCTGAGACTCCATAGATGACGATAATTATCTTGATGGCTGAGGCTAGAAATATGATGGTTGACTATAAGTAGAGTAAGAGTGCCGATACTCCTCCACATAATATGGAGGAAGACCACCAAGTGTCTGCTTCATATTGGCAAAACCAATATCCCTCACCTTCAAAACCTATAGTCAAATTTAATAACCATATAATTTGTAGTGTAACACATTAAATAACTTAAATATGATGTTAATATACTCATTTTCATAAGGTTTTATCGAATGGGAGACGATGGTCTTCAGGAGTAGTATCCTACTTCTCAACATTAAGGGTCACATATCGTTCCTGAAGTTGAAATTAATTTATAAGAAATTAAATATCTACCATTTTGAATTTCGATATTCACTTGCAATAAAATAAAATAACATACCATCACTTCTCCTGCCCTAGGCGTGGACCAATCGGAATCACCATCCTTTCCTCACTTATGTGTCTTGGCTCATCACTCATCAACAGATGGTTCCCATTCCAACTTAGTAGCCTAAAAAATATAATTAATATAATAAGTAAATATAGCATACATAAAAAAACATCGATTTTTTGTATAATACTACTAAAATTATATACCAGCTCAGCCCGTATTCGATTGTGGCTTTTAAAGCCACTTGTCGATATAATCTGTTGCATTTGGCGGTTCGATCTACCCGCCACTGACCTCCTCCCATACTTACATTAGAACTAAATGAGTCACAAAAGTCAGTCCACCTGCAAAAAAATATTAAAACATGTATTATATATAATCTAAAATTTATAGGTTGACATTTTTAAATAAAATACCTGACCTCGGTGCACCAAGCTAGAGGAAATCTCTTCATCTCCTTAAAATTCATCTCCTCCAAACCAGTCTTTCTATGTAAGTCCCTTCTCGCCTTGAAAATTGCGCCGCACATTCTCTTCTTTATCATTAGAGTGAATGTGTGATGGTATGACTCCTTCCCTAAATCAGAAGTAAAACGATACCTACTCTACAAAATTATAAATAAACATCAGATAACATAATTTATATAAGAATAAATTACATTGTGAATTAAAATTTCTTACCAAAATAAGTTGAACAACCTCTCCTTCTCAACGATGGGAATGTGGCACTACCGAAACTCGGTGGAAGTCATGTGTGCCTTAATAATATTCGTAATTTATTTAGCAACCTTGTTGTTGTTCAAAAAATCCCTGCATAAATGTGAATTATATTATATAACTACAAGGATGAAAAATGCAACAAATTTTGAATTAGGAATGTTATTTACCTCCCATCAGTTGAAATCTGTAGAATATGGTAGGATTGTGAAGAGTGACTTCCTACCGGTAGCACATGCATATCTACGCTTTGACGTGCTGAATAAGAAGAAGCTGAATCCATAGAAGGATGAGTTGGAATTAGGACAGGACAAAGCTCGGGAACTTGTGAAGTAGATGGATCGCTTAAGAAACCGTCGTACGAAGGAGGGGGAACACCAAAAGACTGTTACTACGTCATGAATTCACGCTTCTCATAAGAAACATACACCGAAACTACAAGTGGAGTCGAAGGTGAAGGAGATTGTGACGAGGACGGATGATCGGATCGCTGAGATCCATGTGAACCTCCACGTCCAAAACCAGCCATATCTATATAAAACATGGAAGAAATCTAGTAGAAGTCAAAAAATAAAATTTATATTTTTTGCCGAACTTTATACCTTAATCTTCACTGCTTGAATATTGTGAAATGTCATTATTTTCCTCAATATTATCATCATTAGACGAATCTTCCACATCTTCGTTTATATCACCCACATCTTCAATTATATCAACGCTTGATACAGAAATTTATACTAATGGAATATTATCAATAATGGAGATAACATTTGTAATATTATTACGATCGTAATGAGGTATGAAAGCCTTGTCTCCGTCTTCATCTGCACTGTTGTCCTCCTTACTTATGTAACTTCGTGAACTAATTCGTACAACTGTTAAATATTCAATATTTTTTCCTTTTTCGTAAAATTTGTGGAATATAATATACTCGGTCCACTTGTGTAGTAAGGACAAATGTTCATATCTTCATATATATTTCCTTGTGATCACGTCAACCACGTTGTCTCTTTTATCAATAACTACACCATCTTTTGGGTTATACCGTTTGCATAGAAATAAAAAAATCTTGTTAAGATCTGGAATATTGTACTTGACTTCCAAATCTTTTTTTAAAATTTCGTTGTAATCGGTACTATCCTCTTTGTAACAAGATCCGTGAACCATGACACTATAATTTTGAGTACATAGATTTCTGCTTGAGGTAATCGTATAAAATGATAATCACTAATACATCAACTATTGTATGAGAGGACCTGATATATTGAACCTTTTGAAAAAATACTTAAGCTTCATCATTCGTTCGTCATTGTCTGACAGAACCTTAATCTAGTTCTTAAACCACTCCGTAAATTTGAGCCGGTAATAGCTAACAATCTTATCACCACTCCAAGACGTATTCTCCCACAACCTTCTTTCTGAATTCCTTATTTAATATTTAATGAGGAATATTAAATTTTCATTAGAAAAAATTTAAGATAATATTACTTACTCAACATATTGTGCTATTTCATCGCAATTGTCTAAAATATATAACTGAACAACTTCTTTCTCTTACTTTGATATCAAATGTTGTCTTCCTTTTCTGATTGGCTGAGTTGATGGATGAAAGACTCTTATGTGATAATCTGCGTCTGAAAGTTTGATTTCCTTTCTAGTTTGTCTATTGTGAATCGTCTCCACTTCATCCGGAAAATACCTTGCGTAGAAGCTTTCTACTTCTTCATATATGTATATGTATATGTATGTATATATGGAACTTATTGAACCCTTCGTCCAACTTTTATTTCGTACTTCATGTTTCAGAAAGAATATAAACCTTTCATATGACCAAAATTAATCATTTATCGATAGTCTGTTAATAAATATAATAAATTAATAAACTACATGTAATTTGTCATTATCTTTTGAATGGATGCATCCATCTATACTTGACTGGGTCGCCAATCTTAGCCCCATAAGGTAAGTGAAGATGCTCCATTGAATCAAAAAATGCTGACGGAAATATCTTCTCCAAATTATACATTATAACTGGTACATTCTTTTCAAGATAACTCATCTCATCAACGTGAAGCTTTGTGGAGCATATAATTTGAAAAAATCTACTAACAACTGATAGAACATCCACAATTTTTTTTGATAAAAATCCTCTGAATGTTATGTCAAAAGTCTCTCCATAAAGACACGACCGCTGTGACTCTTCATTCCTTTAAAACAGAATTTCTTTAAATCAACCAGATTTGAAAGATTGGATGCATAACAATCTGAAAACTTTAAATGGCTGGTCCATTGGTATACACTTCTCACTTGTGCCTTGTCTAACGTATACTTTGCCTTTGGAAACTGTATAAAATATATTATCGAACACATTTTTTGATATGCATAATATCCAAATTATGACGAATTAATATCGTACTCCAATAAGACAACTCTCAAAAAATACTCTTCTTTCTTCAAATACGAGTTTCACCAAAATCTTATAGTGGTTGAGTATGGCTCGTCGTTACCGAGGATAGAAATTTCAATTTTTTCGTGCTCTAATAGTACCATGTCACCGGTCTTTATCATTGGAAGATTAGATAATTCAACAGTATTACTTTAAAATGTTTATTTCTATCTCCTATACGGATGCTCTTTCGAAAGAAAATGTCGATGATAGTCGAAAAAACAAGGTTTCTTGCTATATTAAAGTTAGGAAGATTTTGTACTCTCCATAAAATAATTACAACTATTTTCATCCATGGGTACTCCATTCAGACAACATTCCATAAGCTGGAAAGTCATTTATCGTCCACAGTAACGTCACTTTCATATTAAGTATCTGACATTTACTGATATCATATGTATCAACTCCGTTTATCCATAATTTTTTCAACTCATCAACAAGAAGACGTAACGGGACATCGATTTATTTCTGAAGATGAGTGGGTCGGGGTACTAAGAATGATAAGAACATAAATTGTCGCTTATTACACGACCACGGAGATTGATTATATGAAGTTGTCATTACTGGCCATCAAGAATAGTCTTTACTTATAAGAATACGTAGAGGATTGTCTTGTACTCGGATCTCTTTGATCGTAACATCCTTTTGGCATTCCATTTCATTGATCTTTATAAAATCTTTGATATTCATTATTCCATCGCCTCCTTGCATATTGCCCCATTCTGTGCTTATTATGACCTGCATTTTTTATTTTGGAGGTTCTCTTTTTGTTTGAAACGACTGCTCAAAGAGTTGTGTAGTAAACATGTTATTTCTTTGTCCATTTATTTTAAGTGAGCACATTAATTCATACATAGAGTGACAGGATAAATCTTTAGATTCTTTAATAGCAACATGGGCATCAGATATAGACTTTAGTTTCTGTAGGTTGTACAAGACCTCAAGGTACTTTTTTGCTAATAGATTTGGACTGATAATTGTAGTTACTTGCGTAGTTTATGTAGTTTAGATTTTAGTTATGCGTATACAGTGGTAACTTCGAAGTTTGTTAATAAATGTTTAATCAGAATTTATTAGAAAATATTAAATGTAATTGTAATATTTTTCTACATTTCCTACTCATCATTTTAAATGCTAATCATAATATTTGGGTGTGGCTATTGCTGAGCATGTGGGTTCTTGTAAAGGTTGAGATGGTCGATGCTAGATGCTACTTCCTCTTTCAAGCATATTTAAAAAAAAACATAAGTAATCTACATTAAGCTTGATCCTAGATTACAATAATACAACCATATATATCTGCAACATACATGATCAATTATATTGATTTATTGCATGGGGAAGTAAATAGGGATGCAAACGAACGAATACGAATGCGAATTCAGGTCAAACCATAACCATATCCATATTATTTTACGAATACGAATACGAATACGAATGCTACACGAATGTAAAAAATCGAGATCCATATCCTCAAAATACGAATACGAATATGAAACGAATTTTTTACGAACGAATACAAATATACAAACGAATGTTAACTTTAACATGAATATTAATTATAAATAAAATTTTACCTAGATTATTGGTGACCACTTCTGCATAACTTCCATTTTTTGTTTAACCAAATTCTTTGTTTCAAACGAGCTGCATATGGCGCATAATACCTACATTATATACCATAAAATGAGAGATCCTCTTGTGCAATCATATAATAAAATGGTAGAATAGAATGAACATTGGAAGATTAAGATGATATACCAGATCGGCTACAATTACGAGGAAGGGCGAGGGAGACGAGGGAGGCGCCTGCCTATAGTCGCGGCTGCGAGGGAGGGCGAGGGAGATGAGGGAGGTTGGCTGCGGCTGCAAGAGAGGGCATGGAAGGTTGGTTGCGGCTATGATGGAGGGCAGGGGAGGTGAGTTAGCGGTTGCGGCAGAGGGCGGGGGAGGCGAGGGTGGTCGACTACAACAGAGGGAGGAGGGTAGGGGAGGTGAGGCAGTGGCTGCATCGGAGGGCGAGGGCTACGGCAGAGGGAGATTGGGTGGGGGCGAAGGTCGGGGAGAGGCGGAGGTCGTCAAAGGGAGGCGGAGTGCGCAGGGGATGGAGGGCGCATGGGGCAGAGGGCGTGAGGACACTGAGGAGGTAGAGGGTCGCATGGGGAAGTGGGGCGGCAGGGGAAGGCCGAGGGCGCATGGGCGGAGGGCGCGGTGGGAGGCGAGGTGGTAGAGGGAGGTGTAGGGCGCGGGGGAGGCGAGGCGATAGGGGGAGGCGGAGGGCACGGGGGGAGGCGGAGGGCCTCGAGGGGAGGCGAGGTGGCCTGGGGAGGTGGCCTGGGGGGCGGCAGGGGGAGGCGGAGGGCACCGGGGGAGGCGAGGGTGGCGGAGGAGGTGGAGAGTGTAGGGGGCGGAGGGTGCACGGGGGAGGCAGAGAGCGCATGGGGAGGAGGGGGGACGGAGGTTGGCTGGGGAAGGCGATGGTCAACAATCAAGAAGAGGAGGAGGCCAGGGGAGGCGGGGGTGGCGGCCCGACGGGGAAGACAAAGGGCGTCGGGGGTATAGGGGTTGGGGGCGTCGGGGGTAGGGAGTTGGGGGATGTTAAGTGTTAACCCTAATATTATTTAAAATATTGAATATGTAATACGAATATTCGTATTCGTAACTGTATCCACAATTTTTTTCGTATTCCTATTCGTATTCGCATTCGTTAACTCAGGATTCGTATTCGTATCCACAAAAAATTCATTTCGGATATTCGTATTCGTATTCGTATTCGCCTATTTTAGAAAAACAAGAACCATATCCTCTTAAAAACGAATACAAATACGAACGAATACGAATATAACTGCATCCGTTTACGTCCCTAGAAATAAAACTCCCAGGAATTTATCTAAAAAAATAGAAAAAATAAAGCGGAAAAGAGATGGTGTATGTAAAATACGTACACATGTGTTTAGGCTCCCATTCCCAAAAAAAATCTCCAAATAAACAAATGCGTGTATATCACCGTACAAATGTCCACGGTCCACCTCTCCCATCACCACTCTCTGCAGTAAATACCCCTTCTTTTCCACGGAAATTACCAACTGGACGAGAGGACGGCCCATCTCCCACAACCCCTCTGGTCCCCGATATCGACACGTCACGTGATTTGACGAAACGGAGAGGGGTATCCTCGGAAATACACCCCCTCTTCTCCCTCCACTTATCTTTTTTATATAAATATTATAAAGCGTAACGCAAAGGTCAAAACCACAGCGCACCAAAAGGGATAGAGAACGAGAGGTAGAGCGAGAAGGAGAAGCAAACAGCAAGAGAGCTCCTCGTCTTCCATGGCGATTCTAGGGTTAGGGTTTCCCCACTCTGCATGTTGATCTGAGATCTTCGATTTGGTTGAAGATGGCGAGCAAGTGGGCGAGGGTTAAGATGGCGCTGGGGCTCAATCGCTGCGTCTATGCTCCCAGGACGCTCGAGGATGCTTCTGCTTCTGACGATGCCACCGGTGGAGTCTCCAATCCGGACCTGACGAGGTCTCCTTCGTCCGAGCGAGGCCCAATGACGCCCACCTCCAGCTCCAGTGGGTTGAGGTTCTCCAGGAGTGGCTTCAGATCCTCAAAGGTTTCGTCTTTGTTTTTCCGAGGATGTTGTCTCTTTGGGTTCAAGTTTCCTTCTTTTTAGCTTCTTTCAGGATCTTTGATAGTTTTATCCTAGATTACTTAGTTTGAGGTGTTGATCAAAGCATGGATTTTGATGATAGGGGGTGTGCTGTATTTTTGTCGTAATTTGAGTAGGGGTTCCTGTGTGAGTGCATATTTTTTTATTGGGTATAAAGGTGGTTGAGATCTAAAAGGAGCGGTGCCAATTTGGCTTATTGCAAAAGAGAAAATTGGTCACTTGCTTTTGTACTAATTTCTCATATACTTTAAAAGGGAAAGCGGCTTAGTATGGTCTGCAACGTCAGTGTTTTGGATGAGGTGTTGGGTTCCATTCCCTGCTTTTGACAAAGCTTGGAGGGTATTTTTTTGCCCTTCAAACGATATCGTCTAAAACTTCATTTTTTCTGTATATTTCTATATCCTTTGGATGGGTGATATGGAGAGTAATCCTTTGGGATTTCAAGCTATTCTGGGATCTCCTGTTCGACCTGTTCATATTATCTATTTCACAATAGCTACCACTTGTTCTGTATAGGAAAGAACCATAACAAACAAGATTGTAATGACTTACCCTTATCCCACTAACAAATTCCACCAAGGAAACGGAATCATGGTATCCCACCTTCTGAAAACCGATAAGCTCTTGGTTTTTATTGGTCCAGTGCTGTTTGTTTGTCTTTTTAATATTTACGTTGAATTCTGCTATCTGCGGTGGGCAACTTGTTGGTATATATGATGTTAACAGGACGACATCTAATCGTTGCTGTGTGTTAGAAAAAACATTTTTTTGAGGGAAAAAACTTGCCTGTGCTCTTAATTCAATCTATGTTTTAATTGCATGACACATGTAACAACTTATTTGGCGTACCTTTTTTGGAGGTCAGCATGTTTAATGTTTCTCTTTGCATGTCTCACAGAGACCACTTTAGAAAGTGAGCCGAAATGGTAAGAAAATGTCCCCTGCTGCAAATTATCATTCCGTGGAAATATGTGGTTGAAATTTAAATCAAGTTTAAGATACTTCCTAAGTTATCTTGGTTAAGAAGATTGGAATTGCCTTAATTTCTTGCACATGGGGTTGCTACTTTTTTTAAAAAATAAAGCAGGGACCATGCATCAAATAGTATTTTGGCTCCGTGCGATGGAAAAACATTGCAGTAGTAACTCCGATTGGTGACTAAAGCTACATTGGGGCGCTAATATTAATAAGCATCTTGCGTTGTGCTCTCTATACTTGGTGTGAATAAGATATCCTAAGTTGATAAGAAATTCGGATTTAATGTCTTCTACAAAAAAGCTATAAAAGCTGCATGCATTGCGTTCTTTGTTTATTTTGTTTGAATTTTTGTTGAAAATCTACATTTTGACTACCTTGTTGCAACCAGTCATTATTGTTAATGCTTCACTGAGTGCTGGCACCCATGTACTTCACCTATTTCTTACAAGATTGATTGGCAGGACCCTTGCAAGCTTTAACTAAATTCTTAACAATCTATGATAACCGTCCATTTACTACCAAATAAAGCATGCTTGTTCTGTTAGCAGTTAGTTATTTACATGTGAATGATATGTTTAAGTGTTCTGCATGGGTCCCTTCATTTGTTTTCATGGTATTGCTACAGTCAACATTGTATCTTAATACATTAATATTGTCATCTTAATCTGCAGAGGATCTGTTCCATATGTTTGGGCACTATGCAACCTGGAAAAGGGCATGCACTCTTCACTGCAGAGTGCTCCCACACATTTCATTTCCACTGCATTGCTTCGAATGTGAAGCATGGAAATCATATATGCCCAATTTGCCGAGCAAAATGGAAAGAAGTGCCGTTTCAAGCACCCCCGGCCTTTCAGGCTCCTCCCGCTTCTGATCTACCTCTCGGTAGATATGGACGAGTCAATCCCGTTAATTGGCATCCGGAAAATGACATAATGACAGTACTGCGTGGACTCCCTCATGTTGGTAGTTACAATCGTCAGCATCAACCTGCCAACCTCTTTCGCAATAGTGATCCCAGTTCGTTTGCTGATGATGAGCCTCTTGACCCACAAGTGAACCCAGCTAGTTCTCAACATAGTCGTGTTAAAGATGTCGATGTCAAAGTTTTCCCAGAATTGTCAGCCTTCCAGCAATCTGGCACTAATGAGAATTTTGCTATTCTGATTCATCTGAAAGCTCCAAGTTCTATCCTTGATGGTAGCAATAATCAATCAACCATGGTAACTTCACAAACATCCCGAGCACCAGTAGACCTTGTCACAGTTCTTGATATAAGTGGCAGCATGGCAGGCACTAAGTTAGCTCTTCTGAAACGGGCCATGGGTTTTGTGATCCAAAATCTTGGATCTTCTGATCGTCTCTCAGTTATAGCTTTCTCCTCAACTGCACGCCGTTTATTCCAACTACGCCGGATGACAGAATCTGGAAGGCAACAGGCACTGCAAGCTGTCAATTCTTTGATCTGCAATGGCGGAACCAACATTGCCGAAGGCCTTAGAAAAGGAGCAAAGGTGATTGAAGAACGTCGAGAGAAAAACCCGGTCTGCAGCATTATTCTTCTTTCCGATGGGCAAGATACATATCGGATGTGCACTGGTGGCTCCATTCAGTCTCCACCGGATTACAATAAGCTCCTACCACACTCTATCCGCGGTGGAGCGGGACTTCATATTCCCATTCATGCATTTGGATTTGGTACTGATCATGATTCTGCATCAATGCACTCCATTTCAGAGACCTCTGGTGGAACCTTTTCATTTATTGAAGCTGAAGATGCAATTCAAGATGCCTTTGCACAGTGCATCGGCGGGCTTCTTAGTGTGGTTGTGCAGCAGATGCTGGTCTCAATTGAGTGTGTTGATGCTGATGTGCTCATTAGATCAATAAAATCTGGCAGCTACGCCTGTCATGTAAGGGATGATAGAAGATTGGGATCCATCAATGTTGGTGATTTGTATGCAGAAGAAGAGCGAGATTTCCTTGTGTTTGCTAATATTCCTACATCCCCTGGATGTGAAGAGTCTGTATTGTTGAAAGTAGGTGGTATATATACTGATCCTGTGACCAAGGTATCAATTTGCTTTCCAGATCGAGAGGTCAGAATTCAGAGGCCGCAAATTGTCACCTCAGAAACTACTTCGGTTGAGGTGGACCGACAGAGAAACAGACACTTGGCAACAGAGGCGATGTTGGAGGCAAGGGCTGCTGCTGAGAGAGGCGCATTATCTGAAGCCATTTCAATACTTGAGAATTGCCGCCAATCAATCTTAAAATCTATATCAGGGTTGTCTGGGGATGACTTATGCATACTACTGGATGTAGAATTGCGAGAGATGCAGGAAAGAATGACAAGTCGTCAGAGATATGAGGCATCAGGAAGGGCCTATGTACTCTCAGGGTTAAGCTCACATTCATGGCAGAGAGCAACAGCTCGAGGAGACTCAACAAGCAGCACTAGTCTTATCCAAGCATATCAGACGACATCCATGGTAAATATGCTACAACGCTCCCAAACACTATCTACTGGAGCACAGCGGTCCAAACCTCCTATCCGGCCTTCTCGTTCATTTCCTGCGAGGCGAGAGTCAAGGTAATCAGCTGGGACCTCATTTCTAAAGGGAGTTTTACCATGACTGGAGGCTCGTAAATGCTCTTCTCGTTAGTAATTTTTTGTCAGTTGCGTCTTTTGGGGCTTTTTTAAAATTTGGGTTAGTGGGGGGAGTGGGAGGGTTATGGTATACTGGGGAAAGCTAGAAGTTGGCTTAAAATGATTGGGGGTTATATGCCTATCTTGTACATGAATAAATTGGGAAAGGGGTGGGGAAAAACAAAGGCAAGGTTGGAGGGAGGTGGGGAGTGGAGTCAAGTGGGAGGAGGTGTTCAACGTAGGTGGGGGGAAAGGGGATTGGAAGGGGCTCCATTATTTTTCTTTTTGCCAACTTTTCTATTGCAATTTATCTGGTTTCGTGTTGTACATAAGAGAAAGGTATCCCCTTTCGAGATGGGGTATGGGATGTTTTGTAATCTGTGGGAACTGGGGGGATACTGTGTGATTTGGATTCTTTATCTTGGTATAATATATGGATAACTATCTACTGTTGTGTCCCCTATTCTTTTGATGGTGTGGTCAAAAGACCCACTCACTTCCCAGTGGATTCTTTGGATTTGCGATGGTCTAGATTCACCTTAATAGGTTGCAGGTGTATTTGCAGTAAGACTCTTACCTAACCACTCTTTATTCAGCAACTGTGCCCCACTGATTGATCTTTTCAGATATTTATCAGATTTTTTATCTGCTTCATTACATTCCTTTAAGCATCTGAGCTGTTTGTTAGTTTGAATTCTTTAATATCAGCTCGTTTATTTATGTGCTGGAAGCCTGTAAGAAGACGGACTGTCTGGAGCTTTCAGGTTAATACGAGATGATTTTTTTAAAAAAATTGCAAGTTGATTTGTGAGCTTAATTTCCCTGTTTCATTTTAGCACGCCAATGCATTAAGTAGTGGATCTGGTATTCCTATTCAATGTTTTAAAATGGTATTAGTATCAAATAAGACTGCAAAAAGTCTCTAGGTTCTAATTATTAAAAGTTCAGTATTAAATCATTTTTGTTTTACATTTCATATATGGTTGAATAAAACCTTTAGCAAGGGATGCTCGGTGTCTCATTCAAAGTATAAAGCAAACTAGTCGAATTTGTATTGGATTAAAAAACTAATTATGAAGGTTAAACAGCTTAGGTTGCGGAAATTCGTTTCATGGTAATATTGGGTTCTTTCCAAATATGAATGACAATGTAAGCAAGTGGAAAGGTGTTGATATTTCTTTAAATTGTTTTTTTTTCACGGAAGTTCAATAGATTGTGGAACCTCCTCGAAGTGTAAGATAGACATATCAAAGAACTAACAAAAATTAGAGATGGTTGACATCATTTTGGGGATTAACTCCCCTGAGATATGGGATAAGCTGATAACATGTATGAAAAAAGCCCGCAAAACGTCCATGTAAACATATCTATGGTCATAGAGAATAGTAGGCGTAACTTTGAAGCCTCGTTGTGTTTGTAAAAAAGCCATTTCCATAAATAGAGGGCAAAGTTCTACATCTATAGTTTGATTTCTGAAAAATTCAAAATCTATATCGTTTGATTCCAGAATGTAATCGTCCTCTTTGGGTAACTGAACGGGACAGCGGTTACCAACAAAACAGAGGGAGGAACTGGGAAGTTTTGAACCTATGACTACTGCTGGGGAACGAGCCTTCGGTGGTAGAGTGATGATGAAAGAGCGATGCAATTGCAGTGGTGGTAGTGGAATGGCAACATGGTTGTTGCAAGCTTAACCTTGGGATACGTCCTTGTATCTGGCGCTTATTTCCGCTTGTTAAACAACCAGATGGGTACATATTTTGGTGTGGTATCTTATGCTGGAAGGAGGCTTGTGATGGAGAAACCTTGTAGATTATATAACCTATGATGTTGAGGAGGTATGTTTTGATGCGAAAGAAGATACCATGACTTGTTATTGTCTGATTATCGGAAATCATTCTTATGGGATGTAGATTACTTGCACAGATTTGGCTGCGCTAGAAGTGAATTTGGTTCTAGCGGTGTGCTAAGATTGGTTGTACTACGATGAACTACACGCCTCGTTATTTGCTCGGAAATTAGATAATGGCTAGATACGGCTCCACCAAGACTGTAAGATATTTACCAGATTCTTCCTTCAAAGAAATGTACACGTTTACCTTCTTGTAAAGTCTTTGAAATCTTAGGAGCTGCTTAGAATGCCCGTGGGTATCGAAAAGTCATAAGGGGAACCACTTGAGGATGATAGGGTACTATGTTTCTGAGGTCCATGCATTGGAGACTTGTATGGCTGTATCTGCAGTTGATACTTTTTTTTAGAAAAAGATTAAAGTTCATTCATTATAAAGGATTCAGTACATGAAACGCTTGAGCATAAGCACAGGCCAGAAATGATAACCAAACAGAGGAGAAGATAAGAAAACATGAATTAAGAGAACTCCCCCTAACAAAAAAACTCGCCAACAGATCCAAGAGTAGCTGAAGAAGGGTCGCAGGAAAAGTCCATGACACCGAAGTAGCACCAAATGTATTAGCATGGAGGTCAGAGTTGAAAACCCATGAGAAGGCATAGGAGCATGACCCGACAGCATAAAGAAGATTGTCTAATGAATGCTAGGAAGCTAGACTAGGATTAGGAGAAACCCCAGCAGTAGAGCAGCCGGTGCGCCGTCACCAGCGTCTCGATGAACCTTAGCCCGTCGAACTTCGATGTGAACCTCCCCACCTCCACCTTCCCCATCGCCATTTCCGACAAATCTTGCAGTCGATGAACCTTAGCCCATCGAACTAGCATGTTAAAAGACACAATAACAATAATAAAGCAATAGATATTGGAAGATTAGTAAGGAGTTGTCAGCGACCATATCTCAAAGCATGAGTTGACATATATTAGTTCAGATTGATATGCATCAATAAACATTAAAGTAGGTAGCAATTATAGCAAATATTGTAAATCATCAAAAGACACACGAGTGAAATGTGGATAAAACATCACATAACGTGAACAGTAAATCACCGAATATCGCAGATGATGGTATTAACCGGTTTCGAGTGTAGAACAGGCATTGCATGTGACAAAAGCATCAATTGTCACATGCTACAAGATGACATTAGAAACCCGTAGCAACCAAGTCATCGAGAAAGTAATTCTAAGCACATGCTCCAAATCCAAATAATAATAATCTACTGGGCAAATCCAAATCAACATTTAGGCAACCTTGAGGCAAAATCAAGGTAAAATCCCAACAGTAACACGGTCTGAGATGCATCAAACCTCTCTGGTGCTTCTTCAGCATCCCCACTATCTACGACGTCCATCTCAAAGGGTGGTGGAAATTGTTCAACCCATTCGAGTGCACGCACAGAAATCGATTCCTTAAAGACTAAAATATTAATCCTTTTCATGGTACGTAGATAATCATGGTCCTGATTATAAAGGACGTGCATGCTGCCTTGTCAAAACTCTGCACTTGGGCAGGGGATATATAGATACATAGATATGAGTAAAACAAGATGAGATTCACAGACATGATACAGTAGTAACTTTCAAAATCTGATCAACGCGAAATGGACTCCTCACGATTTAAAACAATGAATTCGTCAGTCACGCGAAACAGTATCTATCTAAATTCCCCTCTCATGATTTTGACAGATTCCCCTTGTGAACAACCGACGGAATGTATGGTTTAATATATAAGGAAAAAAGAGGAGTTTGGCGTGATGTCCATATCTTGAAATGCGTCACCAATCAGCAGAATCTGCTTTCTGCTTAATTAACATAACATAGCTAGAAGGTCAAGCTCACTGCAGATAACCCAATCTTGTAACACCCCAACCCCAAACATAGTGCCATACCTAAAACTCACGAAGTCTGGGTGATGGGACGTTGTGTTTGAGGTGTTACAAATTATTGGTAACTTAAAACTTCTTGTGGGCTATAATGTACACTTCCTCTTTTACTTTCATAGTATGCATCTCATGATTTATCATTTAATGAGCAAAATACGTCGTATCTCAAGAACATAGGCAAATCCTTCCTCGAGACTTGGATTTGATAAGCCCGATACGATGGTAATTGCTAAGAGCTAGCCCTACCAAACTCAGTCGAGCGTATAGTTCTCCTATAACTTACGGATTACTAATTTTAGTAAAACAAATACTTCACTGATTTAAGCTATATTTCGTGATTTTTTTAAATCCATAAATGAAACACGTAGGAATTACCTCCAAAATCTATCTCCAAAGAAATAAAATTAGAATTCATCTCCTGCATTCAATGCAAAACATGGGACCTAAGATAGCATAGTTTTTTTTTGACTAAATTTAATATATATATATATATATATATATATATATATGGGAAAAGGGAGCCTACACCAAGGGGTGTAGGTAATTACCTACACCCGGTTCATTTTTTCTTTATTTTTTGATTTTTTTGAAATGAAACCTTCAGGAAATTAGATCACTATATACCACCATGGTGTCATTCAAAAATTAACTTAATTCGAGATTCCTATCATCTCCATCAGGACTTCCAAATTTTAACGGTCTCAGAATTGTTGAAATTGACCCCGTCTAGATGAACATGTTAGAAATGTTTGTTTTGCATTTAACTTGAAACATATAATCCCCTCAATATATTAAGCAAATCCCCCCTAAGGGTCTGTTTGGTTGCTGGGTTGGGTTGGGGTACACTGGTGTACCCCTCCTTCCAACCCTCCCAACTCTTCTCATAGTTTACTATTCACAGGGGTACCCCAACCCAATCCAACCCAACCCAACCTAGTAACCAAACATGCCCTAAGGTTTTCTTCAAAAAATCCAAAAATAATGAAAAAAAAGGCCGGGTGTAGGTAGTTACCTACACCCCTGGGTGTAGGCTCCCAGCTCCCTATATATATATCCAACTCACCAAAAAGTCAGAGTTACTTCAAAATCTATCTACAAATATGATCAGTGTCACTTGGGGTGCTAATTGAATCAAATATTTTCGAATCCACCAGGATTCATATTCGATTCATATTGTTATTTTTGAATCCAAATACAAATCAAATTTTAAACGAATTTGCTAACTTGAATTCATATTCATTTTATTTTGAGTTTCAAAATATATTCATTTTATTTTGGAATTGAAATATTAACTGATGTTTTAAAGCGTATACAAAATATTTATAAAAAGTGTTTTATCATTTTAATGATTTTATTTTGTAATTTTATTTTTAATACATATTATAAAGATAAGTTAAAAACTATAATCAAGGGAAGATACCCAATTGATAATATATAATGTATAAAAATGCATGAATTTTTTGGATGCCGAATGTCTTTTACAATCTAAATCTACTCTCTTTTCTATGATGAAAAATATATAAATAAAATATAAATGTATAAGATTTAATTAAAGAAATAGAATGTATATTCTAAGTAGAGCAGAGGAGGTGATTATGACAACGAACTTCGAATGCTGAGCCCGAGCTACAATGAGTTAGTGGTTAGTGGCCACATGACTCGTTTCTCATCCATGCCTTCCTCGGGCCTGATTAGGGCAGAGAATATCCCATCATCTAGGGAAATCAGATCCCAGCTCTACTACCAAATCGCTAACGACTTTCATTAGTTGCAACTCAAGTCGTAAATGTTCTTTCCCTCGCTCCAATCAGAATAAATGTATTTCTCAGACTAGGTTAAGTTGCGGTTGTCGTTTTCGGCCTCACTGCCCTATCCTCTCGTTCTTTCTTGAGACTTCTTGTAATCCAGAGGAAGGATTCTACAATTTGCGACCCCTAAAAACCCATCTTAGATGATTTCCCAACAATTTAACCAAAACTTCAAAATTTCATATTAGGGTTGATATCATTACTGTGAGGAGTTTACCCGTGGGGAATAAATCATCTTCTGTTTGATTGACTCACTCATCATCTTAACTACCAACGCTTGTTAGATATACGATGAGTTCTAGCAATACAGATGACGTGAGAAGAGTAGAGTATAAGAACCGAATTGGGAGAGGAGGAGGCTGAGTTAGGCATGCTGGAAAGAAAAGTGAAATTCTAGCCGTATAGAGGATGCGAGAAGAGTAGATTATGAGAACAAAATGGGGAGAGGACGAAGCTGAGCTTGGCATGTTGGAAAGAAAAGTGGAATTCTAGCAGTATAGATGATGTGAGAAGAGTAGTGTATGAAAATAGAATGGGGAGAAGATGAGGCAGAGCTAAGGATCTTGGAAAGAAAAATTAAGCTAGCAAAATCGGCATGTAATCCCTAATTGACCTAACTTATTTATACGTTTGCGTCGCTATTTGGTCTCTCAATTTGATTCTGCGTAGTGGGAATCCTGGATTCATTAACTTAATATAAAATTTTTATCCTAGGTAAAAACTCCATAAATTCACATAAATTAATATAATAAAAAGATTTGTCAATAAAAATAGACTAAATGTATATCATTACTTGCAAATAAGTCCAACAAATAAAATCAATAAAATCCAGAAAAAATAAAGAGTTAAATTAGTATATATATATTCGAATATCCACTTGAACTTTATTTTTAAAATAAATTCATGTTAAATCCAAATGACTTGGAATCAACTTCATTGCATACATAATAATAAAAAATATTAACATGTGTATATTACAAATAATCACAAACCTTAGTTTGGAGGATTGGAAGCCATATAGTCTAAAAAACTCCTCCATATAGTCTCATATGAAACTCTATTCACCTTTGAAATAATATACATGAGGTTATCTACCAAACAAGATTGAATTCTAAGGTATCAAATTTAATACGTGAAACTTCAATTTTGGACACCTAGTGTATATTGTACAATTTTTCTAACTTAACACTATGAATACACACACACCCACACACACCCACGCACACATGTATCACTCTTTTCAATTTATTTTATTTTCCTTTAGTTTATCTAATTAAAGGTTTAACTAATTAACCGCATGAAACTCCAAATCTAAGAAAATCATAGAAGCTATAAAAGATAATTTCCGACTATGTATGTAATGAATGTTTAAACTTGTTCATATTCCTATTTAAATTTTATTTCATTTTTCCTTAATTGCTGAAAATCCAAACAAATTGTATTATTGTGTAAATATATTTATGGTATTTTATTTTTTTATGTATATATTTTTAATTAAAAATCAAAGAATAACATATAAAATGAGAATGAGTGAAAGAAAGGCCATAAAATGTAATTTTATTTTAAAATCCTTATAAATAGTTACTCTATGAACTTAAATTAAAAGTGTAATGATCTATATGAAAGAAAATATGGGGATGAAATATAACTTTTGTATTTTGGTCCTAAGAGCAATGTCACAAATGGGGAAGTTATGGATTTTTGGGGCCTCTCTTCTCCTCATTCATTCTTCTTTGTCTTCTATGCACCTCAACTATAAAAACTCAAGATGGTATGTCACTTCCTTTGATGAATTGGTTACGCCGGAGTAAACATGGGATAAACCTAAACGCAAGCAGATCCTCTACAGTATTGCAGAGGACTGCTGTAAAACCGTGGAGTACCTGAGCCGCTCGATCTTGATCGAGCGGTTAGCACGAATTCGATGTTTTTGTGGGCTCTTTCTGTGAGAATTCGTGCCAACGGTTCGGGTGCTCCATGATTTTATAGCAGTCCTCTGCAGTAGTGCATAGGATCTGTTCTCAAACCTAAACATAGAAAAATTGAAAGGAAAAGCAAAGCAAATGACAAGAGATGGGATCCTTGAGGCCTAGAGAGAGGAGATGGACAAGGTTCAACGATCAACAAACCCAATACTACTCGACACACCACCTTTCCACCTTATATTGTCCACAACACAAACCTTATCCCAAAATACTACTGCAATGTGGTTCCTTCGCACATTCCAAAAAAAAATACAACAATATAATAGACAGAAAGCAACAACTAGCAAAGAAAATCAAACGAGGTTTTTATTTTTTTTTGAAAAATCTTGCCGTGTAAATTCATTCCTATATCCCTCCTATATGACATTCGAATTTCGTCAGAAACAGAGACTCCTACGGCCTCCATCGAGATGGTGTCGATTTAAAAAATCATGTTACCGTTAAAAAATGACTATCTCGATGGAGGCCGTAGGAGCCTCTGTTTCTGACGAAATTCGAATGACATATAGGAGGGATATAAGGACGAATATATATGGTGATATTTTTCAAAATAAAAAATAAAAAACACGCCGAAACGGTGCGGGGGCAGCCATCTTGGCTGCCCGCAAGGGACAGCCCCATTAATCTCAAATCAAACACAACAAGAGTCGTCGTCGTCACTGCCTTAACTTTTCCATCTACCAAATTAATCATGCATTGTAATTTCTTCAAATATTCCAAAGTTGCCACGTTATATAGAAAAGGGACAACAATTTTCCTAAAATAGTAATGCGAGGTAAAAAATTGTGACAATATCATAAGGAGACCGATTCCTAAAGAAATTAAAAACAATAGAACCTATCATCGAATTGGATATAAGACAACCATAACCAACCGGAATATTTGATCGTGGTATGAAAAAAGGGTTAAATGGGACTGCCCTTTGGGGAGTTAACTTGGTTCTCCCTGCCTCATTTCGTCCGATTTTTTTATTCTTTTGAAAATTTCTCCTGTGAAATTTCATCACTATATCCCTATATTATGTCATTAAAATTTCGTGCGAAACAGAGACTCCTACGGCCTCCATCCAGACGGTCATTTTTAATGGTAACAGAATTGCTAAAAAGATCACGTCTGGATGGAGGCCGTAGGAGTCTCTGTTTCGCACAAAATTTTAATGACATAATATATGGATATATTGATGAAAATCTACAGAAGAAGTTTTCCAAAAAAATAAAAAAACCGGACGAAATAGGGTGGGAGAGTCAAGTTAAATCCCCCCATGGGGGCAGCCCTGCCCCCATGGGGGGAGCTAACTTGGCTCCCCCGCGCTATTTCGCCTCCTTTTTTTATTTTTTTCGAAATTTCTTCCGTGGATTTTCATCAATATATCTTTATATTATGCCATTCAAATTTCATGCGAAACCGAGACTCCTACATCCTCCATCCAGAAGGGTCGTTTTTAGCAATTCTGTTACCGTTAAAAAATGACTGTCTGGATGGAGGTCGTACGAGTCTCTTTTTCGCACGAAATTTTAATAGCATAATATAGGGATATATGATGAATATTCACGGAAGAAATTTTCAAAAAAAAATAAAAAAACTGGACGAAATAACGCGGGAGGAGTCAAGTTAGCTCCCCCAAAGGGCAGCCCCATTTAACCCATATTAGTATATCATCACCTAGAAATATCTAATACCATCATTTTTTAAATGCTTCCCTCCAGCATTATGAAATATTTATTCCATTCGAGGCATGATCCTTAGGCCCTGTTTGGTTGGAGAATAAGCCATGGAATAAGGGGCCAATTCTCCTCCCGACACGGTTTCCAGTGGTACGATTATTCCCCATTATTCCATCTTATTTCACTCTTATTCCTATCTTTATCCCACCTTATCTACCTTTATTTCTCCTTATTCTCCTTATTCCTATCCTCCAACCGAACAAAGAATAGATCATTATTCTCCTTATTCACCATCCTTATTCCTGCTTATTCCCGAACCGAACGGGCCCTTAGTATCATAGACCCATAAAATACTAAGAATGATACCACTACCAAATAACAAAAGGACACACCAAAATTTTCATTCACGGTCATAATAGAACACTTATTTCTCTTTTTGAGAAAGTAGCCAACGAATGATAAAATATGTCCAGCAATTACTCATCATAAATGTTAAGTTGTCGCATTCCATCGTATCAATATTCAACAGAAAGAACAACGAGTTCAGAAAATAACTCGTAATATTAGATCGAAGGTATGAAACAACTGAAATAAATCCATCATATAATCAAGCGACCATTGTTGCAATATTTGGTCGAATAAATCGAATATGCAGCCAAATATTCCTATTCTGTGAGGTGACCAGATAGAATATTGGTATTTGATAAATATACCGTACAACTGTATTAAAATTACACTTTAATTATTTTCAATTGAGAGGTTATATACGTCATAAAATATTTGAACAACTAATCACTGTAAATGTTAAAGCTTCCATCACATCAACACTTAGAACTTGACATATCACAATATATACATGTTACAAACCCAACCAATGGCAAGATTCTATTTTTCTAATGAAGATAATAGAATAAAAGAACTATATTCAATGACTAAAATAAGGAATAAAAAAACATGTTAGAATTACATTCACGCCCGTGCTATTTAAAAAATATAAAAAATACAATACAAATTAAGAAAATAATAATTGGAATACAACACATTCTACTCCTGTAAACAAAAAAAACATAAGGAATAAGAGAACAATATCTCGAAATTATGCTCAAACGCATGCTTTTTTTAAAAAAGTAATTGCAGTGTAAAATTAGAAGAAAATAACTGGAAGACAATATATTCTACCCAAGTAATCAAACCAAAACGCGATATACAATACATGTATTTTACTTTGTATAAAACACAACACACAGAAATTTGTAAAATCTAGAAGCCGTATGCCAAAATACAATGCATATATTTTAATCAGGAATTTATAAAAATACAAGACACAACAATTCGCACCAACCGATTAGTCATGTGTAAAATAGAACGAGGATGATCAATCAGAAACTTAAACCTAAAAATCTACAAACATCACAAAATTAAACCCCAAAATCTATAGAAGTCCAAACGATATTTACAATCTATACTCTATATTAAATATCTCTCACACACACTCATGTAAATTAGAAAAAAACGAACCAACCCCACAACATTTGATGAGTATAGTTGAAGAACACCTAAGGAGAAAATAAACAAACATGGAAACCCCAATTGAACAAATGTGAAGAGAGAAGGCTCGAACCCGCTATTGTATGCGTGAAGAACAAACGTAAACATCGTTGGAGATCAAGTGAAGGGGGAGCGATAAATAACCCCATTCTGTTTAGTATCGACCCATACAACGATAAGGCGAATATCAGAAGGCATCGACCATGTGGTTGTTCGACTCGTTGGTCATTAACACCCGCATCACAGATGTCTAAAGAAGCTTGTCCACGAATGGTAGCGAAGAATTAGAGGAAAGCCTATGCTGCTTAGGGTTTTAGAGAAGATGAGGGTTTAGGACTGGGGAGAAAGCGAGGCTATTGAGAGGGTAGAGAATCATGTGTTTTGTGGCCTACTGAGTATAAGGGGTGGGGTTAAAGTAAGGCACGAGGGCAAACAACCACGTGTCATAATGCTGGGGCAAAACCTAGCTCTAATGTATAATATTGATATGATGTTACTATTTTTCTTTTTTTAATGATATTATTGCTATTTTACTTGTGTAAGGATCCGATCTGAGAAGACTGACTATTTTGACATTAGCATCGGTATGTACCAAGATTCAGCTTTGAGTCCATTCCTTTTTTACTTTGATTATAGACGTGTTGACTAGTCACATTCAGGATGAGATACCTTGGTGTATGCTGTTCGTCGATAATATTGTGTTGATTGATGAGACTAGAGATGGAGTAAGTGTGAAACTTGATGTTTGGAGTCATGCCTTGGACACTAAAAGATTTCGTATAAATAGAGCTAAAACTGAAGATATGAAGTGCACATTTGAATGAAGTAGCGGTGGAGGAATCGAGGTGAATATTGGAGACAATAATATTCAGAGGAAAGATTCGTTTAGATACTTGGAATCTATTTTGCAACATGATGGGAAGATCGATGGAGATGTTACTCGTAAAATAAGTGCAGGTTGGATAAAGTGGTAATGGGGCTCTACCGTCCTATGTGATAAGAAATTTCTTTTGAAAATCAAAGAAAAGTATTACAAAGCAGCTATGAGACCTGTTATGCTCCACGGATCCGAATGTTGACCTGTGAACCATATACATGAGCAGAGAATAACAATAGCAGAAATAAAAATGCTCAAGTGGATGTGCGGTCATACAAGAAAAAATAAGATTCGGAATGATGCAAGCAGAAGGAAATTTTGTGTCACTCCAATAGAGGATACGATGAGAGAAAATCGCTTCAGATGGTTTGATCGCATGCAAAGGAGGTCGTCTAATGCACTAATTAGAAGATGCGAGATTAGGATGTTGAGCCGACTAAGAGAGGGCGTGGAAAGTCCAAAAAGAGATGGAATTAGACTATTTGAAGAAAGTCCAAGAAGTATTGGAATGAGACTATCTAATGGGATCTTAGTTATTTGGATTTAAGCTCGAGAATGGCCTAAGAGAGATCTAAATGGAGATGAAGAATCCATGCAGCTGACCCTACTTAATGTGAGAAAAGACTTTGTTGTTGTTGTTGTAAGTGATATTATTGTTATGATGTCCTTAATTAAGAAAATTACTTTTTGCTACAAATCGAAGAAAATATCCATTATCGTGTATAGTCAAATGAAAGGATATAATTTGGCCGATGAAATGCAACTTGCTAGATTAAAGGGTATGATTTAACAAAATCCACAAAATAATTTTGTGATCCCGAAATACAAACACATCAAGTGATTTGCAAACCTAATCCGTTTAGTAGCCCTTTTATCCGATGTTAAATTTTGTTATCCATAATTTACCTTCCATTTAGGACCAATCTAATTCCACAATTACACCTCAATTTTAGGATTGTAATCAATATGTTGTGTCTCACTTTTATCACTCACAAACAGTAATGCATAACACCATATTTGTCATTCCAATCTTCCCAACCATCCTAAAATATGCTATTCACAAAGAGATTACCCATCTTCCCAACCCTTCGTATAAAGGACACTCCAACCCAACCCACTCATCAAATGCTCTGCGTCCATTTGGTTTATGAATTACCTAGGTTTATCCAAGTATTATCCATTATCTACCTGGATTTTTGTTCATAGTTTAATCATCTTAAATTCCACGTTTTTTTGATAGGGTAAGCACATTCCTCCATTACTCTCTCTTAATAAATATATTCAAAGCATGTTTTATTGGAGAATTAAAGAAGATAAGCTGGCATGTTCCACAATAAATGTCACTTATTTTCCAATATCAAGAGTAACAAACAAACAGGATATATGAATAAACCAACAATACCAAAACAATAGAAATAAAGAATAAATCTTTTTATTTTTTGAGTTAGAATTCAGGGATAAGCTCTTTGTTCCAATCAAAAGGATCCAAGAAAAGAGAAAAATCAACATGGAAGATGATCCATAAACTTACACAACACGACAGAGGGAGAAATTAAAAAAAAAAAGAGAGGACTTGTATGATGCATGATCTCGTATCTTCGGTAGATCATCACACCGCTCGTCTTCTTTCTTCCATATCAGCGCTCTCTCTCCCTCTCCCACATTCAAAAAAAAAAGAGGACAGAAAAAGCAAGTAGACAGTAGCCTTCTCCCTGTCTGTTGTGGCATCTATTTCCATTTTTCAAATATATAGAAACGAAGAGAGGAGAGAACAAACACCACCAAAATCTCTGCCATCCCCTCTCCAGTAGAGATCCTATACCCATCATTGTCATTGCTTGCAGTGAGCGCAAGAACATCTGAAAAGGGAGAATCGGCTCTTGGGTGGCACGTCTATGTCGGGTTGAGAGAGAGAGAGGTGCTGTTCAAGGTGGGTGGGTGATGATGTTGATGAGTTGATGGTATCAAAATTTTCATATATATAATATTACCCATCACCAGTTGTTGCGTTTTGTTTAATCTTCACTTGGTTGCTCTACTGTCGGTGTTTTTTCGACTTGATTCGTATCATAGCAGCTCGTTCTTGGCCTCTTTTCTCTCCATCCCTAACTTGGCTCCTCGTTGTTGATTTTCACCAGTTGGGTTCTTGCTCTCTTCTTTTCGAATGCATGAGCTTTGGGGTTTGCATTTACTTGTGCATGTCACAGGTTGAGGTCGAGGATGCAGGGGATGATCGACAATAGGGGTAATATTTTGAATCTTCCTTCTTCTTCTTCTTCTTATTATTATAATATATATTCCCCCCTTTTCAAATCTTAAAACTCTGTACTTGTGTTTATTTTTTTACATGTTTGTGTTCCCCAATGTAGTGGACCAATACATTTGTCATTCAGGTCTTTTGTTGCTGGAGGAAGATTAATGACGACTTCGCAATCGGAAGATAAAGAGGAGAATAACATTGAGGCTCAATAAGGTTGGTATTTTTGGTAGAAAGATTCAGATCATTACTTTCTCGAAGTTAAGAGTTGGATGTCTGAATGTGGACGGTGTACCAGTTTGAATCTGCGATTTTTCCTACTGAGTTGAGATTTATTTGCAGCCATCGTGCAACTTACAACTGAGTGTTTACGGGATTAGAAGAAGGAAAGACATGTCGGTGTTACTATTAATTCGTAACCAATAACTATCTCCAACTAACTAGTCTCCCAGTGGCCGACACAAGAAGGTGCAAGCTTGACGAATACGGGTCACCTTTTCCTCACATGTATAGATTATTAATAACATCAAATGCGTAACTTTTGAATTTCAATCTTGTAAGTGAGTCCAACCATGATAGACCGTCAACCAGATTCATCCATCATGTCTAAACCTAATTTGTAAATGAGAGTTGTGTAGCTTGCAAGTTGCAACTTAATCATGTCAAAGTAGGAGTTGGCATCGTTACCCCTTTTGAATGCCTAATCTAATCGAGTGCTTTCTATTGTAACTATCTAATATATGTAGGAATTTGAAGCATAAAACGGTAGTTTAAGAGCTACATATGATTGCAGTTATAAGATGTGGTACACGATTTTCTTGCTTTTAGTTCTCACTTAACTATAATTTGCTCAATTTAATATAAGCCGCATGCCCACAAAGCCTTGTTTTCTTCTGACCCTTTTGTCTCTTTTTTTAGACTAGCTAATACCACCTTTGGATTAAGTTTTATAGTTATGACTACCTTTTAAATTTAGTTAACTCATACTAGCTTTTGTTTTGTGTTTCATAAGGTAACCTGTTATATACTGCACTCATCCAGGAGCATTCCTATCAACAAACTACTTAAGCTTCCATTTTTGAATGTAAGTCAAGTTTAACTGGGTGTATAGCTTTTTAATTCTGCATGAACTTCGATGATCGAAAATTTGAAAGATAAACCTACATGTTAGATTTGAAAACTGTTATTGAAGGGTACCTACTAATCGAAGATTGATTATTTTTTTAAAATCAAGCTTAAGTATTGGTGGTCGCTCCAACAAGCTCAACCTAGACCCAACCCAAGCTTAACTCATACAAGTTGGGTGATTCTTTTTGAAAAGTATATACGTGAGATCATATTTGTAATAGTTTCTATGCAGACTTTGTTTCTTAACCACTACCACTCCTACAAGGCTCATTTGAATAGATACTGTTGATGGCCTATGAATTATGTTGACATAGTTCATCCCTGTGCAACGTTATCCTAGAATCTAAGCCATGAATCACATAATTTTCTTTTGACTTCATCAAATCTTTTAAACAGTTTACCAAATAAGTATGATTTTTCTGTGACAGAATCTACAGTCCTACAGCAATATCAGGATTGTACAGATGGGGCTTCTTCATGTTTCTGTGGTCTGCATCTATACCTCAATTTTGCTTCATTATGGTCTTTGTGGTGAGTGTTGTAGCTAGCTTACATTGCCGACTATTTTTAAGTGCACATGCTACTTATAATAAGGACCAATAAGCTACATCTGAAAACCAACATTCCTTAAAGAATAACCATATACATCCAGCTATTCATAAACATAGTTGAAAAATTCTTACTGCATGTCAATACGATTTTTAGTGGAAACTGCATCATGTAGAAGTGATTGTAACCTTTCAAACAAAAATCTAAATGCAGTCCATTCCTTCGTGGCACTACTTCTGCACCGGGCTTCTCCTGTTATAATTCCCAATATTCCTTGCAAACCAATTAAATCTCAAGTTATACATTATACGCGTGCAGATAATAGTGTAGTATTATGACTCTTCAGCATGATGATAAATCCAGTCTCATGACTACCTTTTCTTATACACTACTGGGTGAGGGAGTAACTTCGCTAGAGTATGTATTTTAGAAGGGGTACACTAGTAATCAAAATGTTCATATGGCTCTATGTTCATATGGATCTATGTAAACACTCTCATTTATAATTAAATTTTGCACCACCAAAATGCTTGGAGTCTTTTATACCTGCTATCATAATGGTATTATTTTTGGTCTTGTCTGACATATGCACTTTTTAGATGACCACATGACTGAATCCCCATCTATAAAATTGGTGTGCACATGTGCTCCTGCTAAGTTCAGCAAATCAACCTATTTCTCAGCCTCTAATTGCTCTACCTCTTGCAATTGCACCTCTGGTATGCTCACTTTTCTCGCAAAATGTCTTATTTATACTTGTATCTATTTATTATCGATTTAGGTTGATACATGAAATTGCACTCGATTAAGGGTTGGAAATCCAAATCAAAACTCCATGACGCCAAAGTGATGTAATTAGTCTTCTGGGCGGGGGATTCCAAAGCCATCTACAATTCCTGGCTGCAGTAGATTACTTAATTAATAGGTCTAACTTACTTATCTTTATTGCACAAAAAATTCTCACAACTGCTATATGGCATCAATCGATGGCTTCAAATAAAGAAACATGGAATTAGAATGCCATGGTGGCCAATCAATGATGATCACAATACAATCATGTGATGTGGATTGCTAAGAGGAGAATACATAATACCAAACTTTGAAATCACACAAAGGGATACCGAGTCTTTCTCCATGAAACCACATGGGAAACATGGATTATGTGATTTATGATGGTCGTGGTGACCGCTATACTCTACTAGAGAAGGAATTTATTGGTCAAATCTTCATATTAAGCTTCTTATAAAATACAAGAAGTTTGTGCCTTTTTATATAGCGCCACTAACACATCCAAATCCCACTACTGAGCAATGCATGGACTAAACATGAGAGAGTGGTGTAATTTGATTTAAAGAGATGCAGGGGAGGGGGGCTTTTCGTCTGCGGCTTCGAGATCAAGGAACCAACTAAACATGGTGAGGTCTTCGGGTTTGAACCCAAATATGGGAAGTCCGGGTCTGAGTCTGGATCCAGGTTCGATACAGGATAAGTGGATGTCGGATAAGCCCATATCGGACTCACTTGCTCCAATTGGGGCATTTCAATTATCATGTTTGGGGTTCGACCCGAACAAGGGTTTTGCAATGGGCCCTTCTGCAGGTATCTCCAGCCCGGACATTGGCGCAAGTTCAAGGAGATCCTTGCTGGTGATCGAGCCCCTGAGGATTCAACAAGTGGTGTCGGGAACTTACCATGGTGCTCCTCCGACCAAAGGTGTGGACCTCTTGGGTGTCGTGACCTCTCCAGAGCGTACGGCGACATTAGCTTTGGCTCGTGGTGGAATTATGAGAGGGGTCTCGACCTCTGTCGACCCTCACAGAGGCGGAGGTTTTGGTGAGGATTAATTATTTGTTGATTAATTATTGATGTAAATTGGATTCACATTGGATAATTAATTGAAAATATAATTTATATTTTGTTTTGAGATGCGAATGTGATTCACATTTTTCCAATGGCATGATTGCAATATTCACAAGATAATTATGAATTAATTTTTTGAAATAATTTACAACAAATGTTATTGTAAATCTCGAAGATATCATGAGATAATGAGATCTCATGAGATAGTGAGATCTCATGAGATATTGAGGAGATAGACCCATTCCATCTCAAAAGGGTAGTCGTCCCCCACTTTTAGGGGATGTGGTCAATCTTCTCATTATCTCCAAGACTAGTCAATTGATTTGATTTGAAATTAATTTATATGATTTATCAATATATATTAAATTAAATTAAATTAATTATTGTTGTGTTTTTACAACAACATCATGACCATTGAAAGAAACACAAATCAATCTCATCCATTGGTTTTGTGTTGTCCATGGATTGAGATCCATGTATCACAAAATACTATATAAGAAGAGGCATCCCTTGCTCTTCGAAATACATCAAATGAATGTTCTCTCCCCCCATCTCTCTCTACACGTCATGTCTCTCTTTCTCTCTAATTGTGGCTATCCACCATGGAGCCATTGAGAGAGTCACCATCATTGCAGCATCATTGTTATGCTGCCCGATTATCTGCTCATGGATCTCCGTCTCCTTCGGTGCACCTTGCTCATGAAGAAGATGTCGGATCTCGTGTGACGAGATCATGAGATTAGTTGCTTGGATTATCAACATGATTTGCGAGAAGGATGCGTCTCATCAACGCGCTCGCAAGCGCCTCCTCCATCGGATCGGGAGGAGTTGGTTAGGTTGAACCATGGCCTCAAATTGCAATGAAATTCCACCAAATTTCTCTGAAATTTCCATTTCTTTAGGTCACCGAAATCGAAACGCTCCCTTATTTCGTTTTCTAGGATTTCAACAAAATATCAACGAATATTAAAGAAATTTCATCAAAATTGCATGTCGTTCAACGAAACAACAAAAATAAGAATCTACCCTTCGTTTTCATCGAAATTTGTAATATTAACGAATTTTCACTTATTTATTCGCTAATATGTTGTGTTGTTAGAGTGCTTTACATTGTTTAAAGAATTTTCTTTAGTTAGTTTCTATATTTTAGATCTAAGTTCAAATCAAATCTGTTAGACACAAGATTTAAGAGTTAAATTATATTTTAACCGAAGATCTTTATATTTTTTCTTTATTTTTATGTATATCTTAATAGTAGTTATCATATACGTCACCTCATTCTTATTAAAGATGTGCTTACGTGTCACCATTCTCTTCATTTTCAAGAGGAGAAACCAATGGCTTCTAATTACGTTCCAAATCTGGTTCTGGTTCTGAGCCATCTTTTGACTGTTGGGACGATTGGATAAAAATTTAGTGTAATATCATATTAATATCTTGTTATTCACAAAAAAACTATCTTTTTATCTCATGTATTGAGTTAAAGAATATTAAAAATCTTTATTTTAAAAAATAAGTTTTCAAGTAATTTCTCCAATTTCCGGTCATTTCACCGAAATTCCATCGAAATTCCACAGAATTTCTCTTTCCATGCTTATCGAAACGAAATCGAAATCCGACATTTAAGGCCTTGGGTTGGACTTAGTGGAGGATGATAGAGAACTGGATGAGGAGGAGCTTTTGAACCAAGGGGTGGTACAAAAGATATTAGAGGAGGAAGATTGGAAGCGTGAGGGTGAGCGGAGGTAGAGATCGCGACATAAATGGTTGAAGGAGGGGGATATTTATATTAGATTTTTTTCACATTGTAGCAAACTGTCGAAGGGGGAATACAATACATTCGACAGACGTAGGGAGAGATGAGTTATACGGAGAGTGGGAGGTGGCATGGACAATTATAGATTACTTTAGGGGCATGAGCATGAGACATCTACACTCTGGGTCATGATGGTTGGGGTTGGGGGTGAACCATGTTTCTGTGACCCGTATGCAGTCTTTGACGAGTCATTTTGGGATGTTGGAGGTTCGTGAGGCAGTATTTAGGTTGAATCCAGATGGCTGCCTTGGGCCGGACACTTTTCCTATTTTTTTCTACATGGAGTCTGGGATATGATTGGTTCAGAGGTTTTGGGAGTTGTTGCAGATTTTGAGGAAGGAAACTTTGGTTTTGATCTGCTAAATCACTCTTTTATCTTCCTGTTACCCAAGAATGATGTGGCAACATGAATTGAGGACTATAGATTGATTGCTCTGTGTAATGCGATCTACCTAATTGTGGCTAAGTTGATGGCTAACCGTCTGAAGGGGATGGTGAATAAGATAATTTTGCCAGCTCAAAGCGCCTTCTTCCTGACCGACAACTTTTGTAGCTTCTAAGATTGCAGCTGATTGGCGCATGACGAAGGTTAAGGGCGTTCTTTGGAAGGTGGATTTTTCGAAGGCCTATGATTGTGTGAGTTGGCAGTCCATTTGGGCATCTTTATACAGTTGGAGCTTCCCGGATATGTGGATTTCGTGGATGAAGAGATGTATCACGACCACATCATGCATTGTTCTTGTGAATGGGCAACCAAGGGGGGGGGTTCTTTTAGCCCCAACAGGGTATTCGACAGGGTTGACCACTAGCTCTGATACTGTTCATCCTTGCGTCTAATGCCTTGTCGATCATGGTTGAATGGGCTGCTTCATGGGGATTTTACAACGGTTATTTAGAGAACGTGATCTCTATTCCCATCCTTTAGTACACAAATGACACAATACTCTTTGCTGAGGGCGGTCCTGATAATTGCAGAGGCTTATCTGTGGTCTTGGATATCTTTGGCGATGTTTTTGGTTTGAGGCTGAACCGGGAGATGTTGGAGTTCATTCCTTTTGGCCTGGTGGATGCGGATGTTGACTTGTGTGCAGGGTAGTCGTGCTCACTGCGTGTGGACCTGAAACTGCGCTACCTTGGTGTGCCGATGATGGCTGAACGGATGCGTGCAACTGACTGGTTACCAGTGATTGAGAAGATGGAGCTGAAATTGGCACGACAATGTAAATTGTTCGTTATCTTACAAATAGAAAGCAAGTTCATCTAAAAATCAGGAGCATATAAAACATTATGTAGGTACATGGATTGTGTTAAATCCACCTCCCCCTATCTTGTGATGGATAAGTAAACCCAATTTACAATGACGGGTCATCTACTAGGGCTCACTCTCGCGTTAGAGATCATTGCGGACTGGCGGAAGAGGAATAAGTGCGGTGTTTTGTGGAAGGTGGACTTTGCGAAGGCTTACGATAGCCTTGACTAAAGGTTCCTTTGGTTGGTGCTGCAGAGGAGGGGGTTCCCGGAGAGGTGGATCACTTGGATGGCGTTGTGTAACAACATCTTCTTTTACGGTCATGGTAAATGGTCGCCCGGAGGGGGGCTTCTTCCAGCCTCGGAGGGGGGTGCGCCAGGGGTACCCTCTTGCTCCTATGTTGTTTGTCCTTGCTGCGGACGTCCTGACTAACATTGCGCTTCGTGTAGTCAACTGCAGGCTCTCAAATGGATACTCGAGGGAGGGATCGCTGGTTCCGCTCCTGCAGTACGCCGACGATACTCTCTTCTTCATTGGGGGGGGGGTTGCGGAGGCAAGTGGCATGGCCGTGTCTCTGGAAATCTACAGCAAACTTTCCGGGTTGTTCAAGAATGCTGATAAGTCGAAGGTCGTCCCTATCGATCTCTCTGTGGAGGAGGCCAATGCTTGTGCGCAGGCGTTGGGGTCGGGATGCAGCTCTTTGCCAATGGACTATCTGGGGATGCCCTTGGCTACGGGCAGATCGAGGACGAGAGATTGGCTCAGAGTCGTGGAGAAGGTTGAGGCGAGGTTGGCGGGGCGGAAGTCGGCTGTTTTATCGAGGGGGGGCGATTGGTCCTCCTCAAGGTGGTCCTATCCTCCATCCCGATTTATTTCCTTTCGAACCAGCGTATACCAAAGGGAATTAGAGACCGGTTGGAGAAGCGGATGCGTGGTTTCTTATGGGGCAATCATAGGGGGGAGTCGAGGGGCATTCACCTTGTTAGGTGGGAGGATATTACGCTCAAGAAGAATCAGGGAGGGCTGGGAGTGGAGTATCTCGAGCAAATGAACGAGGCATTGCTTCTTAAATAGGTGAGCAGAATTTGGGGACCTGGGGAGGAACTTTGTTTTACCGTGCTGCGCGAGATCTACGGTGTTGGGGGGGCACCACCGAGGCCGGATGCTCAAATGGACTCTCCCACTCCCTTCTGGAGGGGGGTCGTGGAGGTTTTCTCCAAGAATATATCTTTGTTTAGGCCGACCCTTGATGGGGGCGAATCCTTCGCTTTTTGGTCGGACGATTGGACCGGGGGTGGGGGGGTGGGCTTTGCTCGCGGTTCCCACGTTTATTTGCCTTGCTGAGGACAAATATGTGGTGGTTGCAGCTTGCTGGTCGGATGGAAATTGGTGCCCGATCTTCTCCGCTAATTTCTCCGACCAGAGACTGGAGGCTTTCTTGGCCTGCTGGATGCTATCAGGGAGGTGGGGTGCCCATCGGAGGGGAGAGACCACTGGGGTTGGCGTGCGGGTCCGTTCACGGTTAAGAAGGCTTTTGGGGCTATCTGCAGGCTTCCCGCTCGGAGATTATGGTTCACGATTGTGCGTTCCTTTGGGCTCTCAAGCTACCTGAGCGAATTGGTTTCTTCTTATGGCTGTTTCGGAGACAAAGGCTGATGACGAGGGACCGGTGTGCCAGGCTTCTGGGATCCACCTCTGACAGGTGCCTTCTTTGCGAGGAGGCGATTGAATCCGTCGAACATCTGTTCTTCAAATGCCCCAAGGTGTTTCAGGTATGGTAAGGGACCAATCTGGCCTGGTGTTGCGTTGATGATCTCGAGACGTTTTGCGGCTCGCTGGTAGCGAATAGGAGTAGATCTAGGAGGGAGATGATTTATCCTATAGCCGTCCTATGGGCCGTTTGGCTAGGAATGAATGCCTTGCTTTTCTCGGGCCAACGCTTTTATAAGGAAAACGTGGGGATTCATGCCAAGAGATTGGTGGAGGAGTGGGTTTTGTAATTGGTCTCTCCTTTTGTCGTAGCTTTTGTATTTCCATCTTTTTTCTGTTTTCGCTTTTTGAATAAAAGATGGGGCGAACACCGAGTGTCTCCCCCTATTTCAGGCTTTCAAAAAGAAAGAACTGAACTGAACTTTGTCTCCACACAGATGGTGGGAAGGACCTGAGTCCATGGTATACTCTGTCATATCTGCCATGCCACAACTGGTAAAAGCGTATGCTATACATGAGGAGCTTGAATAGGCTCTAGCAACAGCTGCAAAATCTGGAGAACCTGTAGTCATGCCGGTTACAATAGTCATGATCTCCCGTACACGAGAGGCAATATCATCGAGGCGTGAATCTGCCTAAGAAGCCGAAGTGCTTGGAGGCTCAATCTGCTCTGCTACTCGAGCAAATGCATGGTATACATGCTTTTATATCATGTGTCCTTGGAGTGTCCTGGATGACAACAGTAGGCACAAGGGCCATACTGACGTCTACCTCCTCTACTATGGGGACCACACCCTCTGAATTGTATAAAGCCTCCTCTGTCGCGAGATGCAACCATCGATGAGAAGGTCTATGTGGTGGCAACATGTGGGTAAGAAGCCTGCTGAGGCGACTGAATGTCTTCTCCATTAGAGTTATGATCACACCTGTAAGGAGGTGGATCTAAGGTTACCAAGAAATCTCCAACCATCGTGGAGTTCTTATATGCCATCTGTTACTTTGTGGAAGTGGTAACATGAATGAAGTTGTGAAGCTTCTCAAACATGCCTCGAAGCGAAAAATAAAAGGTATACATAGGACGACCATTCTGCTTGACCGTGTAAATATCAAACTGAAGCTGAAGAATCTTGACCTCATTCTTCGCTTGGGCATCATAGTTGCCTGGATATCCCAAATTGCCTTGGCTGTGGGCTAGTTCCCAATATCATTAGCAATCTATGTACTGAGAGTCCCAGATAGCTTAATACATGCATACACGTAATCTTGCTTCCACAAAGCATTGTCTCCAGTCTTATCCGTTGACTCGGGCTTTGTCAAAATGTGCTCCTTGTTATTGCACTACATAAGAGATAAAAATTATACAGATCACAACTCGTAGTTGGTCCCATCCATCTTCACAACAGGAGCCGGACCCTTGAAGGTACCATACGAAGAAAAGATGCCTCCCTTGTTCTCTGACATGATGAAAAAGAAGGTCAAAACGGAACTCAACTGGGATGTAGACCAATCCGAGCGAGTCTACACATTCATATAGAGGATTGGTTGTACGTGTAGACTCATAGAACCATCCTTGCCAATCCTCGATTCGTGCTGGGGTTGGAAAAGGTGATTTGTAGGACTGAAATCACCTTTTTCGATCAATATCAGACAGAAAAGGTGCTCTGGATGACGCACCAAGGTGTAGAGGTGCCAAGTGATGTCGTAGGTAGCCTGACTAGGGTCTGACGAAGGTCTGGAGGGCCCTGCGGTGTTCTGCAGAGGTGTGGGCAGTGCTTGTAGTAGCCAGCGACGGCTTAGAGAGCCCCGACAGGGGCCCTACGTTGGCCTGGAGAGTTCCGTGAGGATCTAGGCTAGTGTGTGGCCTTGTGCACAGACCTCTGGCAGTGGTGGTGCCGCACAAGGAGAATTCCGGTGATGAAGGCATACGGAGAGGGCAGTGGGTGGGGTTTTGGGTTTGGGGTACGAGAACACCGGTCTAGGATCGTCTCTCTGACACCATGTGGAGAAAAAAGAATGAGTTGATTATTCATGAGGCCATAGGGTTTCCTTATATAGAGGAGAAACTTATTAGGCAAATTACATAAGATGGATAGAAAGAAAAGAAAATACAAGAAATCAATAAATGATAAGTAATGTCTCAACAATCACGATATCTTAAACATTGTCGAGCCTCCACGAACTCCCCAAAGCTTCAAAATTGCACAAAATTTCTCATTTGCAACAATTGGAACACAACATGGAGAAAACAAGCTATTTATCAACAATATCAGATGAAAAAAGATAAAAACATTTATAAGGAATCTTCACAAATGATGACAAGTATCACAAATGATGTACTGATGAAGAGCCAAACTCGAGCTTAAATAAGCTGACAGGAGGAGCGATGCATGGTTAACGAGGATGATGTCCTCATGATTATTGCTAGAGAAGCTATTAGTCTATGGAGATTATATTGAGATAGTTGGTTCAACTATTGTCTTAACTTAATACATTATCAGAGTTGTTGAAGTTTACAAGAAAAGGTAAAGGATTTTTACTTTATGATTATAATAAGAGTTGGTATGCCCTTTGCGTCTACAAGGTGGATATCATAGAGAGAGAGTTGTCGTCAATGATATGCCTTGCATGGAGGAGGAAAGGTGTCCAAAGCTTTATGGAAGTTGGGAGTCCTAGTCATGTAGCTTTTACTAAAGATGAGTCTTATGGCATCTTTTAAAGATGACGATGTTTGGTCGAGCTGTTTTCCCTTTATCAAGTACTTTCAAAGGAATTAATTGAGTTGTTAGTATGTAGTCTTCGCCTAACTATGTTGATTGGTTTTAAGACATGGCTTACATTGTGTTTTGACGGCAAACATCCAATCTTGAATATTACCAAGTTCTTATTGTTGCAAGTAATGGAAGTAAACACACATAAACACGATCAAAGAAGCAATCACCATAATTGATCTACACCCTTAGGCGACGGTGATCGGTTTCACTATTTATCAGTAGGGTACGATGCAACAACGAGGGTGAATACAACGGTTCTTCAACTAGGTTCAACATAACAAATGGTTATGAATTAAGGCGTATCAACAATCTCCACCTTGAATCGAATATCTGAGAAGCTTTATCAAGCTTTGTAGCCGCCAACCCCTCCTTGGGGCTACTGCTAACTGTCAACACTGAGCAAGTCAAATCAATGTTTCAACTTACTTCTAAGAAATACCTTTGTAAATATCGACTGGATTCTCTGTTGTCATGATCTTCAACTCAATCCTCTTCTTAGAACGAATATATCTGACATCTAGGCATTTGGTTTTTTCATGATACACCTGATCCTTGGCCAGGCATATTGCATTGAGACTGTTACAACATATGATAGCCTGATTATGTTGTAGACTGAGATCTCTTACTAAGTCGTTCAACCAGATGTCTTCCATTGCGGCCTCTGTCAAATCCATATACTTTGCCTCTGTGGTAGAAAAAGTAACGCATGATTGTAAGGTAGCCTCCCAACTGATGACAGAACTTCCCAAAGTAAAGATGTAGCATGTCATTGATCTGCTCCCATCGACATCTGCATTATAGATTGGATTTAATTACCCAACAACCAAATACTCTGATAAACTTCTGTATTGAGACCAATGTCAAATGTTCCTCTCAAATACCATTTGACTACCTGCCAATGTTCCATCCTTGGATTACCCATGAATTTACTCAAAATGCTCACAACACGTGCAATATTTGGTCTTGTGCATACCATCACATATATAAGGTTCCTAACTATGCTGGCATAAGGAACATGTGACTTGTGTTCCTTCTTTGGGTATGACTGAGGTGCAAAAGAAAACGAAAGATGAATATTTGCTATAGATGGAATACTTAGGGGATTTGTTGTAGACATGAGGCGATGTGGCGATGTAGGACACTTTGGCTTCCACCTATGCTCAAGCGAAGAATGAGGCCAAGATTCTTCGGCTACAGTCTGATATCTACAAGTTCAAGCAGAATGGTCGTCCTATGCATGTATACTACTCTTCGCTCCATTGCATGTTCGAGAGCTTCATAGCTATATGCCTATTACGACATCTCTAAAGTAGCAGAAATCTTATAGGAACTGCAAACGGTTAGAGTTTTCATAGCCGGCTTTGGTACAGAGTATGATGCAACGCGTACACATTTTCTCACTGGGGCCACGATATCTCCCATAGAGGAGGCTTATAGAAATTTCAGCCAGATTATCATGACCGAGGAGGGCTGACCCAGTCTAAAGGATGCACCCTTCGTGGCATAGGCGATGGACATCTGCGTGGCCCTTGCACCATTTATTGTCAGTCAGGACACTCCAGTTTCCCAGGCCAATCCTCGTCTGGATGATATTGTCTCTCGTATTCGAGAAATTGTGACTCCTATTACAGGCACCACCACTACAGATATCGCAGCCGCAGCTAGAGCCTCTTCGAGCTCTTCAGGTATCGCCTATGCTTTTGCTGGTAGTACTGGTGCAGACATGATAGGGTGGATTATGGATTTTGATGCTTTTCATCACCTATGTGGGGATAAAGCGTAGTTGAGGTCCTACAGGACTATAACACCTGTCAGATGGGTTGTCGTCGCTAATGACTACCACTTACCCCTTACAGGACAGGGCAAGGTGCACTTGACACCATCCATGCGCCTTCAGAATGTTTTATATGCTCCTGACTTTTAGATAAGTTTAATTTCCATTAGTTAGATTACTAAGGAACTGCATTATAGTGCCATTTTTGACCCTTCATCTCTTGTGTTTCAAGACATACTCACGAGCATGGTGATTGGATGTGGTCATGAGCAACGGGGGCTCTACAGACTGGTTCAACCTCCTCATGCTGGCGTTACTACTATACCTACTGGACCAGTCTCTCCATATCTGTGGCACCTTCGTTTTGGCCACCTTCCTCTGCAGAAGCTATGTCATGTTCTCCATCAGATTTCTACGAGATCATCCTTTCAGTGTGGGGCGTACCAGCTTGGGAAGTATCACCATTCCTCTTTTCCATCCTGTCAGAGTTGGAGTAGTTCTCAGTTATTTGAACTCCTTTATTTAGACATTTGGGGTCCGATTCATGTTCCTTATCACCAAGGACACCGTTTTTATCTAGTTGCGGTCGATGATTTTTCTAGAATTTCTTGGATCTTTTTATTGAAGAATAAGTCTGAGGCTGGATCAGTGATTAGATATTTTATGAATGAGATTAAGAATATTTTTTCTGCCGACATCAAATATCTTCGTTCTGATAATGCCTTAGAATTCTGCACCTTACAACTTCTGAATTTCTTAGATATCTTGGCATTGTTCACCAGATCTCATGTGTTATACTTCCCAATAGAACGGTATTGCAAAGCGCAAACACCACCACTTACTTGATGTGACCAGAACTTTGTTGATACAGAGTCGTGTTCCTCACGCTTACTGGGGCGATGCTGTCCTTACTGTATGCTATCTGGTGAACTGCATGCTCTCGTATGTGTTGGGAGAGAAGATTCCTTTCTTGATTGTGTTTCCCGAGAAGGATCTTTTCTCCTTTACACCTCGTGTGTTCAGATCTGTGACTTTTGTTCATGATGTCTCTCCAAGTCGTGATAAGCTCTCTCCAAGAGCTGTCAAGTGTGTGTTTGTCTGCTACTCTCATACCCAGTATGGGTACCGTTGCTTTGATCCGATAAGGCGGAAATACCTTGTCAGTGCTGACATTACTTTCTTTGAGTATGTTATGTATTTTTCTCCTACAGGTGACAGATTAGCCGCATCTGACTCTGACGATTAAATCTAGATGCCTCCACCTCCTACTGTCATTCCTCCACCTCCCTCTACTCCTGCTCTACCACCACCTCCTTAGCTACTACCACCACCACCACCTACTCCTGCCTCTACACTTGCTCCTGTGGTTCCACCTTCTATTGTGAGTTAGTTTTTGCCACATGTTTTTTACTCACAGGTCTCGCTCATTTCCCCCTACTAACAGGTCTTGCCCATCATCCAACACGCCTCAGGTGTGTAATGAGCATATTATTTCTACTGATGGCACTACTGAGTTGTCTGTGAAGTAGGATTCCACACAGGATGAGCAGGTTCCCTCTCCAGAAGGGAACTTACATGCTCGGGACTTGGCAAATGATCTTGATTTGCCAATTGCTCTGCGAAAGCAGAAACATACTTTTATTACTTATCCTCTTGCAGCCCAGGCTTCCTTGAGCAGACTGTCAGAGGATTTCAGGAGTTTTACCTTGGCACTATCAACCGTGGCGATATCACGGACATATCTGGAGGATCTTCAAGACAGTTAGTGGAGGTTGGCCATGGAGGAGGAGATAGCCGTGTTATAGTCATGTGGTACATGGAGTCTTGTTTCTGCTCTAGTTGACGCATTCGTTGTGGGATGCAAATGGCTATTCACTGTGAAACACCATATAGATGGCAGTGTGGATCACTATAAGGCGAGACTTGTGGCATGTGGGTCACCCAGACATATGGGGTGGACTATCATGATACTTTCTCTCCGGTTGCCATACATTCTACTCTGCGCATTCTATTTTTTGTTGTCGTGACACGAGATTGGCCCCTTTACCAACTTGATGTGAAGAATGCCTTCCTTTATGGTGATCTACAAGAGGAGGTCTATATGCAGCAACCACCTGGGTTTGTTGTTGAGGGAGATTGTTAGAAGATTTGTAGGCTATATAAGGCTATCTATGGCCTTAAACAGAGTCCCAGAGCATGGCTCCAGAAGCTCTTGGACTTAAAAGAGCAGCAATGGTTTGCGCGATCGACTGCCGATCACTCTTTGTTTTTGCACAGGACCCAAAGAGGTATTATTGTCATTCTTTTTTACATTGATGACATTATTGTTACAGAGGATGACGAGCAGGGCATTCGGGGTGCCAAGGACTTCCTAGGTCAGCAGTTTGTGACCAAGGACCTTGGTAATTTACGTTACTTCCTTGGACTGGAGTTTGCCATGAACCATCGAGGTCTTGTGATGACTCAGAGGAAGTACGCTATAGATCTTCTTACAGAGACATGTATGACAGATTGCATCCATATCTGCCTGTCTAGGCTGCTCCATAAACTGACTCACTTTTCTCATGGTAAATGATATATCAGGCCTGGTAATAGTCACATATAGTATCTTGCCAACAAGCTCCATGTACCTCCTTTTGTCGACCTCCTCAGTGTCATCATCATAGCGCTTCATGCTCGGGTCAATTACCATGTACGAGACTTCTTTTCAGCAGAGGCACATCTCTTTCAGTTACATCATGTGCAGATGCTGATTATGTTGGGTGTCCTAAGGATAGAAAGTCTACTTCAGGCTTCGTTGTGTTAATAGGGAATTCCTTGGCTTCATGGAAGAGCAAGAAGCAGACTGTGGTTGCCAGATCAAGTGGTGAGTCAGAATACATGGCCATGACACATGCTAGCACAGAGATGGTGCAGGTCAGATCTGTTCTTACTGACCTGACTATAAATGTGTCTCTTCCATGCACCTCCAATGTGACAATCATGCTGCTCTTTTCATTACCAACAACCCAACCTTTCATGAGAGGACCAAGCACATAGAGGTGGATTGTCACTACACTCGTGACATGATACAAAAGGGTCTTATTGCCGCTACGCATGTCAGCTTTGGAGATCAGACAACAGATGTTCTTACTAAGGCTCTAGCCAGAGGGCCTTATCAGAGATGTTGTTCCAATCTGAGTCTGATCGATATCTACGCTCTAGCTTGAGGGGAAGTGTTGCGATATTTACTATCTTTCTTATTGTTTTCTTATTATCTATTTATTTTGTCTTCTACTTGTAATTTTCCCAATAAGTTCCTCTTCTGTATAACAAAACCCAAGGGCTTCTCATTAATGCAATTCATTCTTTCCCCTCTACACTCATTATTCTATCTAAATCCCTCAAGGATGGTAAAAAGAGTGGTTGAGATTATGCATCTCACGATCTCATATATGCTCCATCTCACGTGATCACTCCTCATATAGAATTCAAAGCATATGAACAGGATTCAAAGCATATGAACACTTGTGTCGCATTTGTCGGCATCCATTTACAAGGCCAGAAAACCATGCGCTTAGAACATAGGGGTATTTCTATCCTCATTGGGATAATGTTGATGATTCAAGCACTGGAATTGTTGAAAAGTAGACTATGCTTTGATCACTTTTTAGAATTGAGAAACTATAGCTATGGTGAAGGTGGTATGATATTAAGGGCATGATGCAAATTGATGATTTAGATGCTTAATATCCTATTAGGTAATATCTTATTGTATTAAATTCTCTGAATGGAAACACATTTTTGTGCCATTTGAATGCTAATAGCAATAAAATTTATAAGGACATGCATGGTTTACTTTTATGTTTTGATGACATGCATTGGATATTGAATTTTACCAAGTTCTTGTGTTTCTCAGCATCCATTCACTGGGCCCGACAACCACGTGCTTAGCACATATGGCTACTTCTATTCTCATTAGGATTATGTGAAGATTCAAGCCGTATAATTGTTGAAAGGTAGATTATGCTAAGGTCGCTTTCTTATAGCAGAGATAATATATCTATTGTGAAGGTGAACCTAACATAAGGGCACCATTGATATGGGAAGTGGTGGTTAAGATACATTCCATTAGGTAATGTTTTGTTGCATTAAATTGCACCATCTCTTGGAAGGACACATTTGTATGCCATTTTAATTCTATTTGCTATTTGATATTAAATTTGTAAGGGCATATGTGATGTCAATTCCTAAGTTCTTGTTAGTAACGAACTCTTTAAGGTTGTCTTTGGTTGGAGGATAAATCGACATGAGCAGTTCAGTTAGGTCAAGAAGTTCGTAAATCTTTTCTGAACTGATAGAAATGTATTGGCATGTTTTTGAAGCAATCATCATTGCTTGTTGAGCATTTTTTGGTTTCCTATGATTTTTGATATTTTGGTTTAACAGTTAGTCTTGTTTCTTTTCATGGTAGGTAACAATTCAGTCAACGGTGGAGCAGGGTGGACTTGCATATGTGCTTCCATGGTGCTCTCTACAATATCAAAGATCCAAGAAGAGAACTGTTTTACTTCTTGCAACTGCACTTCTGGTACTGCTAGAACCCCATCTTTTTTTTCTTTTTTACAATATTTACAAGTAAAGAAATTGTTTTTATCCTTACTGAAGGAAGAATCAGTAACTCTGCACATAGAATTGGACATGCCAATGTTATAATAGTCCCCTGTAATCTTTGTTGCATTTTGCGTCTTTGTAGACTTGCACTTGCTGCACCTTAGACCTGCTAGAACCCAACCTTTGTTTCTTTTTTACAATATTTTAAAATAAAGAAATTTTTTTGTCCTCCCTGAAGTAAGAACCAGTAATTCTGCACAGAGATTTAGACATGCCAATGTTATAATAGACCCCTGCGTCTTTGTAGACTTGTACTTTTTGCATCTTAGACGTTTAACAAAACCAACAACCAGTAGTCCACTTTAAGTTTGCGCAGTTCTATAGATTTGTTGCTTCTCTCGTACAAGAGTTGGTTTGACTGCCCTATTCCGAGATGGATAGAATGGATGTAATAAAGACGTATCAAAGGATCCCAAATTAGACCGATGGAAATCTGTTAGATAGAATAACAAATAAAAAGTGCTTCTGAATTGATCTCATCCCTTTCTCTTTTTTTGAGTAATAACTTATTCCTTCAATAAAATACTTGTATCAATAGATTTTTATTTCAGTTCATATCTTTTTGATTACGAAAAAGAATTAGACACTAGTTCATGAATCATGATAAATATATATAAATATAAATATATATATATATATCTAAAAAATAAATAAAATAAAAATCTTTTCTTATTTCTTATTCATTTTTCTCACTCATTCTGCACGCATCATTTCTTTTGTTCCTATTCTCGTTTCGATTGTAACTATTCTTCTTTCGATGTTCTTAAAAATTTTTATAAAGGAAAAAGAGATTAATTCCTTCTTGATAGTTATTTCTTTAATCAATGGATAGGAACATACTTTATATAGGAAAGGGGTATTCCTAGACTTCGATCTAGCGATATCCCCATGAATTATAAATGTATTTTAGTTTGCAAGTTAAAGAGATTTGACAAATTCATCAGAAGTAGATATTGTCTTGAATCATCTACACTTGTACTTGTATAGTCATATTGAAACCAAAGTACGGTTTTTTGTCACAATGTGTGCATGGATCTTTGCCCTTGTTATGTTATATTCACTCTTACTGTCAAAAAATGAATCAGTGTTACTCCTAATTGTTAGAAAATAAGAATGTGGAAGCGTATCAAATTAATAAAGATAAAAGAATAAGAAGAACACGGGATTATACGTGGAACCCTTCCTCAATGTTGTAAAAGTCACCTGACTAGCCCGACTAATAGGTCCGACTAGTCTAGTCAGTGGGGTGGGCGACCGAGTACCCGACTAATTTCGACTAGGTCCACTAGTCAACCAATTTTTGCTTAGAGATACAATATTTTTTTACTTCTTATTTTAATACGCTTAATGTTTATTTTAAATTCAATTACTTCTTTTGATTCATTATGATAGTAAAATATATATAAATATATGTAAATATGTAATAATATATGTATAAAAATGATTTATATATTTAAAAAATCAAAGCCGATTAAAGCCCGACTAAATCCGATTTATCGGCCGACTGCCGATTAATCCTTAGTCAATAACCCGACCGACCGAATACCGACTACCGACTTTTGCAACCTTGCCCTTCCTTACTCCCTAAGGAGCGGGATGAAATCACGGGAGAAGGCCTCAAAAGGCCATATGTTGCATTCAACTTTCTCAATGGATACAGGAGGTCTGGAGCTCCTTATATAGCCTCCTTAGAGCTTCCAAGTCCCACCACTGGTACATGTGGGACTAAGCACATGAATGTGGTAAATGGATTCTGGAGGTATCCTCTTACCCATCTACAACTCAAGTTGCGCACAACCAAATACTCCAACACTCCCCCTCAAGCTGGAGCATGCAATGCTCAGCTTGGACAAACAAAAAGAAACTCAACTCACAATACATAACACTATAGACAATATCAACTCAACGTGCACAACTATCGGCTGTTGTCGAGGATGTTGCTTGTCATGAAAACTCTGTCCGAAACAACAAGAATGATGAGAACCACGAAACTGAAGATACTCGTACGTCTTGAACTGCAGACTCGGAACTTTACATCGAGTCTGAACATCTGACAACTATAGGATCTGAACATCTGATCGGTCTAGAGAATATAACATCTGAATCTGGAATAAGACATGTGACTCTACATAATACTCCCCTTTCTCCTGTACTTGTCGAAAACAATGACATCAACAATGTAGGGAGAAGACAAGAAAATGTGGGAAAATAAGCTCACATTTTTTTTAAGTCATCATTTTTTAAACATTTTTTAAGCCGTTCAATCTCCCTTTTTTACGACTTTTCCTTTTTTTTCGCATATGATTTTTCTTTTTCTTTTTTTTTTTTCAAAACAGATTTTTTTCTTTTTTTTCCCATCTGACTTCTCTTTTTTTAAAATAACAGATCAACCCATGCAATTGGGCTCCCCTTTTATTTTAGGGTTCCCACTTGAGAACCCTTTTCTTCAAGGGATTTTTACCCGTCAGACCCTATAATCTTTGCCAATGACCTCTACGACCTTTGAAACATCGATATTCCTCCCTCGACCTCGTAAACTTGATAACCGTTACCTACAGACTATGCGGTTAACTTCCATTCATTTGACCGTTAAAACTAACCGGATTCTGTTATCTTCCTTTACATTATACCCAATTTATTAATCAAATTTACTATAAACGCCGCTGAGGAGCCCTTCCCCGGCATCCCCCTCGCCATCTCTCCCGGCACCTGTCGTTGAGAAGCCCCGTTCTCGGCATCCCCCCCCCCCCCCGCCATCCCTCCCGGCACCTGCCGCTGAGGAGCCCCGTCCCCGGCATCGCCGTCCTGTAGCCCAGCTGCTGCTCGTCGTTGAAGCCCCCTCCCGGCCCGGCCGCCGCCTCCTCTGCTGGAAGCACCCCACCAGCCAAGCTCCTCGTCGAGCCCCCCCCCCCCCCCCCAGCCAAGTTCCTCGCCCTGATCAGCGCCCCCCGTCACGCCTCCCCTGGGTCGAAGCTCCTCGCTCCCCGCTGCTCGTCGCCTCCCTTGGTCGAACCCCCGCTGTAGAGAGAGTTTCTATTATTATTATTTGTTTACGTATTGTGTTTCTATTTCATTCTTCTATTTGGACATCCATGTAATTTACCCTTAAGGCTTCTCCCTATATAAGAGAGCCTAGGGTTTTCTTATTCATCATAACAAAGACTCCCTTTCGTCTAACATGGTATCAGAGCCACCCTAGGGCTCTTTCCCTAACCCCCCACCCGCCGCCCACACCTTTTCTCCTCCCGAGCGGCGCCGCCAGCCGCCCCTGCGGCGCCGCCAGCCCTCCCAGCCGCTCCTGCGGCGCCGCTAGCCGCTCCTGCGGCCTCCTCAGCCCTCCTGCGGCACCGCCGGGACCCCCCCAGCGCCAGCCAGGCCATCTAGCGGCACCCCCTGCCGCACCTAGAGCCCCAGCGGCAACTCCATCAGCCGCCGTAGGGGTTCCGTGGACTTCATCAGCACTTACGCGTCGTTCTCGAGGCCGTTCAAGGGCTATTTTGCTTCCTTGGAAGCGTGCCCTAGACCTTTCTTCCTCGGCTTTATGGATTTGAGTGCGTAAAGGTCTACACACGCACTCAAATCCGATGCAGTGGGTGTAGACATTCATCACATTGTCTATTCTCCCTTTGTCTTCTTCCGGCAGCAGTATGTCAGAATCGAAAGTCGATTTTCCCTCCACCGGCGCATTCAAAGGTCCGGCGCCGATAGTGAAGATGGACGGGTCTAACTATGAGTTATGGGCCATGCAATTCATGAGCCTCATGAAATCAAATGGTAAGAAACACATTCTTACCGAGGATGAGCCTGCGGAGAAGACAGGGATCTACGCCTCATGGGAGGCCGATGATGCTTATGCAAAGGTTTGGTTATCGGGTACGCTGACGATGGAGATAGCTAATGATGTCCTCCATCAGCCCACTGCTAAGGCGATGTGGGACATTCTTGCTGCTACATATTCGCAGGTGCGAAATGAGACAAAGATGTTGCAGCTTCAGCATGACATCTTTACGATGAAGCAGGCCGGCAGACCGCTCCACTCTCTATACACATCCCTGAGAGGGATGTTTGAGAAGCTCTACAGTACCATCCCTCTGACTGCTACTCCAGAGCAGCAGAAGACATTCCGGAACGCCACCATGGTGGGTGTTTTACTTGCTGCCCTAGACCCTGAGTATGACGCAGCACGGTCACAGATCTTAGCAGATGCAGTCATTCCTCCCGTGGAGGATGTATACAGGAGGCTCAGCCGTATCCCAGTTTCCTCCAGCTCTTCTACTCCACCCCCATCTGCGATGGCAGCTTCGCGTGGGAGAGGTGGACCATCCTCTTGGCGTGGCCGTGGACGTGGCCGTGGCTCTCAGGGAAGAGGCGGTCGACCTAGTCAGACGTGCTCATATTGTCACAGACTTGGACACTCAGAGGAGACATGCTACTCAAAGCATGGGTTCCCAGCATCGGCACGGGTTGCAGAGCATTCACAGTCTCCATTACCGTCTACTGCAGATCATAGATTTGACGAACTCGTGGCCCGTCTCCGTGATATTATGCCACAGTCTTCTGGTGATTCATCTGGTGGCTCATCTGATATTGCTGCCACAGCCTCAGCCAGTTCTTCCGCCGCTGCCAGTTCCTCAGGTAGATCTTCAGCGATCATTCCTTCACATGATATATCTGACTGGGTTATAGATTCAGGAGCTACACATCATCTGTGTCGAGATAAAGGTAGATTACAGGCCTACAGGGCTATTCCTCCAGGTCGCTCAGTGCAGATAGCAGATGGTTCCTATTCGCCTCTTGTTGGTCAGGGGGAGGTTTTCTTAACCTCCGCTATGCAGCTACAGAATGTCTTACATGCTCCTGAATTCTCACTGAATTTGTTGTCTATTAGTCAGATTACAAAGGATTTGAATTGTCGAGCTATATTTGACCCGTCTTCTCTCATTTTTCAGGACATACTCACGGGCAAGGTGATTGGCTGTGGCTCTGAGCAGAACGGTCTATATCGGTTGGTCCGGGAATCTTATGCTGGCATCTCCGCTCACTCTGCTGGTCCAGTCTCACCTTACATTTGGCACCTTCGTTTTGGTCACCTTCCACTCCAGAAAATGCGCCATCTTCTGCCTCAGATCTCGCCAAGTTCGTCGTTTCGTTGTGAAACCTGTCAGTTAGGAAAGCATCACAGGTCGAGCTTTCCAGGTCGTCAGAGTCGGAGCAGTAGCTCCCCTTTCGAGTTGTTACATATAGATATATGGGGTCCGAGTCGTGTTCCCGATCACCAGGGACACAGGTTCTATCTTGTGGTCGTAGATGATTTTTCTCGTGTCTCTTGGGTTTTTCTACTGAAGAATAAGTCTGAAGCAGGAGATGTTATTAACAATTTGATTAATGAAGTGCAGAATGTTTTTTCTTCTTCAGTCAAATATGTTCGGACGGATAATGCGCTGGAATTTTGTACACGTTCTCTTTCTCAATTTCTATCATCAAAGGGAATTATTCATCAAACCACCTGTGCATATACATCCCAACAAAATGGTGTGGCGGAAAGAAAGCATCGCCATCTCTTGGACATCACTCGTACCTTATTGATTCAAAGATGTGCTCCTATTTCCTTCTGGGGGGATGCTGTTCTTACTGCATGCTATCTGGTCAATCGAATGCCCTCCTCTGTCCTTGGAGAGAAGATACCCATCTCTCTTATCTTTCCTGATAAAGAGCTCTTCTCACTGCCACCTCGTGTCTTTGGTGCTGTGGCGTTTGTTCATCGCCTGTCTCTTGGACTTGACAAGCTCTCTCCAAGAGCAGTCAAGTGCGTCTTTGTTGGGTATTCCAGGACCCAGAAGGGATACCGGTGTTATGATCCTACTACCAACAGGTACTTCGTTAGTGCGGATGTCACCTTCTTCGAGTCGGTCATGTTCTTCTTGCCAGCCGGGGACAGAATGATACCATCCACCACCGCTGATGATATTTTGGTTCCACCACCACCTACCTGTCTTACTCCTGACTCGTCTCCTGTGTCAGTCCCTTTGCCAGCACCACCACCTCCACCTCCACCTCCACCTCCACCACCACCCATTCCTCGGAAAATTATATCACCATTTCCTATCCACTATACGCGTCGGTCAGGTCCCGCTCAGACAGCAGATCAGCCAATCACTGAGCCTCAGGTATGTTCAGATGATGTTTCTACTGACGGGTCAGGATCAGAACACATGCAGGATGACTCTTTACAGGTGGGCCAAGGTGATGATCTGGATGTTCCGATTGCTATTCGGAAACAGAGACGACAGTGTGCATCCTATCCCTTTGCTTCACATGTTTCCTTCCACCGACTCACAGGTGATTTCCAGAGGTTTGCTACTGCCTTATCTTCTGTGGACATACCACGGACATACCAGGAAGCCTTGAAGAGTGAATGCTGGAGACTGGCTATGGAAGAAGAAATGGGGGCCTTGCAGTCCCGTGGCACATGGTCTTTGGTCCCTGCACCTCCTGATGCCTCAGTTGTCAGTTGCAAATGGGTCTTCACAGTCAAATACCATGCAGATGGCACATTGGATAGATACAAAGCACGTCTAGTAGCCCGGGGATTTACACAGACATATGGCGTTGATTACATGGATACATTCTCTCCAGTGGCGAGACACTCTACTCTGCGTATCCTCCTGTCTGTTGCAGTGGTCCGTGACTGGAGCATTTATCAGTTGGATGTCAAGAATGCATTTTTGTACGGAGACTTACAGGAGGAAGTCTACATGCAGCAGCCACCCGGGTTTACTGCTGAGGGGGAGACGCATATGGTATGTAGACTTCACAAGGCTATATATGGACTTAAACAGAGTCCACGAGCATGGTTCCAGAAATTGTCCAACATAATTGAGCAGCAGGGATTCAAGAGGTCCAATGCTGACCATTCGTTGTTTGTCCAGAAGACCTCGACAGGTACGGTTGTCATAATGGTCTATGTGGATGATATTCTTGTTACAGGGGATAATGTTCAGGGCATAGCAAGGGCGAAGACATTCCTAGGTCGTCAGTTTGTTACAAAGGATCTTGGAACCCTAAGATATTTTCTAGGGTTGGAATTTGCTAGGAATGCGCATGGTTTGGTGATGACACAACGGAAGTACATTACTGACTTCCTGGTTGAGACTGGTATGGATGGGTGCAAACCATCAAGCATCCCCATGGACCCCAGCATGAAGTTATATGATGATGATACTGACGAAGTGGATAAGAGGAGATATAGAGAGATGGTGGGAAAACTCCTCTACATTACTATAACCCGTCCAGACATTGCATTTGCAGTTAGCCGGGTGAGTCAGTTTATGGAGCAGCCCAGACAGGTTCACATGGATGCTATACACATGATACTGAGGTATCTGAAGTCTACTCCTGGATTAGGGCTACTATTCAGAAAGGGTGCAGACTTATCCATCTCAGCGTGTGCAGACGCAGATTATGTAGGATGCCCTAAGGATAGAAAATCAACCTCAGGGTTTGCAGTCTTTGTTGGAGGCTCTCTGGTTTCTTGGAAAAGCAAGAAACAAACGGTGGTGGCAAGATCCAGTGTCGAGTCCGAATACAGGGCAATGGCCCAAGCCAGCACGGAAATGATGTGGGTTCGCTCTGTATTAGAAGATCTACATGTAGCTGTATCTCTACCTATGACGCTTCAGTGTGACAATCAGGCAGCTTTGTTCATTGCCAACAATCCAGCTTTTCATGAGAGGACCAAACACATTGAAGTTGACTGTCATTACACTAGGGATCTGATCCAGAGAGGATTGATATCCACGGCCCATGTTAGCTCAGGAGATCAGACGGCCGATGTATTCACCAAGCCATTGCTCAGAGGACCTTTCCAGAGATGTTCATCCAAGCTGAGCATGATCGATATCTATGCTCCACCTTGAGGGGGAGTGTAGAGAGAGTTTCTATTATTATTATTTGTTTACGTATTGTGTTTCTATTTCATTCTTCTATTTGGACATCCATGTAATTTACCCTTAAGGCTTCTCCCTATATAAGAGAGCCTAGGGTTTTCTTATTCATCATAACAAAGACTCCCTTTCGTCTAACACCCGCCCGCTCGTTTAAGCCCGCCTCCCACCTGCTCAACCCCCCCGTCACGCCTCCCCTAGGTCGAAGCTCCCCGCTGCTCGGAGCTCCGCAACTGCTGCTCATCGCCTCCCCTGGTCGAACCTCGCTCGCTCGTTGAAGCCCGCCTCCCACCTTCTCACCCCCCCAGCCAAGCTCCTCGCCCTGGTTGCCCCCCGTCCCGCCCCCCCTGGGTCGAAGCCCGTCGCCCCCCGCTGCTCGGAGCTCGTTGAAGACGCCACCCCCCACCCCCCCTCCCCCAAAACCCGCTCCAACCAGATCGAGCCCCCTCCCTCAGGAAGATGATTTTTTTTTCTTCCCTTATAATTCTAGCCGTCCGATCACAGATTGGTTAGATTAACTTATTTTTAACCCAAGGAAGTTAGCTCTAGATGTGTCAATTTACGGTAGGGTTCGTGGGGTAAGACAGAGCAAGTTTACAGGGTTGAGGGAGGAATATCGATGTTTCAAAGGTCGTAGAGGTCATTGGCAAAGATTATAGGGTCTGTCGGGTAAAAATCCCTTTCTTCAAATGCCACCCTCTATTCGAGAGAGGTCTGCGTGAACCTGTTGATCTCCGGAGGTACACGCGAGCCGCCTGGAGGTTGGCACCGTCTGCGTGAGGCGATGCGGCACTTGGAGAGCGCTGCTGATGAATCCACGGTTCATCGCCTTTATTCTTTTATTTTAGCCTCTTTTCCTTAGTCAAATATCTGTAAATACCACTAATTCCATAAAATTACCATTTTGCATGCATTTGCTAAAATTGCATTTTTAACACTTTTTGTACATAAATAAAAGAATAAAGAAGAAAAGAAAAAGAAAAGGAGGGATTTATGCAATAAAAACAGACTGACTCGAACCCTGAGATAAGGTCAAGACTTGACCTGATCGACCAGGAATAAAGTAGGGGGAGATAGGATCTTCTGTCAGAAAAACCAAAAAATATCTTGTAAATATTTTTCATGCATATTTGTACAAAACTTACCTTATTTTATTTGTACATAATTTGATCTCAAACCAATTATTTCATAAATAAAAGTTGTAAATTAAAGTTTGTTGTAAATAATAAAAATATTTGTAAAATAAAATAATGTATATATTGCAAATAATTACACCTAGAAAAAGCTGCAAAGCAATAATTGAAACACCAATTCCGGCTCCATACGAGCTCAAATCGAACCAAACCCACTTCCATTATACTATAAATTAAATTATCTTTCAAATGGTTGTGGTTTTATAATTTTTGGAGTTACGGTTAAAAAGTCGGTTTTCTGGGGTGTTTTGTGCAGTTTTCCCATATAATTGATGTACATATTTATTTATATTTATTTAATGTATATAATTATAAATATGGTTTTCATTAAAAATAAAAATAAAAAAAATAAAATTAAAAAAAAATTTTATAAAAATTCTTTCCTTATTTGCACATATGTATATTGTATTATATGTGTATACAATTAATTTCCTTAAATAAAAATCACCAAAAAAATTAATTATCTAATATTAATTAATTAATTTAATTTAATTACAAAATTCATTTTTAATTTAGTGGATTTATGTGAATTAATTGATTTTATAACATACCATGTATATAAGATTTGATTTTATTCCTTTAATGGCACCATTAAGGTGGCTAATTCATTTTTGGTAATTATTTTATTTATTTATTTTAATTAAATCCGAATTTCATTTTTATTTATTTATTTAATTTATTTAATTATTTTATTTATTTAAATTACCACTAATTACTTTCCTGATTTGTACATACTTTCCATTTTCATTTTCTTTCTTTTTTTAATGGGCTCCTCCTCCTCATTCACTCTAGGATCAATCTTTGGAGAGAGGAGCCCGATCTCTGAGAGTTACTTGTTGCAGAAGGGTACCCAGCCTCCGATCCGGTTGGTGACAGCGATTCGAGCGTCGTCGAGGCCATCACGACGTGTCCGATCCCAAGGTGAGATCCGATTTTTATTTCCCATCATTTCTCATAGGTAATCGTAGATTTAGATTTTAATCTTACTCTCTTAGTCCCTAGAAAAATCACAAAAATTTGTCCCTAAATATTTTCTCGACCGCATCGGATTCCGTGTCATCAGAACGACGCCATTTTGATGACACGTAATCCGATGCGGTTGAGAAAATATTTGGTGACAAATTTTTGTGATTTTTCTAGGGACTAAGAGAGTAAGATTAAAACCTAAATCTACGATTACCTATGAGAAATGATGGGAAATAAAAATCGGATCTCACCTTGGGATCGGACACGCCGTGATGGCCTCGACGACGCTCGAATCGCTGTCACCGACCGGATCGGAGGCTGGGCACCCTTCTGCAACAAGTAACTCTTGGAGATCGGGCTCCTCTCTCCAAAGATTGATCCCAGAGTGAATGAGGAGGAGGAGCCAATTAAAAAGAGAAAGAAAATGAAAATGGAAAGTATGTACAAATCAGGAAAGTAATTAGTGGTAATTTAAATAAATAAAATAATTAAATAAATAAATTAAATTAATAAAAACGAAATTCGGATTTAATTAAAATAAATAAATTAAATAATTACCAAAAATGAATTAGCCACCTTAATGGTGGCCACTAAAGGAATAAAATCAAATCTCATATACATGGTATGTTATAAAATCAATTAATCCACATAAATCCACTAAATTAAAAATGAATTTCGTAATTTAATTAAAATAATTAAATGATATTAGATAATTAATTTTTTTGGTGATTTTTATTTAAGGAAATTAATTATATACACATATAATACAATATACATAGGTGCAAATAAGGAAAGAATTTTTATAAAAGTTTTTTTTAATTATATTTTTTTAAATTTTTATTTTTAATGAATCCATATTTACAATTATATACATTAAATAAATATAAATAAATATGTACATCAAGTATATAGGAAAACTGCACAAAACACCCCAGAAAACCAACTTTTTAACCGTAACTCCAAAAATTATGAAACCACAGTCATTTGAAAGATAATTTAATTTATAGTATAATGGAAGTGAGTTTGGTTCGATTTGAGCTCGTATGGAGCTGGAATTGGTGTTTCAATAATTTCTTTGCGGTTTTTTTAGGTGTAATTATTTGCAATATGTACATTATTTTATTTTACAAATATTTTTATTATTTACAACACATTTCAATTTACAACTTTTATTTACAGAAATAATTGGTTTGAGATCAAATTATGTACAAATAAAATAATGTAAATTTTGTACAAATATGTATGAAAAATATTTACAAGATATTTTTTGGTTAATCTGACAGAAGACCCAATCTCCCCCTACTTTATTCCTGGTCGATCCGGTCAAATCTTGACCTTTTCTCGGGGTTCGAGTCAGTCTGTATTTATTGTATAAATCGCTCTTTTTCTTTTTCTTTTCTTCTTTATTCTTTTATTTATGTACAAAAGTGTTAAAAATGTAATTTTAGTAAATGCATGCAAAATAGTAATTTTATGGATTTAGTGGCATTTACAGGTATTTGACTAAGGAAAGGAGGCTAAAATAAAAGAATAAAGGCGATGAATCGTGGATTCATCAGCTGCCTAAAGCGCATGGCGTGGTTCGCCATCGCCACGCCTGTTGCGGCTAGGGCTTGTCGCCTTGGCTGATGCCACCGCCTGGGTTTCTGCGTGCACAAGGGGAGATGCGGTGGTGAACTCGACACCGCGCGATGGTGTCTCGCGCCGCCTGCGCGATATTGAGGGAAGGGGAGAATCGCCGCCTTGCGCCTGGAAGCCGCCGCTTGGCCAGGATAACCTCTGCCTCCGCCTGAAGTTTTTTTTTTTGGGCGACGCTGGTAGATCATGCAGACGGCCTGGAGATGGTCAAAGATGCCGCCATGCGTCCTGGAGGGTGCTTGTGGCCTGGAGGGACCCCACGGTGGTCGCCATCTGCTACACCTTAAGTAGAAGCCGATGTTACCACATCGGGATTTCACACCTGAAGAGAAAGCCCGGAAGTGCCGATGTCGGAAATCGAGATGGGGAGGGGGGCGCAGAGAGAACCTCCGCCTAGAGGTGTCGATGAAGGTGCGACTGATGCCGCCTAGAATAGCGTGCGACACCACTGCCGCATGGATCGTGTGCCGCAATTGAGGAGGTGCATCGCCTAATCGCTGAGGCCGATGCCGCCAGGTTTGAAGGAGAAGAGGGTTGAGGCTAGGGCTCCGCTAAGCCTCCTAGAATGATTTGGTTCCTCATGGGAGTGGCTAGGGCTCCGCCTGAGCCTCTTGGAATTGATGCCGCAGTTTGTAGACATCCGCTGCCGCAAGAAATAGGACTCACGACGATCTGGATGTGCAGAACTAGGGTTTTATTGGAAACCCTAGATTTTGATGAAGATGCATAGAACCAAACACTCCAGACATAAGGGTTCTAAAGAACCCATGAAAAAAAACTTATCAAAAATGAACTCCAATAACAAATCTCGAATAAAAATAAAGAACTTAAATTCCTCGAGAATCGACCCGCTCAGATACCATGTTAGAAAATAGGAATGCAGAAGTGAGATGATAAACAGAGCATGAATAAAGAAATATGAAACATGGAAGAACAAGATTTTTATGTGGAACCCTACTCCATAAGGAGTAGGATGAAACAACGGGAGAAAGCCTCAAAGGGTTATATGCTTCATTATGTTTTCTCAATGCATACAATAGGTCTGGGGCTCCTTATATAGCCCCCACAGAGCCTCCAAGTCCCACCACTGGTAGATTTGGGACTAAACACATGGGTGGGATAAATGGATCCTGGAGGTATCCAGTTACCCATCTACAACTCAAGTTGCGCACAACCAAATACTCCAACACTAATATTACCTTGCAACATGTTTTATGGGTTCTCTACACATCTGACATGACTCCTTTCCAACAATTCACACCTTTGTACGACAAGTTGATTTGGCCTTTCTTAACGTTCTCATTTCAGAAGGTCTCCATGCACATCATCACCACCAATGGTAGTCCACTTGAATTTCAGACATCCCTAGAAATCTCACTACCAAAGAATAAATGATCGACGTCTCAAACATCCCTAGTATACATATACATATACATATACAATGTTAATGACAAATCACATCATCTATTTTTCCATATAAATATTTAGAACCTTTCCACTATTTTGTTAGACAATTCAACCCTAAGGATTTATTACTTACATTATAAATTGTTGAAAATAAAGAACACGGAAGTGAATCAATAATCAGAACAATAAAATGAAGAAATAAAAACATGGAATACTCAAGTTTTATGTGGAACCCTACTCCGAGAGGATCGAGATGAGACCACGGGAGAAGGTCTCAAAGAGCTTGATCTTCTAATAAAGTTTCTCAATGAGTACATGGGGTATGAGGCTTCTTGTATATCCCCACAGACAGACCATAATCCTGCAAATAATAAAGGCGGGATTAAACACAAATAAGTGGTAATGAGATCTTGGAGAGATTCGATTACCCCTCTATTACATACTCCACCAGTTCCCCTTGAGTTGGAGCTAAGAAAGTTGTAGCTTGTAATAAAAGAAAAATATACAACACATTCTCTTAATACATCTGAGAGAGACGAGGATAGAGACATCTCGTTCAGGTGGGTATAGAGACTTCCCGTTTGAAGTAACATCTTCTGATAGAATACCTTGTTCGAGTACGGGTCTGCGACAATCAGGTCATCTGGAAAGAACATCATTCATACCTATAGTAGTCGTTGCAACAACCAGGTTCTGCCTGGAGTAAAGTCACTGTAAATGAAGAAAGCCCAGCATTGAGTAGTAGTCGGGGATAGAGATACACCGACAAAATAGTTGATGCTCGGTGAAGATGGTTGATAGCAACAATAGTATAGGTGGTCGATTTGTCAGTCATGGACGAGCAATAGAAATCTTGTAGATACATCTCAAGAAGAAGAATATATTGCCATGCTCTCACTCCTCCTTTCTCTTATAATTGGTAGAATAAGAGCATAAATCATCAAGTTGGAGAAACCACAGCAAAACATGAATTTACATATGATTCTTCTTTTTTTGCATAAATTATTATTGTTATTTAGCCGTTTCCTTTTTTGTTCTCGGTTATTCTCTCTTTTTTTTGTAGGGCTTCTTTTTAAACGATAGTCTTTTAAAAAAACTATCCTTTCTTCAAGCCATTCATTTTTTTGACTTTCCTCCTTTTTCAATCAACCTATTTTTTTACTTTTAGTAATACATGAATTGGTCAATTGGCCTCTTTTCTTCAATTGTAGCCAGGATCAGTTGGGCTCAGAAACCCGAATCCCTTATTTTTCTCCCTTTTTATTTTGGTTGCAACCTATTGTGGGCACAAAACTTTTGCAACCCCCAAATTGCTGCAACATAAACGAGGGGAGGGGGACTCTTAGGGTATGTTTGGTACACGGGTTAAGGCAGGTTAAACTGGTGGAGGGTAACCCGTTTTTGTGTTTTGGTGTTTGGATAGAGGGTTAAACTGGGGATGGGTTTGAAGTGGGTTTGTTTTGATATGATTGTATTGAAGTTTGAAAAAGTGTATAGTTATTGTGATGTGATTGTATTGAAGTTTGGAAAAGTGAGTAGAAGTGTAGTTTATAATTTTTATATGATATGATGGTATAATATTATTTTTTGATGAAATTGATAAAAGAAAATTGATTTATTTAATATATTAAAAAAGGTAAAAGTGGGACTTACATATGAGAGAAAGGGAATGGGTTAGGGGGGTAAACTCCCCCCCCGGGTACCGAACGACACCTTAAGGTTCTACTTAATGAACCCATTACCACCACCATCGCAAGGACATGGGAGAGGGATAGGAGCTTCGACACTTGGGTGGGAGATAGGACCTTTTTGAAGGAGGGCTCTATCTATTGGAGATGGAGGGTCGTCGTCTCCTTCGAATAAGAGACGAGGTCCTGATGAATATGTGATTCATCGCTCTAAAAGCTGGAAATAGAGCTCTGTTTCCAAGAAATTAATTGCATTTAATCATCTAAATTGCATATTAGCATTCATGCATGTGTAAATAATATCTATATTTTAACATTCATAATTGCATTAATAAGAAGCTAACAATAATGTATACATTATTATCTGTATATTAATAGAACTTCCGCTTTTTTAATCATTTTTCTCTAACTCCAAATAAAGCAAAATCAGCTTTGTCATGTACACATTACTAACCTTAACAAATAAAAAACACTAGAAAAATAATAACATGTATATATGCTCAATAAAGCAAACCCTAGTTTTGAGACATAAAGTCGCAAAGTCCAATATCTCTCACATACAGTCTATTATGAATCTCTACTCACTTTTGAATTAATGTACATTCAATTCTCTACAAAACAAGATTAAATTCAAAAGAATTAGAGTTCATATACGAAACTTGGGTTTTGGGCTCTCATTGTATAGTGTATATATTGACTGACTTCAACCAGATTATTTTATGTACAAAAATAATTTTTTTTAATTGATTTATAGTTTATTTATTTCCTTTGGTTTATGTTTTAATAAAATATATGAAAATCCAAATCAAAATTGAATAAAAAAACAAGAAAATGAGTCGCTCTAAGTTCAGATGTATAGTGTGTATATATGTCCCTCTTCTTTTATTTCTTTAATTTCTTAATTATCAAGAATACCAAAAAATTAGATTAATATGTAAGAATTTATTTTATATTTTATTTCACTTATTTTGAATTTATCTTATTTAAAAATCATAAAAAATGCTAAACCTAGAAAATGAGTTATTATATGTATATAGGAGACCACCAAAAATATATTTTGTATAGATTACTTATTTTGATTCCGGTTCCTTAACGAAAGTTGTAGAACTCGTCGAGATGAACAACTTTTACGAGGATCACTTTTATGTGACATCGTTTTCTATTTTATTTCAATTTATCTTTTTCGAATTTTTGTGGGAGCGACACGTGGCAACTCTAGGAGCCGCCATGTGGCTCCTACTTAAACTCTTCATCTGCCCTTGATTTGGGCCGTTGGATCAAGGGTGCTTCATCCAACAGCCTAGATCCTTTCGTTTTTTTTTATTTTCAATTTATTCTTTTATCCCTACCACGCATCACGTTCTTGGCCGTTTACTCTGTCATGCTTTCTCATAATCCAAATTGCATACACGGAGTGCTCATAAAGATTTGTGAGTAAGCTCGATTGGCAAGTGGTAAGGCTTTCCATAAACCAATCTGTAAGGGGACATACCCAATGGAGACTTGTACGCCGCCTGATAAGCCTATAGAACTGAGTCAAGCATCTAGGACCAGTTCTTCTTATCTGGATGTACAAGTTTCTACAGTATAGTCTTTATCTCCATATTTGAAATCTCAGCCAAGCTGTTAGTATGCGGGTGATAAGGAGACGCAACTCTATGCTCAATGGGGTACTCATTCATAATTTTGCTGACCACTTTATTAATGAAATGACTACCCCTATCTGAAATGAGTATCTTAGGAATCTCGAACAACACAATAATATTGTCCTTGAGAAAAGAACAAACTGTATGACTATCAACGGCTCGGGTGGGGATAGCCTCCACCCAACGACTAACATAATCCACGACAAACAGGATGTATTGAATGTCCCAAGCATCAAAAACATCTGAAATCTGATTATATTTCAGGGGCACATTATCTTTGGAACCGACAGTTCCACCTATTTTCTGACAACCAATACAATCTCGAACATAATCGGTAGCATCTTTAAACAGAGTTGGCCAGACCACTTTGTAAAACCTCTGCTGCTATGCGCTTCCCCGAAAGATGTCCATCAGATTCTAATTTGTGACAAAGCTCAAGTATACTGGTGTATTTCTTCTGAGGAATGCACCTCATCTATATACAATCTGTACCGTCACAAAATAGGTATGGATTATCCCACTGGTAACAATGAATCTTGAACGAAAATCTTTTACCTTATGCTTGGGCCAATCTTGTGGAACTTTCTTGGAGACAAGATAATTCAAAATATCAGCATACCAAGGCCTTAAATGTCGGTTTCGGTCACCATTTCGGTATCGACCAAAACGGAATTTCGATGGAATTTCGGTGGAATTTCGACTGAAATTTCGATCATTTCGGTTATTTTTTGTACTAGGACCCCCATATTTCGATCATTTCGGTCATTTCGGTCGAATTTCGATTTCGACTGGATATCGATATTCAACAGAAATTCGACCAAATTTCGCTGAAATTTGAGGCCATGCAGCATACCATAGGAGTGAGGACACAACCAAAATGGTCTCATGACTCTCATCTAGAAAGGTCTCTGAAATAGAAAGTGTTGACTGCTCAGAAGATTCTACATCTGTGATCCGGGAATGGTGGCCTGCCACAATAATTTTTACTCCAGGTTTATCTCGAATCTCCAAATCTAACTCCCGGGGAAGAATGATCCATCTAACAAAGCGTGGTTTTGTATCCTTCTTTGCATGTAAGTACCGTATAGCAGTGTGATCAACGTATACAATAACTTGTGAAACAAGTAAGTAAGATCTAAACTTCTCTAATGCAAACACTACTAACATCTCCCTTTCTGTAACTGTGTAATTACGTTGTGCTTCATCCAGAGTCTTGCTAGCATAGTGTATGGCAAACGATATCTCATCCCTTCTCTGCCCTAAAACAACTCCAACTGCAAAATCTGATGGTCTGTCATGATTTCAAAGAGAAGAGACCAATCAAGTGGTTGTAGGAAAGGAGCACTAGTAACCCATGTCTTTCATCTGGAAAATGCAAGGAGGGCTTTCTCATCAACAAAAAATTAACTCTCCTGCATCGAAGCTCGGTTAAAGGCCTGGTGATCTTGCATAGTAATCCCGGATTTCTTTGGGGCTACATGCAACTGGCTGACCCACTTGGAATTCGAAATGGGATAAATAAATCCAGCATTACACCATTTCCTGATCTCTTTCATAACAACATCCCGGAGATTTGGATTTAGGCGGCGTTGACACTCACGGGAGTGTTTGTTGTCATCCTCTAAGTAGATATGATGCGGGCACAAAGTTGGATTAGTCCCACAGAGATATGAAATATTCAGCCTTTGGCCTTGCAGTTTCTCTCGAGAACTTCTAACAAGCTAGTTTCCCGATTGTCAGTCAACTGCGAACTGATGAGGACCGGGAACATTTGGGGGGTACCCGCAAGAAAGGCATACTTCAGTGTTGAGGGTAAAGCGTTGACCTTATGTGGGGTCTGAATTTGCTCTGTGACAAGCTCTGCAATTGCACTGATTGAAGGCATATGATCTGCAATCTATGAACTATCCACTGTGGGCATTGTAGGCTCAGCATGTAAATCTCAGAAAGGTTTGTAACGAATGATCTCTTCTTAGAAAGGAATGGTTCATCAAGATGTTCGGAATTCTCAACAAATATCTCGGAAATCTCAGTAGGAGGTGTCTCTTTATTTTAAAAAATGTACTAAGCCTTCTCCCACTATAAGTAGGGTCAGCTACATGGATTCTTGCTCAAATCCATGTTGAAAGATTCGACTATTTTTTACGCTGGCAGTCGACTACCTAACACAACCCCTGCAAGAGTGGGATTTGAACCCTGGTCTTTTGTGTGATAGACACACTGTACTACCACTAGACCATTAAGTGGGTTCATACAATCCATTAGCTGACAACTCAGAATGATCAACATGGGAGCTAACATCAACTGTGCTTTCTCCTTATGAGAAAGGAACTCTTGGGTGTCCATGAAATCTGTGAAAAAATCTCTCTCGAAACTCAGCAAGAAAATCACAATTCTCAGAATCTGTTGTAACTGTCTCTCTCATCTGCTGGTGGTGGTGGCGATGATGGCTTCGGATTTGAGATCGTCTCTATCTTAACCTTATCACTGTGGGAGTGAAAGGTTATCTCTCCAGACCCATAATCAACTATCGCTTCAGCCGTTCGAAGGAACAACTGACCAAGTATGATCGGGGTACGGAGTAACGGTGTAGAGGTATCTATATCCATAACAACAAAATCAACCGGGAATCTCATTTCTTGCATCGTTGCAATAATGTCCTCTAAAATGCCTCTCGGCCTCTTGATCGATCTATCAACAAATTGAGGGATCATCTTGGTGGATCTAAGAGGCCCCAATCCAAACTCAGTGAGTAGCGCAAATGACATGAGTTTAACGGAGGATCTGCTTTCGAGAAGAGTACAGTCAAACTCTTGATCAAAGATGTAGTAATAGATGTGAGGTGCTCCCTTATCTTTCTTTTGGGGCGGGGGGTTGCTGATGACATGAATTGTGTCCATGGAAGATGTCTTTTCTATTTTCATTCGTCTGTTTTGCTTTGGTTGACGCTTTTGAGTACATGCTTCTATCATTCCCTTTTTAATTGTAGAAATGTACTCCATGGCCTTAAGGAGTGTCATATTTAAAAAGATGTTCTGAAGTATCTCTACCACTCTAGGATCAAATAGTGTTGTTTTATTTTTATTTTTTTTTAGTTTTATTCAAAGTTGAAGGAAATGAAACAGAATCAGAGGGAACATCATACTGCTTATTTCTCTTATTCAAATCAGAATCATCATATACATGTGGATAATCAGAATCAGTTTGTACCCCACCCTCAAAGATAGTCCCACATCTAGAACTCACGAAGTGTGAGTGTAGGTTATATTTGGTGGGGATTGGTACTTGACAACTTGAGCTTAAGCATTTTGGGTGGTTGTCGAAAGGTCCATTTAGGCCTGAACCCAACAAGTTGTCAGGGTTTTTTCCTTGATAATGAACCATGGACCTAAGCTCTAGACGTTACAAAAAGTATCAGAGTCAATTTCCCTCTGATAGTGGAAAAGGCTACCCGAGAGGTGGAGCCACCCCCCCTACAAAGAGTTAGGAGGAAAATGCTACCTGAAGCATGCAACTGCCACTGTCACTGGAAATATGTGATGGACCATGTTGCAACTAGGACGTCACGAATATAAATGGGGGATGTTGTAATACCCCATCTTTAAAGATAGTCCCACATATAAAACTCATGAAGTGTTGATGTGGATTGTAAGTTGTGAGGATTAAGTATTTTGGGTGGTTCTTAAAAAGGGTCCATTCGGGCCCGAACCCAACAAGTTGTCAGGACCAATTTTCCTCGATAAGAGACCGGTGATGTAAGTCCGAGATGTTACACCGGGGGTGCTGGAGATAGCCATTGGCAGCACCACAACACCCAAAGATGCGTTGGAGGCACTAAGGTAGTGTTGGGCAGCGCTAGGGTCGTGCTTGGGCAGTGCTAGGTGGGTCTAGGTAATGCCTGGGCGACACTGGGTGGCGCTGGGGAACTCATTGAGGCCTCGCATGGGACCCTTAGATGAGGAAGAATGGTTCGCGTAAGGCTCGAGGAGGATGGAGGTTGGTGGTGGCGGTAGGATTTAGGTATAAGCTATCGTTTAGGACGTTGCTCTGATACCATGTGAAGATGAGAATGAGTTGTGTTTATTTCATGGGTTTAGGGTCTCTTATAGAAATAAACCCAAGAGAGCAAAAAAAGGGAGGATACATATATGACTTCGAAGGGTTACATGACTCAATATCTCTAACAACCTCGAGAAGAAGACATACATGGATACATTGATGGTTGGCATCTTCCTTTTGGGCATTGACATGATATATGACTCCGTCAAGAAACAATTGCTCATTAGTGCAATCATTCCTCCCATTAAGGAGGTCTAAAATTGTCCTTGTTGTATCGCATTTCTTGAAGCACAGGGTGCTAATATCGCCTCTGCTATGGCAATTACCTGTGCTCATGGATGCTTCTCTGTGTGAGGAGTCACATAGGTAGAGGATGTGGTGATGCATGTGATGGTTGACCCCGATATGCACACTATTACAAATATGTTCATAATGAGGACACGTGCTATTGAAAGTACAATTGTCTGTCTGCAGTCAATTGGGAGGTTGCCCATTCTGATGTTTCTGCAGACACATAGTGTTGTTTCTGATAAAAGGACGGACGATATTATTTCCTAGTAGAGGGCGATCATTGATCTGAACCTTCTAACTAGACTACTATCGCAACCCAGTTGTTAGTTATAACTTACGCTTGTGTTGCTAGTAGGTCTTTTGACATTACAAATTGGCTGATTAGTTTTGGTGCCTCTTGACACTTGTATGGTGACAAAAGGATAGTTCATGGAACTTCAACCCCTTTCATCCAGAATCATAATGTCCCCGGAATTATTTGTCTGATGGAGCGTTGGTGGAGGGTGCGAGGTCCGAGAGCGCATGGGGCTTCGCTGCCAGAGGTTACGCGAAGAAAAGACTTGTCGCAGGAGGGAGGGGTGGTGGCTGGCTCACTGGGGCTCGCCAAGGGGGTGGTCGAGGAGGGAGGGTGCGCGGAGGGAAGTCGCAGCGGTGCAATGCATGGGCAAAGAAGCGGGGTATCGGAGAAGGGGAAGTCGGTGGCTCGCTGGGTTGAGAGGTGGAGCCTGGCCGTCGATGTCGATACGAAGCCTCGTGGGGGGGGGAAGATGAGGAATGGGTGCATGTATCTCACAGGAAGCCGGAGAGGAGGTGCTTTCGATGTGGGTGTAGGGGACACGTTGCATCGTTCTGTCCTACTCTGCCGAGGTGTTTTTCATGCGGGAGGACTGGACACCGCCAAGCTACATACAGGTTTGCCTCTAAGTCTCATGTAGCACTTGCTCCTGTGCATGGCTCGGCTCGTCATCACGTGCAATGCCTTTCTTTTACGCCGTTTCTTCGCCAAGAGGGTCCTAGCTTCGCCGAGATGGTTGCGAGTGGCGCTCGAGCTATGAGAAGACCTCAACCTGTGGAGGGGGGGTTCATCCAAGGCCGATGAGGCGGTAAAGGGAGAAGGTCGGGGGTCCGACTTGCATGCGTTAATCGGTTTCGCGGTGCGAGGTACCATCTCGGTGGAGACTGTGAAGTCTCACCTCTGTGGTTTCCTTGGGTCGCGGTTCACGAGCGATATGGTGGCGCTTGATGCTCGGAAATGCTGCGTTCGTGGACTCTCCACAGTGCAGAGGGATCGCGTGCTTCAGAATGGCGATGTGGGCGAGGTCTGCTGGCGACCTATTCGCTTTGCGGATGGTGCGTGTGAGGAGGTGGAGGTTTGTGTTGCAAAGGTTAGGGGCGTTCCTTTCCTATCCAGGACGGTTCGCTGCCTGCGGAGGGCCCTCCGCTGTTGGGGAACGGTCTTAGCGGTGCTTGAAGATGGGCTGAAGCCCGGCTAGGCTGTGGAGGACACGGTTATGTTGATGGAATGCAACAAGGGTTTCTTGGATGGTCTTGACGGCATGATTTCTTTCGCGGCGATGGAGGTTGGCTGCATCACGTTCAGAATCGAGCTGCAGATCGTGGAGCCTCTGCCGCCGTCGGAGGATCCAAGGATGACCGACGTCGCTTCGCTTCCCGATTTGACGGTTGGTTTTCCAAGGGGCACCTTGATTGGATCGACATGCGAGGATGATTACACGCGACCTTTGGCTGGTTCTTCTCCGGTGCTGTGCTTTGTTCCCAAGAAATTCTCTTTGTCTTCTGATGTGGGAAGGGAGATAACTGTATGTTCGGCGCAGCCTTACTCCTTCCAGCTAGAGGTAGGTCCAGGTATCCGATTAGCGTGTTCGGACATTTCCGCGGATCTGGTCCCTCTGGAAAACTTCTATTCGGATATCTCAAGGGCTTCTCGGACTCGGTTGTTAGTCGATTCTTCTCAACAGTAGTGGGCCCCTCTGCTCCCTCGGTTTGCTTGGCCCAGTCTTCCTCAAGGGCTTTTTCCCTCCCTCTCGATGGGCCATGTGTTTCGCCCTGTGGGAAACCTCCACGGTGTTCTCACTTCGGGGGGGACCCCTGGGTGTCGGAGGGGAGGGTGTGGACTCAATCCACTCAGTGCTCCGGTGGTGATCTTCCGACCTTGCCCGTTGTGGTGGATGACCTTTGCAGTGATATTATCTTCAGTACTACTCCCGTGATGCCGAGCGTTCTCCTGGGCGATGATCAACCCTCTGAGGGGATTGCTGACAAGAGAACGACCAAGAGATACAGACGTAGGAACAAGTCCAGGTCTTCGCGCTCTGAGCTACAACCTTGCTCGACTTCAAAGATGGCCATGGCGGATGCCGCCGGGGTGGTCCGAATTCAGGGGCAGCAAGAAGGTCCCAAATGAAAGTTCTTTCATGGAATGTTCGGGGACTCAGGGACTCGGGCAAGCGGAGGACTCTGGGCTCGAGATTCTTGGAGTGGGGATGCAACATGATTCTGCTACAAGAAACGAAGATCCAATCTTTCACGGATGATATATGGAGGTCTTTTGGTGCAGGAGGCATTGACCAATTCAGAGCCTTGGATGCGGTGGGCAGTTCTGGTAGGATGTTGGTGGCTTGGAGATCTTCGGCTCTGGCCTTCAACTCGATTCTTCGGGGGAGGCACGTCCTTGCGGTCCTCTTGAGAGGTCTGGGAGGATCTAAAGAGGCGAGTAGGACTTTCAAGGATGTCCCTTGGCTCATTGGGGGGGACTTCAATGTTACTCTCCGAACGCCGGACCGACCAGGGTACAGGGGAGGTCAGGACCCAGGCTCGGTCGATTTTGCTGACACTATTGATTCTTTGGGCCTCGAGGTTTTGGATGCGGGGGATGTCGCATACACATGGAGGAGCTCCAATTCTCGATCCCGCATCGATCGCTTCTTGGCATCGCCTGAGCTCCTTGATTCATTCGCGCTATCTTTTGTGGGGGACATGCCTCGGATGCTTTCCGATCATACGTCAATTCTTTGGGAATCTGCTGATGCCCCCACGCAGAGGGGGCTCTTTAGATATGAGAAGTGTTGGCTATTGGAGGATAATTTTAGAGAGGTGGTGACCTCTCATTGGTCCAGAGTGAATGTTTCCGGCTCGGCTGCGTCCCGCTTTGTTCAGAAGCTTACATCCTTACGATTAAGACTGTGTGCTTTCAAGAGGGAATCTAGAGTTGCCAGGTGCGTTGCGAGGTTGGAGGCTGAGGAAGTCGTTCGACGGATGGATGCTTTGGAAGATGGAAGGGAGCTCTCGGTGGACGAATTGTCTACTCGTTCTGCTGCTTAAAAACTAATTACATCTGAGGATCGAAAATGGGTCACGGAATGGAGGCAGAGGTCGAGAAATGTGTGGCTTCGAAAGGGGGACGCTAACACCTCATTTTTTCATCGTGTTGCTAGTGGGAGACGACGCTAAAATGCACTGCGTTCGGTTACGATCGGTGGGTTCGCGTAGAGGGGAACAAAGAAATGGGGAAGGCTATTGTCAAGCACTTTAAGGACGTCTCGTCAAGGGCTATACCGAGAATATGGAAATGGTTGGGTCTCGGGGCCACGCCCTTGACGCCCTCTTTTTGTGATATGCTCGCTCAGGATGTTTCATTGGAGGAGATTAAGGCTGCGGTTTGGGATTTGAATGCAGATGGGGCTCCGGGCCCGGATGGCTTCCCAGTAGCTTTCTATAGACTTTTGGGATTTGGTCGGCTCTGAGGTGCTCGAAGTCATTTCTGAATTCTGTATGGGCAATGCGGGCTTCGAAAGGATTAACCGATCTTTGATCATTCTGCTTCCCAAATGTTCGGCGGCAGAAAATATTGACGGCTTTCGTCCCATTGCAGTTTCTAACGCACTTTATCTGATTGTCGCAAAGGTGTTCGCAATAAGGCTAAGCCGTGTTCTTGATAGCATTATTTCCCCGCTACAATCTGCGTTTATTCCAGGTAGATAGATATCGGATTGCCTCACTCTCGCCTCAGAGATCATTGCCGACTGGAGGAGAAGGGATAAGCGCGGTGTGTTGTGGAAAAAGGACTTTGCAAAGGCTTATGATAGCCTTGACTTGAGGTTCCTGTGGTCGGTTCTGAGGAGGAGGGGGCTTCCGGAAAGATGGATCTCTTGGATGAGACGTGTGACAACGTCTTCTCTCTCGGTCATGGTGAATGGAAGCCCGGAGGGCGGCTCTTTCCAACCTCGTCGGGGCGTGCGTCAGGGGTGCCCCCTTGCTCCTTTGTTGTTTGTTCTCGCCACAGACGTTTTGACGCACATTGTTCTTCGCATGGTTAATTGCGTGCTCTCAAATGGTTACGAGAAACACGGGTCATTGATCCCGCTCTTACAGTACGCCGACGACACTATCTTCTTCATTGAGGGGGGAGGAACGGAGGCCGATGGCATGGCCATGGCCTTGGATATCTTCAGTGAACTCTCCGGTTTGTTCAAGAATCCTGTTAAGTCGAAGGTCGTCCCTCTCGGCATTTCTGTGGATGAGGCTGGTGCTTGTGCACGGGCATTAGGGTCGGACTGCAGCTCGTTGCTGATGGACTATCTGGAGATGCCATTGACAGTGAGAAGAGCAAGGGTGCGGGATTGGCTCAGAGTCGTGGAAAAGGTGGAGGTGAGGCTGGCGGGATGGAAGTCGGTCGTTCTATCGAGGGGGGGAGGGGCGTTTGGTCCTTCTAAAGGCGGTCCTGTCATCCATCCCTATTTATTTCCTTTCCAATTGTCGCTTGCCGAAGGGAATTCGTGATCGACTTGAGAAGCTTATGCGTCGGTTCTTGTGGGGGAAGCATGGAGAGGAAACAAGGGGCATTAACCTCGTTGGATGGGAAGAAATTACACTCCTCAAGAATGATGGGGGGCTGGGGGTCAAGCGTCTGGATCAAATGAACGAGGCCTTGCTTTTGAAGTGGGCAAGCCGAATTTGGGGCCCCGGGGAGGATTTTTGCTCATCCGTGCTGCGCAAGATATACGATGTTGGGGGGGCACCACCGAGGCCGGGTGCTCGCTTGGACTCTCTCACTCCTTTCTGGAGGAGGGTGGTGGATGTTTTTACCAAGCATATCTCTCTGTTTAGACCGATCCTTGGCTGTGGCAACTCCTTCGTCTTTTGGTCCGATGACTGGACCGGGGGGGCCCCTTTGCGCGCGCTTCCTGCGCCTGTTTGCTCTTACGGATGATAAAAATATGATGGTGGCGTCCTGCTGGTCGGATAGGAGTTGGTTTCCGATTTTTTCATCTACCTTCTTCGACCAGAGACTAGAGGAGTTCATTGCGTTACTGGATTATATTAAGGATGTGGGGCGTCCAACGGAGGGAAGGGACCATTGGGGATGGCGTGCGGGTCCTTTCTCGGTTAAGAAGGCTTTTGGGGTAATTTGCAGACCTCCGCCATCTCGCTCAGAGGTTGTGATTCGTGATTGCACGTTCTTTTAGGCTCTCAGGCTTCTCGAGCAAATTGGTTTCTTCTTATGGCTGCTGCGTAGACAAAGGCTGATGACGAGGGACATGTGCGCTACACTTCTGGGTACCATTTCTGATAGGTGCCTTATTTGCGAGGAGACGATTGAGACCGTGGAACATCTTTTCTTTAAATGCCCCAAGGTAATCCAGATTTTGGGGGGGGGGCAGGTTACCTTGGCTATGCGCTGTGGATCTGGCGTCTTTTTGCGGATCGATGGTGGCTAATAAGAGCAGGGTGCGGAGGAAGCTAATTTATCCAATCGCCATTCTATGGGCCGTTTGGCTGGGGAGGAATGTTGTACTCTTCTCGGGGCATCGCTTTTACAAAGAAAATGTGGGGAGTCATGCAGCGAGACTAGTGGAGGAATGGGATTTGTAATTGGTCTTTTTGTTCCTGTCACTTGTGTATTTGTTTCTTTTGTTTTCTTTTAATAAATAAAATATGGGGCGAACACCATCGAGTGTCTCCCCCTGTTTCTGGCTTTAAAAAAAAACCCCTTTCATCCGACAGGTCTATTGTGTTTGCTAATGGTAGGCACTCGCCATTCACATGACATGAGCAAGGTTCTTTTATCTCGAGTCGACTCTACCATTGCAGAATGTTTTCCTTGCTCTGACTTTACTCTCTTATCTATGATCAGATTACCAATGAGCCTAACGAACTCTACCATTGCAGAATGTTTTCCTTGCTCTGACTTTACTCTCTTATCTATGATCAGATTACTAATGAGCCTAACGAACGTGTTAGATTCTTTATTTTTTGTGTTCCAGTATCTACTAACACGTGTCGTGCTTGTGTGTGGTGGTGAATATGCATGTCTTTACATGATAGTATAGTCCCCTTTTGTTGGCAGTGCGTCCACTTCTTCATGGACTTTCTTTTTGTTTTTTTCTTTGGCATTATTGGTTTGAGCATTTATTTATTCAGAAACTCCACAAAGTTCGTCCATAGTTATCCCAACATTTCAGTGTGAGTCATGTATCTTAAGAAAACATCATCGTGCTACTTTTCCAAGCATGTCAATCAGAATTTTTTAAGCGTTTATATTTTGATGTTTGGGACCCGATCATGTTCCTAATATTCAAGGATACATATATTATCTTGGGACTGTAGATGATTAAGTCATGTTAGATGGATTTTCCTTCTGAAAAATAAATATGAAATGGTGGTGTTATTAATTTCTTCTTGATTGAAATAAATACTAGTTTGATGTGAGTAGAGAAATTGTGTGGTCTGAAAATGCACTTGAAATCTATGTGGTTTTTTGTCTATTTTTTTGTGAGCACGACATTGTTCATCAAGTCCCATATTCTGACACCTCTCAGCAGTAGGGCATTGCTAAAGAAAACAATGCCATATTCTTTAAATCACTCGTACTCTTTTGAGAGAGAAAACCGCTTAAGATGGTTTGGTCATTTGCAAAGAAGGTCAACTGATGCACCGGTTAGGAGATGCGAGTGTTGGGATGTTGAGCCGGCTAAGAGAGGGCGAGGACGACCCAAGAAGTGTTGGAAAGAGACTATACGAAGGGATCTAAGTTTTTTGGATATAAATCCGAGATTGACCCAAGATAGATCTGAATGGAGGCGAAGAATCCATGTAGCCGACCCTACTTAATTGTGGGAAAAGGCTTTGTTGTTGTTGTTGCACTCGTACTCTTTTGGTTTACAATAGTGACAAGACATGCTTTATGGAACCACATAAATCTTGATGTTCTCGTTTGTGATGGATGTACTTATTATATTTAATAATTTTTATCACATCGGTTAGACACATTTTTAGTTGTCAATATTGTGTTCAAGTTTTTTTATTGACTTTTTCCCCTGGACATGCAGATTATACCACTGCATCTGGAAAGACAAAGAAACTGCATGCTTCTACTGCACTTTTCATAGTCCTTTTTTGCGCTGTGTTTGCCACTATTGCGATTTCAGCCATGCTTGCATATTACTTCTATCATAAAGATAGATTTTCTATCCGCTCAATAGTGGTATCATCTGAGAATAGCACTAGTTGGAATAGTGGAACTAATCTGCTTAGTCAACGAAGCGGAAGAATACCTACCTACCAAGTCGACAAAGGCCATCACGTGGAAAGATTCTACGGTAAGATTTTTTTCTGTTAATTTCTTAAATTAATTATTTATTATGCCCGTTTAACATTAAAAAACATTTTTATACAGATCTTTTTATTCTTTGCATTGGGCATGATTGGCTCCTGCAATAACTAAACTGTTACATTCATCATTATGGTCACATCCTCTCCCTTTGTGTATTGATATGTATAGCTGGCATGTATTATTTGCACCTGGAGCACCTCATATGGAATTGTAGATTGATAATCGTGAAGTAAACATGATTTAGAAGCAACTTTTTGCTTTTAAATTTTCGGAGTGATCAAAGTGCTTTTTGCATACATATTGTTAGAAAATGCGGAAGCGATAGATAAACAGAGCATAAACAAGAAAGATCAAACATAGGAACACCATGATTTTACGTGGAACCCTACTCCGTGAGGAGCGGGATGAAACCACGGGAGAAGCCCTCAAAGGGACGTGTCTTTCATTGCACTTTCTCAATGGTTACAGGAGGTCTGGGGCTCCTTATATAGCCTCTCCAGAGCCTCCACGTCCCACCGCTGGACGATGTGGGACTAAACAACTGGGTGGGGTAAATGGATCTCCTCCAGGATCCATTTACCCTGCTACAACATAATAGGCGCATATAACGAATGCTCCAACACTCCCCCTCAAGCTGGAGCATGAAATGCTCAGCTTGGACAAACAGAAAGAAACTCAACTCAACGCTACAGGACACTACATACAATATCAACCCAACGCGCACATTGCTGCAGTTGAGGACGTTGCTTCTCATGTCATGCAGGTGAGGAGGACGAACGGACTGGAGTGTGAGTCAACTGAAGACTCGGAATCTAACCATCGAGTCTGAAACTGCGCCTGAAGTCTCCTCGTCGGAGAACTGGGTCTCTCCCATCTGGCTCACAGAATGGTGCACTGCTCTGGTGTACCTATGATACCACATGAAAACCCTTGCCCTCATGGGAATGGTCCTCTTCTCTGGAGTCCTTATGGCTCACATGAAAACCCTGGCCTGAAAACTAGAAGAATGATGGGGACCACGAACAAATGATGGCAACATATGCTCATCTGACAATGACCGCAATCATATGCGTGTCTGAAACTGGAGACTCGGAACAATGATCGTCGAGTCTGAAACCAAACTGTAGAGTCTGATCATCTGGCTGGTCTGGAGACTGATATCTGAATCTGTAATCTAGATCTAGACCTGTGATTCTACACCATACTCCCCCCTTCTCCCATACTTGTCGGAAAAATGAAATCGATTAAGTTGGGAGAAGACACGAAATTGGGGGTACAAAATACCAATAGGCCGTTCGGCTTTCAAAACATTCATCATTTTTTTTCAATCAATTTTTTTAAACCGTTTCAACAAATTTTTTTTACGGCTTTTGCAACTCTCTCTCTCTCTTTTGAAATTGCGTACGACTTCTCTTTGTACGCGGCTTTTTTTTAACAGCGTACAGCTTTTTTTTTCGAATGTACGCCCCTTTTTTTTAATTTAAATTTTTTTTGGTGGTAACCAATGGCCAAAATCGGCCCACAAAGCAGCCCTTTCTTTTCTTTTTCCTTTTCTTTTTTTTTTCAGCCCAACCGTGGGCTTCTTTCATTTTCCTCCTTTCTTTCTTTCTTCTTCTTCTTCTTTTTTTTAACGATGCTCATGGCCCAAAGCCCCCCCCCCTTATAAAATAAACAAATCGAGCCCTTAAACAAAAAAGAATAAATGACCTATTAGGGTTCCCTGTGGGAACCCTCGACACAAGAGCCCGCCGCCCCCTATGGGGCATTTCCCTGATTGAAGGATGTCGCCGCACGAGGGCTCGGAGGAGAAGAGGCGCTCTATCGGGAAGGGAGGTGCTCCGCCAGGAAGATGCCAGGTTGTGAGCATCGCGTAGGAGCGCACGAGTCTGCCGGATCGCGCAGTGTTTTCCTTTGGAGGGGCGATGGCGATGGGGCCTTTCCGCCACCGTTGAGAACTAGAGATGCCCTGAGCACCTCATACAGGCAGAAGCTGGGGCTGGAGCGTCGCCGATGGTGCGTGGGATCGGTGGAGGAGGGAGCGCCGCTGAGAGAGGCACTCGATCGGGACCAGAAGGAAAGGCGGGTTGCCGCCTTTGCTGGTGGCGGCACGACTTGGAGAAGATGTGCGATGGGTCGCGCGGAGGTCCTGCGGATGACAAAGGGGTCCGCCTGATGGGTTGGTCTGCTAGGACCGACTGGAGTCGGGGCGGGGGCCTGCCGCCTGGGATCGTCGTGGACTTGCTGCCGCCGTACGCAGCAACTGGAGAGGGAGCCGCCTGGGGTATGCGCCAGAGGCTCTGGAGACCGCTGCATGATGAAAGAGAGGCGCCGCCTCTCGTCTGGAGGCGCATGAGGCCTGGAGGAAGATGACACATCGCCTGGGAATTGCGTGCAGCACAGATCTAGGGTTCGAAAGAACCCTAAAAAAAATTTCTCGAACAGAATATGAACAATAATCTTCAACATCAACCTCGAATCTCGAAAAATAAAAATTATGAAAACCTCGAGAATCGAACCCGCTCTGATACCATGTTAGAAAATGCGGAAGCGATAGATAAACAGAGCATAAACAAGAAAGATCAAACATAGGAACACCATGATTTTACGTGGAACCCTACTCTGTGAGGAGCGGGATGAAACCACGGGAGAAGCCCTCAAAGGGGCGTGTCTTTCATTGCACTATCTCAATGGTTACAGGAGGTCTGGGGCTCCTTATATAGCCTCTCCAGAGCCTCCACGTCCCACCGTTGGACGATGTGGGACTAAACAACTGGATGGGGTAAATGGATCTCCTCCAGGATCCATTTACCCTACGACAACATAATAGGCGCATATAACGAATGCTCCAACACATATAATAGCAAACTGCTTAGAATGCCTTGGTAAGGGGGACTTGGGAAGCCATATACTTGATATGCCTTTCCATGAAACACACCCTTGGTATTTTTTTTCCAAATGTTTGTGTTTAAAGAATAATCCCGCATCTAAATAGGTAGAAATTATGAATTGGCTTATACGTAGTTGGACATCTCCACTCATATGCATATCATTCCACAGTGAATGCTCTCATATAATATGCAAGTCATACCGCCCTAGCTTTTGCATGGACAAAACATGTAGCCCTAAAAATGAAACATATTCTTACCCAATTACTTATTTTCTTTTTGTGATTTTTTTAGGATTCTTGAACAGGGTTCCATGTTTCTTTAAAAGAAATTTAAGGTTACCAGGGTCAGTACTGCAGTTTTCATACTTTGAGTTAGAGCATGCAACCAACAAATTTTCAAAGCACAACCTGCTGGGGATAGGTGGGAGCAGTAAGGTGTACCTGGGCAATTTGAGGGATGGAAGGTTGATTGCTGTCAAGAGACTGAATATGCTTCTTGGTTCTCATGGCAATCACGAGTTCTTATCTGAGGTAAAAAAACATGATGATATACAATTGAAGTTTTTTTGGTCATAGGGGATGCCTTTTCTCCTGCCCAGAAGTTGCAGACAGCATCATCATGCAGTTTATTACACTTTTTTTACAAAATTGCAGGTTTACAATATAAAACATGTTAGCATGTGTGCATAATATATATATATATATATATATATGTGTGTGTGTTTATTTATACATCTAGCCACATGCACACAACGCGCACACCACACACGCACACATGCACACCATGCATGCACAACACACACACACACACGTACACACCCACATGTGCACACACCCCCGGACCCCCATGCAAACCCACTCACATGCGCGCACACACAGAGATACATATGAGTTATGCAATACTTCTGTATTCTTTGTAATTTTTCTGTCTTACGTTAGTGTTTAAGCCCTACTTAATTGTGGGAAAAGGCTTTCTTGTTATTGTTGTTGTGTTACGTTAGTGTTTTAAATCAATAGAAAATGCTGTATCAATTTGTTCACTGTCCATTAATGCCTCAATGAATTATACTTTCTAAAACCTAAAATCTTAATTTATTGTCCAACAATAAAGAATAAGACTTTGGTGGTAAGTGCTTCCTTTGTTGGGGATGACTTTATTATGTGATAGAATGGCAGAGTATTTGTTTATTGCCATAGATTAGGACGCAAGTAATGTGCGTATATAAAGCTTAGGGCATCCATTATATTTTTGGAAGCTGTATAACATGAAATAGAAATAATTCATGTACTAAGGCTACTTTTAATATACGTGTTCACCTTGTTGTGGATCACAATTTACAATTACAGATAGAAATGATGTCAAGGCTTCACCATTGCCACATTGTGCCATTGCTTGGGTATTGCTCAGAGCTACGCGGAAAACACGTTGAGAGGCTTCTTGTCTTTGAATACCTACCTAAAGGTAATTTGAGGGATTGTTTGGATGCATCATGTGGGCAACAAACTTTGGAGTGGGAAACTCGGGTTAGCATAGCACTCGGAGCTGCAAGGGGCTTGGAGTATCTTCATGAAGCGGCTGCACCCAGAATTCTGCATCGAGATATTAAATCAACCAATATTCTCCTTGATGACAAATTCAAACCTAAGGTTTGCTTGTAATGTTCGTTATCTAAATATATATTCATTGTGTATTACAAAAATGTAATAATCCAATATAAAAATATAGTTGCATTGCTTACATATCCAGCACACTTCCTCATTGAAGACCAGAAATGATTAAAAGTAGTTTAAGCTTTTCCATGTTGGTAAAAAGATTGTTTATATTCAGACACTGGTATATGTAAAAAGTGCTCTAACAGGCTTTATCCAGATGCACTGACCTTTGTTATAGACTAAGCAGATCTTAGTAGAAATTTTGCTGTCCCTATTTTTTTATATTTAGACCTGCATTTATGCAGATAACAGATCTTGGTATGGCAAAGCGACTCATGGCCGATGATCTTTCGAGTTGTGCCAGTTCTCCAGCGAGAATGATGGGAACTTTTGGATATTTTGCACCTGAATATGCAATTGTTGGGAGAGCTTCATTGAAGTCAGATGTTTTTAGTTTTGGTGTGGTTCTTTTAGAGCTCATCACAGGCCGGAAACCCATCCACAAATCATCTAATAAGTCTGATGAAAGCCTTGTCTTATGGGTAAGCTAAAATTTAGTCTTATACCTTCACAAAAAATCAAATAGAAGAGTCATTTTTTCTTTAATGCTTTTCACATAGGCAACACCACGTCTACAAGATAGTAAGTTGGTAATCTCTGATTTACCTGATCCATTGCTAAATGGCAACTTTCCCGAGGAAGAAATGCAGATCATAGCTTACCTGGCCAAAGAGTGCTTGCAGTGGGATCCTGAATCGCGGCCTACAATGAGTGAAGTTGTTCAGATTCTATGTACTATTTCTGCTGACAAGGCTAAAAAAAGAAACTTTTCCATTCATGTTTTCTCGGTTAGTATACAACTCTTGCTGTTTTTAGCACACAGCTATTTCAGCTTTCCTTGAGATTTGCATAATTAGTTTTACTAATTTCTTGTTATTTAATAAGTTAATACTGAGTAATTGTTTCTGATATAGAGTCTGCACAGGGGATTATACATATAAATTGTGCCTTTTATCAACGCATATCTAAGCTAGCTGTGCGAAGACAACTTCTTTGGTCACTTGTAGTAATTTATTGGGTATTAGAAAAGGGTCCCCACTATACGTTTATTCCCAATTAGGGCCTCATTTTTCAAATGTAGGAAAGAGGAGACTCATCTAATTTTTTTTCTCAAATACATGCCTCCATGGGCTTTCGCAACCCCTGTATGTTGACACTAAACCCTAACAATGAAAGTTCATTCCTCTCTTCATTACTGTTGGAGTGATTGAGTTATGCGTCACTTGAGTTAAAGATGGGTAAATGGATCACTCCAGGATCTATTTACCACATCCAGTTGTTTAGTCTCACATCTACCACTTTGGGATGTGGAGACTCCGTGAGGGCTATATAAAAAGCCCCTCACTCTCTGTATCCAGTGAGAAAAGCAATAGACTATCAGCCTTTTGAGGCGTTCTCCTGTGGTTTCATCCTGCTCCTTAGTGAGTAGGGTTCCACATTAAAATCCCACGTTGGTATCAGAGCGGGTTTGATTCTCGAGGAAATTATGCTTTTGTTTATTCGAGATTCGATCATTCTCCATTGTTCTTAAAGATTTATGTTTGAAGATTGTTGTTATATATCCTTCAAGATTCAAGTTCTAGGGTTTTCTGAAACCCTAATTCTGAGCAGAATTTTTCCCACGGTTCAATCTCTGGAAAGCCCACTTCTTCAGGTTGATTCCGGATTTCGAGTTGTGCGAATCTAGTAGCAGCGACCCTGGCGTCAACCCTAGCAACGACCTCCACTCCTTGTGCACTTCCTGCGGCGACATCGCACACCAGCACCTCGTCGCTCCATCGCGCCGACTCCAGCAACGACGACGCACATCTCCTCGCGGGCTATCGCGGCTCCAGGAAGGTGGAGCCTCTGCACGACTTCTCCATAGGCGGAACCCTAGGCGGAAGCTTCCCACTCCGCGCAACATGAAGTCCAGGCGATCCTCGCTGGCGGCACTCGGTCCACATCTTCTGATTCAAGAAGCGGTGGCGATGTCGCTGCTCCCTCCTAACGGTGCATCTCCACCACCCTCTTGTCAATGAAGGCGATGCACCTTCCAACGACGAAGCTCGTTTGATCTCTTTCAGATGGCAACACGGTCGGCCGCGTGCTCCTAAGCGACGCACCATCATCGACGCATCTTCAGCAGCCGTGCACTCTCATGCAACGACATCTTAGGAGGGCTGCAGGTGGAGCCCTAGCCGCTCCTCCTCTCGTGCTCGATCATCATGCATCTCGCGCCTGACTTCGCTCTACAGCAGAGGCAGCGCGAGCCCCTCCCGATCTCCAATCCCAAGTGAAGCCCTTTGGGCAGAGCCACTCAAGATCCAGATCATCGCGCGGCCCCTACTTGTGATTCTCCAGTGCCGATTGCATTACCCCAGGCACGTTCCAGGAGAGTGAATCCCCCTCTCCTCCAAGCTCCCATCTCCAGGCGGCAGCCCCATCAGAGGCGACGTAATTTCTTGAGGAGGGTTCCCATGGGAACCATTAAATAAAAAAAGGGGGCAGTCCTTCAGTCTAGCTGAACTGAAATAAAAAATGAATGATTGCATATTCCAGACAATTGAGAGCCGAGATTTTGGGCTCAAGTTGGGCCCTTTTTTGGGGGCATAGATTTTTTTAAAAAAGAAAAGATTATACAAAAAATTACGTACAAAAAAATTGAGAGAGAAAAGTCGTAAAAAAATTGTGAATGGCTTATTTGAAAAAAAGAGAGAGGTGACGGCTATTAAAAAAATTGATGAATGAAATAGTAGGAAAAAATGGTTTTAAAAAATGTGAGAAGAAAAGTCGAAGAAAAATTGAGATCGGCTTATTCATGTTGTCCCCATTTCTCTCGTCCCATCGGGGGTGACGTAATTTCTGGAGGAGGGTTCCCATGGGAACCCTTAAATAAAAAAAGGGGGGCGATCCTTCGGTCCAGCTGAACTGAAATAAAAAAAATGAATGAGTACATATTCCAGACAATTGGGAGCCGAGTTTTTGGGCCCAAGTTGGGCCCTTTTTTGGGGGCATAGCTTTTTTTTTAAAAAAAGAAAAGATCGTACAAAAATCCGTACGAAAGAAATTGAGAGAAAAGTCGTAAAAAAATTGTGAATGGCTTATTTGAAAAAAAGAGAGAGGTGACGACTATTAAAAAAATTGATGAATGAAATAGCCGGAAAAAAATGGTTTTAAAAAATGTGAGAAGAAAAGTCGAAGAAAAATTGAGATCGGCTTATTCATGTTGTCCCCATTTCTCTTGTCTTCTTCCAACTTGGTCGATGTTTGTCATTCCGACCAGTATGGGAGAAAGAGGGAGTATTGTGTAGAGTCACAATCCATTTAGATGTCAGATTCTCCAGACCAATCAGATGTTTAAACTCTCTAGTTCAGTTTCAGACTCGATGTCAGATTCCGAGTTTTCATTTCAGACACACACATGTATGCGGTCTTTTGTGTGGTCCCTATCTTTTGTGTTTCGGACAGAGTTTTCATGTGTTCTATAGGGACTCTAGAGTTGAGATCACATTCCCAATGCCATGAGGGCTAGGGTTTTCACGTGGTTTCATAGAGATTCCAGAGCAGAGATCCCATTCTTTGATCTAGATGGGAGAGACCTGGTTCTCTGACAAGGAGACTTTCAGACTCCATTCTCCAGCGAGTGTAGACTCCGATGAGGATTGCACTCCACAATTTTTCAGTTCAGCCCATTCAGAGTTGGAGCAGTTGTTTGTCCACATGATCCAGTCTTCTACATGTGGCGGGCTAGAGTACTCCGACGAGAGGACTCATTTCCAGCTGTAGTGACTCTGACAGGCACAGTACAGAGCACATGCTCTCCGACGAGGAGATCCAGTTTGACTCACGCTCCATCCCGTTCGTCCTCCTCACCTGCACAGCATAAGAAGCAACATCCTCGACAACAACCGACAGTTGTGCGCGTTGAGTTGATATTGTCTGTAGTGCATTGTATTATGAGTTGACATTTCTTTCTATTTGTCCAAGCTGAGCATTGCAAGCTCCAGCTTGAGGGGGAGTTTGGGGTATTTGAGTTATGTGTCACTTAAGTTGTAGATGGGTAAATGGATCATTCCAGGATCCATTTACCACATCCAGTTGTTTAGTCCTACATTTGCTACTTGTGGGATGTGGAGACTCCGTGAGGGCTATATAAGAAGCTCCTCACCCTCTGTATCCAGCGAGAAAAGCAATAGACTATCAGCCCTATGAGGCATTCTCCGTGGTTTCATCCCGCTCCTTAGGGAGTATGGTTCCATGTTAAAATCCCGTGTTGTTCAATATTTCTTTATTATTTTTCTCTGATTCGCTTCCGCATTCTATTTTCTAACAATTACATTGGAAAAATAAGGCTAGTAATTGGGAACCGATGCTTAGTAATTTACCCTAATTTATTTTTATTTAATACGGAGTCATACATAAGGCACAATGTGGTTTCATGGACCCATATATGGGAAGTTTTGTGCATGGACTGTCCTCATTTTCAATGCGCTCTAAGGGAGGCTTTACACGTGTTGCATATGTATTATTTGGTTAAAGGCATATTGGGCTTAAGCACCTAAAATTGCTAAAACATATCTTTATTGTTTATGTATATGTCCTGTTGGACACATTATATAAGAGACCATAGGGTATTCTTGTTTATTCATGATGTTAGTGATGTATCCTACGTTCTTAATTATTATTCTTGTAATACCCAAGGTTGTAAAAGTCGGTAGTCTATACTCGGTCGGCTGGGTCACTGACTAAGGATTAATCGGTAGTCGGACGACTAATCGGATTTAGTCGAACTTTAACCGGCTTTGAATTTTTTGATTATCTTAAATATATAACTCATTTTTATGCATATATTTACATAGATTTTGTACATTTTATAATATCATAATGGAATAAAAGAAGTAAATGAATTTAAATAAAATGTTAAGCATATTATAATAAATTTGCTAATAGAAAAAGTAAAACATAAAAAAACCAAGCAAAAATTGGCCGACTAGTGTGCCTAGTCGGAATTAGTCAGTACTCGGTCGATCACCCTACTGACTAGACTAGTCAGACCTACTAGTCGGGCCAGTCGGACGACTTCTACAACACCGGTATGTTGGAGTATAAGTTGTATGCGTCATATATGATGGAGATGGGTAAATGGATCCAGGATCCATTTACCCATCCATTAGTTTAGTCCCACATCTACCAGTGGTGGGACTTGGAGGCTCTTTGGAGGTTATATAAGGAGCCCTAGACCTCCTGTATCCATTGAGAAAGTGCAATGCATAACCTGGCTCTTTAAGGCCTTTTCATGTGGTTTCGTCCCGCTCCTTAGGGAGTATGGTTCCACGTAAAATATTTTATTCCATGTTTTACATTTCTGTTTTTTACCTCTGTTTATCATTTCGCTTTCGCTTCCTATTTTCTAATAGGTATTAATCCCATAAGGGGCACTTATGTATTTTCTCCTTTTTCGAGCTCTCCAGGGTTTTGTCCTATATGAGGACTCCTAGACCACTAGAATAATACAAGTTATTTCATCCTGTCTCCACACATGATAATCATGACATCATTGGGAAACTGTAGACAATGATATATTTTCTATTTTAGCTTTATATAATTTAGCTCTTTCCATTTATAACCATTCTATTTTTAGGTGTGTTGTTGGGGACTATTATGTAATTCCCATCTATAAGACTTCACGATTTCATACTATATATGAAATACAACTCCTTCTGTAAAAATTATTCTATTGGTTCTCTATTTCTCTGTACATGGTATTGGAGTAACGATCCTATAATAAAGTTCATGTCTAAAGCTCCACAACCACCATTAGCCTCGTTATCTTATCAACCCAGTGTTACTGTCCCTTTAGGTGTATGCTGCCACAACATCGACCCATTGCTATCGCCTCGCTGAGGTACAACAACGCCCTTCAGCACTGCCATCATTGCCTCTAGCAATACCCTCAATGCCATTGCTAAGAAAGGGCGCCACCCCATGTCGACTATACCCATTCCACCATGGTAGCCCGACGAACCTTCAGATCTACCCTTTCTAGTGTTGTCTAATTGACGGTTTCGTTGCAGTCGGATAAATGCGGATCGATAAAAAATAACCACACAAATCTATTAATCGTCTAATGAAATTAAGCGCGATTTTATGTTTGTTTAGCCTGGCAAGCCCCAGGGTCGACTCAAGGAGGCAAAGGAACAACTCGGGATCAGATTAGAGGGATTAGATCGTGGTTTTCCAAGTGGTTTTTTTGGTATTTTTTTAATGACAAATGCAGAAATGCGGATGAATTACGTTAATAAGAAAATAAGCGACTTAGCCAAAGTTAACATGAATGTGAAATTATTCCAAATTAACCAAATTATAATTTTTCTGTGAACCCAATTCAATGAGTAATGCAAAATATATTTTTTTGGAATTTTTGGATTTAAGATGCACACATGAAAAATGCAAACTTTTTTAGGGTTTTTATGCAATATTTCGTGAAAATGATATGCAAAAATTATGAAAATTTTACTGGAAGATAAATATGATGCAATGAAGCTACACTAATTTTTTAAGAATTTTCTGACACTTTTTGATTTTTTACGAATTTTTTACTGAAAACAGAGCGATTGCGGGTATTTAATTCCTAATAAATCCACAAAGTCAAATTATACAGAGAATGAATTATCTCATATATATATTTCAATAAAGAATCCAGGAGAGTTGAAATTTCTCAAAAATCTTATTCGTAGATTTAATTAAAAATCATCTATAGAAATCACTCTACAATTTATTTTATGCAAACGACAATCCGAATTAAATGAAATTTGGACAGTAATTAAAGCACACTTAAAAGCATCATTCACAATTTTTTCACAATTTTTGGAGCAAGAAATAAATACGTGCGAATTTCAGAGATTAAATAGGTAAAATATCACTGATTTTCAATCTCTGATTTTTAATAAATTATCAGATGCTCACAAAAATATAAATAAAGAGCCACGAGATAAAGAATTAGTTGCTTTACAAAATACCTTTTTTATTAAAAAATGATGCAAAACTAATGTCCAAATTAACGCTCAAAGTCAAGGGTATCTTTGCAAAACTGAAATTGAAATAATAAACAAACTTCTGTGCACAGGGGCACTTCTAAAATTTCAAATACTTGAAGGGTAAAATATGTAATTTTCACAAATATTAAAATAAAGGCAAATGAACCTCTATCTTGTCCTGCAAGCTAGGGCAAAGCACGAAGGGCGTGGCGGCTAGGGCTCACGAGACATGGCGCGACTGGCGGTGGCGCGGCTCCAAGGCAGCGGGGCTGCACGGCGGCGGCCTTCGAGGGGCGGCAGTTGCGCGGGCGTCGAGCGGGAGGCGGCGCTGGAGGGCGGTGACGGGGCGGCGCGTGCTGCGCGCGGCGTCGCACGGGAGGCGGCGCTGGAGGGGATGAGGTCCACGCGCTGTGTGCGGAGGTCAGGTCGCGCGGGGCGGTGGAGGTGGGGAGGGGGGACTGCAGGCCAGCTGCAGGGCCGTCAGCGCTGACGAGGGGCAGCTGACGACACGGAGGGGGGGCACACTGGGTGCCGCGCGGCCTTTGGAGGTGGAGGGCGGCCACAGGGGCAGCTGGGTGCAATGCTGGCGAGGGGCGGCGGTGCGCGTTCGGAGTCGGCCGGTGGAGGTCGGGCTCAGGCCCGCAGGAGTCAGGGTGGCGTGGAGCAGCACAGCCGGGGGGAGGGTGCACGGCGTCGACGGCGGCCTGGAGGTCGGGCGGTGGAGGTGGGTCATGCGGTCATGCGGCGGCTGATGGCTGGAACGGGCGGCGCGCGGCTGCCGAGGCCAAGGGCTGGTCGGTGGCGGCTATGGAGCGTTGGCGACCTGTGTTTTTTTTATTTTTTTTGCTTTTTTCTTTTGCAATTTTTTTATTTTCTTTGTAAAGAGCAATCAGTGGTAAAAATGAAATGAAAAAAAAGGTGAATGATGATAGTGGTGGTGGTGGTTAATGATGTGTTTGATTATGAATTTTTTGGTGATGAACAATAAAAAAAAATTGTTAAAAAATGACAAGATGAAGTTGTGGGATACTTACCTGTGTGGTTCGCCGAAATTGGAGCCGTGGTGTGCGGCTTCCGTCGTGGCCTCGATCCGACTCGGCAAAAATTCGGAGAAACTATGCAGCTTGGATGCGGCTGCGACGAGGTCAATCTCTCCACCTCAGATCTCGCCAAATACGATGGAAACCGTTGTCGCGTCGAAGACTTACTCGGTTGCTGTCACCGTTGAGCAGGCTGAGCGGGTGGTTCCCTTTCTCTCTCGATTATGGCGAATGAAGAAGAATGGAGAGGAAGATGAGAATATAAAGAGGAAGAGGGAGTTAGAGAAGAGATGGAGAGAGTGGAGAAAATGGTGGAGGTGGAGAAGATGTGGCTTGGAGTGGGGAATAAGAAAAGAAGAAGTAAAAGGGAGAGGAAAAATAAAAATATAATAAAATATGAGTAAAATAAGTAGGCTACTTAAAATAACAATAATTAAAATAATAATAAAATAATAATAACAAAATCTGAAAAAAAAATAAAATAAATCCGAAAATAATAAAATAAAGGGGTGACATGTGGCGTATCCAGGAGCTGCCACATGTCGCTCCTAGAAAATTCAAAAATTAAATGTAAACAAAAATAAAAAAGAAATAACAAAGGGGATTAAATCAAAAAGTGGTCAACACAAAAGTTGCTCGTCTCGACGAGATCTACAACTTTTGTGAAGAGCCTAAAATCAAAGGAAATCATCTGTACAAAAAATGTATTTTTGGGTGGTACCTTATAGATATAAAATACCGCATTTTATCTTTTGTAATTTTTTTGTCATTTTTAAAAGAGAGAAAAATCAAAATAAAAATAGAGAAAATATAAAAAGAATATTTACAACTTAATCTATTTTTTTGGATTTTTAATAATTAAGAAAATAAAAGGGTAACGAAGGGCAAAACGGTCAATATGTACAATATACAAAAGGGGCCCAAAACCTAAGTTTTGCATACGAGCTCCGATTTTAATGAAATTGGTCTTATTTCGAAGGTCTTTGAATGTATATTACTTTAAAAGTCAGTAGACCTAATTCGGAGGTTGTATGAGAGAGATATGTGCATTTTAAGACTCCTAATTTCAAACTTGGATTGAGGGTTTATTGGTCAATTTTGGAGGTTAGTATTTTTTTTGATATTTTTCTTTAATTAATGTTAGTAATATATACACAATAGAGTTGATTTTATTGGATTTGGAGTTAGTATAAAATATATACAAATAAGTGAAATATGCTGAATTTACAGGTGAATATTTACAAGTGAAATGAGCTTCTTATTTATGCAATATGAATGCTAAAATGTAGATGTTATCAATGCATGCATGAATGCTAATTATGCAATATAAGTGGAAATATGCATCTAATTACTCGGGAACAAAGCTCTATTTTCAACTTTTAGAGTCATGAATCACAGATTCATCACCCCCTATACATAAACCTTGCTCGTCCCCGAGCAATTAAAATGAAATGCAAGAGTGAAATGATTTTAGGTTCCATACCTAGGTCATAAACGAAAGTTGAAAATGGAGCTTGACTCGACCTTTGGATTAATTGTGTGGCGGAACCTTACTGGGATCTGAACTTAAGACCTGACAGACTTCAAGTTCCACAAGTCTTCTATTCAAGACTCCTCAATAGTCAGGTCAGAACAAATCCTCAGACACAAATTTCTGATGACTATGATTCTTACTTGTACTGTGTAAGTGAAATATAACTCTCCACATCAGAAATGGCTAAGAAGCAGCCTCCTCTAACAAGGTAACTCAAATAATCCGGTCTGGTAACTCTTTCCTCGAGGAGCGGAGTATTCCCTTCTAAGTTCAAGTGCGACCAGCTCGAGAGGAGGGGGTGGAGAAAAGAATGGACGGTAGCCAGTGTAACTACCTATCCCGGGATGCCTGACCAGTGTAGCCAAGTCATCCAGCTGCAGACTTCTTGCTAATATACATACTCCGACATGTATTTTATTTTCACTTGGACCTGTCTGATGTTTTTGGAGTTTTTGCATCTTTTTCTCTTTTTTTCTCTTTTTTTGAACTATATACAAGGTGCAGCATGTACATCAGGAGTTTTTCCTCTTGAGCTAGTAGACTATCTCTCTTTTGAAGCATTATTGCAACACACAACGTCCTGTCCTTAGATGTCAACACCACCAGACTAGGCTGAGATGCACTACCCTCCCTAGAGGAGGACGGATGTTTCCACCCGTGTGTTACTCCAAGCTAAAGGATTCTACCTCCTCACCACCTCATCAATGAAGAGCTGCGTGCATTGTGTTTGTCCAAGTTAGGTCATTATCTAAAAGAATCATGCGTATGCACGAGATATTCTACTTAGACTAATCAAGATGACATGTGAACATAGACTTGCAGACTCAAAGAATTAAGTCACTTGACCTGAGAAATCTTAACTCCAGTTCCTATAAGGTTCCTCTGAAATTAGGTGGATTAAGGTCAAATCAAATCCATCCTCAATATCTACTCATAACTTGGTTCAGATCCCACTAGCTTTTCACCTTGCATATGCAAGATATGCAGATGAGATGTAGATGGCATGCTATGTAGATGAATGGAATGCAAGACTTTTTTTGATGCAGAGATGATATACAAGAGTAAATAAAAAGCCTATTTTTTTGGGTTTTTTTGTGTTTGTTTTTTTTTTGTTTTTTTAAAAAATGGTAAACCTCCTATGTTGCGACAATTTACAAGAGTTTATAAGTATTATACAAGTGTTATACAATATACAAGTATACAATTTTTTTTTCAATTTTTACAAAAGTTTTACAAGTATTATACAAGTATACAATTTTTTTTTCAATTTTTACCTACCCGTAATTATTGCAAAATATATACAAAAAATACGCGAAAATACACAAAAGTACGAGCTATGGGTAAAGTATATATGTAATATATACACACCCCTATACTTAGCGTGTGCTATGCCCTTAGAGCACGAAAAGCGAGGAAAAAGACATAGCTCGTGCTAAGCGTAGGAGAGCTAAAATAATAAAAAGTATAGAAGTCGTCCCGCCCCCCTATACTTAGGCTCTGGCAGCCTAAGTGTAGAAGAAGATCAAAAATAGGCCGGGACAGGTTAAGAGGGGAAATAAATGAGTATATACACAGCGGGTATCGGTCCTCCTTATACTTAGGCTCTGGTCAGCCTAAGTATAGGACAGGAGTGAGTCTGAGAACCGATGAGATCTAGAGAATATACAGCGAATGGTGGAGAGACTCGGGTCACCCTCCCCCCTATACTTAGGATCTGATCATCCTAAGTATAGCCATAAAATGAAATGATATGGAGTCGGGGCGAGTGATTCGAATCACTGGGGAGGGAGGAAAAATATATACAAGGAGAATTGAGAATATACAGGGGTCAAGAAGGTTTGTGACGAACCTTCTTGCGGGGTCGAGGAGGTGGGTAATATACAAGTGTGTCGCTGTCGGAATCGTCCTCAGATGAATAGTAGTGAGGTGAAGGGATCGTCCAACGCGGGTCGACACACGGCTGCTTGCATAGATACGGCTTAAGAACAGCCGAACTGAGCTCACTCATAAGAATCACCTTGTCCGGACCTGATGAGGAATCCTCTGAAACTTCCTTCTCCGGAATGTTGAAGGAAATTTTCTTAGTCGGTTTTCTAGAACCTGAATCATTAAGAGGGAGATGAGAGCGACGCGCCTTGAGAGGTTCGGGGGAATATCTTGAGGAATCAATTCTCGACTTCCTCTCACTAGATAGCGACTAGAAGAGGGAGCAACCGTATTTTTATGTGGAGTCAATTTAGTCTTGGTTGTTTTCTTTGACGGTCCAGGATGTGGTGCGGTGCTGACCATGGGTTCCTCATCAGACGAGTCACCATATAGATTAACATACTCCTGAAGGGTCAGCACACGTCTCGAGAAGGTGCCAGTGATCTCAGTTGGCTTGACATTATTGGGCTCTTGTGTCGGATCATTAAAATGGTCAAGACAATAAGCAAAAATCATGTTCGACTCAATGTCAGCTTCTGGTCGTGAGTCCTCCTTAGAAGCTGTCACGGTGGTGGTGCAAGCAATTGAGGAAGTGGAGGTTTGTGGAGTCTCTGAACCAATGGTCGTTCGGACAATCGGTCTCTCAGGTGTAGTAGAGAGGTGGGACTCATCTTCCTCTCGATGGTCACGACTGTCAGCGGATGTGCGGGTCACCTTAGAGTAAAGTTTATCAAAGAATGGATGAGGTCGAAGCGCTCCCAATGTTGTAAAATCGATTTCCCGAGTCTCGCAATCTATAGTCGCTTTAGCCAAGGCTAAGAACGGCTTCTCGAGAATAATCGGAGACTGGGTAAACTCTCCTCGGTGCTCGATGTCAATGACCGTGACGTCCACCTGGAGTAGAGCACCTTGGAAAGTAACGATGACTGAAATGTTTCCTCTCGACCGTTTGATGAATCGATCAGCCAACTGAACGATCTCTCTAGACTTTTTGATTGGCCTGAGTTTGAGTTTGTCAAACACAGAGGTCAGGAGGATATTTATCGGGGAGTCATCATCGATTCTTGCATGGGTGAAGATAGTGTCTTTGATTTCACATTCAACTCGGGACAACCGCTTCACTCTGTGGCTATTGGTCTTTCTCCCCATCACCAAGGAGGTGGCCATAGACACTATGGGTGCGTTTGGTTGGGGGGTTACCCCCCACTTTGGGTGGGTTACCCCCCAAAACTCATATTCCCAACCCACTAGTGGGGCCCACTCTCTTTCCAACAAAAAATATATATATTATATCATCATATCATCTAAAAATCATAAAACACTCAACTTCTACTCACTATTTCAAACTTCAATACAATCACATCACAACAACTACCCACTTTTTCAAATTTCAATAGAATCATATCGCAATAACTACACACTTTTTCAAATTCCAATACAATCACATCACACAAACCCTCCTAACCCTTAACCCACCAACCAAACACTGTTGGGAAACGTGAATGAGTTGTTTATTCCATAGCCCTAGGCTCTCTTATATAGGAGAGTAGCCTATGGGTAAATTACATAAAGATGATAACAAGAAAAATAAAATAGGAAAAGACTCAATAGCTAAGTCTGCGTCAACACTCCCCCTCAAGATGGAGCATAGATGTCAATCATGCTCAGCTTGGAAGCACACTTCTGAAATGGGCCACGTAATAATGCCTTGGTGAATATATCTGCAGTCTGGTTCTCTGAAGTAACATGGGATGTGGTAATGAATCCTTTCTAAATCATATCACGTATGAAGTGGCAATCCACCTCAATATGCTTAGTCCGTTCATGGAATGCAGGATTGTTTGCAATGAACAAAGCAGCCTGATTATCACACTCCAAGTTCATAGGAAGTGGTATGTCTAAGCATAAATCTGTCAGCACCGCTTTCACCCACATCATCTCTGTAGTAGCCTGGGCCATAGCCCTATATTCGGATTCAGCACTGGATCTAGCTACCACAGTTTGCTTCTTGCTCCTCCATGAGACTAGGGCATCTCCAACATAGACAGCATACCCTGAGGTGGACTTCCTATCCTTAGGACATCCTGCATAGTCTGCATCTGCACATGCTGAGACAGAAATCCCCTTTCCTTTCTTGAATAGCAGACCTTTACATGGAGAAGATTTGAGATATCTAAGTATCATGTGTATTGCATCCATATGCACCTGGCGTGGCTGCTCCATGAACTGGCTCACACGGCTCACTGCAAATAATATATCTGGCCTAGTGATCGTGACATATAACAATTTGCCTACCAGCTCTCTGTATCTTCTCCTGTCAACCTCCTCTGTGTCATCATCATACAGCTTCATGCTAGGGTCCATTGGTGTCGTAGCAGGTCGACACCCTAGCATACCTGTCTCACTCAGTAGATCTGTGACATACTTCCTCTGTGACATGACTAATCCATACGGATTTCTGGCAAACTCCAGCCCCAGAAAATATCTAAGGACTCCCAAGTCCTTGGTGACAAACTCGGTCCCCAGCCTTTCCTTTGCCTGCTTAATGCCCTGGTCATCATTGCCTGTAATCAAGATATCGTCAACATAAACCATGATTACAACAGTACCTCTTGCCGTCTTCTGTACAAACAAGGAATGATCAGCATTGGAGCGTTTATATCCTTGTTTCTCAAAGAGGTCTGACAGCTTCTGGAACCATGCTCTGGGGCTCTGCTTAAGGCCATAGATAGCCTTATGTAATCTGCAAACCTTGGAACACTCCCCCTCAACAGCAAAACCTGGTGGCTGTTGCATGTAGACTTCCTCCTGCAGGTCGCCATACAGAAAGGCATTTTTCACATCCAGTTGATAGAGTGGCCAGTCTCTAGTAACTGCAACTGATAAGAGGATCCGCAGAGTGGAATGACGAGCCACCGGGGAGAACGTGTCAAGATAATCTACTCCATACGTCTGTGTGAATCCCCTTGCAACTAGGCGTGCCTTGTACCTGTCAATGGAGCCATCTGCATTATGTTTGACTGTAAATACCCACTTACAACTCACCGAGTTGACATCCGGTGGTATAGTAACCAAGCTCCATGTTCCTCTAGACTGAAGTGCCGCCATCTCTTCCTCCATTGCTAGCCGCCATCGAGAATCCTGCAAAGCCTCATGGTGGTTCCGTGGAATATCTGTAGCTGAAAGTGCCAATGCAAACATCCTGAATGGTCCAGATAGCCTCTCAAACGAAACCGCAGCTGATACTGGATACTTGGCACAGCTTCTCTTCTGCTTGCGTAGAGCGATTGGAACATCCAGATCCTCTGTGGTAGCACCCTGCTCCTGTAATGCATCCTGCTGAGAAATGTCGTCAGATCCATCAACATTAATATTTTCATTACATACCATAGGCGAGCTAGTTGACTGGTCAGGGCCATGAGCTTGATTCGGCCGTCGGGTGTAATGGAATGGTAACGGGGATATTATTGGTTGCGGTGGTGGTGGTGGTAATGGTGGTGACGGCTGTGATGTTGGTGGTGCCATGAATACGGTATCAGGAGATAATGGTGGTGGCTGCATGTTCCCGGATTCTGAAAAATACATGATAGATTCAAAGAATGTAACATCTGCACTGATCATATACCGCCGACGCACAGGGTCAAAACACTTGTACCCCTTTTGAGTTCTGGAGTACCCCACAAAGACGCACTTGACAGCCCTAGGAGAGAGCTTGTCAGAACCGGGCGACAACTGATGAACAAATGCGACAGACCCAAACACACGAGGGGTAAGAGTGAACAGATCCTTGTCAGGATATATAAGTGAGAAAGGAACCTGTTCATTCACGACAGACGAGGGCATACGATTTATAAGATAACATGCAGTAAGGACTGCATCACCCCAGTAGGAATACGGAACATGACTCTGAATGAGAAGTGACCTTGTAACATCAAGAAGATGACGGTGTTTTCTTTCTGCAACCCCATTTTGTTGAGACGTATGAGCACAGGATGTTTGGTGAACAATTCCTTTTGAGGAGTAGTAGTTGGCTAGATTGTTGGTGCACAACTCTAAGGCATTGTCAGTTCTTATGATTTTGACCGTTGTGGAAAAAACATTCTGAATCTCATTTAGAAAGTGAATAATAATATCTCCAGCTTCAGACTTATTTTTCATTAGAAATACCCATGATGCTCTAGAAAAATTATCCACAAATACAATATAAAACCTGTGCCCCTGATGATCGGGAACACGACTCGGACCCCAGACGTCGACATGAAACAACTCAAACTTGGAGTTACTACTCCAACCTTGACTACTGGGAAAAGATGACCTGTGATGTTTTCCCAACTGACACGCCTCACACTGGACAGGTGCGTGAGGAAGACTATAGGGTAGGACTAGACGCAACTTCTGAAGCGGTAAATGACCAAAACGCAGATGCCACAGGAGAGGAGATACTTGTTCCGTGGGAGAGGCTGTGATTCCGGCAAACAGGGTCTGGTTCAGACGATAAAGGCCTCCTTGCTCATAGCCATGACCAATCACGTTGCCCGTACGGATGTCCTGAAAAATCAAAGAAGATGAATCAAAAATAGCTCGACAATGGAGATCCTTCGTAATCTGACTAATCGACAACAGATTCATGGAAAAATGTGGTGCATGCAAAACATTCTTGAGCTGCATAGAGGATGTCAATCTAATCTCCCCCTGACCCGTGATAGGGGAATGTGTGCCATTGGCAATCACTACTGTCCGTCCTGGAGGAATCTGAGTATATCCTGTAAGTAGACTCTGGTCGCCACATAGGTGATGTGTAGCGCCCGAGTCCATGATCCATGGTAATGTATCCGATCTACTACTGTGGAAAGCAAGTGTACTACCTGAAGTACTCGTAGAGGCAGAAGCAGAGGCAGCAGCCTCAGTATGATTCTCTGTTGACGTTGTTGTACCAGACGGTGGTATAATGCCCCTAAGACGGGCAACCAGATCATCAAATCGCTGATCCAATGTAGCTGCAGACGGGGGTTCTATCTGCTCAGCAGCTCGTGCGGATGCAGGAAATCCATGCTTTGAGTAGCATGTATCTTCAGTATGTCCGATTCGGTGACAGTATGAGCACGTTGGCCTAGTGCGGCCACCCCTTCCACGGGGAGTACGTCCACGGCCCTGGTAATGAGAACCACGGCCTCTGTTGGCCGCCATGGCTGAGGGATTCTGACTCGCAGCTGCTGAAGGTACTGTGATCCTACTCAATCTGTGAAAAGCCTCCTCCATGGGAGGAATAGTCGAGTCTGCCAAAATCTGTGAACGTGCTGCCTCATACTCTGGATCAAGTGCAGCGAGAAACACACCCACCATCGTCGCATTCCTATATGTCTTCTGCTGTTCTGGCGTGGCGGTGAGAGACATGAAGCTGTGGAGCTTCTCAAACATCCCTCTCAATGATGTGTAGAGAGAATGTAAAGGGCGACCGTTCTGCTTTATTGTGAATATATCATGTTGTAGTTGCAGGATCTTCGTCTCATTCTTCGCCTGAGAATATGTTGCTGCCAGGATATCCCACATGTCTTTGGCTGTGGGTTGATGTAGAATGTCATTGGCGATCTCAATAGCCAATGTGCCAGATAGCCACACTTTTGCATATGCGTCGTCGGCCTCCCATGAGGCATGAACTCCAGTCTTCTCTGCAGGCTCATGCTCTGTAAGAATATGCTTCTTGCCTGTGGACTTCATCATACTCATGAACTGCATTGCCCACAGTTCATAGTTCGTACCATCCATCTTGACGATGGGCGCTGGACCACGAAATGCGCCCATGGACGGGATATCTGCCTTGCTTTCTGACATACTGGATACGGAAGACTGGAGCGAATGACAATAGATAATATTTATCTACAATGACATAAACGGGATTAGTTGCATGTGTAGACCTCAAGCAACTATCCCCATTGATCTACGCGCGCTACGATCCGCACACGCACAGGATTTACACGCAATATGTATCCCTCACGCGCTTGGAGATGCGCGCAACTGCTTCCTGTTGCGTGCCCTAGTGCACGCTGGAGATGGTGCAGTTAATGCGCACCAGTTATGCGCAGCAGCAGCAGATGGCACGGGAGGCGCAGCAACAGATGCTGCAGATGATGCAGCAGCGCACAGCACGAGAAGCGCTATGCCGCACAGGAGATGGTGCAGATGAAGATGCGCAGATGCGCATATGCACAACACGCAGGGATGCCGCACAGCACGTGAGGCGCTGTGAGCAGGAGGCGCGGGATGCGTTACTGCTTCGTGTGCGCCAGATGTGCGGGAGGCGCAAGGTGCGCGAGGGGCTTAGGCACCGGATGCGCAAGGCGCGCAAGATGCGCGGGAGGCGCCCTAGACCGCCACAGATCGGAGAAGAAGAGCCTCCGATTGACTGGGGAGGAACTTGGCGGCGCCGAGAGAGAGAGAGAGAGAAGAGAGAGCCGGCGGGTGGGGATGGGCTAGGTTTAGGGTTTCGAGAACTCCGGCCTAGAACCGTCGCTCTGATACCATGTTGGGAAACGTGAATGAGTTGTTTATTCCATAGCCCTAGGCTCTCTTATATAGGAGAGTAGCCTATGGGTAAATTACATAAAGAGGATAACAAGAAAAATAAAATAGGAAAAGACTCAATAGCTAAGTCTGCGTCAACAAACACACAAACACAAAACCGGGCTATCCTACCCTGGATAACCCACGAACCAAACCGGGTTATCCTCCCCTTGTCCTCTTATTGCCCGACCTCTTGGGCATCAATTTACTTCTCACAAATCGTTTGAGGTCGGGAAAGTGATCTATGGCCTTTATTAAGGCAATATTAAAAATCAATTCTTCATCGAGTGCTTCCCTTAGGGCAAGATCCAATTTTTTTAGGTCTTTTTCATTTTCAATTTTGTGATTTTTTTGTTTTTCAATTTTTTGGTCTTTTGAGGATTTTTAATTTTTTTGGTGTTTTTAGTTGATGAATGATCAGACTCTGGATTGGAAGGCAAGGGGTTAGTAGAAGAGGGAGATAGAATGGACTCCAACTGTACAAAATGTGTGGGTTCCTAATGTTTGCTTTGTTTTCAACCTCAAAACTACTCATGTCCTTTTCCACTTTCATTCCCAAGCTGGCAGAAATTGAGTGCAATATTTCCATGACATCTCTCAACTTGTTACCTAATGATTCATTTTTCTCAATAAGTCTGGAAATGTCATCCTCCAAAATGTTCTCATGACAAATCATGGGAGAGTTCTGCTCAATTGGAGGAGACTGCTGAGATGTTGGGGTCTCATACTCAACATACCTAGACTCCGACATGTAATGCTGGGTCGAGTATGGACCATCCAAATGGAAATGCTGGTCGGAGCCTCATATGATGAAACGGGGACTGATAAGTCTAGCTCATGAGTCCAATCTTGTGAATGTATAGGCTCTCCGAATGAAGTTTGGTTAATGGAATCTTGATCACTAAAGTCAATCAAGTCTGGGAAATCATGTTGTACGTACCTCTTCATTTGGTATGTTCGATCGACCGTGTTATGCCCTAAGGTCAAGTCAAGTCGGGATGTGAAAAAAATCTTTGCCGAAGGTTTCACAATTCTTGGCGCCGGTGGTGCGGAATGGTCGACAATTTTGCTTCTGGATGGATGATTGGTCCGGGGAGGGAAGACTTTGTGATAAATTTCCGAGGTTGTTTGCCTTGGACCGTGATTGTTCCGTCTCCCATGCGGGGGGGACTGACACCTGGGCACCTCTCTTCGTCAACCAGCTCCCCCCGCAGCGGTTGGATGATTTCTTGCGTCTCCTCTCTGAGCTCCCGCCTGTGTCGGACATCATTGTTGACAGTGCTCCAGCCAACTGTGACCACTTTATGTGGGTTGGTACTAAGTTCTCTACCAAAAGCATATACAATCATCTTCGTAACACGGAGGCGACGTCGAATACGGAGTTGGCCCAGGACTTGCGTCTCATATGGGCCGCTAAGATCCCTCTTAGGGTCAAAATTTTCTTGTAGTGCCTTCGGAGGAGCAGGATCTGTGACAAGTTGAGAAGGACCCATTTATTTGGCTCTCAGGATGTTACTTGCGATAGATGTCAAGCTCATAATGAGGATGTCGAACACATCTTCTTAACTTGCCGTCTTTCTGTGGAGGTTTGGCAGTCCTTGAACCTGTCTTGGTTGAGGCATGAGAGTACAATATTATTTTGGCAGTCCATCAGGCGGCTCGGGTCTGGCTCCTCTGACGATATATCTATAGTCTTTGCTGCGGTATGGGCGATTTGGCAAGGAAGAAACGATTGCATCTTTAACAATGTTAGATTTTATACCGAGAATGTAGTGATTCATTGTAACGCCCTTTATACCTCCTGGGCCTCGTGTTAGGGTGTAACGACTTTTTATTAATATATAGCGGGAACTCCCACCTTGGGAGTTCGCCCATCTTCTTTCTCAAAAAATAGTCGGGATGTGTATATGTGAATTCTTGTTTGGTCCCTACTTGAGGTGAGAATGAAGTATGTGGAGGCATATAATTTTGCCAATCATCTATCTCAGCAGTGGCTTGCTCTTCATGTGATTCGTTGATTCCTGCAAGCTCTCGAGAATAAGGACAGTCAGCCCAAGATGGAAGTGGATCTGGAGTGTTGGAATATGGAGTAGGTGAGAAATGCAAAGAAGTGGAGAAGTTAGTCGAAGTTCTGACTTCATAATCGGGTTGAGGTGGAGCTGACCACGGGTAAGGGTCTCCCGTGATTGGCGGAGGATACATGGAAGAATGAGAAGGTGAAGATGATCAGTATATGGTCGATGAGGATTGACCGGAGATCACAGGGTATGGGGACCAATATCCCAACATCTTGAAGAGGAAAGGATGAGTGTAAGCAAATTGAGGTAGAAAATGTGCAATTACACAGGATAACACACACGGACAGACTCAAAGACAAACACAAGAGCAAACCCCGAGTTCACACTCAACATGGTGAAGGACCCGAAATCGAGTCCGATTAATCTGGTTGATTTTAAGTGTGAGTTTATCAGACAAGATAGCAAAGGTTACGCGACCTATAGGGAAGTCAGCTCAAAGCCGGATGCGTCTTCCCTGTTTAACATGTCGCCTAAGATATCGTCGGTCCTTCCTTTCTTCGCTCCTATCCCAAGTTGATGGATTCAAAGATCTGCCCCTATCTACCTGCAAACAGGCGGGGGCTGACAAGGCCGGAACTTCACCCCGGGGGGTTACTGGCAACTTGTCGTGAAGTACCGCAATTTCGCCCCTATCTACCTGAGACAGGCGGAGGCTACTTGGTACTAGTCAGTGAACCTGAATAATTCAACTTGTGATATTTGCTAGGATCAGTCGGAACGTGATATGGAAGACGGGGATTTGGGTTCTGCCTTAAGGTGCTCACACACACTCAAGTACCCTCACTCAGCCTGAAAACAAGGTCGGGGTTAATTTCCCGCAAACAAGGTTAATTTTAGCCAATTTTTTTGGTCAATAATGTTAGCAGTCCCGGTTTTAAGTTAAGTTATCACTGATTTAATCCAATCCACACAGCACGTAGATCGTCCAGTCCCAATTTTCTTTTACTTAAGTTTGTAAAACTAAGAGAGAGAAATCGAGAAAAGCCGATGCACAAAAATCGAAGATGCTTATGCCGAGTGAAGGATACTTACAGTGATCCCTTCGCTTTTATGCAGGATGCAAAACAGAATTGAAAGCTTTTATACTACATGCAAATGCAGACGATAAAATCTGCTCCTATACAGGCAATTCTATTAGCGAGTGAAGCACATGTTTGATTTAACTAGATTTGCGGTCTAAGTGCGTCTTTTAAGTGCAATGTGTGGTCCTAAAGAATTACGAGCACAAGCAAATCCTAGAGTGGCTCGAGGAGCCGCTAGTGCAAGTCTAGTCTAAAATTCAATCCATACAGCATACGGGGACACAGTTCCACTATGTTTACACACGCGAGAACTCAAACGAGAACCGTTGTAAATGCAGACACTTTTTTTTACAAGTTAAAAAATGAAAAATCCTTATGGCGTCTCAACAACCGACTTGATCCACGAATAGTCGGCCTCCGATGCACTTCGAGATGCGTCGACTTCAAGAAAGCCGCTCCAAGTCCACTGGGCCCTCGCATAAAAAGATAAAAAATGTCAGAGAGAGAAAAAATAAATTGAAAAATAATTAAAAAATGGAATAATTACAAGATGGTTCGGGAATCAGACTACCCGAGTGACTGCAAAACGTAAATCTAAATTTCTGAAGTGATCATAAGCCGTTTGCCTCCCTGGCAACGGTGCCATTTGACGGACCTTTGGATCTACCCTTTCTAGTGTTGTCTAATTGACGGTTTCGTTGCAGTCGGATAAATCCGGATCGATAAAAAATAACCGCACGAATCTATTAATTGTCTAATTAAATTAAGCGTGGTTTTATGTTTGTTTAGCCTGGGCAAGCTCTAGTGTCGACTCAAGGAGGCAAAGGAACAACTCAGGATCAGATTAGAGGGATTAGATCGTGGTTTTCCAAGTGGTTTTTTTGGTTTTTTTTAATGACAAATGCAGAAATGCGGATGAATTAGTTAATAAGAAAATAAGCGACTTAGCCAAAGTTAATTTGAATGTGAAATTATTCCAAATTAACCAAATTATAATTTTTCTGTGAGCCCAATTCAATGAGTAATGCAAAATGTGTTTTTTTGGAATTTTTGGATTTAAGATGCACACATGAAAAATGCAAACTTTTTTAGAGTTTTATGCAATATTTCGTGAAAATGATATGCAAAAATTATGAAAATTTTAGTGGAAGATAAATATGATGCAATGAAGCTACACTATTTTTTTAAGAAATTTCTGACACTTTTTTATTTTTTAAGAATTTTTTTATTGAAAACAGAGCGATTGCGGGTATTTAATTCCTAATAAATTCACAAAGTCAAATTATACAGAGAATGAATTACCTCAGATATATATTTCAATAAAGAATCCAAGAGAGTTGAAATTTCTCAAAAATCTTATTCGCGGATTTAATTAAAAATCATCTATAGAAATCACTCTACAATTTATTTTATGCAAACGACAACTTCGAATTGAACGAAATTTGGACACTAATTAAAGCACATTTAAAGGCATCACTCACATTTTTTTCACAATTTTTGGAGCAATAAATAAATACGTGCGAATTTCAGATGCTCACAAAAATACAAATAAATAGCCACGAGATAAAGAATTAGTTGCTCTACAAAATGCTATTTTTTTGATTAAAAAATGATGCAAAACTAATGTCCAAATTAACGCTCAAAGTCAAGGGTATCTTTGCAAAACTGAAATTGAAATAATAAACAAACTTCTGTGCACAGGGGCACTTCTGAAATTTCGAATACTTGAAGGGTAAAATATGCAATTTCACAAATATTAAAATAAAGGCAAATGATCCTCTATCTTCTCCTGCAAGCTAGGGCAAAGCACGAAGGGCGTGGCGGCTAGGGCTCGCGAGACGTGGCGCGGCCGGCGGTAACACGGCTCCAAGGCGTCGGCCTTCGAGGGGCGGCGGCTGCGCGGGCGTCGAGCGGGAGGCGGCGCTGGAGGGCGGTGACAGGGTGGAGCGTGCTGCGCACGACGTCGCACGGGAGGCGGCGCTGGAGGGGACGAGGTCCACGCGCTGTGCGCGGAGGTCAGGCCGCGCGGGGCGGTGGAGGTGGGGAGGGGGGACTGCAGGCCGGCTGCGGGGTCGTCAGCGCTGACGAGGGGCGGCTGACGACGCTGAGGGGGGTGTGCTGGGTGCCGCGCGGCCTTTGGAGGCGGAGGGCGGCCACAGGGGCAGCTGGGCGTAGCGCTGGCGTGGGGCAGCGGCACGCGTTCGGAGGCGGCCAATGGAGGTCGGGCTCGGGCACGCAGGAGTCGGGGTGGTGTGGAGCAGCACGGTCGGGGGGAGGGTGCACGGCGTCGACGGCGGCCTGGAGGTCGGGCGGTGGAGGTGGGGTCGTGCGGCCATGCGGCGGCTGATGGTTGGAATGGGCGGCACGCGACTGCCGAGGCTAGGGGCTGGTCAGTGGCGGCTATGGAGCGTTGGCGGCCTGTGTTTTTTTATTTTTTTTCTTTTGCAATTTTTTTATTTTCTTTGTAAACAACAATCATTGGTAAAAATGAAATGAAAAAAAAGGTGAATGATGATAGTGGTGGTGGTGGTTATTGATGTGTTTGATTGTGAATTTTTTTGGTGATGAACAATAAAAAAAATTGTTAGAAAAAAAATGACAAGATAAAGTTGAGGGATACTTACCTGTGTGGTTCGCCGAAAGTGGAGCCGTGGTTTGCGGCTTCCGTCGTGGCCTCGATTCGACTCGGCAAAAATTCGGAGAAGTTATACAGCTTGGATGCGGCTGCGACGAGGTCGATCTCTCCACCTCGGATCTCGCCAAATATGATGGAAATCGTTGTCGCGTCGAAGACTTACTCGGTTGCTGTCACCGTCGAGCAGGCTGAGCTGGTGGTTCCCTTTCTCTCTCGATTATGGCGGATGAAAAAGAATGGAGAGGGAGATGAGAATATAAAGAGGAAGAGGGAGTTAGAGAAGAGATGGAGAGAGTGGAGAAAATGGTGGAGGAAGTGGAGAAGATGTGGCTTGGAGTGGGGAATAAGAAAAGAAGAAGTAAAAGGGAGAGGAAAAATAAAAATATAATAAAATATGAGTAAAATAAGTAGGCTACTTAAAATAACAATAATTAAAATAATAATAAAATAATAATAATAAAATACGAAAATAATAAAATAAAGGGGCGACATGTGGCGGCTCCAGGAGCTGCCACATGTCGCTCCTAGAAATATCAAAAATTAAATGTAAACAAAAATAAAAAAGAAATAACAAAGAGGATTAAAGCAAAAAGTGGTCAACACGAAAGTTGCTCGTCTCGACGAGATCTACAACTTTCTTGAAGGGTCGAAAATCAAAGGAAATCATCTGTACAAAAATGTATTTTTGGGTGGTACCTTATAGATATAAAATACCGCATTTTATCTTTTGTAATTTTTTTATCATTTTTAAAAGAGAGAAAAATCAAAATAAAAATAGAGAAAATATAAAAAGAATATTTACAACTTAATCTATTTTTTTTATTTTTAATAATTAAGATAATAAAAGGGTAAATGAAGGGCAAAGCGGTCAATATGTACAATATACAAAAGGGGCCCAAAACCCAAGTTTTGCATACTAGCTCCGATTTTAATGAAATTGGTCTTATTTCGAAGGTCTTTGAATGTATATTACTTTAAAAGTCCGTAGAACTAATTCGGAGGTTGTATGAGAGAGATATGTGCATTTTAAGGCTCCTAATTTCAAACTTGGATTGAGGGTTTATTGGTCAATTTTGCAGGTTAGTATTTTTTTTGATATTTTTCTTTAATTAATATTAGTAATATATACACAATAGAGTTGATTTTATTTGATTTGGAGTTAGTATAAAATATATACAAATAAGTGAAATATGGTGAATTTACAGGTGAATATTTACAAGTGAAATGAGCTTCTTATTTATGCAATATGAATGCTAAAATGCAGATGTTATCAATGCATGCATGAATGCTAATTATGTAATATAAGTGGAAATATGCATCTAATTACTCGGGAATAAAGCTCTATTTCAACTTTTAGAGTCATGAATCACAGATTCATCATAGCCACACCGTCGATGCCCATCCTTGCCGTACGTGCGGTCCAATGACTTCTATCGTTGTTATTTTCATCGATTTCACCATCGCAAATTCTAGTGTTTGAGTAAATTGCTTCATGATCTATTCAATTCTCTCTCCCTATCATATTTTATTTCATTAATGGTTTATCCATCTATGACATGGATTTTACATATGCCCTCGTGGAGATAACTATTCCTCGAGATATCACAACGCTCTTTGAGACCTTGGTTAAGAATATGTCATGCATAAAGAGATGAATGCACTTACTTCTAAATGTGTTGGAGGAAATGAGTGTTATACAAGAGAACCCTGGTCTCTCTTATATAGGGAGAGACCTAATGGATAAAGTACAGAGTAGTCCAGAGAACAATACGGAAATACTAAACAGTACATAACACATATAATAATACTACTCTCTACACTCCCCCTCAAGGTGGAGCATAGATGTCGATCATGCTCAGCTTGGAAGAACATCTCTGGAAGGGTCCTCTGAGAAATGGCTTGGTAAGTATATCAGCAGTCTGATCCCCTGAGCTCACATGAGATGTAGAAATCAAGCCTCTCTGGATCAAGTCTCTAGTGTAGTGGCAGTCAACTTCAATATGCTTTGCTCTCTCATGGAATGCTGGATTGTTGGCAATAAAAAATGCTGCATGATTGTCACACAGAAGTTGCATAGGTACAGGTACAGCTACATGTAAATCCTCTAGCACAGATCGAACCCACATCATTTTCGTGCTTGCTTGCGCCATGGCCCTATATTCAGATTCTGCACTGGACCTCGCCACAACGGTTTGCTTCTTGCTTTTCCAAGAGACCAAAGAGCTCCCAACAAAAATGACAAATCATAAGGTTGACTTTCTATCCTTAGGGCAACCTGCATAATCTGCATCTGCACATGCTGAAATAGATAGATCTGTGCCCTTTCGGAACAACAACCTTGAACCTGGAGAAGACTTTAGATACCTCAGTATCATGTATATGGCGTCCATATGAACTTGCCTTGGCTGCTCCATAAATTGACTCACCCGGCTTACTGCAAAGGTAATATCAGGTCGAGTTATTGTAATATAAAGGAGCTTACCCACCATTTCTCTATATCTCCTCTTGTCTACTTCCGTAGTGTCATCATCATACAACTTCATACTCGGATCAATGGGAATACTCGACGGTCTGCATCCAGCCATGCCTGTTTCAGTCAAGAAATCTGTAATGTACTTCCTTTGGGTCATCACTAGACCCTGTGCATTCCTGGCAAATTCCAACCCCAGAAAGTATCTTAGGGTTCCAAGGTCCTTTGTGACAAACTGACGGCCTAGGAACGCTTTTGCCCTCTCTATTCCCTGAACATCATCTCCTGTAACCAGAATATCATCAACATAGACCATGATGACAACCGTACCTGTAGAGGACTTCTGAATAAACGGTGAGTGCTCTGCATTCGATCTCTTGAACCCCTGTCTTTCAATCAAATGAGATAGTTTCTGGAACCACGCTCTTGGGCTCTGTTTAAGGGCATAAATTGCCTTGTGAAGTCTACACACCTTATGGTTCTCCCCCTCAGCAGTAAACCCTGGTGGCTGCTGCATGTAGACTTCCTCCTGCAGATCTCCATACAAGAAAGCATTCTTGACATCAAGTTGACATATAGTCCAGTCACGTACCACTGCAACTGGTAGAAGTATACGAAGTGTAGAATGACGAGCCACCAGAGAAAATGTATCCATATAGTCCACACCATATGTCAGTGTAAAGCCTCGAGCAACCAACCGAGCCTTGTAGCGATCTAGGCTGCCATCTGCGTGGTATTTAACTGTAAATACCCATTTACAGCTAACAATGGATGCACCAGGAGGAGCAGTAACCAAGCTCCATGTGCCACGAGACTGTAAGGCCTGCATCTCGTCTTCCATAGCCAATGTCCAGACATCAATCTTCAAAGCTTCCTGATAGTTCCGTGGTATGTCCACGGATGACAAAGCTGCTGCAAATCTTTGGAAGTCTCCTGTGAGGGGATGAAAAGACACCTGAGAAGCAAAGGGATAAGAAGCACACATCCTCTTTTGCTTCCGAATAACAATAGGAATATCTAGGTCATCGTCCACTGAACTGGATGGTGTAGTATCCTCTTGCAGTAAGGGATCCTGCACATATACCATATCTGACCCGTCAACAGTAATGTCATCAGCAGATTCAACACATACCTGAGGTGTGCTGGATGTCGGACGTATAGCCTGAGCAGGACCTGACCGACGCGTATAAATTTTTGGTAAAGGTGGAATAGGAGGTTGTGGAGGTGGTGGTGGCAGAGGTGGTGGTGGTGAAGACGACGTAGTGACTGGTGCAGGAGTAGACTCAGATGAGCCCCATGTAGGACGTGGAGGAACATAGACATCGTCATTGGTAATGGATGGTACCAACCTGTCACCTGTAGGAGAGAAATACATAACAGACTCAAAGAACGTGACATCAGCACTGACAATGTATTTCTTGTTTATGGGTTCATAATAGTGATAGCCCTTGTGTGCCCCAGAGTAACCAACGAAGACATACTTGACAGCTCTAGGAGAGAGTTTGTCAAGTCCTGGAGTGATAAGATGAATAAAGGCAACAATACCGAAGACACGAGGAGTAAGTGAGAATAATTCCTTATCAGGAAAAAGGATAGACATAGGAATTTTCTCACCTAGGACAGAAGACGACATACGATTGACTAGGTAACAAGCTATTAGAACAGCATCCCCCCAGAAAGATATAGGAGCACAACTCTGAATAAGCAGGGTCCGTGTAATGTCAAGAAGGTGACGGTGCTTTCTCTCTGCCACGCCATTCTGCTGAGATGTGTAAGGACAAGTAGTTTGATGAATAATGCCCTTTGAGGAGAGACCGTGTGCAGAATTCCAGAGCATTATCTGTATGAACATATTTGACTGTAGAGGAAAAAACATTCTGTACTTCACTAATTAAATTTTAATCACATCTCCTGCTTCAGATTTATTCTTTAAAAGAAAGACCCAAGATACACGAGAAAAATCATCCACTACAACCAGATAAAACATGTGTCCCTGATGATCGGGAACACGATTTGGACCCCAAATATCAGTATGCAACAACTCAAACGGGGAGCTACTGCTCCGACTCTGACGACTAGGAAAGCTGGACCTATGATGCTTTCCCAACTGACACGCATCACAGCGAAAGGACGAACTGGGAGAGATTTGGGGCAGAAGATGTCGCATTTTTTGGAGTGGGAGATGCCCAAAGCGAAGGTGCCAGATGTACGGAGATACTGGTCCGGCGGAATAAGAAGAGACACCCGCATAAGAATTCCGGACCAAGCGATACAGACCATTCTGCTCAGCCGATCACCCTGCCCGTTAGTATGTCCTGAAAAATAAGAGAAGAAGGGTCATCCTTCGTAATCTGACTAATGGACAACAAATTCATTGAGAACTGAGGAGCATGTAGAACATTCTGTAGTCGCATAGAAGGAGATAGGAAGACCTCCCCCTGTCCAACAAGGGGGGAATGAGTACCATCTGCAATCTGTACTGAACGGCCATGGGGAATGTCCCTGTAGGACTCAAGTCTCTCTTGATCTCGACAAATGTGATGTGTAGCACCAGAATCTATAATCCAATCATAGATATCATGACAAGTGGTAAATGCAGTAGCACTACCTGAGGTACTAGCGACAGTCGAGGAACTGGCAGAGGCAGAAGCATCAACATCAGAAGGTCCAACAGGAGAATCAGCAGTAGTGATGAGCGCGAAATCCGCCTCTTTAATAATCGTAAATTGTAGTATAGGAGGTAAAAATCGGTCGATCAAAACCACAATCTTTGAATGTTGTGGAATATTTTTACTTGGCAAGTTTACCAAGGTCGACCACAAGGAACGGTGATTTTTAGTTGCGTGGTTTTGAATCAAATTAAATAACTAACTTAATGCTCGATTAATTCTTGTGTTGACAAAATATACAATGCAAAACAATGATATGCAATTAGATGCGAATATACAGAGGCAACAATTCAGCACAGGATCTGGGATTTAGATTTCTTCTCCAAAATATGTTAATCAATATCCTCGAAATTTATCGCAGATCGAAAGAAATATTGTCTGGAAATAATTATACAAATAATTCCAACAGCGGGCAGAAGGAGAATAATACTGAGAGACAATCCTGCAATTTACTTAGATCATTAATTGAAGCCTCAATAAAATTATCCTATAAAGGAATGAGAAATCAATATCTATTCTGCAAACGAGCACCCCTGTGTAATTTGATACATCAATGAAAATGTACTACAAATATGTCAAATTTAAACCTGTAAGAGTCAAGGATGATCATCAAATAATAATTGACAGTAAACAACCTCAGATCTGTTCACAAACTATGCTAAATTGTAGAGCATGAAAATAGCTTCAAAATGACATATTATATACTCAAAACGGAATTCGTATGAAAAAGATATGATGGCATGAAGTTTCTGGGACTAAAATGTAAATAAAATAAAGTTTTTCTTGCAAAGAGGTCCCTGAGAGGACTTATCTGTAATTAATAAAAGTTGGAGGGGTCCCACTGTAATTTACTCCTGGCAGGCGTATATTTACAATTTCTACAAATGCCAAGGGCCTTCTCGCAATTTTTCCAATGCGCACGTGCGAAGAACGTGCGCCAGTGCCTCGGAGTTGGATCCTGAGGCTCGGGTGGCTGAGCCTATGGTTCGAGCCCGGGCCTGGAGGCTCGGGCATCCGAGCCTGAGGTTCGGACCCGAGGCTGTGGCCCGGTCGACCGAGCCTAGGTGGCGGAATGATGGAGCTTCATGGACCCGAGCCTCGAGGCTAGGGACCGAGGCTCGAGGATGACACGTGGCGCCGCTAGGGCCGTTGGATCAAGGGCCTCCTGCCCGATCCAACGGCGCCTGTACGCCGCGTGGAGGGCGGAGGCGGTCGGAGGAGGCGGTGCTGTCCCTCGGCCGACACACGGCACGGGGGTGGAGGCGATGGGCGGAGGCTGACACCGCGCAAGGCGGAGCAGCCGAGGAGGCGGCGGTAAGCGCAAGGTGAGGCTGAGAGCGGGCGGAGCTGGAGGAGCATGGCCCTTGCTGGGGTGGAGGGCGGCGAAGTCGATGGTGAGGCGGCGTTGGCTGCTGAGCGAGCGGGGGAGGAGGCGATGCACGGCGGCGAGGGAGGTTGTGCGTGAAGGTGGTGATCGAAGGCGATGGCGGTCGAGGCGGTGGGCGAAGGTGCACCGAGGCGCGGGGCGGAACGGGAGGGGCAGTGCCTCCGCGCGTAGGCGGAGGACGTGGGCAACCGGAGCTGCTGGAAGGGGGTGGACGAAAAGCCTGGGATGGAGTGGCGTTGGCCACCTCCTGATGTTCGCTCGAGCCGCTCGGCAAGGCGGCGAGCTCAGCAGCCCGAGAAGCTGCAGCAGAGTGTGACTCTGGATCACGCCGCAAGGGGGCACCAAGCCGTTGTCACCGGCTTTATGGAGAAGGCGGATGGTCGGAGCGTCGGGCGGGGGCTGGGCTTTATAGGGGTTGGCATGGGTAACGGCAGGAGGTGTAATGGCCGGAGCAAGCGGAGGCGGCGGGCGCGGTGGCGGATACGAGGGGGGAGGAGAAACGACAGGAGGGCGCGGGCTTTGTGGCTGGTGGAAGAAGAAGGTCACGTGCGCATCACATGACCTGGGGGAGGGGCTTGGAGAGAGGGAAGAGTGGGGTGCCACGTGGCACGCCCTGGAGCTGCCACGTGGCACCAAAAAAATTCAGATATTTGGAGGGGAAAAAGAGATAGAAGATGACCTCGGATCGAAAAATTTTCTTCATGAAAGTTGTTCGTCTCGACGAGATCTACAACTTTCATGAAGGACTCGGGAGCAAAAGAGACCACCTGTGAGAAGTGGTATTTTTTGTGGTTCTCCATGTGTATAGAAAACCGAATTTTTGGGGTTATGTATTTTTTGGTGGTTTATTGAGGATAAAAAAATTATAGAAAAATATGATAAAATACAATAAAATTGATTAAACACTAATCTATTTTTTTGGATTTTTAGTAAATAAGAAAATAGGAAAATTAAATAAAAGTAAGAAACACACAACTTTTGTATAGACTTACAACGGACGCTTGGACTCGGTCATTTTCTTTGATTTCAGTTTTAATCTGGATTTGGATTTTTGCATCGCTCAATAAAACTTTCGTCAAAGAACACAAATGAAAAGGAAATAAAATTAAAAGAGTTAATTATGTACATAAAAACTCAGGTCAAAAATAGCAAAAAGTCAAACTGCGCAAATGAGGCCCAAAACTCAACTTTCACATATGAGCTCCGAATTTTACGAAATTGATCTTGTTTTGAAGGTATTTGAAAATGAAGTACTCTAAAAGTGAGTAGACCAAAATCGGGCACTGTACAAGGGAGATATGCTCGTTTTACATCAGATGTGAAATTAGACTTTGGAATTATTTGACACTTATTGGGGTTAGTAATTTTTTTGCATTTTTTATTTAATAAGGTTAGTAATATCTACACAATGGAGGTCGTTTGGGGTCAATCGGAGTTAGGATGAATTAATTAAAAATGTGAGAAGTTAGCGGCTTTTTGGGCTAATTTACACTTGGGATTTTTAATGCAATTTATGCATGATGAAATGCAGATATTATTTACACATGTAGGAATGCTAATAATGCTCTATTAATGATTAATTACAAGTGGATGTTGGGGAACAGAGCCTAAATGACCAATTTTAGCATTATGAATATGAGATTCATCATACCCCTATACTTAGACCATGCTCATCTCCGAGCATGAATGAATGACTTAGTTGAATACATCCCTGACTGTGCATGTGAATTTTCAAGGCTTACTTCATAGAAGACCCTTAATTTGAGTGATCCTGAAATTCTGGGCTCAACCAAGCTTTAATCAAAAGGAATCCAACTTCTCTAATTTTCAGACTCTCTTTTGTACATATAATATAAGGATATGACATTTAGTATACTGCATTTCATGAGAGCCGAGTCGATGCATCACTCAAAGTTCTAGTCCCAAAGACTCTCCTCTAGACCTAATCCTCAATACTATTGAATAAGTCTACTCTTGCTTCAGTCAACCGTCTCATTAGTTTGTCAGACTTGAAATGTTGATGGACGGCCAGATGATGGAGGTAATGGGATTGTGTCTATTTTTCTCACCCTCACATTGGAACAAGGGGCCTCTCGTGTGCCTTTTTACTCAACACATGTAAATTTTAATATTGTTGACCAATGTGTCCGTCAAGAGAGTTGGAGTCGTCTGCACTTGTTTTTCTGGGAGTACACCGAGGTGTGTCTTTTCTGAGTATCTAAGATGCCTTCGACACCCAGACTTGTAGCATTTACGATGCAGGACCCTTTTTATGGTGTCAGCCCGACTCCTTGGTCCTAATTAGCGCTTGGTCCAAGTGGACACTTTGAAAATGTTTGGGAGCGCTCGCCATTGGTGGAAGCTCATTTGTAATTTTTCTTTGGTGTTCAGAGCTTTTTCTTTGAAATTTCATTGTTTTTGTTGGCTAGCTCCACTGCTTTTACCAAAAGTTGGCGCACACTGATCAACGATTTCCATTAAGTTTCATCACACCCTGGCACGTAGGTAAATTCAAAGAGATAGCATATGATTCTTGTTCGCATACTGGCTAGGATTTTGCTGACACTCAGGTCTTCTGAAGCCTTCATTAACTTTATCCCATCCTCGAATATCATTAGATCGAATCTAAACTTAAATCTTTGGTCCTAGTTCCTCAAATGATACCTCAACTCAGCTCATCAATCATGCAGTTGTGGAAGTGATTGTGCTGATCATATTTTCTTGAAGGTAGAGATGAAGAGTGCAATATAGCAGTCAAATCTTTCAAACCAGGGGAGTGTGGATATTTAAGTCTTAAAAACCCTAATGGCTAAGGCATGTTAACTCAGACTCTCAACTCTTAAGATCCCAGAGATCCAGTATTGTCAAAATCCTCAAGCCTTGCGTGAGTGTGAATGTGTCAGGAATACACCAACTCCTTAGGCTAGGGAATTTTTTTTGTGATTTTTGGCTTTTGCAGATTTTTATGGGTTTTAATTTATTTTTTTGTTTTTTTGGTTTTTTTGTTTTGTTTTGTTTTTTCTAAGACACGTATTATACACACTACTTGTACCCATCCCCGATGTTAGATAAAAACGATTAAAGTACGCGCTATGGATAAAGTAGATAAAATATATACAAACACACCCCCCTATACTTAGCTTGTGTTATGTCCTCATGACACGAAGTGAAATGTAGACGTAGCTCGTACAAAGTATAGATGGGTCAAAACAAAAGAAGAGAAGTGATGTATAAACAATGGTAGCGGTCCCCCTATACTTAGGCGCAGGTCAGCCTAAGTATAATCGGATAATTACAGATGGGGAACCGGGTAGATTTGCGGATGTACAAGATCAAGGAGGTTTGCGACGGACCTTCTTCTAGGAGTGTGGAGGGAGATAGTATGAAGATGTGGAGTGTGATGAAGAGGGGGCCGATGAAGAAGACCAGCCATCGTCGGAGTCGTCCTCAGGAGAATAGTAGTCGCCCGCAGAGGATCTCCAACTTTTGTCGATCAGAGGTAAGTGCCCATGGATCAGAGCTGTAGCTATTGCACTTATCTGATAAACCACATCAGGATCGGACGAGGACTCTTCAGAAATCACATGATGTCTAAGGTCAAAGGTGACTTTCTTGGTCGGTTTGTTTCCTTGAGAAGTATTGGGAGGAAGTTGGACAGTCTTCATCTCCCCGTGTTGAGTAACCGATGTGGCATTCTTGAGTTCCTCATCAGATGAATCCCCGTAAAAATCGACCAATTATTGAAGGGTCATGCGCTGCTTCGGTCGAGGGAGATTGTTCCTAGTGATTTTGTGGTTTATGGCTGGTGGTGTTGATGTCACTTCCGGATGACCGTGAATTTTGGTGACATTGGATGTTTCTGGAGTCGGTTCCTTATATGGTTCAAGTATCTCATGAATTACTGTTGACTCAAAGATTGGACCACTCAAATAATCGTGGTGATCTTCAATAATATGGTCCAATTCCTCATAAGTTCCAAAATCTTGATTTTTCCTAGGAGCAGTGATAGGGTGGTGAGAATCCGAAGTTTGTCCAACAGTCAGTCTTTTAGGTGACTCTCCTAGGGTTTTTATCAGTGTGTCATGCAGAGATGTCTGATAATGTGAAATCTTTATTTTTTGATCATAACTATCGGTTTCGAGTTGGTTTTCCTCAGAGCAGGACGTGTCATTGGGGATTTGTTCATTGTGGTTCGAGTTCGGGAACTTGATTTCCTAAGTCTCGCAATCGACGATCGCTTTAGCGGAGGCTAAGAATGACTTTCCTAAAATGATAGGACACTCAGACATCCTTCCGGGGTGGTCAATGTCAAGGACAATAAAGTCCACTTTATGTTCTTTACCTCGGAAATTTACGACGACAGAAACGATCCCCCGCGGTCTTTTGGTAGATCGATTGGATAATTAAACGATCACCCTAGTCTTTTTGAGTTGTCCGAATTTAAGTTTATTAAAGACGGACTTCGGGAGGATGTTTAATGTAGAGTCGTCATCTAACCGAACATGAGTGAATGTTGAATCCTCAATTTCACATGTGATCCGAGTCAACCGCTTGACTTTGCGGCTTTTGATTTTATGATTCATCACCAAATAGCTAGCCATAGATATGACATGATATTCAGTCCTGGATCGTTTCTTGCCCGTCTTTTTGGGGTTCAGTCGACTCTTCAAAAATCTCTTAAGGTCGGGCACATATTCTATGGCTTTGATTAATGGAAGCTCTAAGATTAGACTCTTGCAAAATGCTTCTATTTCAGAATTGTCCAATTTTTTTGAATTTTCAAAATTTTCATCTTTTTGGTATTTTCTGTAATATGGTCAGTCGGAGGGTCAGAGGTCAGTGGTCGTGTCTGATTGTGATGATCCAGTGGTTCGCATGGTGGTGGCCTCACTTCTTCTGAATTTTGCATAGACTGGATGAGATCATATATTCTCTCTGTTAAAGTATATGCTCTATGATTAATCCGAGCAATCTCATCCTCAAACATCTCATGACTAATGATTGAATAATCATTCTCCATGTGTCGTGATTTTGGGCTGTAACCTCGAGTAGAGTATTGATTGTTCATGAACATTGTGGTCTGGTCATGAGTTGTATTTCCTTAACTTTGATTTTCTCGTGTATTGTCGAAGGAAAATTGATTGTACTCAAGAGGATAGTCATCTGAGTAGAGGATGGTTCAAGAGGCTGTGAGATCATAGTAACCAGAAATCGTGTTCTGTTGTCAATATCGGTCACTCTATTGTTGATCCTCGATTCGGGTCTCTCTCTCTCATGTCCATAAGATTGTCAGAATGTGAGAGAGGGTTATTCCAAGAAGAAGTGTGGTCATAGGGTGAGATGTATGGGCGGGAAGAGAATGATGGTTGAAGAGAATTTGATTTGAAGCTCAGGTTCTCTTGAGGAGTGTGAGAAGAAGAATATCAGGACAAGGTTGTGGAGATCGGAAAAGAAGACCACTGTGTCGACATCTTGTCAAGAAGGATGGAATGATTAACGAACCATGATTTGCTTGCAATTGCAAAGTCTTTGATGCACACAAATCAAACACAAAACAAACACGTCGATTCACCCACTCAACACTGGTGAAGGCACGTTAGGGTTCGGCCGCTTATCTTTTCAATTTTAATTTAATGACAAAACAGTCTTAAAAATTAAGCGGAGCTGTTAGGTGCCGAAATATTTCACAAAGATTGTCCCGAGTTCATACAACTAGTTGCACCTACTTTCAGCCAGTATAGGTGTAAGTACGGACCGTTTAAACGGCTACCCGTGTTACTTGAGGACGGAACCACCTACTCTGCTAAGGGAAGTCGGACCGTAAACGGCTACCCGAGGCCCTCACTGAAAAGTAGCTAATTGTTTAAAATCAGTAGTCTGAACGAAACACTTTGGTTTTAGGCTCTTTCCTAAGTGTGCGTTCCGGTCCTTTACAAACAATGAGGGGGTTCCTCTCCACCAAAAACAGATTAATTTTATGTCAATTTATTTACAATCGCCTTGATTAGCAGTCCCAGTTTTAAGTTAAGGTTATCACTGTGGTTTATGTGAGCACAAAAATTCACGCCTAACGAGCAGTCCCAATTCCTTTAAATCCTTAAGTTGTAAAACATAAGAAGGAGAATCGGAAAAGCTAATGCAAACGTAAATCAATGATGCATGCTTAAGAGAAAGACTTACAGTGACTCCTCGCGTTCTTCACGCGGGATGCAGTACAAGGAATTAAAATTTACACTAAATGATATGCACAAATGAAAACGCCCTAAACAGATAGTTCTATTAGTGGGAAGAATTGATTTCAGAATTTTGGCTAATGTTGAATGATCTATAGTGCGTATATTAGTGAGAGTATGGCCTAAGAATTACGAGCACAATCAATGATAGGAAAATAAGCGTATATGTGCCTAAGTCCTACGCCACTCAAGTCAGGTCCCAACCACACAGAAGAGGTTGAAACATACCCGACACACCACAGAAATTGTTGTCTGAATTATTACAAGGGTTCAAAGAGAGGGACCCTAAGAATATTGCAGAAAATAAAATCTATGCTAACTCTCTCTCACAAAATTAAAAAAATTAGTCTTCTTCGTAGTTCCTTGATTTATATCCAAAATTATCTCCGAGTAATCTGCGAAGAAAGAGAGTGTGGTTAGTATCAGAAGGAAGAAAAAAATGCAAAAGAAAGAAAAAAATGTCACAAAAATTAATTTCACAAAAATCAATTACAAAAAATGATTTAAAACCCTAAAAATTCGTCGTTCCCCGGCAACGACGCCATTTGATGAGCGAAATCCGCATCTTTAATAATCATAAATTGTAGTATAGGAGAAAATCGGTCGATTAAAAACCACAATCTTTGTGTAGAGATAGTTGTTCGTCTTTTATGATTATTTCAGTTTCTTTATGTACCTCTCATGTAATTTACCCAAGGGCTCTCTCCCTATATAAGAGACCCGAGGGCTCTATAGAATATTGAATCGGAGTACTCTTTTACCCTAACATGGTATCAGAGCCCTAACCCTAATCTAGGGTTTCTCTCCACCGCACCCCCCCCCCCCGCCGACTCTCTCCCACCGCCGCCGCCCCCAGGGGCGCCGCCCAAGGCTCCGCCGCCGACCCCAGGTTGCCGCCCAGCCCCCAGGGCGCCGCCGATCAGCCCGGGACCCTCTCCTCGTCCCGCACGCGCGCCGTCGGAGCCACCCACCTTCCGCCCCGGCTTCCTCCAGCCGCCGCCGGGGGCTGTATACACCGTCCAGCCCTCGCCCAGCCCCCGACCAGTCCCCGCCCAGCCGTCATCTTCATTGGTAGAGGCTTCCGGAGCCTCTACTTGTCGTCGGTGCCGCCCCTTCGCTCGGTCTCGGATAGATGATGGATTCAAGTGCATAACGTCTACATGTGCACTTGAATCCTTAAAGTCTTGGTAGACAGACCTCTTCTTGGTCTATCAATAGTCATTCTTCTCCGGCATCATGTCCGAACAAAAGCTCGATATGCCCGCCATAGGTGCGTTCAAAGGTTCAGCACCGATCGTCAAAATGGACGGGACAAACTACGAACTGTGGGCGATGCAGTTCCTCAGTCTCATGAAGTCGTGTGGGTAAGAAGCATATTCTTACCGAGGATGAACCGCCGGAGAAGACCGGAGTCTATGCCTCATGGGAGGCTGACGATGCGTACGCCAAGGTTTGGCTCTCAGGTACGCTCACGACAGAGATAGCAAATGATGTTCTTCACCAGCCCACCGCCAAGACGATGTGGGACATTTTGGCCATGACGTACTCTCAGGTCCGCAACGAGACGAAGATGCTCCAGTTGCAGCATGATATATTTACCACGAAGCAGAATGGGAGACCTCTCCATTCGCTGTACACGTCGCTTCGTGGTATGTTCGAGAAGCTCTATAGCACCATTCCGCTCACAGCCACGCCGGAACAACAGAAGACGTTCCGCAATGCCACTATGGTTGGCGTATTACTCGCTGCCCTAGACCCATAGTACGAGGTCGCACGCTCTCAGATCCTAGCAGATGCCACTATCCCGCCGATGGAAGAGGTGTACAGGAGGCTCAGTCGTGTACCTGTTCCATCCGCTACAGCGAATGCACCTCCGTCTGCAATGGCAGTTTCCAGGGGACGTGGTGGTTCGTCCTCGTTTCGTGGCAGAGGAAATGGTGGACGTGGACGCGGAGGTCGCATACGGTCCACGTGTTCTTTCTGCCGCCGTACTGGTCATTCGGAGGATACGTGCTATTCCAAGCACGGCTTCCCTCCTTCTGCACGTGTCGCGGATCATGTTCAGGGTCCTTCAGCTCCTGCTACAGATCACAGGTTCGAAGAGTTAGTGGCACGACTTCGTGATATCATGCCACAATCGTCGCCAGAGGGTGCTGAAGTTTCTGATGTTGCAGCCTCGGCGTCAGCTAGTACATCTGCCTCTGCTAGTGCCTCAGGTAGTCCTTCAGTCTCACCTCATTGTCATGATCTCACAGGATGGATTGTCGACTCTGGAGCTACCCATCATCTATGCCGTGAGAAAGATATTCTTCAGTCCTACAGAGCTGTACAGCCTGGTCGATCTGTACTCATAGCTGATGGCACTCATTCTCCTATCATCGGTCAGGGGGAGACGGCTTTGCTACCCTCTATGCACTTACAGAACGTCCTACATGCTCCAGAATTCTCTATGAATCTCTTATCCATTAGTCAGATTACACGTGATTTGCACTGTCGTGCTATTTTTGATCCATCGTCTGTTATTTTTCAGGACATACTGACGGGCAGGGTGATTGGCTGTGGTTCTGAGCACAATGGCCTCTATCGTCTAGTCCGTAACTCCTACGCTGGCGTCTCTCTGCATTCCCAAGGCGCCGTATCTCCGTACACCTGGCATCTTCGGTTCGGTCATCTGCCCCTGCATAAGATGCGTCACCTACTGCCTCAGATCTCTCCGAGTTCCTCCTTTCGTTGTGAAGCATGTCAGTTAGGGAAGCACCATCGATCTAGCTTCCCAGGTCGTCAGAGTCGGAGCAGTCACTCCTTGTTTGAATTACTTCATGTAGACATTTGGGGTCCAAGTCGTGTCCCAGATCATCAGGGACACAGGTTCTATTTAGTAGTGGTTGATGATTTCTCTAGAGTGTCCTGGACGTTTCTTCTTAAAAATAAATCTGAAGCAGGAAGTGTTATTCAAAATCTTATTAATGAAATCCAGAATGTTTTCTCTTCCACTGTTAAGTGTGTGCGAACTGATAATGCATTGGAGTTCTGCACTCGCTCTCTTGCTACCTTTCTTTCTTCAAAAGGCATTGTTCATCAAACCACATGTGCTTACACCTCCCAACAAAATGGGGTTGCAGAACGTAAGCATCGACATTTTCTTGATATTGCTCGCACATTACTCATTCAAAGTTGTGCTCCATTATCTTTTTGGGGAGATGCTATCCTTACAGCATGTTATCTAGTCAACCGAATGCCTACAACTGTTCTTGGGGAAAAGTCCCCAATCTCTGTTCTTTTTTCAGACAGAGACTTGTTTGCACTTACACCTCGTGTCTTCAGCACTGTTGCGTTTGTCCACCGCTTATCTCCAGGACTTGATAAGCTCTCTCCTAAGGCTATCAAGTGTGTTTTTGTGGGTTACTCCAGGACACAGAAAGGATACCGTTGCTATGATCCTGTCCATGACAAATACTATGTGAGTGCAGATGTTACCTTTTTCGAACCTGTCATGTATTTCTCACCTGCGGGTGACAGATTGGCCTCCTCCACTTCTCCAGATTCCAATGTCTTTGTTCCACCACCGCCAAGCCTGGGTCAATCCTCTACTCCACCAACACCACCACCACCACCACCACCTCCTCTTGTTGTCCCTTTCACTAAGTTCTATACGAGGCGGACAGGCCATGCTCAAGCTACAAGTCAACCATCCGACACGCCTCAGGTTTGTTCTGAAATTAACACTAACGATGGCTTAGATAATGCACCTGTGCAGGAACCTTTACTACAGGAGGAGGAACAACCGGTCAGCACAGTCTTGGATGATTTGGACATGCCCATTGCTCATAGGAAGCAGCGCAGACAGTGTGCTACATATCCCCTTGCCTCTCAAGTCTCCTTTCATCGACTCACTGGGGATTTCCAGAAGTTTGCAGTTGCTGTATCGTCAGTTGAGATTCCACGGACATATCAGGATGCAATGAAGATTGACTGTTGGCGACTTGCAATGGAAGAGGAAATGCGTGCTTTGCAATCTAGGGGAACTTGGTCTCTTGTCCCCATTCCTCCAGGTGCCTCAGTAGTAAGTTGCAAGTGGGTTTTTACGGTGAAATACCATGCGGATGGCCGTCTAGACAGATACAAGGCCAGGCTCGTTGCACGGGGATTTACACAGACATATGGTGTAGATTATTTGGATACCTTCTCACCGGTGGCAAGACACTCTACCCTTCGCATCCTTCTATCGGTTGCAGTGGTACGTGACTGGACCATATTCCAGATTGATGTTAAGAATGCTTTCTTGTATGGTGATCTACAGGAGGAAGTCTACATGCAGCAGCCACCTGGGTTTGCTGCTGAGGGGGAGACTCAGAAGGTGTGCAGACTTCATAAGGCTATCTATGGCCTTAAACAGAGTCCCCGTGCATGGTTCCAGAAGCTCTCTCAGCTTATTGAACGACAGGGGTTCAGAAGATCTAATGCGGACCATTCACTGTTCGTCCGGAAGACCCCTAGAGGTACCGTTGTTGTTATGGTATATGTTGATGACATATTGGTTACGGGAGATGATGCACAGGGAGTTGAGATCACCAAGTCTATGTTGGGCAGCCAGTTCATTACAAAGGATCTAGGCACAATACGATATTTTCTGGGGATAGAATTTGCAAGAAATGCACAAGGAATGGTGATGACTCAGAAAATATGTCACAGATTTGCTAGTCGAAACAGGAATGACTGGATGCAGACCTTCAAGTACACCTTTGGACCCGAGTATGAAGCTGTACGATGATGATACCGAGGAGGTGGATAAGAGAAGGTACAGAGAAATGGTGGGTAAGCTCTTATACATCACTATAACTCGACCGGATATTGCCCTTGCAGTAAACCGGGTGAGTCAGTTCATGGAGCAGCCGAGGCAAGTACATATGGATGCCTTATACATGATATTGAGATATCTGAAGTCTTCCCCAGGCACAGGGTTGCTATTCAAGAAAGGTACAGATCTCTCTATTTCAGCCTGTGCAGATGCAGATTATGCAGGATGTCCAAGGGACCGTAAGTCTACTTCTGGATTTGCTATCTTCATAGGAAGCTCTTTAGTCTCTTGGTAAAGCAAGAAGCAAATTGTTGTGGCGAGATCCAGTGCCGAGTCCGAGTATAGAGCCATGGCACAGGCAAGCACAGAAATGATGTGGGTTAAAGCAGTCTTAGAAGATCTGAATGTTGACGTTCCCTTGCCTATGAACCTTCAATGTGATAATCAGGCAACATTATTTATTGCCAACAATCCAGCCTTCCATGAGAGAACCAAACACATAGAGGTGGATTGTCATTACACTAGGGACATGATTCAGAAGGGCTTCATCTCCACGTCTCACGTCAGTTCAGAGGATCAGACAGCGGACATATTCACTAAGCCATTGCTCAGAGGACCCTTCCAGAGATGTTCTTCCAAGCTGAGCATGATAGATATCTATGCTCCATCTTGAGGGGGAGTGTAGAGATAGTTGTTCGTCTTTTATGATTATTTCAGTTTCTTTATGTACCTCTCATGTAATTTACCCAAGGGCTCTCTCCCTATATAAGAGACCCGAGGGCTCTATAGAATATTGAATCGGAGTACTCTTTTACCCTAACACTTTGAATGTTGTAGAATATTTTTACTTGGCAAGTTTACCAAGGTCGAACACAGGGAACGGTGATTTTTAGTTGCGTGGTTTTGAATCAAATTAAATAACTAACTTAATGCTCGATTAATTCTTGTGTTGACAAAATATACAATGCAAAACAATGATATGCAATTAGATGCAAATACACAGAGGCAACAGTTCAGCACAGGATCTGGGATTTAGATTTCTTCTCCAAAATATGTTAATCAATATCCTCGAAATTTATCGCAGATCGAAAGAAATCTTGTCTGGAAATAATTATCAAAATAATTCCAACAGTGGGCAGAAGGAGAATAATATTGAGAGACAATCCTGCAATTTACTTAGATCATTATTTGAAGCCTCAATAAAATTATCCTATAAAGGAATGAGAAATCAATATCTATTATGCAAACGAGCACCCCTGTGTAATTTGATACATCAATGAAAATGTACGACAAATATGTCAAATTTAAACCTGTAAGAGTCAAGGATGATCATCAAATAATAATTGATAGTAAACAACCTCAGATCTGTTCACAAACTATGCTAAATTGTAGAGCATGAAAATAGCTTCAAAATGACATATTATATGCTCAAAACGGAATTCGTATGAAAAAGATATGATGACATGAAGTTTCAAGGACTAAAATGTAAATAAAATAAAGTTTTTCTTGCAAAGAGGTTCCTGGGAGGACTTATCTGTAATTAATAAAAGTCGGAGGGGTCCCACTGTAATTTACTCCTGGCGGGGGTATATTTGCAATTTCTACAAATGCCAGGGGCCTTCTCGCAATTTTCCCAATGTGCACGTGCGCCAGCGGCTCGGAGTTGGATCCTGAGGCTCGGGTGGCCGAGCCTATGGTTCGGGCCCGGGGTTGTGGCTCGGTCGACCGAGCCTAGGTGGCAGAATGATGGAGCTTCGGGGACCCGAGCCTCGAGGTTAGGGGCTGAGGCTCGGGGATGACACGTGGCGCCGCTAGGGCCGTTGGATCAAGGGCCTCCTGCCCGATCCAACGGCGCATGTACGCCGCGTGGAGGGCGGAGGTGGCCGGAGGAGGCGGTGTCGTCCCTCGACCGACACACGGCGCGAGGGCAAAGGCGATGGGCGGAGGCTGACACCGCGCAAGGCGGAGCAGCCGAGGTGGCGGCGGTGAGCGCAAGGTGAGGCTGAGCACGGGCGAAGGTGGAGGAGCGTGACCCTTGCTGGGGCGGAGGGCGGTGAAGTCGATGGCGAGGCGGTGTTGGCTGCTGAGCGAGCGGGGGAGGAGGCGATGCACAACGGCAAGGGCGGTTGTGCGTGAAGGTGGTGGTCGAAGGCGACGGCGGTCGAGGCGGTGGGCGAAGGAGCGCCGAGGCGCGGGGCGGAACGCGAGGGGCGGTGCCTCCGTGCGGAGGCGGAGGACGTGGGCGACCGGAGCTGTTGGAAGGGGGTGGACGAAAAGCCTGGGATGGAGTCGCGTTGGCCACTTCCTGATGTTCGCTCGAGCCGCTCGGCAAGGCGGCGAGCTCAGCAACCCGAGAAGCTGCAGCAGAGTTGACTCTGGATCATGCCGCAAGGGGGCACCAAGCCGTTGTCACCGGTTTTATGGAGAAGGGCGGATGGTCGGAGCGTCGGGCGGGGGCTGGGCTTTATAGGGGGGTGGCGTGGGTAACGGCAGGAGGTGTAATGGCCAGAGCGAGCGGAGGCGGCGGGCGCGACGGCGGTTACGAGGGGGGGGGAGAAACGGCAGGAGGGCGCGGGCTTCGTGGCTGGTGGAAGAAGAAGGTCACGTGCTCAGCACGTGACCTGGGGGAGGGGCCTGGAGAGAGGGAAGAGTGGGGTGCCACGTGGCACGCCCTGGAGCTGCAACGTAGCACCAAAAAAATTCAGATTTTTGGAGGGGAAAAAGAGATAGAAGATGGTCTCGGATCGAAAGAGATCTACAACTTTCATGAAGGACTCGGGAGCAAAAGAGATCACCTGTGAGAAGTGGTATTTTTGGTGGTTCTCCATGTGTATAGAAAACCGAATTTTTGGGGTTTTGTATTTTTTTGGTGGTTTTAGAGAGGATAAAAAAATTATAGAAAAATATGATAAATACAATAAAATTGATTACACACTAATCTAATTTTTTTGGATTTTTAGTAAATAAGAAAATAGGAAAATAAAATAAAAGTAAGAAACACACAACTTTTGTACAGACTTACAACAGTAGCTTGGACTCGGTCAGTTTCTTTGATTTCAGTTTTAATCTGGATTTGGATTTTTGCATCGCTTAATAAAACTTTCATCAAAGAAAACAAATGAAAATGAAATAAAATTAAAAGGGTTAATTATGTACATAAAAACTCAGGTCAAAAATAGCAAAAAGTCAAACTGCGCAAAAGAGGCCCAAAACTCAACTTTCACATATGAGCTCCGAATTTTACGAAATTGGTCTTGTTTTGAAGGTATTTGAAAATGGAGTACTTTAAAAGTGAGTAGACCAAAATCGGACACTGTATGAGGGAGATATGCTCGTTTTAGTCCGTCAGATGTGAAATTAGACTTTGGAATTATTTGACACTTATTGGGTTAATAATTTTTTTGTATTTTTTATTTAATAAGGTTAGTAATATCTACACAATGGAGGTGGTTTGGGGTCAATCGGAGTTAGTATGAATTAATTAAAAATGTGAGAAGTTAGTGGCTTTTTGGGCTAATTTACACTCGGGATTTTTAATACAATTTATGCATGATGAAATGCAGATATTATTTACACATGTATGAATGCTAATAATGCTCTATTAATGATTAATTACAAGTGGATGATGGGGAACAGAGCCTAAATGATCAATTTTAGCATAATGAATACGAGATTCATCAAGTAGATTGTCTGCATTGGATACTGACTGGGGCTGAACATGCTCAGCTACACGCACCGATGCTGGGAACCCATGCTTAGAGTAGAATGTATCCTCCGAGTGGCCTGTGCGGTGACAATACGAACAAGGGTGATGAAAGCGACCACCCCTACCACCTCCACGTCCACGTCCACGACCAGAAGTCTGACCACCTCTCCCACGCGATACTACCATCGCTGATGGGGGTGGAGTAGATGAGCTGGAAGGCGCTGATATGCGACTGAGCCTCCGGTAAACATCCTCCATTGGAGGAATAACTGCATCGGCCAAAATCTGAGAGCGGGCAGCCTCGTACTCAGGATCTAGGGTTGCAAGTAGAACGCCCACCATGGTGGCATTCCGAAACGTCTTCTGCTGCTCAGGGGTTGCTGTGAGTGGAATGGTACTGTATAGCTTCTCAAACATCCCTCTCAAGGACGTGTACAAGGAGTGGAGTGGTCTGCCATTCTGCTTCATTGTGAATATATCATGTTGAAGCTGTAACATCTTGGTTTCTTTTCGCACTTGTGAATATGTTGCAGCCAGAATCTCCCACATCGCTTTGGCGGTGAGCTGATGGAGGACATCATTGGCAATCTCCATCGACAGTGTGCCTGACAGCCAAACCTTGGTATACGAATCATCAGCCTCCCACGAGGCATAAATCCATGTCTTCTCTGCTGGCGCATCCTCGGTAAGAATGTGCTTCTTACCATTTGACTTCATGAGACTCATGAACTGCATCGCCCAGAGCTCGTAGTTCGAACCATCCATCTTTACTATTGACTCGGGACCTTTGAACGGAGGGCATATCCACCTTGGATTCTGACATATTGCCGCTGGAGAAGAACTAGGGTTTGTAGATAGAGTGATAGGTGTCTACAGAGACTGCATAGGATTTGAGTGCGTATGTAGACGTTACGCACCCAAACCCATAGATCCGGAGAACGAGCGGGCTAGGGCACGGAGACGACGGGATCGTGCTAGGGCAAGGCGACGGCGGCGGTAGGGTCCGTGCTAGGGCACGGAGAGGAGGAGGGGTGGCCGCCGAGAGAAGAGTGGCGGCGGCGGGTGTTGGGTGCTAGGGCATGGAGAGGTGCGGGGGCCGTCGAGAAGAGGGTGACAACGGCGGGTAGCGGGTGTTCGGATGGGGTGAACCGCCGAGAGGAGGGTGGCGGTGGCGGCGGGAGACCGGCGAGAAGAGGAGGCCGGCGGGTAGGCACCGAGAAGGGGGGTGGTGGCGGCGGGTGGGGGTGGGGGGCGGTGGGTGATGGGTGAGATGAGCCTAGGGTTTAGGCTCTGATACCATGTTGGAGGAAATGAGTAACTTGTTATTCAAGAGAACCCTGGTCTCTCTTATATAGGGAGAGACCTAATTGGTAAAGTATAGAGTAGTCCAGAGAACAATACGGAAATACTAAACAGTACATAACACATATAATAATACTACTGTCTACAAAATGCATGTGAGATCTTATACTATTTCCATTAGGCATAATTCCAATTTTTTGGAAATGGGTCTTTACGATCAGACATTTATCTGATGAATCAATTAACATATTAAAATGGATTTTTATGATCAACCATTCACCGGATGAGTAATTAACATACTAAAGTTCAGACTAGTTGTTAAGGGGGTTCAATCATACATATGACATCAACTATTTTGAGACCTTTTCTCCAATGGCAAGGATGTGATCCATTCACACAATTCTATCAGTTGTAGTCCATAAGAATTATCCTATTTTCGGCTAATTATGAAAAATGCCTTTCTCTATAATGATCTAGAGGAGTAAGTATGTATGCCATAACCATCAGGATACTCAAGCGGGAGAGGATACTGTATCTCACGACCCCGTGTTCATAAAATTTCATTCCATATGTATCATGATACCTGCACTATATGTTGATTTCGTTATTGTTAGTGATGCCAACGCATGTATTCTTGAGACTAAGACCTTTCTCTAGAAGGTATTTGTCACTAAGAACCTTGGTCATCTTCGTTACTTTCTAGGTATTAAGGTGATCCACACAACAAAAGTATGAAATTATCATAAAGGAAGTATTATTTGTATATTCTTGTCGATGTTAGTTTACTTGGCTATACCCATACTTTCTTTCGGTCAAACCACATAAAGATGTTACCTATATTGATCCCAGACTTGAGAATACCATATTATACAAAAGCCCAATGAGCAAATTGCTATTTCTTACTATCACTAGGTTTGATATTTTATATGATGTGATCAGAGTGGTAGGACATTCTTTGAATCCTTTTATATCTGAGAGATTCTCCAGGAAAGTACCTATTAATGGGGCCAATGGACATACCAACATGACATCTTACACAGATGTTGATTACACAAGTTCTCTCAAGGATATGCAATCAACCATTGGTTTTGCGATGTTTGTTAGTGGAAACCTTATCACGAGACAATAAGAAATAGGTTGCAATCTCCATATCAAGTGCAAAAGAAGAATGCAGAAATATGGCTCAAGACACATGTTTTGTTACCTGACTCGTCTCTTTTGTACATGAATTTGGGTTGCATGCTACCACTCTAGTTCCTCTCTGTTGTGACAGCAACTCTATTACTTCCATTGCCATTTTCATGAGCATGCCACACATATTAAAGGGAAGAGCAATGCTCCTCTCATTTCTACAAATAGATATGCTCCAACTTGAGGGGAAGTGTTGACATCATTGGCATATTGTTGGCGCATATACATTAGTATCCGTACCTGTTCGTTATTTTATTTTTGGTTGTATGCTTTATGTAATTTACCCATAGGCTACTCTCCTATATAAGAGAGCCTAGGGCTTATGGAATCAGGAAGCTATTCATTTTTCCCAACATGGTATCAGAGCGACGGTCCTAAACCGGAGTTCTCGAAACCCTAACCCTAACCCCACACCCGCCGGCCCCTCCTCCTTCTTCTTCTTCCTCTCGCCCCATCGGCGCCGCCCGAGCCCCAGTTGGTTGATCCATCGGTGCCGCCTTCTCTGCGCGCACCTGCGCACACGCGTGTTGTGCGCTGGTGTGCGCCTCCACCTTGCGCACCCGCGCGCTTCGCTCGCCTCCACCGTGATCTGCGCACCCTTGCGCACTGTGAGGCAGACCTAGCGCACCGCCTCCTGCGCACCGCCTGTGCGCATCCTTGCGCATCCCCTGTGCGCCTCCTTCGCACCTCCTGTGCATCGCCTGTGCGCCTCCTGCGCATCCTCTGCGCGCGCACGCTGTAGCACCAGTGCACGCATCTCCTGTGCATCCAGCATGCGCACCTGTGCATCTTGCGTGCGCGTGACTCCTGCGTGCGCACTTGTGTCTGTGTGTGGCCCCTGCATACGTGTAGGGCTTAGTACGAACATCTTCATGGGGATAGTTGCTTGAGGTCTACACATGCAACTACCCCCATCTATGTTATTGTAGACAAAGCTCATCTTCAGTCAATCGCTCCAGTCTTCCATCTCCAGTATGTCAGAAAGCAAGGCAGATATCCCATCTATTGGCGCCTTTCGTGGTCCAGCGCCTATTGTCAAGATGGACGGTACAAACTATGAACTGTGGGCAATGCAGTTCATGAGTATGATGAAGTCTACAGGTAAGAAGCACATTCTTACCGAACCTGAGCCTGCAGAGAAGACTGGAGTCAATGCCTCTTGGGAGGCTGATGATGCATATGCCAAGGTTTGGCTATCTGGTACGTTGGCTATTGAAATAGACTATGACATCCTACATCAACCCACAGCCAAGGATATGTGGGATATTCTGGCGGCAACATACTCTCAGGCGAAGAACGAGACGAAGATTCTGCAACTTCAGCATGACATGTTTACAATAAAGCAGAATGGTCGCCCCTTACATTCTCTCTATACATCACTGAGAGGGATGTTTGAGAAGCTTTATAGCTTCATGCCGCTCACTGCCACGCCAGAACAGCAGAAGACGTACAGGAATGCGACAATGGTGGGCGTGTTCCTGGATGCACTCGATCTAGAGTATGAGGCGGCACGATCACAGATTTTGGCTGACTCAACCATTCCTCCCATGGAGGAAGCTTTTCATAGATTGAGCCGGATCACAGTTCCTTCCACAGCCGCGAGTCAGAATTCTTCAGCCATGGCAGCCAACAGAGGTCGTGGGTTTCATCACCAGAGCCGTGGACGTGGATCTCGTGGAAAAGGTGGCCGCACTAGGCCAACATGTACTTACTGTCACCGGGTTGGACACAATGAAGACACATGCTACTCGAAGCATGGATTCCCTGTATCCGCACGAGCTGCTGAGCAGATAGAGCCCCCGTCTGCTGCTACTCTGGATCAACGGTTCGATGATCTAGTTTCCCGTCTGAGGGGCATTATTCCACCATCTGGCCCAGCACCGACTACAGAGAGTCATTCTGATGCCGCTGCTTCTGCCTCTGCGTCTACCAGTGCTTCAGGTAGTACACTTGCACTCCACAGTAGTAGATCAGATACATTGCCATGGATTATGGACTCGGGCGCTACACATCACCTATGTGGCGACCAGAGTCTACTTACAGGATACACTCAGATCCCTCCAGGACGGACAGTAGTTATTGCAAATGGCACACATTCCCCCATCACTGGTCAGGGGGAGATTAGATTGACATCTTCTATGCATCTCAAGAATGTGCTACATGCACATGATTTTTCAATGAATTTGTTGTCAATTAGTCAGATTACGAAGGATCTTCATTGTCGGGCAATTTTTTATCCATCTTCTTTGATTTTTCAGGACATCCATACGGGCAACGTGATTGGTCGTGGCTATGAGCAAGGAGGCCTCTACCGCCTGAATCAGACCCCATTTTCTGGAACCACAACCTCTCCTGCTGGACAAGTATCTACTTTACTGTGGCATCTGCGTTTTGGTCATTTACCGCTTCAGAAGTTGAGTCGAGTGTTACCTTATGGTCTTTCTCACACACCTATTCAGTGTGAAGCATGTCAGTTGGGAAAGCATCACAGGTCGTCCTTTCCCAGTCGTCCAGGTCGGAGTAGTACCTCCAAGTTTGAGTTATTTCATGTTGATGTCTGGGGTCCGAGTCGTGTACCTGATCATCAGGGACACAGATTCTATATAGTATTTGTGGATGATTTCTCCAGAGTGTCATGGGTGTTTCTGATGAAAAATAAATCTGAAGCAGGAAATATAATTATCCATTTTCTGAATGAAATTCAAAATGTCTTTTCCACATCAGTAAAATTTGTGAGAAGTGATAATGCATTAGAATTGTGTACTAATGTTCTTGCCAGTTATTACTCCTCAAAAGGGATTGTTCATCAAACATCGTATGCTCATACATCTCAACAGAATGGAATTGCTGAAAGGAAACACCGTCACCTACTTGATGTCACGAGATCACTCCTTATACAGAGTCACGTTCCCTACTCCTACTGGGGTGATGCAGTTCTCACTGCATGTTACCTGATTAATCGTATGCCCTCTTCTGTCTTAAATGAACAGATCCCGTTTACCATCATTCATCCCGACAAGGATTTGTTTTCTCTTACTCCTCGTGTGTTTGGGTCGGTGGCATTTGTCCATCAGTTGTCACCTGGTACTGACCTGTCAAGTGTGTTTTTGTCGGGTACTCCAGAACTCAAAAGGGGTACAAATGTTTTGATCCTCTGCGTCGGCGGTATATGATTAGTGCAGATGTTACATTTTTTGAAGATATTATGTATTTTTCATCATCAGGAGACAAGCAGCTACCACCTTTATCCACTGATGACATACATGACACCACCACCTCGGATGCCGTCACCACCACCACCACAGCTGCTGTCACCACCGCCACCACCACCACCACCACCGCCACCACCAACTATATCACCGCTATTGTTTCATTATACCCGCAGGCCTCCTCCCGCTCATGGTCATGACTCGTCTACTAGCTCGCCTATGGTATGTAATGAAAATATTCATGTTGATGGATCTGACGACATTTCTGAGCAGGATATGATGCAGGGGCCAGATGAGACTACAACTGATTTAGATGTTCCCATTGCTCTGCGCAAGTCGAAGAGAAGCTGTGCTACATATCCAATATCAGCATCCGTATCTTTTGATAGGCTATCTGGAGATTTCAGGTCTTTTGCTATGGCACTTTCAGCTGTCAATATTCCAAGGAATCATCATGATGCTATGCAGGATAGTAGATGGCGGCTAGCAATGGAGGAAGAAATGGCGGCGCTTCAGTCCAGAGGAACTTGGAGTTTGGTTCCTATACCTCCAGATGTGAATCCAGTGATCTGCAAGTGGGTGTTTACAGTGAAGCATAATGCAGATGGTTCTATTGACAGGTACAAGGCACGTCTGGTTGCACGTGGCTTTACACAGACATACGGGGTGGATTACCTTGACACTTTCTCACCTGTGGCACGTCATTCTACTCTACGCATCTTGTTGTCAGTTGCAGTTGCTCGAGACTGGCCGCTTCATCAGTTGGACGTGAAGAATGCATTCCTATATGGAGATTTGCAGGAGGAAGTTTATATGCAACAACCACCTGGTTTTGCTGTTGAGGGGGAGTGTTCCAAGGTATGCAAGTTACATAAGGCTATTTATGGCCTTAAGCAGAGCCCCAGAGCATGGTTTCAGAAGCTGTCAGATCTCTTCGAGAAACAAGGATACAAGCGCTCCAATGCCGATCATTCCTTGTTTGTGCAGAAGACTACTAGAGGTATCATTGTAATCATGGTTTACGTTGATGACATCTTGATTACAAGAGATGATGACCAGGGCATAAAGCAGGCAAAAGCAAAACTGGGAACCGAATTTGTCACCAAGGACTTGCGAGTCCTTAGATATTTTCTGGGGCTGGAGTTTGCTAGAAATCCATATGGATTAGTAATGTCGCAGAGGAAATATGTCACAGATCTACTGGGTGAAACAGGTATGCTAGGGTGTCGACCTGCTACGACACCAATGGATCCCAGCATGAAGCTCTATGATGATGACACAGAAGAGGTGGACAAGAGAAGGTACAGAGAACTGGTAGGCAAACTACTATATGTCACGATCACTAGACCTGATATATCATTTGCAGTGAGTCGCGTGAGCCAGTTCATGGGGCAACCACGTCAGGTCCACATGGATGCTATACATATGATTTTGAGATATCTAAAATCATCTCCAGGTGCGGGCTTGCTATTTAAGAAGGGAAAGGAGATCTCTATCACAACGTGTGCTGATGCAGATTATGCAGGATGCCCCAAGGACAGGAAGTCCACCACAGGATTTGCAGTCTATGTTGGAGATGCCCTAGTCTCGTGGAGGAGCAAGAAACAGACAGTGGTAGCTAGATCCAGTGCTGAATCTGAATACAGGGCTATGGCTCAGGCTAGTACAGAAATGATGTGGGTGAAAGCTCTACTTACAGATCTATGTCTTGATATACCGCTCCCTATGAAGCTGGAATGTGACAATCAGGCAGCCTTGTTCATTGCAAACAACCCAGCCTTCCATGAGAGGACCAAGCACATTGAGGTTGATTGTCACTACATATGTGACATGATTCAGAAGGGGTTCATTGCTACAGTTCACGTCACATCAGAGAATCAGACTGCTGATATATTCACCAAGGCATTACTTCGAGGCCCTTTCCAGAAGTGTGCGTCCAAGCTGAGCATGATTGATATCTATGCTCCATCTTGAGGGGGAGTGTTGGCGCATATACATTAGTATCCGTACCCGTTCGTTATTTTATTTTTGGTTGTATGCTTTATGTAATTTACCCATAGGCTACTCTCCTATATAAGAGAGCCTAGGGCTTATGGAATCAGGAAGCTATTCATTTTTCCCAACACATATCATAGCAAGAAATATATTTTCAATTTTAGCTTTGTTTTTATTTTATCAATTATATTTGTAATCCTTCAATGCATAGGAGCCTTGTTAAGGACTATTATGTTACTCCCATCCACATACTCTTTATAATTTCATGCTATATAAAAAACTCTACTGCTTGAATAAGACTCACTCTTTCGTCACAATTCATAACATCAATTCATATTTTAGTATGTTGTATCAGAGCATTAATCCTAGAATGTAACTTTGGATCCCTCGTGAAACCCTAACCCTATATACCAAACCCCCCACTAGTTGATTATTGTTCGCTTTCCTTGAGGCCATTGTCCCCATCTCTCCTTGGGGGTTTTCACATGCCTCAGGGTTGTCGCTTACAAACCACACAACCGCTCCCTCACCCCTCAATTACTTTCATTGATCTTTAATGGGCGATTTTGCTTTGTTAAGGATCTAGTTGATCATGTTACCCTTCCAAGATCATCTAGGGTCTTTAACATGAGGTGACAATGGTATAGTCCATGCCCCATGGTCAACACCTACATACCCTCAACATACCTAAGTAGGCCCTTATTTCAGATTTCTTTCCCTTTTTGGACTCTCCTTTACTCTTTTAAGGGGTCGTTGCTCGCATAGAAATTACCGTCCACCAGTGTTGCAGGAGTCGGTATCCGGTATTCGGTCAGAGGGGTCACTGAATAAAGAATATTTGGTATTCAAGAGAATCAACAATAACAAAGCCTTTTCCCACAATTAAGTAGGGTCGACTACATGGATTCTTTGCCTCCATTCATATCTATCTTGGATCAATCTTGGGCTTATATCCAAAAAACTAAGATCTCTTTGTATAGTCTCATTCCAATACTTGGGACGTCCTCGCCCTCTCTTAGCCGGCTCACCATCCTAAAACTCGCATCTCCTAACTGGTGCATCAGTTGTCCTCCTTTATAAATGGCCAAACCACCTTAAGCGGTTTTCTCGCATCTTATCCTCTATCAGAGCTACACCAACTTTCATTCTGATTGCATCATTCTGAATCCGATCTTTATGTGTATGTCCACACATCCACCTTAGTATTTTCATTTCTACTACTGTCATTCTCTGCGCATGTCTATGGTTCACATGCCAACATTCAGATCCATAGAGCATAGAAGGTCTTGCGGCTGCTTTGTAGAACTTTCCTTTGATTTTTAAAGAAATTTTCTTATCACAGAGAACAACATAGGCTTCTCTCCACTTTAGCCAGCGCATTTATTCGATTAGTAACATCTCTATCAATTTCTCCATCATGTTGCAAAATAGATCCCAAGTATCTAAAATAATTTCTCTTCCGAATGTTATCGTCACCAATCTTCACCTCGATTCCTTCATCATTGCTTCCATCAAAAGTAAACTCCATATATTCAGTCTTAGTTATACTTATACGAAATCCTTTAGTCTCGAATGCATGCCTCCAGACCTCAAGCTTCTCATTTACTTCATTTCTAGTCTCATTAATCCCAATATCATCAACAAATAACATATACCAAGGTATCTCATCCTGAATGTGACTTGTCAACTCGTCCATAATCAAAGTAAAAAGAAATGGACTCAAGGTTGAACCTTGATGTAAACCAATGTTGATGTCAAAACAGTCAGTCTTCCCAGATAGCCTTATCATACATATCCTTATGAGGTTAATGTATAGGACAGGTACTTGTCTCTTCTCTAAAACTCTCCACAATATCTCATGTGGGACAGAATCATAAGCCTTCTCCAAATCAATAAAAAATATATGGAGGTTCTTCCTTTTAGCTCTATAAATCTCCATTGTTCTCCTCAACAAATGGATAGCTTCAATAATTGAGCGACCTGGCATGAATCAGAATTGATTTTCTTTTATTTTGAAAACTTGCATCAACCTACTTTTGAACACACATTCCCAAATTATCATAGTGTGACTCAGGAGCTTGATACCTCTGTAATTTGAACATTTTTTAATCTCCCCTTTGTTATTATAAAGAGGCACCGCGATACTTCTCCAATCTTCAGGCATTTTCTTTCTTCACCATATAACATTGAATAAATTTATAAGCTAAGTCAAACCACGCTCACCTAAAACTCTTCATACTTCTATATGAATGACATGCGGTTCTACACCTTTCCTAGGTCTCATAACTTTCAAAGCCTTCTCTACTTCCTTTCTTTGTATTCGTCTATAGCTTGCACGATTCAAGTAACTTTTACTTCTAGGTAGATCACCCAAAGTGATCTCTCTATTTCCTTAGCCAGTGAAAAGCTTATAGAAATACTACTTCCATCTAGTCTCTATATCCTTTCGAGTAACAAGCATATGACTTTCATCATCCTTAGTGCATCTTACTTGAGAAAGATCTTTGGTTTTTCTTTCTCTTGCTCTGTCCAACCTAAATATTTTTGTACAAAACTCCATAAGCTTTTGACTTAGCTTTGCTTACACCATTCTTTGCTTCCTTATTCATTATTTTGCAGTTTGTGACAGTTCCTCTATTCTATCCTTAGACATAGCTTTAAAGCATTCTCTTTTGATTTTGAGTTTCTCTTGCACCCCTCCACTCCACCACCAAGCATCCTTTTGGCCTGAAGCCCCTCCATTTGACTCGCCTAACATCTCTTTGGCTACCCTTCGGATACAAGATGCTACCGCCTCCCACATCTCTTGGTATTCGGGAGAATATTCAGAATTATTCGGTTGTGTATTTATATTTATTTTAAATGTAAAAGTTGTCTAATATATATTTAAAAATATATGGTCATCAATCAATAAGAGTTCAAGATAAAATTATCAATTAGCAAGTTACATATATGGAACTGTAAATTTATGGTGATGCTGGGATAATGGGAACCTTTAAAAAAATAAAAAGTTAGTGGTATGTTGCAATAGTAGGTCGAATATTCGGCCACATATGGGAATATTCAAGCTGAATACCCGAATATTTGAGCTGAATTCTGGGAAGGGTTGGATAATATTGACAATATTCTATTCAGTCACCCCACCGAGTAAGAATATTCAGCCGGATATTCAGTCCATTCGGTCAAATATTGCAACAACGTCATCCATACACCATGCAACCAATCCCTCACTATCAGTTCCTTCCCCTTGTTTTTTTGGGGGTAAGGATATGATGATCATGTAACCCTTCCGGGTCCCTCTTAAGTTTTTAGCGTGGGATGTAAGGGTGGTATGGTGCATAGTCTACGTCTTAATATACGCTATATATAACACCCCAAACATAATCCTGCATCTACTCATAAAGCGTAATAGCAAGTTATAACTGACGATTATTACTTGATAGCTTGGACTTAAGTATTTTGAATGGTTAATTAATTAATTCAACTGTTGATTAATTAACTAAATTCCAAAAAAATGTCATAAAAAGATGGGGACCTGAATTGATTTCCCGATCCTGATCCCTAGTCCAAGATGGAGCAGAAGTCCGTTCGCATGCGGCCCTCCATGCCCCCTTTGATCTCTTGTTACATGGGAAATGGGAAGGGACCGCATGCCCCTTTGATCTCTTGTTACATGGAAATTGGGAAGGACACCGCTACTATACTATATGCAAAACTTAAACATACGCAATATACTTTTTTCAACCAAGAATAATCAAGATTATCTAATGAATGAGGAGTCCGTTTTGAAATCGTTCGCCATGCACCCACCCCCCGAGTATATGATTCCTGTTGAATCATACAAAGGTAGATTGATAGAAACATCTGGGAAAATGCCCACCCGTAACCCAGCGGATAAAGTACATTACATAGCCCGTTTTAGGGATTAGCGACTTGCCCATTCAGTGACTTTGGCACTGGACATTCCCAAAATAGGTACTATTGGATCGGGTTTTTTTTAACAAGATCCACTGTTTGATTCAGATGAAATTTTGATGGTAACTGAACAATGATGCGTGGAATGCATTTCTGAACTATCTTATCCTTTCCTAAGTTTACAATTTGCAATGCTTTTCTGTTCTGATTGTTATAGCTTTCAACGTTGCAGACTTCACGTTACAGCGAGAAAAATGGCTCGGATGCTGGAAGACACGAGTTATCCAATTGCCTGACTGAAAGAGTGGAGATCGACCACATTGATTCACTCTCTAGACGAGAAGTACAGTATTCGTTGGGGAAAGGAGTCGGCGAAGATCTTCATACCAATTTCCCTGGAAATGCAGTTGTGTCATCTGAGTACATGGACAAGCTCGCGAAGGTGACAATGCATTCACAAGGTTCGCTAGCTTCGGAGGATGAAGCTGTGGACTTGACCGAGCCTCGATTCGAGTCGTTCATGCTGAAGCCATGCATCGAATCCCCCTGAACATCAAGTGGTTTTATAGAGAATGCCAACAGTTATAGCTACCTGAAAGGATGTATATAGATCGCATGCATGTATGCGTACATGGACGAATCTGTTCAAAAGTTAGAAGCTGAAATTGCTGGAGTGCCTTTGCATAGGCGCCTATAGTGTACATGACAGGTTATCTGAGGGAAATGATACCTGAAAACAGTGGAAGGAAGTCGTCAGAATATATAGGTAAGTATGCTTTGTAATTGCTAATATTTTTCCGTCGTGAGCGAATATTCGACGGTCTCGCTCCAGCGACGTTGACTTCACATATTAATTGTTGGATTATTATGGAAGTCAAAAGTTTGGTAGTGGTGTATACATATGGATGATCACGTGGGTGATGATAGAGCAGATCCGTATCCATTGATCGTCAAGATTTGACCGAAGGAATTGCGTCCAACACTTTTGCCAACTTGCATGGAATCAATCTGCGTCCCGACCTTCCAGATATATATATCATTTCCTTCTTTCGACATACTTTAAAGCTTCGATTGGAGGATAAAAATACTGGTGCGTTCGCGTTTAGTTCATACGTGATAGATATCTAACCGTGAAGAAATAACTAGGAAAACAAGTTGCCTTTTTTTATTATGACCACATAAATCAGAATTTCAGTATAATTATTTAAGCGGCATGCCCTGAAGCAAATGCGTGTTTTGTTTCTAAATAGGTGCTTACGATCGGTTGCACTCAATCTCAAATTAAGATTTCATTCCTTTCTCGGAGCATGATTAATTATATCTGGATATGGTTGTAAAAAATTAGATATATGTATCCAAATATTTAATCGAATATGGATATGGTTGTAAAAATTTTCTGGATAAAGATGCGGATATGGTCATGGCTTGGATATCTGGATTCGGATCCGGATATCCGAATACAATATTTAATATTATTTTATATTAGTTAATATAATATAATAAATATATGCCACAGCCTTTGACACATCTCCATCCCGTAAAATGAAATCCTCAAATTGGCACCTAAAATGAAATCTCCAAATTGCCTCCAGATGCCAATCCAATCGTCAATATAAAATCCCAAAAGCAACTTTCTGCTTAACATTATCTTGTTAATATTATAATATAATACAATATGTAGAGATAGTTATTAGTCTGTGGTGTTATTTATTATTTTAGTTTCTTTATGTACCTCTCATGTAATTTACCCAAGGGCTCTCTCCCTATATAAGAGACCCAAGGGCTCTATGGAATAATTATCTGAGTATTCTAACATGGTATCAGAGCCATGACCCTAACCTAGGGTTTCCACCACCGCCCCCCCCCCTCTCTCTCTTCTAGGGTTTCGCCGGGGTCCCTACTCTCATCGGGACCCCTCCCACCGCCGCCGCCGACATCCCCAGTCGGTTCTCCATCGCCGCCAGCCCCTCCTTGGGCATCCCACGCCGCTGCCAGCCCCTTCTCGGGCATCTCACGCCGCCGCCAGCCCTTCATCGGGCCTCCACGCCGCCGCCAGCCCCTGTTCGGGCCTCCTACGCCCGCGATCTAGGGCTTCCTTGCCACAGCCAGCCCCTGTAGGGCATCTTCAACCCCGCCGGGCCCTCCCCAACCGACGCCGGGCCCCCTGCACTTGCTGTCCAGCCCCTGACCGACTCCTCTCGGTCGCTATTTTGGCAAGGTAGAGGCTCCCACCGCCTCTACTTGTTGCCGGTGTTCCGCGTTCTTCCGAGGACTCAGAGTTATGTGTGATTCAAGTGCATAATCGTCTACCTATGCACTTGGATCCTACAAGGTTCCGGTAGACAGTATATTCTTCGTTATCAGTAGTCGCTCTTCTCTGGCATCATGTCTGATCAGAAACTAGATATGCCCGCCATAGGTGCCTTCAAAGGTTCGGCACCAATCGTCAAGATGGACGGGACGAACTACGAGCTGTGGGCGATGCAGTTCCTCAGTCTCATGAAGTCGTGTGGTAAGAAGCATATTCTTACCGAGGATGAACCGCCGGAGAAGACAGGGATCTATGCCTCATGGGAGGCAGATGATGCGTACGCCAAGGTCTGGCTCTCAGGTACGCTCACGACAGAGATAGCGAATGATGTTCTTCACCAGCCCACCGCTAAGGCGATGTGGGACATTTTGGCTATGACGTACTCTCAGGTCCGCAATGAGACAAAGATGCTCCAGTTGCAGCATGACATCTTTACCACGAAGCAGAATGGGAAGCCTCTTCATTCCCTGTACACGTCGCTTCGTGGCATGTTCGAGAAGCTCTACAGCACTATTCCTCTTACAGCCACACCGGGACAGCAGAAGACGTTCCGCAACGCCACTATGGTTGGCGTACTACTCGCTGCCCTTGATCCGGAGTACGAGGCAGCACGTGCACAGATACTAGCAGATGCCACCATCCCACCGATGGAAGAGGTATACAGAAGGCTCAGCCGTGTACCCGTTCCATCCAGTACAGCGACCGCGACTCCATCAGCAATGGCAGTTTCCAGGGGACGTGGTGGTTCATCCCCGTTTCGTGGCAGGGGAAGTGGTGGACGTGGCCGCGGAGGTCGCATACGCTCTACGTGCTCGTACTGCCGCCGCACTGGTCATTCGGAGGAGACATGCTATTCTAAGCATGGTTTCCCTCCTTCTGCCCGAGTAGCTGATCATATTCAGGGTCCACCCGCATCTACTCCAGATCATAGGTTCGAAGAATTGGTGGCACGACTTCGGGATATTATGCCACAATCTTCTTCATCAGAGGGTGCAGACGTTTCAGATGTTGCGGCTTCGGCATCAGCCAGTACATCAGCCTCAGCCAGTGCCTCAGGTAGTTCTTCAGCCTCACTTCATAGTCATGATCTCACAGGATGGATTGTCGACTCTGGAGCTACCCATCATCTATGCCGTGAGAAAGATATTTTGCGGTCCTACAGAGCTGTTCAGCCAGGTCGCTCTGTACTCATTACCGATGGCACTCAGTCTCCTATCATTGGTCAGGGGGAGACAGCTTTACTACCTTCTATGCACTTACAGAATGTGCTACATGCTCCAGAATTCTCTATGAACCTCTTATCTATCAGTCAGATTACACGTGATTTGCACTGTCGTGCTATTTTTGACCCATCGTCTGTTATTTTTCAGGACATACTGACGGGCAGGGTGATTGGCTGTGGTTCTGAGCACAACGGCCTTTATCGTCTCGTTCGTAACTCCTATGCTGGCGTCTCCTTGCATAACCAGGCCTCTGTTTCTCCGTACACCTGGCATCTTCGGTTCGGTCATCTACCGCTGCAAAAGATGCGTCACCTCCTGCCTCAGATATCTCCGAGTTCCTCTTTTCGGTGTGAAGCGTGTCAGTTAGGGAAGCACCATCGGTCTAGCTTCCCCAGTCGTCAGAGTCGGAGCAGTAGCTCCCCGTTTGAGTTATTTCATATAGATATTCGTCTTGACAGATACAAGGCCAGGCTTGTCGCACGGGGGTTTACACAGACATATGGGGTAGACTACTTGGACACTTTTTCACCGGTGGCGAGACATTCTACCCTTCGCATTCTTCTATCGGTTGCAGTGGTACGTGACTGGCCCATATTCCAGCTTGATGTTAAGAATGCTTTCTTGTATGGTGATCTACAGGAGGAAGTCTACATGCAGCAGCCACCCGGGTTTGCTGCTGAGGGGGAGTCACAGAAGGTGTGTAGACTTCATAAGGCTATCTATGGCCTTAAGCAGAGTCCTCGTGCGTGGTTCCAGAAGCTCTCCCAGCTTATTGAATGACAGGGTTTCAGAAGATCAAATGCGGATCACTCACTGTTTGTCCGGAAGACCCCTAGAGGTACCATCGTTGTTATGGTATATGTTGATGACATACTGGTTACTGGAGATGATGCACAAGGGGTTGCGATGACCAAGTCTATGTTGGGCAGCCAGTTCACTACAAAGGACCTAGGCACAATACGGTATTTTCTGGGGATAGAATTTGCAAGAAATGCACAAGGAATGGTGATGAATCAGAGGAAATATGTCACAGATTTGCTGGTAGAGACAGGAATGACTGGATGCAGACCTTCAAGTACACCTATGGACCCAAGTATGAAGCTGTACGATGAGGACACTGAGGAGGTGGACAAGAGAAGGTACAGAGAAATGGTGGGCAAGCTCTTATACATCACTATAACTCGACCGGATATTGCACTTGCAGTAAACCGGGTGAGTCAATTTATGGAGCAGCCGAGGCAGGTACATATGGATGCATTGTACATGATATTGAGATATCTGAAGTCTTCTCCAGGCACAGGGTTGCTGTTCAAGAAAGCCACAGATTTGTCTATTTCAGCCTGCGCAGATGCGGATTATGCAGGATGTCCACGAGATCGTAAGTCTACTTCTGGATTTGCTGTCTTTGTAGGAAGCTCTTTAGTCTCCTGGAAAAGCAAGAAGCAGACTGTAGTGGCAAGATCCAGTGCCGAATCCGAGTACAGGGCCATGGCACAGGCAAGCACAGAAATGATGTGGGTTAAAGCAGTTCTAGAAGATCTGAATGTTGAAGTTCCCTTGCCTATGAACCTGCAATGTGACAATCAGGCAGCGTTATTCATTGCCAACAATCCAGCCTTCCATGAGAGAACAAAACATATAGAGGTGGATTGTCATTTCACTAGGGACATGATTCAGAAGGGCTTCATCTCCACGTCCCACGTCAGTTCAGAGGACCAAACAGCAGACATATTCACGAAGCCATTGCTCAGAGGACCTTTCCAGAGATGTTCGTCCAAGCTGAGCATGATAGATATCTATGCTCCATCTTGAGGGGGAGTGTAGAGATAGTTATTAGTCTGTGGTGTTATTTATTATTTTAGTTTCTTTATGTACCTCTCATGTAATTTACCCAAGGGCTCTCTCCCTATATAAGAGACCCAAGGGCTCTATGGAATAATTATCTGAGTATTCTAACACAATATATTAATGATACTAAGAAATTTTCGTTTGTTTGGGGTTGGGCACAAACGAAAGTTACGAAGTGTTATCTCCTTTACAAGAGGTACGTCTTTTGCTACAGAACAACGTGTCTTTTTGATGAATGTCGTCTAATATCCTATCTAATTTAAATGAATATTTTTATCGACTGAATAATTTTATCGAGATGCAACTTATTTATATTTCAATGCTGTTTTTTTTTCAAAATTATTATGAACTTTGAAAACAATTTAATCCGTGCTCGTATGTGGTCTTTATTTTATCCGTATTCGGATATGATGTTTATTGGAACCATAACCAGAATCACTCTTTAGTTGTTCAATTCGTATTCGGGTCCACTTTATATTTGATTCATATTCGGATTCAATAAATATCCGATTCGAATTCACATTCCTATATTTAAGGATATAGTTTCTTTAATACATATTCGAATCTGTATTCGATAAAGATGAAGCAAAGACGGATATGGAAATAGGCATATCCGATATGTATCCAATCCATTTTCTTCCCTAATTAAGCAGAAACCGACAAGAAATGAAGCTTTAATTTCGGTATGTAAGTTATCATGGGACATGTTGGGACATAAGCTGGTATCGTCTCCTCTCAGATACCGATTGTTAGGGATGCAGACCACCTTATACGGATACAGATGCACAATCGACCAACACCATGGAAGCACGCGAAGAAAAGAACAATCAGATATAACTGTGGTCGGTCACCTCTCGCGACCACTAGAGAAGAAAAATCACTATAAATTAGAACGAATATAACTCTCTCCAATCCCTCGCTCTCTCACCTCTCTCCCTCCTCTCTCTCTCTCTCTCTCTCTCTCTCTCTTCTTTTGTGGTATTCCCTATTGTTATGGTGTAGAGGCAATTCCTATATCCCCAATCTATATATAGCCCAGTTACAACCCCATAGTCATATTCCCAATAGGAAATAAATAGAATACAACTCAACCTACTATTATGATTAGGATTCCAATCCCATTATGATTCATAATCTTAATTTGACTCTAATCCTAACAATCTCGCCTTGAGTTGAATTCCATCACGATCTCTTTATCGTCTTGAGTCTGCACTGGACCATTATCGTTAGCAGGATCTCATTAGCATTATCTTGAGTCTGCACTGCTACATATCTCGTTAGCAGGATCTCACTAACTTTGTGTGACGCACATGTCACTGGTGCCCTCGACGTACCCCCTCTCGGGCACTTGCACAACTCAACATTGTGCCTCATGATGCATCACCACAAATCTCTCGTATTTAGAGATTATGCTGACATCCTTTGGTAAAGCGAATCACACTCGCTTCTCTTTGTTGCGCACTTCTATAGTAGAAATGTTGATAGCCTATCGCTCTCTCATCATACTGCTTGTCTTGGGAATAACTGAAGCTCCATCACCTGTCACGACCTTTCCCTTGAGCTATATACCTTATTTAACATCTTCGTCCCAGCATCACCATACATGCTCCCTTGCTAGCTCTGAGAACACCTTCTTCAATGGTGACTTGATGTCCTCGTGACTCGATCGTTCTCAGTGAAATCAGATTCTTCTTGGTCGTAGGAATGTGGCTTACACCTGTCAGAGTTCGTACTACTCCATCAAACATGCGGAATTGCATTGATTCAATCTCTTTGACATGGTGAACCTCTCCACCTCCCATCTTGACCATGCCATTATTACATGCCTCATATGTGCTGAACTGCTCCCTAGGTGAGCACATATGATCTGAACATGTTGAGTCCAAAAGCCATCTTGAATCTGCCTTCATCTCCTTAGAGCATGTTAGCAAATCTTCCTCACAAACTATGGTGGAATCCTCTTGGTTGGATTCAGAATTACCAACCTTCTTCTTTCCTTTCTCCTTCTCACATCTCAGGCAATCGGCTATTTTGTGACCATCCTTGTCACAATAGAAGCATTTGATCAGACATCGTGACTTTGATCGACCTCTGAATATGATCTCCCTTGATCTTGAACAACTACTCTCGATTGCCAGCACATGACCTTCGTCATTCGTTGCATCATTCATCGACCTTCGTCGAGACTCATTCATAAGCAGCAAAGCAACTGTCTCATCCAATTTAATGGTATCCTTGTCATAGAATAACGTCGTCACAATATGATCGTAAGAAGATGGAATGGAACTCAACAAGATAAGTGCCTTATTCTCCTCCTTGAAGAGAGATTCTCTTTTCACGTTCTTCTCTTCAAGTGTGAGCACATTTGTCAGAATCTTATTGAATTCATCTAAGTACAGTTCGAGCTTTGTCCCATCGGTCATCTTTAGATTATAGAGTTTCTTCTTCGTCAATAGCCGGTTCGTCAAAGAGTTGGACTTGTATTTCATCCAAACCTCTGTTGCATCCTTCAAATCGATGACTTCGCGAAGAGTGTTGCCTGCTATGAACAGTTGTATAGTATTGTTTGCGAGATCTCCCATCTCCTTCCACTCTTCCTCTTTCATCTTCTATGGCTTCTTTTCTTTATTCTGGAGAGAGCTTTCACAAGATCTTCTTGTGTGAGTATATTTATTATTCACCCGTTGTTGCCATAAGGTGACGTCGTTCTTCCCGTTGGAAGGTTCCATGAAGAATGATTCGCCCCTCGGAGAAAATGTTATCATCTGTTTTGCTATCGTACCTCCTTGCATGATCTCAAAATATCAGAGCAGAATCCTCCCAATCCGAATTGTCTAACTCGTCTAGAGAATATAAAAATCTCTATATGGACTTTTGGATCACCTTAATCAAACTCCGGATGCTCCTGATCTCAACGGTTCACGTAACCGTTGGTTCTTCCCAACTTTTGAAGAAGGCACACATGTTGTGTCGCGTCGTCTCCTTGACGTCGAACCTCTATCTGATCCGTAATGCTTTATCCCTCGATGTCGTCGAACCAAGCTCTGATACCAATTGTTGGGTCACGAGCCGGTATCGTCTCCTCTCAGATACTAGTTGGTAGGGATACATACCACCTTATATGGATACAGATGCACAATCGACCACCACCAAGGAAGTATGTGAAGAAAAAAGCAACAAGATATAACGGTGATCGGCCACCTCTCGCGACCATCGAAGAAGATAGATCACTATACTATAAATTAAAACAAGTATAATTGTCTTTGTTCCCTCGCTCTCTTACCTCTTTCTTTTCTCTCTCTTTTCTCTTGTGGTATTCTCTCTTGCTATGGTGTAGAGACATACTCCCCTCCCACCCTCATATATAGCCAAGTTACAATCACATAGTCATATTTCCAGTAGTAATATAATTAGAATACAACTCAACTTCTATTAGAATTAGGAGTCCAATCTCATTAAAATTGATAATCCTAATATAACTGTCCTTAAAATTTATGCTCACACATACTCTTAGGGCCCGTTCGGTTTGGGAATAAGCAGGAATAAGGATTGAGAATAAGGAGAATAAGGGTCTATTCTTTGATCGGCTGGAGGATAAGAATAAAGAGAATAAGGTGAAATAAAGGTAGGTAAGGTGGGATAAAGATAGGAATAAGAGTGAAATAAGATGAAATAATGGGGAATAGTCGTACCACAGGGAACCGTATTGGGAGGAAAATGGGACCTTATTCTCCCCTATTCCCAATCCTTATTCACCAAACGAACAGGCCCTTAGCAAATATAACCTTCTCATCTGCTTTTGCCATCTCAATTTTCTGACCCAATGCTCTCCAAATGATCACGTCATCTTATCTGGTATTCTAATTACATCAACTATTATGTATCAATTATTTATCTTTCAAATCAACTGAACTAAATTACTGAAATACCTCATTTGTCGTTGGGGAGTTTTCTACCTCGTGTCCTTTCGAGTTTTTGAGTAACATTTATGCTCATAATCTTTCTGGTTGTTTGATGTTTGAAAATTACTCTATTTAATTGCAAGAGAAAAATGGATTTCTTTTGCCATTTAATTAAGAAAGAATGCAGGACGAAAAGCGTGTTGGCCTTGTAAAAGTGCGCAACAGTACATGAGCTCTATTATATGCGGCATATTTGGGGAGAAGAAGAATGTAGAAAGACGTCGCTCTAGTGGTTGACGCCTCAACTCCACTCTCCTCCCCCTTTGTGTCACCATCTCCTCCCCCACCCACCCTCGGATGTAATTTGGAATAACTCTCATGTCCATATATTATTATTTTATTTATTTCTAGTCCCGAAAATCACGAACTATGATCATCACGTCCTTGTACGAAAAGCCCGGTGTTTCCGTCAAGCTCTTTCCGTTGACTCAACGTATGTCATATCTCTCTTTTCTTTGTTTGACCCACTGGAAAAGTTGAAGAGCGTAAAGAGAGGTGTAGAGCAGATCCTCTGCTGTCCCGCAGAGTCTGCTGAATTTACCGGAGCCGCTTGATCGTAATCGAGCGGTTGGAATAGATTTTTACGGTAAGGCCCACAAAAAAGTGAGAATTTTTGCGAACCGCTCGATCAAGATCGAGCGGCTCCGGTGATCCACAAAACTGCAGCAGGCTATGCGGGACAGCAGAGGATCCTCTCTAAAATGCTGAACCTATACCGTGATCTCGCTACCTATCTATGATGTAAACAAGCCAAGTGCACATTTGACCGTGCTCCCCGTATATATATTGGAAGGTTACCCACACACACGAATAAAAAGCAATGGATGCTCGTGTTCCAACTTGCTTGATTATTTGTTGCATACCCCCCTCACTCTTTCTTTATTTCATGCAAAATTCTCGTGCTAGTTCTTTTATATAGGTACCATGATCCATCAACTTGTCGTCGATGGAGGTTGAGTAATTTTAGAGCCCGTCAATCAGGGTTTCGTGTATTTGATAATCCAAGTGATGTTGTGTCTATAAATCCAACCTTATGGTTTAGAAGTTTTATTCTACATGCCTTTCGAAGAAATAATTGCACATGATCGTGCCAAACGAAACAAGAAAGCAAGAAGCAACCGCAACTGATGAAATTCGAGCTTCAATTGATCTTAACATGCTTAGTCTTTGATGGCGGGCGAGAATCTCTCTCTTGTATGGTGGTAAAATGAACGTACGGAGGATGAAGTAAGAAGTCCTAACCCTAGCGATTTATACAACACCTCATACATAGTGGATGTTATTTCGATGCTTCGCTTTCCAGTGATGCAATCCATCCACCCTTCTTGAAGCCACCATTACGTCCTCGTGATGTCGCCTCATTGGACCTCCACCACATATCCTTCGTCTTCTCCATTGCCTCATCGGGTGGGTGTTGCTTTTTTTGACAGCCTTCATGAAGCTCGTTGAAAGATCTCCGACTCCAGCTTCGTGTTTTCCTTCTAATGTAACTCTCCTGATCTGTCTTCGTGGAGAGATTTGGCTCTTTTGAGCGTGTTGGTCAAGCCTATCAAGCTTAGAAGTTGAGCTTTCATGTTGTCACCTATATAGGATGTATTGATGTTTTTGTCTTTTTATCTTCCTTTGTTGTATGCTATCGACATATCTTTCAAGAGTGATCTCTTGATGGGGCATTCCTCGCAACAAATGGCATTTTTCTCCTTCATTGTTACATTTATTGTTGTTCTTTTCTCTTTTCTGATTTCCCACCATAGGTACCCCATGCACTATCCACTCCATTAATATAGAGCGCATTCATGTATGTTCCTCGTTCGTAATGAATGAATGATTCCGACAAAAACAACAATTAATCATCTAATTGAAGGAAAAGATCACCTGTCGTCATATTTTTCCGTTATCCAAAATCTAATCCTAGGTCTAATATTGTAGATTTAATGTACGCAATTTCAATACATGTTTCGAATTCCGTGTTAATCTATGCTTACAATAGTTTTAATTTAGGATTCTTATATGAACGGGTTATGGGTATCACTAGAAAGGTCCGTACAACAATAATGGTAATGTTAAGAGGATATCCATGCAAATGTATCCGTAAGAAAATGTAAGAGGGTGCAGACGCAAATTCCTTTCTATTATTCAGGTTTCAATTTACATAAAAAAACTATTTGGTTATATCTCCACTATGAGCAAAAGAAACCAAATGGCAATATGATGAGTTTGGCCAAGAGCACTCACCCCCCAAAAGACAGTGGAATCAACACCCCCTCCCTCCGTCCTTTCTTCATCACATCACATTGCAAGTCAAATATGCAACACCACCTTCCTACGCATATACTTCCAATTCATTATATATAGATATATCAGCTAGAGCTCTGCATCCAACTCTCGCCATCAACTCTAACCCATCACAGAGGAGCATCTCAGATCATCTGGAGCCTCCCCGCAGTTTTTCATTACGTCGGCTTCAGCTGCTTGGTGGTGAGTTCTTCTTCTTCTTCCCTTCTTTTTAACAACTCTTCATTGTTAATCTGTGGTTTTGATAGATACAATTATATGTTTGATGTGCACAACAAGAGTGCTGTGGTTGAAATCTGCTTTGCTTGCGTTTTAATCCGCCCCTGCTGGAGCTTTGGGTATCGTGGGTCATTAGGGGAATTAGTGCTCCTCGGGATTTGCCTAAGTTGATTCTGGTATTCTTTTTATTATTATTATTATCATTGCATGTTGCTTACCCTCTGAAGCAGCTTTTGGGTGACGTTTCTTGGGTGGTGGTCGGCATCTCCAGCACTTAGATTTGGTTTGCTTTTCTAGTGCCAAATCAGGATCTGTGATAACCCATAAAATGGTTATGAAGCTAGGAGCAGAGAGGATGTATCCTAGGATGAAAACGAGACCTTAAAATATGGAAAGGGCAGTAAAGAATAGGTGTGGATGAGATCTATGTATAATTTAATGTAACGTGTTTTCATAAGAGTAGGATTTCATGGCATAATACACGGCTGCAAAAATGGCATCCACCGATGGAGGGGTGAGAAAGCAGAGGACATGTACAAGGAAGTGTAAAGCCTCAACAAGCTCCATGTGCCCCATTACTTCCTCTTGTATAAACATGTGATGTAGCTAGCTATGCATACCTTTCCTTAGCTCCCTTCCATGCATTCAATTCCAAACCATGTTCATATTCCATCTCCACAAGCAAGTCTCAAGCTTACGTGGGTCGGTAGAATATATGTATATATAGTTGTCAATGCAAGTGGAAGCTTGGCACATGATCCATTGCTCATCTCAGCTTCTCCTCTGCTTTTGAGCTCCCTCGTTGCCTGTCCCTTGATCCAAAGTCTACTCGTAGCCTTTGATCTTCCCCTTCCATTCGATAGAATTTGTTGGTTGCAATTTTGTGCTGGATTCGTTTCATGTTCAGTGGAATCCACTTGGGTAGGTGGCTGTATCTTTTTTCTGTTTAGTTTTATGTTTGAAAATGCTGATTTTTGAAATATGGTTATTTCAGTTGTTGGTTCTTCTTCTTATATGCATCCATCAGTTCAATCCTAACGGAATTTTGAATGGAAATCCTAACAGAGTTTTGAATTCCATTGATGGGATTCATACGGAGTCCGACGATCAGAAACTCCGACATAGAAGGGATGATCAGCGACTACACCGTTGGGAGGATCAACAAGATCAGAGGTCCCACGTCAGCGGCACGCATCGTCGCAGGTCTCACATGTCTCCAATTCGTGTTCGCTATCTATGCAACCTTCCTTCTCTACTACATGAGCCCTTCAGTCGAGCTGCGCACGAAACCCGATTTCTCGTGGGCCACGAGGATCGCGCATCAGTGGAAGCACTTCATCGTTCAGCCCCAAATGTTCGCCGTGCAGGAGGTTCCCACCACGCCTGCGGAGGTTTGCGAACATGAGGAAATCGATTTCCAGCAGAAGAAGTCGGAAGACGCGACGATGATCAAGTTCAAGAGGGAGCTCTATGATGAACTGTTGGAGTTCCAGCAGAGATCATTCGGAGCTGAAACATTGAACGAGCTTCTGAGGATGAAATCCAAATGGGGAGGCGCCAATATCCCAAAGATCACAGTGATTCTCAACCATTTTAAGAGGAAGACGCTATGCGCGCAGCTCGATTCGCTCCTCCATCAAACCGTCCCCTTCCACAACGTCTGGGTGCTGTCCTTCGGAAGCCCGAACGAGCAGAATCTCCGGAGGATCGTGGAGAGCTATAACAATTCCAAGATTAGCTTCATAAGCTCGAGCTACGACTTCAAGTACTATGGAAGGTTTCAGATGGCCCTGCAAACAGATTCCGATTTCGTGTATATTCTAGATGATGATATGATTCCTGGGAGGAGAATGCTTGAGATCCTTTCTCATGTCGGAGGTACAGACAAGTACGAGAGCTCCGTACTTGGGAGCATCGGGAGGATCCTTCCCTTCCGGCAGAAGGACTTCACGTTCCCAAGTTACCGGAAGTTCCGATCAAAGGAAGCAGGGCTATATCTGCCCGATCCTGCGTATGACATCACTGTCGATAGGATCGTTCAGGTCGATTTCTTGTCGAGCTCATGGTTTCTGTCAGCAGATCTCGTCAAGACGCTGTTCGTCGAGACACCGTTTACGTTCATGACCGGTGAAGATCTGCATCTAAGGTATGAGTTCTGCAAGCTATATATCTAAAGCCAGAAATTTCCACGCAACAGTTGTTCTTCACCCTAGTTTTTGAATGTTGCAGCTATCAGCTACAGAAGTACAGAGATGCCGGATCGTTTGTGCTGCCTGTGGATCCAAACGACAAGGAAACATGGGGTGACAGCGAGCACAGGCTCGCTTATGTTTCAGAGACCACCGTGATCTTCAAGGACGTCGTTCAGGTCCGCGACGATCAATGGTGGCGTGCGCTGTCAACCGGATACATAACTCAGTGGGCCGCCATGAATCCACAGAAGATCGATGCTCTGTTCTACGCGCATACGGTCGATGAGGCTAAAGCACTTGCTCCTCTGCTCGAGAAGTTCCGGACTACAGTTGGACGTAAAGCGTACATTGTAGTTTCAGGCGGCAAGTTCTGCCCCTGTGAAGAAGCCACAGCAGTACTCAACTGGCCCAAGGGCGTTTGCAAGGAGCGCAGGTTCAAGATCTTTGATCTGGAGGTCGGCGCCATGATGGGTGTCTCCAATTCAGAGGTGCCCGTCGTGCAGACCATATACTCCAGCTTGAAGGGTCTGATCAAGATCCATAATCCCAGCTTGCTCATCACGGTTTCCGACATCGATCCGAGTGTGAAGGGTGCGCTCAAGATGGCAGCAGATGGCAGTGCCAATGGAACCATCCTGGTCTCTTTGCCGAAGGAGTCCATCCCCAAGGCTCTCTGGATGGCTGATCTCAGACCCACTTCATTACCAAGTGAGGACCAACATCACCCACCCGCTACTTCTTGCATCATCGATCTTCTCTTCTTATCATGTATTTATATTGGTTTTGCAGATTGGAACAAGATGAGGATTTCCGTAAATATAATAACCCAAAATCGAGTGGGATCACTCGGGAGGCTGCTCCGTGCGCTGCAGAACGCTTACTACTTGGGTGACGACGTGCCCATCTCCTTCAACATGGACAGCAAGGTGGACGAGGAGACTCTCAAGGCTGTCGCCGCCTTCCAATGGCCGCATGGGACGAAAACCATAAAGAGACGCATCATCCAAGGAGGTCTGATTCGAGCAGTGAGCGAGAGCTGGTATCCATCCTCCGACGACGACTACGGCCTCCTGCTGGAAGACGACATCGAGGTCTCTCCATACTACTACATATGGATCAAATACGCCCTCATGGCGTATCACTACGATCCGCAGGTGTCCCTCCCGGAGCTCGCCTCTATCTCTCTCTATACGCCGAGGCTCGTCGAGGTGGTGAAGGAGAGACCCAGATGGAACCCGACCGAGGCCTTCAAGAAGATCCATCCCAACACCCCGTACCTCCACCAGCTCCCATGCAGCTGGGGAGCGGTGTTCTTCCCGAAGCACTGGAGGGAGTTCTACGCGTACATGAACACGAGGTTCACGGAGGATGCGAAGCAGAACCCGGTGCAGATCCCCAAGTCGAGAACGAACGGGTGGCAGGCGTCGTGGAAGAAGTTCCTGATCGACATGATGTACCTGAGAGGGTACGTGAGCTTGTACCCCAACTTCCCTGAGCAGGCGAGCTTCTCCACCAACCACATGGAGCCCGGGGCTCACATCAGCGCCAAGGACAACGTGGTGAAGCACAACAAGGAGGACTTCGAGGTGCCGCTCATGAAGGACGACTTCACCAAGCTGCTGCCCGCCGGGAAGCTGCCGCCGGTGGCCAGGCTCCCGGTGCTCAACCTCTTTAACCAGGCTCTGTCGGTCAAGGGGCTCAAGGCGGCCGGGGCGAAGCTCCGGCAGGACGTCGTCACCTGCTCCGACGTAGAGGTGTTACTTGTGAACCACCAAACTGGATTGCCGGCGAATTGCACGAGGTTCTGATCATCCCCATGGATCCCTTCAACATGGCTGCTTCTGCTTGTTTAAACTTTATAATTATATTTTTTTTCTCTTTCTTTAAAAAACGACTCTTTTTTATTATTATTTTTACCTAAATTAGAATTTGTACGATGAGTCGAGATCACGGGACAATTGCTTCCTGTTTAATCCAACTACTGTTGAATGTCATTGTTATCGAGAAAGTCATCAAACTACTTCATACGAAAAGTCTAACATAATTGTTGATTTAAATACAGTTCTTATCAACCATGATGTGTTGTTTTCCACGAATCATTTCATTGTTTTCGAGTTACGTGAATTGCTTACCATTATGGGCGTTCAGTTCGGGAATAAATTGTAATAAGGATGAGAATAAGTTTATTCTTTATTCAGCATGGCAATAAGGAGAATAATATAAAATAAAGGTATGTAAAGTGGAGTAAAGATGGAAATAAACGTGGAATAAGGTGAAGTAATAAGATGTGGATAGCAATAATCGTACTTTTGAGAATCGTGCCTGGCAATGAATCTTCAAATGAACAAAGCCTCAAGTAAACAATCCAAAGGGATTTTTAAGTGCAGACAAGAAAATTAATTCCTAAGCTAAATGGCAAAGTACATTTAGAGGAATCTTAAGACATATTCATTAATTACCAACCTAAATCCAAAGTTTACATGAACTGTAAAAAGCGGATCTTGCAAGTTTGAATTATGAACTAGTTAGGATAATGGAACTCGAAGTACTTGTATCTATAAAATCTCGACAAATCGATAAAGAAGAGGTCAAGCCAACTCTGTCTCTTCTTCCATTTGCGATAAGTATGTATCTTAAGTATCTTTGTACTTTGTGGATGTGTCTGTTGAAATTCCTTGTGAGACCGAACTCTTCTATTATGGAAATTTATAGTTTCCAAAGCTCCATCTTCTTTACCCAATTGAACCCAGTTTTGATTTATTACCATGTTAGATTCTAAAATATTTTGATCAATATATAAGGGATTTGTCACCTCCTCTTTGAGCTCCGAAGTTGGAGCTTCATCTTGTTATCATTATAGCATTAATTGTTGGGTCATAAAACCCTACAATTCTTACTTGAGGTCCTTATTCAGAGTTATTCAATCACATATTATCTACTTTTCTTTAGGTAATTTTTTTTAAAAAAAACATCAACTATAAATTGATTTCCAAGGGGTTTTATTTTTCAAATGTAACAAAGAGAAGCCCCTAAACTTTCAATTTTGGGGTTTAACGTCGATAGAAAATGATCGTGAAAGCTTATGAGGGCCTCTACTTTACTTTAGACAAAATAATAAGATCATGCATCTCTTTGTTACATTAGGAATTTGAGGTTCCAGTAAAAAATGACACATAATCGGGCCTTTTTTTGTAATTTACCATTGTTTTTTGTGCTTGTGAAAACAATACTTTGAGACTGATCCATGTGATTGGACTTCTAAAAATATAACCACGATATCAATTACTGTTTACAATTTTGTAATAATAAGAATAATATTTGATCTGATTATTAAATTTTAATCTGGATTGCTGCCCTTATTTAGTTGTAGTTACTTGTGCAGAATGGGTGGTTATGAGAGCAGTCCTTTTTATTACAGGTACTAAAAATAGAAAAGAGGGTCCTCCTAACCGCAACGACAGTTCAGATTTAAAAAAAGAGGAGAGGCCATTGGGTGAGACGGCTCCCCATCCACACTCCATTGCTGCGGAGACGATTGCGGAGGGCGGAGAGAGGTGGGGGAGTTGATCGCCCACCCTCATCCCTCTCGCCCCCCTCTCGCCGATCTCGCGCCACCGATGCCAATGGGGATCTCGGCCGAGAGCGGGAGAGCGGAGGGCTGGCTCTACATCATCGGATCCAATCGCTTCGGTCTTCAGCATCCCAAGAAGCGCTACTTCGTCCTCGAGGACAACGTCCTCAATTGCTTCAAGTCCGTCCCCACGTCCAGCAAAGAGGTCGTACCATCACTCTCTCGCATCGTTAATTGAGTATGCGCCCCTAATTGATCGGTATGCGATGTATCAGGGTCCCAGAAGAAGCGCGCTGATTGATTCATGCATTCGCGTTGCGGACAATGGAAGAGAGAACATTCATAAAAATGTATGGTATCATATTGCACCCCCACTTGTGTTTTTTTAAGTAAATTGCATACAGAGTCCATGAAATATGCAACTGATTTCAATGTTATACGCGGACTTTAAAAGTAGGTAACAATACAGTACCGACCCTTTAAGATTTGTTACAAAGCGGTTTCGAACTAATGTGTCACATTGTGACAAAGCTTAAAGATCTGGTATTACATTGTTATCTTTTTATGTTTAGCCACGACATTGAAATTGAGTGTATATTTCAAAGTGTTTTGGGTATTTTACCATGTTTTTTATGATAATTATTCCTACTTTTTCGACATATCTTTGCTTTTAAGCCATGGCTAATTGCTTGTACTTTTGCAGCTCTTTTTCATTTTTACCGTGTACAATGCGTCAAACAATCCTTACCAGCTTAAGGTAGTTCTGTTTATCTATATATGTATATGTTTGTGTTTGCATTTTCTATTATATTATCTTTATAAGCATTTTAGCTGTGATGTTAAGTTTTGTGATGGTAAGAAGTTGTTTGTAATTGTAGCTAGGGGCAAGGAGCTCTGAAGAAGCAGCTGGTTGGATGCATTCTTTGATGAATGCTGCAGTCAAGGTGTCTACAATGGAACGTGTCTATCAACTACTTACTAGCACATTTGTACATCAAATATTAGTTTTCTTTTTCGAATCTGTAGGCGGAGACGCCAAGGATTGAAGAACATCTAATGCCTTTCTCCCAACAAAAGAGACACTCATTCAGGTTCATTTGTTTCTGCGCAATTTTATGATACCTCACCTAATGAAATAGCGCAGAATTTTCTACAAACAAAAAGGGAAGTATGATACTTCCAACGAATTATCCTAATTCCGTTATTGGGAAATTTCTCTTGTCTCATTGTTTTATCTCTTTAATGGATACCGCTATCTCTTGTGCCGATTCTCCCACCTTTAACATCATGCATTATGTGACAGGTTGAGCCGCAACAGGCGTCAAAGTCATATGCAATCTGGAGGTAGTTGCTTTCTTTTATCTTTTATCTCAGGGTTGGGAGCTGCTACACCATCTAGACGTAGTCATGCAGATCCCTCCACTTTGTTTTGGTATTTACTGATAATTGTTGATAACATGTCCAGGTGTTTCCCCTTTAGTGCAATGTGGTAATTAGGGGTGCATATGGATCGGATAAAATCCATAATCTGAATCCAAACTGTTGTTGGGACTAGATCGGTTTGGATTTATAAATTTAATGGATTGGACCGGATTAATATTTTTCCACATCGTTCATTTATTAATTGGATCGGATTATTGCCAAAAATCAATCCGTTAATAAATAAATACAACAACAAAGCCTTTTCCCGCATTAAGTAGGGTTGGCTACATAGATTCTTCGTCTCCATCCAGATGTATCTTGGTTTATTCTCAAGCTTAGATCCAAAAAACTAAAATCCCTTTAGATAGTCTCATTCCAACACTTCTTGGGACTTCCTCGCCCTCTCTTAGCCGGCTTAACATCCCAACACTCGCATCTCCTAACTGGTGCATCACCCGGCCTCATTTGCAAATGACCAAACCACCTTAAGGGTTTTCTCGCATCTTATCTTCGATCGAGCTACACCCACTTTCCTTCCGATTGCATCATTTCGAATCCGATCTTTACGTGTATGTCCATTTCCACCTTAGCATTTTCATTTCTGAAACTGTCATTCTCTGCACTTGTCTATGGTTCATAGGCCAACATTTAGATCCATAGAACATAGTAGGTCTCACAGCTGATTTGTAAAACTTTCCTCTGATTGTCATATGAATTTTCGTATCACATAGAACAATAGAGGCTCCTCTCCACTTTAGCAAACATGCCTTTATTCTATGAGTAATATCTCCATCAATTTCCCCATCATGTTGCAAAATAGATCTCATGTATCTAAAAAATTCTTTCTTCTGAATGTTATCCTCACCGATCTTTACTTCAATTCCTTGATCATTGCTTCCATCAAAAGTGCACTCCATATATTCAGTCTTAATCCTACTTATACGAAATCCTTTAGTGTCTAATGCCCGTCTCCAAGCGTCAAGCGTCAAGCTTCTCATTTATTTCTTTTCTAGTCTCATCAATCAACACATTATCATCAACAAATAACAAACACCAAGGCATCTCATCCTGAATGTGACTAGTCAACTCATCCATAATCCGTTAATAAATAAATAATATATAATAATTCATTTGCTGCCATTGGAGCATATTACATATATAATTTTATTTGAAAGCCATATGGAAATATCCAAGCTACTCTATTTGTAATTTAAATTCGTTCTAACTCAAGCTTTACCCTACCCTAATTGCTGGAAACCCCCTTACCTCATCCCACCAGTTGGTTTAAAGAAAGCAATATCTACTTGCAGCGCTCTTCGGATCCTTATAATTTTTCAAATGAAATACCTTTTAAAAAACCTAAACCTAAACCCCCTTCAAGATCTTCTGAATGAAACACCCACCCGTGTAGTACACTGTCCACCATCGGGTCTAGACATCTCCGCCAGCTACTATACTTATCCCCAGTCGTATGCATCGCAACCATATCTCCCTTATGCACATGCAGCCAGACCTCTCTCGCACGCATGCAATCAGACCTCATCCTCGGCTCTCATAGACCTCCTTCGTGCATGAGCGGCCAGGCCGCGTCCCCAGTCGGCTGCCGTCCTCGTCCTCAGCCATACCTTCCTTATCCCCAGCCGCGTGCTCGCGTAACTAGAACTCCATTGTGCATGCATAGCCAGACCTCGTCTTTGGCTCTCCCAGACCAACCTCAAGTATGCACAACCAAACACCTCAAGTGCCTCCCTACCGCATCGTGCAATCACGCACGCTCAACTCTCCCTCCAACATCGTGCAACCAAGTAGATTAGTTGTAGTTCATATTTGATATACCAAATTGGCATTTTTTTTCAAAGTCAATGTGATATTTCTACAGTTTCTATAGATTACAGGTATGTTGTTTATATCTACTTATACAATGACTGTTCGTAATAAATCCATAACAAGCATATATTCTTTTATTTTCCAAAAAATACTATCATTTTCTTTATATTTATCCATACTCTCAATTTTAGAACCATAATTCTATTGTCGAGGTCTAGTTTTCTAGAAACTTGATCATAGCTTATAAAGAATAGGTAAGTATTAAAAATCCGATCCAATCCATAATCTGGTGAATTGGATTGGATTTGCATGTTTAATAAATTAGATTGGACCGAAAAAATAAAAAATCCGTTAAGTGTGGATTGGACGGATTAAGCCAAAATCCAATCCATGAGCTCCCCCAGTGATAATGCAACTGTGCTTGTTCTTCTTCTGATTGGCTGTTTACTTTTGACCATTTTCACCTCATAATTCTTATTTTTAATGTTATTGTTGCTGATAGATTGGACCTCTTTTGCACCCAATAGTTCCGGTCGATTATCAACTGATGTTGTAGCTCCGTCTGTATGGACGATTTTTGGATGCAAGAATGGTAAATGCATTTCATTTTGGCATTAAATTTGCATGATTTTTTCGCAGGGATGCCCTTGGTGCAATGGTAAGCATTGCCACCTTGTGCCTCCGTGGCCATGTGTTTGAGTTGCGGTAACAGCCTTGAAAAGAAATGCAATGGCAGGCTGGGTGTGGTAGACACAAATTTGGTCTAACCATATCTCAGGCCAAACCCTACATGTAGTGGGAGCTTGTGCACCGGGCTGCCCATTATATTCACTTGCCAGTATATTACCTAATTCCGTAATATTTTATCAGGGTTGCGGCTGTTTAAGGAAGAAAAAGGTGGCGATCTCATGGCCGAGGTATTATTTTAGTTGAAGTTTTGTATGGTTATTCAGATGGCTATAATTAAGTCACCTGATGACATTATCATTTCAGAACTGTGATGATAATCCAGCAGTAATGGCAGTATGTGTAGTTGACGCAGCTCCGGAGGCCATTTTTGATACTATTATGTCTCTAGGTTCATCAAGAACACAGTATGGCATTCTTCAAGATTTCATTGCACATCTCAAATTGCTAGTCTATCTTATAATTGTGCTTGTACGTTTCATTCCATTGCCAGTGCCATTTAATGTTATTTGAATTTTCAGAATGAGTAAGACAAGGGACATACCAATTCTCTCCTGTTTCTTTCTCTTTTTTAATTTCAGTTTCATGTAGGTGGGACTTCTGTTTTGCTCGCGGTAAGGTCATTGAGCATTTGGATGGTCATACTGATATTATTCATGAGCAACTCAAAGGGGATTGGCTGCCACGGTCAGTGTTATTTTTTCCTAGTATGGAACATTCTATATCAGACATGGAGTTATTTAGTTCTAAATACACAGAGATTTACAATTCAGCGGGATGCGACGGCGAGACCTCTTGTTGCGGCGCTATTGGCGCAGAGAGGATGATGGAACATATGGTAATTACAGTGTTGGACAAAACAAATAAATTATTTAATCATGTACTTTCCTTTTTTGGTGTTTTAATTATCTTCTCACTTGCTATATTGTCCAGTGATATTATACCATTCGATATTCCACGAACAATGCCGAGTTGAGAGCAGCTATATTCGGGCCTTCCTCAAAAGTAATGTATGCTTGGGATATGCAATATTGTTTCTTAGCTCTGCCAGCTAAATTGGCAGTGGTTGATCGACTGATCCCTATAGGTCTTGACTTCTCTTCCAGGTGGAGGATATGTCATTTCTCCTGTGAATCAAGGAAATCAATCTGTTGTGAAGCACATGCTTGCCATTGACTGGAAAACATGGAAATCATATCTGTTTATTTCATCATCTAGACATATAACAGAACGGATGCTGGGTAGAGTTGCAGGTTGTTCTTCTGTCACTGGGAAGCAGATGCTCTATTTTAGTGATTTCACTCTTATGATTATCCTTAACATGCTAATTTCTCATTCTGTTTCCAGCACTAAGAGAACTGTTTAGAGCTAAACATGCAAACTATTCAGTCACTGGTTTTCCTTCAGAAGATATAACAAGGTATTTTGGAACGGCACAAGTTGAGAAGGAAGAAGTCATCAAGGAGGAGGTTCATATAAGAGATGAGAATATCTCAGCTGTGAATGGAAATGAAATGAGAACGTTGGATGATTCTCGCATAAAAGTTGTAAATAGCGACGGACCTTTTCTTCAGCTACACGATGTGACAGATGAATTCTTTGATGTTCCCGAGCAAACTGGAGGTGATGATTCAGAACTGGAATTGTCTTCTGATCCTTGCATATTCTCACAGGTGAGAACTTGTCTTGAACAGTTTTTTTTCCTTTTTATATAAGTTCATGGAAGAGAGATCACGAACATGCACTGTAGCTTACTATGACTAATTCTTATTGGTATACTTGTTAGGAATATTGGTAATCGCCAAATGAGAAAGCGATCAAAGCAATCAACAATAGATACACAAATTTATGGAAAAAAACTTCTATTCAAAATAGAATCAAAAAATGCATGGGCAAAGAGAGAGTGTATCATTATACAAGGAACAGTGCAAAGTAAACTCCCTGGAATTCCTAGAGGTGACTATATGTAGGTCTCAACTCCATGCCTAACCCAATATGTAAACATATGTGGTGTGTCCTTAATTGGCTCCATAAATGGATCTAAAATCCATAGCAGATTATTTATATTTTGGTATTCAAGATTAATCATATTATATAATAAACAAATTACAGAGAGATTGATGGGAGACGAGCAACAAGTTGTGCCACCAGCCTCTCTCGCCGCATCTGGTATCGTTGCGGATTGAGATGAAAAGCTACAACCTACCCTGTTTACTCGCTCGCGTATCATGCTGGAGGGCTAGTTCACGCTAATCCTCAGAAGTTATCATGGACGAGCCACATGCAGGGAAACTCGCACGTGTGGTTCTGGCCGTCCTTCGGTATCTAATAACCTTGCTTCTGCTCGCCGCTGGCGCACCTCTCCTAACTATTGCCCATTTCTTCTGGAATCATTTTTTGAGGAGGGACAATTCTACATATTTCCTTTTTGGATGGCAAATCTAATTCTTCGAAATACAACATCTATAAATCTGGGAACCATAACATTGCTATGCATAATTTTTGGACCCTTATGAGGAGCCCCACTGCTTCAGTTGCCAAGAACCCGAAGGTATCACACCAAAAGGGATGAATACATGTTGATTATCAATACAGCCTTCTCATGAGCAAATTTAGCTGAAGCGGCTTTCTGTGCAGCGTATCCCGCAATAAAATCACTTCTTATCGGACCTACCAATGGAGAAACTCCGGTCAAATCAACATATGCATGCTTCCCTCCAGCTCATCCAAATATTAAAACATCTGTTGGTCTGAGTGTCGATCTCCCCTCCGTCAAAAAAATCACAGGTGCTTCTTTCTTTGAAGCAACCCCAGTATGTCTGAGTCAACAAACTTACCTAGATTTGCATTCCATCTAGATCTCCTAGGAAACTGCTCTTTTTGCTGTCAACACATCTCTCCCTGCTTTAGCAAGCCAATCGAGTCCATATAGAATGTGAACTTCATTGCAGTCAGCAGTTTAGTCACCATATATGTAGGATTCTCTGTTGTGTGAATCTTCTTCACTAAGATCTAACCTTTGGCTGTGAAAACATAAATGAAGTGGTATCTGTTGTCAATATATTTTGTTCTCTTATAATGCACTTGATCTTCTGTCAGATGTTTGCACTTTGGAAATTACAATTGATTTTAACTGTCCACTGTTTGGGGTTGATCTTTGCAAATAGAACTTTCAACCACATAGTCTTCGTCATACTCTTTCTTGTTGCCATATGTTTCGACTCTGTGGTTGTAAGCTTCCTCTCCAACTGATTGTTCACATCCGGATGTCCATATTTCATGAACGCTTACAATGTTTGCATCTGTAGAAAAATAGAATGCGGAAGCGGAATCGGAATTAAAGATAGAACAATAAGAACAAAGATTTTAACGTGGAACCCTACTCCAGAAGGAGCGGGATGAAATCACGGGAGAAGCCCCTGAATTGGGCGTTTCTTCTATTGAAGTTCTCAATGAGTACAGGGGGTGTGGGGCTCCTTATATAGCCCCACGGATAGACCCAATTGTGACCGCTCCCCCATGTGGTACTAAATACATGGGTGGGCTCTTTTCTTTTCCAACACTCCCCCTCAAGTTGGTAGCTGGGACAGCTGCAACTTGCAACAATAAAGAAAAATACACACCATTACATCTTCACTTGAATTCACCACAATAAACGTATGTATCCGCAACTGGTAGACAAACCCGCTTGCTGACGGGTATATCAGGTCACCGAAACGTATCTCTGTCGTGCCTGGAAGGTCACCGGACTGTCTCTGTCATGCCTGCACGGTCACTGGATCTCTGTCTCAGTCGTGCCTGCGGGTCACCGGACTTTGTCTCTGTCGTGCCTTGAAGAAAACAAATCCAGTGCGGAGTCGATGTCGAGGATAGAGGCACCACGACGAAGATCGATGCACAGTGAAGATGGCTTGATATTATGTGAAATCCTGAGTGTTTGGTCTGTCAGTCAATGATGTAGGACACATATGGCTTTTAATCATGAAACATCAAGTTGGGAGAAATCAAAACATGCATTTCTTTTTGCTTCATTTTTTTGTTGCATAATTTTCTTTTCCTTTTTCTTTTCTTTTTGCTTAGCCGTTCCCTCTTTTTTTGTACGGCTTTTCTTTTTTTTTCAAAATTTGCGTACGGCTTTTTCTTGTACGCGCCTCTCTTTTTTTCTTCCTCGACTTTTCATCTCCTTTTTTTTAACATACGGCCCCCTTGGGCCCTTCTCTCTTTCTCTTCTTCTTCTTCTTCTCTTTTTTTCCTGAAACAACCTCTTTTTTTTGAACTTGCAACCTCCCCCCTCTTCTTTTACACGGTCAAACATGACCCTCTACTGTGATGTTTTTGTTTTTTTTAACCCACTTGGACTTTACAAAGACCCTCTCTCTCTCTCTCTTTTAATATTCTACCCTCCTCATCTTTTAATAACATTCGGCCACCATTGGCCCAAACAGGAGCCCCTTTTTTTCGGATGAACCTACGGCCCACTTGGGTATTTATAAAACAAAAGCTCCCTTTTTTAAAAAAAAACATTTCGGCCACTTGACCCTCCTATAATTAGGGTTCCCAATAGGAACCCTTTTCCCATGATGATCAGCGCCCCGTCGATGGGGGTCTTCCATACCGCCGCCGCTGGAGAGAAAAGGATGGAGGATTGGCATCCTGTGCAGAAGCTTCGCGCGAGATGCTGCAACGGCATCAGGGAAGCGCGCCGGGGGATGCTCGCGTGACGCCGCCGAAAGGAGATGTTGTGCCGCTGAAGTTTTTTTTGGGATCGAGGGCTTTGTCGGACTGGGGGCTCGATCGGGTCCCGAAATAGTGCCTGGCGGGGCTCTGGAGCTGCCGCCGTGACTGGTGGAGGAAGGTTAGGGTGCGGCAGAGGCGGTGCTCGTACACACAGCACGAGATGGAGCGCCGGATGCTTTGACATGCGTCTGGAAGAGCGGGAGGTGCGCCACTTGCGTTGAGGGCCGATGCGGCTAGGGCTTTGCCATAGGGACGAGGCTGTGCCCTGCGCCACCAGTTGCTGGAGGGATGCCGCCGCCTACGGCTTCCCGGAGAATTCACGATTAGGGTTTCACGAAACCCTAGAACTTCTTGGACAAATCTTCGTGAACGAATAATTCTTCAACATAACATCGGATCATGACCGAATAAAAACAAAGAGTAAAAATCCTCGAGAATCAAACCCGCTCTGATACCATGTAGAAAAATAGAATGCGGAAGCGGAATCGGAAATAAAGATAGAACAATAAGAACAAAGATTTTAACGTGGAACCCTACTCCAGAAGGAGCGGGATGAAATCACGGGAGAAGCCCCTGAATTGGGCGTTTCTTCTATTGAAGTTCTCAATGAGTACAGGAGGTGTGGGGCTCCTTATATAGCCCCACGGACAGACCCAATTGTGACCGCTCCCCCATGTGGTACTAAATACATGGGTGGGCTCTTTTCTTTTCCAACAGCATCCAAATAGCCTTCCAGTGGCCTGAAATAGGTCAATTTCAGCATACGTGAAGTTTCAATTTCAGCATAACAGAAAAGGTATTAGACAGAACAATAACCATTGTAGATGACTATTTTGTGAAGCAAGGAAAGGTGATGGAACTTTTTGAAGCAGGGGAGACGGCCCATCATTTCTTCTCTCCCCCTGCTATAAACTGTAAGTATGTGATGTCACATATATATTGACGAAATCATCGGTCTTCCTAGTAGAACTTCAACATCTTATTTATCCTCAGCCTCTTCGGTGGCTTCCATGTCTACTTTATAATTATCATCTATATTATAAGAAGTTTTCGAACACTTCTTCTTTGTATTTAAGCATAGATTTATACTTTCCAGAAAAATCATCAATAAAGGTTAGCACATACCTAGCTTCTTCCCCCAGAGGGATCTAGACATGATCCATATATTTGAATGCACATTATCTAATGCAGCCTTCATGCAGTGTTCTCATCCATTAAATCTCTACCTTGTATGTTTCTCGAGAATGAAAAGCTTATAGGATTCTGCACTCACAATTTTCTTATCACCAAGGAATCTTTTTTTGTCGAAAATATTGTCACATCACATTTCATTGATGTGTCCCAAACTCTAATGCCACAGAACTTTGTATGCTCTGATAAGGATGTGGTTGCCATAACTGCAGCAATGTATAAAGATCCCTTAAACTCTTATCTGGTCAGCACAATCTTCTCATTCTTAGCGACAATGAGGATATATTTGCATTCCTTTGTCTCCAACATGCCTAGGGAAAATAGTTTATTCGTCACATCAATCGCATGTCAAATGCCTGCAATCGTCATTCGCGTGCCACCGTGCATGCATAACTTGACCATGCTTATGTTTGCTGTAATGGAATATGAGATGCTTCCCATGAGTATGACTTGAACTTGAATATGTATGTAGGTAGAGAACTGATGTACGTTGGGATTTAAAGTCGTCAAGATGGGATTTACTTGATGTAACTTCTTTCATAAGTAACATGAACTATCACTGCTTTAAATGAAAGCAGTTGGTGAGGGTCTTTGTCATGTAGAGGCTTTCAAGCTTCAACAGATGGTTGCATCGGATCTCCCTCATGACTTTGTGGACTGTTGTTAGGAAAGCACAACTTGTATGCGTATCCTCTCCTTTGTGCACATATCTTCTTTCTTGTCTATAGACGCCATCATACCCGATCTCTTTCAATGCATTCACTATGTCTTTGATGAATGTGGACCGCCTCTATCTTGAGTCTTACAAGTCAAAATTAACATTCCGATCAAATTTCTCGATTTTGAACTTCATCGACATTGTTTGTGAATATATAAAAGTCTTTAATAGTAGTTTGTAACATCCTAGGTCTAGACTCTAGACCCAAGCCACTGTCTGGATATACTAGTCCTAACAACTTTTTAGGTTTGGCATCAATTGGACCCATTAGTGATCACTCAAAATGCTTAAATCTAAGTTGTCAAGTAGTTGACCTAAACTCTTGAAATCCACTCACTTCTTGCAAATATTTCACTTGGGACTATATTTGAGGTGTTACAACCCTCCTTGTATTGGTAGCATCCTTACTACAACATGGTGTTATTTTTCCTAGTAATAATGACAGGTGCATCTCCAATCGAGGATAAGATGCGAGAAAATTGCTTAAGGTGGTTTGTTCATTTGTAAAGGAGGTCGGGTGATGCATCAGTTAGGATATGTGAGTGTTGGGATGTTGAGCCGGCTAAGAGAGGGCGAGGAAGGCCCAAGAAGTGTTGGAATGAAACTATCCAAAGGGATCTCAGTTTTTTGGATCTAAGCTCGAGAATGACCCAAGATAGATCTGGATGGAGGCCAAGAATCCATGCAGTCGGCCCTACTTAATGTCGGAAAAGGCTTTGTTGTCGTTGTTGTAATAATGGCATGTACATGCTCTTAATTGTCTTTTCTCCTACTTTTGTATAGGAGTAGCTCCACCTCTCAGGCATCCTTTTCCATTATTAGATGGTACTCTGATACGAGTTTGTTGGGAATCACAACATGAGTAAGCAATCTAAGAAATCAACAATCGTAAGAAGACACAGATTTTACATGGAGAAATACTTCGAGAGTAGAAGCGGGGAACCATATGCATAGAGAGTGATTGTTAGAAAAAGTGTGAAGTATAAAATGTCTCCCAAAAGCCCTAGTAGGCGACTATATGTAGACCTATAATTCCATGCCTATACTTCCCTAATCGTATCCATAAATGGGTTTCCAAATTCATGCCTCCAACTCTCCCAAAAATGAGTTTATTTAAATCCATTTAACTTTGTAAACATATCACATTCAAATCATGGTATTCAAAGCATGTATCAATAAGAAGTGACTTTACCAAATCGTAGCGTTATCGTATTTTCATATCAGTGCTGTCAAGTTTGTCATCTCGTGTTATTGAGTAATCAGGCCAGAATAAATCTTAAAGGGTCGCCTTGTATATATCTAGATAGTGGGGATTAATCATGCTATGTGCCTTATCGCCTTGCCCATCATCTTGTTACCCATCATTCCCATGGCTAATGCTATTATTGCACTTATACTATATAAATTATGTACTTGTTAGTAACTAAACTATATATAATTCAATATAACCAATGTGTGTTACAAATTATCATATGTTATAATACTTACCTTACCATAGCTTATATATATGCTTTTCTTTTATAGAGATGTATGCATATGTGACACTCCTTTTATTTACAACTAATAAGATAATTTAAGTTATATCATATGAGATTTAATTTTTATTATATAATTGTACGAACTTTCATGTTTGTAATGGTTTTTTGGTGATTAATGGTGAAGTTTTTAGGCACATACCTATACAGTGGAGGCTCTTTTTCTTTCAAAATAAAATCATTATACGAATACATAAACTTATGTGTTTTACATACCATTTTTACAATCCATATTATTACCGTAACATATATGATATTTGGTGAACCCACACAGTTGTTTAGTGGTAGTACAATGTGTTTACCACCTAAAAGACAGACTATGATTCGAATCCCAGGAGGGACGCCCATGGTGAAGATCTGTGCTACAATAAAGGGAATGGTCTGGTGGTAGCACTGGGTGTCTATGGAACCACAAGTGGGAGACCGTGGTTCAAGTCTCTTGGATGGGCCTTTACAAGAGGTTCATCCCATCATATCAAAAAAATGATAGTTTGTAATTGTTCATAAAAAGTTTAAAATTGAAAATTACAAGAGAAGAAATAACTTATTTTGCATGTATTTATCGTAACATAATTTTGAACTTATGAATTGATTTTTTAAAATAGGTTTAATGAATGACATGTACATTTAATTAATATTTGTTGCATTATAGAAGGTAAGAAAACATAATTATTTTTATTACAAGTATATAATCATCGTCACACTTCCCACTTCAACTAGGATGTTGCCTCTTGCTTCGAACGGTTTGCAAGCTCGTCGTCTTGATCACGTGTGTTGCCTTAGCAGCTTTGGTTCATATTGTGGATAGTGGAACATTAGAAGTTGATGAAAAATACGTGAGAGAAACAAAAAGACACCGTTGTAAAAATAAGGATATAATTGCTTTGAAAGGGACAGAATCCCAAGAATATATGCTGTAGTTTTGATATCACCTGAGCCCTTGCGTTGGATTGGATATATGAAATAACCCCAACTAGTCAGAATCTGTGCAGTTTTGTCATCTGCATATTAACCAGGGCTCAGGTGACAATTCAGGGGATTACCATGCAGTAGGTCTGGTACAATGACATTCTTCTAATTTACGTACCAATGGAGGAGCATCTTCAAATTATTATTTCTTGTTTTTCTTTTGTCTTTTGAAGAGGTAAACCCATTCAATACAATTCTCAAGGAGTTGCTAACTTTGCTTTGCCCATGAATTTGCAGGATCGTCATCCAGAGGTAGCTTCAGTGGCTGGATTGGCAAAAAGATTGCAAGATCTCTCAGGTTTAGCATTCTATTACATATAGCATAATTCAAGAAGCAATTGCACGAGTGATGTTTTGCAGAAAGATAACTCTACTCTTTTACTTCTTGCAGTCCAAAAAAAGGGGGACATCAACGTCCAAGAAGTGCAAACGGTTGATAGGGTGCCGTGCTGCTTTGGCACTACTCTTCCCAAAGATCCAAGTTGTGAACTCACTTGCAGCTGGACAACAGCTGAAACATCCACTTTCTTAATACGTGGAAGAACTTATTTCCAAGATCAAAATAAGGTTTAGATTCATCGACGTCATCTTTATCACAGACTATTTTTGGTAACCTGTTGGATTGCATCACCTCTCTCATATTAACTCAATCTTTTCTTCTACATGTTTTTGTCCATTTGTGTAATACACGTGTGTGCACATTTTTTCATACATCATACGATGCTCATTCTTCAGGCCATATTTAAGAGTTTTGATGGATGTTCTTTTAGCAGACTTCTTAGCTTTACATTTTTTGCCTTTTGGGTCCCTTATGCTATATCATGATATTTACCTTCCCTGCAGATTAAGGCAGATCACACTTTAATGCAAATGGTAGCCGCCGACTGGCTAAGATCTGATAAGCGAGAAGATGATCTTGGAGGACGTCCGAGTAGCATTGTCCAGGTGAAATTGTTAAGCATTCCAACTTAGAGACAACAAGGTTTAGATTATTACATTCTTACATTTGATATTTTCTGAGACATGCAGAAATATGCTGCCCAAGGAGGGAATGAGTTTTTCTTCGTTGTCAACATACAAGTGAGATAGTTAATGCTATTTTTTTCTCTATTATCGTGTTTAGGCTGAATTTTACAAGCGTTCTATGCGAAAATGAGCCCATCATGTTGATCATATGCTGTAAATCAGGTTCCAGGAACAACTACCTATAACCTAGTACTGTACTATATGTTGGACACCCCACTTGAAAATGTTCCCCTGCTTGCTAGCTTTGTTAATGGAGATGATGCATTTAGGAATTCAAGGTTTAAACTCATACCCTACATATCCAAGGTTGGTATGTGTCCTTATATTTCAATTAAATGCATTCGCTACAACATCAAAACTTGGTTTATAATCTTATTTCCATATTAGGGATCTTGGATTGTCAAACAAAGTGTAGGGAAGAAAGCCTGCTTGATTGGTCAGGCCCTGGAAATGCATTATTTTCGAGGAACAAATTATTTGGAGGTAATTACTCTTCTTCTTCTTACCTTTCTGGAGAGCTATTCAGGAACTATAAACATTCCAGTGTATTGACATTGTGTTCAAATATTAAGACCCCTATCATAAAAATGGATCATTTCATTGGTCTTTAGCTCTGACATGTCAATTTCAATGGGGTTTAGGGTTTAGGCAAGAATCCATTAGCCGACCCTACTTAAAGTTGGAGAAGGCTTCACCATTTATTTGTGAAGAACAATGACCACAGCCTGCTTTCTTCGTTCTCTTTTGCTGAGCTTATATATATTGCACTTAATAATTACTGTTGTTTCCTCAGATTGATATCGATGTTGGATCGTCTACTGTTGCGAGGGGAGTTATGAGTCTCGTACTCAGCTATTTGAACAATCTGGTTATTGAAATGGCTTTTCTGATACAGGTAAGTGAACATCTAATCTTCTATACTCTAATTCCTGTGTGGAGTGCAAATTTTCGGATAATATGTTTGTCTCATCAGCATATCGATGTTTCATGGTGCAGGCCAATAATCAGGAGGAACTCCCTGAAGTTTTGTTGGGAACATGTCGGTTGAATCACCTCGACGCACTCAAATCCGTCACAATAAGCCCCTCTTAACAACATTTATCTACAAGAATGAACTCACTCAATATATCTTAGTATGCCCATGACAGCTCCCATCAGTAGATTGCAGGAGTTGTCCCTTTACGTCCGATTCCATTCATTCCTTCGGATTCCCAAGCACGATATGAGCGTCGGAGTTGACCAAAATCTGTAAATCTTGTAAAGATTATTGTCGTTCACCATTCTTTCATTGTGCTAGGTGAAATGTGCCAAGCTAATGTAGTATGTCGACGTTCAATAAGGGGCGACAACAGTTGTGTACTTATTGTATATATTATGTTCTCTCATGCATTTTTTTTTGAAGATTACATTCATGTAATGCATGGAAGAGATGGAGGAGAATATATATTACGAACAAAGATTTATTTTTGTTTTATTTTTATTCCAAGATGCTCAACACAAAGTATGCCATATGATGATTAGGCTCATGCTTAGGGCCACTAATCAAATTCGATTGTTTCGAACAGACTTATGTTCGATTTCACAAAGTTTTAAAAGACAGGTTTGGTTTGATGGTTTATGTCCGAGTTCGAACTCTTCCAGCTAACAATCATTCGATCGATTAGATAATAGCTCGTCAATTATTTGATTCATGTTGGAATTTTTTAAAATGAACAAGTTAGTTCGATGAGTACTTACCAAGACAGAATTAAAGAAAATTTGGGTATTTTAAGGTTATTTATCTTTTGATAGATATACCTTACTAATGTATCTAATTACCATAATTTTTAGAGTAAAGATGATCGTGTTGCCTTCTATTCTAACTCAAAATACAAAATGAAATTCAGTCCATTAGAATTTCTCAGTCTAAATTGTGTTGAATTTTCTAAGATTTGCTTGAATTTGTACAAGGTGTAATGATGCGCTGACTGAATGAATATGTGTTACATCAGTCTTTCTGCGATCAAATAAAAATTTGATATTCAAATTATTACCAAATGAGATCTAATCAAATTCAAACATGTTTGCCTGGATCAGCAGCCCTGAAGCCCAGTGCAAACTGTACTCATGGCCCATGTAAGTTTCATGTTGAGCCTGAGCCCATAAGAATTATAGGGTTCGTATAAAATATATGTACCTGTGTACCTATTAAGCTTGCTTTTAGGCTTGAAAAAGTCAAAGTTTGGATCCACATTGAAATCGAATTGACAATAGGCCCAACTTGATCAGCATCCCCGAGCTTTTGTGATTTTCTTGATAGGTTTGGCAAAATAATGTTGGCTCATATGAGACAGGCTCTTAGAGAGTCGAAAAATCCAAATCGAAAGCGAGTTTTTTGTTTGATGTTTTTTTTTATATTTCAACGGAAGATGAAATAAAGATGTGAGAATAGATAAAAAAGATTATTTTCGTCTCTCATTTTTCAGAAGATTTTATTTTTTTGATGAGATAAAGATAAGATAAATAATTATTAATATTGCTCTTCGTGGTCTGGTAAAGGCCGGCCATGTGGTAGCTTGTTGTAGAAACTTTGTTTATTATTTTAAATTAACAGTGTAAACGGCGGATAAAAAGCCCGAGACGCTTACCATCTATCAAAGTAAAAACAGGTTGAATAAATATAAGAAAAGACCAAATGTGGGTCTTATCCTTCTCAGGGAAAACAATGTCCAGATAGATAGTCTTGGGAGTAAAATAGTGGGCATGGTCTTTGAATCGAGAAGAACTTTTCTGAAGATTCCACGAATGTTTATTTATTTTAAAATAAAAGAAAAGTAATAAAAGCAGAAGTAGAATGGCGAAGCAATTGATTTTTCCCATTCCAATTGTCAGAAAAGCAAAATGAGAGAAAAAAGCATAAAATTACGAATTGACTTTGGATTGAAACTAATAAATAAATAAATCGGCCACCGACTATAGGTAAATAGATGATTTGTGCCCATTCTTCGGAGCTCGCTTTTTGCCCCCATTTCTACAATATTATTAAATGAATGGATGGGTGAACAGTCTCTCTCTATATATTTAATATATTTACAGAGAGAAAGAGAGAGATATGGAGAGAGAGGGGCAATCCCCATCTCCATCCCCACTCCCCACCCTCTCGTCGGTGGTCACCGACGCTCACAATCCTTTTTCGGTAGAAAAATATATTCACATGCAGAAAACTCTTACAGATACAGACGATGTGTATTGATAGGCTACAGCTCCTGTTCTTCTACTCGGTCTTTAATTACTTAAAATAATATGTGTTGGGATATATATACTTCCCAATTAGATGGCTGATCATACTCAGGTAGGCCCTCTTTGGTGGTCTCAGACGATAGCAGTTTACTTGAATCCGAGAGAAGATCCTCACACAAGCTGTGATTCTCTCAATAAATAGAGGACCCCTATTTTATAGACCATCAATATATGTTAGTTAATTACTGACCTAACCTATATATGCAGCGAAGTAAGAAGTGGATATTGAGGATTTATGCAGTTTTTATGAAAGTTGCGCATCACATCACATGCATGGGGACGTAATATATATATTTACTCTCTCGGGACAAAGGAACGACAAGGGCATGTGGACTTGGCAACATTTGATTCCCAGCCACTTATATATAACACCAGTTTCCTTTTAGGCACTGGATAATTCAATCATAACCGCATCCGTACAGTCGGTGCTCTTTATTAATCTGCAATTATCGAGTAATATTTCTTCATGTTCCTTTTTATCTGTCACGTAAAATCTGATATGTTTAGCTGAATGCTGCAAGGAATATTGATCGTATATATGCATGCATGGCAATGGCAATGGCAATGGCAGCGGACCTAATTCTGATTCTTATTCCCCACTGGTAATTGCTTTCTCATGCAGTAGGGATTGCTGTCAGTTTGGTATTAGGGCATAATAACATCATGTGATCTATGGTGGAGAGAGAGAGATAGATGGGATTTGTATCTCAGTAAATTTATAAGGAATAATGGAACCTACCTTAGATCCTTAAAGAACCTGCCACCAATTTCTATCCCATATCTTGTTATATGGATCTAGATCATACATGTGATGCACGTATATGTGTGTGTATATCTCACATGCACGAAACATGGCATGGAGTTTGATCCAATTGGTGACTCGTTCTACTTGACAAAGTTTGACTATTGATACTTTCTCATACTATATGTCATACCAATAGAGTTGTCTAAGAATTCTTGAGTTTGATTTTCTCTTAGATTTATCACTAAATATTCGGTTAATTTCAATTTGGTTCGAAAATAAACGAACCAAACATGAAAAAAAAGACAACTTTGCCGGTGTTTATTCGTTAAAGATTTGATTGAATTCCACATAACATAGCTTATCGGTTGTAATTCTCAAGTTTTTAGCTAATCATCACAAAATAACTTAACAATGGATATGGATCATTATATATTTAACATGTGATATATTGATAGATTAAAAAAACTTCACCGGAGTCTCATTTTGTCATATTGTTAAGATGAGGATTATTTAAATGAAACTCAATTGGTTCTTTTTTATTGTTACTTGATTATCATTTGCAAATAAATATACAAGAAAACATATAGTATACATAATTTTTATATTTGAAATAAAAACAATATGAATGGATAATTCTAAACGTTCACTCAAATACCATTATTTTTTATGAGCCATTGTCTAAATGCATATAATTCTCCGTACACACTTATGTATTTTTTCCATCTTTTTTGATATGGGATACCATCCATACATCTTGAGATAAATAACAAGATAAATGGTTATATCATAGTTAACTCGTCAATGATCGGCATCTCTGTCCACCCTATCTAATTATTCTTTATGTTTCAAAACAACAAAAAAGGAATTAAAATCTCATAGAATCAAGCAAGCTTCGCAGATTGCGTGAATCTTCAGAGAATGTAAAATCGACATCATATGTTCATAGAATCGATCTACAAGCATTATTGTTGTATCAAGCGGATCCTCTACCAGTCATCTTCGACCCCCTTCGAGAGCCATCTGATGATGATCTGACGGCTCTCCAGCAGGATCCCGCCTCCTTTTGTTATATAAATTTTGATGGATTTAAAAACACGGTAAAGGAGCACCGACGGCAGTTGCCGACGTGGCAAAATCACGTGCTGCTCACCTGCACGATTCCCTCTAGGCTGTGTCCGAGCTGTCCGAGCGTTTCGCTGCACCGCGGTGAGCTCGTAAACGGCCACTAACCGGTTCCACGCGTCCTACACTGTCGGCTGCGGTCTCGCAATTTGCCGACGCCAACGAGGCGACCGGGGTCCACGGTACCCGTCCCTCGTGCTACGCGCCCGTACTATGTCCCCCTATCCTGACCGTCCATTTCACGAGATCGCCGGGATTTAGGTCACCGACACATCTTAGCTCTTCATTCCCGATCGTGCGGTCGGTGACGGGAGCGAGGCCCCATTGGGGTTGGCACGTCGCATCCTGATTCCAGTCGCTGCCGGTCACCGGTCACTATAAGGTGGGGATTGAGGGTTTGCATCGACATGTTACCTGGTCCCTCGTTAATCTTTGTCAACTCTGGTTAATTACATAATAATTGCAATTTTAAGATAACAACTGAAATTGTATCCATGTTTATAATATTTAAGATGTCCATGAATAATGACCATCGTTAGTTTTACTTCCACGTTATTTTTCACGACAAGGAACACACGTTAGTGTAGGCAAATTATTGAACTATTATATATCATTGTGTTTTTATTAGGAGTGCTCGTGGATCGGATCGGATCGGATTTTAGCTTAATCCATATTCAATCTAATTTTAATGGATTTTTATTTTTCGAATCTAATTTAGTCCATCAAATACTTTAATCTAATCCGATATAAACCATCGGATTAAAAAACAGATCGGATTGGATCCGATTTTTACACATACAATTTTCCGTTCAACAGTTTACTCTCTCGTGTTTGTATTTTGTAGCACATTATCTCCTGATATTTGAATAATATCTTTAAAGTCGATAATATGAATAGTTACAAAAAGAAAGACCATATAATCAAATGAAAGTTAACAAATTCCATGAATCAAACTAAAAGACTATTGAATTTGATATTTAAGTTTATTTTTTAAATGATGTATTAGTTCGTTTTTTTTTTCAATTAATTTCCAACAAATAATTCAAACAAGAATAATATGACGTGCCAAATAAGGATACAAAGACAAGTTAGATAAATAAAAAATGTGATCTCTATAGTCGGATTGATAAAATCCATGATTAATTTATAAGTTAAGCTAAAGCCAGACCATTTCTCAGAACACGCTTCAAAGCTTTATAATATATCATTAACTAACGATAATAAAATAACATTCATACTCGATTTAATTTCCAAGGAAAAATTAACTTCAATATAGCCCACTAGTTGTGCATCATGCCTCACATTTAAAATGGACTTAAATGGAATTTATTTATAAGATTCTATCTATAGCAAAAATATACAAATTTTGTGAAAAAAAATGAATCAAATCATATATCAATTTAAAATAAAAGGAATTGAAGTAATACTTATTTTTTCCTTAAATGGGTGTGGTTTGACCATGTAACCGATCCAGTTTCGTCCTTACAATAAGGTTACAAGCTAGATCATGTAAAAGATAAGAAGCAAAAGAGTCAAGAATTAACTAATAAATGTACTATGCAACTATCCCAAAAATATTCCTTTTAACGAAAATCAGAAGAGTGACAACATACTGAGGACAAATGGTATCGTATGGAAGGGGGATGTTGTTGCACGAGACCGGTGGTAACATCGTGAGGAAGGGTGCCGTGTATTGTGTTAATGCGGAATAGCATTGTGCAAGGGGTAGGATCAAAATGGATTTAGAAGGAACTTGGAGGAATATTGGCAAGAGTGCAATAAAGGGGAGGGCGGGATCGAACAAGTACAATTTTACAAGTTATGATCATACTTTATTATTTTTGAGATGTAACATTGGACTTTCATGAGAAAAGAAAGGGTGGTGGCGGAAGGACTTATATCCAAGATCGATATGAGAAAAAATAAGGTGAATGTCATCAATTATAGTCATACAAGGAATTCGGAATGGGTGCACCTAGATATTATATTTGTATGTACGTATTGACGTTGTACGTAAGTTTTTGTTGTTTGTATGTGTGTGTATGTATACGTGTATTAATGGATTAATGGATTTTGCTACATCAAATTTTAGTAAATATCCGATCCAATCCATAGTTGAACGGATTTGAAAATTTCGGTTCCGTTCTGATCCATTAGAATGATAAAATCAAACCAATCCAATCTAATTCAATTGCATTGAATTACGGATTTATCCGACCTATGCACCCCTGGTTATTATGTTTCTACGTGTTTTTATTTTGCATGGTTTCTATTCCATGATAAAGTTAACATACATCAATGATTTATTTTAATATTCATTCGTATATCTTCTTATTTTAAATTTGTAACAATGGGTATTATCTGTTGTTAAATTATCTTTGATTTGTAAAATTTAAAATAAAAATCGTAATTGATATTATTGTTAACAACGAATCACATGTAGATAGACTTTTTTCGAAAATATCTTCTAATCGTCACGAAATTAACAGTGCACTGTAAAGTTTCACAAAAAAATCAGCCTATAACCAATGTCATATTAATATAAGAAGACAGAGCAACGAAATTATAATTTAATACATATTTGTGGTAAATTACAAAAATAAGTCCCTGGGTCGATTCCCATTAAATGCCTTGTTTTTCAGGTATAACAAAGAGGGCATGGTTTTTTTTATCTCACATACAGCCTCCGTGAGATTTCACGCCCTTTCAATTAAACTTGTTTTTGTATTTTGGTATTTGGTTGGCGGGTTTAGAGTTGAGAGAATTTGTATGATGTGATTGTATTGAAATTTGAAAAAGTTGGTAGTTGTGACGTGATTATATTGAAATTTGGAATAGTGAGTAGAAGTTGAGCATTTTATAATTTTTAGATGATATGATGTTATAATATATATTTTTATGGGGAGAGAGAGTGGACCCCACTATAAGGTTAGAGATATGGATTTTGGAAGGTAACCCCTTCAAAGCAGGGGTAACCTCCAAATAAACGCCTCTATAAAATGGAAAGTTCATGCCCGTCTTAATTACGTTTAAAAATGAGCCCTCCAGTTAAGAATCCACGCATATGTGAAACTTTTTTTGAAATTTACACAATTATTTATCGTGTGTCTATTTTTATGATTACGGTCGTCTATTAATTTGTTAGATCGGATTCGTTCCTAACTTGTAATCTCAACGATCTAATAAGTAAGAACGACGAAAAGCTTAAAAGCAGCAGTTTTTAGAGGGGAGAAAAATACAGATGATGGGGCAGAAAGAGACAGTCGGTGCCCCTCTTAATTGTATTGTATAACAATAATAGTGTAGAATACGAGCTGATGTTGTCCATCGAGGTCCAATACTGTTCACACACACATATATAGAGATAGAGAGAGAGAGAGATGTGTGTATTTATTGTATCACATGGGTTGCGTGTTTCGCCCAATAATACAGGTCATGCAGGAATCCGTTACAACATGTATATATGTAGTTGTCTTAATGTAGGATGCTGCATATGGTTTTGTTTCCATGTGAAACTAATCCAATATTCTATGACTCCTTGACGGGTTTGCCTCCATCGCATGTCATGTAGCTTTCCGACTATAATAATTCCGCATTAAATCTCGCCTCCTAAAAGTCCTAATATAATTAGACAACTCAACGTACATACGTACATACATACATTGATGATGAGAGAAACCCTATCGTACGTATTGACATTTCTATTCACTGTGCACTAGCATGAAATGCTTGATGTGCAGTGATTTTATATATCGATCAATGGAAGACAATCAAATAGGGCCTTATGTTGTTGAAGCTTTTATCCTTCACAAAATTACACCTCCCGCAAAGCCCAAAAATGCAAAATGCAAGCACCAGAGTGAGGGCAATATAAAAGGTAATAATACGGGAAGAAATGGCGAGCGAGGTTGAGGTTGAGCAACAGCGGAGCGCGAATGGCCGAGTGCTCTTTCTTAGCACATGCTGACATTTCGAGCTAAAACCCCCAAGAGAGTGTTTACCGATGGGGATAGATAGCTTGACCCTGAAGAAAGCATGAAGATATTAAGAGTAAATTACAAAAAAAAGTCACTGAACAATACACCCAATTTCAATATCATAATATAAATTTTAAAATGTAATAATGTGGTACATGAACTTTAAGATTTATCACAATGTAGTCCTTCACTATTGAAATTTAGTTGATTATTTTGTCTTTCTAGTCTTAAGTTTTAATAGTAAAAAAATACTTTGAAACAACTAAGAAAGTTTCGGTATCACATTGTTACCTTTTTTAAGTTCATGTATGAAATTTAGTTGATTATTTTTAAGTTCATGTATCACATTGTTATCACATTGTTACCTTTTTTACTATTTGGGGGAGAAATGGGTTTTTAGTAATTTGTAAGATAATTTGCTCTTTTGAGGTTTTAGATTTATAGAAAATGGTAAATAGTAAAATTTTTGCAAGCCAAAATCGTGGGAATATTAACTAGGTGAATACTTGATAATAGGGGTTTGCAAAAGTTGATGTTTATGATTTTAATGATTTCTCCAAGCAAAAGTTAAAATTATTTTTAAAAAGATTTTATAGGAATATTTTGAAAATATATAATAGGGTATGTTAACTTAAGTTGAGAATCATAGAGACAAATTAGTAAGGATACTCCAAAATAGAGCACAAATGGATTTTGGGTGAAAAATAGCTCAATTGGCACTAAATGTATTCTAGATAAATAATGTAATGCCAGAAATATGAAAAACTAAGGGTTTTATCATGCGTGCCCCTCTAAGATTTTGCAATATCAGTTCCATCACTCATGCCCTTCCATTACTTTAGTCGTCAATTAGTTGGATCTAACCACGATTTTTTCAAACTTTGTTGCAGTTCAGAGGGGTATAACTGTCCAAAAACTCCCCAACCATCATCCTCTTCTGGCCCCTTCTGATTAATCAGTTGATGCGATACCTAGCATCCGGTCTTGGAGGGTCTATGGTGCCCGACAAGTCAGGTCCAACAATCGTTGTATCGATCGTTCTCACAGCTCTTGATATTCAAGCAAACAACTAAGTCAACAATCAACTCACATTGTATGAATAATCAATACAAACGTGTGAGTCAAAAATTATTTTTTATTTTAACTCTACAAAATATGTGTATAGTGAATAAGTGTAGAGTGTCGAACCCAGAGAGCAATCTAGAGGATAGGGTATTTATTGTCTAAAAAATAAATAAAAAATGTTTCTGCAGTTTTTGAATTTTTTATTGTGGGTTTTAAATTATATTGATTTTTTATGGATATTTAATTCTTTATATTTTTATTTAAATTTTATAATTTCTATTTTTTATATTTTTTGATTTTTAATTTCTTTTTTTTAAATGTAATAAGTTATATATATATAATTATATGTGTAATATAAATATTATATATGATATATAATAAATATATAGAAATTCAGAAAATATAAATAAGAACAATCCTTTTGATTTTTTAAAGGTATTAAATATATTTATAGGCATTTATAATAATATTATTAACATTAATAAGTATATATACAAAGTATATATAGGATTTTATATTTATAAATATAGATATATGGGAAAAGGAAAGCTACACCGGGGGGTGCAGCCAACTAGTTACACCCGGTTATTTTTCTTATAGGTTTTAATTTTTTTTTTGAAGGAAATTTATGAGAATATGTGTTTCAAATTTCATGCAAAACAAACATCCCTAACATGACCATCTAGATGGGGACAATTTCAATAATTCTGAGACCGTTAAAAAGTGATAGTCTTGATGGAGATGATAGAAGTATCAAATTTAGTTGAAATTGGTATGATATCATGGTAATATATGGTGATTTAAATATCCCTAGGTTTCATTTCGAAAGCACAAAAAATCAATAAAAAAATGGTCGGGTGCAGCTAGTTAGCTACACTCCCGGGTGCAGTTTCCCCAGCCCTTAGATATATATATATATATACTCAAAATTTTAAAAATAAAATGTTTTGTGTTATAGTTATTTTTCTCTATTTTTGGATTTTTTTTCTAGTAATTTTTGCTAATTGTTTTGTATTTTTAATTTATTTAAAATAGAAAATAGTAGCTTTAATAATAGGTCGGATTGATTTGAGTTTTAAAAATAGATAATAAGCTCAAAATTACTCAAACTTTTTAATATATACTATATAATATAAGTAAAAATATATAGTAGAAAACTATTTTTTGGATTTTATATAAATTTTGCAAAATTTTAAAGGGTTAAAAGGTTTTTTCAATTGGTAAGGTTTTCTTTTATATTTTGTTAGTGTTTTTTATCAAAAGTTATAAAATATTGTAATAAATGCATTCTAATTTTTTTGAAATGTTTAAATTTGGTTTTATATTTTTTTATGTTTATATAACTAAATAAGAAATATTAGATCCCATCTATTTTTAATAAATAAAAAATGCAAATAAAATTCTAAATAAAATCACAGCATGAACAAGCAACATGTGAATCATTTACTATAATTTTCCCACCAATTTACAAGCGTGGGAGCTATTTAAATAAAAAATAAAAAGACATAAAATAAATACAATGTTCTGGAAAGGTTATATTCACAATAATAAACAAAGATGAGGGTCTCCATGTAAATAACTCTAAAGTTCAACGCTATTATATAGTTTTTAAGTACTAAAAACAAATAAACAAATTCGAGAGGGGTTCTCTGCAAATTTTCCAACTCACGTGGGGTACCACATAAGCTAAGATGGCGTGGACCTAAAAGTAATATACAATAAATATATGGGTCATATTACAATTTTTGTATAAATATTTACACTACAGATTTTATTTACAAGAATAAAATACAATAAACAAAGGCACATGGGTGTCGGTGATATTACCCCCAAAGGCGTGAGCTGACAAACTGTCGGATCAATCTCACTTAAGTCACAGATGGCTCAAATCAGCCCATACCACTTCGACGATGATGGTCCAGATCAGATCCAGCGGACTATCAATCGGCTCCTATGGTGTGCTATTAGACGGTGCTTGTACAATCTAGAGTGTGGGCTCTATCAGATGGCAACACTTCATCCCCCAAGAATAAGGAAGAACACGAGTGTGTTCTTCCCTCGATCATTGATTTCTCATGCTACTGGCCTCCTCCTGAGCTGTTGAAAGCCCTTGGTGTTCATGTTGTATATCCGCCACTGGTGGTACCATCAGAGATGCCCAGGATCCATCGATAGGGTCCTAGAAGGTCAGAAAGCTTGACCATCTAATACTAACAACCTAATCGTGAATGGAACTCGGACGGGTCTGGTCCCTCCAAATACATGCAAGGTTAGCTCATAGAAGCACATGGGAAGGTATTCGAGCCTTTATTTGGCGAAATGAATGGAGGTAGAGGTGAGGCGGCGATGCTCCGACATGTGGCGGAGGAGGAGCATCGATTTGCTGATCCAGGTTGGATCAAGTTGGTTTGATGGGTCGATGAGATGTAGAAACGGAAAGAGAAGGTGATGGGGTGGTTGGGGTGGCAGAACATGGGCTATGCATGTCTGGACAATGGCTGGAACCTATTGCTCATGCATATGCTAGATCTAAGATTAATGCTACAACAGTAAATAAAATGCGAAATGAAATGCCGAATTGAAAAGCCGGAATAAAAGGTAATAAGGAAAGCCTAAACTAAACCTCGGCAGTCCTGTAAGAGGGAAGGAGATGTCGTCGCTGGAGTAAAGCTCCAAGCAGCGGGGATCAAGTCCTCCACACCTCATACGCATTGTAAATCTCTTGTGGAGCGAGCTGTCACCAAGCTCAACATGATCATGCCATAGTTTGAGGGTTCCAGTGAGAAGAAACGGATCAAAATTGCAAAAGGGAGCGGAGCTTGGTTTTTATAGACATGGTGATTAAGCAAAAAGATGGAGAGGTAGCATGCACGAGGAAGAGGGTAGGTGAAGGCATGGGGTCGATGACGTAGAGGGACACACATAGATTAGAATGGTGAGCTGCTCGAGGGAGAGGGAGGAAGGAGGTGGCGTGGAGAATAGGGAGAAGATGGGTCTCTCGTGAATTCTGACACAAGGGCGATGGAGGAGAGGATAGTTGACCTGGGGTCAACGGTCCTCGGCTCCTGGTTGGTCCACGTGGACCAACCAGGAAAAAGAATGAAGAAATGTTTTATAAATTTGTTTAAAAATAGAAATTGATTTTATTAAATTAAAGTTAAAACATGAAATGTGTTTGTAATTTTATGTAGTATTTTATTTATTTTATTTTATATTTTTATAGGTTAATTTGTTAGATATTAATATTTACATGTATATATAGGTATGTATACATGTGTTTTGCATATTTTATGTTTAATGTGTATTATATATTTTATTATTTTGTACATAATTTATGTATTTATAACTTATTTAAATTCACATTTACATATTTTTTTATATTTTCTGAGTTTTTTTATCATAAGCCCGATAATTTTTGGGGTCCGGGTATCCCCTTTTATTCAGAAGAAAGGATATTTACAAGAGGTGACAAAGGACAAGTCCTTCTTACCCAGGGTGGCCAATATGTCATTTGTATAAAGTGGTTTTTTTGGTGGTCTTCATGTGTATAGAAAACTGACTTTTTAGAGTTTTGTATTTTTTTGGTGGTTTTAAAAGATGATAAAAATTATAGAAAAATGATAAAATAAAAGATACTTAAGTACACATTAATCTAATTTTTTAAAATTTTAGTATTTAAGAAAATAGAGAAATATACGAAACATGAGATTTTTGTACAGACTCACGGAGGACACTCGGACACAGTCACTTTCTTTGATTTCATTCTTGATCTAGATTTGATTTTTATATCGATTGATAAAACTTTCATCAAATAATAAAAGTGAAAAAGAAGTAAAATAAAATGGGTTAATATGTACATAAAAACTCGGGTCAAAATAGCAAAAAGATAAAAAGCGCAAAAGAGGCCTGAAACCCAACTTTCACATATGAGCTTCGAATTTTATAAAATTGATCTTGTTTTGAAGGTATTCAAAAATGGTGTACTTTAAAAGTGAGTAGATCAAAATCGGACACTATATAAGGAAGATATACGTGTTTTAGTCCGTCGGATGTGAAATTTGATTTTGGGATAATTTGACACTTATTTAAGTTAGCAATTTCTATATTTTTTATTTATTCTTGTTAGTAGTATCTACACAATGGAGGTGGTTTCAGGTCAATCAAAGTTAGGATGAATTAACTACGAATATAGGAAGTTAGCAGCTTTTTAGGCTAATTTACACATTATACAATTATGAGTGATGAAATGCGAATACTATTTACACATGTATGAATGATAATGATGCGGTATTAATTATTAAATACATATGTATTTTGGATAACAGAGCCTAATAGATCAATTTTAGCATGATGAGTACGAGATTCATCAAGATCACATCTCAAATATAGATCTCAGGGACCTCCCATAGATGCTTGATTAAATCAAGACCATAGATCTAATCTTCTCATTGTATCTGAATCTCATTCAGTTCAATGTCCAATATTTGGACTAAGATCATATCACTTCTCTACTGAGAAGAGTCACTAAAATCAAGACCTGTTTCATCACTCCCTCGGAATGGAAGCATCATGCTTATAAAATCATTTATGATAACATCACCCTCAGGTATTCCTAATACATCTACATCCTGCATACTGAAAGACCTAGAATAAATCCGAAGTTTTAGATTTATTTAGATTCTCTACTTCAGGATTTTATCATTAAGTTTCTCATTTGATCATTGGGAGTCGGTATCGATCATATACTTTCCAAAAGCATATATCATACCTAGGTGTTGATTATATACTTTCCAAAGCATATATCAAATCTTACAAATTCAGTTAAGCTTCCAAAGTGAGACGACTGTGCACGAAATTTGATCATTTCCAATATCTCATGAGTGAGCTCATGTCTTCCGATTTAGTAAATGAACGTGTATGATACCTTTGAGAGATCGTATTACTCATATGTCCTTGCATGCACACTAGCGCGTCAATGTATAGACCTTGATTAGGTCATCAACCTATTGATCCGCCAAATGTACATACTCAGACATATAGTAACATCTGTCTCTGGTCAGAGGGTGCATGCCTATATTGTGACAACATACGACGTAGGTCTTTGGTTATCTCAATCTCGTTAAGTCAACCCTTTGACCTAACTTATCTAACGCCTCTGAATCTCTATTCCTATGTAAAGGACATGTATCAAGAGGTCGGTTAAATATCTGCCTTTAGAGAAAGGATTGTCATCTCCTTCTCAGGCTGAAGATCCCCTCTTAATAATCATTTAACGGTGCTTGATGAGTCTTCAATCCAACTCTTTAGATATTCATCCAAGCACCAACCTTTGTAATTCAACAATTGAATCAACAGTTTTATGATAATTAAGATGGTCATGGTACATAACCCTAATTGTATTAAAGGAACTATTATGCAAAGTAGTTATTCTTCATTTTAGATCAGGAAATGATATTTGCAATAACATTTATTGCATAATGGCTCGTCGTGGGCTCGCATGTCCAATAATTTCAATATTTGACTGATTCTCTCAAGAAGAAGATGGTAGGGGAAGAGGAGTAAAAAAAAGCCCCCAAACTATTATCTGCCTACTCTACTAGATAATATAGGTCAGATTGGATTTAAGGAAAGCGAACATGGTAGGACTAGTAGGAAAAAGGGTCGGGAAGAAGTCCTTCCGTGTATCCTATGAGAAGGATATGTCAAGCTTGTTAGTTTGATTTTGATGGTCACCTACGTTCATTTATTCCTAAGCCAAGAAAGCCCAGTACAAGCAACAATAAATAAATAAAAGGCATCAAATTCAAAAACCTAATACATAAACTAATGGTAAAAAAGTGATTGTTGCAACAATTCCATCTAAGTTTGACGGTAATGACCATCCATTTCGATATGATCAGACAACACAACAATGACTATTCTTATGATATATGTCACAAAGGAATTGTATGTTCCCTCTAAGTTCTCACATGGAATGGTAACATTTATCCCCACCATTCCAGTTGATTGACATCCTTAAGGGACGCCTAAATGATCGTTCCCTTTGATCAGAGGAGATAATTGCTTTGTCACAAAGCGGATACACGAAGATTGCATGTTCCATGCTTATTTGTATTCGTTAATATAATATATATATTTCAATCTTTTTTTTAAATGTTCCAATCCCCTTAAAGGATAAAAGAAACATGTTGTATTGTCTTGGAAAACTTTTGATAATCTATCTACAAAGGATCACTCTTTCACCTAGATGTAACTGAAGCATGGCAAAGGAGGAGAAACCTGCAACCATTTCTTGTTTATGATCATGGTCAAAAGATTGAGGTAGCTTTTATGAGAAGTCAATCCCCGCGGTTGATGAGTTGAGGTGCAGCCAACTACTACAGTGCCCATCCTTTTGCGTGCATTTACCTGACGTGAGATCCACCCTCTCTATCTATCCATATTTATCTTTGTGCATATAGATATAATATACGTACGTGCAGCGCATGCATGATCTCTTGTAATCTACTCGACTCAACATGATGTAACTAGTGCTGCTTTATCTCCCTCGCACACCATCTCCACCTCTCTCTCTCTCTCTCTCTCTCTCTCTCTCTCTCTCTCTCTCTCGTTTACCCTCTCCCAAGTCAACACACATCTGCATATACGTTCGACCTTTTCGTCTAAAGTTACAAAACCCCAACTCAAGCATCCATATGCATGCATGGATCATATATGTATCCATATGCTTTTGCTCAGACGTGAATGTTGGTATCGTTGTATTATATTATACGACAAATTAACTTTTTGTAAAATAAGAAAGGTGGTCGGTCGCATCCATTATACTCTACGTATCTAATGAGATCAGCATATGCATGCACTTTATATATATTGACTTGAAATGGGGACACTCCAAGTAGCTAAATCTTTGGATTTTAAATTGGGCAATATAATGTATCGTATCGTGATATTCTTAAGGACCTATATTATTTAGTAAGAGGAAGATATGTTTGTAATTCCAACTCAATCAGATACCTATCGGATATCTCTGATCCTTCGACATGAATACGCATGTCAGATTTTCCTCATTGGGGGGAGAACAGAATCTCGGAATGATCAAGTTGTTTTATTGGTGGTGCTTTCAATATATATTTATTGTCATAGACTATGCTAAGACCTTTAAGATTACTGAAAAAGAATCATTTATTACAATAACAATAATGTTATACAATCACGCGATTATATATCACATTACATGTAACTGTAGCGTTTTGTAGTATTTCTTTTTCTACTATGAAAGCCTACAAGGCATCTCTATAGCCTAAAAAGGCTAGCCCTCTTGAAAGGACCCGGATCGTCTGATGTACTGCAGACTCTGTAGTAATCGCGGTTCGCACGAATTCATTCTTTTTGTGAGTACGTATCGTGCGAATTCGTACGAACCGCTCGATCAAGATCGAGCGACTCACGCGGTTACTGCAGAACTGCAGTACCACAGAAGATCCTCTCGCCTCTTGAAACCCTAACCCCACCATTGATCATGCCCTTACCATCAAATCCACAGTAACAACCGTCGTCGAAACCACCACCATTGCAACAACCAAAGCGGCTGGCGGAGCAACAACTGCTTGCGCCTATAGCACCGAGGATAGACTTCATCTTCCCATCCGATCCTAGTACTTCTGTCCAATGGGATGTAACTACGTACTATTCTTAATTTATTTTCAACTCTTATATATCTATAAAACTTAACTTTCATAATTCTTTCTGTAGCGTAGGAATTTTCCAAATAACAACAGAGTTGCTAATGAGATTTCAAGCATTATCCTATTATTCGTTGTCAAATCCTATTTTGTTCAAGTAATTAGGAATGAATGTCATATTCATTATAAAAAAATCATATAACAACGATTCTTCTGTTGATTTATTCGTTAGATTTTTATAAATCATTGATACATTTAATAAAGCTAGCTGCCACTTTCGCACTATCTCTTTTCCCTTATCTAACAACAAAACATTATAATAAAACTAAATGATACTCATCCGACATAATCTCTCGAAACATTATATAGAAAATCAACATATGAAGGATAAACTTTCTCATCCATTATCATTTTCTTTGTCATCTGAACGGCTCCGAGAATAGTGTGTGCGCCCGCAATGAATGATTTAACATGGCGCATCAAGGTTTTGTTTGGTAAAAGGATTGGATTGGATTGGATTGAATTGGAGTAAGCTTCTTTCAAATGCTTAGCAAGATATATAAACTTGTTGTGAATTGTATGTGTTTGGATTATATGGTCTATTGATTATATTGATGATGAGAATCTATTTTTTCACGTAGACTTTTTAGGTTTGAAGGTAGTTAGAAATGTTATAGTAAAAAAAAGCAAGCTCATACAATCAACACGAACTCAGATATATAGGGATCTATGAGTTTAGTATTTATGATAAAGCATATTATACCAATTGGGTATATGCCAATATCATGATCACTTATACAATTACATGGTATAGTTTTCGATCTCAATTTTTATTGTTGTTCTTAAAATAATAATTTATCGTAAAGTTTGATAGATAGTACACCTAATGAGTTCATATTGCCATTCTTTTAAATCCATCTCATATGTCGTTAGATATGTAATTAGATATGTGATAATGAATATTTCTCATTGCAAAATTATATATTTGAAATTAGCGATTAATGCCATCCGTTGCTCCATCATTAGCAACCGTCCATCTAAAAATACTTATCTGTTGTTATTTTTCAATATTTAAATTTTAAAAATAGAACAAATAATGTTAATATATATACCAACACTAATTATATAGAAATGGATTTGACATCCGCATCTATTTTCAAGTACATAAAATTATTTCGCAACGAAGAATATTTGTTATTATATTTTTAACAATATATAATATAGTGATGAATTTTATAGCCTCATTTTTTGTCCTTATATTTTATCATTAGTTCTATTTCTTAAAATATAAATTAGTTAAATATACATATGTTGTTAAGTCGTGAAATTTTCTTCATAGACATAAAAATATTTCCAATAATTTGCAGTAAAATGTGTAAATTATATAATATAAATGTTAAATTTATTCAAATTTGTTGTTAAGTATGACAGATGATATGAGGAATCTATCCATAAGATTGGATTTTAAAAAAATCAATAGCTATAGAATATGTCTGCTTTGTTAAAAAATGTAAATGACACACAATTTGGTCCACGAGAAATCGCATAACACCATGGACATTTATCATATATACATTTATGTAGAATCGAATCAAATCCATAAGATCGAAGTTTTTTAAAATAAGTTCGAATGTGTATTAATACTTGTTTTTAATATATGAATAATTTATTCTTCACAACATTATTGATATATAGTTATCACAGTATTATTATAATTGTTGGTCTCGGATAATCAAAGCAGTGTGCCGTCTCCGTGATCTACAACTTCCAGTGGTAAACAAGAAAAGGTTGAAGTACTAATTTGTATTGCATCTGGGTAATTTATGTTTCACCCCTCGAATTTTACACCTGATTATATGCATTATTATGGGCCTTTTTCCCAGCATCATCGACACAACAATCGCCTGTTGGGAATTTTCCGCGTGGAATTACGTCCACTGTGTTGTCCTTTTATTATAATTGTTGGTCTTAAAGATGCCATTTTTTTCCGGTAAATCTTAATGCCGTTGAATGATAACGTCTAAGAAGTCGGTGGCGTGCCTTATTCCATGAAAGCTGAACATAATACTATCTCTAGGCGGTTCGGGAATAAGCACGAATAAAGATAGAATATAAGGTGAATACGGGTCTATTATCTCTTTGGCTGAAAAGATAGAATAAAGAGAATAAGGTGAAATAAATATAGAAATAATAGTGAAATAATGTGAAATCATAAAATTTGAATGAGAATAATCGTATTCTTAGAAACCGCCTTGACCATTTATTCCAATACCTATTCTCGGAACCAATATTGCCTAAGAGGAGGAGGGTGCGATTACTGCAGAAAACAAAAGAACTGCGCATAGTCATCATCAGAACTTCAGCCGACAGTAATTTGGTTAGAGAAAATGTATCTGCTGTGATGTGGACTTACTGCCTGATGGGATAAACAAGTCAAATGACCGGGTTAATACGAAGGGAGAAGGTGAGCGGGAAAAGAGAGGTGGGGTCTTGGGGGCATATGAGAGCACATGACATGTGATGGAAAGAGAAAGAGAGAGACTTCAACGTCACGACAGTGAGGATTCCATCGAGGACAGCTAAGCGCAATGGTGTGCAACTCACCTAACGAGTAACGGCGACCCCCCTCCCTCCGACGCCCTTCCCCTTCCCCCTCTTTATCACCTCACCTCTCTCTAGTTTCAACACCCACATGATACGAGATGCACCGGTAAGAACCTGTGATGTGAGTGCAGCAGCACCAGCAGCAAATCAACCTCCCCATTAACCTCCCACTTTCACCCTCCCTTATTTTATCTGTGGGGTATTAAATAAGGGCAAAGAGCAGGTGTTGGTTGCTGTCCCCCTCCTCGCCACCTCCCTCTCCTTTTTTTAGCCCCTCCCCCTACTTCAACACTCGTTACTCAGCTCCTCATCTCCTCTCCTCTCCTCTCTTTTCCCACAACAGCCACTGCTTCTTCTGCTCCTCCTCCCTCCACTCCCTGCAATTATATATATCCCGCTGCTGCGCTTTGCACTTGTGGGTACGTACTTCCCTGTTCAAGATTCTCTGCACAACTGCCAGAGAAGCTCCTCGGAATTCTCGTTCCAGTTGGAGCCTTCAGCACTCGGGAGACCGACGCACCTTCATACACACAAGGTAGGCAGCGGGTTCTCTTCTCCGAATGTTGGGTTGGGTGCATATATTCCTTACTGTATACCTACTACAACCTTTGTTCTGTAGGCTCAACAGTCAAAATTTACCCGTGTCTCCTCCTTGGCATTTCCCCCTTTACTACCCATTTCAAATTATTTCCTTGCTTAGAAAAAGACGACGAAAACTGGCTCCATGATTTGGCAATTAGGAGCAGCAGCACCCACTTGCCATGTTACCCTCGTATTCATGTCCATACCGTCACACTATAATCGCACCGACAGGGAGGTGGTAAGTAAACAACCTCATCCATTAATTATGGGGATTGACCGCGTAGCCAAATGGTAAGTAAATAATTAGAAAGAGAGAGATTAAATAGAGAAAGCGGAGGAGCATGAGGATCAATCATGCAGCACACGGCACCACTGCGGCGCCCACGCGGCGTCGGCATTTTAAGAAAATAAAATAAAAAAGGAAGTGGGGGCACGTGTCTTTCCAGATTTACAGCCGTTGGTTCCACATGGCATCCGACGGTCCCGATCTCATCCTGTCTCTGCCCATTACATGCCGATGGCACATGCCACAGCTGTACGTTACTGTACATTATATATACCGCGTACATCTCTTTACGACGACTCCACTTTATGGCATGTCGTGGGCGTATTGCAGTGAAGCCCTTGCTATAATTGGAGAAATATTTAAAGTTTTCATACCACAGCTTGCCGTGTTTTACCCTCTCTCTATCTCTCTCTCTTTCTCTCTCCCCCTTTTTCAAATAGGGAGTGGTAGTAATTCAAACGGAAAGGCCGTAGTGCTCTTGTTTTGACTTGTGAATTCTCCGGTTTCTTCAGGCAGAGGGAGAGAGTGGGAGATAATGGAGAATGATCTGCTCATCTATAGCGACCTCCTGTTCGACAACTTGGACGAGCTGCTCGACTTCTCCAAGGAAGAAGAAGCACAGATGCTGTCCTCTGCGGCGGAGACGGAGATGGTGACGGCGACTCCTCCTGCGTGGAATAAGGATGAGGAAGACCTCCTCCCCTGTGCCCCTACCATTCCCAAGGACACCGCCCGCGCCTCCGAAGATGCCTTCCTGGTATGTGGTCTTTCGAATTTCGATCAAAGAAACTATTGGTACTTGGTAGATATGTGGTGGGTACTTATAGATTTGGTGGGTTTTGCTGCAGTGCGATGATCTTGATGTTGCGGAGATGGAATGGCTATCAAACTTCGTGGAGGAATCCTTCTCTCCCTCCGGTGTGGATGTTTCAAATGCCACCAACAACTGCATCACGGTCGGCAGCAATTGTAACATAAACGGCATCGGCATCAGCAGCAGCAACGACAACAATGGCTTCTATCAACATCCTATGTCGGTGGAGAGCAACCAAGACGATGAATTGCTGTATCTGGCGAACAGCCCATTGTCTGTTCTTGAGAACAATGGCATCCTGATCAACAACAACAGTTCGGGGATGTCTTCATCCCCTTACTCCTCCTCTCTGTCGTCCCCAACATCGTCCTCCTGCTCGGCTGTCGTCAGCGACCTCAAGCCCACGGAACGAGGACGTGCACCGCGCACCAAGCGCACACGTCTTCTGTCGTTCCCACATATAGCCGCCGACCCTGTTTTGCCAACCTCGAACGATACTTATTACTCGGCCGAAGAGCCCGTTCAGAAGAAGAAGAAGCTTAAGATCAAGTTCTCGCAACCCCCAAATGCCCTTCTTACTACTGCCATTACCAACAACGAAGGAGGAGATGTGAGGAAGTGTTTGCATTGCGGGATACAGAAGACGCCGCAATGGCGTTTGGGGCCGATGGGACCGAAGACGTTATGCAACGCCTGCGGTGTCCGATACAAGTCCGGCCGCCTCTTCCCCGAGTACCGCCCTGCAGCTAGTCCCACGTTCGTGGCGTCGGTGCATTCGAATTCTCACAAGAAGGTGGTGGAGATGAGGATGACCAAGACATCGACCGAAGAGCAGGAAGGCGCTGCGGTGGCCGCGAAGCAAGTGTCGTCCAAGTGCTGCGAGCTGCTGAATTACATAAGGGGGAACAAAGAGTGGGGTGCTCACGAAGGGAGAAAGGACCGGGGAGTTGCTGTCTAGTTCAAATTTAAATCTTCCATAGGATCTAGTGTACAAAATAAGAAGAAGAGACATAATTAAGGAATTGGAGTGGTGGGGGAAAGTTGCATTGCATAGCAAGAATTAACTGGTGGGTTCATGATGAGCTGAACCGACGGGGTGCAGCTTGAGTTGCTATGGTAGAAAGTATAAGAAGAGAGCATAGTAGAGCCATAAGCCCGTTGTAGGTAGGCAGGAGGAGGAGGTGGACCAAGTATGTGATTAGTGGTAAATTTTATATCGTTGTTATAGTTCAGCAATTAAAGCTTAGGTAGTTGGAAATTGGAATGATCCTATTTTCATGTCTTCTAGGAACTATTGAGCTTGCAGTGTATTTTGTATTCTTTTTGCAGCTGATTAATTCTTTCTTTACTTAGGAGGCCATTGAGACATCTTCTTATGATTTTTCCCCTATTCTTGATGAATGTTGGATGTTCAGATTTTGCCTCTCTCTGCGATGCTTTTTTTTACTGATGTGTGTTGTTTCACGTGGATTTTTTGGAGCAGTTTGGTGGTTCAAAATGACATCCTGATATAGATAAGAAGACAGAGCAGCTAAAGCATTGATATGATGTCCAAATGTATGATATGATTTCCGAAATAAGCAACTCATTGCAGAGCAGATTCTGAATATTCACCAAACAGAAAATGTTGATGATGCCTCAGACTGAATCTCATAGACAAAAGTCTTATGAAAGATCTCATGATAGGAGAACAAACTGATATCTTGTCTACCTGGTACTGGTCTCTGTGTTCACGGTTATCTATCCATTTCTGACCAACTTTCTCCAAATCCCCACACTATTTATAGATGTATATTTTAAGAGCATCTATTTATTCTGTGAACAAAAATATTGCCCTCATACACGAACAATGAGGTCTTTGTTAGTGGTCGAGGATTCGAAAATATTACCGCAGTAACATTCAATTGGCCGCCCACCAATACAGTAACTTCAGATCATCAAATCACAAGATATCTTTGTTAATTTGTGTGTGAGCATGATTTCATGTGCTCGCCATGTGATGTGATGGTTTGTTGATTAGCTTATACGTGTACTTCTCTTCTGCGATGTATAATCTGCTGATGGAAGTATTAATATTCTCAGGCTCCTGCCTTCCTCTATGCTTACATTATTGACCCAGCAGCAGTTTAAATGTGCCCTGTCCTTAGCTTAGGGCCTAAATGTTTATACATTATTGATCCAGCAGCAGTTTAAATGTGCCCTGTCCTTAGCTTAGGGCCTAAATGTTTATTGTTTGGGCCCGGATGTTTATAACCATTTCGTAACAGTTTCTCTGCATTCGCAAGAGTAGAGTTAAGATGTCACCCAAAGTTCCGATACAAGAGATTCTTCTAAATACCAATCCTCAACACTAGGGATTAAATCTAGTCTTACTTTAATTCACAATCTCTTTAGTTTGTTAGACTTCAAAGTGTGGATGATATGCCAAATAATGGAGGTAATAGGATGGTGTCATTTCTTCTCTCACTCTCATTGGAACAAGGTATCTCTCAAGTACCTTTACTCGACACATTGTATGTTTTATTGCTAATCAGTGTGTTTGTTAAAAGGGATTTGATCCCTATGTACTTGTTTTCCTGGGAGTACACTTAAGTGCGTCTTTTTTAAGTATCTATTATTTAAGACCAGGTTTGGATTAGAGTTTTAGGATCTGTAAAACCAAGTGTTTTGATTTTCTTAAGCATTGTCCTTTCACATGCACATGTCAGGGGATTCATTAAACTCTCTAAATCTATTAATTTTTTATTTTATTTATTTATTAGCTCAAGGACGAGCTTAGCTTAAGTATATGAAGTGATGAATTCCATATGCATCTACTTTATTTCTTTATATTATCTCTCTAGCTTAATAAAACCAATAAATTCCTTAATAACTAACATTAATAAACTAATACCATGTTGTAAATAATTAGCTGTAGCTATTGTATATTAATTATCCTATTATTATGCATATATTTTATGTTTTTTTGTTTATTTATTAAAAATTCAAAAAATAGACTAATATTGTATATAATTAATTTAACATGCTTTATAAAATAAAATTTCAAAAAATAAGGAAAGAAATAAAAAATAAGTAATGTATTATTTAAATTTCTTGCAAAAATATTTATGTATAAAGATGATTTTATTTCTTTTTGAGTTCTACATGAAAGTTGTAGATCTCATCGAGATCTACAACTTTCGAGAACTACAACTATCATGTTCATCATTTTTCTTAATTCATTTTATAATTATTTTATTTGTAATTACCTTTGTTTTTATATTTCTCTCATTTCTGATTGGACCACATGGCGCTTTCAGATCACACTACGTGGCTCGCTCTTTTTCAGCCACCCGTCTCATTCTAGGCCATTGGATCGCATGATACAACGAATGTGGACTGTCTCCTACCACGAGCCTCTTCACTCCACACCTCGCTGACTGTTCGACCACCCTCAACTTCCACTAGTTATCGTCTCCCTCACAAGCACCCTTGAGTGGAAGTTGAAACTTCCTCTCCAACCACCTGGAACCACTAAATCCCATCCATCAAAACTCCTTCTCCAACAACTATTCCAACGATCCGCCCTTGTGTGAATCTCCTCTAAGCCATCCCTCTCTCTTGAGTGATGAAAATCAAAAGTTTGCAAAAATCTTGTGTAAATGTTTGTAAGTATCTTTTTGCAAAACTTGCACCTCATGCATCATTCATGATTTCAAAACATTTTTCAAAAATTTTTGCATGATTGTAAAATATTTGTAAATAGCATCTTTTGTACATATATGTATATAGTTTTTCCTGGATGAGAGTTGACATTTAAACTAAGCCTGGAATTAAATTGAGAAATGGAGCTTGAAAAGATCTTAATTCACTTAACTTCAAGAGGAACCTTGTAGGACTTAGGGTTAAGGCTTTTCAGGTCCATAAGGACTTAATTCTTTGAGTCCACTAGGCTATGAGCATATGTCATCTTGATGAGCCTAAGTAGAGCACTTAACAACACACGCATGACTCTCAGAGACAATGGCTTAACTTGCACCTGCACTTTACACATGGCTCTCCATGGATGAGGTGGTGAGGAGGCAGTTTCCTTTGGCTTGGGGTAGCATATGAGGGTAGTACTTTTAGGCGGAACCTCTCTTCTTCTTATAGTGAAGGAAGTGCACCTCAACTTGGTCTAGTGGTGTTGAAAGCTAAAGACAGAAGCTGTGGGTTGCAATAAAGCTTCAAAAGAGGGATAGTCTACTGGCTCAAAGGGAAATTTCTTATATGCTGCACCATGTAGATATGTGTACAGAAGTCTTGAAAAAAAAATGCAAAAAGAACTCCAAAAAAGTGGTGGGTCGGATTGAAAATTTAATAACCCCACCGGAGTGAAAAGCAAAAGCTTATGGTATCATGTTACATCTCATGAAGCTTGCAGCGGGAGACTTAGCTACACTGGCTAAGCTTCCAAAACTCTATACTTCTACCCCCTCTCCTTGAGCCGGTTGCACTTGAACTTAGAAGGGAATACCCCGCTTCTCGAGGAAAGAGTTGCTAGACTGAGGCATTAGAGTTACCAGGTTGAGGGAGGTTGTTTCTTTGTTACTTCTGAGGTGGGGAGCCACATATCACTTACACCGCAAGGAAAAGATTCATGGTCATTAGAGTTTGTGTATGTAGACTTGTTCTGATCTGGTTTATTGAGGAGTCTTGACCATAGACTAGTGGAACTTAGAGGCTGTTGAGTTTTAGGCTTAAGTCCAAATAAGGTTCCGACACATTAATAATCCAAAGATCTGATCGAGCTCCATATTTCAATTTAATAAAGGAAAATTTAATCAGTCAACCTTGATCCATGTACATCCTCTTTTTCTTTTTCTTTTTCTTTCTTTTTCACTTCTTTTTCAAATAAGTGTTTGCTAAGGGACTAGCAAAGTTAAGCATAGGGGGGTGATGAATACCCATTCATCACTCTTTATTCTTCTATTTTAGCTACAAAAACCCTTTGCAAATACATGTAGATATGTGTAAATACAAATAATTACCAAAAGCATGCATTGTGTAAAAACCTATAATTAGCATGTTTTTGTGCACAAAATAAAAGAATAAAGAGCAAAAAGAAAAAGAGGGAAATATTTAGAATAAATATTGAGCAACCTAACCCAAGGGAGGGCTCAGCATGGGCCTGACCGCATAAAAGCCAAAGTAGAGGGAGATAGGGGCTCACATGTGTGTATACTTCTGTAAATAAATAAAATATTTTCCTCACCCAAAAATATGTTTGTCTATATTGTGTGTATATTTAGAAACTATTAAAAACAAAATAAAAAGATAAAAATCAAAAATTCAAAAATACCCTTCTTTCACCATGTGCATAGACCATCACCCTTGTATTTATTTAACCCTATAAATAAATAAAATTATTTTCAAAACTTTTTGTAAATATTCTATGTTACATTTTGTAAAAAAAAATAAATAACAAGAAACAAAACAAAAATCAAATAAAAATTACAAAATTGAAAATACAAAAATACATTGTATAAATACCATGTATATAAATGTATTCAACCATTTATTTCACCCTTGTATATAAGTGATAAAAATAAAATAAAAATATTCTTTTATTCCATATTTCATGTTGTAAATAAATAAAATACAAAATGAGCATAAAAACACATAAAAATAACAAATAAAAAATCAAAAATAAAAACCCATATAGTGTACATATACCTATATATATAGCTACCCTACTTTTATTTCCAAAAATTAAATAAAAATCACCAAAAAATAGAAAAAAATAAAAGAAAAATATTTCATGTTTTGAGTTTTCCTTAATTCGGCCTATTTCTACCCTAAAATAAATAAATAAAAATCACACACACGTGGCCGCCTCTGATTGGTCCACGGGGGACTGTTGACCCCGGTCAACTCCCCCGCGACCTCCTTCCTTTTCTGGACCACGCGTGTCGCGCCTCCTTCGCCGATTTTCCCACGCGACTCCAGGCTGTCCCCCACGCATGTCTCGAGCCCGGATTCTTCGCCATACATCCCTCTCCCTCGCCGGATCTTCTGCCATCAAATCCACGCCTTCTATAGCTGTCGCCACTCAACCCTAATCGCCCCGGTCACTCTATATATTCCCGACCTCCGCCGCCTCCGCGCCGCATCTTTGGATAGCCATCCTTCTTCCCGTGACCTCCAGAGCAAAGCCCGAGGTGACAGCTCGAGTTAGACCCTGTTGCAGTGAGGTGAGGGTGTCCCTACCATTGATCCGGCGTTTCTCGCCGCCTTGCTCCGCCACCGGCGTTGAGCATCGAGCTTCAGGCCTTGACGCCCTTTGAAGCTACGACCCGGAGATAGCCACGCTCCAGCACAGTCTCCAGCATCCATCAGGTAGCCTTAATTCCTTCTAATTTCTTCCAATTCCCGATTACGCCCAAATCATAGCTCCGACGTACATCTCCGATTCCGATCACTCCGCGTATCATCTCGACCATCCGACCCTACCATCACCTTCGCCATCTCCCCGCGCACCTTCTTCACCCATTCGCACAACCCAGATCGCACAGGATCTGGGAGTCGAGCTCCACCGCCGTCGCCTCGCCGGAGCTCTTCCGCCCCACCGCACCGATCACCTTCACGCCACCTAACCGGGTCGAGGCACTTTGCCCTCGACCCGCGAAGCTTCTTGACCACTTTGCAGGTCCAAAGGGGGTGTCTGAGCCTCCTTCACAGTTCAGCCAGGAGCTTCGAGCCACTAGGCCTCGCCGGAGCCCCTCCAGGGCTCGGTTGGGCCCTTGGCCACCCGCAGCAGCTGCGCAACTTCACGCCGGACCTTCTCCGACCTTCAGGCGCAGCTGAGGAGGACCGGAGTTCACGCAGGACGTCGGCGAAGTTCGCCGGCGTCGAGTTCTTCCTCCACCCTCCAGAGCCGTCCGATGAAGATCTCACTCCAGTTCTCATCCTAGCCGTCGATCTGTAGAGGAGCAGCAGCCGTTGATCCATCTGAGGATCTCATCTGGACCGTCGCAACCGAGGAGAGAGGCGCAGGAGCCCAGCACCGTCAGATCAGCCACGTGGATCTCTCTCTGCCGTCGATCGAGCCCAAGAGCCGAAGGAGTAAAGGCGCGTTTGTTCTCCACCGTCAGATCTGCCACGCGTCAGAATCGGGCCGTCGCTATTAATAAAGGGGTAAATATCGTAGGCCCCCCTCGTAGTTTGTTGTTTTCGTTTAAGTCCTGTAATTTTTAATTCAGTTGTTTATTTTCTGGGATATTTGCATAGAGACCCTCGCGCTTAATTTTATTTGCATTTATACCCCTGCCAGTAGAGACCCACGTGCTTTGGCACGTGTTTTGTTGGGTTATTTGCAATATATGCCCTGTAGTTCTGAATGTTATTCATTGAATAAAATGTTTTGTTTATTTGCATATATACCCCTGTGAGCATTTTATTTGCACATGTGCGAATTATTTTGGGTTATTTGCATATAAGCCCCTGGACTTTTGATACGAGTTATCAATAGGTCCCTGGAACTTATTTTTATTACATTTAGGTCCCTGTGTGCCCCAGGCACGTGCTTGGCACGTGTGTTGCTGGGTATTTTGCACCAGGACCCCAGAACTTTTGGGTATTTGCACATAGGTCCCTGTGCACAGTGCCCCCTTGTTATTTTTGAATAAAGTATCAAACGACCTCCAAATCCAATGAAATTTTGACACATGGCTCCTACCATGGTGTAGGAATTTCTATGATTTTTGGGGACATTTTTGATTCCATTTATTATTTTTTTAAAATTCAAAAACCCCTATTTTTGCTACTGTTTGACTTTAAAAATACCAAAAAAATATAAAATCACCTTTAAAAATTCTAAAAAAATTAGGATTTGTTGTTTGCTGGTTGTTTGATTTTCCAGCCATTTTTGGTGACTTTTCATCACTTAAAAACCCTAAAAATTGAAAAACCCCTAAAAACTCATAAAATTATAGTAAATAAATTAAAAATCCAAAAACAATAATTAGGGTGCCTAAATTTTCCTTATTCTTTCTAGATTATAGGAAAATTACCTTTAGGTCTTTTTGAGATCCAAAATTATTTTATTTTTGGGTCTTAAGCCTTGCTGGACAGTACCCTCTGTTTTTCGCATTGTTTGATTTTTAATAAATAATTTACCCATTAGAAAAATTCCAAAAATTCACCAAAAACAGTAAAAAACATTTAAAACACAAAAACCATTTTTCCTTAATTTTTGCATTATTTGTGGAGTGTTTAATAAATTGTTGAAGTGCCCTTGTATTTACTTTTCTTTCATTTTCTCATCTTTTAAAAAATCTAAAAATTTTTAAAAACAAATAAAAACCACAAAAATATGTTCTCTGTGTTTTAGTGCAATCTGACTACATCGTAGGCCGTAAGGCCAATCTGTGCTCCTTGTGTTCGACCCTGGGAGCTATACCAGGTTAATCTTATAGCAGGACCACTTCTCTGTATTTCGTTGATTTATTTTAATTCGTGGTTCATTTTCTTGATTGACACGTTCTGAGCGATTGAGGACAACGACATTGTGATTTATTTTCTACCTCAGTTGTTAGTGTGATTTTTGTGTCATCAGAAATAAATAAATACAAGGGTGATGGTCTATGCACATGGTGAAAGAAGGGTATTTTTGAATTTTTGATTTTTATCTTTTTATTTTGTTTTTAATAGTTTCTAAATATACACACAATATAGACAAACATATTTTTGGGTGAGGAAAATATTTTATTTATTTACAGAAGTATACACACATGTGAGCCCCTATCTCCCTCTACTTTGGCTTTTATGCGGTCAGGCCCATGCTGAGCCCTCCCTTGGGTTAGGTTGCTCAATATTTATTCTAAATATTTCCCTCTTTTCTTTTTGCTCTTTATTCTTTTATTTTGTGCACAAAAACATGCTAATTATAGGTTTTTACACAATGCATGCTTTTGGTAATTATTTGTATTTACACATATCTACATGTATTTGCAAAGGGTTTTTGTAGCTAAAATAGAAGAATAAAGAGTGATGAATGGGTATTCATCACCCCCCTATGCTTAACTTTGCTAGTCCCTTAGCAAACACTTATTTGAAAAAGAAGTGAAAAAGAAAGAAAAAGAAAAAGAAAAAGAGGATGTACATGGATCAAGGTTGACTGATTAAATTTTCCTTTATTAAATTGAAATATGGAGCTCGATCAGATCTTTGGATTATTAATGTGTCGGAACCTTATTTGGACTTAAGCCTAAAACTCAACAGCCTCTAAGTTCCACTAGTCTATGGTCAAGACTCCTCAATAAACCAGATCAGAACAAGTCTACATACACAAACTCTAATGACCATGAATCTTTTCCTTGCGGTGTAAGTGATATGTGGCTCCCCACCTCAGAAGTAACAAAGAAACAACCTCCCTCAACCTGGTAACTCTAATGCCTCAGTCTAGCAACTCTTTCCTCGAGAAGCGGGGTATTCCCTTCTAAGTTCAAGTGCAACCGGCTCAAGGAGAGGGGGTAGAAGTATAGAGTTTTGGAAGCTTAGCCAGTGTAGCTAAGTCTCCCGCTGCAAGCTTCATGAGATGTAACATGATACCATAAGCTTTTGCTTTTCACTCCGGTGGGGTTATTAAATTTTCAATCCGACCCACCACTTTTTTGGAGTTCTTTTTGCATTTTTTTTTTTCAAGACTTCTGTACACATATCTACATGGTGCAGCATATAAGAAATTTCCCTTTGAGCCAGTAGACTATCCCTCTTTTGAAGCTTTATTGCAACCCACAGCTTCTGTCTTTAGCTTTCAACACCACTAGACCAAGTTGAGGTGCACTTCCTTCACTATAAGAAGAAGAGAGGTTCCGCCTAAAAGTACTACCCTCATATGCTACCCCAAGCCAAAGGAAACTGCCTCCTCACCACCTCATCCATGGAGAGCCATGTGTAAAGTGCAGGTGCAAGTTAAGCCATTGTCTCTGAGAGTCATGCGTGTGTTGTTAAGTGCTCTACTTAGGCTCATCAAGATGACATATGCTCATAGCCTAGTGGACTCAAAGAATTAAGTCCTTATGGACCTGAAAAGCCTTAACCCTAAGTCCTACAAGGTTCCTCTTGAAGTTAAGTGAATTAAGATCTTTTCAAGCTCCATTTCTCAATTTAATTCCAGGCTTAGTTTAAATGTCAACTCTCATCCAGGAAAAACTATATACATATATGTACAAAAGATGCTATTTACAAATATTTTACAATCATGCAAAAATTTTTGAAAAATGTTTTGAAATCATGAATGATGCATGAGGTGCAAGTTTTGCAAAAAGATACTTACAAACATTTACACAAGATTTTTGCAAACTTTTGATTTTCAAAACATTTTGAAAAAAATTTTGTACTATATACATAATTTTGATACAAAATATTTACACAAGCTTTACACAAAAGATTTTTGAAATCATTTTTACAAAAAATACTTTGTACACTAGCTATGTATGTGCAAGAATAAAAGAGGTTTATGTGCATGAAAAATTTTTAATTTTTGTGATTTTTAGCCATTTTATTTATTAACACACTCACACAAAGTACGAGTTATGGCTAAAGTATATATGAAATATATACACACCCCCCTATACTTAGCTCGAACGATGTCCTCAGAGTGATCAAGAGCGATGAAGAAGACATAACTCGTGCTTAGTAAAAGGGAAGTGAAAAGGAATGGCTAAGTACAGGAACGAATAAATGAATAGAATGAGAGGAACTCGGTGGTTTCCCCCTATACTTAGGATTAACTAATCCTAAGTATAGAAAGCTGTACATTAAGGGAACGCCGAGTGAAGAATACACAGAATCTGCCCCCCCTATACTTAGGGTGAAATATCCCTAAGTATAGGCAGCAAAAACAAGAGCAGAAAGAATGAAAAGAATACTCACAGGTCCGACATCCCCCCTATACTTAGGGTAAAGTACACCCTAAGTATAGCATAATCATAAGATGAAAGACGGGATGTGGGACTAAAGAATAGAATGATATGGACAACTGGATCTATACAGGCGGAGGAACAGTGAAAATCAGGCGTGAGATGTAAAAGATGTGAGTCAAAAGACCACATCTCACGCGAAATGAATAGCGGCAATAATAACGTCCCGCGGCTCATGATCTAGAAATGGTTTGAGCCGCTGGCCGTTTATTCGGAAGGTACTCTCAGAAGATAACTCGGATATATCAATGCTACCGTTATCGTGTACCTTTCTGACCAAATAGGGTCCTTTCCATTTGCTTTGTAGCTTCCCTGGAAATAATCTAAGCCTTGCATCAAACAGCCATACTTTCTGTCCAATCTCAAAATGCTTGTGGCTGATATGAGAATCATGCCACTCTTTGACTTTCTCCTTATAATGTAGGCTGCTTGAGAAAGCTGCATCTCTAAGCTCTTCCAAGGCGGCTAACTCTGCCCTCCTCTGGTCTCCTATACCATATGGATCCATAAGAATCTCTGTGACTGCCCAAAGTGACTTGTGCCTCAGCTCGACAGGTAGATGGCATGGCTTGCCATAAACGAGGCGAAAGGGAGATGTACCCAATGGAGTCTTGAAAGACGTCCGGTATGCCCACAAGACCGAGTCCAAAAGCGGTGACCAATTCTTTCGGTCAGGGCGGACGACTTTCTGCAAAATATTCTTGATCTCCCTATTCGACACCTCAGCTAGACCATTCGTCTGTGGATGGTAAGGTGTGGCAACACGATGGTCTATACTGAACTCGCTAGCAAGTGCCTTCACCTGGTCGTTGACAAAATGAGATCCCCCATCAGAAATAAGAATTCGTGGAACCCCGAACCGCATGATGATGTGCTTCTTCAAAAATCTGCAAACTGTCTTAGCATCAGCGGCTCGGGTGGGGATAGCCTCAACCCAACGACTAACATAATCTACGGCCAACAGAATGTACTCAAATCCCTGACTCTTAGGGAATGGACCCATGAAATCGATGCCCCATGCGTCAAAAACCTCACAGAAATGAATGGGCTGCATCGGCATCATATCACGCTGTCCACAAGTGCCCATCCTCTGACAGTCAGTACATCTCTTCACGAACTCATCAGAGTCCTTGAAGAGTGTAGGCCACCACAAGCCGGATTGGAGCACTTTCTGTGCCGTTCTCCTCCCAGAATGATGTCCTCCTGCCTCAAGCTTGTGGCAGTAAGTGAGGACACTATGGTGTTCCTCCTGAGGAATACACCGACGCCAGATGCTATCCCCTCCTTCGTGGTAAAGGGTGGGATCCTCCCAGTGGTAGGATTTGGCCTTCGCAAGGAAGGTCTCAATCCTCTGCTTGGGCCAATCTTGTGGGACTTTCCCAGCAACGAGAAAGTTCACAATATCGGCATACCACGGGAGTGAGGCGATAGCAAGGATCGCCTCATCTGGGAAGGTATCACAAATGGGATCAATCTGCTCTGTCTCCTCAGGCTGCTCTAATCGGGATAAATGGTCCGCCACCACATTCTTGACTCCAGGCTTATCCTTGATCTCAATGTCGAACTCCTGGAGTAGAAGGATCCATCTAGTAAGTCTGGCCTTGGCATCCTTCTTTGACATGAGGTACCTGATGGCGGTGTGATCTGTGTACAAAGTCACTCTAGATCCAATGATATACGATCTGAACTTATCTAGGGCAAACACTACTGCCAGCATCTCCTTCTCTGTGACTGTATAATTCCGCTGGGCGGAATCCAATGTGCGGCTAGCATAGTGTATCGCAAATGGTACTCCATCCCTCCTCTGTCCTAGCACGGCCCCTACGGCAAAATCAGAGGCGTCCGTCATGATCTCGAATGGGAGAGACCAATCGGGTGGCTGAAGGACAGGAGCCTCAATAACACACTGCTGGAGAGTCTCAAAGGACGAAAGACACTTGTCATCAACAAGGAACTCGGTGTCTTTCGTCAAGAGATCAGTCAACGGTCGGGCAATCTTGCTGAAATCATGAATGAATCTCCTGTAAAAACCAACGTGCCCTAGAAATGACCGTAACTGCTTCAAATTGGATGGCGGTGTGAGTTTTCTAATGACATCGACCTTGGCCGGATCAACCTCCATGCCTCTGTTGGAGATGATGTGGCCAAGCACCGTCCCTTGAGTCACCATGAAGTGACTCTTCTCCCAAGATAGAACCAAGCGGGTAGCAATACATCGCTGAAGCACTCGGTCTAGGCAGTCAAGACAGGAATCGAATCCGTCGCCGTAAACCGAGAAGTCGTCCATGAAGACCTCCAAACACTCCCCTACCATGTCCGAAAATATCGACAGCATGCATCTCTGAAAAGTCGCAGGGGCGTTACATAGCCCAAATGGCATGCGTCGAAAAGCGTAGGTACCGAAGGGACAGGTAAAGGTGGTCTTCTCCTGATCCTCAGGAGCGATGGCCACCTGGTTGTAGCCCGAGTACCCATCCAGGAAGCAGTAATGGCTTTTCCCTGCCAGTCTCTCTATGATCTGATCAATAAAAGGTAGGGGGAAATGGTCCTTCTTGGTGGCCTGGTTGAGTCTCCTGTAGTCAACACAGACCCGCCAAGAGGTGGGTACTCGTGTAGCGATCTCCTCTCCCGACTCACTAATCACAGTCGTGATGCCCGTCTTCTTGGGCACCACATGCAAGGGGCTGACCCACTTGGAGTCGGAAATGGGATAAATAAAATCTGCACTCCACCATTTTGATATTTCCTTCATGACAACCTCTCTTAGGTTGGGGTTCAGTCGCCGCTGGAACTCACGCGACGGCTTTGCCCCTTCCTCGAGATAGATATGGTGGGAGCACAATGAGGGACTAATCCCATGGAGATCTGCTACGCTCCATCCAATTGCCTTGCGGTTCTTTTCAAGAACCTCCATCAGACGGGATTCTTGTTCTCCAGTCAGATCGGCAGAGATGATGACTGGGTACATCTCAGACTCTCCCGCAAGGAATCGATACTTCAGCGAAGTAGGGAGCGGCTTTAGTTCTGGACAGCTAGGTGCTGGCAAATCTGGCTTCTGAAGAAGATGTGTGTATGCAGACAATTCTGCCAAATTTGCCTGGGAAAATGATATCGAACTCTCACAAACCGGATCTGGAGAAGGCGGGTCCTCTACATTGTCTCTGGTCTGTTCTGCCTCTACCTCCTCCTCATCTATAGGCTCAGGTGGATCCAGATCTGGCATCTGATCATCACAATCTGCCCAATCAGATTCTGAATCCGAGGGATCTATATCAGACTCGGTGGCATCAGTACCACCGGAGAACAAGGTGGCATCAGCACCACCATAGAGCAGGGTGGCCCCAGTACCACCGTCACTGGAAATCGTGTCGCGATCAAGGTCCGACTTTGCTGACTCAATAGTATCCTGAACCAGGATTGTGCTCTCCAGACTATCCTCTTCTATCATCTCTGTATCAGCTGTATCTGAATATGAGAGGGTAGTCTGTGACTCGAGGTCTGCCCAAGCTGCCTCATCATCTGTGATCACAAAATCACAGTCCTGGTGGATGTCTGGCTCTGCGTCTGTCAGCTGCTCTGAATCCGTACTGCTATGTGAGCGGGATCTAGCTCTGGCTCTGTGGTCCTTAACCGTCTCTATTTGTATACTCTCGCCCTGGACGCGAAAGAATACCTTCCCACTGTCATGGTCAGTCACCGCTTTGGCTGTGGCCAAGAACGGGCGACCGAGGATAATGGGGGAATCGGTCAACGAGTCAGGGGTCTCCATGTCCAGCACTACGAAGTCCACGGGGAATTGTAAACCCTGAATCGTGACGACAACGTCTCGCAACAACCCCTTTGGCCTCTTGACAGACCGATCAGCAAACTGAAGGTATGTCCTGCTCTGTCTAAGAGTGCCCAACTCTAAGTGGTCGAGAAGGGCTGCCGGAAGAAGATTGATCGACGATCCGCTATCTAATAGAGTACAGTTGAACCTCTGCTCACTAATCTGACATCTGACATACGGGGCCCCTAAATCTGGCCTCTTAGTCGGCAGATGGTTCTGGATCGCGTAACACGTGGCTTTGGTCAACACATGAATTTCTGCGGTCTTGTTCCTCTTCGTCCTTCTGACTGTGGTCTTATCTCTCAAGGATCGCTGAAGAAGAGGGATGTGTTGCAAAGCCTCATTGAGGGTCAGCTGGATGTGAAATCGGTCTATCATGCTCTGGCTGAACTCCTCCTGCTCTCTCTTTTTTGGATCTTTTTCTTTTTTCTTCCCCTTCCCCAACTCAAGGGCTCTAGGAAAGGGGATCACAGGGTCCTTCTCAGATGAAGGACTAGGAATAGGTCTAGACTGTTCAATGACCGGATCCTCACAAACATCATTCACCACAGTGGGATCAGAAGAAACTAAACCTTTTCCTTTATTCAAATCAGAGTTCCGAGATACATTCATGCGAGGAAAGACAACATTTCTATCAGAATAAATGTTGGTGGCCTCAGTACCACCTCTAGCTGGCTCTACAACTAGACGTCTTGCGGTCTCAGTACCGCGGGCTGGCTCGGCTCTGCTGGTGGCGTCAGTACCACCTCCTCGATGTGGTGAAATGGCGGCCTCAGTACCGCCGGTGGAATCAGCATCTCGGGTGGCATCAGTACCACCGTCATCATGGTGTGCGGCTTCAGTACCGCTCTCTTCTTCCTCATCTGGCGCTCTAGATGGATCCTCATGTTGTCGCTCAAATGAGGCGCCGCCTGCTGGTCTTCTACCGCTCCTAAGTGTAACAAAATCAGCATCAAATATATTTGATGACATATCATCAAATGAGTTACTAGGAGTGGTAGGCTCAGTGTGAACTACCTGCTCAGATTTCCTCTTCAAGTTATTCGGATTCGGCTCGATCTGTGCAGGGATGGCGGCCTTCCCTCTCATCAGGTCCCGCATCTCTTGGCGGAACTCGTCCATCTCCCGTCTAAATGTAGCCTGCTGCTCTGTGAAGAGACGGGCTAGATCATCCATGGCGGGGCTCTCATGGGAGCCCGACGGGTTGCCTCTCTGATAATGAGGCTGCTGGACCTGGTGCTGCTGTGGCTGAGAGGGGTAAGAGGAATGATGCTGCTGCGGGTGAGCCTGCTGCTCACGTCTCCAATTCTGTCCCTGCTGCTGGTAGGGACGAGGTACGAAGGATGATGGCTGGTGTGGTGGGTATGCTGGGGACTGCTGGTGATCTCTCTGCTGAGAGTACTGCCCTCCCTGACCGGCTGGCTGCTGTTGGGGCTGGTTACCCCCATTCCCCCACCTGAATCCGGGATGGTCTCGTCGGATTCCAGGCTGCGGACGGTCATACCAAATCCCGTTGACGTCCATCAACGGCTCAGCATCGTAAGGGGCTGGTGGGAGTACATCCAGAGGCTGATCCGGCTGATATACCACCATCTGTAAGTCTGGAGATGGTGGTGACTGGTAAGAGGGCTGCTGCTGCTGGTACGGCTCCGCCTGTACAAGGTGAACTTGTCTAGGCTGCTGCGAGGAGCTGGAGCGCTGGGACGAGCTGCGGCTGCCGCCGGAATCGCCTCGCGACAGAAGACGGGGCTGAGGAGCCGTCTGTGCTCCTGAAGACACAAGAGCTGGGTCTTCATGTCGCTCAGAGTTTGTGCCATTTGCTCCATCTGAGTTATGCCTTGGCACTGCTTCTTCTCTATTATTTCCATTCGGTCCAACTTTTCGCTGATTATCCCCATGTCCGCAGTGGCCGACTCTGCCTGTGCGGCTGCAACTGTGGACGAACTGGATGGACCTGCATCAACCCGTGCTATCCGCTGATACTGCACGGGTCCTGGCGGCTGTTGAGATCTCTGAGTGTACAACCGAGTCTGGGACATCACCATGTAATTTTCTGCCATCTCCTCGTAGATGGCCCAGACTTGGTTGTGGTCCTTGGCAAAGTAGGACCCGCCGCAAGAAGCATTCACCAGACCCTGAAGCTCTGGTGTCATCCCACTAAAGAAGCTCTGAACTAGGTTCGGCTTCGAGATGTCGTGATGTGGGCATCTATCCAGAAGCTCTCTGAACCTCTCCCATGCTTCGTGAAATTGCTCATTAGGGAGCATGGAGAAGTTGTTGATCAGGGCCCTCGCTGCATTCGTCCGCCCGAGTGGATAGTACTTGTTCAAGTACTCGGTGCGGAGCTGATCCCAGGTATAAACAAACTTCCCTAGATGTTTCAGCCAGGCGGCTGCTCTATCTGCCAGTGAAAAAGGGAAGGCCATCATTCGAATCGTATCTTGGTCCACATGACGGTCGTGGACAGTACTGCAGATCATCAAAAACTCCTGGAGATGGAGATGGGGTTCCTCAGTGGCAAGCCCGTGAAAATGAGGGAGCATCTGCAGGGTGTTCGGAGGGAACTTGAAATCCCCCACGATAGCAGGTACCACCACCCAATGATGCATCAGTGTAGATCCGGGGTTGTGTAGCTCCCGCATCGTTCTCGGTGGTCCTCCTCCGGCGGCGGCTGCCGCTGCGGCAGCTGCTGCTGCGGCTGCTGCCTCTGCATCAGCGTCAGGAATGTCCTCCGACTCGCTCGGCTCTTCTCGCTCTCTTCGGAGTCGCTCCATCTCCCTTCTCATCTCTATCATGAAAGCCCCTTGATCGCGTAACTGCTGCTGAACCGTCTCTAATGATGCGATCAGGGTGGAGTTGATCGCCCCCTGGTCTAAGACAAAATGTTCGGGCTGGCGATCGTCTGAACTGCCGGCTCCGGCCATAGTGACGTCTGCAAAATCAGATGAGCCCAACTCAGGTTCTGTTAAATCAATTCGTCTTTCCTCGGGCTCATGTCTCTCAGTAGGAAAAGAAAGGGGGTCGAGGGGGAACAGGGTGGAATCACACTCGGGCCCGGAGAGCTGGTCTCGACTCTCACGGGCCAACCTAGATGATGGAGTAGCCGCGCCTGAAAGCGGTGCAGCCAGAGGCTGCCTAAGAGATCGTCTACCCATCATCTTGATCTGGCGAGTAAGGCGGATGGGATCTGGAGAAAATATGATCGCAAAGCAAACCCCTTGTTCACCAACTCAACACAATCTGAAGACCGTGAAAGCTCGGTCAATTTATCTTGTCAATTTTATTTGGTGAACACACAAGATATCAGAGCGATTACGTGACCTGCTGGGATACCCGATACTCTCTCAACCGACTGTCCCGCACAGAAGAGTCGGTAATCAGTCGAGATAAGCACCGGAGGGCTTTACCTAGTGTTCGGGTCACTCTCTCGCACAATCAAACCAAACAATGAGGGGGTTGCTCTCCCCAAGACAAATTTTTTAATGTGAGTGTCTTTTAGGGTCAATAGTGTTATCCAGTCCCAATTTTTATTGTTTTTCTTTTTAATTTTTTTCAAAATAAATACAAGCGGCCTAACGGTTTTTCCGATTCTCCTGATGATTAAGCCAAAAACAGAGGGAGAGGGCGAAAAAGCCGATGCGCGAGAAAATCAATGATGCATGCAGAGAAAGAAATGCGTACCTTGTCTCCAGCACTCTACATGCAAGTGATCCGCGCAGAATTTAAATACAGAATTAAACTACCTAAATGATGCAACGAGGAAAAACCGAGTCCTAGCTGAGCAATTTCTATTGATCGTGAAGAACAATAGTTAGCCAACGGAATCGAGTCCGGAGTCCGATCTTGGGAGTCACTCGGTGCCCGCCACAACGGGTCCTGCCAGCGCTGTATGTGACTCCTCACGGCACGTGGTCTCAAATCCAATTAAACTAACTTTTTCAATTAATTTTATTAAGGTCCAATTACGTTCTATAGGAACAGATATTTCTATGAAGGGTTGGGCCTTAGATATCTACGTCACAATCAACCAAAAATTCCTAAATCTAGGGGCTCGAGAAAACCGCGTAAACACCGGAAAAGGCAGCTAGCTATCAAAACCACGATAAAAGCCGCGAAAAACCAAATGGGTCCCCCGAGCACACCGGTGCTCGGCGAAACAGACCCGCTAAGTTACAAATGTCCACAGATGTCCAAAGTCTGAGTCCTAAATTATTACAAAAATAATGTTCTCTCTCTCTCTCTCTAAATAGAAAATCTCTTCTCCTCTCTCTCTCTCTTCCTTCTCTTCTTCCCGTGCGGGTCCTCAAAAAGTGTACTCCAAGTTGTCCACGCAGTACCTCGCACAAAAATAGAAAGAGAGAGTGTCAGAAAACAATTATAATATAGAGAGACAAAAATAGAAGAGTGAAAACTGACTACAAAGCCGTGCTCCCCGGCAACGGCGCCATTCTGATGACACAAAAATCACACTAACAACTGAGGTAGAAAATAAATCACAATGTCGTTGTCCTCAATCGCTCAGAACGTGTCAATGAAGAAAATGAACCACGAATTAAAATAAATCAACGAAATACAGAGAAGTGGTCCTGCTATAAGATTAACCTGGTATAGCTCCCAGGGTCGAACACAAGGAGCACAGATTGGCCTTACGGCCTACGATGTAGTCAGATTGCACTAAAACACAGAGAACATATTTTTGTGGTTTTTATTTGTTTTTAAAATTTTTAGATTTTTTAAAAGATGAGAAAATGAAAGAAAAGTAAATAGAAGGGCACTTCAACAATTTATTAAACACTCCACAAATAATGCAAAAATTAAGGAAAAATGGTTTTGTGTTTTTAAATGTTTTTTACTGTTTTTGGTGAATTTTTGGAATTTTTCTAATGGGTAAATTATTTATTAAAAATCAAACAATGCGAAAAACAGAGGGTACTGTCCAGCAAGGCTTAAGACCCAAAAATAAAATAATTTTGGATCTCAAAAAGACCTAAAGGTAATTTTCCTATAATCTAGAAAGAATAAGGAAAATTTAGGCACCCTAATTATTGTTTTTGGATTTTTAATTTATTTACTATAATTTTTATGAGTTTTTAGGGGTTTTTCAATTTTTAGGGTTTTTAAGTGATGAAAAGTCACCAAAAATGGCTGGAAAATCAAACAACCAGCAAACAACAAATCCTAATTTTTTAGAATTTTTAAAGGTGATTTTATATTTTTTTGGTATTTTTAAAGTCAAACAGTAGCAAAAATAGGGGTTTTTGAATTTTAAAAAAATAATAAATGGAATCAAAAATGTCCCCAAAAATCATAGAAATTCCTACACCATGGTAGGAGCCATGTGTCAAAATTTCATTGGATTTGGAGGTCGTTTGATACTTTATTCAAAAATAACAAGGGGGCACTGTGCACAGGGACCTATGTGCAAATACCCAAAAGTTCTGGGGTCCTGGTGCAAAATACCCAGCAACACACGTGCCAAGCACGTGCCTGGGGCACACAGGGACCTAAATGTAATAAAAATAAGTTCCAGGGACCTATTGATAACTCGTATCAAAAGTCCAGGGGCTTATATGCAAATAACCCAAAATAATTCGCACATGTGCAAATAAAATGCTCACAGGGGTATATATGCAAATAAACAAAACATTTTATTCAATGAATAACATTCAGAACTACAGGGCATATATTGCAAATAACCCAACAAAAACACGTGCCAAAGCACGTGGGTCTCTACTGGCAGGGGTATAAATGCAAATAAAATTAAGCGCGAGGGTCTCTATGCAAATATCCCAGAAAATAAACAACTGAATTAAAAATTACAGGACTTAAACGAAAACAACAAACTACGAGGGGGGCCTACGATATTTACCCCTTTATTAATAGCGACGGCCCGATTCTGACGCGTGGCAGATCTGACGGTGGAGAACAAACGCGCCTTTACTCCTTCGGCTCTTGGGCTCGATCGACGGCAGAGAGAGATCCACGTGGCTGATCTGACGGTGCTGGGCTCATGCGCCTCTCTCCTCGGTTGCGACGGTCCAGATGAGATCCTCAGATGGATCAACGGCTGCTGCTCCTCTACAGATCGACGGCTAGGATGAGAACTGGAGTGAGATCTTCATCGGACGGCTCTGGAGGGTGGAGGAAGAACTCGACGCCGGCGAACTTCGCCGACGTCCTGCGTGAACTCCGGTCCTCCTCAGCTGCGCCTGAAGGTCGGAGAAGGTCCGGCGTGAAGTTGCGCAGCTGCTGCGGGTGGCCAAGGGCCCAACCGAGCCCTGGAGGGGCTCCGGCGAGGCCTAGTGGCTCGAAGCTCCTGGCTGAACTGTGAAGGAGGCTCAGACACCCCCCTTTGGACCTGCAAAGTGGTCAAGAAGCTTCGCGGGTCGAGGGCAAAGTGCCTCGACCCGGTTAGGTGGCGTGAAGGTGATCGGTGCGGTGGGGCGGGAAGAGCTCCGGCGAGGCGACGGCGGTGGAGCTCGACTCCCAGATCCTGTGCGATCTGGGTTGTGCGAATGGGTGAAGAAGGTGCGCGGGGAGATGGCGAAGGTGATGGTAGGGTCGGATGGTCGAGATGATACGCGGAGTGATCGGAATCGGAGATGTACGTCGGAGCTATGATTTGGGCGTAATCGGGAATTGGGAAGAAATTAGAAGGAATTAAGGCTACCTGATGGATGCTGGAGACTGTGCTGGAGCGTGGATATCTCCGGGTCGTAGCTTCAAAGGGCGTCAAGGCCTGAAGCTCGATGCTCAACGCCGGTGGCGGAGCAAGGCGGCGAGAAACGCCGGATCAATGGTAGGGACACCCTCACCTCACTGCAACAGGGTCTAACTCGAGCTGTCACCTCGGGCTTTGCTCTGGAGGTCACGGGAAGAAGGATGGCTATCCAAAGATGCGGCGCGGAGGCGGCGGAGGTCGGGAATATATAGAGTGACCGGGGCGATTAGGGTTGAGTGGCGACAGCTATAGAAGGCGTGGATTTGATGGCAGAAGATCCGGCGAGGGAGAGGGATGTATGGCGAAGAATCCGGGCTCGAGACATGCGTGGGGGACAGCCTGGAGTCGCGTGGGAAAATCGGCGAAGGAGGCGCGGCACGCGTGGTCCAGAAAAGGAAGGAGGTCGCGGGGGAGTTGACCGGGGTCAACAGTCCCCCGTGGACCAATCAGAGGCGGCCACGTGTGTGTGATTTTTATTTATTTATTTTAGGATAGAAATAGGCCGAATTAAGGAAAACTCAAAACATGAAATATTTTTCTTTTATTTTTTTCTATTTTTTGGTGATTTTTATTTAATTTTTGGAAATAAAAGTAGGGTAGCTATATATATAGGTATATGTACACTATATGGGTTTTTATTTTTGATTTTTATTTGTTATTTTTATGTGTTTTTATGCTCATTTTGTATTTTATTTATTTACAACATGAAATATGGAATAAAAGAATATTTTTATTTTATTTTTATCACTTATATACAAGGGTGAAATAAATGGTTGAATACATTTATATACATGGTATTTATACAATGTATTTTTGTATTTTCAATTTTGTAATTTTTATTTGATTTTTGTTTTGTTTCTTGTTATTTATTTTTTTTACAAAATGTAACATAGAATATTTACAAAAAGTTTTGAAAATAATTTTATTTATTTATAGGGTTAAATAAATACAAGGGTGATGGTCTATGCACATGGTGAAAGAAGGGTATTTTTGAATTTTTGATTTTTATCTTTTTATTTTGTTTTTAATAGTTTCTAAATATACACACAATATAGACAAACATATTTTTGGGTGAGGAAAATATTTTATTTATTTACAGAAGTATACACACATGTGAGCCCCTATCTCCCTCTACTTTGGCTTTTATGCGGTCAGGCCCATGCTGAGCCCTCCCTTGGGTTAGGTTGCTCAATATTTATTCTAAATATTTCCCTCTTTTTCTTTTTGCTCTTTATTCTTTTATTTTGTGCACAAAAACATGCTAATTATAGGTTTTTACACAATGCATGCTTTTGGTAATTATTTGTATTTACACATATCTACATGTATTTGCAAAGGGTTTTTGTAGCTAAAATAGAAGAATAAAGAGTGATGAATGGGTATTCATCAAGTGACAGCAAGTAAAAGCTCGATCGAGCGAAGATTGAGATCCGGTTAAGGCGAGATCCTTGGTTTCAATGCCAAGTTGCAATCATTGTTAGAGATAATCGAGCTCGGATCATGTAGCCTCAGGTTCTGACGCGAATACCTGGAGCCATAAGCTCCACTTTTGACCTGTCGTCTTCAATACTTGTTCATCCTGGTAGATCATCTCCATCTTCCATGTAAGACTTCGATCTTAGTTTCTCTTGTTTCCTCTAATTTATATATTGTATACCCTCACATCTAATATATTATCTAAACATCGGAATATATTTGTCATCCATCACTGATTCATGTTTGTGCTTCCTCGTATTTGATCCGCTTCTCCATAGTGTTTCCATCTCCGATCCATCTTCTTCTTCAAGCATGAAGAAGAAGACCCGATTGGGCTTTACTCCATTATTCAACAGTCTTTCATTCCACCTCTTCTTCTATCTAAAAATATTCGTAAGTGTTTGGGTTTTGCTCTTCTAACATCTGCAGGGCCTTGGTGCATCAATGGTCGGAGCCTCGAGGAAGTTGATTTGCTGACTTTTGCCTTCGACCGACCACAGTTTGCCAGAACATTTTAAGGCTCTCCACAGAAGGATAATGGCTTCACCTTCATCGCATGGACTCCAGCTTCCTTCCCCGACTCTCAAGCATTTAAGATGATAGAGGAAGATGAATAATACGCTCATCGGAGCTCCGCTCGTCCTCCACCACTTGCGGAGAAAGGGAAGAACACAATACTCAGTACTCGTTGGATATGGGGCACTAGATCCAATCCAATGGCTATTATCATCTCGACCCTCACTTCGAGGCATCGCTTCACTCCCAAGGGCAGGAGCAGCTGAGCCAGCAACAAAGCACCAACGGGCGACACCGGCCTTAACCACCACTGCCCGAGCCTAGCAGGTTACGTATCCATTGCACGTGAGGTTGGAGTTTTTGCAGAACAGCCCAAGAACTATTCATAACTGCAGACATGTCCCAGCCAGGAAAATTTGCATTAATAACCAAGCGGTTTTCTGTAATTGCACTTTAGTCCAATTTGGATGTATTTGTAATTAAATATTTCATGTACTACTTGTATGCCCATGCCTTTTTCCTTCAATAACTTGTGAAGCTCGTCTTCAAATTTAATGAAATTGGTGTCATTGGAAAGCAATTTTTGAGCTATGTAATTTATGTTATTTAATTACCGATTTGATTATTAATCCAAGCATTAAATTTCAGTGTGTATTTTGTTTATTCAGCCATTTTATTAATTCAAAATTAAATTGTGTTGATCTAAAACTTTCATGTTCATCATTTTTCTTAATTCATTTTATAATTATTTTATTTGTATTTACCTTTGTTTTTTATATTTCTCTCATTTCTGATTGGGCCACATGGCGCTTTTAGATCACACCATGTGACCCGCTCTTATTCAGCCACCCATCTCATTCCAGGCCGTTAGATCGCATGATACAACGATTGAGGACCGTCTCCTACCTCGCGCCTCTTCTCTCCACACCTCGCCGGCCGTTCGACCACCCTCTATCTCCTAATTCTACTGGCTACCTCATGTGTCTCAACCACCAAGTCACGCTGCCAATCTCTCGCTCATCCAACCTTCTCCTTTGCCCAACATCCACTAGTTGTTGTCTCCCTCACGTGCACCCTTGTGCGGAAGTTGAAACTTCCTCTCCAACCACCTGGAACCACCAAATCCCCTCCATCAAAACTCCTTCTCCAACAACTATTCCAGCGAACCTCCTCTGATCCATCCCTCTCTCAAGAGTGACAGCAAGTAAGAGATCAAACAAATGAGATAGAGATCCGGTTAAGGCGAGATCCTTGGTTTCAATGCCAAGTTGTAGTCATTGCTATAGCTAATTGAGCTCGGATCTTGTAGCCTTGGGTTCTGTCGTGCATACCTGGAGCCATAAGATCCCATTTCGACCGGTCGTCTTCAATACTTGTTCATCCCAGTATATCATATCCATCTTCCAGATAAGACTTCGATCTTAATTTCTCTTGTTTTCTCTAATTTATATATTGTATTCCCTTACATCGAATATATTATCTAAACATCGAAATATATCTGTCATCCATCGCTAATTCATGTTTGTGCTTCCTCATATTTGATCTGCTTCTCCATAGTGTTTTCATCTCCGATCCATCTTCTTCTTCAAGCATGAAGAAGAAGACCCGATAGGGCTTTACTCCATCATTCGGCAACCTTTCATTCCGCCTCTTCTTCTATCTAAAAAGATTTGTAAGTGCTTGAGTTTTGCTCTTCTAACATTTGTAGGGCATTGGTGCATCAATGGTCGAAGCCTCGACGAAGTTGATTTGCAAACTTTCGTCTCCGAACGACCAAAGTTCGCCAGGACATTTTAGGGCTCTCCACATAAGGATAATGGCTTCACCTTCATCGCATGGACTCCAGGTTCCTTCCCCGACTCTCAAGCATTTAAGATGATAGAGGACGAGGAATAATATGTTCACCGGAGCTCCGCTCGTCCTCTAGCGCATGCGGAGAAAGGGGAAGAACACAATACTCTGTTTCCATTGGATATGGGGCTCTGGATCCAATCCAACGGCTATTATCATCCCGACCCTCACTTCAAGGCATCACTTCACTCCTAAGGGCGGGAGCAGCTGAGCTAGCAACGAAGCACCAGCGGGCAACACCGACCTTAACCACCACCACTCAAGCCTAGCAGGTCACGTGTCCATTGCACATGAGGGTGGAGTTTTTGCAGAATAGCCCAAAAATTATTCATAACTGTAAACAAGTCAGCCAGGAAAATTTGCATTAATAACCAAGCGGTTTTTCGTAATTGCACTTTAGTCCAATTTGGACTTATTTGTAATTAAATAATTCATGTTATGCCCATGCCTTATTCCTTTGATAACTTGTGAACCTCGTATCCAAATTAATGAAATTGGTGTTTGTTGCTCTTACTAATTTGATCTTTAATCCACACATTAAATGTCAATGTGTATTTTATCTATTCAGCCATTTTATTAATTCAAAATTAAATTGTGTTGAGGTTAAGTACTTTCTTTGTCACATTGATGATTGATCATTAATTCATTAGTTATTTTCACAAGAAATTAATTCTTTTAATAAGAAACTTATTTGTAAAGTGTGTATCTACTTGTGATTGTAGTGCATCATTGTTTATTATATAAATTACTTGCATTAAAATATTTAAAAAAATGCATGCATTGTGATCCTTTGCATCTTGCTTGACCTATAGAGCCTATAAATCGTATAAGTAAATAATTGACTCCAAAATTTGTTTAGATAATTGTTCGTGTTCCTTTGTTCGACTCTGGACTTGTCCAAGTATAAATTTAAGCTTAGAACTCTTCACGGAGATATTCTCTCTATTCTTAATTATTGTTAATTGGCTCGTGCTACAATGAGTACATGCTATTTTAGCCATTTGATGATTCAAGTAGAACCCTCTACAGCGGAGAATATACTTCCGTGAATTCCTGTCACAAAATATGACACAAAGTAGGGGAGCGGATCTTGTGTTACATGAATATCACAAAATAAAATCATCGTGAAACTCCACCCTTCTGAAAACGGTTGTTACATGAATCATGGTTAGCAATATAACAATAGATACAACGTCTTATTCAAATTTATAATATCAAACAACGGATAATATTCTTTGTTATCCATTTAACTATGGACAACAAACTGTCACAGGCCAATTTGAGTATAGTAGTAGTTTTCAGTGTTGGTTGTAGGGGTGGAAGTCCATAGAGGAACGTTTTCATCATGTAGTTTAAATACCAGTAATTTTCGATTAGCCTATGTACACATGAATTTAATCATGGGCTGTTCTAATTTTCACAATAATATCTCGTTGTAAGTTCGTCATTATCACGGTAAACATATGCCGTATTAACAAAGCAACTACTGTCATAGATGCTTTATTTAACAGTCGGTGCGCATAACACGTATGATGGCATTCATGCAGAGACAAATTATCTTATCGTTGCCAGCAGAAGGCCACTTACTCTTACCACAAGTCGATCATCACTATCCTGGAGCTGCTTGAGTCCTCCGTAGATCGCAAACGTAGAATACTGCCATACGTACTCACCGTGCGCCAATCAGCTCAACCCAAGCTTCTGGAGGATGGTAAACCGCGGACCGTGTCAAAGAAGCAGTATTATCTTCGGTGACCTCAGGGAATCCTCCCGCAAATACCTCCTCCCGATATTGACGCTCCTCATCAGGGATCCTGACCATCAGATCCCGCAGCTTTGAGATCACTACTTTCATGGTGGATCGGTCCTCTCCCTTCATTCTCAGGCACGATTCCGCTATTCGCGCGGCAACTGCGTTATATTGATCGGGTGCAACCTTCTCGAGTCCGGTTTCCTCCAGGAGATCATTCAACCTGTTGTCCCTGACGCACCGGAGGAAATCCGGAACCACAGAAGTAGGAGGCCTTCTGGTCAACAACTCCAACAGCACGACGCCGAAGCTATACACGTCGCTCTTCTCTGTAAGCTGCTGAGTCTGCAGGTATTCCGGATCCATGTAACCCGGTGTCCCCTGCAACATGGTGTCCATCTTCATCTGGCCCGGCCGAGTTAGCCTCGACGTCCCGAAATCGGAAACCTTCGCTGTGAAGTCCTCCGTGACCAAAACATTGAGAGACTTGACATCTCCATGGACGATTCCCCTCGAGTGCAGGTGGTTGAGTCCTATGGCTGTGTCGAGTGCAACCTTGATGCACGTCCTCCACGACATGGCTTTCTCCCTGATATATTTGAAGAGTGTTCCCCCGGCGATGAACTCGTAGACGAGCATAGGATCCTCCATATCCAGGCAGCATCCAATGAGTTTCACCAGATTGGTATCATTTATCTGTGACAGGAGGATGACCTCGTTTATGAATTCCCTGGTATGGGATTTATCTGGACGCAGAAATTTCTTGATGGCAACCGGAACATCATGTATGTTTCCTTTGTATACCTCGCCTTGGCCCCCTTGACCAAGTTTGTGGCTCGAGTCAAACTTATCTGTTGCCATGTCCAGTTCTTCCTTGGTAAAAATCCGAAGGTTATTCTCTATCCCCCGGTCTGCTTCTATCCGGTTCTTCAGTTCCAACCCACCGTTGTTCTCGAAATACTCGGCTTTTATTTTTTTAACTCTGCGCTTATGGATGGCTATACCAGCCGTGATGATGAGAACTATGACGAGTATTGACAGTAGTATCACACCTGCAGCACCGAAGTTTACGATGTTACATTTCAAATAGTACGCGTTAAAATTGGCAGAGCAACTGAATAATCTATGTTTTTTTTTTATTTTTTAAAATTTTAATTAATCATCGCTAAATTTTGAACTAAAAAAATAAGGACGATTAGTTGATATTTTGAAAAATAGCAACGGGTAAGTGTCTCTATGTGGACCGTTGCTAATGATATAACGACAGATATGATATTCGTTGTTAATTTTGAGTACGAAAATTCATTTCGCAATGAATAATATCGTCATTTTATATTTAACAACGGCTAATTTAGTGACGGATTTTTTCAAAACCGTCATTATAGGTCAATTTTGTTGTAGTGTAATACAAGAACCAAGTTCTCATACTGGCTAGAGAAGCGGACACTCAGGTTTCATGAAACCTTCAATGATTTTATCCCAACCTCGAGCATCATTAAAATGAGTCCAGACTTAAATCCCTCATTCCAGTCCCTCAAATGAAATCTCAACTCCTCTCATCATAACTGTGGTTGCGTAATGTGAAGTGTTGATCATATTCTTAAGGGTAGAGACTACGCATGCAATATAGCACGCAAATCTGGCAAACTAGGGAGATGTGGATAATTAAGTCGAAGACCCCAATAACTAAGGCTGGTTAACCTAAAATCTCAGACCTCTTAAACCAAGTGTTCATGAACATCACTGATCTTGTGTGAAAGTGAAAGTGAAAGTGTCAAGGATTAAAGCCTACTCCTTTATCCACTTTTTTCCTTTTTCTTTTTTTTTTCATTTTTATGGATTTTTTAGTAAGGTTAGAACACAAGTCGGACTCATTTTTCCTTATCGAAATCAAGTTTTGAAAACATTTTCCAAACCATGTCATATATATTTATATTTACAACCATTTTTTAAACGATTTTCAAAACAAGTAAAAACCCAGTTTTCAAAATATTTTCCTCAAAAATAATGTAACATAGTATAGATGATTTTCAAAACTTTTGAAAACATTCTGTCCAACTTAGTTCATAAGAATATACTCTAGCATTAAAAAATTTTAATTTTTTCAAAAATTCTCAAAAATTGAGCAATGGCTAAAGTACCTATATACTGTATATACGGTACCCCTCTATACTTAAATTTTGTTATGTCCTCATAACACAAAGTGATACAAAACCATAGCTAAATTTAAAATATAGGAAAGATATACAGGAAGTGAGGAGGATGCCCGCCATACTTAGGTTAGGAATAACCTAAGTATCAAGAAGAAGGATAAATGAGTAGGAGATTTACGGGGGACTCAGTCCCCCCTATACTAAGGCTGAGGATAGTATAAAATACCAAAAAATATAAAAAAGTTTGAAAATGTCCAAATATATATATAGTATATTTTAGTATTTATTGAGCCTAGAAAATAAAAACCTCTAAAAATAGAAAAAGAAAATGATAAAAATCAGAAAGGTCCAAAATCCAATAAAATATAAAAATTCTACAAAAATACCAAAATATGTTTTTCTATTTTATAATTATCTATATATTATTATTTATCTATCAAAATTAATTTGGATAATTTTGGGAACTATTTATTATTTTTAAAATCCAAACTAATTTTAGATTATTTATTAATATGTTATTTGGGATATTTTTGAATTTAAAAATACATAAAATTTTGCAAAAAAAATCCAGAAAAAAAAACAAAAAATTAAAAAAATATGAAAAATCACAAGAACATTATATTTACTTTATTTTATCTATTTTTACATGTTTTTATCTATATAGTATCTATATATAGCTTATATTGTATTTATACATAGACAAACACACATATATATTATATTTAAATAAAAAAGAAATATAAAAATTGAAAAATATAAAAAGAAAAAGCAAAATTATAAAGCCCAAAATAAAATGAAAAATATAAAATTAAAAATCCACAAAAACAATAAAATGGACAAGAAATACATGACATATTTTTCATGCATTTATCATGCCTCCTCCCCATGTTTGCTCCTATTGTTCGACCTCTACACATGCTTGCACCAATACACATTTGCATGTAGAGTTATAATAAATTTTAACTCCACATTTTTGGTACTTCATTGCTTGATTAATTATTGTGGGTTATCTGTTGATTTGTCGAGAGATTTTGTCTGAGGTCACATCAACAACTGTATGTCCGCCTTGTGGATTGACATGACTTCGGCCAATTTTCCTCATTTATCAGGAAGCCAAGATGAGATCAGGCTCCTCCCCATTATAGAGAAATCCTTAATGTAGTAAGGCCTTTGCTCTTTGCTAACACCCTCAACCACATAGGAAATGGGTTCTCTAATCTAATTGGAGAGATAAGTGGGTTCTTATCATGATGACCATCATATACCTACACAAATAAAATGCATGTGTGGGATCACACAACTCATAGATGTCAATGGCAATTGGGATATGCCAACATTGACAATAATTTTTAGCCCACCAATTACACAACAAATTTTAAACATGATTATAAGATTATTTGCGACATAAACTCATATATGAAAACCCTAGTCGAGAGGCATGTTGACAACCAAATTGGCCTACCAACAGCTTTTTGCAATATAGACAAGATCAGAACAACCAAAAGTTGGAGAGGATTAAAAGATTTGGTCATGTTATCAATTAGACCCTCGTGTGAAGCTATTGATGTGGAAAGTACTCCTAAACTATCTTTCTATTGGCAAAAACTTACCGTCCAAGGTACAAGATTATGAGAGCATGTGCATCATGTGTCATAACTATGTCAAAAATTAACATCATCCATTTGGAACCAGCCCATATGCACCCACTCTATGGTTTGGCTTTGTATACAAGATAGCACAAAACTTTAATTGCTTTGAACTATTTGATGATCCGGCCATGACACTAACTTTTGTACATGTGCAAGTTGCTACACCTCATATGGCTTGATAGATGTGTTAGCAAACATATGGGTCGTAGTCCAAATCCGATGCCCATATTCAATAAGCTGAGAAGTTGGCAACACATCACTCATTGACAAAGGCCTTCTAATGACCTCCAGATTGTAGGAGCATATTCTATACCCGGGCAAGCCATAACCCTACTCCCAACCCAAGACCAGATAATGCATGTGATCGGTATAGTAGTTGATGTGTCTTATAATATCAATGGATAAGTCATAGCCATGATCTCCTTTAATGATTAGGAATTCCTTATAACAAAATTGAGCCGATCACTGCTCACAGCCCTGAGAAGGCAGAAGCCATGTACATCAAATTAGCAATTAATGCCACGGCTCGCTTTCAAGACAAGACCATTACAATTCACTATGATTGCAAGATTATTGTAATACCCCAATCCCCAAACATAGTCTCACATTGGATTCTCCCGAAGTTCCAGAGCGGGTTATAAGAGTGGGAGATAACTACTTGACAACTTGAGCTTAGCCATTTTCATTGGTTGTCAACAGGTTCAATTGAGCCCAAACACAATTAGTTGTCAAGGCCAGCTTTCATTGATAACGGTCTGAGAATCTAAGCTCCATACAGTATAAATGTTATCAGAGCGGGTTTCCTCTAATAGTGAAAAGGGCTACTTAAGAGCTGGAGCCACCCTACAAAGAGACATGAGGAAAAGGCCACCCAAAGCGTACAACCACCAATGTCGGGAAATAAGTGATGAGGCATGTCACAATGAGGACATTGTGAATATAAGTAAGGGGGTTATAACACCCCATTCTTCAAATATGGCCCCAGATTAGAAACTAATGAAGTTTCAAAGTGGGTTATAAGAGTGGGAGATAACTACTTATGCTCATAATCATTTTGGATGATTGTTAATGGGTTCAATTGGTAGTGAACCCAACAAGTTGTCAGGGTTAGTTTTCCTTGATAATGGTCCAGGACTTAAACCCAAGATGTTACAACTATAGTAAACATGATCAATCATGCTCGTCCTCCATCTCGGTCGATCGAAAGACTATTGAAAAATTCCATTAATGATCTTTGCAAGTCCAATGCAATCAAGGTGGTTTCTGCCATACTAAATACGATTTCAGGCACTTATATGGTTGCTACATATTATGTATGTAATGATATAAATGGTGAATGGTCCAACCACACAATTCATCGCTTATTGTATTCCACGATCATGAACTAATAGGAAGAGTTTTCGAGTTAAAAAACTAAATCAAGATATTTTATATTTTTCATTTATGATCATGTATAAGGGGATTTTTACACATGCCCTTGAGAAGTTCTCCAAAAACACTTACATACCTAACTTTTTTGCAATTACATGTTTGCCCCTATTGACCTATGAAATTCACAGTATTGCCCTTTTATTAATATAATATAGGGAAATAAGTGTAATAATTGAAGGATATTAATATGAATTTTGTGTGAATATAAAAACACAAGTGAAACTGCAAAAAAAGATAGAAGCATAATTGTTATCAGGAAAATTCAAGAAAGCGAGTGTAGAAACCCCAAATATAAAACGTATTGGGCTCTATTTTTAACAGAAATAACAGCTGTAAATTCTATTGCATCTTTTGATCATTGGCCCAATAGGGTTGTCTTGTAGTAATCGTGATGAACATGTTTGATTTGGAAGTCGGAATTACCTAACAGGACCTTCAAACCAGGAAATTTCTCTGAGCAACCGCCTTCTCGTGTAGGATCGCCTCGCTTTCCTTTGGGACACGAGCAGTTGTAGCTCCCTATATGGTTTATGCAGTCCCCATAACAAGGATATTTTTTTGTATTCGCGCACTCGTTGACATCTACAACGACGACGACAGTGAAGGAATTGATCATTGTAAGAAAAAAGCACAGCATGGAGCACAAATGGTCTCGTATGTAGTACGTACCTCTGCATCCGTCCGGTACGTAAGGGTTGCCATCGTAACCTGAAGAGCAGTTACAAAGGTATCCAGGGGCCGAGCTGTTGGAGATGTAGCAGTAGCTGTTATCGCTCTTGCACGCATAGTCCGTTGCTTTGCTCCTGGCTTCCTCGCAGGTCTGATTCGCCACGGACCAGTCCACCACAACGGGAACCGTGGTGTAGTTGTCCCGGTAGATGGAATCCTCGAAGATATTTGAAGCGCGGAAGTTGAACCACCGACGCTCGACCAGAAAGGCATAGCTGCAGGGATTGAAATCCACGACATTTCTGTGGTTGGCGAAGCTTGTGAGGGTCAGCTTGAAATACCTGAGGCCCTTGGGAGTAGGGATCTCACAGCAGCCAACGCTGGAGCACGGCCCATCCTTAACCATGCTCTTCTTCCTGCAAGTGGTGAGGCACCCGTTTGTGAAGTCGCTGTCAGAGGTGCTGCTGATGTACGCGTACGTGTCGCACCCGATGGCGGCGAACATATTCGTGTCGGAGAAGACATAGGGGTACGGGTAAGTACCGAGGTTCATTGAAGGGCTAGTTCTTTTTGTGTTTTGACCCGATATATCGTAACAGTCGATGGCCCGGTACATGTTGAGGATTACCTGCCCTTGCTGCAACCTTATTTCCGTGATTTCTACGTTGCTGGCTCCCAGGAAGGTCTTGGGAGGGTCTGTGGTGTAGTTGCAGGTGAGGTGGAAGCCCTCTCTAGCGCACTCTTCTCCGATGCCGAAGGGGTAAGGGATATCGGAGATGTTCCCACAACTCCTGTTGCAGTTTTCTTTCGTCTGAGCTGCTGCTGCTGCTGCTGACCACAATATGATCAGCAAGAGGAAGATGCCGGAACACATCTCTCCCCAAAAACAGTTGCCGGAGTTGATTTCGGTGTGATCTGTTACACGAGGATCCACTGGCCTATATGAGGAAAACCCAAAAACGACATCCATTGACCCCAGGTATATTGTAATACTGAGTAAACTCTACCAGGAACTTTCCTGGGAAGTTCATGTTATTATTATGGGATATTTACACATATAATCCTGAGTAATTCTATAATTACCCCAGTAACTCAAGATAGTAACGAATTACGCTCATGACCTTGAATAGTCCTTAACTCTTACATTCATAACCCCGGGTTAATTGCCACCGAATTTTCCGTCAACTATAACAGTATCCGTTAAGAATTTTACATTTTTACACATAAATTTCTCTTTATTTATAAATGACCCCTCCCCTTCTTCCCCAACCTCTAACTCTGACCATATAACCTCATCCCCCGTCGTCGTCCTCCTCTCACCAAAAGCCCGACCCCACTTCCCCGACCTCCTTCCCCAAGGGAACCTCCACCAGGCCCTCGGATCACCCCACCGACCCACCTGTGCTTCTTCTCCATCTCCTGCTGCTTCCGCTCGTCGAAGAACACCCCCCCCCCCTCCCCCGGAAGGCTTCTTCTCCGTCAACCCCCCTCCCCCCCCCCCCCCCGCCCCTCGTCTGGAAGGCCGCCCGCAACCCCGCTTCTTCTTTCTTCTCCATCATCTGCTCCCCCCCTCCCCGCCGTCTCGAAGGTCTGCACCCTCGTTTCTTCTCCATCACCTGCCTACCCATCACCCCCCCCCCCCCCCCGCGCCACGCCGCCTCCTACACCATCCCTGTGCGCCACCTCCTGTGCCCGCTCGCGTGCCGCCAACGTTCGCGCATGGCCAGCCGCACCCAGCCCCTCTGCGTCGTGTCGTGCAGCGCCGCGCCTCCCGCGCCGCCCAGGCAGCATGCTTGTGCGCCACCTCCTCCTACGTCGTCCCTGCGCGCCACCTCTTGTGCCTGCTCGCGTGCCGCCAACGCTCGCGCACGGCCAGCTGCAACCCAGCCTCTCTGCATCGTGCCATGTAGCGCCGCGCCTCCCGCGCCGCCCAGGCAGCATGCTTGTGCGCCGCTTGCTTGTGATGCACGAGGCACCATCACCCTCTTCCCCACTTCTTCTCCATCGCATGCTCCCCCAGCTTCTTCTCCATCACCCGCTCTTCCACCCCCCCCCCCCCCGGCCTGGAAGGTCCCCCACACCTGCGACACCATCGCCTGGAAGGCCGCCCGCAACACCCCCCCTCTGGAAGGCTTCTTCTCCATTACCCGCTCCCCCAAGCCCCCCGTACCACTGCCTGGGAAGACGTTGCACCACCGTCTGGAAGGCGAAAGCCCCCCCCGCACCACCGCCTGGAAAGCCGCCGCACCACCTCCTGGAAGGGCGCTAGGGGGAGGAGGAACGGGAAGCTGGGGGAGGAGGAACGGGGGGCTATTGGAGGAGGGGGTTCTTTTTAGTTTTGATTTAATTTTAACCGTTGGATTGATGCTATGTTAGATTAACTCGATAGTTTGGTTAGGATTGATGGTTAAAACTCACAGAAGGTCATAGATGTGAGGCAGAGTAATTACTCGGGGTTTCTCATGTAATTCGTGGTTATCTTAGATACCTGGGGTAATTATGGAATTACTCAGGGTTATAGATGTAAATATCCCTATTATTATATATCTTACATGGAGATTGTACCCTCCCCAACTTGAACAGGTATAGAAGTTGCCAGAGTTGATTTCGGTCTGAATTGTTACACGGGGGTCCACTTGTCTATGGGGACAACCCTAAAACGACATCCATTGACCCAGACATATTATAATAAATACTGAGTAAACTCTGCGAGGGCCTTTCCTGAGGAGTTTCAATCTTCTATTATTATTATTATTTTATTATTATTATTGTTGTTATTATTGTTATTGTTATTATTATAATTATATGGAGCAATATGGTACACGGAGATTGAAGCCTCCCCAACTTTTGGACAGGTACGCAGCACCCATCCCGACGTGGACAGTATATTGGACTGGTGCTATGTATGGTTTCTATTTAATGACAATATAATATATGTTAATTAACTTTTTTCCCTTTTTTTAATAAACATTTCGAGTTGAATAGAACTAGGGTTGCCGATTGAATGGGATCATTGATTGTGATTTGTTTGATAAAAATTTCAAAAAAAAATCGAATCTAGTATACGTTTGAATGGTGGATTTGATTCCCAAATAAATTGAATTTTAATTAACATGAATTCGTTCGATAATGATTCAATTCGATTCGATACTCTTATACATACATACACACATATGTACATGCATACGTGTGTATTTACATATTACATACTTACATAAAAAGTTATTAGTTGGAAAGAGGACGGAGCGAGAGGGAGAGGATATGTACATACTTACACATATTACATACTCTTATACATACATACACACATATGTACATACTTACATACATGCATAGGTTGAAACTTCAAAGTTGTGCGAGAGGATGGATATATTAGTTGGAAAGAGGATGGAGCAAGAGGGAGAGGGAGCGAGAGAGTGAGAGGGAGCGCGGCGGAGTTGGGGCACAGGCAGGCAAGATCTGCGTGAAGGAGTTTTTCGAGATGTGCTTCAGCAAGATCGGGGTCGGCATGGGTCCAATCATGATGAGGATTGGGTGGAGATCCGTCGTCGGCAGCGTGGCAAGGCATCGGCTACATGGCAAAGGAACAAAACCCCGCCGTCGAAGCGTCCTTTCGGGAGGGGTTGTTTTCGTTGTGGTGCGCTTGACCATTGGGCAAGCTAGTGCCGGGAGCCAATACGTTGTTTCAGATGTCGTGGCTTCGCGCACCGTAGCAGTGCTTGCAGGACTTGGAAACAGAAAGCAACTGCAGTTAAAAGATCGACAACTCTCTTGGTAGGAGAAGGTGGTGGCAGAGAGGTCCTGTCCAAGGGCTCTTCGGATGTGGGGGTGGCGACGAAGGCAAGGTTCCGGGGAGATGTGGTTCTGGTGTCTCCATGGCGGGTGCTGGCCCGCGGTCTCAGTGGGGAAGAAGCGGCTGCCCTGTTGGAGATGTCCCGCTTGAGGAAGACACTGATTCGATGGAGGGAAGTTTGCGATTCGGACGGGATTTTATCGCCAAGCTTGTTGACTGTGGTCCGGGTGCGGGGAATACCCTTTCTTTGGCGTTCTTTAGATCGAGTACAGAAAATCCTAAGGGGAATTGCTATAGTCGAAGGGATCGTGAGTAATGGTGTCTCTCACGGGGTATTCCCGGAGCTTGTGATCAAATTTCGTGACCTTGATCCTCGACACCTAGGATGGTGGTCCGTGCGGTGGGAGGGACGTGTCCTTCGGCTGGAGTTGGCAACGGTGGGGGAAGCGCCAGCCGGCTTGGAGATGCTGCAGATTCAAGGACAGGGAGCCGGTCTACAAGGCGAGCTAAGGAGACCGGGACCGGAGGTGGCGATGGCGAAGACACCAACGATCGAGGCTGTCAACGGTGGGGTGAACGTTTCGGTAAACATATGCCGTATTAACAAAGCAACTACTGTCATAGGATGCTTTATTTAACAGTCGGTGCGCATAACACGTATGATGGCATTCATGCAGAGACAAATTATCTTATCGTTGCCAGCAGAAGGCCACTTACTCTTACCACAAGTCGATCATCACTATCCTGGAGCTGCTTGAGTCCTCCGTAGATCGCAAACGTAGAATACTGCCATACGTACTCACCGTGCGCCAATCAGCTCAACCCAAGCTTCTGGAGGATGGTAAACCGCGGACCGTGTCAAAGAAGCAGTATTATCTTCGGTGACCTCAGGGAATCCTCCCGCAAATACCTCCTCCCGATATTGACGCTCCTCATCAGGGATCCTGACCATCAGATCCCGCAGCTTTGAGATCACTACTTTCATGGTGGATCGGTCCTCTCCCTTCATTCTCAGGCACGATTCCGCTATTCGCGCAACTGCGTTATATTGATCGGGTGCAACCTTCTCGAGTCCGGTTTCCTCCAGGAGATCATTCAACCTGTTGTCCCTGACGCACCGGAGGAAATCCGGAACCACAGAAGTAGGAGGCCTTCTGGTCAACAACTCCAACAGCACGACGCCGAAGCTATACACGTCGCTCTTCTCTGTAAGCTGCTGAGTCTGCAGGTATTCCGGATCCATGTAACCCGGTGTCCCCTGCAACATGGTGTCCATCTTCATCTGGCCCGGCCGAGTTAGCCTCGACGTCCCGAAATCGGAAACCTTCGCTGTGAAGTCCTCCGTGACCAAAACATTGAGAGATTTGACATCTCCGTGGACGATTCCCCTCGAGTGCAGGTGGTTGAGTCCTATGGCTGTGTCGAGTGCAACCTTGATGCACGTCCTCCACGACATGGCGTTCTCCCTGATATATTTGAAGAGTGTTCCCCCGGCGATGAACTCGTAGACGAGCATAGGATCCTCCATATCCAGGCAGCATCCAATGAGTTTCACCAGATTGGTATCATTTATCTGTGACAGGAGGATGACCTCGTTTATGAATTCCCTGGCATGGGATTTATCTGGACGCAGAAATTTCTTGATGGCAACCGGAACATCATGTATGTTTCCTTTGTATACCTCGCCTTGGCCCCCTTGACCAAGTTTGTGGCTCGAGTCAAACTTATCTGTTGCCATGTCCAGTTCTTCCTTGGTAAAAATCCGAAGGTTATTCTCTATTCCCCGGTCTGCTTCTATCCGGTTCTTCAGTTCCAACCCACCATTGTTTTTGAAATACTCGGCTTTTATTTTTTTAACTCTGTGTTTATGGATGGCTATACCAGCCGCGATGATGAGAACTATGACGAGTATTGACAGTAGTATCACACCTGCAGCACCGAAGTTTACGATGTTACATTTCTTTTTTTTGAAAGAAAAAAGGGCATCCTCCGTGTAGGTGTATGCCCAAAAACTTCGCCTTTTATTCACCAAAATATAGTACAAAATTAGTGTCAGAATCCACATAGATATGTTACAGGGACCAGTACTCAACTAGCGCCTTTGCGTGCGCCACAATGCTCTCACTATAACACCGTTCCTGCCTAAAAATCACCCCATTTCTAGCCACTCATATGGCCCAGATCATTGCAATTCGGCTGACCCGCTCCTTCTCAGTTCCATTCCAATTCTCGCCAATGGATTCCCAGAAACCAGTAACCCCATCAACCATCACCGTTGGGTTTCCGAATAGATGCCAAGCATCCATCGAACTTCTGCATTTGAAAAACAGGTGATCTGCATCTTCGCTATCCATCTGGCATCTGCGACAAGTAGGATCCACCGTCTGCATGAAGCGTGCTAATCTAACCCCTGTTAATAGTCTCCCCCTTCTAAACAACCACAAGAATATCTTCACGCGAACGGGGATTTTCCATTTCCATAGCCTTCTACAGTCCGCCACACAACCTCCCGGGTCAAAAGTCGTGGGCCCCTTTAGATATCTATACGCCTTCCCCACCGAGAAAGTTCCATCACACCAACACCAACAATCCCGCCCCATCGTGGGACCTTCAACACTATCCAACTCCTCAAGCATTATTAGCAGCTCATCCAAGCGTTGATCAGAAAGCTCGCATCTGAACTGCGGTAGAAAGGATTGACCGTCCCAAACACTCGCCACGGAACAGTTCTGGTCGGCAGCCAAAGCCCATAGATGTGGGAACCTCACGCCCAGAGCACCGTTTTCACTCCAGTCATCGATCCAAAATTTGAATCCAGCACCGTTTCCAATCACCGGTCTCAGAAAAGGCCGAATATCCTGCACCACCGAGCAGATTCCTCTCCAAAATGAGTCAAAAAAAAAAGATTCCTCTCCAAAAGTATGACGGAGCATTTCCTACCGCTCCAGGTCCTGGTAAGGAGGCGCTTGTTCCATAGATTTCCCGAATTAGGCTGCAAACCAAACTGTCACAGTCTCCCCAGATTCGTGCAATCCATTTACTTAGTAGTGCCTTATTCATCTCTTCTAAACTTCGGACTCCAAGGCCACCATCTTCCTTGGCTTGAGAGATCATATTCCACTCAACCAGAGGCCACCCATTAGAGCTACCAGAAGATGACCAGAAGAACAGTCTCATAATGCTCTCCATTCTCTTTCTCACCCCCACTGGTAATATCCTAGCTGAAAAGAAAAAGATAGGGATCGCAGACAAGACCGATCGTACCAGTACCAGTCTACCTCCTCTAGACAAGCATGCAGATTTCCAACATGCCAGCTTCTGCTCCATCTTCTCCACCACAGGTAGCCAATCACTCTTATGCATTCTTCCTACCAATAAAGGCACACCAAGATAGCGCAAAGGCAGTTCCCTCCGCTGCGACCTCAGCCATCCTGCACACAGATGAATCTCTTCCTCCGTCAAACCAAATGGCACAAAGTCAGATTTTCCTCTGTTGAGCTGTAACCCAGACACTGATGCAAAAATATCAAGCACAACAGACAGTCCTTTACAGCTATTCGGACCACCCTCTGCCAATAAAATGGTGTCATCTGCGTACTGTAGAATGGGCACTGATATCTCACCTCTAGAATATCCCTTGCAAAATCCTCCAGTAGTTGCCCGATCAACCATTATCGTCAGTGCATCTGCCACAAGCACAAAGAGTAAAGGTGCAAGTGGGCACCCTTGGCGAACCCCACGTTGCGGTTGGAAGTAGCCTCCTCTAGAATGCCCATTCACTAGAACAGCACATGAAGCTGTCGTAACACATCTTTTCATCCACGAGATCCATTTGTCTGGGAAACCCCTCCGATGTAGAGATGCCCAAAGGAATCTCCAATCGACACCGTCATAAGCTTTGGAGAAATCTACCTTCCGCAGTACCCCCTTCGTTTTGTTCCTCCTCCAGTCCGTCACAATCTCTGTGGCCATCACCACACTATCTAGTAACTGTCTGCCTGGAAGAAAAGCGCTCTGGACCGGGGAGATGATCTTATTCAAAACTTCCCTCAATCTATTTGCCAACACCTTTGCCACAATTAGGTAGATCCCGTTAGACAACGCAATAGGATGATAGTCTTCCACCCTTGTTACAAACTCCTTCTTAGCCAGTAGAAAAATGAATGACTTATTGAGCCGTTCAAAACCATAGTTCCCTTCTGCAAATTCCAACACAACATCCATAACCTCTGAAGCTACCAAATCCCAGAATTCTCTGTAAAAGAACACAGGGAAACCATCCGGTCCAGGGCAACCGTCCGGATTCAGATCAAAGACTGCCTTCCTCACCTCCTCCCTCCCAAAGGGTCTCGTCAGCAGCTCCATGTCAAGGTTAGAGATGTGCTTCACGCCTAAGCCCAGCCATCGAGAACCACAACTAGGTGCACGTCTGCTCATGCTCTTGAAGTATCCTGTTACATCCCTACTAACCTCCTCCTCGCCAGCAAACTCCTCATCCCCAATCTTCACCGAGTGGATCATGTTTCTCCTTCTTCTACCATTTGCCACCGTGTGAAAGAATCTAGTGTTTGCATCTCCCTCCTTTAACCACTTCTGGCGAGACCTTTGTCTCCATTCCATCTCCCTCTTTCTATCCTCCTCTTCTAGAATCTTCTGTACCAACCCTCGGCTAATGAGTTCCTCCTCATCCAGTTCCATGTCGTCTTCTGATAACAGGTCTGGACACTAGGGAATGAGGTACAAAAATCAGGTCGTTGTGACCCAAGCAATCAGACCACGTATATCAAGAAAAATAACCACTCAGAAAATATCAAATCAATCAAAACAAAGAAGAGCGGTATAGCTAGAGGATTTAACCTGGTATAGCTCCCAGGGTCGAACACAAGGAGCACAGATTGGCCTTGCGGCCTACGATGTAGTCAGAAATCCAAGAGAGTCCTTTTTTGGTTTTTATTTGTTTTTATATTTTTTTAGATTTTTTTAAAAGATGAGAAAATGAGAGAAAGTAAATACAGGGCAACTTCAACAATTTATACAACACACAAAAATGAAGCAAAAATTCCAGAAAAGTGGTTTTTATGTTTTAAATGTTTTTTACTGTTTTTGGTGAATTTTTGGGATTTTTCTAATAGGTAAATTATTTATTAAAAATCAAACAATGTGACAAGAATAGGGTACTGTCCAGCAAGGCTTAAGACCCAAAAATAAAATACTCTTGGATCTCAAAAAGCCCTAAAGGTAATTTTCCTATAATCTACAAAGAATAAGGAAAATTTAGGCACCCTAATTATTGTTTTTGGATTTTTAATTTATTTACTACAATTTTTATGAGTTTTTAGGGGTTTTTCAATTTTTAGGGTTTTTAAGTGATGAAAAATAGCCAAAATTGGCTAGAAAATCAAACAACCAGTAAACAACAATATCTAATTTTTTTTAGAATTTTTAATGGAGTTTTTATATTTTTTTGGTAATTTTAAAGTCAAACAGTGGCGAAAATATGGGTTTTTGAATTTTTAAAAATAATAAATGAAATCCAAAATGTCCCCAAAAATCATAGAAATTCCTACACCATGGCAGGAGCCATGTGTCAAAATTTCATAGGATTTGGAGGTCGTTTGATATTTTATTCAAAAAGAAAGGTGGGGCACTGTGCACAGGGACCTATGTGCAAATACCCAAAAGTTCTGGGGTCCTGGTGCAAAATACCCAAGAAGTCACGTGCCAAGCACGTGCCTGGGGCACTCAAGGACCTAAATGTAATAAAAATAAGTTCCAAGGACCTATTGATAACTCGTATCAAGAGTCCAGGGGCTTATATGCAATTTACCCAAAATAAAAACGCACATGCGCATATAAAGTGCTCACAGGGGTATATATGCAAATAAACAAAACTTTTCATTCGATAAATAACATCCAGAACTACAAGGCATATATTGCAAATAACCCAAAGTAACACGTGACGAAGCACGTGGTTCACTACTGGCAGAGGTATAAATGCAAATAAAATAAATAGCAGGGTCCTTGATGCAAATATCCCAAAACTAAATAACTTGAATTAAAAGTTACAGGACTAAAAAGAAAATACAAACTACGAGGGGGCCCTACGATATTTACCCCTTTATTAATAGCGACGGCCCGATGGTGACGCGTGGACGATCGGACGGCGGAGAACAAATGCGCCTTTGACCATGGAAGCGCTGGCCTGATCCTACGGCGGAGGTGCAGCCACGTGGATGATCGGATGGCTGCAAGACGTTGTGGCTTAACCTCGCTGCTCAACGGCTCAGATGAGATCCTCAGATGAATCGACGGTCGCTGCTCCTCGACGAATGGACGGACACGATCAGAACTGGAGCGAGGTCTTCATCGGACGGCTCTGGAGGGTGGAGGAAGAACTCGACGCCGGCGAACTTCGCCGACGTCCTGCGTGAACTCCGGTCCTCCTCAGCTGCGCCTGAAGGTCGGAGGAGGTCCGGCGTGAAGTTGCGCGGCTGCTGCGGGTAGCCAAGGGCCCAACTGAGCCCTGGAGGGGCTCCGGCGAGGCCTAGTGGCTCGAAGCTCCTGGCTGAACTGTGAAGGAGGCTCAGACACCCCCTTTGGACCTGCAAAATGGTCAAGAAGCTTCGCGGGTCGAGGGCAAAGTGCCTCGACCCGGTTAGGTGGCGTGAAGATGATCGGTGCGGTGGGGCGGAAGAGCTCCGGCGAAGCGACGGCGGTGGAGCTCGACTCCCAGATCCTGTGCGATCTGGGTTGTGCGAATGGGTGAAGAAGGTGCGCGGGGAGATGGCGAAGGTGAAGGTAGGGTCGGATGGTCGAGATGATACGCGAAGTGGTCGGAATCGGAGAGATGCGTCGGAGATGTGAATTGGGCGAAATCCTAAATTAGAAGAAATTAGAAAGAGCTAAGGTTACCTGATGGATGCTGGAGACTGTGGTGGAGCTGGTCTTGCTCCGGGTCGTAGCTTCGAAGGGCGTCAAGGCCTGAAGCTCGGTGCTCAACGCCGGCGGCGGAGCAAGGACGGCGAAGTACGCCGGATCAAAGGATACGCCTCCTCACCTCACTGCAACAAGGGCTGACGCTCGCTGTCACTCTTGCGGAGCCGATGGAGGTCACGGGGAAAAAGGAGAGGGTCCAAAGATGCGGCGCGGAGGCGGCGGAGGGGAAGAATATATAGAGTGACCGGGCGATTAGGGTTGAGGGTGGACAGCGATGGAAAGCTTCGATTTCGTGGCGAAGGATCCGGCGAGGGAGAGGGATGAATGGCGAAGAATCCGGGCGCGGGGGTTGAGTGGGTGACAGCCTGGAGCGCGTGGGAAAAATCGGGGAAGAAGGCGCGGCACGCGACTTCCAGAAAAGGAAGGAGGTCGCGGGGGAGTTGACCGGGGTCAACATTCCCCCGTGGACCAGTCAGACACTGCCACGTGTACCTGATTTTGTTTATTTATTTTAGGGCAGAAATAGGCCGAATTAAATAAAACTCAAAACATGAAATATTTTTCTTTTATTTTTTTCTATTTTTTGGTGATTTTTATTTAATTTTTGGAAATAAAAATAGGTTAGCTCTATATATAGGTATATGTACACTATATGGATTTTTATTTTTGATTTTTTTTTATTTGTTATTTTTATGTATTTTATGCTCATTTTGTATTTTATTTATTTACAAGATAAAATGAGGAATTAAAGAATATTTTTATTTTATTTTTATCACTTATATACAAGGGTGAAATAAATGGTTGAATACATTTATATACATGGTATTTATACAATGTATTTTTGTATTTTCAATTTTGTAATTTTTATTTGATTTTTATTTTGTTTCTTGTTATTTATTTTATTTACAAAATATGCCATAGAATATTCACAAAAAGTTTAGAAAATAATTGAATTTATTTATAGGGTTAAATAAATACAAAGGTGTGGTTCATGTACATGGTGAAGGAAGGGTATTTTTGAATTTTTGATTTTTATCTTTTTGTTTTGTTTTTAATAGCCTCTAAATATACACAAAATATATACAAATATATTTACAACATATTTTTGGGTGAGGAAAATATTTTATTTATTTACAGAAGTATACACACATGTGAGCCCCTATCTCCCTCTACTTTGGCTTTTATGCGGTCAGGCCCATGCTGAGCCCTCCCTTGGGTTAGGTTGCTCAATATTTATTCTAAATATTTCCCTCTTTTTCTTTTTGCTCTTTATTCTTTTATTTTGTGCACAAAAACATGCTAATTATAGGTTTTTACACAATGCATGCTTTTGGTAATTATTTGTATTTACACATATCTACATGTATTTGCAAAAGGTTTTTGTAGCTAAAATAATAGAATAAAGAGTGATGAATGGGTATTCATCACCCCCTATGCTTTAACTTTGCTAGTCCCTTAGCAAACACTTATTTGAAAAAGAAGTGAAAAAGAAAGAAAAAGAAAAAGAAAAAGAGGATGTACATGGATCAAGGTTGACTTATTAAATTTTCCTTCATTAAATTGAAATATGGAGCTCGATCAGATCTTTGGATTATTAATGTGTCGGAACCTTATTTGGACTTAAGCCTAAAACTCAACAGCCTCCAAGTTCCACCAATCTATGGGCAAGACTCCTCAATAAACCAGATCAGAACAAGTCTACATACACAAACTCTAATGACCATGAATCTTTTCCTTGCGGTGTAAGTGATATGTGGCTCCCCACCTCAGAAGTAACAAAGAAACAACCTCCCTCAACCTGGTAACTCTAATGCCTCAGTCTAGCAACTCTTTCCTCGAGAAGCGGGGTATTCCCTTCTAAGTTCAAGTGCAACCGGCTCAAGAAGAGGGGGTAGAAGTATAGAGTTTTGGAAGCTTAGCCAGTGTAGCTAAGTCTCCCGCTGCAAGCTTCATGAGATGTAACATGATACCATAAGCTTTTGCTTCATACTCCGGTGGGGTTATTAAATTTTCAATCCGACCCACCACTTTTTTGGAGTTCTTTTTGCATTTTTTTTTTTTCAAAGACTTCTGTACAACATATCTACATGGTGCAGCATATATAAGAAATTTCCCCTTGAGCCAGTAGACTATCCCTCTTTTGAAGCTTTATTGCAACCCACAGCTTCTGTCTTTAGCTTTCAACACCACTAGACCAAGTTGAGGTGCACTTCCTTCACTATAAGAAGAAGAGAGGTTCCGCCTAGAAGTACTACCCTCATATGCTACCCCAAGCCAAAGGAAACTGCCTCCTCACCACCTCATCCATGGAGAGCCATGTGTAAAGTGCAGGTGCAAGTTAAGCCATTGTCTCTGAGAGTCATGCGTGTGTTGTTAAGTGCTCTACTTAGGCTCATCAAGATGACATATGCTCATAGCCTAGTGGACTCAAAGAATTACGTCCTTATGGACCTGAAAAGCTTTAACCATAAGTCCTACAAGGTTCCTCTTGAAGTTAAGTGGATTAAGATCTTATTCAAGCTCCATTTCTCACTTTAATTCCAGGCTTAGTTTAAATGTCAACTCTCATCCAGGAAAAACTATATACATATATGTACAAAAGATGCTATTTACAAATATTTTACAATCATGCAAAATTTTTGAAAAATGTTTTGAAATCATGAATGAATGATGCATGAAGTGCAAGTTTTGCAAAAAGATATTTACACACATTTACACAAGATTTTTGCAAACTTTTGATTTTCAAAACATTTGAAAAAATTTTGTACTATATACATAATTTTGATACAAAAATATTTACACAAACTTTACACAAAAGATTTTGGAAATCATTTTTACAAAAATACTTTGTACACTAGCTATGAATGTGCAAGAATAAAAGAGGTTTATGTACATGAAAAAAATTTTAATTTTTGTGATTTTTAGCCATTTTATTTATTAACACACTCACACAAAGTACGAGTTATGGCTAAAGTATATATGAAATATATACACACCCCCCCTATACTTAGCTCGAACGATGTCCTCAGAGTGATCAAGAGCGATGAAGAAGACATAACTCGTGCTTAGTAAAAGGGAAGTGAAAAGGAATGGCTAAGTACAGGAACGAACAAATGAATAGAATGAGAGGAACTCGGTGGTTCCCCCCTATACTTAGGATTAACTAATCCTAAGTATAGAAAGCTGTACATGAAGGGAAAGCCGAGTGAAGAATATACAGAATCTGCCCCCCCTATACTTAGGGTAAAATATCCCTAAGTATAGGCAGCAAAAACAAGAGCAGAAAGAATGAAAAGAATACTCACAGGTCCGACATCCCCCCTATACTTAGGGTAAAGTACACCCTGAGTATAGCATAATCATAAGATGAGAGATGGGATGTGGGACTAAAGAATAGAATGATATGGACAACTGGATCTATACAGGCGGAGGAACAGTGAAAATCAGGCGTGAGATGTAAAAGATGTGAGTCAAAAGACCACATCTCACGCAAAATGAATAGCGGCAATAATAACGTCCCGCGGCTCATGATCTAGAAATGGTTTGAGCCGCTGGCCGTTCACTCGGAAGGTACTCTCAGAAGATAACTCAGATATATCAATGCTACCGTTATCGTGTACCTTCCTGACCAAATAGGGTCCTTTCCATTTGCTCTGTAGCTTCCCTGGAAATAATCGTAGCCTTGCGTCAAACAGCCATACTTTCTGTCCAATCTCAAAATGCTTGTGGCTGATATGAGAATCATGCCACTCTTTGACTTTCTCCTTATACTGTAGGCTGTTTGAGAATGCTGCATCTCTAAGCTCTTCCAAGGCAGCTAACTCTGCCCTCCTTTGGTCTCCTATACCATTTGGATCCATCAATATGTCTGTAACTGCCCAAAGTGACTTGTGCCTCAGCTCAACAGGCAGGTGACAGGGCTTGCCATACACGAGGCGAAAGGGAGATGTACCCAATGGAGTCTTGAAAGATGTCCGATATGCCCACAAGACCGAGTCCAAAAGCTGTGACCAATTCTTTCGGTCAGGGCGGACGACTTTCTGCAAAATGTTCTTGATCTCCCTATTCGACACCTCAGCTAGACCATTTGTCTGTGGATGGTATGGTGTAGCAACACGATGGTCTATGCCGAACTCTCTAGCAAGTGCCTTCACCTGGTCGTTGATGAAATGAGATCCCCCATCAGAAATCAGAACTCGTGGAACCCCAAACCGCATGATTATGTGCTTCTTCAAAAATCTGCAAACTGTCTTTGCATCTGCGGCTCGGGCGGGGATAGCCTCAACCCAACGACTAACATAATCTACGGCCAACAGAATGTACTCAAATCCCTGACTCTTAGGGAATGGACCCATGAAATCGATGCCCCATGCGTCAAAAACCTCACAGAAGTGAATGGGCTGCATCGGCATCATATCACGCTGTCCACAAGTGCCCATCCTCTGACAGTCAGTACACCTCTTCACGAACTCATCAGAGTCCTTGAAGAGTGTAGGCCACCACAAGCCGGATTGGAGCACTTTCTGTGCCGTTCTCCTCCCAGAATGATGCCCTCCTGCCTCAAGCCTGTGGCAGTACGTGAGGACACTATGGTGTTCCTCCTGAGGAATACACCGACGCCAGATGCTATCCCCTCCTTCGTGGTAAAGGATGGGATCCTCCCAGTGGTAGGACTTGGCCTTCGCAAGGAAGGTCTCAAGCTTCTGCCTGGGCCAATCTTGTGGGACTTTCCCAGCAACGAGAAAGTTCACAATATCGGCATACCACGGGAGTGAGGCGATAGCAAGGATCGCCTCATCTGGGAAGGTATCACAAATGGGATCAATCTGCTCTGTCTCCTCAGGCTGCTCTAATCGGGATAAATGATCTGCCACCACATTCTTGACTCCAGGCTTATCCTTGATCTCAATGTCGAACTCCTGGAGTAGAAGGATCCATCTAGTAAGTCTGGCCTTGGCATCCTTCTTTGACATGAGGTACCTGATGGCGGTGTGATCGGTATACAAAGTCACTCGGGATCCAATGATATATGATCTGAATTTATCTAGGGCAAACACTACTGCTAGCATTTCCTTCTCTGTGACCGTGTAATTCCGCTGGGCGGAATCCAATGTTCGGCTAGCATAGTGTATCGCAAATGGTACTCCATCCCTCCTCTGTCCTAGCACGGCCCCTACGGCAAAATCAGAGGCGTCCGTCATGATCTCGAATGGGAGAGACCAATCGGGTGGCTGAAGGACAGGAGCCTCAATAACACATTGCTGGAGAGTTTCAAAGGACGAAAGACACTTGTCATCGACAAGGAACTCGGTGTCTTTCGTCAAGAGATCAGTCAACGGTCGGGCAATCTTGCTGAAATCATGAATGAATCTCCTGTAAAAACCAACGTGCCCTAGAAATGACCGTAGCTGCTTCAAATTAGACGGCGGTGTGAGTTTTCTAATGACATCGACCTTGGCGGGATCAACCTCCATGCCTCTGTTGGAGATGATGTGGCCAAGCACCGTCCCTTGAGTCACCATGAAGTGACTCTTTTCCCAAGATAGAACCAACCGGGTAGCAATACATCGCTGAAGCACTCGGTCTAGGCAGTCAAGATAGGAATCGAATCCGTCGCCGTAAACCGAGAAGTCGTCCATGAAGACCTCCAAACACTCCCCTACCATGTCCGAGAATATCGACAGCATGCATCTCTGAAAAGTCGCAGGGGCGTTACATAGCCCAAATGGCATGCGTCGAAAAGCGTATGTACCGAAGGGACAGGTAAAGGTGGTCTTCTCCTGATCCTCAGGAGCGATGGCCACCTGATTGTAGCCTGAGTACCCATCCAGGAAGCAGTAATGGCTCTTCCCTGCCAGTCTCTCTATGATCTGATCAATAAATGGCAGGGGGAAATGGTCCTTCTTGGTGGCCTGGTTGAGTCTCCTGTAGTCAACACAGACCCGCCAAGAGGTAGGTACTCGTGTAGCTATCTCCTCTCCCGACTCACTGATCACAGTCGTGATGCCCGTCTTCTTAGGCACCACATGCAAGGGGCTAACCCACTTGGAGTCGGAAATGGGATAAATAAAATCTGCACTCCACCATTTTGATATTTCCTTCATAACAACCTCTCTTAGGTTGGGGTTCAGTCGCCGCTGGAACTCACGCGACGGCTTCGCCCCTTCCTCGAGATAGATATGGTGGGAGCACAATGAGGGACTAATCCCATGGAGATCTGCTACGCTCCATCCAATTGCCTTGCGGTTCTTTTCAAGAACCTCCATCAGACGGGATTCTTGCTCTCCAGTCAGATCGGCAGAGATGATGACTGGGTACATTTCAGACTCTCCCGCAAGGAATCGATACTTCAGCGAAGTAGGGAGCGGCTTTAGCTCTGGACAGCTGGGTGCTGGCAAATCTGGCTTCTGAAGAAGATGTGTGTATGCAGACAATTCTGCCAAATTTGCCTGGGAAAATGATAACGAACTCTCACAAACTGGATCTGGAGAAGGCGGGTCCTCTACATTGTCTCTGATCTGTTCTGCCTCTACCTCCTCCTCATCTATAGGCTCAGGTGGATCCAGATCTGGCATCTGATCATCACAATCGGCCCAATCAGATTCTGAATCCGAGGGATCTATATCAGACTCGGTGGCATCAGTACCACCGGAGAACAAGGTGGCATCAGCACCACCATAGAGCAGGGTGGCCTCAGTACCACCATCACTGGAAATCGTGTCGCGATCAAGGTCCGACTCTGCTGACTCAATAGTATCCTGAACCAAGGCTGTGCTCTCCAGACTATCCTCTGCTATCATCTCTGCATCAGCTGTATCTGTATATGAGAGGATGGTCTGTGCTGCAGGATCTGCCCAAACTGCCTCATCATCTGTGATCACAAAATCACAGTCCTGGTGGATGTCTGGCTCTACGTCTGTCAGCTGCTCTGAATCTGTACTGCCATGTGAGCGGGATCTAGCTCTGGCTCTGTGGTCCTTAACCGTCTCTATTTGTATACTCTCGCCCTGGACGCGAAAGAATACCTTCCCACTGTCATGGTCAGTCACCGCTTTGGCTGTGGCCAAGAACGGGCGACCGAGGATGATGGGGGAATCGGTCAGCGAATCAGGGGTCTCCATGTCCAGCACTACGAAGTCCACGGGGAATTGCAAACCCTGAATCGTGACGACAACGTCTCGCAACAACCCCTTTGGCCTCTTGACAGACCGATCAGCAAACTGAAGGTATGTCCTGCTCTGTACAAGAGTGCCCAACTCTAAGTGGTCGAGAAGGGCTGCCGGAAGAAGGTTGATCGACGATCCGCTATCTAATAGAGTGCGGTTGAACCTCTGCTCACTAATCTGACATCTGACATACGGGGCCCCTAAATCTGGCCTCTTAGTCGGCAGATGGTTCTGGATCGCGTAACACGTGGCTTTGGTCAACACATGAATTTCTGCGGTCTTGTTCCTCTTCTTCCTCCTGACTGTGGTCCTATCTCTCAAGGATCGCTGAAGAAGAGGAATGTGCTGCAAAGCCTCATTGAGGGTCAGCTGGATGTGAAATCGGTCTATCATGCCTTGGCTGAACTCCTCCTGCTCTCTCTTTTTTGGATCTTTTTCTTTTTTCTTCCCCTTCCCCAACTCAAGGGCTCTAGGAAAGGGGATCACAGGGTCCTTCTCAGATGAAGGACTAGGAATAGGCCTAGACGGTTCGATGACCGGATCCTCACAAACATCATTCATCACAGTGGGATCAGAAAAAACTAAACCTTTTCCTTTATTCAAATCAGAATTCTGAGATACATTCTTGCGAGGAAAGACAACATTTCTATCAGAATAAATGTTGGTGGCATCAGTACCACCTCTAGTTGGCTCTACAACTAGACGTCTTGCGGCCTCAGTACCGCTGGCTGGCTCGGCTCTACTGGTGGCGTCAGTACCACCTCCTCGATGTGGTGAAATGGCGGCCTCAGTACCGCCGGTGGAATCAGCATCTCGGGCGGCTTCAGTACCACCCTCATCATGATGTGCGGCTTCAGTACCGCTCTCCTCTTCCTCGTCTGGCGCTCTAGATGGATTCTCGTGTTGTCGCTCAGATGAGGCGCCGCCTGCTGGTCTTCTACCGCTCCTAAGTGTGACAAAATCAGCATCAAATAAATCCGAAGATGTATCATCAAATGGGTCACTAGGAGTGGCAAATTCAGTGTGAACTACCTGCTCAGATTTCCTCTTCAAGCTATTCGGATTCGGCTCGATCTGTGCAGGGATGGCGGCCTTCCCTCTCATCAGGTCCCGCATCTCCTGGCGGAACTCGTCCATCTCCCGTCTAAATGTAGCCTGCTGCTCTGTGAAGAGGCGGGCTAAATCATCCGTGGCTGGGCTCTCATGGGAGCCCGACGGGTTGCCTCTATGATAATGAGGCTGCTGGACCTGGTGCTGCTGCGGCTGAGAGGGGTAGGAGGAAGGATGCTGCTGCTGGTGAGCCTGCTGCTCACGTCTCCAATTCTGTCCCTGCTGCTGATAGGGACGAGGTACGAATGATGATGGCTGGTGTGGTGGGTATGCTGGGGGCTGCTGGTGATCTCTCTGCTGGGAGTACTGCCCTCCCTGACCGGCTGGCTGTTGTTGGGACTGGTTACCCCCATTCCCCCACCTGAATCCGGGATGGTCTCGTCGGATTCCAGGTTGAGGACGGTCATACCAAATCCCGTTGACATCCATCAACGGCTCAGCATCAAAGGGGTCTGGTGGCAGTGCTGCCAGAGGCTGATCCGGCTGATATACCACCATCTGTAAGTCTGGAGATGGTGGTGACTGGTAAGGGGGCTGCTGCTGCTGGTACGGCTCCGCCTGTATAAGGTGAACTTGTCTAGGCTGCTGCAAGGAGCTGGAGCGCTGGGACGAGCTGCGGCTGCCGCCGGAATCGCCTCGCGACAGAAGACGGGGCTGAGGAGCCGTCTGTGCCTCCTGAAGACACAAGAGCTGGGTCTTCATGTCGCTCAGAGTTTGTGCCATTTGCTCCATCTGAGTTATGCCCTGGCACTGCTTCTTCTCTATGATTTCCATGCGGTCCAACTTCTCGCTGATAATTCCCATGTCCGCAGTGGCCGACTCTGCCTGTGCGGCCGCAACTGTGGACGAACTGGATGGACCTGCATCAACCCGTGCTATCCGCTGATACTGCACGGGTCCTTGCGGCTGCTGAGATCTCTGTGTATACAACCGAGTCTGGGACATCACCATGTAATTTTCTGCCATCTCCTCGTAGATGGCCCAGACTTGGTTGTGGTCCTTGGCAAAGTAGGACCCGCCGCAAGAAGCATTCACCAGACCCTGAAGCTCTGGTGTCATCCCACTAAAGAAGCTCTGAACTAGGTTCGGCTTCGAGATGTCGTGATGTGGGCATCTATCCAGAAGCTCTCTGAACCTCTCCCATGCCTCGTGAAATTGCTCATTAGGGAGCATGGAGAAGTTGTTGATCAGGGCCCTCGCTGCATTCGTCCGCCCGAGTGGATAGTACTTGTTCAAGTACTCGGTGCGGAGCTGATCCCAGGTGTAAACAAACTTCCCTAGATGTTTCAGCCAGGCGGCTGCTCTATCTGCCAGTGAAAAAGGGAAGGCCATCATTCGAATCGTATCTTGGTCCACATGACGGTCGTGGACAGTACTGCAGATCATCAAAAACTCCTGGAGATGGAGATGGGGTTCCTCAGTGGCAAGCCCGTGAAAATGAGGGAGCATCTGCAGGGTGTTCGGAGGGAACTTGAAATCCCCCACGATAGCAGGTACCACCACCCAATGATGCATCAGTGTAGATCCGGGGTTGTGTAGTTCCCGCATCGTTCTCGGTGGTCCTCCTCCAGCGGCGGCTGCCGCTGCGGCAGCTGCTGCTGCGGCTGCTGCCTCTGCATCAGCGTCAGGAATGTCCTCAGGCTCGCTCGGCTCGTCTCGCTCTCTTCGGAGTCGCTCCATCTCCCTTCTCATCTCAATCATGAATGCCCCCTGATCGCGTAATTGCTGTTGAACTGTCTCTAATGACGCGATCAGGGTGGAGTTAATCGCTCCCTGGTCTAAGACAAAATGTTCGGGCTGGCGATCGTCTGAACTGCCGGCTCCAGCCATAGGAATGTCTGCAAAATCAGATGAGCCTAACTCAGGTTCTGTTAAATCAATTAGTCTTTCCTCGGGCTCATGTCTCTCAGTAGGAAAAGAAAGGGGATCGAGAGAGAACAGGGTGGAATCGAACTCGGGTCCGGAGAGCTGGTCTCGACTCTCACGGGCCAACCTAGATGATGGAGTAGACGCGCCTAAAAGCGGTGCAGCCAGAGGCTGCCTAAGAGATCGTCTACCCATCATCTTGATCTTGGCGAGTTGGGCGGATGGGATCTGGAGAAAATATGATCACAAAGCAAACCCCTTGTTCACCAACTCAACACAATCTGAAGACCGTGAAAGCTCGGTCGATTTATCTGGTCAATTTTATTTGGTGAACACACAAGATATCAGAGCGATTACGTGACCTGCTGGGATACCCGATACTCTCTCAACCGACTGTCCCGCACAGAATAGTCGGTAATCAGTCGAGATGAGCACCGGAGGGCTTTACCTAGTGTTCGGGTCACTCTCTCGCACAATCAAACCAAACAATGAGGGGGTTGCTCTCCCCAAGACAAATTTTTAATGTGAGTGTCTTATAGGGTCAATAGAGTTATCCAGTCCCAATTTTTATTGTTTTTCTTTTAAAATTTTTTAAATAAATACAAGCGGCCTAACGGTTTTTCCGATTCTCCTGATGATTAAGCCAAAAACAGAGGGAGAGGGCGAAAAAGCCGATGCGCGAGAAAATCAATGATGCATGCAGAGAAAGAAATGCGTACCTTGTCTCCAGCACTCTACATGCAAGTGATCCGCGCAGAATTTAAATACAGAATTAAACTACCTAAATGATGCAACGAGGAAAAACCGAGTCCTAGATGAGCAACTTCTATTGATCGTGAAGAACAATAGTTAGCTAACCGAATCGAGTCCGGAGTCCGATCTTGGGAGTCACTCGGTGCCCGCCACAACGGGTCCTGCCAGCGCTGTATGTGACTCCTCACGGCACGTGGTCTCAAATTCAATTAAACTAACTTTTTCAGTGAATTTTATCAAGGTCCAATTACGTTCTATGGGAACAGATATTCTATTAAGTGTTGGGCCTTAGATATCTACGTCACAATCAACAGAAATTCCTAAATCTAGGGGCTCGAGAAAAACCGCGTAAACACCGGAAAAGGCAGCTAGCTATGAAAACCACGATAAAAGCCGCGAAAATCCGAATGGGTCCCCCGAGCACACCGGTGCTCAGCGAAACAGACCCGCTAAGTTACAAATGTCCACAAATGTCCAAGGTCCAAGTCCTAAATTATTACAAGAAATAATGTCCTCTCTCTCTTTCTGAAATAAAAATTTCTTCTCTCTCTCTCTTCCTCCTGCTTTTCTTCCCGTGCGGGTCCTCAAAAAAAAATGTACTCCAAGTTCCAAGCAGTACCTCGCACAAAAATTAGAAAGAGAGAGTGTCAGAAAACAGCTATAATGTAGAGAGACAAAAATAGAAGAATGAAAACTGACTACAAAGCCGTGCTCCCCGGCAACGGCGCCATTCTGATAACAGGTCTGGACACTAGGGAATGAGGTACAAAAATCAGGTCGTTGTGACCCAAGCAATCAGACCACGTATATCAAGAAAAATAACCACTCAGAAAATATCAAATCAATCAAAACAAAGAAGAGCGGTATAGCTAGAGGATTTAACCTGGTATAGCTCCCAGGGTCGAACACAAGGAGCACAGATTGGCCTTGCGGCCTACGATGTAGTCAGAAATCCAAGAGAGTCCTTTTTTGGTTTTATTTGTTTTTATATTTTTTTAGATTTTTTTAAAAGATGAGAAAATGAGAGAAAGTAAATACAGGGCAACTTCAACAATTTATACAACACACAAAAATGAAGCAAAAATTCCAGAAAAGTGGTTTTTATGTTTTAAATGTTTTTTACTGTTTTTGGTGAATTTTTGGGATTTTTCTAATAGGTAAATTATTTATTAAAAATCAAACAATGTGACAAGAATAGGGTACTGTCCAGCAAGGCTTAAGACCCAAAAATAAAATACTCTTGGATCTCAAAAAGCCCTAAAGGTAATTTTCCTATAATCTACAAAGAATAAGGAAAATTTAGGCACCCTAATTATTGTTTTTGGATTTTTAATTTATTTACTACAATTTTTATGAGTTTTTAGGGGTTTTTCAATTTTTAGGGTTTTTAAGTGATGAAAAATAGCCAAAATTGGCTAGAAAATCAAACAACCAGTAAACAACAATATCTAATTTTTTTTAGAATTTTTAATGGAGTTTTTATATTTTTTTGGTAATTTTAAAGTCAAACAGTGGCGAAAATATGGGTTTTTGAATTTTTAAAAATAATAAATGAAATCCAAAATGTCCCCAAAAATCATAGAAATTCCTACACCATGGCAGGAGCCATGTGTCAAAATTTCATAGGATTTGGAGGTCGTTTGATATTTTATTCAAAAAGAAAGGTGGGGCACTGTGCACAGGGACCTATGTGCAAATACCCAAAAGTTCTGGGGTCCTGGTGCAAAATACCCAAGAAGTCACGTGCCAAGCACGTGCCTGGGGCACTCAAGGACCTAAATGTAATAAAAATAAGTTCCAAGGACCTATTGATAACTCGTATCAAGAGTCCAGGGGCTTGTATGCAATTTACCCAAAATAAAAACGCACATGCGCATATAAAGTGCTCACAGGGGTATATATGCAAATAAGCAAAACTTTTCATTCGATAAATAACATCCAGAACTACAAGGCATATATTGCAAATAACCCAAAGTAACACGTGACGAAGCACGTGGTTCACTACTGGCAGAGGTATAAATGCAAATAAAATAAATAGCAGGGTCCTTGATGCAAATATCCCAAAACTAAATAACTTGAATTAAAAGTTACAGGACTAAAAAGAAAATACAAACTACGAGGGGGCCCTACGATATTTACCCCTTTATTAATAGCGACGGCCCGATGGTGACGCGTGGACGATCGGACGGCGGAGAACAAATGCGCCTTTGACCATGGAAGCGCTGGCCTGATCCTACGGCGGAGGTGCAGCCACGTGGATGATCGGATGGCTGCAAGACGTTGTGGCTTAACCTCGCTGCTCAACGGCTCAGATGAGATCCTCAGATGAATCGACGGTCGCTGCTCCTCGACGAATGGACGGACACGATCAGAACTGGAGCGAGGTCTTCATCGGACGGCTCTGGAGGGTGGAGGAAGAACTCGACGCCGGCGAACTTCGCCGACGTCCTGCGTGAACTCCGGTCCTCCTCAGCTGCGCCTGAAGGTCGGAGGAGGTCCGGCGTGAAGTTGCGCGGCTGCTGCGGGTAGCCAAGGGCCCAACTGAGCCCTGGAGGGGCTCCGGCGAGGCCTAGTGGCTCGAAGCTCCTGGCTGAACTGTGAAGGAGGCTCAGACACCCCCTTTGGACCTGCAAAATGGTCAAGAAGCTTCGCGGGTCGAGGGCAAAGTGCCTCGACCCGGTTAGGTGGCGTGAAGATGATCGGTGCGGTGGGGCGGAAGAGCTCCGGCGAAGCGACGGCGGTGGAGCTCGACTCCCAGATCCTGTGCGATCTGGGTTGTGCGAATGGGTGAAGAAGGTGCGCGGGGAGATGGCGAAGGTGAAGGTAGGGTCGGATGGTCGAGATGATACGCGAAGTGGTCGGAATCGGAGAGATGCGTCGGAGATGTGAATTGGGCGAAATCCTAAATTAGAAGAAATTAGAAAGAGCTAAGGTTACCTGATGGATGCTGGAGACTGTGGTGGAGCTGGTCTTGCTCCGGGTCGTAGCTTCGAAGGGCGTCAAGGCCTGAAGCTCGGTGCTCAACGCCGGCGGCGGAGCAAGGACGGCGAAGTACGCCGGATCAAAGGATACGCCTCCTCACCTCACTGCAACAAGGGCTGACGCTCGCTGTCACTCTTGCGGAGCCGATGGAGGTCACGGGGAAAAAGGAGAGGGTCCAAAGATGCGGCGCGGAGGCGGCGGAGGGGAAGAATATATAGAGTGACCGGGCGATTAGGGTTGAGGGTGGACAACGATGGAAAGCTTCGATTTCGTGGCGAAGGATCCGGCGAGGGAGAGGGATGAATGGCGAAGAATCCGGGCGCGGGGGTTGAGTGGGTGACAGCCTGGAGCGCGTGGGAAAAATCGGGGAAGAAGGCGCGGCACGCGACTTCCAGAAAAGGAAGGAGGTCGCGGGGGAGTTGACCGGGGTCAACATTCCCCCGTGGACCAGTCAGACACTGCCACGTGTACCTGATTTTGTTTATTTATTTTAGGGCAGAAATAGGCCGAATTAAATAAAACTCAAAACATGAAATATTTTTCTTTTATTTTTTTCTATTTTTTGGTGATTTTTATTTAATTTTTGGAAATAAAAATAGGTTAGCTCTATATATAGGTATATGTACACTATATGGATTTTTATTTTTGATTTTTTTTTATTTGTTATTTTTATGTATTTTATGTTCATTTTGTATTTTATTTATTTACAAGATAAAATGAGGAATTAAAGAATATTTTTATTTTATTTTTATCACTTATATACAAGGGTGAAATAAATGGTTGAATACATTTATATACATGGTATTTATACAATGTATTTTTGTATTTTCAATTTTGTAATTTTTATTTGATTTTTATTTTGTTTCTTGTTATTTATTTTATTTACAAAATATGCCATAGAATATTCACAAAAAGTTTAGAAAATAATTGAATTTATTTATAGGGTTAAATAAATACAAAGGTGTGGTTCATGTACATGGTGAAGGAAGGGTATTTTTGAATTTTTGATTTTTATCTTTTTGTTTTGTTTTTAATAGCCTCTAAATATACACAAAATATATACAAATATATTTACAACATATTTTTGGGTGAGGAAAATATTTTATTTATTTACAGAAGTATACACACATGTGAGCCCCTATCTCCCTCTACTTTGGCTTTTATGCGGTCAGGCCCATGCTGAGCCCTCCCTTGGGTTAGGTTGCTCAATATTTATTCTAAATATTTCCCTCTTTTTCTTTTTGCTCTTTATTCTTTTATTTTGTGCACAAAAACATGCTAATTATAGGTTTTTACACAATGCATGCTTTTGGTAATTATTTGTATTTACACATATCTACATGTATTTGCAAAAGGTTTTTGTAGCTAAAATAATAGAATAAAGAGTGATGAATGGGTATTCATCATCTTCCACCAAGTCAAGCCGCTCCAACTCCTCCTGCGCCTTGCTCCTTCTCTGTTCCCTAGCCGTACGAGATTCTCTCCTGAAAGCAAGCAATCTGTGACGCAAAGCACCTCGCTTTAAGGAGAGTTTCAAAGTGGCAGAACCCTCCACTGCCAAGTTGCTCCAAAATGATGTCACCAAATTCTTGAAACCATCCTCCATTATCCAGCACCTCTCAAACCTGAAATAGGAAGAATAGCCTCTGCCGCTACACGTGTCCAAGCAGAGAGGGGTATGATCAGACCTTGATCTAGGGCGGGATGTCACACAGGCCAAATCAAACCTTTCCAGAGCCTCTGTAGAAATAAGGAACCTGTCGATACGCGATCTTGATGAGGAGCCCCGCCAGGTATACTTGCAATTTGACGAATCAAGAACCTCCAACGCAAGGTCCTAACCTCCTTAAAGTTGCTTGATCCAGTACGCGTTAAAATTTCAAATAGTATGCGTTAAAATTGGCAGAGCAACTGAATAATCTATGTTTTTTTGTATTTTTCAAAATTTTAATTAATCATCGCTAAATTTTGAACTAAAAAAATAACGATGATTAGTTGATATTTTGAAAAATAGCAACGGATAAGTGTCGCTTTGTGGACCGTTGCTAATGATATAACGACAGATATGATATTCATTGTTAATTTTGAGTACGAAAACTCATTTCGCAATGAATAATATCGTCATTTTATATTTAACAACGGATAATTTAGTGACGGATTTTTTCAAAACCATCATTATAGTTCAATTTTGTTGTAGTGTAATACAAGAACCAAGTTCTCATACTGGCTAGAGATGCTGACACTCAGGTTTCATGAAACCTTCAATGATTTTATCTCAACCTCGAGCATCATTAAAATGAGTCCAGACTTAAATCCCTCATTCCAGTCCCTCAAATGAAATCTCAACTCCTCTCATCATAACCGTGATTGTGTAATGTGAAGTGTTGATCATATTCTTAAGGGTAGAGACTACGCATGCAATATAGCACGCAAATCTGGCAAACTAGGGAGATATGGGACAAAATCCTCCTCATCTCCAATATTCAAGGGCGGCGGTTTCAAATGCTTTTCCAGCCATTTCTTTTGGCACAATTAATCCACAGGAGCGTGCCATGCTGGCGAGTAATGAGGGGGCGAGTAGGAAGCCCATTGAATTTGTGGAGCAGTTAAAAAGTCCGAGCCATGTGATGGAGGCGGATCAAGAGCGTAGAGCCGGTTCTTCGTTGCCAGATCCCGGGACATCTGTCTTTGCGGATCCGACTCCCGGGTGCATTGGCGCGTCCGGGCAGGAGGCCCGATTAAATTTGATTGTGGACCTCCATCAGGAAATTGTGAAGGATACTTTTTGGCAGCAGAGTTTGGAAGGTGCGGACGGGTGTGGGGGTCTTGCGGGGGAAGACGAGGTGAGGTCCTCGTTGTTGGGTTCGGCTTCCATGGCAAGAGGTGGGTGCGGGAGTAAGGAGGGAGTGCCTGCTCTCATGGGAGTGGATGATCTGGCGTAGGGTGTTGTGCAGGGTTATCCGGATCAGGGCGATGTACGGCCGATTGGCATGGTTGGGGGAGGGTCGGAAGGGTTTGTGGGAGCTGAGGGAAGCGCACAGGTCTTGGAGCGGGGGCGGGTCGGGTGGTGTTTTGAGCGGAAGTCACGGGTTTGGAGGAAGAAGGGGAAGAGGAGGTTGGGAGTGGAATCAGCCCGGGGGATGGGGCGAGTTGGAGGTGTTGGCTCTGAGGCTGTGGAGGAGGGATCATGCTCTCCTATTGGGAAACCAAGCTTCTTCAGCTTGTTGGACAGAAAATTCGCAGAAAGCTTGGGCGTGATACCGCCGCGTGGGAAGGAGAAAGCAGTTTCCTCATGAAGGTGTTATCGTGGAATGTTAGGGGGTTGGGCCATCCTGAGAAACGGCTTTGTGTTAAGAATATGATTAGTGATGCTAAAGTGGATATTGTGCTTTGAAGACGCGAAAATCACACGGTCGAGAGAGGATAAATAATGTCACAATGTTGTCGTTGTTCTCAACCGCAGGATTCGGTCAACGAGAAAAATGATAAAACCACTTGGAAAATCAAGAAATCGATGAAAACAATGTAAGCGGTCTTTCGCTATTCTTTTTACCTGGTATAGCGATCCAGGGTCGAACACAAGGAGCACGATTTAAAAACTAAGTAGTCAAATTTCAGAGATGAATTTTTTTAGTGGTTTTTCAATTTTATATTTTTTTGTATTTTTTCGAATAAGCACAAATGAATAGAAACACACACACACACACACACTATTTTTGTATTTTTTTAAAAGGTAAAAAAAATGCTCAGAAAATTAAAGAGATTAAAATGCACCTAGAGAAATATTTTTGGAATTTTTAGGCAATTTTCCTATTTTTTTATGAATTTTCAAAGTTGAGATATGCAAAAAGGCAATGTTTTTGAATTTTTTAATATGTCAAATCAATTCAAAATGCTATGAAAACTTTATACATTGATTAGGCACATAAGAAGAGCATCCACAAATTTTCAGATCAATAAAAACATAAATTCCATTAAAAAGATCAAGCAACTTAAAGTCTGAAAAAACAGGGACCTATTTGCAAATATTCAACGTTTAAACATCATATTAGAACGAAGAAATAAACAGGGTCAGAACATGCAATTTACCCAATGGAGATGATGCTCTGCATGTGACAATCTGGAGAGGGGATGCTTTGGTAAATCTCAAAACTTTCTTGGATCGATATGCAATTTTCCCCCTTTTTTATTCACCCTCTCCTTAGGGTTTCTTTCTCACAAAATTTCTTGTTCACAGGGGAGGCAACGCAAGGCTGCCGCCGCCAACGGGTTGGAGGAAGCACCGCGGCTGGAGGGCGGCACTGGAGGCAGGAGCTCACGGACGGTTGCTGCTGGAGCGGAGGGCACCCGCGGCCTGGTGGCGAAGGGCGAGCAGGAGCTATGCGCGGGGGTTCGCGCCGCGGAGCGGCGGTTGACGGTGGCGAGAGCTGGGGCCAGGAGGGCGGTGGCGAAGGGCGGACGACCTCAGCGGGGGGCTGCAGTGGATCTGGAGGCGGAGTGAGATCGGCGGAGGGAGGCGCCGTCTCACGGTGGTGACCGGAGCGGGGGTCGCCCAGGCGGCGGTTGATGGAGAACGCGGGGTGGCGCGGGCTCGCCTGCGAAGGGAGGTGCGGACGGGGTGAAGGGCGGCGCCGCCGCCTGCTGGAGGGCGCGGTCGGCCTTGCGGGGACGTGCAGGCTCTGGCGCGGAGGTACCGCGCGCTGGGAGGTGCCGCGTTCTGGAAGATGGCGAGGGGGGCGCGAAGAGGTGGAGTGGCGGTTACGCGCGGCCGCGCGCCACGCGGGAGGCGAGGGCGCGGAGGAGGATCGGCACGGGAGCCCGCGCGCGGGCCGCAGGTGGAACGGAAGAGGGCGCGCCGCCCTCACGCGGAAGGGGAGGTCGCGGGGCGCCGCTGGGCTGGAGGGGACCTTCCGCGCGAGGAGGACAAGCCCACGAAGGGGGGGGCTGGTTGATGGCGGGTCGTGCAGCGCCGGTGGTGGTGCCGCCTTGCGGAGGCGGCGTTTGAGGTTACGCCTGGAGGGCTCCCGCTGGCGTGATCTGTGATTTTTTTTTTGTTTTTTTTTTATTTTTTTTATTTTATTTCCTGCAAAACAATACTTAGAGATAAAAGAATGTTTTTTTTTCTTTTATTATTTTAGATTCTCCTGCAAAACAGATGTTAGAGAGAAAAGACAATGAAAATTTTATTTCTTTTTTTTTTTAAGTTTTTCCTGCAAAAACAAATGTGAGATGAACAGGAAAAACAATTATATGGTTTCTTATTTTTTTTATTTTTTTATTTATGCACAATAACAGGATAAGTGAATGTATTCGGATCTGCGAAATGGGAGATAGATCCGTGACTCCGACCACCGTGCGTGGTCGGAGGTGGAAGGTTGTGTGAGGTAGAATGTGAAATGTGATGATAAAGATGTGAGATGAAAAATTCGGTGTCGGAAACGGAACAAAGTGTGATGGTTTTTTTTTATGATTTTTAATCTAAAAACTATTCACTACTCCTACGCTAAGATCTAACTCTACGATTACCTAAGAAAAACAACAAGTAAAAGTGGATCTCACCTCGGGGATCGGACACACCTCCTCGCCTCACTGCAACAAGGGCGATCGCTTGCTGTCACTCTCGCGATGCCTCTGGAGTTCACTGGGAAGAAGGGAGCCATGATGGCCTCGACGAAGCTCAAGCCGCTGTCACCGACTGGATCGGAGGCTAGGACCCTCTTCAACAAGAAATCTCTCGGAAAATGGGCTCCTCTCCGCCAAAGATTGATCAAATGTGAATGAGGGAGGAGGAGACCATTAAAAAGAGGCAAAAAATCAAAAAAGGAAAATATTTACAAAAAAGGAATGTGTTTATTGGATGGATTAATAAAATAATTAAATAAATAAAATAATTAATTAATTAAAAACGAATTTCGTAATAAATAAATTAAATAAATTAATAAATTAATTCAAAATCAATTAGCCACCTTAATGGTGGCCATATATGGTGTGGAATAAAATCATATATACAAGGCAAGTTATTAAACCAAATAAATTCAAATAAATCAAATAAATTAAATAATTACATATGATTTTCGTAATTAAATAAATTAAATTAATTAATGTGAGACAATTAATTTTTTTGGTCATTTTTATTTAGGGAAATTAATTGTATACATATATTATATACATATAGTATAATGTACATATGTGCAAATAAGGAAATAATTTTTATACAAGATTTTTTTTAATTTAATTTTTTTAATTTTTATTTTTATTGAAAACAATATTTATAATATATACATTAAGTAAAAATAAATATTAAAAATTATATACACAGATATATGGGTAAACTGCACAATACACCCCAGAAAACCAACTTTTTAACCGTAACTCCAAAAAATACGAAACCACAGCCATTTGAAAGATAATTTAATTTATAGCATTATGGAAGTGGGTTTGGTTCAATTTGAGCTTGTATGGAGCCGGAATTGATGTTTCAATTATCACTTTGTGGCTTTTTCTGGGTGTAATTATTTGCAATATATACAATATTTTATTCTACAAATATTTTTATTATTTACAACACAATTTTATTCACAACTTTTATTTACAAAAATAATTAGTTTGAGGTCAAATTATGTACAAATAAAATAATGTAAGTTTTGTACAAATATACATGAAAAGTATTTACAAGATATTTTTGATTTTTCTAACAAACGACCCTATCTCCCCCTACTTTATTCCTGGTCGATCAGGTCAAGTCTTGACCTTCTCTCGGGGTTTGGGTCAGTCTGTATTTATTGCATAACTACATCCTTTATTTTTCTTTTCTTTTTCTTTTCTTCTTTATTCTTTTATTTATGTACAAAAAGTGTTAAAAATGCAATTTTAACAAATGCATGCAAAATGGTAAGATTATGAAATTAATGGGTATTTACAGGTGTTTGACTAAGAAATTGAAGCTAAAATAAAAGAATAAAGGCGATGAATCGTGGATTCATCATTCCCCTATACTTTACCTTTGCTAGTCCCTTAGCAAACACTTATTTGAAAAATAAGTGAAAACAAAAATAAAGAAAAGAAAAAGGAAAGAAGTCAGAATAATGTTGACTTTTAAACTTATCTTCATAAAAATGTAGTCTGGAGCTCTGTCGGACCTTTGGATTATTAGTGTGTCGGAACCTTAATGGGATGTGGATTTAAAACCTAACAGCCTCTAAGTTCCACCAATCTATGGACAAGACTCCTCAATAAACCAGATCAGAACAAGTCTACATACACAAACTCTAATGACCATGAATCTTTCCATGCAGTGTAAGTGATATGTAGCTCCCCACCTCAGAAGTAACAAAGAAACAACCTCCCCCAACCTGGTAACTCTAATGCCTCGGTCTAGCAACTCTTTCCTCGAGAAGCGGGGTATTCCCTTCTAAGTTCAAGTGCAACCGGCTCAAGAAGAGGGGGAAGAAGTATAGACTTTTGGAAGCTCAGCCAGTGTAGCTAAGTCTCCCGCTGCAAGCTTCATGAGATGTAACATGGATGCCATAAGCTTTTGCTTTATTTCACTATATACACTCCGGTGGGGTTATTAAATTTTCAATCCGACCCACCACTTTTTTGGAGTTCTTTTTGCATTTTTGCATTTTTTTTTCTTCTTTTCTCTTTTTTTTTTTGTACAACATATCTACATGGTGCAGCATATATACAAGAAATTTTCCTCTTGAGCCAGTAGACTATCCCTCTTTTGAAGCTTTATTGCAACCCACGGCTTCTGTCTTTAGCCTTCATCACCACTAGACCAAGTTGAGACGCACTTCCTTCACTAGAAGAAGAAGAGAGGTTCCGCCTAGAAGTACTACCCTCATATGCTACCCCAAGCCAAAGGAAACTGCCTCCTCACCACCTCATCCGTGGAGAGCCATGTGTAAAGTGCTGGTGCAAGTTAAGCCATTGTCTCTAAGAGTCATGCGTGTGTTGTTAAGTGCTCTACTTAGGCTCATCAAGATGACATATGCTCATAGTCGTGTGGACCCAAAGAATTAAGTCACTAGGACCTGAAAAGTCTTAACTCCACATCTTATAAGATTCCTCTGAAATTAAGTGGATTAAGGTCCAACTAAGCTCCATTCTTCAAATTTATTCCAGACATAGTTTAATCGTCAAGACTATCCTGAAAAATGCACATGCCAATGCAAGAAAATATGTACAATGCATAGAGAAAACAAAAATCTTTTTGTGAAACAATTTTCAAATTTTTGAAATTTTTATGGATTTTTGAAAAAAAATGCACATGCAAAAGTTTTTTTTTTCAAATAGTTAGAAATATATACAAATATATACAAGAGATTTTTTTTTTTGAATAAGATTCATATTTACACAAGAGTGAGTTGATTATTTTACAAGAATAGGATGCAAGAATTTACATCTTGAGTAATTTATACAAGTATATACACAGTTGGATTTTTTTTATTTTATTCATTTTTTATTATTTTTTTATTATTTTATTATTTTTTTTGTGATGCATATATTCCTCAAATTTATTTGAAAATAATTTTACAAATAATTTTGAAAACTATAGTCCAAAATATTTTTTTCACACAATTTTACAATCATTTACAATCATTTGAAAATATTTTGCAAACATTTTTCAAACAGTATATATAGATTTTTGAAAATAATTTTTCAACCATTTTTCCAAACATTTGCAAATAGTTGTACAAAATCTTTTTATTTCACACAAAGAGAAAAATTTTTTTTTTACAATCCACAATATTTTTACAAAGGTTGAAAATAGTTTTCAAACATTTTTCAAATAGTTTTCAAAAGATTTTTCAAATAGATTTTCAAACTACTTTCAAAATATTTTTCAAAATATTTTAACCTGACTTATTAGCCAGTATGTACAAGGAAAAATTTTGAGGAAATTTATGCATCTTTTTTTTTTTATTTACACAGTATTTTAGCCATATTAAAAATATGAAAGTACGAGTTATGGCTAAAGTATATATACAATATATACGACACCCCCCTATACTTAGCTCGAACTATGTCCTCATAGTGATCAAAGAGCTGGAAATAAAGACATAACTCGTGCTTTGTATAGAAAAGTGAGAAGAATAGTATACTACAACGACGAATAAAAGAATACAATAGAAGTCGGTGATCCCCCTATACTTAGGATCAAGTAATCCTAAGTATAGCAGACTGTACACAAAGGGGAAAACCGAGGGGTAGAATGTACTGGGTTTACCCCCCTATACTTAGGGTAAAATATCCCTAAGTATAGGCAGCAAAGCAGAGGTAAAAAGAATCAAAAGAATAATCACGAGTCGGACACCCCCCTATACTTAGGGTAAAGTGCACCCTAATTATGGGTTGATCAGGAGATGAATAATGGGTGTGAGAAAGAATGGATGAATGATATGGACAGATGGATCTATACAGATGTGATCATTGTTGAGGTGCCTCTCAACGAGCGCTAGAGTTTACGCCCCTAGCTGGGCGCAAATGTTAGGATAACGCCGTGTCAAGGTTCAGGGCGGCATCTGTCAGACGAATACCGTACTGTCGTCGCAGTCTCGGCGGGAGAATAACGACGAGTTCAACAGAGTAAATGATAACACCCAGATAATCAGTCAGGCGGGTGTTTACTACCGAATCAAGATATGAGCAGATGAAGTCGGGCTTCGGTAGCACAAAAGAAATCATCGGCTCAAGGTCTATATGGAGTGAAAGGATGGAGCCGAAGTAATCAAACGTGGAGAAGGAAGGATCGGTCAGAGAATCCTCCACGTCAATCACCGTCTCGAATAAGTATGGAAGATCATGATCAGGAGACTCACTAGAAAGGCTGATATCCGATGCATATAATGTAGACAAATCAGTGAAATCATCGAATACCTCAAAGATCGGGTCATCCTCGCGAGGGTCGTCGAGGAGAGAATCATCAAACTCATTATCAGAAATATCAAAATACTCGGTCTCGTGATCCGACAGATCGGATGCACTCCCAGAAAGTGAAACCGAGTTTATATGGTCCATGGCATCCTCCCGCAGATAACCCTCGGGGAGTAATGCCAAATCATCAGGAAATTGGGGATCAATGCTGTCAAATGTCATGTCCTCCAAAAATATATCGACCTCATCAAATGGGAGGACACAAGGCTCAAATACGGGACTATCAAGTTCCGTAAAATCCAAATTCGGTCCCTCATCAAACTCTCTATGTTGAGATGAATCCAAATGTATCTCCGAATATGAGAAGATCTCCTGAAGACAAGACACTGTATCAACTACGTATGGATACTGGAAAGACTCTAAGGATGGCTGAAATGTGGGCTCCTCATGTATCTCTTGGGATCCTAGCAGATCTAGAATCGAAGAATCTTCTATGTGAAAGAGCGGGACTGGCTCAAAATCTGACTGTAAATTCATTTGGTCCTCAACCAATATCCGACTCTGAGAACTCACAACAATAGGCAACACATCCATCAAATGAGAAGAGTCAGCATTCATATCCTCTGATCGGTGTGTGATGTCAAGATCAGCATGGTGTGTCACACACTCAACAGTTGTCATCTCTCCGTCATGTGTTGTCCCAAATAAATCATCTGGTGTATATGCAAGATCAGAAAGTGTATCCAAGATGGTCTCAACAAAATCCAAGTCGGGACAATGGTGTGAACCACTACACGAGGTAATGACATATGATATTTGCTCTGCGGTCCTCCCCCTCATGGCGATATGGATAAGGTCAGTCATCGAAAATCCATGATCTGGAAATCGCCTCAAAAGTTCTCGTAACTGCAACCATGTATCTATTAATGGCTTCTGGGGGTTAACTGAAAAATCACGAATAAAAGACCGCATCATCTCGGCTCTAAGTCGGGGGTAAAATTTTTGCAAAAACAATGATCGTAAATCTCCCCACGTAGCAATCTTCCTTCCCAATCGTCTGTGCCAAGTCTTGGCTCTACTCTGAAGTGTGAATGGGAAGGTAATCAGCATCATGTCCTCAGAAGTGATATCCAAATATGATCGTGATACACAAAAATCCTCAAATTCATCAATATGCAAGTAAGGTTCCTCGTGCATTTCCCCAAAAAACTTAGGCAGCAGATCAATTAACTCTAAATCCAGAACAAAGGGTCTCAAGGTACAAGCGGTCTGGACTTCATGATCTATGTACTCATCCACTGTTCTAGGATACAAGTCATCTAAAGCTCGCAACTGCCTTATTCGATTGTCTATGGGATGCACTCTCATCTCACAAATGTGAACACCCATGTCTCGTGTTTGGTCAATCTGGTCTCTGTGGGTGTCACGCACAGCACGTCCCAAATGGGAGGGTGGGTAGGGAGAAGATGAGAAGTCGGATGGGGTTCCGACCTCTCGAGAGAAAGAACGTGAGTGATGGGCGTGAAATGAAGAAGCCGCAAAATTCGGCTGGAATGGAAAGTGGCCCATCGTAATCAGAGGAAACTGAAGGGGGGGATGGAAGGGACTGAAAGAAAGAAAAGGCAGGAACGAAGAGAGAGATAGAAGGGAGGGAGGGTGGGTTAGAGACAGAAGGTGACTGCTAATGATAAAGGAAGATGATTGTAACCGACTCACACCAAAGACATACAAAACACAAAGCAAACCCCCAGTTCACCAACTCAACACAAAGTGAAGACCATGAGATTCGGTCCTTTATCTTTTCAATTTTAGAGTTAAGGTGATCAATGAAAGTTGTACACACACTTAAGAGGCTTGAATAGGATTTGGGCACTACTCCTTAGTGTGTACGCGAGCAATTAAAAACGCAGACAATGAGGGGGTTGCTCTCCCAATACAATGAGGAATTGGTTACGTTTAATTTTAGAGGTCAAGTTCAATTAGCAGTCCCATTTTTAATTTTTGATTTTCTATTTTTTTGGGATTTTTTTTCAGAAAATAACGCCTAACGAGCTTTTTGATTTCCTCTTTGATTGATTTGAGTCCAAAAACAGGGGGAGGAAGTCGAAAAAGCCAATGCACGGTCAAACACAATGATGCATGCAGAGATAGAAAATGCGTACCTTACTCCAGCACTCTACATGCAATATGATCCGCGCATAAAATTAAAGACAGAATATAAACTAACTATATGATGCACGAAGAAATCGGCCTTAGACAAGCAACTTCTATTGATCGTGAAGAAGAATAGTTAGCTAACCGAATCGAGTCCGGAGTCCGATCTTGGGAGTCACTCGGTGCCCGCCACAACGGGTCCTGCCAGCGCTGTATGTGACTCCTCACGGCACGTGGTCTCAAATCCAATTAAACTAACTTTTTCAGTGAATTTTATTAAGGTCCAATTACGTTCTATAGGAACAGATATTCTATTAGGTGTTGGGCCTTAGATATTTACGTCACAATCAACAAAAATTCCTACGTCTAGGGGCCAAATCCGCACGAATCAAGATAGCAAGTTATGACGTGAAATCAAAAACACGGAAAACAGCGGTGAGGTCCCCCAAGTGCACCGGCACTTGGCGAAACAGACCCCGAAAAATGTCCAAGTCCACAGTTCAAAATCCTAAATTATTACAAAAAAATTGTTCTCTCTCAAAAGTAAAATTCTTCTTCTTCTCCCTGCTTCTTCTTCCCGTGCGGGTCCTCAAAAAGTAAACTCCAAGTTGTCCACGCAGTACCTCGCACAAAAAATTAGAGAGAAAAAGGTCAGAAAACAATTATAATATAGAGAGATAAGATAGAAAAATGACTACAAAGCCGTGCTCCCCGGCAACGGCGCCATTCTGAAGACGCGAAAATCACACGGTCGAGAGAGGATAAATAATGTCACAATGTTGTCGTTGTTCTCAACCGCAGGATTCGGTCAACGAGAAAAATGATAAAACCACTTGGAAAATCAAGAAATCGATGAAAACAATGTAAGCGGTCTTTCGCTATTCTTTTTACCTGGTATAGCGATCCAGGGTCGAACACAAGGAGCACGATTTAAAAACTAAGTAGTCAAATTTCAGAGATGAATTTTTTTAGTGGTTTTTCAATTTTATATTTTTTTGTATTTTTTCGAATAAGCACAAATGAATAGAAACACACACACACACACACACACTATTTTTGTATTTTTTTTAAAAGGTAAAAAAAATGCTCAGAAAATTAAAGAGATTAAAATGCACCTAGAGAAATATTTTTGGAATTTTTAGGCAATTTTCCTATTTTTTTATGAATTTTCAAAGTTGAGATATGCAAAAAGGCAATGTTTTTGAATTTTTTAATATGTCAAATCAATTCAAAATGCTATGAAAACTTTATACATTGATTAGGCACATAAGAAGAGCATCCACAAATTTTCAGATCAATAAAAACATAAATTCCATTAAAAAGATCAAGCAACTTAAAGTCTGAAAAAACAGGGACCTATTTGCAAATATTCAACGTTTAAACATCATATTAGAACGAAGAAATAAACAGGGTCAGAACATGCAATTTACCCAATGGAGATGATGCTCTGCATGTGACAATCTGGAGAGGGGATGCTTTGGTAAATCTCAAAACTTTCTTGGATCGATATGCAATTTTCCCCCTTTTTTATTCACCCTCTCCTTAGGGTTTCTTTCTCACAAAATTTCTTGTTCACAGGGGAGGCAACGCAAGGCCGCCGCCGCCAACGGGTTGGAGGAAGCACCGCGGCTGGAGGGCGGCACTGGAGGCAGGAGCTCACGGACGGTTGCTGCTGGAGCGGAGGGCACCCGCGGCCTGGTGGCGAAGGGCGAGCAGGAGCTATGCGCGGGGGTTCGCGCCGCGGAGCGGCGGTTGACGGTGGCGAGAGCTGGGGCCAGGAGGGCGGTGGCGAAGGGCGGACGACCTCAGCGGGGGGCTGCAGTGGATCTGGAGGCGGAGTGAGATCGGCGGAGGGAGGCGCCGTCTCACGGTGGTGACCGGAGCGGGGGTCGCCCAGGCGGCGGTTGATGGAGAACGCGGGGTGGCGCGGGCTCGCCTGCGAAGGGAGGTGCGGACGGGGTGAAGGGCGGCGCCGCCGCCTGCTGGAGGGCGCGGTCGGCCTCGCGGGGACGTGCAGGCTCTGGCGCGGAGGTACCGCGCGCTGGGAGGTGCCGCGTTCTGGAAGATGGCGAGGGGGGCGCGAAGAGGTGGAGTGGCGGTTACGCGCGGCCGCGCGCCACGCGGGAGGCGAGGGCGCGGAGGAGGATCGGCACGGGAGCCCGCGCGCGGGCCGCAGGTGGAACGGAAGAGGGCGCGCCGCCCTCACGCGGAAGGGGAGGTCGCGGGGCGCCGCTGGGCTGGAGGGGACCTTCCGCGCGAGGAGGACAAGCCCACGAAGGGGGGGGCTGGTTGATGGCGGGTCGTGCAGCGCCGGTGGTGGTGCCGCCTTGCGGAGGCGGCGTTTGAGGTTACGCCTGGAGGGCTCCCGCTGGCGTGATCTGTGATTTTTTTTTGTTTTTTTTTTATTTTTTTTATTTTATTTCCTGCAAAACAATACTTAGAGATAAAAGAATGTTTTTTTTTTCTTTTATTATTTTAGATTCTCCTGCAAAACAGATGTTAGAGAGAAAAGACAATGAAAATTTTATTTCTTTTTTTTTTTTAAGTTTTTCCTGCAAAAACAAATGTGAGATGAACAGGAAAAACAATTATATGGTTTCTTATTTTTTTTTATTTTTTTATTTATGCACAATAACAGGATAAGTGAATGTATTCGGATCTGCGAAATGGGAGATAGATCCGTGACTCCGACCACCGTGCGTGGTCGGAGGTGGAAGGTTGTGTGAGGTAGAATGTGAAATGTGATGATAAAGATGTGAGATGAAAAATTCGGTGTCGGAAACGGAACAAAGTGTGATGGTTTTTTTTTTATGATTTTTAATCTAAAAACTATTCACTACTCCTACGCTAAGATCTAACTCTACGATTACCTAAGAAAAACAACAAGTAAAAGTGGATCTCACCTCGGGGATCGGACACACCTCCTCGCCTCACTGCAACAAGGGCGATCGCTTGCTGTCACTCTCGCGATGCCTCTGGAGTTCACTGGGAAGAAGGGAGCCATGATGGCCTCGACGAAGCTCAAGCCGCTGTCACCGACTGGATCGGAGGCTAGGACCCTCTTCAACAAGAAATCTCTCGGAAAATGGGCTCCTCTCCGCCAAAGATTGATCAAATGTGAATGAGGGAGGAGGAGACCATTAAAAAGAGGCAAAAAATCAAAAAAGGAAAATATTTACAAAAAAGGAATGTGTTTATTGGATGGATTAATAAAATAATTAAATAAATAAAATAATTAATTAATTAAAAACGAATTTCGTAATAAATAAATTAAATAAATTAATAAATTAATTCAAAATCAATTAGCCACCTTAATGGTGGCCATATATGGTGTGGAATAAAATCATATATACAAGGCAAGTTATTAAACCAAATAAATTCAAATAAATCAAATAAATTAAATAATTACATATGATTTTCGTAATTAAATAAATTAAATTAATTAATGTGAGACAATTAATTTTTTTGGTCATTTTTATTTAGGGAAATTAATTGTATACATATATTATATACATATAGTATAATGTACATATGTGCAAATAAGGAAATAATTTTTATACAAGATTTTTTTTTAATTTAATTTTTTTAATTTTTATTTTTATTGAAAACAATATTTATAATATATACATTAAGTAAAAATAAATATTAAAAATTATATACACAGATATATGGGTAAACTGCACAATACACCCCAGAAAACCAACTTTTTAACCGTAACTCCAAAAAATACGAAACCACAGCCATTTGAAAGATAATTTAATTTATAGCATTATGGAAGTGGGTTTGGTTCAATTTGAGCTTGTATGGAGCCGGAATTGATGTTTCAATTATCACTTTGTGGCTTTTTCTGGGTGTAATTATTTGCAATATATACAATATTTTATTCTACAAATATTTTTATTATTTACAACACAATTTTATTCACAACTTTTATTTACAAAAATAATTAGTTTGAGGTCAAATTATGTACAAATAAAATAATGTAAGTTTTGTACAAATATACATGAAAAGTATTTACAAGATATTTTTGATTTTTCTAACAAATGACCCTATCTCCCCCTACTTTATTCCTGGTCGATCAGGTCAAGTCTTGACCTTCTCTCGGGGTTTGGGTCAGTCTGTATTTATTGCATAACTACATCCTTTATTTTTCTTTTCTTTTTCTTTTCTTCTTTATTCTTTTATTTATGTACAAAAAGTGTTAAAAATGCAATTTTAACAAATGCATGCAAAATGGTAAGATTATGAAATTAATGGGTATTTACAGGTGTTTGACTAAGAAATTGAAGCTAAAATAAAAGAATAAAGGCGATGAATCGTGGATTCATCATGCTTCTGCAAGAAACGAAAATTTCGAGACCAGGTAGAGAGGAGTGGCGAGAGCTGGGTGGTGGAGTTTCTTTTGACTTTGCTGAAGTGGAGGCTCAGGGAGTGGCTGGTGGGCTGCTCACAGGGTGGAGGATAGATGCTTTTGAGAAGCTGGGGGAGAGGAGTTCCTTGTTCTCATTATCCGTGTGTCTGAAGAGGAAGGAGGACGGGGTTATTTTTACGATGACTAATGTGTATGGCCCTACGGGCTCAGTGCCTGGCTCTTTGGCTGCGGATCTATCTGAGGTTGGTGCTAGCAGAGAGGAGGGCATTTGGCTTGTTGGTGGCGATCTAAATGTGACTTTGTTGCCGGATGATAGGCCGTTGAGGGGAGGTGGGCGTGATGCCGGTTCAGAGGATCTCAGGAATATGATCGACACTTTAGGTCTCACGATTATTGATGCAGCAGGATGTGCTTACACTTGGCGGAATGTCAGGTCTAGATCTCGGCTGGATAGATTTCTCCTCTCGCCTGAGGGGGTGGAGTCTTTCCCCCTTTCTCGGGCGTGGTCGCTTCCTCGTGCTCACTCGGACCATACGCCGATCCTTTGGTCCTCGGAGGAGCGTAGAAGAACCAGGTTCTGTTTCAGATTTGAGCGGGCGTGGCTGTTGGAGGAGGGCTTTAAGGAGGAAGTGGAGGCGCTTTGGAGGGGGTATCAAGTCGAGGGATCGGCGGTGGCTCGCCTGGCTGCCAAGTTGATGATGCTGAAGAAGTTCCTACTTGAGTTCGGGCGCAGTGTGAAGTTGCAGCGAAGAAAGAGACGGCTCGAGACGCAGCAAGAAGTGGCTCGAGTGGATGGGCTGGACGATCAGAGGGGCTTGGAACAGGATGAGGTGTTGGAACGGGCCAGACTGTTAGAGGTGTTGCTTCTTGAGGATAGGAAAGAGGAAGTGGAATGGAGGCAGAGGTCTAGACAGAAGTGGTTGCAGGAAGGGGACGCGAACACGAGGTTTTTTCATTCGATGGCTTCTGGGAGAGGAAGGAGAAATTTTATGCACTGTCTTGAGGTGGGGGGGGGGGGAAAGGGTTGGAGGGGGAGATTCAGCTTGGGAGATCTCTCAGAGAGCATTTTGTGGGCTTGTCGAGGAGAGGGGAGGGTGGTGTATGGGGGTGGCGTGGAACAGGGGTGGGGTCCTTGTCAGAGGAGAAAGCACTTGGGCTCGAGGCCCCTTTTAATGAGGAAGAGGTCAAAAGAGCGGTGTGGGGTTTGAATGCAGATGGTGCACCAGGCCCGGATGGTTTCCCTGTTTTATTCTATAGGGAATTTTGGGACCTATTGAGGGAAGATGTACTTGCAGTTATCAATGAATTCAGAGATGGTAATCGGGGCTTCGAGAAGGTTAATCGAGCGCTTCTCTTTCTACTTCCGAAGAAAGAACACCCATTACGAGTGGAAGATTACATGCCAATTGCTTTATCAAATGCGATCTATCTGATAGTGGCCAAAGTGCTGGCAAATAGGTTGAGGCGGGTGATGGATGATGTTATTTTACAGAATCAGACTGCGTTTATTCCTGGGCGACAGTTGGCAGATGGGCTAGTTGTAGCTTCTGAGATTTGTCACCATTGGAGAAGAGAAAACAAGAAAGGAATGATTTGGAAGATCGACTTTGAAAAAGCTTATGACTGCGTGGACTGGAGATTCTTGTGGACTTCTCTTCGGAAGCGCGGCTTTACGGACCTCTGGATTGCTTGGATGAAGAGGTGTGTCACGACCTCATCCTTTACGGTTTTGGTAAATGGTAGGCCAGAGGGGGGTTTCTTCCAACCGCAGAGGGGGGTGAGACAGGGTTGTCCGCTAGCACCGATGCTTTTTGTTTTAGTGGCTGATGCTTTAGCAGTAATGTTCAAGAGAGTCGTCGACGAAGGTTGGTGTGAGGGGTTCCGTATGGGTTCCGTCTCGATCCCCCTGTTGCAGTATGCAGATGACACAGTGATTTTTCTAGGGGGCACGGATGAGATGCATAGACGATCGAGGCAGTTGGTGGATATGTTCAGAATTTCTGGTCTCAAGCTCAATAAAAGTAAGTCAATGGTGGTTCAGTTTGGGATGGACGAAGAGGAGAGTAGAGCAAAGGCTACGATCTTAGGCTGCCCTTTGGGTGAGCTACCTATTTCTCACTTAGGGCTTCCTTTAGTAGCGGGAAGGTTGAGAAAGGCGGATTGGGACTTGGTTCTCAGGAGATTCGAGCAGAGACTGGAGGGATGGAAGGCAGTTACCCTATCTAAGGGTGGGAAATGGATTCTTTTAAAGCATGTATTATCCGCGATTCCTATCTTCTTCTTCTCAACAAGGTTGATGCCGGCGGGGGTCAGGAAGAAGATTGAGGTAATGATGAGGCAATTTTTTTGGTCAGACGGGAGGCAACAGAGATCTGGAGTACATCTCGTAAATTGGGACGAGGCTACAAGATGTAAAAGCGAAGGAGGTCTGGGTATTAGGGATGTAAGTTGTATGAATAAAGCGTTGCTTGCTAAGTGGGTCGTACAGATTTGGGGAAGCACTGATAGATTGGTGATCAACCTCTTGCGTACCATGTATGGTGTCAAAGGATCCCTAGAGACGGGCAGAGTGCGTTTTGAGTCCTCTCTGTGGAGTAGAGTTCGTGAGATCTTGCCGCAGCTAAGGATGAGGTTGATACCGAAGGTGGGTGCAGGGGTCGACTTCAGATTTTGGCACGACGACTGGACCGGAGAGGGTGTTCTCTGCAATAGGTACCCAAGATTATTTGCTCTGACAACAAACAGGGAGAGTTCTGTGGCTGATATTGGTGGTTCTGGATCATGGACCCTGCAATTCTTGTCTGAGCTTTCAGACCGAAGGTTGGAAGACTTGGGTAGGATATTGTCCGAGCTGCCCTCTCCAGAGTGTATTACTCAGGGCAGGGACCATTTTATTTGGGAGGGAGAAAGATTCTCAGTGAAGAAGGCATATAGAATGTTCAGAGGGAGCTCTGACGCTCTGGATCCAAACATGCAGCAAGATATGAAGATAATTTGGGCTAGCAGGATTCCAAGCAGAGTGAAAGTCTTTCTGTGGTTCCTTAGAAGGGGTAGACTGTGTGACAAAGCAAGAAGGGGCAGGATATTTGGCGTTACGGATACCCACTGTGATAGATGTGGTGCACATACAGAGGATACAGAACATTTGTTCTTTGCTTGTCCGTTTTCAGATCAGGTGTGGAAGGAGTTGGGGGTCTCATGGGTCCGACACGGTGGAGTAGATGATTTCTGGAGTTCAATAAGGCTGGTGGGGAGAAATTCGACAGACGACTGTGCGTTGCCTTTTGCTGCTCTTTGGGCCATCTGGGGAGGAAGAAATGATCTAATTTTTAAAAATCAAAGGTTCTATTCGGAAAATGTATTAGCTTATGCTCTTTCCCTGTATCGTTTCTGGTCCACAAGGTAATGTACCTATCTAGTACTCTTTTAATATAAATACCATTTGCGGTGAGTCCCAACTCGGGATTTCACCCTCTTTTTCATCAAAAAAAAAACTAAGGCTGGTTAACCTAAAATCTCAGACCTCTTAAACCAAGTGTTCATGAACATCACTGATCTTGTGTGAAGGTGAAAGTGAAAGTGTCAAGGATTAAAGCCTACTCCTTCATCCACTTTTTTTCTTTTTCTTTTTTTTTATTTTTATGGATTTTTTAGTAAGGTTAGAACACAAGTCGGACTCATTTTTCCTTATCGAAATCAAGTTTTGAAAACATTTTCCAAACCATGTCATATATATCTATATTTACAAACATTTTTTAAAACGATTTTTAAAACAAGTAAAAACCCAGTTTTCAAAATATTTTCCTCAAAAATAATGTAACATAGTATAGATGATTTTCAAAACTTTTGAAAACATTCTGTCCAACTTAGTTCCTAAGAATATACTCTAGCATTAAAAAAATTTATTTTTTTCAAAAATTCTCAAAAATTGAGCAATGGCTAAAGTACCTATATACTGTATATACGGTACCCCCCTATACTTAAATTTTGTTATGTCCTCATAGCACAAAGTGATACAAAACCATAGCTAAATTTAAAATATAGGAAAGATATACAGGAACTGAGGAGGATGCCCCCCATACTTAGGTTAGGAATAACCTAAGTATCAAGAAGAAGGATAAATGAGTAGGAGATTTACGGGGACTCAGGTCCCCCCTATACTAAGGCTGAGGATAGTATAAAATACCAAAAATATAAAAAAGTTTGAAATGTCCAAAAATATATATATATAGTATATTTTAGTATTTATTGAGCCTAGAAAATAAAAATCTCTAAAAATAGAAAAAGAAAATGATAAAAATCAGAAAGCTCCAAAATCCAATAAAATATAAAAATTCTACAAAAATACCAAAATATGTTTTTCTATTTTATAATTATCTATATGTTATTATTTATCTATCAAAATTAATTTGGATAATTTTGGGAACTATTTATTATTTTTAAAATCCAAACTAATTTTAGATTATTTATTAATATGTTATTTGGGATATTTTTGAATTTAAAAATACAGAAAAATTTGCAAAAAATCCAGAAAACAATAACAAAAAGTTAGAAAATATGAAAAATCACAAGAACATTATATTTACTTTATTTTATCTATTTTTACATGTTTTTATCTATATAGTATCTATATATAGCTTATATTGTATTTATACATAGACAAACACACATATATATATTATATTTAAATAAAAAAGAAATATAAAAATTGAAAAATATAAAAAGAAAAAGAAAAATTATAAAGCCCAAAATAAAATGAAAAATATAAAATTAAAAATCCACAAAAACAATAAAATGGACAAGAAATACATGACAGATTTTTCGTGCATTTATCATGCCTCCTCCCCATGTTTGCTCCTAGTGTTCGACCTCTACACATGCTTGCACCAATACACATTTGCATGTAGAGTTATAATAAATTTTAACTCCACATTTTTGGTACTTCATAACTTGATTAATTATTATGGGTTATCTGTTTATTTGCCGAGAGATTTTGTCTGAGGTCACATCAGCAACTGTATGTCCGCCTTGTGGATTGACATGACTTCGGCCAATTTTCCTCATTTATCAGGAAGCCAAGATGAGATCAGACTCCTCCCCATTATGGAGAAATCCTTAATGTAGTAAGGCCTTTGCTCTTTGCTAACACCCTCAACCACATAGGCAATGGGTTCTCTAATCTAATTGGAGAGATAAGTGGGTTCTTATCATGATGACCATCATATACCTACACAAATAAAATGCATGTGTGGGATCACGCAACTCATTGATGTCAATGGCAATTGGGATATACCAACATTGACAATAATTTTTAGCCCACCAATTACACAACAAATTTTAAACATGATTATAAGATGATTTGCGACATAAACTCATATATGAAAACCCCAGTCGAGAGGCATGTTGACAACAAATTGGCCTACCAACAGCTTTTTGCAATATAGACAAGATCAGAACAACCAAAAGTTGGAGAGGATTAAAAGATTTGGTCATGTTATCAATTAGACCCTCGTGTGAAGCTATTGATGTGGAAAGTACTCCTAAATTATCTTTCTATTGGCAAAAACTTACCGTCCAAGGTACAAGATTATGAGAGCATGTGCATCATGTGTCATAACTATGTCAAAAATTAACATCATCCATTTGGAACCAGCCCATATGCACCCACTCTATGGTTTGGCTTTGTATACAAGATATCACAAAACTTTAATTGCTTTGAACTATTTGATGATCCGGCCATGACACTAACTTTTGTACATGTGCAAGTTGCTACACCTCATATGGCTTGATAGATGTGTTAGCAAACATATGGGTCGTAGTCCAAATCCGATGCCCATATTCAATAAGCTGAGAAGTTGGCAACACATCACTCATTGACAAAGGCCTTCTAATGATCTCCAGATTGTAGGAGCATATTCTATACCCGGGCAAGCCATAACCCTACTCCCAACCCAAGACCAGATAATGCATGCGATCGGTATAGTAGTTGATGTGTCTTATAATATCAATGGATAAGTCATAGCCATGATCTCCTTTAATGATTAGGAATTCCTTATAACAAAATTGAGCTGATCACTGCTCACAGCCCTGAGAAGGCAGAAGCCCTGTACATCAAATTAGTAATTAATGCCACGGCTCGCTTTCTAATCAAGACCATTACAATTCACTATGATTGCAAGATTATTGTAATACCCCAATCCCCAAACATAGTCTCACATTGGATTCTCCCGAAGTTCCAGAGCGGGTTATAAGAGTGGGAGATAACTACTTGACAACTTGAGCTTAAGCATTTTCATTGGTTGTCAACGGGTTCAATTGAGCCCAAACACAATTAGTTGTCAAGGCCAGTTTTCATTGATAACGGTCTGAGAACCTAAGCTCCATAAAGTATAAATGCTATCAGAGTGGGTTTCCTCTAATAGTGAAAAGGGCTGCTTAAGAGCTGGAGCCACCCTACAAAGAGACATGAGGAAAAGGCCACCCAAAGCGTACAACCACCAATGTCGCGAGAAATAAGTGATGAGACATGTCACAATGAGGACATTGTGAATATAAGTAAGGGGGTTATAACACCCCATTCTTTAAATATGACCCCACATTAGAAACTAATGAAGTTTCAAAGTGGGTTATAAGAGTGGGAGATAACTACTTATGCTCATAATCATTTTGGATTATTGTTAATGGGTTCAATTGGTAGTGAACCCAACAAGTTGTCAGGGTTTGTTTTCCTTGATAATGGTCCAGGACTTAAACCCAAGATGTTACAACTATAGTAAACATGATCAATCATGCTCATCCTCCATCTCGGTCGATCGAAAGACTATTGAAAATTCCATTAATGATCTTTGCAAGTCCAATGCAATCAAGGCGGTTTCTGCCATACTAAATACGATTTCAGGCACTTATATGGTTGCTACATATTATGTATGTAATGATATAAATGGTGAATGGTCCAACCACACAATTCATCGCTTATTGTATTCCACGATCATGAACTAATAGGAAGAGTTTTCAAGTTAAAAAACTAAATCAAGATATTTTAAATTTTTCATTTATGATCATGTATAAGGGGATTTTTACACATGCCCTTGAGAAGTTCTCCAAAAAGACTTGCATACCTAACTTTTTTGCAATTACATGTTTGCCCCTATTGACCAATGAAATTCACAGTATTGCCCTTTTATTAATATAATATATGGAAATAAGTGTAATAATTGAAAGATATTAATATGAATTTTGTGTGAATATAAAAACACAAGTGAAACTGCAAAAAAAGATAGAAGCATAATTGTTATCAGGAAAATTCAAGAAAGCAAGTGTAGAAGCCCCAAATATAAAACGTATTGGGCTCTATTTTTAACCGAAATAACAGCTGTAAATTATGTTACATCTTTTGATCATTGGCCCAAGAGGGTTGTCTTGTAGTAAGCGTGATGAACATGTTTGATTTGGAAATCGGAATTACCTAACAGGACCTTCAAACCAGGAAATTTCTCTGTGCAACCGCCTTCTCGTGTGGGATCGCCTCGCTTTCCTTTGGGACACGAGCAGCTGTAGCTCCCTATATGGTTTATGCAGTCCCCATAGCAAGGATATTTTTTTGTATTCGCGCACTCGTTGACATCTACAACGACGACGACAGCCAAGGAATTGATCATTGTAAGAAAAAAGCACAGCATGGAGCACAAATGGTCTCGTACGTAGTACGTACCTCTACATCCGTCCGCTACGTAAGGGTTGCCATCGTAACCTGAAGAGCAGTTACAAAGGTATCCAGGGGCCGAGCTGTTGGAGATGTAGCAGTAGCTGTTATCGCTCTTGCACGCATAGTCCGTTGCGCTGCTCCTGGCTTCCTCGCAGGTCTGATTCGCCACGGACCAGTCCACCACAACGGGAACTTTGGTGTACTTGTCTCGGTAGATGGAATCGTCGGAGATATCGGAAGCGCGGAAGTTGAACCACCGACGCTCGACCAGAAAGGCATAGCTGCACGGATTGAAATCCACGACTCCGGTGTGGTTACTGAAGCTTAAGAGGGTCAGCCTGAAATACCTGAGGCCCTTGGGAGTGGGAATCTCACAGCAGCCAACGCTGGAGCACGGTCCATCCTTAACCATGCTCTTCTTCCTGCAAGTGGTGAGGCACCCGTTTGCGAAGTCGCTGTCATTGGTGCTGCTGATGTACGCGTAAGTGTCGCACCCGATGGCGGCGAACATATTCGTGTCCGAGAAGACGTAGGGGTACGGGTAATCTCCGAGATTCATCCAAGGTCTCGTGCGGTTCGTCAGTTGACCCGATCTATCGTAACAGTCGATGGCCCGGTGCATGTTGAGGATTACCTGCCCTTGCTGCAACCTTATTTCCGTGAGCTCTACGCTGCCGCCTGCCAGGAAGGCCTTGGGAGGGTCTGTGGTGTAGTTGCAGGTGAGGTGGAAGCCCACTCTAGCGCACTCTTCTCCGATGCCGAAGGGGTAAGGGATATCGGAGATGTTCCCACAACTCCTGTTGCAGTTTTGTTTCGTCTGAGCTGCTGCTGTTGCTGCTGACCATAATATGATCAGCAAGAGGAAGATGCCGGAACACATCTCTCCCCAATCAGTTGCCGGAGTTGATTTCGGTGTGATCTGTTACACGAGGATCCACTGGCCTATATTGGGGAAAACCCAAAAACGACATCCATTGACCCAGGTATATTGTAAAACTGAGTAAACTCTACCAGGAACTTTCCTGACAAGTTCCCATCTACTGCTACTATTATTATTGTATATCTTACATGGACATTGTACCCTCCCTAACTTGGACAGGTATAGAAGTTGCCAGAGTTGATTTCGGTCTGAATTGTTACACTTACACGGGGATCCACTTGTCTATGGGGACAACCCTAAAACGACATCCATTGACCCAGATATATTATAATAAATACTGAGTAAACTCTGCGAGGGCCTTTCCTGAGGAGTTTCAATTATCTATTATTATTATTATTATTATTATTATTATTATTATTATATGAACCAATATGGTACACGGAGATTGAAGCCTCCCAACTTTTGGACAGCTACGCAGCACCCATCCCGACGTGGACAGTATATTGGACTGGTGCTATGTATGGTTTCTATTTAATGACAATATAATATATGTTAATTAACCTTTTTTCCCGTCTCTTTTTTTAATAAACATTTCGAGTTGAATAGAGCTAGGGTTGCTGATTGAATTGGATCATTGATAGTGATTCGTTTTGATAAAAATTCGAAAAAAATCGAATCTAATATACGTTTGAATGGTGGATTCGATTCCCAAATAAATTGAATTTGAATTAACATAAATTCGTTCGATAATGATTCAATTCGATTCGATACTCATATACATACATATACACATATGTACATGCATACGTATGTATTTACATATTACATACTTACATAAAAAGTTATGTATGCGTATAAATATGTGTGTATGCATGTATGTGCTCATGCACTAATTATATCAGTCAATGATTAAATGTCATTATTACAAAATAGAGTAGAATATTAGTCATGATACCTAGTAGGAAAGAAAATATATTTAAGAATTTTATCCCTTTCTCACCTTAAATTTATTTTCATGTTCTCGCATTCTCTGACACATCTTTTTTCCTTTTTCTTTCTTTATCAAAGATCCACCTATCATAAGTTAGACAATGGTGATCTCTTTTCTTGCAAGTAAATGCAACTGAACCAAAAACGGGACGACTTGGCCCATTCCTTATATGAGGAAGAAATAGTATCTAGATCTACCTCTACTATTTTCTTTCTAATATAAACTAACTCCCTCTCTTCCCTATCCCACCCCCCTTTTTGATTAATCTGCACTCTCTGTCACATATGTTATGATTTGTAGTACATCAAAGTATTCCCTCTCCATCTTATTGTTTTGTTGCTTTCCCTTGCAACATAATCCATAATGAGATTGTCATTGCCAAGGCATTCATCATCACCTGAATAATTTACAAGTTATCATCACCATCATATCAGGTATTTCTATGTATATTGAAAATCATGTGTCATTCATGACTTTTATTCTAAGCTAATAATGATCATCACGATGAATGAGGTAATTTTATCGTGCTAAGTTATTTATTACTATCCTCGTTATTTTAAATAATAAGACCGGTTGATATTAGTTTTCTGTAAGAGTTTGGTCTTATCTTCGGTAAATAACCATAAAGACTAGTAGGAAAGAACATATATTTAAGAGTTCTATCTAGTTCCCTATTTTACATTTATTCCATATTTTCACATTCCCTACCATATATTTTTCTTCCTATTTTTCATATTCTTTATTAAAGATAATAAACCACATGGCAGATGGTGGTCCTCCCTTTTGTTGCACATGAACACGATAGTCAAGTTACGTTGAGTTCCTCCTTCACGTATGTCGTGGTTTGTGATATATCAAAGTATTTCTCCTTCACATCCTTGTTTTGTGGTTATCCTTGCAAGACAATCCATGGTGATGATTGTGATGAATCTCCATTTTATAACATTTATTCTTTCATTTTGGCTTTTAATCCCTAGCCAAATGCATGTAAATATCCTTATTTTACATAAAATAACATATATTATTTAATATGTAAATATTGTAAAAATAATGTATTTAAAGCTAAAATAAAAGGAAAAAGAAAATGAAAATGAAATGAAACACCACATGTATTGAATGACCCTAAACCGTATTATAATACTAGGTCGACAAGGAATAAAGTAGGGGGAGATAACGGTCAAAACTACAATAAAAACCCTAATTTTAATCCTCCAATAAGTTATTTTAGGGGCTATTTCATTTTTTATTATTTATACCTAAAATCAATAAACATTCACTACAAGTCGGTGGCTCTAAGGGGACAGTCAAGGACCGTCCTCTTTGTAGTTATAACCGTCCCTTCTGATCAGAGGGGACGGTCTCAGAACCGTCCCGTCTGCTACCGTCTCATTTGCTTAGATGGGACGGTTATCGCGAACGTCTCTGTTAATCAACCATTGGGGACGGTCGAAACCGTCCCTTTAACGATTAATATTGGGGACGGTTACAACCGTCCCTAATACCACGATTCGTAGGGATGGTTTCAACCGTCCCCATCGTAGAAGCTTCGGGGACGGTTGCATCCGTCCCCAATTGTCGGACATCATTTTGAGACGGCCACAGAAGACCAGTGGGGACAGTTCTAACCATCCCCATTAGGTCCCATTGATCGATATCCGCGATAGCGAATCGCTATCAAACGTTAGGGACGGTCGAAACCGTCCCTCTTGATAAGCAGAGGGGACGGTTGTGACCGTCCCTTCCATGAAGAAGTCATTTTGCGATGCCAACAAAAGGCTTTAAGGGACAGTTGTAGCCGTCCCTTATAGCCCTCATTGACACAAATTCTGCCAGTGAGGTCCTTACAAGAGGACGGGACGGTCGTAACCGTCCCTCTTGAGAACTAGAGGAGACGGTTGTAACCGTCCCTTCCGTTAGATATCTCTATAGGGACGACAACAGAAGACCATTAGAGACGGTTTTAATTGTCCACAATAAAGAAGCATGTATTGTAAAGAACTCTTTCTTTACCGCGTCATACGTACTCACTACAGAATTCCACAGAATCATTAGTTCATCAATCAACGGTTGCAAATATGTATCTATCGTATTACCTGGCCCCTTTGGACCAGGTATCAATAACGACATCATCATAAAAGAAGATGCCATTGACATCCATGGTGGCAGATTATATGTAACAAGTATCACAGGACAAATAGAGTAACTCGTACTCATATTTTCGAATGGATTAAAATCATCAGAAGCAAGACCCAATCGTACGTTTCGTACTTCTTCAGAAAATGATGGATACATTTCATCAAATTTCCTCCACTCCTCTGTATCTGGTGGATGTCGCATAACACCAGTTACATCTTTCTTTTTGATATTACTGTGCCATATCATCATTCTAGATGTTCTTTCATATGAATATAATCGTTGTAATCGGGGAATCAAAGGAAAGAACCGTACAATCTTCTCCGATTTTTTCCTCTTCGAATCATGACCCATATTCTTATATCTGCTACTTTTGCAGTAAGGACATGTATCTAAGTTTGAATAATCCTTCCTATATAAAATGCAGTCGTTCGGACATGCGTCAATTTTCTCGTAGTTTAGTCCAAGTGCGCGAAATCTTGACTTAGCGTCCTTCCAGTCCTTTGGAAAATTTTCTAGATTATTTAATAAGGTCCTAATCAATTGTAAGACATCTGTCATTGTAACCGTTGTACACCGCTTCTTCACTTTTATCTTAAACATTTCCAGAAAAAAACGTAATCGAGATATTTTGACTCTTGAGCATAATGGCTTCTCTGCATCTTGTATTTTTTCAAGTAAGGTATCCGGAAGCAAGTCCATCATTTCATCAGTGTCATGTCCTCAAATATTATTAATCAGCTCAAACATAGCATCACGGTCATGTGTTTCAGAGACATCTCTTTCAGTATCAACTTGGACATTACTATCTTCTTCTAAAATAACTCCTTCACCATGATATGTCCAATTCGTATAATGAAGCCAAAAATCATTTGATATCAAATGCTCGTAAACTATGGTTCGATTTTGGGTCAGAGTATTTTTACATCTTATGCAAGGACAATGTATCCTATCTCCTTCACCTCCTACAATATCATTTTGCGATTCATATCGAAATGCCCAGTCTAAGAATCTGATAACTCATTTGTTATATGTCTGATAATCATCGAATCTTTTATTCATCCAACTTTTGTCCATTACCTAGATGTAAAATCTAAAGTTAATTACAATAATGTATGATAAGTTTCAATAATGTATGGTAAGTTATATATTTTTTGGATCCTCTGAACTAAACTATTAAGCATTTAACTACTATGTTTTTGATCTAACTATGTTTTTGATCCTCTTAACTAAACTATTTATCAATTAAAATACTACATTACTAATACCTCTACTTTACAAAGATTAAGCTATTATTTTAAAAAATCTATACAATCATAAGCAAGAATAATATATTAAAAAATTACTAAAAAATAATTTAAAAACTTACAACTAAATTAGAGGATGAAATCAAGGTGGAGGGAGGTGGGCGACCGGGCGGAGGACGACGGGCGGAGGACGACGGGCGGAGGGCGACGGACGGTGGCCGGGCTGGGGCTGAGGAGGGCGAGGGGGCGGAGAGGGCGGAGGAGGAGGGCGAGAGGGCGAGGGAGCGGAGAGGGCGGAGAGGGCGAGAGTACGGAGGAGGAAGGCAAGAGGGCGAGGGGGTGGAGGACGAGAGGGCGGAGGAGGAGGGCAAGAGGGCGAGGGGGCGAAGGACGAGAGGGTGGAGGAGGAGGGCGACGGGCGGTGGTCGTGTGGGGGCTGAGGCGGGTGAGAGGGCGAGAGGCGCGCGTGGCTGATTGAGTGAAGAATGGATTCGCCAGAGAGGGTATATGACCATCGAGGATGGTCGTTCAACCGTCCCTATAAGAATAATCGGGGACGGTTATAAGTGGACCGTCCCCTTTGGTTGCAGATATTTGGAGCAACGCACCAAAACCGTCCCCTAAAACCAACTATTGGGGACGGTTGTAACTATCCCTGATAGTTTCGTATAAGCGACAGCCACAGTGGAGTAACGGGGACGGTTATGACCGTCCCTTAAAGTACCCGGGTAGATAAAAACCAAGCTGGGGCTCTCCTAGTAAGGGACGGTTATATAACCGCCCCTAAAGGTCAAATTAACGGCAACGATCGTTAATGACCGTCGCTATTACTCTAGAGACGGGACGGTCAGCCTACAACCATCCCCTATACTAGTATATGGGACGGTTGCTCCATGACCGTCCCCAAAAAGCGTCCCCAAAGTCCGTCCAGTTTGTAGTGATTGTACATGAAAAATATAAATAAAAATATATAAAAAAATGCAAAATTGATTTCATTTAAAAATAAGGCATAATGTGCTTTATACACACAAAATAAAAATCCAAAATCCAAACTTCACATACTTGTATCTTCTCCATTCAACTCAAAATTTTTCAAAATCACTTTTAATTATATACAACTTTTAATAAGCTATTTAATGAATATGGTTTTATTTAATTTGTAGTTAAGATGCAAAAGTTAGGTTTTGGACTCCAATTATATTATACCTGAATAAAATTTTAATTTTATTCATTCTTTATATTATTCATGATTTTATGTTTTATAATTTAGTAAAGCTTATTTATAATATATGTACAAACTTAGAAGAAATAAAGGTCATTAAAAACATAATAAAATAAATAATTGAATTCACACATATAGATGAAATATATATATTATACCTAGATAATAAATATACATATTTATTTAAGTATACATATTACTTCGGAAAAAAAATAAAAATATATTTATATGCATTCAAATAAGATGTAAATATATAAATTATGTACATAAAATAATAAAATCTAAAATGCAAAAATAAAATGCATAGTCTATAGGTAAAAATACTTATATTTATACTTATAAGAAATAACATACAATAAATAATTTCGAAAAAAAATAAAAAAATGAGATTAAAATACTACAAAAATAAAAAAAACTTTTCATGTTTTAAGAAATAATAATAAAATAATTATACATTTCTTTTTGAATTATTTATATTTTTGCCTTTTATTTTTTTCCTTTTGTGGGCAACGTGGTCTAATCAGGAGCTAGGGCGGGTTGACCCAGGTCAACGATCCCTGGTCTCCTTGGTTTAGCCGCTATCAGAGCATTTGACCCAAGCTTTCTCGATTTATCCCCACTTCTCCTTGCATCCATTTAGATTGATTCCTTCATGATTTTTGAACCTCGGTCATAGCTCTTTCACTCGCCCCTCATTTCTCGATCTGAAGTCCACTGAATCAAGCATACTCCTCAATCAAAGTAATCGTGTATATAATATCGTCTTTGCCTCCCATTTGAATTTGAACCCTTTTCACCCAACCAAACCTTAACCCTAAGCGTGATTGTTGTTCCTGGTGACAACAGGAACCACTCCAAGGGTTCGGCGATCAAGGAAGGGCCAGAATCGAGCAAATCCAGCTCCACCGATCACCTCCGCTACGAGCTTTTGCTCTCACCCCAAATCTGGTGAGCATTTATTTCTTATGATTTTCAATTCCTAGTTAGTCATTCATCACCTTTTCTCTTTCATTTTGGCCTTAAATCCCTACCTAAATGCATGTATATATATCATTAATTTGTCAAAGTAAATACTATGTAGTTTGTACAAAATATTGTATACTTATTGTATTTAACCTTGAAATTAAAGAATAAAGGAAGAAAAGAAAAAGGAATGAGACACCATAGGTGTTGAGTGACCCTATACCCCGAGATCCAGTCATCGTGATGACTTGGTCGACAAGGAATAAGGTAGGGGGAGAGAGGGCAGAGAAACTATACAAAGACATAAAGAAAACCATACATAAAACCCTAGTTTTAATTTATCTATAATTGATTTTTAGCACCTATCTTATTTTATTATTTTTACACCTAAAATAGCAAAATCCTATATATGAATATTTTATATAAAAATACAAAGAAAAATACAAAATTGATTTCACATAAAAATAATACATAATGTGCCTTGCACACTAATAAAAAGGTGCAATAAAAACTTCACAGACCTGTATCTTCTCCATATATCAAAATGGATCAAAATCACCTTTAATTGTATATAACTTTTAATACGTTATTTGATGAAGGTACTTTCATTTAATTTGGAGTTAAGATATAAAAGTTAGATTTTGAGCTCATATTGTGTAATATACTTGTATATTATTTTCAATATATTCATTATTTATATTTTTCAAATTATTTTTTTTATAAAACTGTAAATATTATCTGAAACACATATCCATAACTAAACACATATCCATAATTAACATAAATTAAAACCATAAAAATAAAATGAAATAAAGTAGTACATTAAAATACATAGATGAAATACCTATATACATACTTATATAATAAACACATAAATTTATTTTAATGGATAATAACTTTATAAACATAAAATAAAAAAATATCTAAGTATGTTTAAATAAATTATAAATATATACATTATGTGTACAAAATAATAAAATATAAAATTCAAAATAAAAATAAAATGCATTATACATAGGTAAATATACTTATGATTATACATGTAAATATCAAATTGAAATAAAACACCTTGAAAAAATAAATAAAAATAGGTAATAAATACTATATAAAATTAGGAACATTTTACATGTTTTAATAAAATTAATTAAATCATCTAATATTTTATATTCATTTTAAGGCATTTTACCTTAAAATTCTCTTGTTGGTCCACGTGGACGAACCAGGTGTGTCTGCTTATTTACCTAGGTCAACTATACCCCAACCCTAGCTTCCCTTGTCAGACTCACGAGTGCCCCATCTTCACCAAATTTCAACACTTCGTCCCACGGCTTCTTTGTCTCGAGCCTTGCACTTCAGTACAACCACCATATCTGTCCTCTTCGTCAACCTCTCCATTTCCACCAACCCCCTCAATCTCTTACGCAATCGAACCTCCAAGTCAACACATCCTTTGCCTGTAAATGCTTCACCTCTGCCCCTTTTGTCAGATTTGTTCCCTCTTCAATCGATTTCAACCCCTCAGATCCACCCTAGTGGCTTCGCCTTGGTGACAACAAATGCCTTACTAGTGTTCTATAGCGAAGAGAATGACAGAGGAGACGTATCCAACCACCACCGGAGCTTTGCCCGGAGGTTCTGCTTGTCTGGTCTTTGGACCATATTGAGGCCCCACTTTCCAGACATTTCTAGGTTAGATTCCTACCATACTTCCAATTCCTGTCTTTATTTTCTGCATTTAGATAAGTAATTTAGGTTGAATGCATTGACCTAGAGCTTGGGCTGCATGTCCGATTCACAGTGAATCTTCCCACATCTCACTTCAATTTCACCCCATCTCGATCTTCATCATATTCTCCACCTAGTACACCCACTTCCCCCTTCGATTCGCCTGAATCGAAGGCTCCATCCATCGCCTTCTCTTGAGCCTCACCGCCCCTCCATCTCACGAGGCTTAGAGCCTCCATTTTAGGGCTGAGAGCTTTGTCTAGAGCCATTGAATGTTTTGATGCAGGATACAAGCCGAATAGAGCCCCTGGAGCCCAACCCGAAGCTTAACTAGAACTCCAGGCAGAAGACCCCCCATGTCCAGATCGAGGGGACCTAGAACCTTGTTGAAGACACCTGCACATTCAGAGGATCTCCAGGAAGGAGAAGGACAAGTTGGTGAAGCCAATAGAGCTCAGATTTGGCCAAAATCAAGGATCGAAGCAACGACACCCCACTATTATTGGTTGTTCTTCCAAGCTATCTCCAAACCATTTGATGATGTGAGGCACCCATGGTTAATCCGGAGTGTCAGATTAAGCGTAAAACGAATCCCTTTGTTGCCCTCTGATGCAACTTAAATGAGCCACATAGCATACTGTGAGTTGCCCCCTTGCGATAAGGGTATATTGCACTTGATGATCACGGTTTTCACTTGGGTTTTATTATTAATTGAAAAGGAGAGAAAATGAGATGAATATGTCGTCGTGACCCAAAATTTATTATATCATATCATTCGTATGTTTATGGAAAAAATAATAAAATACATGCAAATTTCTAGTAAAAAATTGTGAATTAAAATTTTACCAACGATTTATTCGTTGCTATAATAAAATGGAGACAAATGCAAACAAACACCGCTATTTCTAATATAAATAGCATCGAATAAATATAAACATTGATATATATATATATATATATATATGTTTGTAAATATAACGATGGATTTCGTTAATTGCTATTATTTAATCATCACAATAGCTATTATTTGTTGTAGTGAAGCTACATCCATCTATCTTTCTCTGCTCTGGAATTTATACTAAAGCTAACCTTATCTTCTCATCAACCTATTGACTTTCTAACTTCATTAATCTGTCCCTTGAGCTATTATCACTAAAATGGACGCCTTAAGATGTAAAAAGAGGAAAATCCAATCTCTATTTTGTCAATCAATCACCGGAGAGAAAATTAATGGGGGCATAAATTGCCCATAGCTCATCGACTATGTCCTCTTCAAGAGAGTGGTATATATTTGTAATCTACAACCAATTCCATTAGTCTATCATACAGGGAATATTATATTGCCGGTCCTTCTCCAAAACCCTCTAATTAATCTCCTTTAAATCCATTCTCAAAGCACATGCATGCATGAATCATATTCAGAATCTCCATGCATGGCTCCTTATTTAGAAACTTATGATATGAACTCGCACCTTCAAGAAAATTGTATTTTTCTCAACTTCTCTTAGATGATGAAATTCTCACCCTCTCATATTTAAGAGATAAGTCTTTGCTTGTGCGGTAGATGTGTTGTTCTCTGTTGGTCATTTTATCGTCACTTATTTTTTTCTCCGTTCACAAAATTATTCTTATCGTTTATATATAATTCAAGCAAGTGAAGGTCTGTCAGTCCCCTCTTCTTCAACTTGCATAAATAGATTGCCCATTTGGACTGCTGAGAAAAAGATTACACTACTACATATGGATACGTAATCTCCATCAATATTCACATAGATATAAAGGCCAAGTATCTCCTCAAACATGGTGATTTGAAATACTAAGAATGTTTTAGGTTGTTATTTGATGAGTTATTTCAAATATTTATATTACTAGGAATAATTTTAATAGCTTATGTGTACGTGAAAATTAATTCTATTACACAATCATGACTTCTCTTGCAATACTAGACTATTGTATAAGTTTCTAAATAAATATTTTATAAGTTTCTAAAAGACATTAATTTTTTTATTTCAGTTTTATATCAATCTCTTGTCTGTATTTATCTTAATAATTCTAAAGGTTTATGGTTGTATAAGTTTGATTTATTTACGGAATCTATCTCAATTCTATATGATTATATACATTACATGAATTCCAATCCAATGGATATTTGATTTGCTAAATCCCAACATCATTTGACGTTTTGTTTGCGACGGATATCACCCTTTAATTTTTTTATTTAGGTGATTTAATTGATATATTAAATTGGATGACTCTAACATTATCTTTGAACGGTCTATATATGTACCTTTTCTTTGCCGAAGAATACATTGAATCTTACACAGAGCATTGCCACCATAAAATGAGAGAAGGAGAGAAGTCCGCCAATTTATTCCCTCTTTTAGTTTTGTGTATTATTCTCGTATTGCGAGCTTGAAGGGATGCTTTATCGTTGCTCAACAAATCTCAATGTTGACGCGTGCACATTAGTTGAGATCTCGTCGTTGTAACATGGAGAGTGGTCGAACCAATGTCGATTGCACCATCAGAATCTCCGTGAAGGTACAAATACCTTCTTAAGATTAGTGCATTTTACACGTCTCGGCAACATAGTTTATCTTGCCATCAAATCCGGTATTGTATTGCTAACCCTCCTTTTTTATGTACAGTTTGCTACATTGGTATTTATACTATTATCTAAAAATACTGTACTAATATATTTTCTATAGAGCATATAGATCTCTTTTTATTTGATTTTAATTTTTGTATGTTCCCTTTAGTCTCCTATTTTTAATAAAAATACGAAACAACATAAAATTTTGCAAAAATGAAAAAGGATATTTACATCCATAACCTTCAGTAGTTTCATATTTACATACATTGTCCTCGATAATCACGGATTATACGAGAAACTCCGAATAGTCACTCCATCCCACGAATACATATCATAATCACTCTAATCCCACGAATATATATGAGGGACAATTGTTCTATTGAAGTTAGTGATTGTTTTTACTATTCAAGCATTATATGCCCTCTCAATAATTGGTTTCTCTGTACTTCATATAAATCTTTCAAAATCGAAGAATCTATACTTTTAACTTTTTGTTGGAATTACTTCCTTTGACTTCATTCATACATCAGCTTTATCTTGTTTAACATACACTTCGTTACGACAAATATCATGTCTTATTTTCTACTTATCATGCCAACATCCATTGACAACCAAATATCTTTTCACACTTCTGAATATGCAAAAAGCCATGCAATTTCAATTAATATATGCTAGACTCATGTAAATCTTCAATGGGAAAAAGGTTAAGTTGCTGATATGAACTTATCTTTTGCTTTCGTTGCACACATTCATGACACTCTTTATTGCAAAACAATTACATACATGTGAATTATTTTTACATACTTGTCAACATATGCTATAAAGGCAACAATCACAAACATCTTCATCAACATGAAACTATGGTAAGAATATTGGTATAATATATAGAGTTCAATGAGGCTGCCCCTCGGGGGAGCTAACTTAGCTCCCCCCGCGGCATTTCACCTATTTTTTATTTTTTTTGAAAATTTCTTCCATGAATATCCATCACTAAATCCCTATATTATGTTATTCAAATTTCATGCGAAACAGAAACTCGTACAGTCTCCATCCAAAGAATCATTTTTTAACGGTAACAAAATTGCTAAAAACGACCCCGTCTGGATGGAGGCCGTAGTGGTCTTTGTTTCTCACGAAATTTTAATGACATAATATAGGAATATATTGATGAAAATCCACGGAAGAAATTTTCAAAAAAAAAATAAAAAAATGAGAGAAATACCGCGGGGGGAGCCAAGTTAGCTATCCCCAAGGGGGCAGCCCCATTTTACCCTAATATATATGTTACAATACTTATAAATTGAATGGGAATGAAAACTGCCTCAATTGTTGGACCCATAAACCAACATGCTTCCTAATGTAATGCAATTATTAGAGCTTACTATTTTTATTCACCTTCATTGATGAACACTTATGTACTCTTGCTTTTCCTACGCAAAATGAGAATTAATGTTGAAATGATGGATGCGACCATCAGTAGATGCGGATCTGTTTTTGCCGATGTCACCGAAAAATCATCGGGAATTCAATTACCAAATTATATGATCTACTTGAGAAGGTTCATAAAAACACACAGATACACATGCACACATATAAGTTTAATAGAAACTACTTATCATTTTCTCGACTTTTCTATGTACGAAATATTACAATATTTGCTACATAATATTATCATATCCATCGATTATCAAAACAATATCATCTCAAAAGCTGCATCATAGAGAAGATTCTTTGCTACACAACTAGATAAGACTTTACATCGAACATAGTTTACGTTCAAGAATATATGTCTGAATCATTGAAAATGATGACAAAGTACCACAATTGATACACATTAACATGAACCATCATTGTTTCCTTGTAAATCAGTTCACACTGTCACTTTCATATATGAACCTACTTGCTCCATCTCTCTTTTAATATCTTGGTAACGATCTACCACATTCTTCTCCTTGCAAGAATGATTGTTGCTCTTGCGCAGAGGCGTCTAGCCATCACATACTATTCAATGTCAAAATACTTCTCTAGATTAGTTTTTGCATCGGTAGTAGTTGTTAAATTACAAAACTTTCTCACATTCTCATCTCTGAAGAACGAAAGCGTACTATGCTCTACAATAGTAGACATCAGTTTAACATACTAAGCCCGATCTACTTTTAAATCTTACTTACCATTTCAATTAATCTTTACATAGATAATCACATATTATACCCTCATCAACATACATTGCCAACATCGATCATTTTCATTATTACAAGCATGAGTGCACTTGTTAACTTGAAGACAGACCCATTGGAATGTACATGCACTTTTTTACTTTAGGCAAATTTAGATGTTTTTTGTCCTGAAAAGTGTCTAGATATACACCAAAACCTTCGTCCTCCCTTCCCTGGAGGAGAGGTCTCTCTCGAAAAAAATGGATGCGCTGCCGAGCGAGCTGCAGAGATTGGTCATTTACTCCTTTCCACCGAGTTGAGTTACCATCCATCTCTGTGCCAATCCCTCTTTTTCAGACGACTCTTTTTTGGATCCTTTGAGCATATATTGCTAGATTCTTACTCGATTGGGTTGTTTTTTACTCCTTTACCAACTCATCCTATCATATAGAGATATTTTCTAATTAATGTCAAGGTTAAAATATGTGATTCGTACGACCGCATATGCGTAGGCGTGACTTAAGTTGAAACGCATATTGAATATGTGACGTATTATGCTTCGAATGCTTAATTGGACCGCATAAATCGTACACGCGACGCTTAAACAGATCATGCATCATGAGTATCACTTAGGATCTGTTTGATTATTGGGATGACCAGATGAGATGTTTTGAGATAATCTTATGTAAATAGTAGTTATTGGATGGTTATTGAAATTGAAGATGGTCAGAATAACAAATATATGTCATGTCACATTTATTTGTAATGAAATTCCAAGTAGAAGAGGTAAATCGGATTACCCAAATATAACCCGTAACCAAACGGATTCTCAAGATCCGAATATCTACTCAGCGTTGGTCCCTTTTCCGCCTGCTTCGATCTCTTCGTCTCCTCCCAAACCCTCGATTTTGCCTCTACTCCGGAACCTCACCACCTCCTCTCCCGCGCCGCCTCTGCTGCAGCTGTTGTTGCCTCCCATCCCAGACCACCTCGCCTTCGCCACCTCCCCTCGTCTCCACGACACCTCCTTGTGCCACCTCCCCTCCTCCCCACGCAGCTGAACTCCTGCTGCCTCTGCTCCTCCCAGAGCCCCACACCTACGCCGCCTCCCCGTGAAGTGATACCTACGCAGGATCCCACTACCTTTTCTTTACTTCAGGTTCTTCTCCTCTCAATTCTAGGTGTATTCCTTTCGAATCCACTGTTGCTGTTGTTTTTACCCTCGATTTTATCACCAATTTCTTTCAATATATCACTCGATTTGCTTGAGTGATCTAATTGGCATCCACCTTTCCTATTCATTTCATTCCAACACAGAATTCCATCTCCCTTTCCCCCTTTTTCAATAATGTTGTTTCTAAGTTTATCCGAAACAGTGGCTGCAATATAGCTTGTGAATGAACTTAATGTCTATTGCAGTTCTATCATAGAAGAGGCCTGTAACATCAGATAAGATCATGAGTTGTATATATTCTACTGAACCATCAGTCTAAATTTGGACTTCAATCTTAGTTCTTTTTTGTGTGCGGATTAGATGTGTACTGGAACAATATTGTTTCAAAGATTGGATACATAGTACTTTTGCAAACCAGAATACGAGAAAATATCAAAATTTCATAAAAAATACCACTTCATTTTTTTACTGGAGTTCGTTCGCAATTATTGTTAAACTTCTCACACAGATTTGAATTAGAATTTGCCTTTGATTCAATTCATTTATAGTTTCCTTTAAGATTTTTAAATCTGATATAGTTTTGGTGGATGCTTGATAAGTGTGTGATAGCAGTTCGCATGAGGATATTGCACATATTTTATAAGATACATGTCATGCACTATATGTCAAATAGCGCTACAAGTGCATGCACATGCAGTAAGACACAAGTTGTCCGGTGGAAACTGTTTGGTATGCATTACAGCATTAGAATATCCATTATATAGAAAAGGACACATTTAAGTGTACTTGAAAGACATGATATTAGCTTTACCCTTTGCTGGAAAGGGTGGCTACAGCTTGTTGTTCAAAATTGTTACATAGACTTGTCCATTAGACACTCTTTATAAGGTCTAGATATACATGAGCTAAAGTTCCGATGATCTGAGAACTATCAGTGCAGACATTTGTTTTAGATTGATGAACTCCGAATTTGGATTGTGTTAAATATTAAAATAAAAAGAAATTCCTCTTTAAAAAAACTATAAATAAATCTCTAACATCATATTTTACTATTACTGTCTAATATCATATTTCAAGCTGCATAATCCGCATATGCCCCCACATGCTCCTCTACATATCCGCTTAATCGTTTTCGACTGCTTGGCCGAATGAATGCCACATACCGCATATCTGAACCTTGATTAGTGTAAGAGGACATCCTTTGCGATAATCCCAAAATTGGTTCTTTGCATAGATTGAATTTGATCTTCTTAGGGTTTGTCCCTCAATTCGGTACTAGATATGTTTCACCTGAAAAGAAGGTTGATGGTGATACTGATTGTCTGCATTTTTTTGCTTACAGATTGCATGAAACAGAATCAATCATTTTGCGACGAGCAGCTGAAAACGGGTATCCTTTTATTCGGCTAAAGGGATTATAACCAGACCTACTTACTCCAGATTACCAGTTGATAAACGTGGTAATGGAAAAGTCAAAGTTTGCAGCATTGGGCGAGCGCTTGAGGATTGGTGGTGAACGTTTGAGGTCAGGGAGTGTTGAAATGGGCAAAAAGGTAGGCGATAAGATGAAAGAGATACTTCATGGTCAATCTCCAGAATCCAAGATGGTTGATGAAGCTACATTGGAAACATTGGAGGAGCCGAATTGGGGGCTTAATTTGAGGATATGCTCTTTGCTTAATAATGACGAGCTTAACGGGCAAGAGGTTATGAGGGCTGTCAAGAAGAAGATTGCTGGGAAGAATGGGGTGAGCCAAAGTTTGAGCCTTGATCTCCTAGAGGCATGTGCCATGAACTGTGACAAGGTATTTTCAGAAGTGGCATCTGAGAAAGTACTTGAGGAGATGGTGACAATGATTGATAATCCACAAACACTACAAAATAACAAAAGGAGAGCGATGCAACTTATCAAAGCATGGGGTGAATCTGAGGACCTTCAATACTTGCCTATATTTCATCAGACCTACTTGGTAAGAATAAAATATATGTTGACCATCCATTGACTTTCCAGCAAAAGAAAAGGGACTCATTCACCTATGTTTTGTTGACTCTTCTTAAGTTGCTCGTAAAATATGTGATGCTCCTTATCTTTGATGTATAACTTTTGGAACTTCTTCCTCGTGCTGCTGCACGAGCAAAAACTAATTCTATATCAGATTCCCAACTTTGGTCAACAAATAGAAAAGATAATTCATGTAATTCTTAAATGCCTAAGTTAACTGAAAATGGGGAATGCGGGTTATATACTCCTCGCGTTGTTTGTTGATTTAATGACTAACATCAGCATAGATTTGTCTTCTTGAGTTTAACTCAAGTAGGAGTTTTTGGTAAATTTCACACTCAGTTTTTCCATCATTTATCTCTGGTATGAGAAAAGCACGCACTCCCACTAAAAATACCATTAACTGAGATGGTAAGGCCTCTTTCTTTTGTATACAAATCCTCTACCAATCTTGGAAGGCTCTTCAACCAAATTTTCATATCCTCGATCTGTGAGGAGACTAGTGGTAAGCTGTGAGATTCATCTGTCATAATTATACTTATGCTTAGAAGTACCACGGAAATGTCAGTGTGACTTAACAACATTATGCTTCCCCAGATTCCATTCATTAAATGGACGAATTTTCTCACAAAGCTATCCTGCGTCACTTTTTTTAAGTTATGGTTTCCATTATTCCAATGTGGTATTAGATAGAAAACCTTTTTGATATTCTTTAATTTGAATATGTTACTAAGATTGAATAAAGTCCAAGAAGTAAAAAGCCAGATGCTAATGTATAGCTTATAATAAGAGCTTCAAATTTCTACTCATCTCATATAACTCATTACATGATTTATTTTGAACACACTTTCATGTGCATTACATCGCATTATTCGAGAATTTTGAGGTAACTTTTTTATTATGCTTATCTTATATTTTGTTAAATACCATGATCTCTCCATTTGTCGGCAAAAGTTTGAAACTTAGTTAAACGGGTTAAATGGAGATCCTAGATGAACGCCTATCGAGGGTGAGGGCGAGCACCCATCACTTTTTGAAGAAAAAAATATCAAACTCTGAATGGCATTGATACATAGAATTATGATTGTATACCTCACTCTGTTAAAGGTGTATATGTTCATTTGGAACTGTGAAAACAATATAAGAGGTCAATTTGGGCATAGTTGATTCTGATAATATATTGGGGAATATTAATTCATTACATTATGAAATCACTGAAGTAGTGACAACTTATTTATATTGGCCGTTGAATATCTCAAACTAACGCATTATGCAAACTGTGTTTTAGAGTCTGAAGGAGAGACAACTTACATCTCAACTGGATGATGGAGATGCTGCTTCAGCTGGCATCAGCCAGTTCTCATCTGTTCCAGAGGGGTACCCTTTTCCCGAAATGGCTCAACATATAGAGGCATATGAAGATTATCGAAGCCCTCTTTCAGTGGAAGAAAAAAGAGAACTTCTTGCCGTAGCTAGGAACAGCATGGAGATTCTATCGTCAATACTGAATTCCCAGTTGCCACAAGAAGCCATTGGGGTAATTTTTCATCCCATTCTGGACAATACCTTATATAGACAGTCAATATTCCTCGGTTTGCTTCATCTTTTCATACCATGTACCAGTTTCTTATCTAAAAGTTTTGACCGTTAAGATTATTCAATATTTCTTAGTCTTCTACAGTTTCAACTAACTGCGTATTATTTTTCTTTTCAACTTATTGATCGCTTCAATGGAATTTTAAACAAATCATATGACTGAAGGTTTTTTTATTGAATAAGACTCTTTTTATATCCCGTGTCAAAGTAGATGATTTTTTTAGTCAATTGACAGTCCCGAGTATTGTCAAGGGGGTGAGTTCACGTGGCTGGCAACATTAATAACCAATATGAAGCTTCAACTTGACTGGTTCATCAGTGCCATCTAAAACTGCCAGACGTTCCGCTAAAATGAATATGTGTGAACTGCCTTGCAAAGAGGCCTGGAAAAAAGGGCACCCTGGAGTTAAAAGTTCTATCTGATCAAATCATATTACAATCGAAATTAGGAATCCATTCAATCCCAACTGATTGAAAATGACTGTTTTTGGGTTTCTTTGGCCAAAAATTGTGAAATACCATGGGGTGTTTGCCCCAAATATATATTAAGAAAAAAGTAAAAATAAAGACTTGCAACAACCATGTCGTGAGATAAGTTATATTATCAACATAAAACTTGTCGGATCTAAAATTGATTCCATTACGCGACAACCAAATTGCCCAGATCGTGGCAATAGGACTTAGCAGTTCCGCCATGGATTTGAACTGACTGGTCACCAAGGAGCTCCAAAAGTTGAGATGAGAGGAGAAGTCCATCCATTGGAAGTTTGTAGCTTTCCAGATCGCATGTACACATGCACAAGAGTTGAAGCGTCATGAGTTGCTGAGGGAGATCTATGGTGTCGCAGGGGAATTGGTTGCTGCAAGGAAGCGTCATGAGTCTTCGATGTGGAGTGGGATCCGTGCCGTGATTATGGGGCTCAGGCCTTTCCTTCGACCGAGGTTGGGGAATGGTCTCCGTTTCCGTTTTTGGCAGGATGACTGGACGAGGGAGGGGGCGTTGGCCTACCGCTTCCCTAGGTTGATGGCGTTAGCCGTTGACAGGGGGCGCGGGTGGCGGAGGTGGTCGACTCTGGGTCGTGGGCGCCGAGGTTCCTTGCGGTTCTCTCGGATCAGAGGCTGGAGGAATTTTTGCGGTTAATATCGGAGATTCCCCCTGTCGGGGAGATGTCGGGCGAGCCAGATCATTTTGAGTGGGCCAATGGTAAGTTCTCGGTAAAGATTGCATATCGGAAGTTGAGTGGTGGTATGGTAGAGCGCGACGAAGATCTATGTGCTGACTTGAAGGTGATTTGGACGGCTAAGATTCCTACTTGGGTTAAGGTCTTCCTTTGGTATCTAAGGAGAGACCGTCTATGTGACAAAGTGAGAAGAGGCAGACTACTGAGTGTGACGGATTTGAAGTGTGACAGATGCGAGGACGACGTGGAGGATAAGAACCACATTTTCTTCGGATGTAGGTCTTCGGCAAATGTGTGGGATTCTTTGGGGTTGCCGTGGGTTCAGACATCCGGTGTGGAACTTTTTTGGAGATCTATTCGTGTGGTGGGACTTGGGTCCTCCTGTGATGTCTCCAAGCCCTTTGCTGCGCTCTGGGCTATTTGGCTTGGCAGGAATGATACCACGTTCAAGGGGCACTGGTTTTACTTTGAAAATGTACTTGCGTACTGTAATGTTTTGTACAATTTATGGATATCCAACTGATGTACCTTCTCGTTAATTAATGAATATTTTGGTGTGGTGACTCCCGCCTTGGGAGGGCTCCTCCTTTTTCCTATTAAAAAAAAGAGTTGAACAATTATCCAGGTCCCTGCTTTGATTGCAACAAATGTAACATAACACGTCATCTCTCCGGACAAAGGTAGATCGCATGTCCTTGGTAAATGGTTGCTCAAGTCTGTGAAGCCAAATGAAAATGTTGATCTTCAAAGGGATCTTCAGGGTCTAAATCAAGCTGCACTCTCTTTATCTAGTTCTCTTTATCTAGTATCTACGTCAAACACTGAGTTGGTTATAAATTCCTTGTAAGCCTTCCTTACAGAAAAATATCCATTGTGCCAAACTCAGTGGTCACAACCCTCAGACAGAACCACACAATTAGAAATCACCTCAAACATCTGCAAAACTCTCCAAGGCGTTTCTTAGAGAAAGGAGGAGAAATGCACCATCCATCGACCATCGACCCAAGATGCCTTAAATGGGCTGGTGGTTTTTGTTTCGTAGTCATCTCTTCTGTCTATGGAGCACCAACACCTGTTGGAAGGGAGATGGTTTGGTTGCAACTTAGGAATTCCTTTCTACAGTTTTGGGAGATTCCATGGATCATAGGCAGATATCTCAACTATATGCTTCTTACATCGGACAAACCGAGCGATGCTGGCAGAAAGGATCCTGGCCTCGAGGACTTTTGGTTGCTCTTGAGTGAACTTCATTTACATGTTATGGATGCTGATAATCATACCGTCGTGGTTAGATATATTTCTGGTCTCGTTTGAGGTGGCTTATCGATTCTTGCTGGCGGAGGTTTGTGGCACTGTTGCAATATTCGACCGAATATTCTTATTATGTAGGGTGACCGAATAGAATATTGCTATTCGGTTAATATTTGGCCCAACCCAAATATCCCGAATATTCGGGTATTCAACCAAATATTCGACTGAATGTTGCAACAAACTGTTGTTTTTTATTTTAATTTTTGAAGATTCTCATTTATCTCGGTATCACCACAAATGTTAAAGCTCCATATATTTAACTTGTTAATTGATACTTTTATCGTGGATTCTTAAACTCTAAACCCTAAGCCTAAACCCTAAACCCCATATATGTATCTTGTTAATTGGTACGCCTATCTTGAATTCTTATTAATTGATGACCATATATGTATAAATATATTAGAATATATGTATTTGATATGATCTATATTTAAAATAATTAAAAAATGCATAATTGAATAATTCTGAATATTCTCTCAAATACCGAATATTCTTTATTCAATGATACTTTTGACTAGATATCGAATACCGAGTCACACAACACATGTTTGTAGGTTACCCATGAGGAGATCTAACCATGTGTTTTTGTTTGGAGTTTGGGTGAGGCCCGCTTGTCCATATGCTTCAAGCTAGACCATTCATGGCTGCATGAACCAAATTTACGGGATTGGCAACCAGAGAAATGGCCAGGATGTGCATGTGATGGATCAACAACCACTATTGTAAAAGTCCCTCGACTGGCCTGACTAGTAGGTCCGATTAATCTAGTCGGTGAGGTGGCCAATCGAGTATTGACTAATTCCGACTAGGCGGACTAGTCAATCAATTTTTTTTCTTTGAGGTACCATATTTTTTTTTTGCTTTTTTATCTTTTTAAAGTAAACTTATTCTAATACACTTTGTATTTTATTTAAATTCAACTACTTCTTTTCTTTCATTACGATAGTATAAAAAATGATCAGATCTATGTAAATATATAAGAATATACATATAAAAATGATTTATATTTTTAAAATAATTTAAAAATTCAAAGCTGATTAAAGTCCCACTAAATCCGATTAGTCGTCCAAATACCAATTAATCCTTAGTCAGTGACCCAACTGACCGAGTACCGACTACCGATTTTTGCAACCTTGTCAACAACTAAGAGATTTGCTTTCATTGAAGAGGTTGCGAGAGTATTTGATTCCCTTTCTGAGGCAGATTTGATAGGAGAAGCGCAAACTGAAGGTTGAGGCCCAACAGAGGTAAATAGATTGGGCACTGTGGAGGATTCCAGGCTGCTGTCACATGAAGATTCACAGCTTAAATCAGCTGATGCAGGCATTGTTGAGGAGGAAGATAGAAAGATTGTGATGGATTGAAGACAAAGATCCGGAGTTACATGGCTTAAAGAAGGGGATGCAAACATTGCCTTTTTCCATGCAATTGCCAGTGGTAGAAGGGAAGAATGTGATTTGGGAGTTGAAAGTGGGAGATATGATGGTCAAAGCGGATACTCAGTTGGGTAGGGCTCTAACCTCTTACTTCTACCAAGCCAGTAGGAGACTTGGGGACCTGCAATGGTGTTGGTCGGGGAGGGGGATAGGTGCATTTTACAGCTACAAGCGTAGGAACTTTCACAGGACTTCATAGAGAATGAAGTTTGGACTTGAATGAGGATGGTTCCCCTGGATATGATGGTTTTCCCGTTTTGTGTTACAAGGAGTTTTGGTCCATTCTGAAGGATGATACTTTTGCTTTGATTCGGGAATTCTGGGCAGGGAATTCAGAGTTCGAGCTTCTAAATGGGGCCCTGATTTTTTTATTGGCCAAAGGTGACTCCTGTACAAGTGTGGATGATTTCATGCCTATTGTTTTCTCGATGGGATCTATCTGGTCATTGCAAGACTTTGGCAAATGGAATGAAGGGGCCACTCTCCTCCATCATCAGCCCAGTTCAGACTGCTTTCATTCCTGCGAGAAACATGGTCGATTCCTTGGTCTTGGCATCTGAGTTCTTAGCAGATTAGAAAACAAGGAATGTTTCCAGGTTTTTGTGTAAGGTGGACTTTGCTAAAGCATATGGAAGTTCTTATGGAAGTCGTTGCAGATGAGGGGTTTCTAGATAAGTGGAGTCATTGCAGATGAGGGGTTTCTGGACAAGTGGATTGGTTGGGTGAACAGATGTATCACCACATTTTCTTCTATGATGGTGGTCAATGGTAGACCACAATGGGGTATCTCCAACCTCAACGTGGTGTCAAGCAGGATTGTCCCCTTGCACCCCTCCTGTTTGTCATTGCAGCAGATGCCCAGAACGTAATTGCAAGTGCAGCAATGCAGAGCAGCTTTGTACGAGGATTTACGAGGGGGACTTTCTCCTTACCGTTGCTGCAATACATGGATAGCACCATTTCTTCGTTGAAGGTGGACCTATTGAAACGGAGATGGTGGCGTCTCTTTTGGACATATTATGTGGTTTCTTGTGGATGACCCTAAATGCATTGAAATATTCTTTTGTCCTTGTTGGCCTGCAGGCCTGGGCACCTCTGATGTGCGGCTTTGCTCGGATGTTCGTCATACTCCTCAGCGGACTCTCTCCATCTGGTACCTTGGCTTATCTCTGACTCTTGGAAGAATTAGGGTTGATCAGTGTATTCAAATAATCAAGAGACTGGATGGCAAACTATCTGGGTGGAAGGCTGGTTGTCTATTACATGGGGAGGTTGGTCATGTTCAAGTCCATCCTCACAGCGCTGCCACTCTTTTTTCTGTCGGTGTTCAGGCTGCTGCAGACGTTTTGCAACCGGTGGAGAGCACCATGAGCAAGAGAAGAGGAGTGTGGCCTTGGTGACATGGGACAAAGTGGCTCGACCGTCTAATGCGGGTGACCTAGGTGTACTTCGAGACTGAATCAGAAGCACTCCTCTAAAAATGGGTCCTTCGCATTTGGGGGCCAGGTGACAACCTGGTATGCTCACACAGTTCATACCTTCGATTTTTCGGCAAGCAATCTGTGCCATTGAAAGTGAGTTGAACCCTTTCCTTGTGCCAAAACTGGGGGATGAAAACCGGTTTCTGTTTTGGAATAGGTGGTCGAAGGTGGGGGTGCTGTGTGAAAAATTCCCTTGGCTCTAGTGGCTGAGGCATGGCCTCCTTCGGAGGGGGGCAGGGAGCTTGGGTTCCGCAGTTTTGCTCTCCACTCTCCGATGCCCGGATTAAGAAACTTGGGACCATGCTGGAGCAACTAAAGGAAGTTGGGGTCCTCGGACTGGCCATGATCACTTGATTTGGAATGGCGAGTACTCCGTGAAGAGGGTTTACTCACGATTGTTGGCTGGGGCTGCCTCGTGGGATCATGGCTTTGTGAGAGATAGCAAAGTACTTTGGAAGCTAAGGGTGCCTTTGAAAATTAAAGTTTTTGCATGGTTGCATCATCACAGAAGGATTATGACCCAAGTACTCCATTCACACGTGATCCTTGGAGCTGATACACTCTGGTTTGTGGTAATGATGATGAGGACCTTAATCACCATTTCTTCGGGTGCAAAACACCCATGGATGTGTTGCAAATAGCAGCAATCAAGTGGGTCGACTCATCATCGTGGGTTGGTTTTTGGAATATCTTTGGGGGGGGGGGGTATCATTCTAAGAACGGCTGGGTCATGGCTTTGGCTGTGATTTGGGCCATTTGGTTGGCCAGGAACGCACTGGTTTTCAAAGAATTCGACAATATTCGGAGAACATAATTGTGAATGTAAACTACCTGTACTATTTCTGGAAAACACAGTTGTATGTTGCATTATTGGAAATAACATTGAGTATATACTGGGTGGTCACCTCCTACGTGGGTGTCCCTCTTTTTTTCTTTTAAAAAAACATGTAATCTTACCCATTCATGTATTTGTTGTGGTTAACTTACAAGACAAAATTACCATTTGAATTACAATCAAACTATACACATCTAACTTTTACTTGCTAAAGAAAAGTAAGAAAAATAAAAGCAATAATATAAATATATATCATTTTTCGTTAGTCAGCCGATAAATTGGTAGAGTTATTCTATTCGGTCAACCCGCGGAATTGTATAGTTGGACGGTCTAACCAGACTCAGTTGGTTGACTATTGCGATGTTGCTATTCTTCTTTCTCTGTGTGGTCTAACTAGACTCGGTTGACTATTGCGATGTTGCTATTCGTCTTTCTCTGTGTGCTATATATGCTTTACCTGCTATTCTTCCCCTGCTGCTATATTCTATCCTCATCTCTAGTATAACAATGAAGAATTGAAGTAAAAGAACTTGCCATTTCCTGTAATAACAGTGGCAAGATCTCCAAGAAAAGGAAACCAAACAATGGTGAAGCCACATTAACAAAAAAAACATGTTGAAAGATGTTCTATTCTTGGTGCACTATGACCAAAAAGTGTCCCATAAAGATTAGGCTTAGATTGAAAGGATGGTTGTTAGTGACTGCAATGTCAGACGTAACAATTTCTGAAGCACAATCGCCAAAATTCAACGCTTGTCTTATATGAATCGCCATGTCAGCGACCATGCAGGATGGATACATTTTTGTGTATTTTTGTCTATTTGGAGACCCTTTTCCAATTATATTCTATCGAGTGCATTCGAAGGACAATCCAGGATATACTTTTTCTTTGATTTTTCGATAGATAGAAGGTTACAAATGCAACATAATTTGTCTGTATTATTGCAGCATTTTTAGTATTTGAAGGTTAATGAGATTATCAGCTACGTGACCCCGAAATGTTGGCCATTGGTTTATCTACTATAATGCTCATGTAAATGGCATAAATGTCAAATGAGATTTTCATGGCAAATAAGAAGGTATGTCTTGCAGGATGAGCTGACATTAAGCATGCTGGAGAAATGCAAGGATTCACAGCCTGTCATACAGAGGATCCTAGAGAGCGTCGGGGATGATGAAGTTTTGTTGTTTGATGCCCTCAACCTCCATGAAGAGCTGCAACAGGTTTTATGCAAATATGCGGAGATAGAAAAGCTTGCAGCATCAGAAGAGGATCCCCCTGCACCGTCAATTAGCATTTTAACCGAGGAAGAGCAAGATGATGGTTATAGCCAAGGAGAACACAAAGGCATGCACGCGACTGGCACTGATCATAATGTCAAGGACAATGACTCTTGAGCAGTTGTTTATCTAGTAAGTATATATATTCTCTAACGAGTTCTGTGTAATATAAGTAGGCTGCAACTTGTTGTTGGATGCATTGAAGGAATAAGGTTATTTATTCCTAAGGTACATTGAATGCAAAAGGCTGTGTTATCATCGTGGTGCGTTAATTACTTTATCGGTTACTTAAGTATGTATATTAAGTTAACATGAGGGTCCTGCATCTTATGTTTAATGTGAAGAAGAGGGAGGATCTCCACATGGGGGTGAATCTGAGTCTGATTTGCTTCATTGGTGAAAGGATCTTGTTTTTTGTTTTTGCTGATGGTAATTAGAATATACGGGCATTTGCTGTGGATAAAGCAAATTCAACAGCATGTTACAATGGATTATTTATGAAGTGCATGGAACTTGTGGTTGACCGCGTGAACGGCATTTATGCCTGCAAGGTTAATATCTAAGTATGAACTTCATTTTTAAATGTTATGCACTTTGATTAATATAAGAATACTGGTTTTTAAGTGTGCTTTTGATCTTACAAAAAGCAGGACCAATCTCAGTCCCTCGGAGGGGATCTGAAGGTTGGACATTGGAACAGATCTGCTAAAACCATTGGGTTTACAGTTATGGACGGTTTCATTTAAGTTAGTTTTTGTGGGAATCACGACTATGTTGATGTCCAGTTTGCATTTAAAGGAGAAAAATGGCGATCCTTTGTCGTCCAGATGAGGGATAAAATTTGGAGAGATAACTAGATTACTATATTGAACTACGTCCTGCAATATATGAATACGATTTAGATGCCAGTATAGTTACAACATGTTGATGAAAAAAATGCATTGGACGCATTGAAATCAGGGTACAAGTTCTTATTAGTCATTGTGATGTTAGTAGTTAGACAGTATCCGCAATGGGCATATGCTTATCGTTGTGATTTCTGGGAGCTTTATAGTTCCGTATCGGGGAGAGAAAACTATCTTATGGCTTATATAAGGGAAGTCCTCTAATCAGTCTGGACCTTACCTAAGGAGATTTTAGACTACCACACACGCACAAACACCTCCGCTTGCATTTCATTCATATAAGATATCATTCAGTTCATGCACGAGCGTTAAGTTCCCATATAATAAGATTTAAATGCATTCTGTTCGTGTATGAAAGACTAAACTTTGTGCATACGTATGCAATATGATTATATGCATGAAATATTTGCCATGCAAGTCTATTTCTTCCTTCAAAATATATTGCGTAATTTGACTTAATTCCACAACTTGTAGGTATTAAATGTTACACAACACGGTTGGATGCGATAAATTACTAAAAAGGAAAATTTTGTAGACTCAAAAACAAACAAATCTACAATATACATAAAAGCATGAAACATTCGATGAACTCACGACATATCGAGGAAGTAGTGTGTTGTGATATTAATATTACAAAATATTACAAAATCATAGAAACGCATGGAATCTAAAAAACAAACATGCATTATATGAGGAAAATGAACTTGATATGTCAAATGCTTTCTAGTAGCAAGTATAATCTTAGGTAAATGAACTTGATATATCATATGAAACCTTTATAAAGGCTTCACTAAGCACCTATTTGCAGTCATTGGTTACAAGCACATCTCTCCATCAAAGAACAATATACCAAACAATGTTGTCAAAACCATTCAAGGCACCAACAAATAAAAAGTCAGTTGAAGTACACATCATCACTAAGAACTCAGTGTATTTAATCAAATTCAGAATTGGAGTTCAGTTCAATTCGACAAAATCACGGCTATAAGCACATTACCAGCTCCATGTGTCTGGGTAGAAGAAGCACCTCTTGATGTTTTGGCCTTTCCTGCTTCGTACTGCCGATAAGTGTCCATAGGTCGAAGGAAGCAATTCCTCACGGGTGACTATGAAAGACTATACTTTGTGCATACGTATGCATAAAGTATGATTATATGCATACTTTGTGACTAAAAGAGAGTTCTCTCCTACTACTTTTGAATAGGGCATGTCAAAACCAACTCTAGGGTTCGTTTGGTTGCAGGGTTGGGCAGGGTTGGGCAGGGTTGGGTTGGGGTACCCCCTGTGAATAGTAAACTGTGAGGAGGATTGGGATGTTTGGAAGGAGGGGTATCGCGGGTTGGGCCAACCCAACCCTGCCCAACCCTGCAACCAAAAGGAGCCTAAGCAAGCATGGTCTGGCAGGAGAAGCAGAGTCTAGAGGTATGCGAAGGAGGGTCAGGATGGAGCTGTCAGCAGTGACAGTCTACTGTTCTTTCCTTATCCCATAGCTTTCTTGCCTATATTGACTTACTGACGGTCGAATTCCACCAGCCCTCCTAACTAAAAGAGAAAAACCATCATCTTTACATCATCCCATATCCCCTCGATACCAATCTCGTGAATGAGACCTCGCTGCAACCATCATCACTAATGCTCGTAGCAAGAGCTTAAGGTAATATAAAAATCAAAATTGAAACACATCATCTATAACTATACGCACATTAGCGCATCAAGCCTATGAATCTGAACATGTCAAACAAATTCTACAAATAAGCAAAGGTCACCACCCTCAAAAGATATCAGCAAACAAAGAAGTAACAGCTTCGAAAAAATGTCAGCTTAAATCATTGGATGCAATGCAAGCCAGATGCAAACAGTACTGGCATCTACCATAGCATCAGATCACAATCCATAGCTCAAAACAACATACAAAATACAGAACATCAACGAGACAAACATTGCATATGAGATCGATAAGGGAACAACATTGCATCATCAACTTAAAGCATCATATCAACAAGGCCAACAAAATGCAAACAATACTAATGCTGATTATAGCATCACGGTGTCACTGGATGACTGACACGACGACTTGCATATCCGTATCATCTAAATGTCACGGTGTCACTGGATGAATCTTACTTGCTCTCACCTCTCGTGAAGGAGAAGTAGAGGAGAAAATGAAACTTACTATTTTCCTTTCTAGCTTGATTGTTTAACTACAAAGAAATACTGATGCAAATCAAATCTATGATTTGGCTTCTTCTCATGACGTCCTCTTTACACACAACAATTTCCAAGATGCTAACCAAAGCCATCCTCCAAAACCAACTTCCAAGGCAACACCAACAGAGCCATTTGACATGGGCCGACATGTCATGTGCCACATCGGAGATTAGCTTTTGAGGTACCCTTGTGAGGTTGAGAATCATTTTCCTATCAGTTAACATATGTGCTTTCAATTCATATATGTGCATTTAGTTCATATAAGATATCATTCAGTTCATATACGAGCAATGAGTTCCCATATATAATAAGATTTAACTGCACTCTGTTCATATATGAAAGACTTTGTGCATTCATATGCAATATGATTATATGCATGAAATATGTCATTCAAGCATATTGCTGCCTTCAAAATATATAGCGTAATTTGACTCAAGTCCATAACTTATAGGTATCAAGTGTTACACAATATGGTTAGATGCGATTAATTGCTCAAGGGGAGGAATTTGAACTAGTAGACAAAAAAACAAACGAATCTACAATATATATAAAAGCATGAAACATTCGATGAACTTACGCCATATCAAGGAAGTAATGTTATGATATTAATATTATATCATAGAAACATGTGCAATCTGAAAAAACAAACAAACAAACATGCACTATATGGGAAAATGAACTTGATATGTCAAATCCTTTCTACTAGCATGCACAATCTTAGGAAAATGAACTTTATATATAATACGAAAACCTCTATAAAGACTTCACTAAGCACATAGTAGCAGTCATTATAACTTATAAGCACATCACTCCATCAAAGAACAATATACCAAACAATGTGGCCACCAAAGTCAAAATCATTCAAAGCACCAAAGAATCAAAAGTCAGTCAAAGTATACATCATGACTAAGAAGTCATGTATTTAAACAAATTCAGAATTTGACGATACCCCAGCTATAAGCACATTACCTACCAGCTCCATGTGTCCAAGTAGAAGAAGCATTCAATAGATGTCATCGAAAGGATTCACCAGCAACCATCATTCATTAATACTCGTAGCAAGAGCTTATGATAACATAACAATCAAAATTGAAGCACATCAACTATAAGCATATTAGCGCATCAAATGAATGAATGTGAACATGGCATACAATTTCTACAAATAAGAAAAGGTTGCCGCCCTCAAAAGATATCAGCATACAAAGAAGTAGCCACGTCTAAAAAAATGCTAGCTTAACTCATTGGAAGCAAGGCAAGTCAGATGCAAACAATACTGGAATCTATCATAGCATCATGATTATGATCCATAGCGCAAAACGACATACAAAATATAGACATCAACAAGGCAAACATCAAAGGTCAGATCGATAAGGGAACAACATGGAATCATCAACTTGAACCGTCATATCAATAGGGCCAACAAAATGCAAACAATACTATCACTGATCATAGCATCATGGTGTTACTGGATGACTGACACCACGACTTGCATATTTGTATCATCTAAAATATTTATGTGCTGTTGTGATTCCTACTATTTCATCCCTTCCTCTAAGAGCATTATTTCCCCATCATCTGATGGGATCCTGTTAGCAAAGTGAAACTTATGATTGACATGTGGAGCAAACGGTGGAAAATACACAAAGACAAGAGATAACAAATAATGTTCTGCTCTTTTGGGTGATTCGAATCAGCTGTGACATACTGTTTTAGAACCTCCAGCATAAGGGAAGGGGTCTGTTGTTTAAGGTAGTTAAAGCAACAGCTAAAAAACCGTGAACCAACAGAGTCCGTAAACTACATTGCTACAACTTTCTCCTCGCACGAAACCATACTTGAGAATATAAAAACAGCTCCAATGCAAATTGCAATAATGAGTTTTCAGAAGAAAAGAAACAACGGTGGTAGGCAATACCGGAATAGAAGCAGATTCACTCTCGGTGCCATCAATCTCATTTAGTAGAGAAAGAAGGGACCAACGTAGGATTAATGCTTCAACAACAATCCCACCGAAACTGACCAGCAAACTAAATATATAGAGCATTATATAACGTCATCAAAAAACCATTTTTTTATTAAGGTGTTCCTACACCTCCGACTGACTACCTATCTCTGTTTAATCCAACATTCCGATTGATTAATCAGCACAAGCAGCAAGTTGCAGGAAGTGGGTCATGAAGAAAACAAAGCAGAAGACAGAGTTTGAGTATGGGTACAATTACGTTTCGAACAGTAGAGATACTACTAGTCTCCAAGACTCCTCCTTTTTCTTCTCCGTCGATTCGAATGGATCATTCCTTGGCAGCAGAGGAAGGATGGGTGGTGAGAGCAGCAGCAGCAGCAGTTGCATCGGGGGTCTTGGAGGGGGGGTGGTGGTGGTCGGCGGAGCAGCAGGCGCCACCGTGGTGGTGATGGTGGTGGTGGTGGTGCTTGGGAACGGGAGGGGAGAGCATCTTACGCATGTCGTAGGCGTCCTCGCCGTCGGCGTAGTACTTGGCCTCGATGTCGTGGATCTTGTAGCCGAGGGTGGAGGTGTAGAGGTTGAAGGCGGCGCGGTTGCTGCGGCGGACGTGGAGGGAGACGTACTCGGCGTGGAAGACGGACTCCATGGCGTTCTGGGCGGCGGTCATGAGCTTGGTGGCGAGGCCGAGCTTGCGGTGGGTGCGGAGGACAGCGAGGGAAGTGATGTGGCCGTGGGGGGGCTCGGAGGTGGCGGTGTCCTCCTCCATCTTGGCGAGGACGTAGCCGACGATCTTGCCGCCGTAGTCGTCGGCGACGTAGAGGAGGTGCGGCCAGGAGAGCATGTGGTAGAGGTAGTACTTCATCTGGTAGTTCTCCGGCAGGCAGAGCAGGTTGCACGCCTGCATCTCCAGCAGGTCCTCCATCCGAGCCTGCCTTATGCACACCATCCTCCTCCCCCCTCTCTCGCCCTCTCTCGCTTTCTTTTCCTAGGGCTGTGGTGGATTGCCTTCCAACCTCTCCCCTTTCTTTCCCCTTTTTTTTTCCTTTTTTATTTCAAATTCACCCTTTTTTAATGAGAAAGATGCAGTATTTACAATCATAAACAAATTTCAAAACCTACTTAGGCCATGTTTGGTTGGAGAATAAGCTCTGCAATAAGGGGTCAATTCTTCTCCCGACACGGTTCCCAGTAGTACGACTATTCTCCATTATTCCATCTTATTTCACTCTTATTCCTTTCTTTATCCCACCTTACCTACCTTTATTTCACCTTATTCTCATTATTCCTATCTTCCAACCAAACAAAGAATAGATCTTTATTCTTCTTATTCCCCATCCTTATTCCTGCTTATTCCCGAACCGAACGGGCCCTTAGATTTCCACAGAACACCCAAATCACACATGAGAATCTCCCTTCAAGGAGGAAAAGTACAACCATGAGGGTGTTGCGAGTGAGCGGTGTGTGCACTGGTGTACATGTAATGAACAACATTGTCAACGGTGATTCCACTGGGTGCAAGAAAGTGGTGCATCACAATGATGGAGTATTCAAAAATAATAAAAAGACATGTCACTAATAATTAGCATGTTGGTTGAAAGACCTGCTATGAGTTCAAAAAAAATGTGGTCGTTAAAATATGTAGCAAGTTTGGTCGAAGACCTGTTACAATTACGAATTAAGAAAATATGGTAAGCTCTAAGCTGATGGAGGTTGTCCCGAATACATGAAACGAGTTCAACGCTGAAAATTTAACAACTTCCTAAACTGATGTCAGGTTGGCTGAAGACATGTTATGAGATCAAGCTGAAAATATGGCAAGCCCCTAAACCTATGGCGTGTCATGTAAAAGACGTACAATAAATTTGAACTAAACATATGATAGGTCTTTGTGTGTTATCACCCAATTTCAATAAAAACAAGTTTGCTTTTCATTGTTTTCTCAAAGTATATTCAATCAAGAATTTAGATTTTTTATTATATACTTAATAATAGTGCATAGTGGTAAATATATAGGAGTGCTTTGTGTCAAGGATGAAAGAGCTAGGTAGATAGCTCGGTGTAGATATAAGTATTCAGCTTGAGTTTTATTTTATTTTTGTAATTATTCTTTTTTAGCTTTTTACTTCGTCTTGTATTTTTTTGTTTTACTGTGTTTTATATAGCAATTAATATAGATCGTTTATTCTTTCTTTTTTGGTTTGTATTTATTTATCGATTTAGCCGTTTTTCATGTCATTGTTATTAATTTTAAGATTTTTTTATTGTAAATTAATGCAAGTATATATTAAATGTGAAAAGTAGGATTTTTATTAGGAAGGAAATGTGTATGTGTAATTTCTAAGAAGATAGGTATTTATATATTAAAATAATCTAAAAATAAAGGGATGAACCTTTTCTCAAATTTTTTAATTTTTATGTTCTTTTTATTTTATGGTGCAAAAAATAATATTAAGCTATGACATTTATTTTATAAGCAATATATGATGTTTATATGTTTGTAGTTTATTTGGAATTTTCAAAAATATTTAATAATTTTGAAATCTATTTTCCCTTATTTATATTTTTAATTAGTTTTTGATTTATTTAAAGTCATAAAACTCTAATATTTTTGAAAACTAAAGTTTATATTAATAATATACAAGGTCGATAATTTTTTATTTTAAGGTCTAGAATTCTTTTTAGTTATTTACATTTTTATTAATTTTGGTATTCATTTATCTGATATGTAATATTTGAACATGAAAAACTTTTTAGGATTAGTGTACTATACACGATAAATATTGTAATTTTTGTAAGCTAAAGATGATATATCTACATTAATTTTTAGAAGTATTGAATATGCAAAACTTTTTAGGAGTAGCATACTATACAAGCTAAATATTATATTTTTTATAGAGTAAAGATGATATATCTGTATGAATATTTAGAAGTAAAAAATGTAATCCAAGGCGAATGTCGAATAAAATCAAAAGAAAAGACAAAAAAGAAAAATTACATAAAACAATGGGGTTGTTTGTTGGGGAATAGCCCCAAGAATAAGAGGTCTATTCCCCACCCCACTCCTCTCCAATGTGGTACGACAATTCCCCTCCCTCCCTATTATTCTATCTTAATCCAACATAATTATTATCTTTATTCCATCTTACCTACCCTTACCCCGCTTTATTCTCCTTATTCCTATCTTTCTAGCTGAACGAGAATAATGCCTTATTCCAGCTTATTCTTCATCCTTATTCATGCATATTCCCGAACCAAACACCAAGGGCATGTTCGGTTCGAGAATAAGTATGAATAAGGATGAGGATTAAGCTGGAATAAGTTATTATTTATGTTCGTCTGGAAGGATAGAAATAAGATGGAATAAAGATAGATAAGGTAGATTAAAGATAGAACTAAGGGTTGAGAAAGATGCGAAAGGGGCAGAGTTGTAGGAGGAAGAAGAGGGGAGGGGAATAACACATTTATTCTCGAGGCTATTCCTCAAAAGAACACATCCAAAAAAGGTCAAAGAAAGATTACATAAAATGAAGCAAATGCTAAGGAAAATTATTACACTCATTTGTACTTTTGGAATTAAAAAAATACTAGAAATTTTCTATAGAATAAATTGGCTTCTCCCAAAGACCTATATGTAGAAATTTGTTAAAAACTAATACTCAAAAAGCTTCATGGGGATTCTCTCATATAATATTTAGGAATCGGTGGGGTGATAAAGCAAAATACTCGGTAAGCTCGGATATTGGCTCGGCTTGTCGAAATGACAAGGCAAGTTTCACAAAATTCCCAGACTTCTGATTGAGGAATCATCCACGTGTCCAAGACAAATATCTAAGAAAAATACGAGAATGCAAAAAGGTTAAATAAGATTACACAAAAATAAAGCAATGTTTAGAGAATTTATTACAAACCTTGCATACCTTTGGAGTTCAAAAATTGAAAGAAAACTACAAGAAATAAAATGTCTACTCCCAAAGACCTATTCATAAATAATTGTTGGAAATTAATTGTTAAAAATATCCTTGGAATTATCTCATGCAATATCTAGAAATCATCGGGTGATGATGCAAAATGTACTCAATAAGCATGGACGTTTACTCGATTGGCCAAAGATGTGAGGGGGTTATGCAAAATTTCCAATTCTTTGATTCGCTGACCTCCACGTATCCAATGCAAACGTCTAAGAAAATAAAAAGGAAATACAAAATAGTTAAGAGAAAGATTATGTACAATTGAAATAATTCTTATGAAAATTATTACAACCCGTTCATACCTTTGGAATTTAAAAATTACAAGAAAACTGCTATAAATAAAATGTCTTCTCCCTAGAATCTATATGCAAAAATTTGTTAGAAACTAATACTCAAAAGAGTCTCCGAGGTTTCCTTCTTGCAATATCTAGAAATTAATGGGGGTGATGATCTAAACTAATCATGAAATGAGGATAGAAATATCTCAAACATGGCATCATATCTTTGTACTCACAAAGTGTGAAAGTAGGTTATAAGTAGTATAGACTACTTCAAAATGTGGGCTTCAACGTTTTGAACGGTGAGAGCAATAAGTCCAACAAGTTGCCAGTACCAATTGTCCTCGATACCATACCCGAGTTTAGTCTGGGGATGCTATATGGAATTGACACGATTGATCGAAGTGGCGGAAGTTCTACAGAATTCTCAAATCTTTGATCGATTGACCTCCACTTGTTGTGTTACTGCATCTTGATCTTTAACCATGTGTCTTCATCGACTAATCATGGTGGGGCTCGAAATTAATATGCAATACTTTTATATTTATTTACATTACAAATATCTTCTATATTTTCACAAAAAATGACCATATCTTATTAATTTAATATTTTGTAAATGAACACTCTAAAGTGAGCATGATATAACATTTGGAACATATATTTTTCTCAAAATAGTTGTAAATAATTTATAAAATAAGGGTGGTCGTCACAATCCTAATGAGCTATGTGCTCATTAAAAAATTCACACTCATACAAACATGAGAAAAATGTGGATGCAATATGGCTATAATTAAATGGTTATACACAGTGGACTTTTTCCATTATCTATTTGATGAATTCCATATTCATCATCATTATTTGGATTAGTTATCTCGTTATTTTAAATTATTCAATTAATATAACATTTAATTAATTGAAATTATATTTTAACAACTTACAATTAATTAAGGATAATTAGTATACATAAATAAATACATATTATTTGTGATTTTGGTTCTTTTATTTATGTATTTCTTAATAATAAAAATCTAATAAAAATTAGAATAATATTTTATATACATTATATTGTACATTATTCATTAAATAAAAAATACATAAGATAACAAAATGAATAAAAAAGTATATTTATTCATTAAAAATACTTACAAAAATATAAGTATGTATATATTATATATTTTGACTTGGACCTCTCATGAAAGTTGTGTATCTTGAAAAGATACACAACTTTCATGTTGAACACTTCTTAATTTGGCAACATTTAATATTTTATTTTCATTTTACAAGTTTTATCTATTTTTATTTTTTGACTAGGCCAGGTGGCCCACTTACATCGCTCCATTAGGACCAACCCTTCAATGGCCCCACCTCCATCTTGGACCATTTGATCATGTGGTTGATATTCCTTCCTTCCCGGTGCTCCCTAAGATGCTTGATCTTTCTAATCACGTGGATCTCAGCTGCTCACCCATGCTCCCATCTTGACCATTGGATCACCTAATCCAATGGTGACTATGTCATCCCCTTCCTCCGTCGGTTGCCCTTGTAAAGGGATGCGATCCTTCACTGAGGAAACTTCATTAAATTCTTCACGACAACCAACATGGCTTCAAGCCATGAGATCGGTGCCAATGAGAAGTTCATTCATTCCTCATTCACACCATAGCTCTCGCCCATAACTTCTCCGTCACGTGAGCCAATAAGGGATCGCTGAAACCACCCTCGTTCAACTGCCCTTCCTTTGAACAAAGCCCCTTCTCCGCTAACTTCATCTTATATTCATCATTGTGTGAGAACTACCCGAGTATTTCCCCTTCACTCATGGCAAAGAGTGAGAGAGACAGAGAGACGACTATAGGCTTGAGTCTCTAGCATGATCCACAACCCAATGGCCATGTCACAGCCTTCTGACGGCTGCTAGAGCTTCAAACCCTTGACGAGTTCTTGAAGCGAAGACCATGGGCCCTCCTTGAGCACTGAGACATGCCTCGATTCATTGCCTATGTCTTCTTCACCTTCCAGGTAAGCCCCAAGTTCACCCCTTCTTATTTTCTTCGATTTATCTACGCACATACATACATCCCCCAACTCGATTCAATCAACCCTGACCTTTACTGCACTCCCTAGATCCACGCTCATTTCTCCAACCATCTCATCGTCCTTCATATCACCTCCCCCACTTCGATTTGTTCTTCACTTTTCCATGAATATGAGAAGTGGAATAGTTTGGAATAGGAAAAATAAACAACTATTCTAAGAATAAAGAAAAATCAACATAAGGGAGGAAATCTTGAATTTTCTTATCCCCTCTCCCTCAAAATAAAAAGCATCAGTAATGAAGTTTAATACTTGAAGTGCAACATCCCGATCATAGTTTTGGATTATTATCGAAGATATTTGACCTTGACAATATGTTGGATTCGGTTTCAAATAAATCCATCAACAATAACCCATAACATTTGAGCCCCAATTGTTAAGTAATATACACTCATTCTCATAACACACACTTATACTTTATGAGCATGAGATGTAGGACTATATTTCGGATTACCCGACGCCTTGAATGATCCAAACAAAATGAGAAAAAGAGAAGTGCGAGAATGGTTTGAGGAGTTGGCGATAACAATATTCCGCACTTTGGTTCAATAGACAAAAATGAAGGTCACTTATCATATGCGTAATATAATATATCGAGTGATGAACATAGTTTTCCTCCTTCAGGTAAAAAATTTGAAGGAAAAGTGGTACATATCTTAGCTAAAGTCTATTTTCTTAACAATGCAGCTAATTAATAAGAGGCTAAAAGCATCTTAAGGTTGGAAGTTGGTAGGAGGGATAATTTCAACTATTGTATTATTATTATTATTTGAAACAATGGTAAGAGATCATTATATCCTTTGGAGAAATTTATTTTGACATAATTTATGTGGCTGCTTCTCAAAGTAAAAGTTGGCGTATATTGAACGGGTTAGAATCATTATTAAAATTAGACAAATTGAAAGATGGCATATTAGATGGTAGAGATGTACATGAATCGAATTATGTATTAATTCATTTCTACACTTAATGGAATTTTGAATTTTCCGATCCAATCCAATCCGTTAGATGTGCAAATCCAATACAATCCATTGGATTACGAATTGGATTGGTTCAGATTTTTAATACTCACCTAAGCTATGATTAAGTTTGTACCACACTCGACCTTGACATTTGAATCACGGTTTCTAAAAGTGAGATTATGGATACGTGTAAAGAAAATGATAGTTAATTTTTGGAAAGCAAAATCATATATGCTTGTTATGGATTTAGTACAATCAATTATTGTATGACCAAATACAAATAACATACTTGTAGTTTGTAGAAACTATATAAGCATCAAATTGACTTTAAATAAAATTGCAAGTTTCTATATATCAAACATGAACTACAACTAACTTGCAACTAACAAGCTTAGCTACACGGTGCGGGAGGGAAGACTGTGCATGAGGGAGGTCTATGACAAGAACCATGCACGACTGCGCGAGGCGGGAGGGAGTTATTTGAGGTTCTCGACCATGCGTGCACCAGGGAGGTCTGGGAGAGTTGGAGATGAGGTCTGGTTGCGCACGCACAAGGAAGGTCTAGCTACGCATGTGCATGACTAGGGACGAGGAGGACACGACTAAGAATGTGATGATAGCCGTATGGGGAGGAGATCTAGCTACACTTGCGCGAGGGAGGTTTGGGAGATATGAGAGTAAGTTTTAGATGCATGTGCCTGAGGGACATTTGGCTACGCATATGCATAGATGTAGATGAAGACAACATCCGGCGGAGATGTGTGCGCCAGATGGTGGAGATATGTGCAACATTGATGTGTGTTTTGTTTGGAAGGATAAATGTGGTTTAGGTTTTATAGAAGGGTGCTTTGTTTGGAAAATTGGAAGGACTCGAAGTACACCGCGGATAGGTATTGCTTTTTTCTAGACCAACAAGTGACTCTTGTCAATTAAATTTATAAATTCAAACCAATTCAATTAAATGAAATAGATTAGATCGGATTAAAGATTTCATCCGATCTATGTACACCCATACTCGATGAGACTCTTGTCGAGGGTTGGTTGCCCTCTATTTTCTCTGTCCACAAGAGAAAGGACACTGTTCAGAACATGACCTAGTGTAGAACTAAAGCTAATTTTATTAGTTGGTACAACGGCCACCAGCCAATCTCATCTACAACGCACTTAATGTTCTAGGTTGGTATGAAAGTCAGCATTTTTAATGCTACACGAGACCTCTTCTGCATCAACTAAGGTACCTGCCAATTACAAATCAAGAGATTTGGTAATTTTACATAGACACCCCGATCAATCTTTTTTAGTTATGTGTTTATCCTATCAATATTTATTTTCTTGCACCGTTGCTGTATATGGATGGTTCCTTGTTAAAGGTATCGTCCCCTTCCTCTCCCTTTCATCCAACCCACCCCACTCACTCGACCTTATGCATCATCCTAGTTTATTCATTAATTTAGAAAATCTTAGTTCTAACACACTAGTAGTTACAACAATTCAACGTCAAGCAATATGTGCAGAATGGTGCAACTTCTCTTGAGACGAGAACATAATTTCCAGGACTCTGATGGATGGGTGTTTAACAGCGTGTTACAATAGGGTCAGATCTGCAATGTTCTCGTTTAACGCGTCCGCTCATCGCGAAGAAAGAGGGTGGAAAATGTTGGGGGCTTCGAGAAGTTGGGGCTGCACGAAGCAAAAAACATATAAAATAATATTTGAAATATAATTGAGAAACGACTCGGGAGGAACGGTGGCGTTGCTCCGTCGCCCCCAAATCGATTCCATTTATTCCACCAGTTGTAACAGATTCGAGAAGGAGGATATAGGATTAGGTTAAAGTCCGTTGATCCTAACAATGGGTTTGCAGCAATCCAAGGAAGAACTCCTCTACCAGCAAGTTTCTTACGGCAACGTCCAGGGCATCAAATCCCTCCATCGCGATGGAGCACGACTCGACGTAATCTGATCTTCTTCCATTGCTGCAGATTTCTTGATTGATTTTTTTTTATTTTTTTTGATTTCGATTTCGATTTCGATTTCGATTTCGAAGCAGTGGGTGGATAGAGAAGGGAAGAGCCCTCTGATTGTGGCTTGCATGATGCCCAACGGCATCCCCGTTGTGAAGACCCTTTTGGAACTCGGAGCTGACGTCAATGCTTATCGCCCTGGTACTCTTTCTCATGATTTATATAAAAAAATGTATTTTTGATTATAATCTCGAGTCATGGGACTCACTGCAGGTTCTCATAATGGAACTCCCCTGCATCATGCTGCAAAAAGAGGCCTCGAACAAACTGTTAATTTACTTCTCTCTCATGGAGGTCGGTAATCAATCCACAAACTTCACTGCCATACCATATTGTTTCTTGGTTCTTCTTTATCGATTGTAATGATATTTTTTGAATTCTTGCAGCCAATCCTTATAGGTTGAATGACGACTGCCAAACGGCGCTCGATCTTGCCAGGGCAAAGGGTTATTGCAACGTTGTCCGCTCCATTGAAGTAAGCCAGCTTCTTCTTGCTTCTGCCTGGCAGGTTGTAAAATTGTGCTTATAGGCTTGTTGCATGGCAGAGTCGAATTTGTCTTTTTTCTGGTTGGTTACGGCTGAAGAGCACCCACGTCCCAGCCATCCTGGACGCATTCATACCACCATTTTTATCGAAGAAAATGTAAGCTACCAAACATGTTTCTTAGTTACATCTTTCATTCTAAAGTACCAGAGGATTGCGAAGCCAAATATATTTCATTATTTCCGAAGAAATAAAATACTATTTTTATGCTTAAAACTCGCTGCATGTTTGAAAGTGGGTATGCTATGCTAATGTTGAGTGATGATGATCTCTGTGTTTTTTCCAACTGCAGCTGGGCTGTTGTTTTACCATGTGACCACCGTAATACTACGGCACCTACTAAGTTTGAGCTTGCCATGTATTCTGATTTGCAGGTACCTATTTGCATTTGAATTTCATTTCTCCCATCTCTAGCGTACAAGTGATGATAGAACAAAATAATAGTGAAATTAGTAGTGGATTGGCTTGTCATGTTACTGTGCGTTTGAAGTTTCAAATGGGATGTGTGATACACACGTATGGTGATGATCAAGTCATGCAATCTTAGACATAAAAAACTCTTGCCCACATACCACATCCATTCCATTGGATGGTGTAAATGGGCTGGGTGGCACCTCTCTAGCATCATTTTTCAATTGTTTGCACATAACATCACAAACCTCTCATCGTCTTGATTTGTGGAAAGATATGCAATATTTTTTCTATGCATTCAAGATGGAGAGATTCTTTGGCTAATCAGTAATGGAATCTGGTATTGTATTTGCATGATATAAAGTGTGAAAACATAAACTTCTATTCATGCATCATCTTAACTGGGTTGAATGGGTACTCGTCCCAAACCATGAAGAATAACCTTGAACTTTTTGATATCCATAAAATCATATGGAACATGCCCAATCTGAACCAATCCGTTTTCCGCAAGTGATATAGATGTAACATGTCTCTTGTCATCGGTGTGCAGTCAACATGCAAGCCATGTCAAGGACATGTCGCTGGCATGCTGCTGATCATTACAAGTAATATGAGACATGATAGACATGTTGATTAACATTATTAATTTCCCATATTTACTATTATATATGTTTTATTTACATAAGTTATTAGGTTAAATATATTATGCTTAATCCCTGATCAGTTACTGCTAAATTAATAATTTGTATATTATGATTATTTAAGCTATTTTACTAGCTAGACTACTTGAAGCTCTAACTTTTTTTAAACAAGCATAAAGTTTCCATACCACCATTGAGGGTGAAAGATCTATAGCATAAATTTATTTTATTCGTACAGTTTATGGTCCTTTATTTGGATCTAGGTCTGAAGAATGACCTAGATATACATGAATGGAGGCAAAGAATCCATGTAGTCAACCCTTCTTAATGTGGAAAAGGACTTTGTTGTTGTTATAGTAGTTTATAGTCCTTTAGTTATATTAGTGAAGACTGAAGATCATAGTCTTTGTATATTTAAATTAGAGATTTTTACACTTGTGCCTTTCTAAGTTTTTGCAGTTACACTTTACCCCTATCTTTTTTGCAATAACACATGTGCCTATACCTTTTTGCACCATAAAAAGTTGTGCCCCTCAGGGTAGTTATTGTACCTTCTCCCGAACAGATGTTAACATATGAGCACAAGCATAATTGGAAGGAAAATAAAAAGATACACGTAATTATATGTTTTCTTTCTTTCCCTTCCTTATCCCTCATGTTCTTCCCTCAATCCCCTCCCTCTCCCCTATCCTCGTTGACCTCCTCCGCACCGTCAACCCCCTCCGCCCGACCTTCCTGATTCAACCAGTTCGACATCCAAACCCTCTCCGCCCAACCTCCCCTTCCCGCACCCATCCCCCTTTGCCTGACCTCCCCGCTCACACCCCCTCCTCCTTGCCCGCTTGACCTCCATCAACATCATCATCATGCTCTGGTCATTGCCAGAGCTCTCCACCCATGGAAGGAAATATCGCGATATATCGACATCGAGATGAGATCGATATTGGTATCGATATGGCGATATATCCTCCTTTTCAGGCACTTCCTTCACAGAAGTGCGTCGATATGGGTGATATTTTGGCGATATATCGTCGAAATATCGTATCGACACAATATCGAAATGATATCGATATGGCTTTCCACGTCTCTACCTTCACAAACCTCCTCGTTTCCATCATTGTCATTGACGACATTGTTTAGTGTTCCTCCCAAATGTTGATGGTCGCTCCAAATGTCGTCCTTTATTGCCTTTCGACGTCCTACTAGAAGTTTCCGGATTTGTCATTGAATTCGAGACTGACAAGAAGGGTGCCAATGCCAACATTGGATATGGGGTGGGGTGGAGGATGAACCCATCTCAAGGGCACATATGTAATAAGTTCATTTCTAAGCAAACTTTAGCTTGAATAAGCGTGGTTTGGTTTATTTGATAGACTATAAAGTAATGGAAGGGCATTATTGTTAACAATGTAAAAATGTAGTATTACAAGTGTTATTGCAAAAAAAGGTATGACATAAGTGTATTTGCGAAAACTCTGAAGGACACAAGTTGAAAAATAAATTATATGTGTGTATTCCTAAATTATGTTTTATTATATGTTGGCATGATTTTTTTATGTTGCACAACAATTTAGACAATAGGATCAACTATTTACCTCGAGTCGAGGATTGATGATGATGATGTTAAAGATATACAGATTAGTTGGATGATATTGATATGATCCTCATTGTTGATGAGAGAAAATGAAATTGTGATCCTCATCTCACATGTAAGTGATCTTGTTTGGAGATTAATTTGTCTACTTCATAATTGACACTAACCACCTCATATTCTAGAGATTATCTATTCCTTTTATTTATAGATTAGAAATTTAGATATATTTTACATATTATTGTTAAATTTATATATAGGGAAATTATCCATGTGCATCGTGCCATTTAGGGATGAGATGAGCCCCTTCTATCAGCCATTTGATCTTAATTCAACGTCAATAACTTCAGTAACTTTCATATTGCCATCAATAACACTTTATATCAGTAATACTAAAGGCATCGATAACTTTCGTGTTGCCATCGATAACTTTGAATCAATTGTAAGTAAAAGAAGCAATTTAATCAGTAACTTTGGTTCGCACTTACTTGTAACTTTATATAAGTTACTAGAACTATGATATTACTTACTGAAGCTTAGATATATATTACGGAAGATTGGATTACGGAAGATTGGATATATATTACTCATTGAAGATTGGATATATGTTACTTAAGCTTGTATTTTTATACTGAAGCCGCTGGAGAACACTTACTAATATAGCGTTTTCATCCCATCTCTAAACGACACATTACTCATTGGATAAGCCCTATATATAGATTAAACCAAGGCCTTAAATGTCGCTTTCGGTCACCATTTCGGTGATCTACCGAAACAGAATTTTGGTGGAATTTCGATCGAAATTCGATCGAAATTCGATCGAAATTTCGATCATTTTTTGTACTAAGGCCCTCATATTTCAGTAATTTCGGCCATTTCGGTCGAATTTCGATTTCGACAGAATATCGATATTCGACAGAAATTCGATCGAATTTCGCTGAAATTTGAGGCCATGGATTAAACTGCTCATTTTATCTCACCTTTCTCAGCAGTGGGGCTTTCTTTGTACCAGGTATATGAAGTGCTCCACACCTCTTGTATATTTCGAGTAGTTTAATATGAAGATATGATATAGAGGGTCCCTTCTTCCATGAGCACTGTTGTAAAAGTCCTTCGATTAGCCCGACTAGTAGGTCCAACTAGTGTAGTCGATGGGGTGGCCCACCAAATATTTATTATTTCCGACTAGGACAACTAGTCGATTGATTTTTGCCTGTAGATACCATATTTTTTACTTTTTCATGTAAACTTATTCTAATTTGCTTAATGTTTTATTTAAATTCAATTCCTTCTTTTCTTTCATTATTGATAATATAAAAACATACAAATTATTGTAAATATATAAGAATATATGTATAAGAATGATTTATATATATAAAATAAATAAAAAAATCAAAACCGATTAAAGTCCGACTAATCCAATTAGTCATCCAACTAAAGATTAGTCCTTAGTGACCAAACTGACCGAGTACCGACTACCGATTTTTGCAACCTTGCCCGTGAGTAGGACATCCACCTGCACCATGTCTATTTCAAACCATGTAAATGCGGTTATTCTTGTTTGTTGATATGGTTCATTCTTTTTGATTTCCCTATATAATATTAGAGAAAATTGATTCTAAGACTTTGTCCTGCGATTCATTCTCAATGTTCCTAATTCTTTTTTGGTATTATTATTCTTGAACTTCGTGAAGCTTCAGATCTGACCATTTGAGATAACCATGTAAGACGACTGTGAGTTGGAGTTGTCAACAAGATCGTTGAAGCGGCAATGGGGTTCGTGTTCATAGAGGTATTCTGCATAAGGTTTCAAAAATATGATTGCCTGGATCAAAACTCGGTGGAAATCCTCATTAAAAAAATATTATGGATATAAGTCACCCAAAGTCCAGGCATCGCTACGTCAAACCCATATGTCTTTGCTAGTTCCTATTCTCACGGGTTCTATGATTAAAGATAACTAGGGACAAAGGTTGATGGTACCATTATCTCCATCGAGTCTGGCTTTCAATGCCGCAATATTCCATTGTTGCCTAACCGACACTGTTTAGGGCATGTGTGCACGGCTTCAAGGCTTCCAACATTATAACAACTTGATATGCAACCCTAATATTAGTGATGAAGAAATCGTGTATGTCGCAAGGCACTAACACCTACTATATATGGCCTTTTATTTTATCAAAATGACATCCAACACCAATGCAAGATGCATTGTCTTCATGCGGTGAATTTGCTTCTCGATTATTATCTCTAGCAATACTTGTGTAGCATTAGAAATACACTAACGACAAGGAATTTTAGTGGTGCTGAACCTGTTGGAGTATTTTGTTGTGCGCTTATTATGTTGTAGATGGGTAAATGGATACCTCCATGATCTATTTACCCCATCCATATGTTCAGTCCCACATCTACCAATGGCGGGACTTGGAAGCTCTGTGGAGGCTATATAAGGAGCCCCAGACCTTCTAGATGCATGGAGAGAAAAAGGAATATAATATCTACCCTTTGAGGGCTTCTCCTGTGGTTTCATCCCGCTCCTTAGAGAGTAGGGTTCCACGTAAAAAATATCTGAGTTCATGTTCATCTTTATGTTATTATGGTCTGTTTATCATTTCCGCCTGTGCAAAGGTTGTGATCTCAGGCGTTGTTTTCTCCATCAAGGTTGTTAGATGAATGCCATAGATCGACCGTTCCAAGAGGTTCCTGATATTTTTCAGGCGGGGACCTTCATCTTCTCCTGAAGTTACGGTCTTTCAGCCATTAGCAGCGGCGACGCACCGCCCTTCCCTCCAGTTGCGAAAGGTTCCAGCAACAACCACGCGCAAAGCTACCCTTCAGGTGCAGATCAGAATCCCATCGGCAAGCCAACCCATGCGCGCATCTTCCTCCTTGCGCATGACGACGCACCCCATCTCCTCTTAGGCATCGCTCTCATCCAACCGAAGGAGGCGATGCACGTTCTTCGGATCGCGGTGCATTCCCAGGAGCATCTCTCTAGTCCTTCCGCTGGCGCACTGCCCTCCTCTCTAGATCCAAAGGTGCAGCTTCTCCAGGCGATGCCGCTCATGTTCAAAGGGCGGTGCACCCAGGCGGTTGCGCGCCACCTCTAGTCCCAACAGTGGCGTGCATCCCTAGTGGGCCACCTTCCTCTCGATAGCGCGGATGGCGCGAGTCCGCTCTCACCTCCTCCGCATCTCCCAGTGCATGTGCGCATCTCCCCTTTGGCCACCTCCCATCCCACGATCGCGCGAGACCTTCAGGCACCCTCCAGTATCTTTGTGCGGAGGCGGTTTCCAGAAAGGGTTCCCATCATGGGAACCCTAAAGGCAGGGTCCAACGGGTTTTCTAAAAAAACAAAAACAAAAAAGTTGCAGTTTTTTTTAAAAGGGTGAGGCAACCCTGTGTACAAACTTGTGAACCCTCGAAGGTGAGCTCCATGCTAAGTAACAATGATATAGCGTGGTCTTTAAAGGCTCTATCCATTAATCGCAGCAAGTAATAGAGCTCAAATCAAGAAGTTAGTGGTTGTTTTCATGACTAGTACCTCGACGTTCCATTGTCTGGTTTATTTGGGCCGAGTTAAAAAAAAGAAGAAGGCGATAAAAAAGGAAGAGAGATCTGGTTTGAAAAAAAGAGGAGGTTGCAAGTTTTTAAAAAAATCGGAAAAAAGAGGCGCATGCAATAAAAAGTCGTAGGTATGTTTGCGAATTTTTTTATGTCAATGACTTATTTAAAAAAATATATTTTTTGCAAAAGCCATAAAAAATGTCGCAAGAAAAGTTGAAAAAAGGGGGAGAAAAATTTGCACAAAAAACCGAAGAAAAATGTGATCGGCTAATTGTTATTTTCCCCATTTATGTCTTCTCCCAACTTGGTCGATGTCTTCATTCCGACTAGTATGGGAGAAAGGGGGAGTATTGTGTAGAGTCACAGGTCTGAGTCCGATCCAAATTTTCCAGACTCCAGATTACAGACCAAGACAGAATTCAGACTCTACAGTTCAAATTATTCAAAATCGATGTCAGATTCCGAGTCTTCAGTTCAAAATCGCACATGTGTGCAGTCTTTTCAGATGAGCACGTGTTTGCCATCTTTTGTGTGGTCCCCATCATTCTTCTTATTTTGTCGGCCAGAGTTTTCATGTGAGCCATAGAGACTCCAGAGTAGAGGACCATTTTATGCCATGTGAGCATGGTTTTCATGTGGTATCATAGATAATCCAAAGTAGAGTACAGTTCTCTGTGCCAGATGTGAGAGACCCAGTTCTCCGGCGAGGAGACTTTTAGACTCCATTCTCCAGTGATCGTGGACTCCAACGAGGATTGCACTTCCACGACCTTTTTCAGTTCGGCCCTTTTCAGAGATGGAGTAGTTGTCCACACTATTGTGGCATGCCAGAGTACTCCGACGAGGAGACTCATTTCAGTTGCAGTGACTCTGACAGATGCAGTTCAAAGCACATGCTTCAATTGGCTCACACTCCAGCCCGTTCATCCTCCTCACCTGCACGGCATGAGAAGCAACGTCCTCGACAACAACCGACAGTTGTGCGCGTTGAGTGGATATTGTCGTAGTGTCATGTAACATGAGTTGGGTTTCTTTTTGTTTGTCCAAACTGAGCATTGCATGCTGCAGCTTGAGGGGGAGTGTTGGAGTATTTGGTTGTGCGCCTATTATGTTGTAGATGGGTAAATGAATACCTCCAGGATCCATTAACCCCATCCATATGTTTAGTCCCACATCTACCAGTGGTGGGACTTGGAGGCTCTGTGGAGGCCATATAAGGAGCTCAGACCTCCTGTATCCATGGAGAGAAAAAGGAATAGAATATCTGCCCCTTTGAGAGCTTCTCCGGTGGTTTCATCCCGCTCCTTAGGGAGTAGGGTTCTACGTAAAAAATATCTGAGTTCATATTTATTGTTATGTTATTATGCACTGTTTATCATTTACGCTTCCCCTTTTTATTTTCTAATATAACCTAATGGATATGTAAATGAATCAAAATGAGCTTAAACCTAATAAATTGCTATTTCGTTTAATTTTTTCTTGAGCCCAAGTGTCCTCATTTTATTTTATCTTCCCCTTAGTATGGGTCAAATAGACACCATTCCTGTAACAAAAAGGAACTGAATGCTCCATTAATTAAAATGGAATGCAAAAAAGGAAAAAGCAATAAAAATAGGTTGTGAGAAAAAAACAAATTAATCCACATAAAAAAGGAAGAATTATTTATGAAACAAGGAGAAGAAAAGGGACTTTTTATTTACCCCACCTATTCTCATACTTTGATCGATTATTCTCACGTTCCTAATAAGTATAGAAGAAAGGAGGGGGTGAGAGAATAAAATACAACTTTTCAGAGAGTAAAATACAACTTTTCTTCTACTTAAGATAACCAGTATAGACTCATCTGTATATTCTTCTTTGCTTGTGTCCTTAGAACACAAGTTGTGGTTAAAAGTCCTTGCTTTAGTACCCTTCTTGAGTTCCTTATATGCGACAGACTTATTCTTTGAGGTCTCCATTTGAGAGATGCTACTCTTGACGTTTTTGTATGGGTAAGACCTTTTCACAGAGTTTTCGTATGGGTAAGAGATGCTACTCTTGAGAATCCTGTTGCTCATCAACTTATGTCATGAAGAATGCTCCGGCCTGTCTTCATCCAGTTGGCCATCTTGTTCAACCATCTTCTTCGAGCATGAGTTTCTTTTTACTACTATCTCCTTCCAAATGGTTCCTCCTATCATCATCTATTTCGAAGAGGTCCCCTTTCTTCTCAGAATTTGTATTGAGAGAAGATGTGTTGACTATTTTCTTTTGTATTAAGTTGTATTTTGAGCTCCAGCTTGAGGGAGTTATATTTACTCAGTATTGCTTGGTAGTGGACGTGTGTCCTGGTGGAGCTATATAAAGAGCACTGTACTCATGCATCTCTTGACAATTTTAATTTGGAGATTGGACTTTTGAGGGCCTCTTCTTTTGTAGAGTAGGGACTGGCACCATGGCTTTTTGGATCACATAAATATATGTTTTGATGCTTGTGTTGCTGCATTTATTATCTTTATTATATATATGTGCCTTTCTCATTGTAACGCTTGTGCATTTTATTTTGGTATTGGGAATTTAAGAGTCATTGATGTTTCGTCTAGTAGAATTAAGGACTTGTGAAGTGCTTATAAGTTTATTTTCCATGTTCCAAAAACTTGAATATGCAAGGATATCTTTGTTTTATCTAATGCATTTATAAATACTTTAAACTATATAGTTTCAAGCCATTAAAAAAATTCTAGTATTTGTTGGCATGCTAACTCTACATTTATATGTACGTCTGATTGTGTGTGGAGAGTGGTTTAGTTGTTCTTGAAGGTTTCTAACGTTGAAATGCTACATATACTGTGAGATACTTACAAAAGCTTTAATTTAAAGACTAAAAAACATACTTTGGGATGCTTCCAAAGTGATATTTTTGGAAATTATCTCCCATTAATTTAACTGATTAACTAACGGGCATTCTGAATATGAAGGCATGGTACTTCTCTTTATTCGGGTAGCTGATATCGCTTGCTGCAGTTATTTCTATCATGGGAACTGAAGTTATTAGTCACAGAAGAATTTAGATTACAATGACTGAAATGTATAGTTCACTGTTCAAATCTGACCAATCCATATAACTGCTACTGATGAGCTCAGAGAAGGGTTTCTATGCTTGCAAGTGAAGGGTTCTCATGCATTCTGGTTTTCTGTTTTCAGAGGTGTTTAGGTGGAGAGAGGGGAATTAGACGCAGGAGCCGGCGGATGAAAAAAAGAATAGATGCAAAGGTCGGTGTCCTTATTTGCGTGGTGGATTAGATCGCATTTTCCTTCACAACTTGCAAAATAAATGGTTCTGATTTTTTCAACTCCATCATCTTTTGGACTAATATCAAAAATCATCTCTTGGACTAATATTAATCAGGATTGGATTAGATTAAAAAAAAACCAATCATGATTGGGGCAGCTGGGCCAATTTTTGTCATTTTTTTTGAGAAAAGGGAGGGTGGTATCCCAAGCTGGGACCCACCACGACTCATATTATAAATAAATATAAAGAAAAGATAAGGATATTACATCATGTTACACACTCCATGATACACAAAGCGCCCTACAATGCTCAAGTACTTTTTCCGAATAGAACGTTTGCCCCTCGAAGATGGCCTCATTTCTACCACACCAAATTGGTCATATTATTGCATATGGATAGGAGCTGTCCTCATGTCCATTACCACAAGTCGATCTGATGCATCTCCAGAAAGTGAAACAATCCCTCCTTGGCTAGCCACGGGATGTTGGCCCTGCTCCAAACCTGTGCTTAGCGGAGATAAGAAAAGAACAAATGGTCTGTGTCTTCCACCTCTAACCCACACCTATCATAGATGCCGTCCTAAATATTCAGCAGTTGGCTTTGACGACTCTTGGTAAGAATCCTACCAAGTCTGAACAAAAAGACACTGACTTTATTCGACACTCTGCTCCTCCATATCATCTATGTGTTCATTCTCACACTGTCATGCATTTTTACCCCATTCTCAACAAAGAAACGGTAAACTTTATTCATTGTAAACCTCTCATCTCCTCATACATAATGGTTCCTGCCAGAAGACAGTTCCTCAATCTTTATCAACTCGGTATGTGATACAAGAAGCTCCTCCAGCCTTTGATCAGACAAGTTCGAAGAGAACACCGGGACCACGTTCCGCGTTCCCAAACCTGAAACATTGACTCCCCTTTGCTATGGGCCAGCCCCAAGAGTCGCGGCAAATGATCCCCCAGGGCTCCATCACTCGCCCAATCATCAAGCCAAAAACGGGACTTCTCTCTACTCTTAAGCACAAGTCTCAACTTGACCGCCATATCCGAGATGATTTTGATGATCCCTTACCGCAACAAGGACGATACATGCCTCTGGACAACCTCTAAAGACATGAAATCCCATAAATCTTTCTTAACAATCGACATGCCAAGTCTTCATATTTCCCCCAAAGCCGCACCACCACTTTGTCATAAATGCCTTATTCATTTCTTCGATCTACAACACTCCTAAATTGCTATTCTTCTTTAAAGTTATAACATTGCCCCAGTCTACTAGGTGGAATCCCCTTTACGTCTGCCGCTCAGACTAGAAGAACCTTCTCATTATTGCTTCACTCTTTATACGCTCCCTCGCTGGCAACAACCTCATAGTGCAGAAGAAAATTGGGATGACGTAGAGGACATGTTTCATGAGAACCAACTTCTCTCCCCTAGAGGCAACCTTCCTTCCAACCTACCCAACAACGATCTCCGGCATGGAAGGCCGTATCCCGATATATCGGCGATATATCGCCGATATATCGATATCGACATGGGACCGATATCGAAATTGATATATCGATATATCCGATTTCAGGCATTTTCTTCAGAAAGATTCCTAGATATAGCGATATATCAGCGATATATCGGCGATATATCGCCGATATATCGATATCGACACGATATCGAAACGATATCGATATCGATATGTCCTTCCATGATCTCCGGTCATTAGACCTGGGTCTTCCAGCCACCAAAGGGGAGCCCCAAATAGGTTATCGACAGACCTGCAATAGGGCACCTAAAGACCGCCGTAGCATCATGCAACTCCTGCTCCGAGAGGCCAAAGGGTACCAACACTAATTTTTCTCTTTGCATGGCTAGAAATGGCTTGGTGTACAAACAACCATTTTATGTAGAAAACGTAATGGAACTTGCGAAATATCTTTCTATGTCGTAGGTGTTGTAATCATTGTTTTTAAAAACATGCCTCGAGGCACTGAGGCATACGCCTTGAGGCGTTTTTCAAGGAAAAACATCTCGGGGTTATAGCCTCATGCAACCTCAGTGAGGCGTGCGCCTTGAGGCGCTGCCTCATGTAGGAGCTGATTTTTTATTTTTTTCTCCAATATTTTTTCTGTTCTTTTTGATTGTGAGCTTTTCATCTTTCGTAGACAGCTATTTTCAAGTCCTTAAGCTCATGATTCACCAAAATGCATTTTTTAGTCATTAACATAATAAGTTTATTTTTACTTAGTTATGCATGTTCTTTATAAATCAACATGAATAAAAAATTGAGTCTTGAATCCTTAAATCTAATGCATCTACTCTTTAGTATGAATCAAGCATAAATGCTTTCTTTATTAAAATATTTGGATGCAAGTCCCCTACTTTGAACTAAATTTAGAAAAGTATTTTTTGTAAACTTGTCTCATCTTTTCTTCTATTCAATTGGGATCTAAAATAATACACATCAAAGCATGCATCAATAAAGATGGTCATAACATGCAATATTCAAGTATTTTATCCCCCAATCCTTATGGTAAAGTAAAAAGTGATCATTGATTCACTACTTGCTCTCTTATCATTCTCAATTGAATGACACACATATTTCGCCTAATTTTGAAAATGATGCATTATATCTAGTCCCTTTAGTTAAATTTTATTCAAAACTTTAAATTTTGCGGAGAGTTACCCATTATCGTGCTTGCTTATCCATATTTACTTGACTCCTTACAGATTTAGACTCCAAAAAAGAGAGTTATATAACAACTTGGATGTTTAAACCATGATGTTTGCCTTGAAATGTCATGGAGTTATGTATTTAATCATAACTATTTAATTTCTAGAACTTGAAAATTGTAATTACGATTAATTATTATATTTTATGAAAAATTTCTTTCACGAGTGAGGCTTACGGCTCGAGGCAATACTAGGAAAATGCCTCGATACTCCTCATGTTTTATAAAACCTCGGTTGTAATCTATTTTTTGGCTTTTAGTCATATACCTGCAATTTTGTGAATCGACGGTGAAGTTTCTTGGGTGCAAACCTCATCGGTTAATGTACTTTTTCCTTTTAAAAAAATGAGAATGAAAAAAGGAAAGAAAATCTTGTGAGGCTTGTATCTTTGGTGGAATATGAGAGATACATGGAATGTTAGTAAACTTCTCTATGCTTTGTATAAATCCCATTTATAAGATCATTTGTTGAGAGGTCGCTATGCTCATGTGTTTGGCTCGGAGTCCTAAGTCCTAACGTGGGCTATGCATATAAGAGATTATGGTGGAGGCTTGGTGAGGAGAGATTCATAAGGATTCCTGAGTTCTCATTCTTTGAGTCAGTGTATAATAGAGGTCTACTTCGAGGTTCTCGTGTGAGAGATCCATTTCAAGTGTTTCATGAGGGATCGATTGTTCAGATCTTCATATAGTGGAAGCACTCACAGATATCTCAAGAAAGAGGCCTATTTCAACCTCTATATCCAGAGCAACTCAGATGCCGTCATTTGTAGATTCCTCATATCACAAGCAAAAGAAGTTGCAATATAGAGTTTGAGAATTGTGTTTGAGAGATGTACTCAATTTGTGCATGTTTAGTATTGTATCATCCAAGCTAAGTGTTCCAAGCTCCAACTAGAGGGGATTGAGGGGAATTGTTGAGAGATAAAAATTGTGCCTATGTATGCTAGGTTTATGTAGTCCCATATTGGTAAAAGTTGAAACTTTGTTGTGTTGGTAGGGCTTTATAAAGGGCCCCACCTTTCCTGTATTCATTTAGAAAGCCGAGAAATGTCCAACCTTCACGACTTTTCTCATGTGGTTTCTTCCTTCTCCTCTAGAGTAAGGTGCCATGAAAGTCTATGTTTTGTGTTTCATCTTTAATTTTACATCACGTATTTATATTTCCGCAGAAAACAGATCCATGACAGCCTGGCACAATTGGTCTTGTCCAATTTGATAATCTGACTATATAATGGGTTCCTTGTGCTACTCGTGTCAGGCGGCAGTCATGTCACCCCCATTTCGGACTTCCAGACATCTTTTATGGCGGAGCTGTAAAAATAATCTCATAGAAAATATATAATCGTCTAGTTCATGGAGGCAGAGGTGCGTGGCAAATACAACTGCTTCAAGTGAAGATCCTCACAGCATCATTTAGGCATAGAAGCTCTACCATTAGTGTTTGAGACAATGACGCGATGCGCATACAGTTGCCATAGGTTGTGTAGGTGGCGGTGACCCGGCGTGAATATGGTGGTCCCATGAGGAGGTGGTGGTGTAGCGCTGGCAGCGCTGCTGCATGGAACGATGACAATGTTGTGTAGAAAAGCAACTAGGACATGTAGGCTTAGCTTGGAGTCCCTGCGTCGACAACAATGATGATGGACACTAGCTCTTGATATCTCGATTAGTGCACCCTTGGTTTCATTGTAAACAGAGAAGCTAGGGTTAGCACTAACACAAACAAAAGCGAAATATACAAATGCTCCCTTAACGATGGGCTCTCAAATCCTAATCCTAATACTAACACTATAATTATAATAGCTTGGGTCCAGAGATTGAGGGCATGTAAAAAAAGTTGCATAAATGTAGTGATGGCAAACGGCTTGGTAGGAACAACCCTCATCCTGTCACCCACACAGAATACACGTGTGCTCTTGTGCTAATAGCAGGAGAGCCAAATTGAAAGGGCCTTCGGATGCTGGACATATATGGTTTTCCCTGAGATATATTTGGTTTTCCCTTTTTATAGAGCCGATCAGTTTTACCTGTTTTTCAAAGTAATAGTTTAAGAGGAACAGTGTAATAAGTTGTATAGTCAGATATTAGGCAGTCTATAAGCCTATTTCATATTTTTGTTCATCTTGGAGTCAGGACATCACAATTGTTTTCTCAGTTCTTTTATACAAGTGCTTGACTCTGAACCTTTTTCTGTATATCAAACTAGACTTTGAGATAGCGTGCATTTTAGGGACTATCTAATAACGACCATTCTCGATTTTTTTGATCTGTTAATGCATAATTGGAAATATCTTTTAAAATTTGAAACAAAAACAGATGTGGAATTTTCTTCGTTCACGCCCCTTTTAGCCTCTACCTTTTGTGTAAGTGCTAAGAAGATGCTCACCTTGCTTGATGTTGTCTTGATATGTTGCTGTAAAAATGTATTGAGCCATCATCTATGGTTTGTATTCATGTAACGGCATCTCCACAAGTTTGTATTTGAGATGCTATATATTAGATTTGCTAAAATTGATTTCTCTCATGTTATCAGGCTGCCCAACCATATGCTACAGTTGCACTTTGGAAAGCGACAATAGAGGATCCAACGTTTAATGACCTGGACCCTGCGCTAGTAATTCACGATAAGAGTATGCTGTCCATGATCATTTGCTTCCGTTCTATTTTTTAAACTGTATTGTCATCTTACAAAATCTGTAACAAGTTTGATTATCTGAACCAGGCAAATCAGTGAAAGAATGATGTGTGCTTATTTAAATCCATCTTAAGATTTGCATATGGAAGGGGAGTAGACAGGGGAAGGGGTGGAATATTGTATTGGCAAGGAAGGGAGAGTCCTTGGTTGTGTTGGCTGCCATGGGCTGGTTGGACAGGACTTGAAGGGGACAAGAATTAGATGGGAGCAAGATTTTCTGGGTGGGAATTCCGGGCGGGGAGGGCACTGTTTAGTTATCTAGTGAGGCACAAAATTAATTTGAGGCAGAAGTTTCTTTTAAAAGAAGAGAAGTATGACTATGGAAATTAGTGACTCTCCATAAAATTTACTAAGATATATCCCATACTTCAACAAGCAATGCGTCCAATTTTACCCTATATCTTTTAAAACCAAACTTAATAGTTGCCTCATTGGTCCCTTCCATAGTAATCCACACAATTTATTGAAGCTATTTTATTATTAGAGGAAAACTCAGAGCCTGAGACTCAGATAATATCTTGTTTGTGGCTGTTTGTACAGACAAGTATAATTGGAAATTTTTACTAACATAACAGGATGTCAGCTTTGCAATCAGCTGAGTGGACCTCTACATTGACAAACCTTTTTATAGCCATCAAGAGCATGCTTGTATTATTATGAAAAAACCAAATGAGTATCTGGCAAAAAGAGTATTACAAAGCAGCCGTGAGACCTGTTATGCTCTGTAGATATGAATGTTGGTTTATGAACCATAGACATGTGCGGAGAATGATAGTAGTAGGCCTATGAACCATAGACATGTGCGGAGAATGATAGTAGTAGAAATGAAAATGCTAAGTTAGATGTGTGGTCATGCATGAAAAGATCGGATTCACAATGATGCAATCAAAAGGAAATTTGGTGTAGCTCCATTAAATGATAAGATGAGAGAAAACCGCTTAAGATAGTGTGGTCATTTGCAAAGGAGGTCAACTGATGCACCAATAACCCAAGATAGATCTGAATGGAGGCAAAGAATCCACGAAACTGACCCTACTTAAAGTGGGAAAAGGCTTTGTTGTTGTTGTGTCTGACAAAAGGCTTTTATTTTCAAATCTGATGCAAATATTGTTAGATTGTCTAATGTTAAAAAGTCCACTAGTTGATTCAGAATGTTAATCTTGTCTTCTATTGGGGTAAGAAATGCACATACTTGTTGGAAACAGTAGAATACTTGATCAAGCTGGGAGAACAAATCAACATGGGTCAAACAAAAGAACTTCAATTTTTCTTCCCTTTTTTGTGCTATCTCTTTCTTTGCACAAATCTTTCTTTTTTTGTAGCCGTTATTTTTTTCTTGGCTATATTTTTTTTTACGTTTTTTGTACGATCATGCTTAAAGCCTTTATGTGATAGATAATTGATTCTCTAGGTTGATTATTTTTTAGGTTAAGATAGAGTTGTTAGGATTAAGTGTTTTATTTACTTTTTCGTGTGATCCACTCAATATAAATGGACTAGTAGGTATTGCTTAGGTATTGGATTTTATCAAACTAGGAGTTTTCTATATCTTCTCCCCTCTCTCACGTGCATCTTCGTATTTTTTTCCACCAAAAACCTCTTACCCTCTACAATTTTCCATTGTATGTATTTTCGAATTGCATCACTCAATACCCCCCATCCCAATGCAAACACTAGCATCTCCAGCCACCAGGGCCCACATCTACAACCAACACCCAAGAACCAACAATTAACCACCTTGGTCCAACGGGTAAGTGCCATGCCATCTTGGCTACTGCCTTTATATCCAGTACTTGTTGAGGCATGCATTGACATCCCCCAATGTGCATCGACAATACCCGATGCATCCCCATATCATCTTGTCCAAAGTTGTTAACTTTTTCAGTGATTTTACTTGTCACACTTTATGATCTGAGTCAATATTCCATAAGTTTTTGCAGTACATAAGCTTACACTAGTTGAGAAGATGTCAAACGACTTTGAGGTGACATCTCAGTTCCGAGAGACATGAGGGAGGGAGCACACACCTACCTTCCTTTGGATGGAACCTGAAGTTGCACATGATTAATTAACCTAAACGGTTTAGGATTCTTGATAATTGTACGATGATACAACAAGGACATTCTTCTATAGCCAGAGTCTGCTACCAAAACATGGAAGAGTGCTAGATAGGACAAGGACGATGTTGTGACATGTTATTGGCTTATGGACAGTGTCATTAATGGAACTGTTAACTATGAAAATGCCCGAGTCTATGACTTGTAGAACTCTCTTAAGGAGACGTATGAACAAGATCGGAGCTCAAGTATAGTGTTTGACTTATCATGACATGATGAACCTAAAGCAAGTATTTGTGGGAAACTTGTGCATACTGAGATTGTTTGCTGGTCCACGAATGCTTATCATTGCTGCTCGTGCATGTTGACGGTCGAATGCATCGATTGAGTATTGACCCCTTGTGACTTCGTTCATTTCCACTAAGGCGGTCACTCAAATACAACTGATGTTATTTCATTGAGGTACCTTTATCGATGGTGTTAAACCTGACCCTAATGCTGATTAACTTAGTTAATATTGGTGCTTCCTCTCAATCTCTATGGAGAAAACCTTCTTAGACATATGCAGTAAGTGCGTTAATGATGGAGTATACATGTGGATGATGGGAGATTATCCCCTATAAAGGGACAAGGGAAGATTAACCTAACCCCAAACATGAAGGTCACATACATTTTATTTGTCCCTTATTTTCTCATCAGTTCATTATCTGTTAGTCAGTTTTGCATAGTCGAACTTGTCTTGTATGTTTTTCAAGACATCTTGACCGAGAGGATAATTGATGCAAATCATGAAGAAAGGGCCGTCTATGACCTGATCCAGTACCTGGACGATACTTCTTTCTCTGAGATTCAGTTTTTTTCCTTAAGGTGCTCTGTGACGGCAATGCTTAGGTTATTGCTTTCTTCAATAGCTTCGTCGTATCCTGCTAAATGGGGAAGCATCACCAAAGTTCATTTTATGTTTTGATACTATCCATTCTACAATTTTGTTTAAGGTGGTCCACCTTGATGTCCGACGACCTAGTTGATAATATGTTGTATAGGGAATTGGTATTATATTGATCTATTTGACAATTTTTAATGCGCCTCATGCACCTTTTTGTTGAAAAATAAGTCATGTTTATTCTATTACTGTTAATCTAATCGATCAATAACCTCTATTGTTTCTAATTAATCACCTCCTTCACTCTAATAGAACTCTTGAGCTCGTTGTCTATGTTCTGATTGATTTATTCTGATCAAGTATGTATTAGATGTAATTAAATCTCTCCATCATCCTATTACCTGCCTCTCATGTTTAGTCCCAAACAATTAGTGGGACTTTGGTATGTCTGTGGGTTATATAAGGAGCCTTACACCCCCTATGCTCATTGAAAAGAACATAATAGAATATCAACTCTGAGCGGCGATTCTCTCATGGTTTCATTCCGCTCATTAGAGAGTAGGGTTCCATGCTAGATTTGAACATTCTATATTTTGTTCCCTTTGATTAATGGATTCTGCTTTTGCATTCTAGATTTCAACATACTCTATTGACCTGATTGAGAACTTTAAGCAACTGTTCTAATATTGATCGATCACCCGAGTTATTTGATTGCTTAACTAAGCTTGATGTTCATTGATTAATCGATCGCTTTCAAGATCTAATGGATCATTTTTTAATGTTTATATTTGATTCATCAATTGTTGTTGATTGATTGATCAACATACTTTGGTTAATTAATTGTCCACTTGTTAGTCTAATCAATTATTGCGACCAAGCTGATTGATCAATCAAGGAACAAATTGTTTATTCTTAGCATGTAAATTCCATATCCAAGTAGTAATATTCGGTTCTTTAGCTATTGTTCTTGAGAAATGTTCATATTTGGCCCATTCTTTGAAAGACATTTTTACAAGATCCCTATCCACCAAGTTTTCACTTCTTGTTTCGGCGTATGATTAATCATCGAGTCCTCTTTTGGGAAAACACATACAATGAGACTCGTCGATGGTCAAGCTTTTGGTGAACCTCTCCTAATTTTTCTATTTGTTGGCTTACTTGACATATATCTTGATGTAAACTCATACGGGGGTGGTGGTGTTGGGAGGTGAATTTTAAGAGGTTGAGGGAAAGAATGGAGAAATGCGTTGAGACCATGGGATTATGTGAAAGAAGTTGAGACCATGGGATTATGTGAAAGAAGCATGAAGATGGGAGAGAGAGGGTAGAAAACTCCAAATTTTATATCTTTAAATCCGTCCTTTGCAATCCATGCATTAACCTCTTTATATAAAGAGGATTGGACTACAAAATCAATAATTAAAAATAAAAAACCCAACAACTCTTACTCTTAAAATTACCCAACCTAATAACTAATTAGAGATAACAAGCTATCTCATTTATTTGAATAAAATCAAAATGCGAAGGGCATGGACAAAATGAAAAGTGTGACATGTCGGCTTACTTGTAAATTCAGGAAGCTATTAACTTGAGCAAGGCATAATAAATATACAACACAATAAAGGCACAATTTATATACGACTCTCTCTCAAAGTTCTATTCAAGATCGTCTCTCATGCTCTGTATGTGAGCTTCCATCTTGCGAGCCATTCTTACTCTTGCCTAGTTTGCATTTCAATTATTTTATAACGTGCATCTATTACCCTTACTATTGGCACTGCATATTTATTTGAAACTTTGTAGATTATCGTGACCTTTATTTTCACTCCTGCTGTATTGGGAACTGGTGTGTAGTTCAATTTGTGGAAAACTTTTAATGGGTGATCTAAATTATTTTTTTGAGACTATAGCTCTCCCTTATATAAATCTTGTCCATTTCAGAGCAAATGGACTTCTGAAAGGACTTGACGCTATCCCACTGCACCCCTACTATTCTAGCTTTCTCCCATGCTTCCTTAGACACGCGATACCTGAGGAAAATATGCTAAATGTCCTCTAGTGCCTCCCTACACTTCGAACATCTATCCTCACTTCCACAGAAGATTCGAGCTTTTTCACGCCAGTCATTAAACGTCCTCTCCTCATCTTTCAAAGGAAAATCTTAATCCTCGTAAGCATCTTCCATCCTCAAATTCTTGCACAACCACAGCCAATCTCATCCCACATTGAGGCGATCAACCCAGAAATCACCTTATATGCCTTTTTAGTCAAGAAGATCCTGTCACTCCAGCACCAAGCATCTCGGTTCTCAGACAGCTCCACTCCACCTGCCACCCTGCCAGATAGCGAAAAAAATCCTCGAATCTCTGATCAGACGAGTCTGATACAAAGCCAAGCCCCAAAGATCGCTTAGACTACAAGTCCGCCACACTTGCCTTCCTTCTCGGAGCCATGGCAAAGAGTCTGGGATATAACTCACAAAAGCTCCCTCTTCCGTTCAACCATCCCTCCAGAATATGAACCCCCTCCTGTTTCGAGGCGTCGATATCCAAAAGAATTGCACATATACCTCTCCACAGCGTATTCAGTGACGACACAATGCTGACTTTAACATGTAGGGTTGAGGAAACAAAGTATATAGATATCAAAGACACGAGGGTGGATCTGATCCTTCTCCCCAGACCCTTGATATCTATTTTGCCAATAGTGCCTTGTTCATGTTTTCAACTCATAACACATTCAAATCGCCTTCCTTGGTCAGCCTTGCCACGGTCCCCCACTCTACCAACACCATGCCCTTCCCCTCCCCACTTGAGGCCCAATGGAAACGTCTCATCACCCCCTCCAACCTTTTGTGAATACCAACTGGTACCTGCCTAGTAATATAAAGAAAATCGATATCATTGAGAGGATCACCTTTATCAAAACCGGTCATCCTCCCTTGATAAGCATGCCGCCTTCTATCCAGCCAGCTTTTTTCTCCTATTTCTCAATTGCATATAGCCTTTCACTCACCAAAGGCAATACCGGGTAGTTAATCGACAAACTTCGTCGTGCAGTACCCATTAGAGTCTCACAAGTCAAGATCACCTCCGACGAAAGGTTAAAGAGGACAAAAGAAGATTTTGTCCTGTTTACCTTTAACCTTGACAGCTTCCCGAACAAGTCTAGAACCGCAACAATCACTCTACATTCATCAATTCCTCCCTCGATAAAGAAGACAATATCGTCAACATATTGAAGAATCAATATTGAACAGTCCTCTCTCGAATAGCCTTGAAAGAATCCCCTTGCTTCCACCAATCCCATCATTACCACCAAAGCACCCGTTGTAAGAACGAACAAAAGTGGGGCCAAGGGACACCCTTGCTTCACCCCTCTCTGAGGTTGAAAGAAGCCCCCTTCCGATCTCCCATTCACCAAGATCGAGTAAGAAGATGTCGTGATGCACCTCTTCATCCAGTCGATTCACAAATTTGAAAATACCCTTTTATCCAGGGAAGACCAGATAAAACTCCAACTCATACAATCACAAGCTTTTGTAAAGTCCACTTTCCATAAGAAGCCTTATCTCCCACTCCTTTTCCAATCTGCCACGATCAGTGTTCATGAAATCGGCCGCACGGGCCTCATATGCGCCCGCATATGCCCGTGCGGCGTGCAGAACGCACCGATTACATGAATCAGTGCATTATGCGCCCTCCCCGCATATGCGGCCCGCATATGCCCCGCATATCCCGCATATGCCCCGCATACTGCTCCAGCAGCTCCAACTTTTCAATCTTCTCATTCAGGTCCTCAATTATGTAACTCTACCTCTTCTTTCATTCTATTGTAAGAATATGACATGCATTTGTATGCAATTGCAATGCATTATACCATTATGTATATGCAATGTTTTATGTTTTCCTCATGTATTGTTTTCGCAAGTATATGAGATATATCGTCGAATATTTTTATATATGCCGATTAGGTTTTGCTCATGTAGTGCATTTATGTGTATTGAAGTTTTGTTATCACGAATCATCTAATATGTGAAGTTTTTATGGTAAATATTTTTTGTGATTAAATATGAGGCAATTAAAAGCATATAAACACCCATTTAACATGCAACTAAAAGCATATAAACACCCATCTAACATGAATCGTTTTTCATAAATTCAGTGTAATGCTATTCATAGATATTTATTTATTTTTATATTAAAAATTAGAAAACCGCGTAGAACCGCATATACCCCGCATATGCCCCCGCATACCGCTTATTCAGTATTCGGTGACCTGTCCGAACGCATACGCATACCGCTTTCCAGAACCTTGGCCACGATTTCTGATGCCAGTACCACACCGTCAAAAAGCCGGCGCCCGGGAATAAATGCCATACGAGATGGTAGGATAAGTTCATCAAGTACCGTTCTGAGTCGATTAGCCAACACCATGGCTATAGTAAGATGCACCGCATTGGAAAGCATAATTTGCCTAAAGTCCTGTACTCGCTTCGCCACCTCCTTTTCGGGATAAGGAAAATCAATGATCTATTTAGCCTCTCAATCACCTTGTTCTCCTCCTTGTACTCAGAGATCCAGTTCATGATATCATCTTCCACCACATCCCAAAATTCTCTGTAAAATATACAGGAAGACCATCCGGGATCAAGAACCACCTTGCGCACCTCCTCTCTACTAAACTAAACTCTGAAGTAAGAGTCTCTACATGTCCCCTTTGCAAAGAACACCCCCTCCCCCCCAACAACAAGCCTCGTAAAATGGCGACCTTCTGCTGAAATCGCAGAAATGCTTCACCACCACATCTCCAATCTTATCATTGCCCTGAACTCTATCTTCCCCCATCACTAACTCATGTATCATGTTTCTTCTTCTTTGCTCGATGGTCACCTCATGGAAGAACCGTGTATTCGCATTTCCTTCTCTAACCCACAACAAGCCTCACAGAATGGTGACCTTCTGCTGAAATCACGAAAATGCTTCACCATCACCTCTCCAATCTTATCATTGCCCTGAACTCAATCTTCCCCCATCACTAACTCATGTATCATGTTTCTTCTTCTTTGCTTACTGGTCACCACATGGAAGAACCGTGTATTCACATCTCCTTCTCTAACCCACCTTTGCTTTGACCTTTGTCGCAACTGAATTTCTCTTCAGGTCTTCACTTGCCATTACCTTCTGCTTCTCCGTCCTAGTGTGTAGCTCCTCAACACTGAGGTCCCGCTCATCCTCCTCCCTACCAAGATGTGCTATCACTGACTCTGCCTATACACGCTTCTCATTCTGCTTCACCTGCAACTCCTTTTTGTACACCTTTAGCGACCCTTAATCCTCAAATCTTCTGTGCCAGTCTCTGCACCGCTGATCCCTTCGTCTATACCGACCTCCAGAAATTCACAACCATCTATTTAAAATCATCTTCAAGCATCCAAGCTTTTTCAAATATGAAGAAAGATCTAGGAAGTACATCTTCATTCGTGTCTCAACAAATCGATGCGTGATCTGATCTTGTCCGAGAGAGAGTTCTCGATGCAACTATAGGGACCTGCTCTAGCATTTTAACAGACGATAGGAAGCGATCCAAACGCGATCTCGATGAGTTGTTCTGCCATGTAAATTGACAGTTCGTCGCATCGAGCATCTCCAACTCCATTTCTTCAATAAACTCCAAGAACTCCCTAGACCTCGAGTCCTGCCCCCCCTTCGCCCTCCGGTCTGTCTGAGGTGAGAATCGTGATAATAAAGTCTCCCCCCACAAGCCACAAAGCTTGTTTGGATGATCTCTTCTGGCCGACTTCAACTCATCCCACACCTCCGATCCAAACTGTCCTCCCAACGACCCTTATACCGAGCTCAACATCTTCCTGCCTGCATCTAACCTTTGTTCCAACACCACTGATACCACTCCTTTGCCTATCCTTACAAACACCATCGAGAACAAATTACCATCCCAAGTCAGCACCACACCACCCCATTTCCTGTTGCTGGTGAGGAACATTATGGAACTTTGAGAGCTTGAGTCCCCAAATAGGTCTTTACATTCCTGGTTCCTAATTCACAGTCTTCGTCTCCTGATGGAATACTATGTCTACAGACCGAGATGTCAGAAGTCTTCCCACAACACCTCGCTACATTCAACAACGTGCATGTGAATGTCAACCATCATCGCTTCATCAGAAGAATTCGCACCAGCCCCGGAATGCATCTGGGTTCCCTCAGATTCGTTACCATCTGTCTGTGCCAGCACCTCCCTCGCATTCCAGATCCTCCTGCTTTGTCCCCCATTTCCCTTTCAAGCCATCTCTGGGCCTTTGGTTTCCTCCGCTTCCTTGGAAAGGAGAGCAGCAACCCCGCACACACCTTGTTGTGCCCTTCACCAACCGCCATCTGCCGCATCCGGCTCGCCCTTGTCGCAACCAACATTCTCTTATCACCTTGGGTTATGGACACCCTTACATCCACCTCACCCTCTAAATTCCAAGTAGAAAAAAACTCAGAACCACCACTTCCAATAATAAGACCCCCCCCTCGATGCATCCTTTTCTCACTTAGGGTCGCTCACAAGTGGCCCATTGTTACCTTCGCTTACCATCACATCCTCCTACGACATGGGAGGAGGGTCTCCTCCACTGTCTCCTCATCCAGCCCCTCTCGCCCTCCAGAGCAGCCTCATGTGTCTATTACGATGCCTCCACAGACCTAGGTTGTGAAGAAACCCCCCAGCTTGCAGCCGATCAGCTTGATCAGGCTCCATTAGAGCCTTTTCTTCTCAAATGCTGGCGTTGAAGGAGATCCAGACCCACCTCCAACTTCTGCATGACATTTTCCCTTTGCAGTATCATAAATCACACTTGAGAGTCCAACCAAAGGTGTACCCGAGTACCCGGCTATCAAGGCATCCGCATTCCCAACAAGAGACTAAGATCGGGTCCACAAAGCAACTAGCCTCTTATCTCGATTTTGAGGATCCGAGGACCCGACAAAGCTTCCACACCGAAAACCCGAAATCCTCGCAGAATCTCGATTTCTTTTTCTTTCCTAAATCATGATCCCCCCAAAATCGGAACGACCGTGAAAATTCAGGGTAAATCTCTGCCATCACTCTCGCAGATTCTGCCCGCCTCTTGCGGCTCCACCGTGCGGAGCTTCGGTGCGCTCCGGCTTGACGTTGACTCGTGGCTCTTCCACCGCCTTCCGTCTGCTGCCAGATTTCTCTCCCATCTTCTGTTGGTCTCCACCTCAAAGTCTGGCCTTCCTTCATTCTTCATCCTCTACCGAAGGCGACCACGCTCCAACCACCATGGTCAAGCTGATCTTGAAGCAGAACCGACCAACTCGAAAGTCTATCGTGTCCGGCAAGGCATGCATGACCCCTTTCATGAGAACCAAAGTCTCATGACTTTCCCCTGGCTTCAATCTAGTCGCTACCACCTTTTCGACTTTGTCGATCGACCTCAAGGCATCGTGCATGCATGCAGTCCCCGACATCTCAAGGATTCATCTCCACCACCCCATTCAGCAGTGATGGCTTCCGCTAATGCACCTCTGAGATGAAAAGGCCCCTCCCTTTGCCAAGAAACCCTCTACCTCTTCTTTCTCAATGCCCCTAACATATAACACCGTGTTTGACATTCATATCATGTCCTCCGACCCTCTCATTCCCCTCTCCTTCTTCAGCAAATCAAGAATCACCTTCAAATTTTCCGACCCTCTCATTCCCCTCTCCTTCAGCAAATCGAGAATCACCTTCAAATCTTCCTTACGACCCTCTGCAACCAGAACCCCTCGATGGGATCGATCTCTGTTCGTGCCTCCTCCACACAACAGATGGATGAAGATTGCACCGCTCCTAGGGCCTTGCGACAATCTCGTCTAAGGTGGTCCTCCTCGCGATAACAGTAGCATACTGGGGCATCGACCGGGCATCACGCTGCCACATGCCCCACCAAGCCACACTCGAAGCATTGGATCATCGAGACAACCCCCCACGCGTGAAAGATGACCCTCTCTCTCCCCTCACTCGCAGGCAGGTTCGACCACAACCTTTCGACTCTCTCCCACATCGTCTGCTCCCTAACAGGATTGTGATCTAAGTTATTTGTAAGAGGTTGAGTTATCCTCGAGGAAATAACTCAAACAATGGATTACAAGGTTGTTGAAGTCAGTAGTAGGTACTCAGTCGGCGAGGTCACTTACTAAAGATTAATCGGCAATCAGACGACTAATTGGATTTAGTTAGCTTTAGTCGACTTCAAATTTTTTAAATTATTTTAAATATATAAATCATTTTGTATACATACATTCTTATATATCTCCATATATTTAAATATTTTCAATACTATAATACATTCATAAAAATATAACAAGAATAACTACACTTATGAAAAATTTTAATGTTCATAAAAATGAATAGCATGAAATATCGACCAATAACATAACTAGCATACAAAAATAAATCATCCCTATGTACATGCTTATAGTAAGCGGTAATACAAAAATGAATAGTATAACTATTGAATGACCGGTTATAAATGGTTTAACCCATGCATGGATGACTTCTGCAACCTTGAGAAAGCATAAAAACTAAGAACACAACCCAAGAAAAATAGGAGCCATCGTGAACATAATAAAAAATCTCATGTAAAAATTGGTTGTCTAGGCCGACTACTTATTTCGATTAGTCAAGGGGGGGGCCTATCAGATGACTATGCTTAGTCTAGTCGGCTACCCCTTGACTCGACTAATTAGGCTTATTAATTGATCGATTTTACAATAATGATGGATTAGTTGATTGACTAGGTAAATCAGAAATCCCAAGTCAGAGAACTTGGGTCATAATTTTTACCTGGTAAGGTTTCCATGTTAATATACATGTTGCTTTTGGTTGTGCCTATTATATGGGTTGATTTTATTGTTTGTGTTGATCATTATCTAGTGATAATTATTTCTTAACCTTTATTTTATCGATCCAAAAAGTTTCCTCCTTATCCACTCCATTAGTATACTCCCTTATTCCCCTCTTCCCTATTCTTCGTTGTCCACTTCCTTACGCCCCTTCCACTCTTCCTTTATTCATCCCTATCCACTAGCTTATAACCCTTATTCCTTATCCCTTATGTGTTAACTGAACATAGAATAGCACTTACTGACCCTTATTCCACCTTATTCTTCTTATTCTTATCCTTCAAGTCGACCATGAATAATGCTTATTCCAGCTTATTCCTCATCCTTATTCATGCTTATTCCCAAATCGAATGCCCCCTTAGTGATGATTTCGAGGGCATTATAAATGTAAAAAAAATGGTTGAGTAGTTTGTAATCAATGATCTTGGATCCTTTTGTTCTTGGCGTTTACATTTCTAACTCTATACGAGGTATAATAATGTCCCAAAATAAGTATGCAACTCATCTGAAATAGGAAACTGATATGTTGGGATCGAAGCCAGCATGGATTCCTATTGATCCCAATTAGGGATGAAAACAAATATGAGTATATTTGTATTCAAACCGCTATCATATTCGTTTTATACATACTTTGATATTTGTCTTCGTATTCGATTTTAAAATAGATGCGGATATGGATCACTTTGACATTCACTAATATTCGCTTTCATATTCGTATATCTATTTTTATACATAAGTATAGTTATGATTTTTTTAATGAATGTGTATAACAACATTTTATGATTGTATTCGCCATTGTTAATACAACTGTTATGAAATGAATAATATCTCGTATATCTATTTTATGTATAAACCATCATAAACATGTATATTTTAGTTAATCTATTAATTATTTGTATTATTATTCGTATTTGATTCGTATTCGTTTTACATTCGTTTTCATTTTTAGGGAAATGGTAACCCGTTTTTCATATCCACCAATATTGGTATCCATATTCGTATTTGCGTTTTAAAATGGATGCATATATGATTATACCCATATTTTTATTCGTTTCAGACCGTTTTCACCCCCAATCCCAATGCATACACCTACGGAACTGTAGAAATTAGAGACACAAGCCATTTTAGGGGATTGGTCGGAAAGTTATGATATCTAACCACCACACGACCGGATATATGGCATGCACTTGGCAAACTAACTTAGTTCATGTATTCTCCTACTCCATCTCACATGCATGCATGATGATTCTGAGATACATCAAGCCCTTTCCAGGAAGAGGAGTCGAACTCACTAAAGGGGCTACCTTCGAACTCATAGCTTATTCTGAAGCTTATTATAAGAGAAGTATGTGTCACATCCCCTGGGATCATGATACTCATCAAACCATATCCACACACATAATTTCACATTTGAAATACACACAAGCAGGATAAATAGCGTAAAAGTCTATATTTTGAAAATTTCCTTTCCATTCATTCTCATCATATCTATTCAGTAGTACATGCCCATCAAATATACATGTTCGCATTTGAAAATGTCCATACACACAAGTATTCATAACATATCTCTCAAAAACTACAAGTAAAAGCAGTAAAATGGCAACTACAATAATTGTACCACAAAAGTAATACTACACCAAAAAGTCTCCAAATCCCAAGCTGTTTACTATTGTGACAGCTCCCTCGGACTTGTTGGATTGGCGTAGAAAGGTACATTATAAGCAATTGCTTAATACAACATTGAAAACTACAACAAAAGCAAGGTACCAAGTACAGTATACAAAAGAACAACCGGGTAACCTGTACTTGCTAAAGAATCAACAACAACAACAAAGCCTTTTCCCACATTTATAGGGAAATGAGGAGGGTTGCACGTTAAGTAGCCGACAACCAATGCAAGAGAAATAAATTCTTAGGAATTTATCTAGAAATAGTTCAGATCTTTTCAACATGGATTTAAGAAAGCATTTAGATTTCGTTGGTGCGTTCCCTACTAGCGACGTGTTGCATTGCTCGAATGCAATGAGAAGTTGGTTGGCAAGGGCCGCTACATCATTCTATCCAAAGGGATATTAGTTTTTTTGATCTAAGCTCGAGAGTGACCCAAGAGAGATCTGAATGGAGGCAAAGAATCCATGTAACCGACCCTACTTAATGTGGGAATATGCTTTGTTTTTGTTGTATTATTTTTTTTAACCCTACTTATGTTTTTGTTGTATTATTATCCAAGCATCGTGCTAATATGTGGTCTTGATCCACATAGGCCTCACACTATGACTCTACAATACTAGGTTCTTAGGTTAGGGATGCCTCCATTGGCATGCAAATGGGGTACAAGTTTCCTAACTAAGTTCCCAACACGTCTATTAGCTTCGTTATTTTTCATATATCATTTCATATTTATACCAATGTGTCCAACTCATCATATCCCATTCAACTTGCCAAGTTTGATGATTAATTACAAGAATTTCTTTCCACTATCTTTACCAATCATATTTTATTCTCACGCTTAAGCCATTTATATTAACAACGCTCATTCATCAAGGTTAACTCTAAAAATGAAATGTCACAAGGGGATGATTAGCTCTAATGAATACTCTAAGGTGCACTACCTTCTCTTGCATGAGTGAACTTTGCAGGAATGAACCTTGCTAGGTGATTTTACACGTTGATTTATCATTTAATACTCATATATTGATTTATCATTTATGATCCATTTTTTTTAAGCCAAAAAAGGGGGAATCACGCATAGGTACCCACCCTAGTATTTTTTTGAGCAAAAGCACGGGGGAGCCCTCCCGAGGCGGGAGTCACCACACCAAAGCATCATTAATAAAGTAAAGTGTACATCAGTTTGACAACCAAAAATTGTACAAAACATTACAGTGGGCCACAACATTCTCAGAGTAAAACCGCTGTCCCTTGAAGATTGTATCATTCTTACCAAGCCAAATAGCCCACAGTGCGGCAAAAGGCTTGGAGACATCATTGGAAGACCCATGGCCGACCCGACGAATCGACCGCCAAAACTGATCAACATCAAAGGCCCGGACCCACGTGAGCCCCAAAGACTCCCAAACCTCTGCGGAAGACCTGCAACCAAAGAAGATGTGGTCCACATCCTCCAACTCGTCCTCGCATCTGTCACACTTTAGATCCGTCCCACCCAGCAGTCTGCCTCTTCTCACTTTGTCACAAATACAACCTCTTCTCATACACCAAAGGAAGACCTTCACCCGCGCAGGAATCTTAGCTGCCCAAATCATCTTCACGTCAGCACACAGGTCTTCATCCCGCTCCACCAAAGCCGCAGAAACCTTCCGATAGGCCGCCTTCACCGAGAACCTACCATCAGTCCACTCAAAACGGTCTGGGTCCCCCGACAGCTCCCCGGCAGGGGGAATCTCAAACATCATCCTCAAAAACTCCTCCAACCTCTGATCCGAGAGATCCGTAAGGAACCTCGGCGCCCACGTCCCAGCCTCGACGACCTCCGCCACCCGCGCTCGCCTATCAACGACCAACGCCAATAACCGAGGGAAGCGGGAGGCTAGTGCCCCATCCCCCGTCCAATCATCCAGCCAAAACCTGAAACGGAGCCCATCCCCCAAAACCGGCCTAAGAAGCGGCCGAAGCACCGGAAGCACGGCACGGATCCCACTCCACAAGGAAGACTCATGCCGCTTCCTCTCAGCTACCAACTCCCCAGTAACACCATAAATCTTTCTCAACAACTGCAAGACCTGCGAATCAGACGAACCCCAAATGCGCACCACCCACTTGGCCAAGAGAGCTTTGTTCATAGATTCCACGTCCCTAACGCCAAGGCCCCCCTCTGCAACAGGAACAACCAGGTCCTTCCAAGCCTCCAGGTGTAATCCCCTATTTGCCTGCCATCCATCAGACCAGAAAAAGGATCTCATCAAGGTCTCAATCCTCCTTGTAACACCAACATGCATTGATCTCGTCGAAAAGAAAAAAGTCGGGATGGCCGAAAGAACGTGCTTCAGCAATGTAAGCTTCCCACCCTTGGACAGAGTGACAACCTTCCAACCTTCTAGCCGCTCCTCTATTCTGCGCAGCACACAATCCCAATCAGACTTCCTCAGCCTGCCCTCCACCAGAGGCAAACCCAGATAGGTTATCGGCAGTCTCCCCAAGGGGCAACCTGTCCACTCCGCCAGCCTGACACTCTCCTCGCCACCCAAACCCATTGGAACAAGGACCGACTTCTGCCTGTTAATCTGCAACCCAGAGAGGCACCCAAAAACATCCACCAGCACAACTGCATTGCGGTTCTGCTCCTCCGTCCCTCCCAGGAAAACCAGTGTGTCATCCGCATATTGTAACACCGGAACCAAGATGTCCCCCATTCGGAAGTCCTCGCACCAGTTTTCTTCCACTGCCCGCTCAAACAAAACCGCAAGACAATCTGCAACCAACACAAAAAGCAGGGGAGCAAGGGGGCAGCCCTGACGCACCCCCCTCTGCGGTTGGAACCATCCTCCCTCAGGCCTCCCATTTACCAGCACCGAGCATGAGCTAGTGGTGACACATCTCTTAACCCAAGCAATCCAATCTTCCGGGAAACCCCTTTTCTGCATAGCTAACCAAAGGAATCTCCAACTGACACAGTCATAAGCCTTGGCGTAGTCAATCTTATAAACTGCCCCTTTTTTCTAAGACCTCTTCCACTCACGACAAATCTCCGAAGCGGTCACGATTCCATCCGCCATAGACCGACCCGGAATAAAGGCGGATTGGGCCGGCAAAACCACAGAGGATAGGACCCCTCTAAGTCTGCTCGCCAACACCTTGGCGACAATAAGATAAATGCCATTGGAGATAGATATCGGCCTGTAGTCCCCCACCCCCGCTGGGGTATCTTTCTTCGGCAGCAAAAAAATCAAAGCCCTGTTAACTTTCTCAAAGCCCATATTCCCCCCCCCCCCTGAACTTAGTCAGAACCTCCACAATGTCCCCCTTCAGCAGATCCCAGAACTCCCTGTAGAATGAAATGGAGAAGCCATCCGGACCCGGAGCCCCGTCCGCATTTAGCTCCCAAACCGCCTTGCGCACCTCAACCTCCGTGAATTCGGCCACTAACGAATCAGCCTGGGCACCATTCAAGGGCCTCACCCCCCGACCCGACCAACCCCAGCCATCTTCCACCAGCACCCTCCTCGAGGCACTAACAAAATGACCCCGCAAGGCGATCCCAATCTCCCTTTTGCCGAAAACTCTTTGGCCCCCTACCTCCATCTCATGCAAGAAGCTCCTTCTCCTCCTCCCGGAAGCCACGGAATGGAAGAACCGCGTGTTGGCGTCCCCTTCCCTTAGCCACTTCTGCATGGCCCTCTGCCGCCAATGAACCTCCTCTTTTCTGTCCTCCCGAAGCACGGTCTCTAGCCAAGCTGCCCTCTCCTCCACCTCCTCCGGGAACAGGCCCCGATCATCATCAAGCCCGTCTAACCTGCTGATCCCAGCCTCTGCCTCTGCCCTGACGGCCCGTCGCCTCCTGGCGACATCCTTCCCATAACTCAACATCAACCGCCTCAGTGACTCGAGCTTGGCTGCAAACCGCGACACTACCGAGCCCGCCACCGCCACACTCTGCCAATGCTCGTGCACCATGTCCCGGAAACCATCCTCCAACAGCCACTTCTTCTCAAATCGAAAAGAGAACCGAGCCAAGCGCTCCTCACCAGAAAACCATAGAACAAGAGTGTGATCTGATATAGTCCTCGGAAGATCCCAAGCCCTCGCCAAAGGGAAGACCTCCCCTGCCTCAACCGACATCAGGAACCTATCGAGTCTGGACCTCGCCCTCACGTTCCTCCAAGTGTACTTGCACCTAGCTGCATCCACAACAGACAATCCCAGAGACCGAACCACCTGCCTCATATTTGTTGAATCAGGATCAGAGCCTCCGCTCCCCCCCAGCCTGTCATCCGGTAGCAACGTCGCCACAGATGATCCAAATACCGCCGCTAGCCTCAGGCCCCGCACTCTCCAGATCCCCAGCCAAGCTACCATCCTGCCGTCGACATAGGCCATAGACATTAGTAACGCACAGACAGATCCCATCCGTCCTCCGCCGCAACCGAACAGACAAAGTGAACTGGGAGGCGGACATCCCCAGCAAGTCGAAGGAATCAGCTCGCCAACCGGAGAGCAACCCCCCTGAAGCCCCAGCAGCCCCCTTGTCCGCCAACGAGAAAAGCCCCCCTACTCATCTCCCGCCGCAACTGGTCATCCAAAGTCTGCAACTTAGTCTCCTGAAGCAAGAAAATATTCGTACCAGCCTTTCTCAGCAGATTCTGCACCCCGAGCCTCTTTTCAGGCCGGCCCAGGCCCTTCACATTCAAAGATAGCAGCTTCATCTGGCGACCAAAGCTTCCCTCTTCCTTGGGGGAATAACCCCCAAGCGTCGTGCCATGTCCCTGTCAAGAGCCGCAAACCGGTTCTGCACCACCAACGGGCTTGCCGCCCTCACGGTCACAACCTCAGCCTCTGCCCCCGATGCCAGAGATGCCCTTAGAGCTGCCCTCGCCTCCTTCTCAGCCCTCCTCCGCTCCCCTCTCCCCCTTTCATACGCCACACCAAAACGCCGCGGCAACTCCCCACCCAAAGGCTGCAAAGATCCTCCCTCCTGCTCCGCCCCAGCTGGAGCAGCCCCACCCCCAGCTGGAACCTCCCCACCCACCGCACCCTCAGGCGAACCAGCCACCCCAACCACACCAGCCACCCCCTCCACACCTCGGGCCAAAACCCCTTCCTCAACCTCCTCCACCTGACAAGCAACCGATGCTGACCGAGCCCTATCCCCTCCGAGATCCTCCCCTCCGCCAGCAGACCTTGGCGAAGCCGCCATAAACCAAGGCAAAGAAACAGCCGCCAACCCCAGAAAATCCACCGCCGAAATGGAACCGAACCGAAGACCCTCCCCCAGGGCGCGGGCCGCGCTCGGAAGCCGACCCCCCACCGAAGGCCGCCCCTCCTCCGAAAGCCACTCCTCCTCTTGCCGAGCCCCCACCAATGCCTCAGATCGCTGCTCCACCTCACCACCCACCACTGCCACCTCGGCCACCGGCTCGGCCACCGGGACCTCGTTCTTGCGGCACCCAGCAGCCAGAATAGCCGCCTACACATCTGCAACCACCAGCTCAAGAAGAAGCTGCTTACCAGCCAGCCGAACCTCCCACCACCCCAACTTCTCGACACCAACCGGCCTCACCCGAAGGAACACCTCCAAAGGCTGCCCGGGTTGACACCTCGAATTCTCGACCGAGACAACCACGAGAACGCCACGCAACAGCTCAGAGATGCGCTCCCTCGTCCTCATCCCCGTCGGAAGCCCCCTGACAACGACCCTCTCCACGCTGCCCGGCTGCACTGCAACATCACAGTCCCTCGGCCTCCGCCACCTCAACTGCAAACCCCCAGACACCGCCCCATGCAATAACCTCCGGCTCTCGCATTCGCGGAGGCCCCTCGCCACCGCCCTCCACGGAGAAAGCTGAGCCACATCGCCCTTAAAGGAAGCCTCTGAGACGAGGCCCACGTCCGAAGTCGCCAAAAACAACGCCCCCTCTCCCCCACCCTCGGCAACCAACACATCTGCATCCACAAGCGCCTTCGGGCAGCACCTTCGAGAATGACCGAAACCCCGGTAAGAGAAGCAACGCATCGGCTCCCGACACGCCAGCACCCAATGATCCAGCCCACCGCATCGAAAACAACCGCGACCGAAGGGGGAGACCTTCGGCGGCCCACGCCTACTCCCAGAAGCATCAAACCTCCCCCTGCAACGCCCAACCACCAACTGCCAGCCCTGGGATGCATCACAGCCCTCGCTGCCACCCTTGTTCGGAAACCTTCCACCCGACCTTCCCTCCAACCCCTGCTCCCAACCACGGACCTGGCAACCATGCCCGGAAGCTCCGAACGCAGCCGGGACCACACGCGCGTCACCACGGAAAGGTCCCACCTCCCAGCTCGCGCGACGCCACCAATGCCCACGCCTACAACCATCCTGCAGCAGATCGGGGAAGCCCACGCCAGTAGCAGGAGTGAAGAAGCCCTTCGCCCCATCCCCCTCGCTGGCGTCCTGAAATAGATCGGAGCAGCCCCCAGACCCAACCCCCCTGTGCGTGCCCAGAGGGGAGTCCCGCTGCCCGAAGGAGGAGACGTGCCGTCCAAAGGAGGAGTCGCGTCGCCCCAGGTCGCCATCGACGATGGCGGAACCGCGCTGAGGGAAGGAAGCCCCGAAGGAAGAATCGAGCCGCCCTAAATCGCCCCGCGGAGCGAAGGAAGCACCGCGCCGCCCGATGGAAGACCCGCGCCGCCCGAACCCTCGTTGCGTGAAGGAAGACTCGCGAGCAAACCCGCATCGCGATGGAGGAGGGGAGTGCGACGCACCCCCGTTCGCCCTAGCATCGCCAGTCGAGATACTAGGTACCTGCCCTAGTATTATTAATTAATAAAGAAAAGGAGAAAAAATATAAATTACAGGTTATAAAAATCAAGAGTCAATCACACTCTTGTAGTGAAAGATAACATTCTCACAGTAAAAGCGTTGTATTGAAAAAAAGACATCATTACGCGCAAGCCAGACAACCCATAGGATTGCCATCGACACTAGAATCTACCTTCTTTGTCTATTGCACGCCCCCGAGAAAGATGACCAAAAAGTTTCAAAGGTGGGTGCATAACCAGTCCAAGCTTGCCACCTCCTAGATGGGCGCGGAAACCATGCAGCTGAAAAAAAGATTGTCCATCGATTCAATAGACAATAGCAGTCACACACAACGGATATCAATCCAACATCGTCGAGAAAATCCTAGCACAACGTTCCCTCGTCAAGATGTGTTTCCTGCGAAACAACCAAAGGAAAAAGCCAATCCTCTCTTGCAAGCCAAGCGACCAGATAAATTTGCAATCTCGGATCATATCAGCCGAAAGAGCGGGAGTCGGCCTACAAATGGCACCGTATGCCTTCCGAACGGAGAAAACCCCATCTTTCCACACCCAGTGATCAGAGCCAGAGGTAGGCCTGACTGCCTGCCCTAGAGCATCCAATAAGCTAATGAACTCCTCCAAACGTTGGTCAAAGAAAGAAGTTCTGAAAGTTGACATCCAATTTCCATTGATCCAGCAATTTATGATCCATACTAACATCATATCAATCAATTGTATCTCAAGAGTGTAGGGATATACATACCCTAATGTTCCATTTCCAACTTATATTGATATAATTTTTGTTCTATGTTATCTTGTTACTTGATAGTGAAGGGATATTCCATAGTCTTGACCATCGAGGATCTCACCCTAGGACTCTAAGATATTTGGTATCTTAGGGTTTGGGGGGGGGGACTCTATAGGCATGCGGTGAAAAAAATGCATCCTAGCTAGGTTCTTAACCGTCCCTTGCTAACCACTTCAACTCTTTTACTTCATTTATTTATAGGTGAGACCGCATGAATAGAACCCCGTTAAGTCGTAATGAGATGCCTAAAATCAACAACCCATCGCTAAAGTCCACGATGATGTAGGGAAAAAATCAGGGCACTGATCACTAACATTGCCCAACGCCGTGGTCATCGACTACCACAACATCTCCTTCTGAACAAGAGGAAAAAGCAACACTTACTCCAACTTCCATATCCCTACTCTCGAAACTCTACTCTTAGTGCTAACACTCGGAGTACTAACCAATGTGGCCTACATTAGGTAGCATCAAGTGTTAACTCCAAATGAAAAAGTGAAATGCAAACTATCAACAACGACTATTTTACCCGCACCATGTAAAAACACCATTTGAACAACACCTCAAGATGTGCCAAGCAACATGTCCCCCAACTCATATAGATGTTGGGTTCGTGGCCATCTAGGTTTCTACTCGAGACCCCAAAGGTGTGTGCCCCTCCTTTTAGTGGTACCTACACCAGTACCCTTATGCTACTTAAGGATACCACCATGGCATGAAACAGAAGCTATAGCAGGAAAACATCCGCTGACCCTATGAGATAGAACTCGTATATTAGATTTCTGAGTTATACGTATGATGCTCAAGGTGACTTCACTCATCGTAGGTTCTCCACATCAAGTCTTAACTATTTAATTTCCATTTCATACCCATTTTATTCTTTTATCCATTGAACATAATTACTCCATGTATTTATCATATATTAATGTCTTAATTGGGTCTACTCATTTTCTAATCCAATTTCGTCATTTTTAAGGTCCAAGTGGGTCTACAACTCTATAGTGTCAATCATCACCTTTGGTTGATGGATTAGTACTGATCGATCAAGACGAAACACCTTGATAGATCATTTTGGCCACAAATAATCGATCGGCCGGAATAACATGGTCAATCAGTATTGATCGATTAACATAACTACCTGATCAATCAGTGTCGATCGAACACCACTGTATGTTGATCGATCAGACGTGAGGACAGAGCTAGAATCATCTCCGACAATGTCCGATGAAGTCACTTTGATTGATTTAATTACACCATCTTAATCATGTTATCACCCACTTTACGATTTTATGTTTTTCGTTTACATGCAAGCCATGATCGACAGAAAATTTTACAAAAAAGTGATGGGTTACGATTTGATAACCATCCCAAACTCAAAATCTCGCAACGAAAACACCTCACAATGGCAGGCCATTACGCTGAAAACTCGAGGTATGAAATTGCGAGAATCCGACAACAAGGATGGATCAAAACCGTACCTGCGGAGGATATTTCATGACCATCACTTGAAGTGGGAGTTCTATGACGTTTCACGTAATTTTGTGCACACCATGATGATCCTCGTGTCACGCTCTTCGAGACTTCGCCTTCGAATACATGATTAACATGATTTACATGGTTTGAGATTGTCGCAAAGGATTGTCCTGCTCCACGAGAAGGGGCTTAACAAGGGCATATCTTCATATACACCTCATAGAAAAGCAAGGATGGAGTCCTTTATATTGTCCTACCATCACTCTCAAATCCTACCACTAGGCAACATGGAAATAAACATGGAAGTAATGTAATCAAAACTTGAAAGATTTAATTACCTATCTAAATACATATTCTAACACTTTCCCTCAAGTTAGAGTTGGAAAAGCGAGCAAATCATCACTCGATAAACCTTCGGGGAGTTGGAAGGAGATATGCATCAAGGCGATAACACTAATAGGAGACTTATGGTTGGCATGGATGCTCGGTGAAGACGAACAAGATGTTTTCCCTGGAAGTGAGGCGAGGAGTATCCCCGATGTGATCGATGTGTAAGCCTCGGTTTTTCAAAGGAAATGGCCTTAAAAGCTATAATAAAATATATACTAATGACATAATATATAATTTGACTTATATATATATATTATATTATATTACACTATAATGTATGATGAAAGTATAGAGGTAGGAACATCAACATAAAAGACGTACAACTCTATATATCTTTTTACTAAATTATCATCCAATCAAAGAGAGAGTTTGGGAATCTCTTTTTTCTGTGAATCTCTCTTCAACTCCAGTTTTCATCAGAATACAGATAGATTCAAGATGATTGTAGTTGTTGAAATAAACAAAAAATCGATAATTAGACAAGAACATAAAAAAATCAAAGTTGAACACTCAGATTTTACGTGGAACCCTACTCCGTGGGGTATGGATGAAATCATGGGAGAATGCCTCAAAGGATCAAATCTTCTATTGCAATCTCTCGATGAGTAGAGGGGGTGTGAGGCTTCTTATGTCCCCACAAACAGACTAGAGTCCCACTCATGGATGATGTGGGATTGAATATGAGTGTGGGTAATTGGATTTTGGAGAGATCTAATTACCAGTCTATTACATGCTCTAACACCCCTCAAGCTAGAGCTGAGAAAGCTGCAACTTGCAACAAAGAACATAAACAACTCATCTTCACTCAATACATCTGAGAGAGACGAGAGGAGACTCGCTTGGAGTGGTTGTTGCTGGCAGAAGACCTCGCATGGGGACGAGTCTACGACGATCAGGTTGTGTCTGTAGTAAAGTTATTTTGACGATCATGTCATGCTTGAAGTGGGTCGCTAGAAGAAGTCCAACGCTGATAGTAGTCACACAGTAGAATGTGCGGAAGTAGTCGATGCGCGATGAAGATGGTTGATAGGAGTAGAAGTTTAGAGTGTCGATGTGTCTTAAAGTTGTGGATGGGCAATAGAAGTCTGAGACGATCCCACGTAGATAAGTCCATGTTGATGTCGGGGATAGATACCTGACGATCGAGGATAGACACTTGATGTAGTGGTCATCCTTCAGATGTCGGGGATAGACACGATGATCGGGGACATGAACTCAATCACTTTTGTTGAGGAGCCATGAGCAGATGATGATGGGCTTGATAAAATCCTTTAGATACATCTCAATAGAAAAAATATGCCCTTCTCACACTCCCCCTTTCTCTTATACTTTATAAAATAATGAATATTAATGATCAAGTTGGGAGAAACAATAAATAGCATACTCTGTATTTTTTTGTGCCCCTTTTTTATGCACAAAGTATCTTCTCTTTTGTTTGTAGCCGCTCATTTTTTAGCCATTCAATTTTCTAAAATCATGCCTCTCTTTTTTTAAGTGCATATCCTTTTTTTCTCGGCTTTCCTTTTTTCACAATCGTCTTTTTTTTGCTTCCTTTTTTTTCAAATCAACCTTTTCCCAATTTTTTGCCTCTTTTGGTAGTAGTCCACAGTTGGCCCCTCCTTTTTTATTCAATCACTTAAGTGGCCTCGTTAAGCCTTAAAATAATAAGAAAGGAAACCCTACTAAGGGGATATTATGTCTCTCATATATCTTTGTAAAATGTTGGAGTGAGGTTCCTGAAGAAACCAACTTCAAAGGTTCATGGCACCACCGCCTAACACCATCTGCGCAAGAGGAGGTCACCACTTGGAGTAGGGATCAATGGGAGAGCATTTTGAGAGGAGGAGGTGCGGTTTATGATCGCCTGCAATCCCCAATCTCAATTGTCCAGTGTTCCTAGAATTACCTGGAGCTATGCTGAGGAAGTAGTGGCAGCGACGTCTACTAGATGGAACGTGCGCACAGGGTTCCAAGAGGATGTAGGGGTCTGGGTAGGGATGAAAATAATCAGATGCATATACAAATATATGTGTTATCATATTCTTATCCTTTTTAAAATCCAAATATGGATACAAATATGAATATATACGATGTAAAAAATGATAAATCATATCCTAAAAATACGTGCACAAATGCAAAACAAATATTGACTATTTAGATATGAATATTTGATAAACGAGCATGGACTATGGATTACAATACGTATATATGATGTATCCTTACTGACTTATGTTATCTCTAATTATTAACCTTTTTTGTTTCTTGGATTCAGGATCCCACAATTTTCTCCGCAACTTCATTATTAATACTCTAACACATGGATAAATTTTACTTTTTGCAAGAAAAATGATCAAATATAAAAAATGAATGTATTATATAATAGACACAATAACTTTCAGTAATGTGGTTACTTTATTTTAACATGGTTACTTTATTTATATTATAATCCTACAATATGTTACATAGATCTACTATTAAGGGGTTCACTTAAACAACAACATATTATATAATTGTTAGAAAAGCTTCCAAAGTCCTAATAATGGATTCTTGGAGCATAAATAATGTAAAAATCGATAATAATGTGCATTGAGGTGAATCGAAAATATGAAACATTTAGAATAAATAAACATTATCAAAATGAACAAAAATGCTAGTAATTAGATAAAGCACCAAGTAGGACTAGTATAACGTAGAGCATGAAAATAATGCCTTTCGGTTTTTCTCCCATAATTATGTGATATTTATTTAAATCCTTATAAAAATGAATATTTGTATTTGTATTCTTTAAATCTTGTATATTTATATTTGTTAAAATTGAGATATTATATTTGCTTTGTATTTGCAGTTGTTAGATGTTGGATTTCGGTATTTGTATTTGCATTTGTAGCCTCCAGAAGGCAAAAATTGCTTCCATATCCTCTATTAAACGGATGCGGATACGAATGTATACAAATATATTTGTATTCGTTTTCATCCCTACGTCTGGGAGTATCTGCGATGGATGGGGTGCATCACCCAAGCTGTGCTTGGAGAGGAAGTTTGGAAGAATCACGTACCAGGTTCATGCACTCCCCCACCTGCAAGGGGGCTCACGTGTTGCAGAACGTTGTTGCCTGAAGGTTTCAGGAACCCTGGTTGTTTGTCATATCACCTCGTTGGATTAGGATTTCACGAAGAAACCCAACTGGTAGAATAAATAGAATCGACCAGTCAGAGTACAATGCTCTAGAGGAGCCTTGAGATCTGCAGTCGTGTTGAATAAGGGTTTCTGAAACCCTAGTTCTTCATTTGAACTCACAACAACAATTTTCAGAAGTTTGAACAATGTGAATAATAAATCTTTCAAGAATAAAACCAGAATCAAAGCTTGAGTGAAATTGTATAATCGAACTGCTAAATAAAGCGAAAGCAAAATCGATAATCAGAACAAGAACATAAAATATAAAAGCGAGTGCATAGATTTTACATGGAACTCTACTCCGCAAGGAGCAGTATGAAACCACGGGAGAAGACCTCAAAGGGCCAAATTTTCTATTGTAATTTCTGAATGAGTACATGGGGTGTGGTTTCTTATACGGCCCCACAGACAGATCAAAGTCCCACTTATAGATGATTTGGGACTAAACATAAGTGCGGGTAAGTGGATCTTGGAAAGATCCAGTTACCAGTCAATTATATTCTGTAATAGTATTTGGGCCTTTTGGTTAGCTCGGAATTGATTAGTTTTCCACTCCGAATGCTTCTATGTTGAGAATATGATTTATCATGCAAGAACTCTCCTCGAGTCTTCACTTTTGTACTGATTTCTTTTTTTAGTTTAACCTAACGGGGTGGACAGCTGCTCATGTTCCCCCTTTTTTGATTTAAAAAAGTTCTCATGCCTTCTAACTGTTTGCATCAACTGACCTCCTTTGCAAATGGACAAACCACCCTAATCAATTCTCTCTCATCTTATCCTTTATCGGAGCTACACGTACTTTCCTTCTGATCTTATCATGCTGGATCCAATTTTTCGTATCTTCACCGTAGCATTTTCATTTATGTTGTCATTCGCTACACATGTCTATGGTTCACATACCAACATTCGGATCCATAGAGTATAGCAGGTCTCACGACTGCTTGATAATGCTTTCTTGTGATTTTCAAAAAGATTTTTTTATCACGTAGAATACTAGAGGCTTCTCTTCACTTTAGCCAACCTGCATTTATTTTATGATAATACATTGAAATATAAACATGCCACAAAGAGTTCCCACACTCATTACATTTTTCAATGGCAGTATTAATTGTATTTTGGTCCTACAATGTGAAATTTATCTAAAGCAGAACTTGCTCCACTAAAAAAATGAGTAGAGAGATGGTTATAATTTTGGATCAAATTGCATTACTCTCATGTTTAATTCTGTATTGCTTAGCTGTGGGACTTGGATGTATTCGTGTGGCTATGCAAAAGACCTTGTGTCTCTTGAGAATTTTATATGAAGATCCAACCCCATTGGATCCCTTCTCCGATGGAGTAGGACAATCCTTCGGGGTCATCTTGAACCACATCAATCATGTTTTATTCTTCTTTTTCGTTCTTGCTGCTCATTTTGTTTATATTTATATTTATATTTAACTTTTTTTAGAATGGATAATTGGTAGACTTGACTCTGGTCTTTTAATATGGAAGTTTACATGCTTAACCTTATTTAAGTCATAAATGTTATATGTAACTGGAAAAATACCTATTACTTAGTCTATAATGCACTGTTGTGTTAATGATTGATTTTTATATGTATGCTAAATAACGTTTTGTTTGTGCAAATTTTGTCGCATCAGAAGCACGATACAAACTTTTAGCTGCAAATGAGGGTGATAAGCCGCAGTTATTGCATTTCTACAATGCCTGCAAAGGAGTTCCTCAGGTATCTGCATTTTCAGTTGCTTTTTTAAGGTAAAAAGGGCAGCCACCGTATAGGTGTGTGCCCAAGCATTTTCAGTTGCTTGATCTTGCTCTATGCCACTCTATAGGAATTAATTTGAGCTTAGGCAGTTGACTTTCTAACTGATCCTGCGTTTCTTGGATCTCACGGAATGAAATTGTCTCTAAAGTCTGTTTCTTATAGTATGGTATCTAATCTTCAAAACACAAATATGTCAACCACGCACCCCTATCCCTTCCCACTTAAAGTGGCATTGGCTACATGGATTTTTTTGCTTTCAAACAGATCTAATTTGGGCCCTACATTCAAATGTCTGATCTTTTTTGTAGTTTATCTTCCCCAACTCCTCTTATAGGGGGGCACAATAGCATTTTGTATAGTTATCTCATTGTCAATATGATCCTTTATGTGGCAACATACTGGTGCATCTTTATCTCATATATAGACATTTTCTGCTCTGTCTATTTTCAAGTGCCCAACACTAAGCTATCATAAAGCATTACAGGTTTCTATACAGTTTTGTAGTATTCTCTCTTTTAGCCTTAAAGATATAAATGCAATAAATTTTTGATGAATGAAGATGCTATTAGGTATTTAAGAAGCGTCATTGGAACGTAAATGCTAAAACCCCTCTAGTATTTTTTCTTTCTAACTTGCCTCATCAGATTGTATCATTACTTAAGCTAAGTTAACCCAACTTATGTCAATTATCCCATATGTGCTACATCGAATGACCCAGAACCCAGTTATTGTACCTTCGGCTCCTCCAGTCATTGTGGAGGAACTGGAAGATGGGCCCATTAGTTACCCATCTATAGATTCCACTCCGGTTCCCTTGGATCATCTGGTCCTCGACAGCAAAGGTCCCGCCATTGATAATCAGAAGGAGAGCTCGGGGTCATGCGTCATTTGTTTGGATGCTCCAATAGAAGGTGCCTGCATTCCATGTGGTCACATGGCAGGATGCATGCACTGTTTAAAGGAGATCAAAGCCAAGAACTGGGGCTGCCCTGTCTGTCGAGCTGATATCGTCCAGGTTGTCAAGATCTATGCTGTTTGATCTGTTCCTGGGTTGTTTGAATTATTATTGTTGGCATTCTATTGAACGCCATGAGTAATATATAATTTGTGATACATGATGTACGCCGCCATTTTGTTTCACTTGCGTCTTGTATTGTACAGAGGGCTTGTTACCAGGTTGAGAGGCCCAAAGAAAAATTGCTATGTTTGTATCGCTTGGTGAATGAGTATGTATATTTTTGGCGTCTGAGGTCTTCTTTGGTTTTCGGCCTCTGAGGTCCCCTGATTGTTGTCCCATTACATGGTTGATGCGTTGTGTAGCAATCTATCAACAGAGGATATGCACATAGCAATGAGGTGCACCGATTTGCGTAGAAAACAAAACATCTTTGGGCCGACAATCTTGAACAATGGAAAGCTGTCTTGAAGGATGGAAAAAACCGAACTAAAAATTTCCTGCTGAAGAACAACTTCTACGAAATCAAAAAGTCAAAGAAAAGTGGAAAGTTCGGTGGAAAAGGATTCTTTTTAAACTCAATTGAGACCAAAATATGTACGACTCTTCTAAAAATATCCAATCACATTGTCGATTACTTCCAAATCCTTCTCTCTTCCTCTAGAAATGAAAATTTGAACTACCCTTTTTCGAAGAAAAAAGTGAGATGAGTTACATATGTAGCCTTGCACTATTAAATATATTCTCACTCATGACCCATTAACATGAGTATAACACAAGCTCCTTTGAGTCCTTTATTCTATTATGCATAATAAGATCATTGAAAAATTAATTACACCCTTGTCGTCACGGAATAATCTCAAGGGTAACTCAAAATCTATTACGGTATCCTTCAAAATGATCTTAAGCCATAACATCTGCAACTTCGATTGCCAAAGCTCTACTTTTGAAATGGTATACCTCATAGTGTATCTTTTACTCCTCCAAGTTATAGGATTGTTTTCTTCTTTTGATAACATAGAATGTGTTGCACAACCCTCATATGCGCCATGCATCAACTGAATTACCACATCAATAACATAGGTAATGCCGGTTCCGATCAAGGTAAGGTAGATCAACTTCCTCACGAGCCTTTGGTACCGACATTTGAAATCTTCATCAAGTTATTTCCATCTTTGACGCTTAACTAGCGTCCACCTTAGATAGTTGTCAAAATAATCTAAATTTTCAATTTCCTTCAACAAATCAAGTGTTTATTCCTTTGACAAATCAAGTTTTTTATTAATAGAAAGAGGATTTAGATATGTTGTGAAGAGCGTTATTAACTAGAAATTTATTTAGAAGTATACTCTCTTTCTTAGCAACAATACCATGGCACCTATATTCAATGCCACATAACCCTTGCAAGAGAGAAGTTAGTACACCTTAAATAACTTGACATCACCAATTATGCGGTTAAGAGCACCATTGTCAATAATCCACTCCTTCCTTTCCTTTCAAGCGGAAAGAACACTATCATATTGGTTATGCGATCCTCATCAACAATGTGTTCATGCATTTCACTTCCAAGACTCCTCAAGAATCGAAGTTGATTTCCTCCCGATTGGATACCAGAAGCACCATGATGAATTTCGACACAGAGACCGCACCGGAATGTACTAATCTCACACCTCCTTCGGTAAATCTACACGTAGTTTTTCCTCCTGACCACACATGGCTTTCAAGGATCGTCCACATATCATGAGTTGTATTTCCTCGAATTAACAATTCAAGTTTTTACTTGATTTCTTTACTAGACTATTTTTCCCAAGAAAGATCCTTAAGAATCCTTATCTTCAGGTTAACTCTGTAGTGGTCAGGGTATATGACAATTCAGTAGCTGTATTCACATCCTTCACGTGGGATTATAGATAATTTTTTTGGGGAACACAAAAAGGAATCAACGGTGTCCAGGAGTGCCAATGCAGGGTCTGGTAGCTTAAACAACACCACTCTAAAGATTGCTAGATTATGAAATGTAGCTGCAGCTGAATTACTACAAACTTTTTACTGAGCAATGAGTATGATGAACATGAAACACCATAACAACAAGAGCAAGAAAAGAGAAACCCCCCATTTACTTTAGTTAGCAGACCTATTACATAACCCCTTCGGAAACTGCTGAAATGGAAGGACCGCTTACTTCCCATCACACTCGGCCTGGCATTGCTGTATAACTTTCTGCAATCAAAGAATGAGCTGTTATCTTAAAATGGAAAAGGAGATCAAGAGAATAAAACCATTACCCTTGGTATTTTTTTATGATACCTTGATGCACGATAGTGCATAATGAACGTCATTATCGGATATTTGGTAGTGGATTACAAGTCTTACACTGCAAATAATTGACAGAGCATTTAAGTGAGATCGATTGCTACCCATAAAAAAGGCAAAATGAGATGGGTGGATAGCAGCTCACCTTGTTGAGCTTGCTGGCATTGCGAGCACACCATGCTCTTCCAACTTCTCGCAAAGCTTTTCCGGTGAAGTGCACGATGCTTTGGCAAGATAAAAGAAAACCTGGGTAAGAGCATGGGCAGACTTTAGAAAAACATTAGACTTCCAGCTTTAGGCATTCATCTGATAGATCACCTACCATGTTAGTTTCAACGGAGTCGATGTCTACGGATACGCCCTTTATTTCATCAAGGCCCTCTGAATAACCCAAAGAGATTACATTAGCATAAAACTATGAATAAGAGCTCAGCAATCTCCAATCAAGCATCACAATGATCTGAGGTTTACATGATACGTAGATGGGTCAATAAAAAAGACAGAAAATTGTTGCAAGGATGATAACTGAATGTAGTAAAAACTTGAATAACCTGCAAGTATTTTTGCCTTCCTGTGGTCATCACCAAGCTTACTCACGTTATCACGCAGAGCAACATAAGCTGCGGCACATAGGACACCAACCTGCCTCATTCCACCACCTAATGTTTTCCGAAGCCTTTTCGCCTGGATGCAAAATTTCTTTATTAAGCAAGGCCGGTGTAGAGTCAGTTAAGTTGAGAAGGCGATCTACCTTATTGATGAAGGATTCAGAGCCCACGATGACAGAGCCAACTGGTGCACCCAGACCTTTAGACAAGCAAACCTGATACCGGAAAGAAGATATAAGCCAATTACAAAATTAATGCTATCATAAGAATAATAAGCAAACTGATCTTTTAAGACCGCACCGAAACAGAATCTGCAGCTTGGACAAGTCTGTGAACTGGGACTCCCAATGCCTGATATGTTGAAACTTTCATAAGATGACAAGCATAGTTTGGCACTTATAAATTTAAATTACACGAGACAAAGAAAAGGTCATATCAGAAATTTGGAACAGTTCAACATCATCGTTACACATTAGTCTTGGACACGTAAAATTAATGTGAATATGATTTCTAGCTTCCTCTGCTTGGCTGTGTATTCAACATAAGATAGAAAAACCAAGAGTGCTATAAGCATGGTTTGAAAATTTCTCTATGGAAGATAGCCAAAAAACATATTAAAAAGACACGTCAAAGATGGTGTTGAGAAGAGTGCATTTCGTTTTTGGTTGGTAGCTTTCTACAACTTTTTTATTCAGTTATCCCCTCAACTATCTATCTCTAGTTTAGTGTTTCTATTCAAATCCAAACTACACAATAGTTTGCAGATGTAGGTGGTAACAAACAAGAATGATATCATCAAAATTTCGCCATCTCAAACAGAACACAATAGTGCGTTAGCCTCTGCTCGAAATAAAGAAATGTTGAGGTGCCCAATAAGTGCTTAGTAGAAAACAACGATAAAAATCTAGGAGACTTACAGCAGATGCATTGAATATCCGTGCACCGTCAATATGAAGCTTTAGCCCGTGCTTTTTGGCTAAAGCTCCGACTTGATCTGTATATTCAGCAGAAATGCATCTCCCGCCGCAACTACATTCGCAACAAAAATAGCAAACATATTTTACTTTCCTCAGAGAGAGCTCAATTGGCCTGTGTTGACAATTTGATTAAACTATAGGAGGAAGTGGGATTGAATTGCTCACTTGGCCTGTGTATTCTCCAAGCAGATTAGCCGAGTAGTAGGGTAATAAAGCTCCCCGTCGGGATGGCGTATGGCGGTTTCGATGAGGGATATGTCCATGGTTCCATCAGGATTGTTCCTGACGGTCTTGGCATGGACACCACCGATGGTAGAGATGCCACCATTTTCATAAACATGTATGTGGGAGTTGTCCCCGAGGATGACTTCGCTCCCGCGCACCTCACAGTGGAGGAGCACAGATATAAGGTTGCTCATTGTGCCAGAGGGCACAAAAAGTGCTGCTTCCTTCCCGGTTATCCTTGCCATTTCAGATTCCAATCTTTGTGCAGTGGGATCAACACCAAGGACATCATCGTCGACATCGGCATTTGCCATAGCCATCCTCATTGCCTCTGTTGGCTTTGTCACCGTGTCCGATCGCAGGTCCATCGTTCTCGTCACCATCCTCGATTAACTATCTCACACTATACTGCTGCAACGCGGTTAGGACATAGACAGATTTAGCCATACTATATATAGTAGAACTCCAAAACAAAGAGTAAGAGGAAAACCAATTCCTCACTTCAGAAATTGAAGTATAGGAGGAGAAGGAGATGCCTTTTTGGTATTCTTGCGATGCACAAAAAAATCTTTAGCAGAGCAGATTTTCAGATCATTCTATACGAATTAATATGCATTACGTTTATGCATGTGTATGTGTATTACATCCGTTTAAATGATCTCGTTGTTGTGCATATCAGTAATGGATCCGGTCAAATACAAGTACCAAACAATCGAGAAAAAAAATACAATTACAACACAAGAATATATAGTAGTTCAGCAAAGTGCCTACATGCTCACACCATGCTCTCTTCTTCTCTTTCACGAAAATAGTATGCATGAATACAATGAGTGGTTGTCCGCAAGGGCACTCATATACCGCAATGTTATGATTTACATGGTTAAATGAAATAGCAGTATATTCCTAGTACATTAGAAGCCTAATACGGAGAGTTCGGATCGACGGAGTAGATTCAACGTATATGTTATGCATAGACTATAGAACAGCCTCCGTGACCGACGTGGTCAAGCAACCGCCTCCGGCGGTTGCGGCGAGGCCGGATCTCACATAGAACCTAACCGCTAGGGGCGTGAAGGATGGGGTAGACGCGGCGAAGGTTTACACCCTATAAATAACTTTCTAGGAGGGGAATGCTATCACTGAGAACCAGCTCGCCAACGGGAGCCCCCTTCTAATTTATCCCATCCCCTTCTCTTGCTCTCCTCTCTTGTTGAGTAAAGGAGGACGATGACGTACCTTTTTTCGACTCTACATAGACTACCACGTAAAAAGATCACAATTCAAACCTCACGGTTATCAAATTCCTCAGCAGAATACACAATCGCATGCATGTGCTCCATCTATCTCATTTTGAAAAGGGAAACAAACATTCGCTACGTCTCATGTCCCTTTTTATTTATTGTTTTTTTATTTGCATTTACGATCTAATGGAATACACGAACATGCGAATATATCTTACAGCTCTTGCGGTAGAAAGGAACACATGCAACGACAGAGCAAACGGACGGAAAAATATTTGCATAAAAAAAGGCTAATTAAAAGCAGAATAGATCTTGTTCAAATCACGGTGGCGATGGGAAACAAGAATAGTGAAAAATCAAGCAGCGATAATTAGGGAGAAGGAATGGAGAACGGACACAAGCGAGGAGGACGAGGAGAGATCTGTGGTGATAAGCGCCTGCCCGCTGCTCTCTCTCCGTCTCTCTCTCTCTCTCTCTCCAGGAAATGAGAAATATTCTGGGCTCGATGGCTGGATTCTGAGGTCGTATTTATAGCACTAACTGAAACTATGTCTGAGTGACGGCCACCAAAAAAAAGCGGCCTTCCCTTTTCTATTATCTATTAAATTAGAAGCTCAAGTTACCTTGCAAAATTATGTATGGAAAAAGAGAAGGAAAGGCTGCTGCTCTTCCTCACTTGCAGGAGGAGGGAGACAGATGGGCACCGCTGACAGAGACAGCAACGATGGAGAAATAGGGTCCATTGGATCACGAATGTACGTAAGAGATCGGGATCAGATAGATGCATACGTTGCTTCCTGCACCTCACTAGTTTCGAATCTTTGCACAACCCATTTGGTCCCTACCAAGTTAATTATAGATAGACGGGTATATACACACATCCACAACCCATTTGGTCCCTACCAAGTTAATTATGGTGCAGATGCCATCCTTCCAAGGGCATACTAACTGCTATACAAGTGATTAGTACTTGCGCACACGCACGATACAAGGTATATATTTTTTCTGGCATATGGGTCGAGGAAGGAAGCAAGGTAAGTCGGATTTAATTTAATATTGATATTTTATGGGTGGGTTAGGTTTGGACTGGAATTTGAAGTTGCAGAGAAAGGTTGATTTGGCTTCTAATTGAATGGCACCATTATTACCCATCGGTTACGACCGCCTCTTTCTTTCTTTCTTTGTTGTTCTCGTGCTCGGTTGGGAGATGTGATAATCCTGACAGCTAACGCACGCGTGTCTCTCATCTCCTCCCCTGTTTTTGAAGATTTCCAAATGGAACTCTTAAATATGTGCATATTACTGTCTAACACCTCTATAATGTAATAATGTAAAAAACAACCCCTCCTCCCCGCTCGTGTAGCAGCTGGAATCAACTAGGAAATTTGACCCCTTATTTAACTTAGGGAGCTTTTACATCCATGCTCTCATGAATCTTTCCTGATTACCGTGATAAAACCCTTATAATCTTCGGAAATACATCACAACCCCTTTCGGGACAGGTCAAGGCATATAGACCATCGAAGTCCAACACCAAGACCAAGCCCATATCCAACCCAAAATTACTGAGAGCGGCTTGGGTTGAATAGGCCTGAACTACTTACATGTCTAATAACAACATCAATAATCTCCTAAGTTCCTCTTTCTTTGTTAGTACCATCAACAAATATCTTTTAATTCATTAATGAAAGGATCGAGTTCCCGTATTATTGTATAATCTCGTGCTTGTTGTTTTAGGAAAATGTTATACTTTACACTTCTAATTGTTACAAGAATGAATTTTTAAACCCATAATACTATATTACTTTCATAAGTACACCTCAGCCCCTCCATAATATGAATTACACGTAGAACTCGGGATAGTTGTTTATTTATTACATGAGATAATCTAGTATTAACTTCAGTCAACTCCTCTCCATTAACATTAATGGAAGCCGTCAAATTTAGACATCCCCCCTTTCAAGTCCATTAAATTTGCAAAACTTATCCCTCCTTTATGCTCCGCTTATCTCCTACATCATCTTCCACTTTGCTATTGCCGTCGACCTTGAGATTATCCTCCATCTCAACCACTGCCCTCTGTTAGCCATCATGTCAATGCCGTAAATATAATTCCAACCACGTGTTTCTGTTCTAATTAGGGGGGAAAAGGAGAAAAAGAACGGCCCATTTGTAACCATACCCGAAAAAATCAGATAATACGACGATGTAGGTAAGCCTCTTCTTCTTGCGTACGCGGACGGCATTGGACATGATCCCATAGAGGGGCTTCTCGACCAAAACAAGCAGAAGCGGTGGGATTGTAAGTGAGGGGAAAATATCTGCTGGAAATAAAAACATAATGCGATGGACAATTCAAAAAATTACTCAGATTGTTAATTATGTTTTAGATGCCTGCTTGATTAGGTTAACTTAGCTGAAGGACGGTTAAATTAGTGGAAGAAGCCTCCTCCAACTTCTATTTCAAGTAGGCTACACCTTATGGAATTGTATTAATAAAGAAGATATTCGCAAACTTTTTGGATTGTGATACTTCCGTTTTCTGACTAAAAAGGAGCTCGATTTTAGATTCTATTTCAGCAATATGCAACTAAAATTGAATGTCATTTTGGACTTCACTCATGGAAAAAAGGGTGTTCCTCAATGAAGAAAGGATGGGAGTCCAATTACCATTATGAGGTTAGTGGTTGAAGCGAATGACACGAATGACAAGGAGATTGTGGCATTAAGTGATTCCATCAACAACGAAGAAAGTATGAAGAGAAATAGAGAGAAACAGAGAAATAGAAAACCAGCTAAGAAGCAACAACCCTGCATTACTCTAAAGAAGAAAAACCAAGGAAAAAACAGAAATAATCGAAACACTGAAATGGGAAGAGGGGTCTAAATTAGTGGAAGAACAATTAGATGAAGCATTACACTTCCAGTATGCCGTTGAATCCCTGTAAATTTGCAGCCATTTCTATTCATCGACCAACCGATGGTATACATGCTCTCCACGTTAAATTTGAACATATAGATAAAATCATCCTCATTGCTCCGAAAGATTTGACAGTTCTCTTCCCAGTATGAAAAACCTGCATGAAAATCCTATCTATCTTCAAACTAGTGGATGTTGCAAGTCTATTTTAAGCATTGCATATGCCAAACCATTCAAGTCATTTATCTCTATGGTCTCAGCATCCGACAATATTTTGAATTAGTACGAAACTATAAGCTTTTATCCTATATGGAATCTGGATGGTTTTGCACTTTCAACAATACCAACATGATGTGAATTTACCTACCCGTTGCTTCAGTTATCGCTAAAGCATCTTTGCAATATATAACTGCTGAGTCTGGAGATGCACCTTTTAACAGATAATCATAATTCCATTATTTTGCCCTGCCAAAAGTGTTACAGAAAAGGACGGAAAAAAATCATGCTACTTTATCGGAATAATAAGGCAGCTTCACTTAAGGTTCCCATGAATTATAACTGTATACCCTTCAGAATATTGCATAAACATAGAAATGGGAGAAACGTAAACAATCAGCTAGATTTGTGTTCTCTTCAATTCCATTTGTGTAGTTAGAAAGATTTATGTTAAAGATAGGTCTACAAATCCATGTTTAACTTCTACTGTAAATATTTTTGTCCTTTTTCAAATAATGACCATCTGTAAATCCAAACACTTCAAAATTTCCAGCACCAATACGATGAAAACAATAAATTTGAATGATGTCCAGACTAAAATAACGATGTCCTGAATTTATTGCATCTCCATTAAGATTGAATAAATCTACCTATTATTGCAGTATATCCGCATTAGGTCTAGGTATTAAATTTCTGTAAGTGCATGCCTAGGCTGATAATGAACTCGTGTTTCCTGTCCAGGAATGCAACTAGACTTGAAGATTTTTACATGTTTGTTTCAATCAATATAATTTGAATCGCATAAGCCTCCTTTTCCCCTTCACATGCACGCACGTACGCACATGCCCAAACATCCCACAAAAAAATCTCTATGCAGTAATATACCCGCATTGAGACAAAGGTGTGGCATCCATTCCTCGAGGCATATGCATCAGGCACCTCCACAGATGGGTGCGCCTCAGTTGGCTGAGGCACCACCTCAAGGTGTCATGGCACTTATTGGGCGGTGTCCAAGTGTGGATGAGCTGTGTTGTTTATAGTTGCTTACTATTTTATTATGTTGTTATGCGCGTATACAATGTATTGGTTTGCTTAGTATTAGACATCTTTCATTGTTTTTGAGCCTTAATGTTTGCTGTTGGTTTCTACGCGGAGATACCTGATAATGGGTGCAGGAGGATTGGACTAAATGACCTGAATCGTTGTAATCATAATATACTAAAACAAGCACAACGTTACGTGGCACTTTCAATCACAGATAAACAATCTTAATAACCTCAATATCAAAAAAAATTATGCAATAAAAAATATAAGACAAAACTAAAACGATCTCATAGAGCAAAGAACATGCCCGTAAGAATTGAACGGAAAGAAGCAAAGATGTTGGAATGAAGAATGCAGCAGAAAATAACTCTTCGATCTTTCTCTTAGTATAGAGTGGAAAGCAGAGAAATGAGAGCTTGTTGCTCTTTGTTGTGTGTTGGAGAATGATGTATGGGGTCATATTTACAGGTCTTAAGGATCCATAGCCATTGGCTTTAAAAAGTAGCCATTATTAATTGTTGGAGTATGCATCATTGTAGTGATGGGTAATCGAATCCCTCCAGGGTCCAATTACTACATCCAATGGTTTCGTCCCACATCAACTATTTGTGGGACTTGGAAAGTCAGTGTGTATATAAGAAGCCCCAGACCCATTGTATCAGATGAGAAAAGTGAATAGAAAACACAAGCCCTTTGAGGTGTTCTCCCATGGTTTCATCCTGCTCCTCAGAGAGTAGGGTTCCACGTAAAATCCTGATGTTGTTCATGTTTATTCTATTTCTCTGATATTACGCTTCCGCATTGTCGATTTCTAACATGGTATTAGAGCGGGTGCGGTTCTTGGTTATTTGATTTTTGAGATTATTCTTATGTTTCTTGTTCAAGTATTGAAGATCAGCATTGCCGTATTTTTTTGTTATTCAAAGTTCTAGAAATCCTTCATATTCATGGAGTTATTATTGAAGATTTATGATTGATTATTCTTCAAAGTTCTAAACATTATCATCGATGAGTTCATGTTAAATAAGCGGATCATCGCCATGTTCCAAAAGTGTTAGGGTTTCTGATGAAACCCTAATTCTACGTACGCGTTCCACCCGCAATGCCTCCAATCTCTGATCAGTTCTTCTCAATGGTGCAAGATGTCAATCAAGCCAGGGGATACCCACTAGACACATCTCTATATCAAATCGGATGTATTTGAATCTCCAGCCAAGGCATGGTGATGTTAGTTTTTTGTGTGAACCCCTAGATGTAGTTCCAAAGAAGAAGAAGAGGAAGAGATGGCCTCCCGCGTGATGATGTTTGGTTCCCCTTGCAAATCTAGGTGGCACACATGAGTGATACGTGCGTACACGTTCCCAGGCAGAGTCCTTGTTCATCTCCATCTGCACAAGCGATCCTGCCCAAGAACACCAGATGGCGGTGCAGTCGTCCCTCGCACGGCAAGATCCTTTCTAGTGTGAGAACTTGAGCGAGAGTTCTGCCCTCTGCCCCATTTCATTCACAACGAAAATTCCAGGCGACGACGGTGGTGAAGGTTCCACAATGAAGACCCATCTCGAGCACCTCCCCAGGCAGACACGCAACCCTCTCAGTTGCACCTCCTTGCGGCACAACTCTCGATGGTGGCAGCTTCGCTCCAATTAGAGATTGAGAAGAAGAAAAAGAGGAACAGGAGGCGGAACATCTTCACCCCCATGCAAGCCCCTTGACTCCTAGCGACCACTCCTTTGGCACGTGCGATTGTGACGATGGCACATCTTCTTCAGGGTGTCTCTAGGCGACTCCATGTGCGAGGCAATGGCGATGCTGCCATATGGAGGAAACCCTAATTGGGAGGGGCGATGGCTCTTCTTAAAGCCTGATACCCCCTTTCATTTTCAAACGAAAAGGGGCCCCATAATGCTGCTTTATTTTTGGACCCAAGTGGGCCGAATTTTGCAAATAGAAAAAAGGGGGCTAAGGGATTTTAGGCCCTCTCTGGGCTATGCTTCCAAAAGGGGGGGCATGCATACAAAAAAACTTACGTAGAGAAAAAAATGATTGAAAAAATTGTGAGAAGAAAAGTCGTAAAAAATTGAACGGCTCATTACAGAAAAGGGAGACGGCTATTAAAAAGGGAGAGATAGCCGTGAAAAAATATTCATTTGAGTTTGGGCTTCCCCCATATTCATGTTTTCTTCCAACTTGGTTGATTCATCTATTCCAACCAGTATGGGAGAAAGGGGAGTATTATGTAATGTAGAGCTACATGTCATATTCTCATGTTCAGATTCTATATCAGGTTTCAGACTCTATATATTGTCAGATTCAGACTTGACAGAATGATTCAGAGTCTACACTCCAAGGCACACAAGTGTGCGTTCATTGAGAGGTCCCCATACTTGATCAAGTCGACTCATAGTTTTCATGTGATCTATAGGGAATCCAGAGTAGAGATCTCATTTTTTGAACCATTGTGGGCTAGGTTTTTCATGTGGTTTCATAAGGACTCTAGAACAGAGATCACATTCTCTGAGTCACTATAGGAGAGACCTAGTTGTCCGACGAGGAGACATTCAGACTCCATTATCCAGCAATTGTGGACTTCGACGAGGATATTTCCACGGCCTTTTCCAATTTGGCCCTTCGAAGAGATGGAGCAGTTGCGAACCAGAGTTCTCCAGGTGGAGACTTATTCCAGTTTCAGTGACTCTGACAGATGCAGTACAGAGCACATGTTGTAGAGATATAATTTATGTTAATTGTATTATTTCATATTTTCTCTATTCTTATGGACTCTTGATGTAATTTACCCATAGGCTACTCCCCTATATAAGAGAGCCTAGGGTGTATGGAATAAATAACTCTCTTATTTTTCCCAACATGGTATCAGAGCGACGGTCCTAGACCAGAGTTCTCGAACCAAACCCTAACCCTAGCCCCCAGCTCCAAGCCCTTCTGCGCGCCGCCACTCGACCATCGGCCCTGCGCTGCCCCTCAGCCCCGCATGCCTCTCCGTGCGCCGTGTTCCCCTCCGGCGCCTCTCGTCCCTCCACACGCCTCTCTGTGCGCCCCTCGGCACTCCGTGCGCCGTGACTCGGCCCCGCGCGCTACCCCTTCGCTCTGTGCCTCACGTGCTGTGCGTGCCTCACGCCCAGTGCACGCCGCCTCTCTCTCCCTTTGGGCCTCTTAGGTCTCGCGCGCAGCTCCACGTCCTAGGGTTCGGCCAACCCTAGGGTATCTTCGTCATCGAGGAGACTTTCACCCTCGTCTCCACGTTAATGGGTTTGGTTGCTTGAGTCTACATATGCAACCGAACCCGTGAATGTCAGTGTAGACAATCATATCTTCAATCTACAATCCCAGTCTTCTATTATTATCATGTCAGAAAGCAAGGCAGATATTCCATCTACAGGCGCGTTCAGAGGTCCTGCGCCTATTGTGAAGATGGACGGGTCAAATTACGAACTGTGGGCAATGCACTTCATGAGTATGATGACGTCGATCGGTAAGAAGCACATTCTTACTGAGGAAGAGCCTGCTGAGAAGATTGGGGTCAATGCCTCAAGGGAGACAGATGATGCATATGCCAAGATTTGGCTATCAGGAACGTTAGCAATTGAGATTGCAAATGATATTCTCCATCAGCCCATTGCAAAAGCAATGTGGGATATTCTGGTTGCTACCTATTCACAGGCAAAGAATGAGACGAAGATTCTGCAACTCCAGCATGACATCTTTACAATCAAGCAGAATGGACTGCCTCTACACTCATTATACACGTCTTTACGTGGAATGTTTGAGAAGCTTTACAGCTTCATGCCTCTCACAGCCGCTCCTGAGTAACAGAAGACCTACCGGAATGCCACTATGGTTGGTGTATTCCTGGCATCCCTTGATTCAGAGCACGAGGCAGCACGTTCTCAGATCTTGGCAGATTCCACTATTCCTCCGATGGAGGAAGCCTTCCACAGACTGAGTCGTATTACTGTTCCTTCACCTACTGCCAATCAGACCGCCTCAGCTATGGCAGCATCTCGAGGTTGTGGGGGTCATCATCAGTTTCGTGGTCGTGGACCTCGAGGCAGAGGGAGTCGTGTTCGGCCATCATGCAATTTCTGCCACCATTCTGGACATACCGAGGACACATGCTATTCCAAACATGGATTTCCTGCTTCTGCACGAGTAGCTGAACAGATTGAACATCCATTTGCTTCCTCTTTGGATCAACGATTTGATGATCTTGTAGCTCGTCTGAGGGGTATTATTCCTCCATATGGTCCTGTTACATCAGCGCCTGCCTCTGAGAGTCATTCAGACGTTGCTGCTTCTGCATCCACCAGTACCTCAGGTAGTACTTATGCATTCACTAACAGTAGTGGATCTGATACTTTAGAGTGGATCATGGACTCTGGTGCCACACATCATCTGTGTGGTGACCAAGGTCTACTTACAGCCTACCAACAGGTTCTTCCAAGCCATACTGTGGTTATTGCTAATGGGACGCACTCCCCGATTACTGGTTAGCCTGACACCATCTATGCACCTCAAGAATGTGTTGCACGCACCTGATTTTGCTATGAATTTGTTATCCATTAGCCAACTTACAAAGGATTTACATTGTCGAGCAATTTTTGATCCATCTTCTCTCATTTTCAGGACATCCTTACGGGCAACGTGATTGGACGTGGCTATGAGCAGGGTGGCCTATATCGCCTCAGTCGGACTCCATATGCCGGAATCTCCTCTCTTCCTGTTGGAGCTGTCTCTCCATTCATGTAGCACTTGCGCTTTGGTCATCTACCGCTTCAGAAATTGTGTCGTGTTTTACCTCAGGTTTCATCTCACACGTCCATCCAATGTGAGGCTTGTCAGTTGGGAAAGCATCATCGGTCCACCTTTCCCAGTCGTCAGTCGGAGTAGTAGCTCCAAGTTTGAGTTGCTTCACGTTGATATATGGGGTCCTAGTCGTGTTCCTGATCATCAGGGACACATGTTTTATATGGTCATTGTGGATGATTTTTCTCGTGTATCTTGGGTCTTTTTATTAAAGAATAAATCTGAAGCTGGGAATATTATCATAAATTTCATAAATGAAGTTCGTAATGTCTTTTCTGTGTCGGTAAAGATTGTAAGAAGTGATAATGCCTTGGAATTTTGTACTCATATTCTCTCAAATTATTTTTCAACACAAGGGATTATCCACCAAACATCCTGTGCCTATACTTCCCAACAAAATGGAGTTGCAGAAAGGAAACATCGTCATTTGTTTGATGTCACTAGGACGCTTCTCATACAGAGTCATGCTCCTCATTCTTTCTGGGGCGATGTTGTCCTAGCGGCATGTTATCTTATCAATCGCATGCCGTCGTCTGTCTTAGGTGAGAAGATTCCTTTCTCCCTGGTTTTTCCTGAAAAAGAATTGTTCTCACTTACCCCATGTGTGTTTGGCTCGGTTGCCTTTGTCCACCAGTTGTCTCCAAGTATTGACAAGCTCTCTCCTAGGGTTGTCAAGTGTGTTTTCGTCGGGTACTCCAGAACACAAAAAGGGTACAGGTGTTATGATCCGTTGCGCATGAAATACTTTGTTAGTGCTGATGTCACCTTTTTTGAGTCTGTTATGTACTTCTCTCTTACAGGTGATCGGTTGGTATCCTCAGACACCGATGAAGCCATATACATGCCACCACCACCACCACCTCCACCACTACCTACATCACCTGCACCTCCTGTTATAGTTCATGTTCCCCCATTGCCACTCCACTATACCCGTCGGCCTGCTTCTGCTCATGGTCACAACTCATCATTTAGCTCGCCTGAGGTGTGATCTGAGAATACAATCTCTAATGATGGATCTAATGATTTACCTAAACAGGTTGTGTTACAGAGGACAGATGAGGATGCAAGTGATTTGGATCTACCTATTGCGCTTCGCAAACAGAAGCGTAGCTGCATGTCATATCCTATAGCATCCACGGTTTCCTTTGATCGTTTAACTGGTGAATTCAGGAGCTTTTCCATTGCACTATCTGCTGTGGATATTCCACGGAATTACCAAGATGCATTGAAGGACAGTAGATGGCGTTTAGCTATGGAAGAAGAGATGGCCACTCTTCAGTCAAGAGGTACCTGGATCCTTGTCCCTGCACCTACCGGTGTGTCTACAGTGAGCTGTAAGTGGGTCTTCACAGTTAAGCAGAATGCTAATGGCAGCATTGACAGATACAAGGCATGCCTGGTTGCTCGTGGGTTTACACAGACATATGGGAAGGATTATCTTGAAAAAATTCTCGCCGGTTGCTCGCCATTCCACCTTACGGATCCTTCTTTCTGTTGTGGTTACTCGTGATTGGCCATTATTTCAATTAGATGTTAAGAATGCATTTTTATATGGTGATTTGCAGGAGGAAGTCTACATGCAACAACCACCTGGTTTTGCTATTGAGGGGGAGTATTCTAAGGTGTGTAGACTTTATAAGGCCATCTATGGCCTTAAGCAGAGCCCTAGAGCTTGGTTCCAGAAGCTCTCAGACTTGTTTAAAAAAACAGGGGTACAAACGTTCCAAAGCAGATCATTCCCTGTTTATACAGAAAACATCCAGAGGTATTATTGCAATTATGGTGTATGTAGATGATATCCTGATGACAGGTGACGATGGACAAGGAATTCAGAGGGTGAAAGAAATGCTGGGTCGTGAATTTGTCACCAAGGATCTGGGAGTCCTTAGATATTTGTTGGAGAAACGTTTTTCATACCATAGAAGAGACCCTAGGGCTCTCTTATATAGGAGAAAAGCCCTGGGTTAATTACATAAGAGAGACATACCAAAAATAGAAAACTAACATAATTATCTCAACAACTACCATAATTATCTCAACAATCTCAACACTCCCCCTCAAGCTGGAGCATAGATTTCTATCATGCTCAGCTTGGTACAACACTTCTGGAAAGGACCTCTAGTAAGTGCCTTGGTGAAGATATCAGCTGTCTGATCTCCAGTACAAACATGAGTGGTGGATATAAGACATTTCTGAATCATGTCTCTAGTGTAATGGCAATCCACCTCTAGTTTAGTTTGTTCATGGAAAGCAGGATTATTGGCAATAAACAGAGCTGCTTGATTATCACATAACAACTGCATAGGAAGAGGAACCTCAACAGCAAGGTCCGTCAATACGGATCTAACCCACATCATCTTTGCACTTCCTTGTGCCATGGCCCTGTATTCAGATTCTGCACTGGATCTTGCAACCACTGTCTGCTTCTTGCTTTTCCATGAAACAAGGGAGCTGTCTACAAAAACAGCAAAGCCAGAAGTAGACTTCCTGTCTTTGGGGCACCCTGCATAATCTGCACATGCAGTCACCTCAAGAGATGTATCCCTGCTGAAGATAAGACCAGTACCATGTGAGTTCTTCAGATACCTCAAAATCATCTGAACCGCATCCATATGCACCTTCCTGGGTTGCTCCATGAACTGGCTAACTTTGCATACTGCAAAGAAAATATCTGGTCTGGTGATGATGGCATATAAGAGCTTCCCAACAAGCTCTCTGTATCTCCTGCTGTCAACCTCTTCAGTGTCATCATCATACAATCTCACACCTGTATCCATAGGAGTAGTAGCAGGTTTGCATTCTGTCATACTCATACATGTCTCAAAAAGCAGATCCATCACAAACTTTCTCTGGGTCATCACAAGACCACGCTAATTCTTTGTAAATTCCAGTCCAAGAAAGTATCGAAGAGTGCCAAGATCCTTGGTCACAAATTGCGTACCAAGGAATTCCTTGGCAGTCTGAATGCCCTGCTCATCATCCCCTGTGACAATGATATCATCTACATAGACAAGAATAACAATGGTACCTCTCTGTGTCTTCTGGACAAAAAGTGAATGATCTGCATTAGACCGTACAAATCCATGTTGCTCTATTAGCTCCGAAAGCTTCTGATACCAAGCTCTAGGGCTCTGCTTAAGACCATAAATCGCCTTATGGAGCCTGCATACCTTCTGGGACTCCCCCTCAGTAGCAAACCCTAGTATCTGTTGCATATAAACTTCCTCCTGTAGATCCCCATATAGGAATGCATTCTTCACATCAAGCTGATAAAGAGGTCAATCCTTGGAAGCTGCAACTGACAGAAGGATACGAAGCGTTGAGTGTCGAGCTACTGGGGAAAAGGTATCTTGGTAGTCCACCCCATAGGTTTGGGTGAACCCACGTGCCACAAGTCTCGCCTTGTAGCGATCCACACTGCCATCTGCTTTGTGCTTGACTGTAAATACCCACTTGCAGCCGACTACGGAGGCACCCAAAGGAGCAGGCACAAGACTCCATGTACCCCGCGACTGCAAGGCTGCCATCTCCTCTTCCATGGCCATACGCCACCTATTGTCCTGGAACGCCTCCTGATATGTTCGTGGGACAGTAACTGCAGATAGTCCCACAACAAAGCGTATGTACTCTTCTGAAAGATGATCCAAACTAACATGTGCAGCAAGAGGGTAAGTAGCACACTGACGACGAGGCTTCCTCAAAGCAATGGGAACCTCCAGGTCATCATCCACATTGTTCTGTATAATTGTTATTGGGAAAAGAGTCTTCGATAATCATTCAGGAAAACCCTAGGCTCTCTTATATAGGGAGAGACCTTAAGGGTAAATTACAGAGATGTCTATAAAAGATAAAGAAATAACGATAAGATACATAATGTGATAATAATACTAGAACCTATCTCTACACTCCCCCTCAAGGTGGAGCATAGATATCTATCATGCTCAGCTTGGATGAACATCTCTGAAAAGGTCCTCTGAGTAGTGGCTTGGTGAATACATATGCAGTCTGATCTCCTGAGCTCACATGTGCAGTAGATATCAATCCTCTCTGGATCAAGTCCCTAGTGTAATGGCAATCAACTTCAATATGCTTGGTCCTTTCATGGAAAGCTGGATTGTTGGCAATGAACAATGCTGCCTGATTGTCAAACTGAAGCTTTATAGGTAGGGGCACAACTACATGTAGATCTTCTAGTACGGACCGAACCCACATCATTTCTGTGCTGGCTTGAGCCATGGCCCTATATTCGGATTCGGCACTGGACCTTGCCACAACAGTTTGTTTCTTGCTTTTCCAAGAAACCAGAGAGCCTCCAACAAATACTGCGAACCCTGAGGTCGATTTTCGATCCTTAGGGCATCCTGCATAATCTGCGTCTGCACATACTGAGATGGATAAGTCTGTGCCCTTTCTGAATAGCAGCCCTGACCATGGAGAAGACTTCAGATACCTCAGTATCATGTGTATAGCATCCATGTGAACCTGTCTTGGCTGCTCCATAAATTGACTCACCATGCTAACTGCAAATGCAATGTTTGGACGAGTTATGGTAATGTAGAGGAGTTTTCCCACCATTTCTCTATATCTCCTCTTATCTACTTCATCAGTATCACCATCATACAACTTCATGCTAGGGTCCATGGGAATACTTGATGGTTTGCATCCATCCATGCCAGTCTCAATCAGGAAGTCTGTAATGTACTTCCGTTGTGTCATCACCAAGCCCTGTGCATTCCTTGCAAATTCCAACCCCAAAAAATATCTTAGGGTTCCAAGATCCTTTGTAACGAACTGACAGCCTAGGAATGCCTTCGCCCTCTCTATGCCCTGAACATCGTCTCCTGTAACAAGAATATCATCCACATAGACCATAATGACAACCGTACCTGCCGATGACTTCTGGACAAACAACGAGTGATCGACATTTGACCTCTTGAATCCTTGTTGCTCAATTAGGTTGGACAGCTTCTGGAACCATGCTCTCGGACTCTGTTTGAGGCCATATATCGCCTTGTGAAGTCTACAGACCATCTGCTTCTCCCCCTCAGCAGTAAACCCAGGTGGCTGCTGCATGTAGACTTCCTTCTGTAAGTCCCCGTACAGAAAGGCATTCTTGACATCTAGTTGAGATATGCTCCAATCACGGACCACAGCAACGGATAAGAGAATACGAAGGGTCGAGTGTCTCACCACTGGAGAGAATGTATCCATGTAATCCATGCCATAGGTTTGTGTAAACCCACGGGCGACCAAGCGTGCTTTGTACCTATCCAACGTGCCATCTGCATGATATTTGACTGTGAAGACCCATTTACAGCTCACAACGGATGCATCAGGAGGTGCAGGGACCAAAAACCATGTGCCACGGGACTGCAAGGCCCTCATCTCTTCTTCCATAGCTAATCTCCAGGAATCATTCTTCAAAGCTTCCTGGTATGTCCGTGGTATATCCACGGAAGACAAGGCTGTGGCAAATCTCTGAAAATCACCAGTGAGACGGTGGAAGGAAACCTGTGAAGCAAATGGATAAGAGGCACATTGCCTCCTCTGCTTCCGAATAGCAATCGGAACATCAAGATCATCATCCGTGTCGTCCTGTACTGAAGGATCCTGCACATGTACCAAACTTGACCCGTCAGTAGTAATGCCATCTGAACATACCTGAGACGTGATGATTGGTTGATGTGTAGTCTGAGCAGGACCTGACCGATGCGTATAGAATTTAGGTAATGGTGATATGATAGGCCGTGGAATGGGTGGAGGTGGAGGTGGTGGTGTTGGCGTGGGAACAGGCACAGGGGACGACTCAGGCAAACTCCATGTAGGTGGTGGAGGAACATAGATATCATCAATGGTAGTGGATGGTACCATTCTGTCACCTGCAGGAGAGAAATACATGACAGACTCAAAGAAAGTGACATCAGCACTCACGAAGTACCTCTTAGTCATAGGATCATAACATCGGTATCCCTTCTAGGTCCTGGAATAACCAACAAAGATGCACTTGACTGCTCTAGGAGAGAGCTTGTCAAGTTCGGGAGATAGACGATGAACGAAAGCCACAGTACCAAAGACACGTGGAGTCAGTGAGAATAACTCCTTGTCTGGAAAAATAATAGATCAGATAGGTATCTTCTCACCGAGAACTGAGGATGGCATTCGATTGACCAGATAACATGCAGTAAGAACAACGTCGCCCCAGAATGAAATAGGAGCCCAACTCTGAATCAACAGGGTTCGAGTAATATCCAAGAGATGGCGATGCTTTCTTTCCGCCACACCATTTTGTTGTGATGTATATGCACAAGTGGTTTAGTGAATAATACCCTTTGATGAAAGAAATTGAGAAAGAGAGCGTGTACAAAATTCCAGGGCATTATCCGTCCGAACATATTTGACTGAGGAAGAGATAACATTGTGCACTTCATTAATCAAATTCTTGATCACGTCTCCTGCTTCAGATTTATTCTTCAAAAGAAAGACCCATGACACACGAGAAAAATCATCCACTACCACAAGATAAAACCTGTGCCCCTGATGATCGGGAACACGACTCGGACCCCATATATCTATATGTAACAACTCAAATGGGAAGCTACTGCTCCGACTCTGACGACTTGGAAAGCTCGACCTATGATGCTTCCCCAACTGACATGCTTCACAACGGAAAGACGAACTAGGTGAGATCTGGGGCAGAAGATGGCGCATTTTCTGGAGCGGAAGGTGACCAAACCGGAGATGCCAGATGTACGGAGAGACTGGTCCAGCAGAATGAGAGGAGACGCCAGCATAGGAGTCCCGAACCAGCCGATATAAACCATTCTGCTCAGAGCCACAGCCAATCACCTTGCCCGTGAGTATGTCCTGAAAAATGAGAGAAGACGGGTCAAATATAGCACGACAATTCAAATCCTTCGTAATCTGACTAATAGATAGCAAGTTCAATGAGAACTCAGGAGCATGTAGGAAGTTCTGGAGCTGCATAGTGGAGGATAGGAAGACCTCCCCCTGTCCAACAAGGGGCGAATGGGTACCATCTGCTATCAGCACTGAACGGCCGGGAGGAATGGCCCTGTAGGCCTGTAATCTATTTCTATCTCGGCAGAGATGATGTGTGGCTCCGGAATCTATAACCCAGTCAGATATATCATGAGATAGTGTGAATGCAGTAGATCTACCTGAGGTACTAGCGGTGGCTGATGAACTGGCAGAGGCAGTGGCAGCAATATCTGAAGAACCTCCAGACGAATCACCAGATGAATGTGGCATAATATCTCGGAGACGGGCCACAAGTTCGTCAAATCGATTATCTGCAGTGGATGGTAATGGAGATTGTGAGTGCTTTGCAACACGTGCCGATGCTGGGAACCCATGCTTAGAATAACATGTCTCCTCCGAGTGTCCTGTGCGGTGACAATAGGAGCATGTCTGACTGAAGCGACCACCCCTTCCCTGGGGTCCACGGCCACGTCCACGACCACGACCAGAAGGCGATCCACCCCTCCCACGCGAGACTGCCATCGCTGATGGGGGTGGAGTAGAAGAGCTGGAGGAAACTGGAATGCAACTGAGCCTTCTGTAAACATCCTCCACTGGAGGAATAACTACATCAGCTAGGATCTGGGACCGGGCGGCATCATACTCAGGATCAAGAGCCGCAAGTAGAATACCCACCATAGTGGCGTTCCGAAACGTCTTCTGCTGTTCAGGAGTAGCAGTGAGAGGAATGGTATTGTATAACTTCTCAAACATCCCTCTTAGGGATGTGTATAGGGAATGGAGAGGTCTGCCGCTCTGCTTCATTGTGAAAATGTCATGCTGAAGCTGCAACATCTTTGTCTCATTTCGCACCTGCGAATATGTAGCGGCAAGAATGTCCCACATTGCCTTAGCAGTGGGCTGATGGAGGACGTCGTTAGCAATCTCCATCGTCAATGTACCAGACAACCAGACCTTTGCGTAGGCGTCATCAGTCTCCCATGAGGCATAGATCCCTGTCTTCTCTGCAGGCTCATCCTCGGTAAGAATGTGCTTCTTACCATTAGACTTCATGAGACTCATGAACTGCATAGCCCAGAGCTCATAGTTAGACCCGTCCATCTTCACTATTGGCGCAGGACCTTTGAATGCGCCAGTGGAGGGTATATCGACTTTCGATTCTGACATACTGCCGCTTGAAGAAGAACAAGGGTATATAGACACGGTGATGAACGTCTACACCAATTGCATCGGATTTGAGTGCGTATGTAGACGTTACGCACTCAAATCCATATATCAGACGAAGAGAGGGCTAGGAAACGCCTCGGAGAAGGCTTACAGCCCTATGCGGCTTGCTGGGTGCTGCCTGGGGGCCGCCCAAAGACTTGCGCGGCTTGCTGGGACCGCCTGGGGGCCGCCTGGGGCCTAAGGCGGTGGGCTGGGATCCACGCCAAGGCCGCTGGCGGTGGCCTGGGATCCGCGCGGAGGCCGAACACTAGACCTAGGCCTAGGGCGAGGCGCGGAAGACCTAGGGAGGAAGAGAGAGGTTGCTATCGGAGATCGGAGCCGGAGAGAGGTGGCGGCGTGAGGGGCGGCGGCGTGAGAAGAGGGCGGCGGATGGGGAAGGGTGGAGAGCCTTAGGGCGACTCTGATACCATGTTGGGAAAAGAGTCTTCGATAATCATTCAGGAAAACCCTAGGCTCTCTTATATAGGGAGAGACCTTAAGGGTAAATTACAGAGATGTCTATAAAAGATAAAGAAATAACGATAAGATACATAATGTGATAATAATACTAGAAACTATCTCTACAATTGTCTCAGCCTGTGATCCATCCAAAAGACCATCAGATGAAATAATATGTTCATGACATACCTGAGGCGTGTTGGATGATGTAGAGGGCATATGAGCAGCGGGGTGAGTAGAAGACCTACGAGTGTAAACACGTGGCAAGAATTGAGGTGGAGGTGGAGGTGGAGGTGGAGGTGGAGATGGAGATGGAGATGGAGGTGGAGAGATTTGTGGTGGAGTAGGCAGAGTTGGAGGAGCAGGAGGTGGTGGAGGAACAACCACATCTTCTTCAGAACTACCATTGGACAATCTGTCACCTGTAGGAGAAAAATACATAATAGACTCAAAAAATGTGACATCAGCACTCACATAATATCTCCGTTCTACAGGATCAAAACAACGATACCCTTTTTGGGTACGAGAATATCCAACAAAAACACATTTGACCCCTCTGGGCGAGAACTTGTCACGACCAGGAGCAAAATTGTGGACAAAGGACGCGACCAAAAACTCTAGGAGTGAGAGAAAATAGATCCTTCTCGGGAAACGCAATCAAGAAGGGAACCTTTTCTCCTAGCATGGTGGAAGGCATCCTGTTTACTAAGTAATATGCTGTAAGAACAGCATCTCCCCAGAAAGAATGGGGAGCTCGACTCTGAATCAAAAGCGTCCGTGTGACGTCTAGAAGGTGACGGTGTTTGCGTTCAGCTACACCATTCTGCTGTGACGTATGAACACAAGAGGTCTGATGAATAATACCAATAGATATGAGAAATGCAGATAATTGTAAGGTAGAGAATTCCAAGGCATTATCCGTACGAATAATTTTAACATTAGCGGAGAAAATGTTTTTGACCTCAATAAGGAAAGACTTGATTAGAGCACCAGCTTCAGACTTATGTTTTAACGAAAACACCCAAGATAGTCTAGAGTAATCATCAACAGCAACCAAATAAAAACGATGTCCCTGATGATCAGGAACACGACTAGGACCCCAAATATCAAAATGAAATAACTCAAACAACTGACTATTGTCACGACTCTGACGAGACGGAAATGAAGAGCGATGGTGCTTTCCAAGCTGACAGGCTTCACAATCCAAGGTAGTACGAGTAGATAATTGAGGTAGAACATGACACATCTTCTGAAGAGGAAGATGTCCAAAGCGTAGATGCCACATGAACGGTGAAACAGATCCAGAAGGAATAGTAGCGATCCCAGCATGAGATGGTATGGTAAGCTTGTACAATCCTCGCTGCTCACGGCCACCACATCCAATCACCCTGCCCGTTAGTATGTCCTGAAACACAAGGGAAGATGGATCAAATATGGCACGACAATATAAATCTTTTGTAATTTGACTAATAGACAAAAGATTCATCTGAAAGGCTGGAGCATGTAAAACGTTCTGCAAATGAAAAGAAGGAGCTAGAACAATCTCCCCCTGACCAACAATAGGTAGTCGAACTCCATTAGCAATCACCACGAATCGACTAGAGGCAATCGGGCTGTAGGAAGTAAACTGTGCTCGATCTCCACACATATGATGACATGCTCCCGAATCCACAATCCAATCAGTCAAATCAGAGCTGCTACTGTCTGTTCAGCAACCCTTGTAGAAGCTGGATATCCATGCATCTGAAAGCATGTCTTCTCAAAGTGACCAGAATGATGGCAATAAGAACATGGACCACGCTGACGGCTACCACCACGACCACGAAGACCACGTCCTCGAAACTGGGAAGATCCTCCCCTTCCCCGTGAGACGGCCATAGCAGAAGGATTCAGAGCGACAGTAGTGGGAGTAGTGGTAATCCGACTGAGTCGCTTGTATACTTCTTCCATAGGGGGTATCGTCTCTCCAGTTAGAAGCTGTGTACGTGCTGCATCATATTCGGAATCGAGAGAGGATATGAACAACCCTGTCATAGTGGCATTCCGATACTGTTGTTGTTGCTCGGTGCTGGCAGTGATAGGCATGAAGCTGTGTAGACGTTCAAACATGCCGCGAAGATGAGAAAAATGCACATGAAGCGGGCGACCATTCTGTTTGGTTGAGAAAATGTCAAACTGTAACTGAAGAATCTTGCTCTCATTCTTGGCTTGCCCATATGTGGCTGCTAAAATATCCCACATAGCCTTTGCGGTGGGTTGGTTGACAATATCGTTGGCAATCTCCGTGGTAAGCGTCCCGGAGAGCCAAATACGAGCATAAGCATCATCTTGCTTCCACAAAGCAATGGCCCCAATTTTGTCCGTCGGTTCGGATTCGGTGATAATGTGTTCTTTGTTATGGCACTGCATAAGAGTGCGAAACTGCATGGACCATAGTCATAATTGGTCCCATCCATCTTGACTATTGGTGCAGGTCCTTTGAATGCACCAGAAGAAGAGAACACGTCACTTTTAATGTCGGACATTGTATCAATGAAATGAACCTCGGACAACTGAGGAGTAGATCAACCGAATAAATTCTACACAAGCATGAAGAGGAGTGGTTGTATATGTAGATTTATACAACCATTCCTATGCAGTTTATTAAGGTCTAGTGGTGTTTAGATGTGATATGGAAGACCAAAAACACCATCGACAACCAAAATCGGACCAATAGATTGCAAAACAGGGGCTGGAATACCAGTTTCAGATCACGGGAAGTCAACCGAAGCGCACTCGGCACTTGCTGGACACCCCAGCCGAGCACAGGAGGGCGGGGGGGGCTTTTGCGGCACCTCGGGATGGCAGGTCGGCCCAGGCGGCGGCGCAGGAGGCTGGAGGGGCCCTGGCGGCGGCGCAGGGAGCCCTGGCGGCGGCACAGGTGGCTGGGGAAAACCCAGGCAGTGGCGCAGAAGGGCTGGACCGCCTTAGGGCAGCAGCGGTCGGCGGGGGGAGGGCCCTAGCTGGGTTGCGGCGGCGTCGAGAGGAGGCGGGGGGGGGGGGGGGGGGTTAGGGTTTTGGGTGGGATACGACAACCCCGGTCTAGGACCGTTGCTCCGATACCATGTTGGGAGAAACGTTTTTCATACCATAGAAGAGACCCTGGGGCTCTCTTATATAGGAGAAAAGCCCTGGGTTAATTACATAAGAGAGACATACTAAAAATAGAAAACTAACATAATTACCTCAACAACTACCATAATTATCTCAACAATTATTGCCCCTACAAGGGCTTTAGTGGTTGATTGTAAATGGGTGTTTATGGTGAAGCACCTCGTACAAATGGCAGTGTTGATCGTTACAAGGCTAGAATTGTGGCTCATGGGTTCACTCAGACCTGTAGGGTGGACTATCAGGATGTGTTCTCTCATGTGGCATGTCATTCTACTCTTCGGATCCTTCTTCCAATTGTGATGGTATGAGAGTAGTCCTTACTCAGCTTGATGTGAAATAAGCATTTCTATATGGTGGTCTGCAGAAGGAAGTCTACATGCAGCAGCCACATGGGTTCTTACTGAGGGAGAATGTCAAAAGGTTTGTAGACTTCATAAGGCTATCTATAGCCTTAAGCAAAATCCCAGAGCAAGGTTCCAGAAGCTCTTGGATTTGATAGAGCAACAAGGCTTCACAAGATCGATTGCAGATCATTCATTATTTGTTCAGAGGACTCAGAGAGGTATAATTATTACACTAGTCTATGTTGATGATATTGTTGTTATAGGAGACGATGTGCAGGGCCTTAATGTAAACAACGAGTCCTTTGGACAGTAGTTCGTCGCCAATGACCTTGGCGATTTACGATACTTCCTAGGATTTGAGTTCGCCAGGAACCAGTGGTGTCCTGTGATGAGCCAGAGGAAGTATGTTATCGATCTCCTATCAGGGACAAGCATGACGGACTGTAGATATGCCACTACTACCATGGATCCTAGCATAAAGTTATATGATGATGATACGAAGGAGGTCTACAAGAGGTGATACATAGAGCTCGTTGGGAAGCTTCTATGTGTGACCCTTACCCGGACAGACATTTCCTTTGTCGTGAGTAAAGTTAGTCAGTTCATGAAGCCGCCGAGACAGGTGCATATGGTTGCAGTTCACAAGATCCCAATATACCTGAAGTCCTCCCCATGTACTGGATTGCTCTTTAGCAGAGGGACATCCATTGCCATCACGATATGTTCAAATGCAAACTATACAGGATGCCCCAAGATTGAAAATCTACCTTAGCCTTTACAAATAGAGATCTCTTTGGTGTCATGGAAGAGCACGAAGCAGATTGTGGTTGCCAGATCCAATGCAGAATCAAAGTACAGACCTATGACGCAAGAGAGCATTGAGATAATGTGGGTATGATCCCTTCTGACAAACCTAGCTATTGACGCGCAACTTATCATGCATCTACAATGCAACAACCAGGTTGTTTTGTTTATTGCCAACAATCCTACCTTCCATGAGAAGACCAAGCACATTGAGGTGGATTGTCATTATAAATGTGACATGATCCAAAATGACTTTATCTTTATGTGAAGATATTTGTATTTTCATATTTCATATGTGTCTCTTTCTTATTCTCTTTTTTCTGGTTTCTACTTTATGTAATTTACCCATAGGCCTCTCTACTATATAAGAGAGCCTAGGGTTCTCAGAAATAATAACGCTCTTATTTTCTCCAACATGGTATCAGAGCGGCGGTCCTAGACCGGAGCTCTCGATTCCCGAAAAACCCTAACCCTACCTCCAGCCCTCCATTCTCGTGCGCCGCCGCCGCCACCGCCTTGCGCGCGCACAGTCGCCTCGCGCGCGCCATCGCCCAATGCGCAGCGGCCTCGCGCATCTCTCCGACAGACCTCGCGCGCACGTCTCTCGCGCGCATAGTAGACCTAGCGCACGCCTCGCACAACAGGCCTCGCGTGCACAGCGCCTCCTCGCGCGCTCTCTCGCGCACCTTCTGGCGCGCATCCTCGCGCGTTGTCTTACGCGCACAACAGTTCGCGCGTGGCTTGTTTTTTTTTCGTGCGCGGCACCCCAGCAAGCTACTGTTGAACCTTCTAGGGCTTGAGGGTGAGCGTGCAATTGGGTTAACACACCTCTCACGCTCCGTGCTTATCAACTTCGTCAGTTGGCCGATGGGTTGGTATGCACGAGTCTACACGTGCACCCAAACTAATATATGTCTGTGTAGAAATACAAACTGTGGTTTCCTGCACCCGTAGCAGTCTTCTTCTGGCAGTATGTCTGAAAACAAGGTCGATGTACCCGCCACTGGCGCATTCAGAGGTCCAACGCCTATTGTGAAAATGGACGGGACAAATTATGAGCTATGGGTTATGCAGTTCATGAGCCTGATGAAGTCGAATGGTAAGAAGAATATTCTTACCGAAGAGGAGCCGATGGAGAAGACTGGGGTGAATGCCTCGTGGGAGGCAGTGGCACGTGGTTTTACTCAGACCTATGGAGTTGATTACTTGGACACGTTTTCTCCAGTTGCTCGACATTCTACTTTACGTGTCCTTCTTTCAGTTGTTGTAGCACGTGATTGGCCGTTATTCCAGCTTGATGTGAAAAATGCATTTCTATATGGAGATCTACAAGAGGAGGTCTATATGCAGCAGCCTCCAGGGTTTGCTGCTGAGGGGGAGTGTCAACAAGTTTGTAGACTCCATAAGGCAATATATGGCCTTAAACAGAGTCCAAGAGCGTGGTTTCAAAAGCTTTCAGACCTAATTGAACGACAGGGATTCAGGAGGTCAAATGCAGACCATTCCTTATTTGTGCAGAAGACGTCTAGAGGTATTGTTGCTATCATGGTGTACATTGATGATATTGTTGTTACAGGAGACGATGAGCAGGGAATCAAGATGACGAAAGACTTTCTGGGCAGTAAATTTGTGACTAAGGATTTGGGCACCCTAGGGTATTTCTTGGGGTTGGAATTTGCTAGGAATGCACAGAGTCTTGTGATGATCCAAAGAAAGTATGTTACAGATATGCTTGCACAGACAGGCATGATTGGATGTCGACCTTCCACGACTCCTATGGATCCTAGCATGAAGCTATACGATGATGATACAGATGAAGTCGATAAGAGGAGATACAGAGAGATGGTTGGAAAACTCATTTATGTTACAATTACCAGACCGGATATTGCATTTGCAGTGAGTCGAGTGAGTCAATTCATGGAGCAACCTCGACAGGTACATATGGATGCAATACACATGATATTGAGATATCTAAAATCATCTCCAGGCTCAGGATTACTATTCAAGAAAGGAGACACACTCTTTGTATCCGCATATGCTGACGCGGATTATGCACGTTGTCCTAAGGATAGGAAATCGATTTCGGGATTTGAAATATTTGTTGGCACTTCTCTCGTTTCTTGGAAAAGCAAGAAACAAACTGTTGTAGCAAGATCAAGTGCCGAGTCCGAATACAGTGCTATGACCCAAGCAAGTACAGAAATGATGTGGGTCCGAGCAGTGCTATTGGATCTACATGTAGAGGTTCCTCTACCCATGGAGTTACACTGTGATAACCAGGCTGCCCTATTCATTGCAAACAATCCTATGTTCCATGAGAGAACAAAACATATTGAGGTAGATTGTCATTACACTAGAGACATGATTCAGAAGGGCCTGATCTCTACTTCCCATGTCAGCTCTGGAGAACAAACCGCGGACATCTTCACCAAGCCACTGCCCAGAGGATCATTTCAGAAGTGTTCATCCAAGCTGAGCATGATCGATATCTATGCTCCAGCTTGAGGGGGAGTGTGAAGATATTTGTATTTTCATATTTCATATGTGTCTCTTTCTTATTCTCTTTTTTTTTGTTTCTACTTTATGTAATTTACCCATAGCCCTCTCTACTATATAAGAGAGCCAAGGGTTCTCAGAAATAATAACGCTCTTATTTTCTCCAACACTTTATTGCCCATAACAGCTTAGGGGACCAGACACAGATGTTTCACCAAGGCCCTAGCCAGAATGCCATAGATGACTGGCAAATATGTTTCATCTTAGGGGGAAGTGTTGATAGTTCTTTTGTCTTTTACTTGTTTATGTATTTTCTTTTCTTTTTTTGTCTCTATTATGTAACCTTCCAATATGATTTCCCCTCTTTATAAGCAAGTCCTCATTTTCTCTCCAACAAGAGAACCCTAAGACGTCATTAATAAGCAAGTCCTCATTTTCTCTCCATAATTTAATGGTTGATCATCCTTTTATTTATGATAAAAAGTTATCTTTATTCCTATGTTAGAATAATTCGATTAGGGTTTGTTTTATTTTAAGACTTTGATATAATAATTTTTTACCTCTATAAAGGCAAGCTCAACTCCATTATCCCTCTTTTGTTACTTCTCCCCCTATACATTGTTGATTTGTTGCCCTTCTCTTCCAACGTCCAATGAGGCTTAGCGTTGTCACCTCCCAACTCGCACATCTGTGCGTTCTCCTACCAAAATGGCATATTATAAGCGTGGTTTCCCATCTATTCGCTATCCCTTCATCTCTTACCACAATTATATGATTGAATGAAGTGGTATTAGAGTATAATTATAGGTTTTTCCTCTATCCTGGTGATTTGCAATGGAAGATACGAAAGCAACCCAAGTACCATCTTTGCATGGGCTTCGCATGCTCTACAAATGTTCATATGATATAACTCTACAAAGACACTGTCAATAACAATATTTCAATCACCTCATGCACAACATTTCTCCTTCAGCAACCATCTAATAGGCTCCCCTTTCGAGATGCCAACTTTGATACTCGTTATCAATAATGGCATGATCAATGATATAGTCCCACTATGTCGACCTATGGTATGGAACCTCCTCCCCTCGTGCCATGTTGCTATGGAAGCCAACTCGTAAGAGGCAGATTTTCTAAAAGGAGAATTAATGCAATCTAAAATTCCGGAATAACAAAAAAAAATAAAAAAATTATTGGTAAATTCAATGGATAATATTCCTCTTTTAACATTCAGTTTTAGATTTTTATATTAAATTATTAGCTTTACCCATTCAAAGCAACTTACGCGAGGGACTTTCTTTAACGGAAATATATAATTTCCTGTTATGGAACCCGTAAAGGGGTTGTAGATACTCCTGTACAAACAACAGATGCCAAATACCACACGTAGAATTGTTGAAGTAGTTCAACACACTATTATACGTAGAACAGATTGCGATACTATTCGAGGTATTTTCGTGAGTCCTCAAAACGAGACAGATAATTTCCTCTCTCTTTTGTTTTAGTTTTTCATCATCAAGTTATTAGGATTTATAGTTTATAGTTCATTTTAACACCCCTCAAAAAAAGTTCATTTTAACATAATGGTTTATATGCATGTTTAAAGGTGCATTTAATTTAAAAAACAAATGTTTGGATTAAAAATATGATTTTAAGCATTCAATGCCATAACCCTCCTTTATTCCCTTCTCCCATTACGACATTTTTGCACTTCTCTTTCACAATATAATATGGCTTATTCCCCTCTGGACACACATATCGCTACCCATCCCAGTCAAAATCCCATGCTACATGCGTGTTTTACCCTTCTTCTACTGAACTTTATCTCTTCATTCTCATTGTGTTCACACAATTGCATCAAGTGGTACCTAATCATGGTTACGTGGTGTTCTTAACTTCCTACATCCTCACAATATGCTATGGAGGATTCAAGAGCGACTCAACAAGAGCCAAAAGTGTTGCCTCCTCTACAAACTCCACATATTTTTCCACATAAACCAACAAAAGCTCCAACACCAATTTATCCACCTTATGAACACCATCTCTTCTTTGCAAAGAAGATCAGCTGATGCACCAGTTAGGAGATGCGAGTGTTGGGATGTTGAGCCGGCTAAGAGAGGGCGAGGACGGCCCAAGAAGTGTTGGAAAGAGACCATACGAAGGGGTCTTAGTTTTGTGGATATACGCCCGGGATTGACTCAAGATAGATCTGAATGGAGGCAAAGAATCCATGTAGCCGACCCTACTTAATTGTGGGAAAAGGCTTTGCTGTTGTTGTTGTTGTATGAACACCATCTCTTCTTCAATTGTCAACTAATCAGTTCACCATTTGATTGCCAAGGAAGCCAGCTCATTCAAAGACGAGTTTTTCACTAAGAGAACTAATACAATCTAAAATTCCAAAAATATAAATAATAAAAATTATTTATCATTGAAATTCAGTGGAGATTGTGTTTAATTATTTATGTGTTGGAAAACGACCTAGGTGGGTAATTGGACCTCTCCAGGATCCAATTGCCACACCATGAAAGATAGTCCTTCATCGTTTGTTAGTGGGACTCTGGAGAGCCATTGAGGCGATATAAAGAGCTCCACAAACATGTGCACATTGAGAGAATGAAAATAGAAGAATCTGCCCCTTAAGACATTTTCCGGTTCGTCCCGCTCCTCATAAAGTCGGGTTCCACGTAAAATCTTCTGTGTTATTCATTGTTTATTGCTCTTAACTTATTTTCGTGTTCGCGTGTGTTTTTCCGCATGGTATCAGAGCAAGTCGATTTTTGGAAGGTTTGAATTTATTTTTAAAAGTTTGATGATGATTATTAATATTGTTCTGAATTGGACATTTGTTCTTGAAGGATAATATATTATCAGAGCCATTAATTTTTTTGAATCATCTTGGATAATTTATTTCTATAATTTTTTGGAAACCCAAGATCTTCTTAATTCAGTAACGTCCATGGTTTAAGATATAGCCGATATATCGGTATCGAGGAGATATGGGTATCGAAATTCTTATAAATATCCTTTTCCAAGATATCAATTGATATCTCGTGGGATATCGTCATATCACTCAAAAATGATTGGTTTCAGTACAAAATTACTCGAATATCGATAGATATGGCCGATATTTTGTAGATATCCGTATATATCAATGATATTACCCTTGTAACCTTGATTTCACTACTTATTTTGCTACTCACAGTATTAAAACATATCTTGATTTATATATTTCGTTTCAAGTCAGAGATGCTGCCCCCCCATCCCTGCCAGGGGAGCGCACCTGCTCTCCCTAGACCCCCCCTAGGCTCGCTGACCAGGCAGCGAGACCCTCATCTGGTAGGGTATGGTGTGACAGGGGGTACATACGATGGTTCTTCAATTGGTGGACGTCACCTCCTTTGGTAATAGAGATGAAACAAGTCTAATGTTGATCAAGTTAGAATCACATGTCCATGACATATCTCAGCAGTCAACTGTCAGCATTGACAGCCAGCGATATGTTGATATAATGTGCACTAGTGAGCTAAATACACATAATTTTTGCATATAAATGTGCATTTATATGTCAACATCATCTGATTTCGATTCACCAAACCCTAGCGATCACCTTCATCCAAACAATGCCTACGCAACAAACTCCTAGCATCAACGGTCTCTCCATGCAGTGCCATAACTCGCCCTCATGCATGGCAACATCTTCAAGCTCTCCGGAGATGGCATGCCACATCTAGCATCAGACAAACCCCCCTTCAAGATGGCATTAACCAACAGCCCACGAGGAGGGGGGCTTCCTCCCTCTCCAGCCTCCAGGGCCCGCCACCTTGAGAGGCACCACGTAAGCTCCCCTCCAACCCTCACAATGTCGCATTACCTCGTGTAGGCAGTTCTCCCCCTGCCCCCAATCTCTAGGCCATCTCTAGGCGCAAGATACCTCCATTCAACTCGCCAATAGGTTGTCCTCCCCTCTCCAAATGCTACCCTTATCTCCACACCGCAGTTCCAGGTGGCACGTGGATGAGTGCTCCTCCGCAAGGCGATGACTCCACGTAGAGCCACGTCATCAGGGACCCCCAACATTTTGTCTTCTCCAGATGGACCCCTCCCACGGGCTCAAGGCGGTGTCGCCAGTATCCCTCCAACGACGCCCCTCTCCCAACGATCCACCCCTCATCGGTGTTCCCTTCGAAGGCGTAGTGGTTCCCTCATGGAACTCTAGCACATGGCCTCAAATTTCAACGAAATTCCACCAAATTTCTCTGAAATTTCCATTTCACTAGGTTACCAAAATTGAAACGCTGCCTTATTTCTTTTCCATGGACTTCACCGAAATATCAACGAAATATTAACAGAATTTCATCGAAATTGCATGTCGCTAGGGCAAAACATAAAAATAAGGAAATCTACACTTCGCTTTCATCGAATTTGCATATATTAATGAATTTTCACCCATTTATTCACCGATGTGTTGAGTTGTTAGAGTGCTTTACATTATTTGAAGATGTTTCTTTAGTTAGTTTCTAAATTTTATATCCAAATCCAAACCAAATCAGTTAATTTAAGAGTTAAATTCAAGTTTTAACTAAAGAGCTTTATATTTTTGTTCTTTCTTTATTTTGATAGATATGTTTTGATTAGTAGTTATTATATATGCCACCACATTCTTATTTAAGAGGTAATTAACATGGCTTTTGCTTCCAATTTAGCATACGGTTCTGACTCTAGACAACACGTTGCACTACATATCAATATGTGTGATGATTGTGACGATAATACTACTTCAAAACTTAAATTTACCATCTTATTTTACAAATAATTGTGCATTTTATTTTATTTATTGACTTAGGAATATTAAAACCTTATTTTTGGAAAAAAAGTCAATTTTAAAGTCATTTCCAAGATTTATGATGATTTCACCGAAGTTCTCTGAAATTTCTCCTTTTGAACTTGACAAGACAAATCTAAAATCCAAAATTTAAGACATTGCTTTCTTGTGGTTTCTCTCTACTACAAGGAGTATGTGCAGTTGTGCGAGTCTTCCAAGTCTTGTGACTATAAATCTTTGTCTACTATCAAGTTGGATATAGATTGTGCTTGTGAATGCTACATAGTTCTGGTGTTAATTGATTTATTTGTCTTGTATAGAATATATTTTACGATCACAAGCTATATAATGTATCTATTAGACATACACGTTAACAAGATTTGTGTTTGTGTGTCTTATTTTATTTCTAAAATTAGATATTTTTCTAAATTGAAAGTATTTTTTTTAGATATGAGCTCTAAGTTATCATTTCGATCTTCAATGTCATTACATAAAATATCATTTTGTTAGTACTCTTTGTTGGACTATGTTTTTCTCTGTTATTATTGTGTGTGTCACCATTCTCTTCATGTTCAAAAGGTGAAACTAATGGTTTCTAATTTTGGTTCCAAATCTGGTTATTGGTGATGAGCAACATGCTATTTTTTTTATTGTTAGAGCGATTGAATGGAAATTTAATGTAACATATCAAGTTAATATCTCACTGTTAGGAAAAAAACTATGTATTCCTATCTCATTTATTAAGTTGAAGAATATTAGAAAACTTAATTTTAGAAAAAAAATAATTTTCAAGTAATTTCCTAAATTTCTGATCATTTCACCAAAATTTCACCGAATTTCTCTTTCCAGGTTTCCTGAAACGAAATCAAAATCCAGCATTTAAGGCCTTGAGATAACCAAACCAAAATCCATAAAGAGCCTTTGGTTCTTCTATTTGATGGTAATGAGATGTAGGAGCAAGTTGTAACCAGGTTCTGATTCCGTCATGCAATTGTATGAACGTGGTGAGAGGGAAGACATAGAAGAGTAAGAAAAAAAAGGTGAATAATGTTTGTGATATTGGATTTTAATAGGAAACCACGGTGACGTGTGAGTTGAATTTATAAAATTACATTTCCAATCTAAAACCAACTTTTTTGTTAATCACATAGGACTTCAAATAAGCATAAAATTATTACATTTCCAATCTAAAACCAACTTTTATGATAATCACATAGGACTTCAAATAAGCATAAAAATATTATCCTACTGTTTCAAATAAAAGGGACTGTAGTAGGAAAAATTAAAAGAAGAAATTATCAGTCAATTCTGACAATCTATTTTGGAAGATTTGAAAGCAATTTAACTAGAGCCACAACTGCTGCCTCCGCATGTTCCACACATGTTCTTCTGCTACAACTAGATGGAGACTCCATACCATAGATAACAATAGTTCAACCACCTGATGCCCTAATCTCTCCTTCAACAGCCATTGAAAATGCCAACTGACTCTTATAATCAACAATGATATTGTCGATGGCATCATCTTGCTACGTAGAACTCCGAAGCCTCCCCCAATCGCACCATGTTTCCAAGGAAACCCCCTTGTGAGGAGATGAGTTTTTCAAAATGAGAACTAATGTAATCAAAAAATCCAAAGTCTTTTATAATCAAAATATAATTACTAATCATTGATATTCAATTGATAATTTCAGTAGTAGAACTACTGTAATAAAATATCCAAAGTTTTTTATAATAAAAATATAATTATTAATCAGTGATATTCAATTGATAATTTCCCTACCCATTAGATTGAATGAATCCTTTTCTTTAGTTTTAGTGTTTTTGCTTTTGGAAATTAAGATAATTAGTTTAGAGTTTTATTTTAAAATTGTGTGATAATAATTTGTATACGGGTTGAAGGCCCACTTAATTAATGAAAAAGATAGCTTTTTTTAGAAACATGAAAAAGATAGCTAAGATTGGAAATACAATTTTAGGAGTTAAACTCCACTATCCCTCCTTAGTTCCCTTCTACCCTCCTGCATATTTGTGCTTCTCTTCTAAAATCCCATGTGCCTTGATATGTTCCCTTTCCACCTCAGGCATCTCTACGCTTCCCTAACAAAATACCACATATATGCATGTTTATCCCGTCCTTCCCTGACCCTCTATCTCTTCCTCTCACTATGTTCGTCCGATTGCCTCAGTTTGGCTCGATGTTATTGAGATGGTCCATCCAAAAGAGATGGCTATAATGTTTAGAGGAAGTGTTTCCGTGCACTTGTCCTATCTGCCAGATCTAGATATCTTTGCCTGTTAGGCTTTGCAACCAAGCTTGGGGAAGGGGATTTTTGACCAACTTTGGAGCTCAAGCAAGTGTGCATCTCATGAGATGATTTTCCGCTCATCAACATACATGCATATAAGGATGATTCAAACAAAATAAACTACTTTCGCTCTCTTGCCTTGGGATGTTATGTTTTAGGGACTATGACATTATTGTCCAAATCTTATGTGTACAAGTGTTTTTCCCCGACTGCCATGCTTATTCATAACAACCCGGCTCTTTATCTTTTCCATGATTCTTAACATATTTTCATTTATTTTCCTTTCTCTTAATGCTTGTAACAATTGACCTTGCGAACATATTTAAGCACCGTTGTTTAGCTTATTGGAGTAGTAAGCCAAAAGGCCGTCACTATGTTCAACAATACATAAACTTACACTAGGGAATATGTGGAGCAAAATAAGGACTACATGAGTTATAGAACTATAAAAAATACAAGGATGCAAAGTAATACCAGGAAAAATAAGCAGAATAAACTGAATGAAAAAGATACCCAAAGAGATCAGATGATACCATAAACAGAGGAAAAACTTTGGAAGGAGGCAAAATTTTTGAGGGAGACAATACAACTGGATTCCCCTCACAGCAGTATGGGACATTAACTATTAGAAATCTTCTCTGAGAACTTTCCATTCAGCCAGATTCTTCTGTAGTTCAGCAGCCTCTTCTACCATTCCCAGAGAAGCAATCTCGTTGATCAGGGATGTATATATAGCAATATTTGGTCTACTTCGACATGAAGTCATCATCTTCAATACCTCTACAGCTGATTTCACCTCTTTGTTCCTGCATAGACCCTGGATTACACGTGAGTATGTACTCGCCCTTATGCGGCAATTACTCCTGCTCAAGTCTTGCAACATCTCCAAGGCTTCCGCCATCATATCTTTCTTACAAAGCCCAACAACCAATGATCCATAAGTGATGTCATCAGGGGTAACTCCGCTTCTGTTCATCTCATCGAACAAAACCATTGCCTCCTTAATTTCGCCCTTCTTTGCCAGTCCGTCAATTACAGTGTTGTATGTGATCAGAACAGGAGACAAGCCACTATCTTGCAAGAAGTGCAGAACTTCAAGAGCCTCCTCCACCATATCCTGCTTGCACATCGCCCCAAGAAGAGTATTGTAGGTTATTATATCCGGGCAACAGCCACCAGAAACCATCTGTTGCAAGAAATCGATCGCACGGTCCAGCAGCTGATACTTGCACAGACTATTGACCAATATATTGTATGTGACCACTGTAGGGGGGTCAGAAGCTTGGTTCATGATGGAAACAATTTCATCGGCCTCAGACCACCTGCCGTCGCTGCAGAGGCAGTGAAGCATTGTGTTGTAGGTGACAGCATTGAGCTCCAAACCATGAGACAACAGATTAGCAACCACTTTCGTTACATCTTCATAGTTCCCATCTTTACATACGATGCTGATGATGGAGTTATATGTGATTATATCGGGATAACATCCTTCCAGCGCCATGTCGTCCAGTATCTCAAGAGCTTTATCAATGCCAAACTTCTTGCATGACATTTCCAATAGAATGGTATGGGGTATGATATAAGGGGGGCAACCGGTCGTAACCTGTTCCTTCCAGAATGCGACTGCCTCCTCCGCCTTGTTCAGCTCGAACAAGCAGCGGAATACGGTGTTGTACGTGATGGGATCAGGGGAACAACCGGCGAAACCCATCTCCCTTACAAGCTGAAGAGCTGAATCAAGCTGCCTCTTTCGGCAGAGGCTGCCGATCAACTTGTTGTAGGTGATGATGTCAGGAGAGCCACCGGACATGCTCACGAGGTGGAGGACCCTGAGAGCCTTGTCAATGCGGTTGGCGGTGACGAGGCCTCTGATGAGATTGGTACAGGAAGAGAAGTCAGGGAGCTGACCGATGCGAGCCATGACGTCGACGAGGTTGGAGGCCTCGACCAGCTTGCCCTTGTCGCAGAAAGCTCTGAGGAAGTCGTTGTTGGTTGCAGCATCGTTCTCGACGAAGGGGCCGTCCCACGACAGCGAAGCGGAGGAAGAAGGGGAAAAGGTGCAACCTTTCTTCTTGCTCCGCCACCTCGACTTGCCATTGCTCATGCTGTGGTTAACATGGTCACTGGTATTGACCTGAGGAGGAGGAAGGCTGATACTATCTGCTGCTGCAGCAGCAGATGTCCTCTCTCCTTGATGCAGCACAGCGTTCAGGGAATAGTTGCGGACGATTGCGAGGCGAGGTGATGGACAAGTGTGGGAAGCAGAATGGTGAAGCGATGAAAAAGGAATAGGCCATCCCCATGTTGTTCTTCTGCCGCCCGACACATATGATAGGGAGATCATCGATCAGCCAATTCCGAAGCTAAGCGAACCGAACCGGATGGGGTTTGTGGTCAACCGAAGAGGGCGAGAGAGTCATCTATCCATAACAAGAGCAGGAAGATAGCGGGGTTCATACCACCGGGGAGCAGGGAGCCGATATCCGGAGGAGGAGGAGGTGGGTGCTGCCTTGTTTGTTGGGGGAGAAGAGAGGGTTTTGCAATTTTAACCCCCTCTCCGTCGCCAGCTCGCTTTGGGACGGAGAAACCGAGCCGCACCCATCCAGACCCGGACCTATCGTTCCCTCTTACAACTAGACCCACTTATCCTTAAAAATGTTATATACCATCTCACATTTGTACCCAGCTTGATTTTTTTTACCATACAATATTGGACGACTCATCTCACATGTGGACTCCATTCAGAAGAAAAAAACCATAAACATGAGAATCACCGACGGTCTACAATATTCCAACTTTTATATGTGATTTTGTTTTAACAACCTCAAACATAATTTGACCAATATTCAACAATTCCTTTAGTTCGTCGATCAATTGACAAAGATATACATCCAAATATTTACAGAGACGTGCCAACCCTGGCACTAGCAAAGTCAAGAACATGTACGGCTCTTTGGTTGCACAACCAGGGTGGTAGGTTATAATAGAGTGATAATGACATGCGAACATGAGTAATGGCTATGCAAATTGAACCCATTCATGGACAATCTAATCACAATATTACTCGGATCTGTTGCAAATATGTGAAATGATTACATTAATATATGCCAATAAGATGAATCTGAAGGATGTTCCATGTAACCCAAACAGACATGATTTGCATGCCATGTCATGTCATTTCTACTATGTGGTAGTACATCCTCTTTAAGAGTGTCGTGATAGGAAAAATATTGCAGCGTCTTGAGAGGGATATTTGATTTCATATCGTATACGTACATCTTTTTGATTCGGGTGCCACATAGAAATTTCGTGACATCTCACATGCATCTGCTAAAAATTCAATGTAAAACATATGGAACTTCCCTACACACTTCTTTCTTATTAATAATTGCTTCCCAATGAATATCATGTGGTGGTTGGGCCAATCATCAATTTGCTTCTCACGTAAGCCAAGCGTGCCCATCATTAACTTTATCTTGCAGTGACTGGCTGGTAGACCGTTTTGTTATAGAAGCATTCTTTTTAAAATCTTGACCATGGCATTAAAGCTAGTATCGGCCATATTATACTCGACCTCCGTTGTCAAAAGCTCCGTGACAGTAAAGAGGATTGAAAATGTCTTACAACCAGACTACAATAGTTTTTACATCTTCTGCAAGAGATCACGGAACTCATTCGATTCTCCTTGTAAGTCCTTGTGAACAAAATCCATAACAAACTCCACAAATGGGTTTTGGGATTGTTGGATGTCTATCAAGGCATGTCACGCTCCTCTCCATGTGCATACCAACATGTATATCCACCAAAGAAATCCTTTCTACAAATGTGTTTTCTGGTGTGTTTCTTCGTCAATTTTCATTTCAAGCATGGACAAATTATCTTCACGTGAGGATCAAAAATCCTATAGCCATGTGAGTATGCATAGTTGAGAAACCCTTGCACACCCAAGAGAAAGAGCATGCATATCAAGCCATTCACCAAGTGTTGGTGCATCCACTCCCATTCACATTCATTATTATACATGTAACGAGCCCACAATGTTTAGAATCTTGAATTACCGCATAAAAAATGGCATACCACTATCGGAGATCATGATTTGGTTTCCATGATGGCAATTTCTTCATGAAAGGACCTCAGACCATGTTGTGACTTGGAAAGCCAATGAGTTAATGACACGGGCATTTAAGAAGTATTTCAATATTGTGTCATTAATAAGTCTTTTAAGTACTTCAACTCGCATACTATGACATTAGGATCTCTCTTATCTTATGTTCATCCTGTCAAGATCAGAGAAGTGGAGGGGAGCAACTATGATGGAATAAGTGCCTCTTTTGCTACTCGCGTGGCTGCAAAGGTTTTATAGTATATACTGTTTTATTGTAATGCGAATTTAGCCGATCTAAGGATCTACAATCAAGTTGTGTATTAAATTATTATACCAATAACACTGCACATTTCACCTAACCCAAAGCTTAAATAGCTTTTAACTTGTTGTCTAACTTTATAAAGTAGAATATCGTTGACAATCAACTCAATCATAATCAATCTTCACATGATAAAACTTGACGTGGACCTCATCACGGTCTTCTGTTGACTATCTACATTAATAAGATAAGCACAAAGTTGCTAAAATTGGTCAAGACGATGCTCTTCATTTTGTTATTTAAAAAGCTAATAATAAACTTTCTTGGTCTTGTCCATTATATTGATGACTTTACTAAATAAAGGTCCCAAGATGAGTAAACGCAATGGCGAAGATTTTCTCTATGGGTACAATCTCCTATTATACTTTTTAACATCACTGGCTCCAAACTTCAAGATTATAGAAATGTGCATGTATGCATGTGTGTGTTTACTTGTGTACGGGTGTGTGTGGGTCCATTGTGTATAAGTTAGCCTTCGTGTTCATATATTTTAATGGCTAAGATCTTAGCTTTTATAAGTATGTTATAGCCAATGTAAGGCTTTTTTAACTAATATAGACATAATAAACTTACGCTATACATTTTGAAATCATAAGATGGCAATTATAAATTCACAAGCATATGACATATCATAATTTTAACTATCGAGTTAGCAATTAACTAACTTATATTTTTAAAAAATCAATTATCAAAAATGCAAGGTTTTCAGCATGTATGCATTAAAAATGAGACAGAGATCACTTTCGGGAGGATGCATCTCTGGTACAATGAGCTCTGTCATCCTTGTGGCTCTTTGTGGATGCGATGTCAGAGGAAGGAGAGAACGTGGGTCAGCGGATGGAGAAGGATAGAAGGAATACAGTAGTGGTGGTAGTGATGCCGGAGGAAGGAGAGGAGGGGGGTCACCACCGGAGGGTTTAGAGGTGGAGAAGAAGATACACTAGTGGTGATTGGTGGGATGAAGGAAGGAGAAGAGGGGGTCGTTGACAATAAGTGGAGGGGGAGGAGAAAGTGGTGGTGGTGGCGGCAATGTTGAAGGAAGGAAAGGAGACAGATCGACGATGGTGGATGGAGATGGAGAAAGGGGGTTCGGCATGTGGTCGATGGTGGTCATGATGGTGGTGGCGATGGCAGAGGAAAGATAGGAGGGTGGGTGGCAACAATCGGTTAGAGAGAGAGAGAGGGAGAAGAGGGGTGCGACAGATGGGTGTAGCAAAGATGAGGGGAGTAAGAAGGTAAGGTTTGACAAAAAAAACTCAGTCGGATTTTGCGATTCCACATTGTGACTCCACGTGACTAAAAATCATGGTCACAAGATGGAGTACTAGGTGAACGACCACATTTACTCGTAATTGTAGACGTAAAAGTAAGGATCGTAGCTATGTGATGGGCAAGTAGACACAACGTAGTGGATAAATGTCTGTAACCACGTTGCCACCATGTGTAGTCACAGTTACATTGTTATAAAATATTTTTTCTTGTAATGTGCATACAATTAGTTTTTTATTATTTATTGTTTGTGCAACATAACATATCTAAAAATAAAAGGCAATTATTTAATCTACAACTTAAAATTAAAAATGTAAAAAACACTTAAAAATAATTGAAATTTCATATAAAATAAAAAATAAAAAGAAATTATTTTGAAATCTTCTTTAACATCTATTTTTTGGAGAAAAAAATACCCATATATTTTAAGCCCCTTTTATTGCATAAAACCTCATTTTCAAGGTCTTTTTATTCCCCTTCTAAATTGTTTTCAAATTTTATTTTTGTTTTCTCTATGTTTTATATGTTCATTTGCTTTGAAAATACCCAAAAATATTAACAAAATCTAAAGATCGTAATAATGTAATATATATATATATATATTATAATTATCCTTTTCTATTGTTCAAAATCTCTATTTCCTTTTTAACTCTTTATCAATATCCAAATTCTTTTTAGTTTTCTTTTCATTATATATTTTCAAAATAAAAAATAAAAAATTTCAAATTACACCTTGTACCTACGAGGTTAAAGATGAGAATAACAAAAATAAAATAACAAAAACGGAAACTTAAACTACCATTAATGGGGTATGTAGAAGGAATAAGTTGGTCTCAATGGCTACTAGAAAATATATTTGTTTCGAAGTAGCCTCAATGGATATCATAGTTGGAACCATGGGCATATATATTAAGTTAGAGTTTTCTATTTAGAGAAAATCACTGGGATGAAACGAAACAATTTTATTGAAGGGGTAAAATTTCTCATGTAAAGTGAAACACCAAAACTTAATAGGTGAAAAGAACAAGCAATCATTAACCGGATTCCTAAATATGGAAGATGCTAAAAAAAGAAAGCACCAATTACATCGATACTCCCCCTCAAGTTGGAGCACATCTATCATTCGTATTTAACATGGAGGTTAACAGTGAAATGTGTTTCTTTGGAAGGTACATGGTGAAGAAATATGCAAGTCTTATCTTTGTAGAAATATGAGGAGTGGTTATTCTCCCTTTGCGTATATCATCCTCGATAAAAATGACAGTTAACTTAATATACTTGATGCTTTCATGAAAGACGAGATTAAAGATGAGACAAGTGCATGACTTGTCGTCACAATAGAGGGGAACCAAAATTATGATGGGCATCCCAGCTGACGGGCATCCCAACTTCATGTGGAAATGTGACAGTTAACTAATCTCTTAAGTGACACTAATCACTGCTTATGCACTAGCTAGATCTTGAAATGATTATTTACTTTTTGATGTTCTATGTGACTAGGTATCTGATGAACGCGAAATCTGCCTCGTTAATTATTTAAAATTATCGTAGTATAGGAGGTAAATTTAGTTCGTCAAAAACCACAATCTTTAAATGTTGTGGAATATTTTTACTTGACAAGTCTACCAAGGTCGAACACAGGGAACGGTGATTCTTAGTTGCGTGGTCTTAAATCAAATTAAATAGTTAATTAATGTTGACTAATTTCTGTGTTGAGAAAATAAACAATGCAATGATGAAGAAAGTAAACATAGGGAACTATTCAGCGTAGGATCTGTGATAAAAATCAATCCTAAAAAAATAATCATTTAATCCTCCAAAATTGATCACAGGTCAAATAAGAGTTCTCAAAAAAATATAATCAATTTAATCCAGATGTAGGTGAAAGTCCAGATAGAGATATGAATAATCCTGCAATGATTTTATCTCCAAAATATTTCTAATTTTATTCTAAATAAATGTTTGCAGTCAATATCAGTAAATCTAATCAATCTCCTTGATTTAACCCCTGCAAAAATTAAGTCCTCATATATTAGTTCAACTCATTTCTTAATCAAATCTCTGCTAAATAAATCATGAATAACTTAATAAGACACAAATATGTCAAACTCAGCCTGCATAAGTCAACAGAGATCCTCAAATGATAAGTATCAATAACAACCTATGATCTGTTCACAAGGTATGCTAAATGGTAGAGCATGAAAATAGCTTCAAAATGACATATTATATGCTAAAAACAGAGTTCGTATGAGAAAGATATGCGGAAATGAAATTCCGGGGACTAAAATAGAAATAAAATAAAGTTTTTCTTGCAAAGAGGTCCCTAGAGGGACTTATCTATAATTTAGCAAAGTCAGAGGGCCTTTCTGAAATTTACCCCATGAGGGGGTATTTTTGCAAATTCTGAAACAAGCAGGGGCGTCCGTGCAATTTTTTCACCAGCACACGTGCATTACACGTGCGCCCGGAGGCTCGGGAGCAAAGCGGAGGGCCGGACGACCTGGAGCTGAGGTTCGATGACCGAGCCTTTGGTTCGGGCCGAGGCGTAGGCTCGGGCGGGTGAGGCGGATGGTCGGGCGCCGGGGCTCAGGCTCGGATACCCGAGCCTACGTGGCGGTCTTATGGTGGTTCGGGCGACCTGAGCCTCGAGGTTGGGGTCGAGGCTCAGGAGGGACGCGTGGCGCTTCGTGGATCGTCGGATCAAGGGCTATTGGCCCGATCCGATGGTAACTGTTCGTGGCGAGGGCAGGGCGGCGGAGCCAATGGCGAAGGCCGAGCGGCGGAGGCGAAGGCGGTTGACGGGACCTTGGTCGGTAGAAATACGAACGACATAGGAGGTCAAGGTGGAGGAGGCGAGCTGGGGCGTAGGCGCCGCAGGCGCGAGCTGCGAGGCGGAGGGCGTGGGGCCACGAGGCATACGTCCGTGAAGCGCAGCGATGAGATGCAGGCGGCGCAAGAATCGAGGCACGACCTAGAGGCTCAGCCGGTCGAGGCACGACCGGCGAAGCCTGAAGGTGGTAGTGACTGGACCTGCAAATGGTTAGACAAAACAAGGGGGAGGGGGCTGACGGCAAAGGGTGCGCTCTAGTGGGTACGGTGGCAGAGGGAAAAGGGTCCCGGCCTTTGCAAGGCAGGCGGAGGGTGGAGTTGACCGGAGGAGGGGAGGAAGAGGAAGTCACCCGGGAAGGCGGGCTCCGGTCGTGGCTCGAGTCGCCGGATGCGACGAGCTGAGCAGCTCGTTTGGAAGCTGCAATAGAGCTTCCTGGAAGCCCTGGATCACGCCAAATGCTTGGCCGCTGTTACCGGCGAGAGGGCGGATATCGTCCAGAGGTGGTGCGCGATGAGCTTTATAGGATGGAGAAGAGGGAGCTGTTACAAGCTGGAGAAGATGGACGGCTGGAGGACGTGGGCGGCGAGCGTTACTTGGGTAGGTGGCGGAGGAACGACTGAGGGGGGAGGGGGTAATGGCTGGAGGTAGGGGAAGGGGAGGGGGTGGTCACGTGTTGCGCACGTGCGCGCGGAGGGAGAAGGTGGCACGTGTGTGGCACGTGCGCCCGGAGAGAGAGAGGTGCATCAGGTGGGGGTGCCACGTGGCATGCCCAGGGGCAGCCACGTGGCGCCCCAAAAAAATTTCAAAATTTCAGATGAAAGAAAAATAAAAAAGAAATACGAGGAGACCTCGGATAGAAAAATTTCCTTCACGAAAGTAGTTCATCTCGACGAGATCTACAACTTTCATGAAGGACCCGTGAGCAAGTGAGGTCACTTGTACGAAGTGGTATTTTTGGTGGTTCTCTATGTGTATAGAAAACCAGCTTTTTGGGGTTTTGTAATTTTTTAGTGGTTTTAGAGAGGATAAAAATATAGAAAAAAATACGATAAAATATAAGAAAATTTATTACACACTGATTTAATTTTTTTGGATTTTTAATAAATAAGAAAATAGGAAAATAAAATAAAAGTAAGAAACACACAATTTTTGTACAGACCGACAACGGACACTTGGACTCAGTCAGTTTCTTTGATTTCAGTTTTAGTATGGATTTGGATTTTTGTGTCGCTTAATAAAACTTTCATCAAAGAACACAAATGAAAAAGAAATAAAATTAAAAGGATTAATTATGTACATAAAAACTGAGGTCAAAAATAGCAAAAAGTCAAAATGCGCAAAGAGGCCCAAAACCCAACTTTTACATATGAGCTCCGAATTTTACGAAATTTTTCTTGTTTTGAAGGTATTTGAAAATGGAGTACTTTTAAAAGTGAATAGACCAAAATCGAACACTGTATGAGGGAGATATGCTCGTTTTAGTCCGTCAGATGTGAAATTAGACTTTGAGATTATTTGACACTTATTGGAGTTAGTATTTTTTTGTATTTTTTATTTAATCTTGTTAGTAATATCTACACAATGGAGATAGTTTGGAGTCAATCGGAATTAGGATGAATTAACTAAAAATAAGAGAAGTTAGCGGCTTTTTGGGCTAATTTACACTTGGGATTTTTAATGCAATTATGCATGATGAAATGCAAATATTATTTACACATGTATGAATGCTAATAATGCTCTACTAATTATTAATTGCATGTGAATGGTGGGGAACAGAGCCTAAATGACCAATTTAAGCATGATGAATACGAGATTCATCATACCCCTATACTTAGACCATGCTCGTCCCCGAGCATCAATGAATAAATGACTTAGTTGAATACACCCTGACTGTGTATGTGAATTTTCAAGGCTCAATCCATAGAAGACCCTTAATTTGAGTGATCCTAAAATTTTGGGCTCAACCATGCTTTAATCAGAAGGAATCCAACTTTTCTAATTTTCAGACTCTTTGTTTGTACATATAATATAAGGATATGATTTTAGTGTACTGCATTCATGAGAGTCAAGTCGAGGCATCACCCAAAGTTCCAATCCAAGAGACTCTCCTCTAGACCTAATCATCAACACTAGGGAATAAGTCTATTCCTGCTTCAGTCAACCGTCTCATTAGTTTGTCAGACTTGAAAGTGTAGATGGACGGCCAGATGATGGAGGGCATAAGATTGTGTCTGATTTTCTCTCCCTCACATTGGAACAAGGTGCCTCTCTAGTGCCTTATTACTCAACACAAGTATATTTTTATTTTGTTGATCAATGTGTCCGTCAAGAGAATTTGGAGTCGTCTGCACTTGTTTTTCTGGGAGTACACCGGGGTGTGTCTCTTTTGAGTACCTAAGATACCTTCGACACCCATACTTGTATCGCTTACGATGCAGAGCCCTTTTTATGGTGTCAGTCCGACTCCTTGGTCCTAATTAGTGCTTGGTCCAAGTGGACACTTTGAAAATATTTGGGAGCGTTCGTCATTGGTGGAAGCTCATTTAGAATTTAACTTTGGATGATAGAGCTTTTCTTTGACATTTTTTTCTTTTGTTGGCTAGCTCCACTGCTTTTACCAAGAGTTGGCGCATACTGATCAACAGTTTTCATTAAGTTTCAATACACCCTGGCACTTAGGTCAATATCAAAAAGATAGCATATGAACTTGTTCACATACTGGCTAGGTTTTTGCTGACAATCAGGTTTTCTGAAACCTTCATTAACTTTATCCCATCCTTGAATATCATTAAATCAGGTCTAAACTCAAATCTCTAGTCCCAGTTCCTCAAGTGATAACTCAACTCATCTCATCAATCATGCAGTTGTGAAAGTGAGTGTGCTGATCATATTCTTTTTGAAGGTAGAGATGAAGAGTGCAATATAGCGCTCAAATCTTTCAAACTAGGGAAGTGTGGATTATTAAGTTCAAAAACCCTAATGACTAAGGAATGTTAGCTCAGACTCTCAAGATCTCATAAATCAAGTATCCTCAAAAATCCTCAAGCCTTGAGTGATAGTGAATGTGTCAGGAATATATCAACTAAGGAATGCGTGAAATGCTTGATGAAATGCAAGACTATGAGTGAATTGTTATGCAAAAAGTTTTTTTTTTGAAAAAAAGAGTTTTTTTTATTTTTTGTTTGTTTTTTTGTTTTTTTTTTGTTTTGAAAAAAACTTTTTTTTTTGTTTTTTTGTTTTTGTTTTTTGTTTTTTTTGAAAAACAAGTATTATACACATAATATACACTACTTGTACCCACCCCGATGTTAGGTAAAAATGATTAAAGTACGAGCTATGGATAAAGTAGATGAAATATATACAAACACACCCCCATACTTAGCGTGTGCTATGTCCTCATGGCAAAAGTGAAATGTAGACATAGCTCGTACTAAGTATAGATGGGACAAAAGCAGAAAGAGGAGAAGTGATGTATACACAACGAAATCGGTTCCCTTAAACTAAGTATCGGGGGACCGAGAGCGGGTAGATGGATATACAGAAGAGTATTGGATCTAGAGAGATGGTTTATCTGGGCAGATCAAATCTTTCGTCAAAAGCTATGCCCTAAGTGAAGGAGATCTGTTCAACTTGTACTAATTGCTCGTTGGATTCGACAAAATGTTTAAGTAGATGACCGTTGACTATAGATGTTTGCGTGCTATCTGTGGTCTCTGAGATCTCAACACTACCATTATTGTGTACCTCTCTTACAATGAAGGGTCCCGTCCATTTTGATTTCAATTTACCTTAGAAAATTTTCAAATTTGCATTAAAAAACCAGACTTTCTGTCCTGGGACAAAGATCTTTGTTCGAATGTTCTTGTCATGCCATCTCTTTACTATGTCCTTGTAAATGGTGTTGTTCCATAAGCATGATTTCGGATTTCAGATAGTTCATTCAAATCCATCTCTCGATTCTTCTTTCCTTGGTGACGGTTCCAATTAATCTTTTTGATTGCCCATTATGATTTATGCACGAGTTCTGCGGGCAAATGGCATGGCTTTCCATATACCATTCGAAATGGGGAGGTGCCCAATGGGGTCTTATAAGTCGTCCGGTAAGCCCATAGAATTTGGTCCAATAGTTGGGACCAGTTCTTCCTGTCAGGGCGGACGAGCTTCTGTAAAATTCCTTTAACCTCCCTGTTTGACACCTCGGTCATGCCATTGGATTGTGGATGGTACGGTGTAGCGACACGTTGCTCGATGTCGTATTCCTTAGTCAACTTCTTCACCTCCCGGTTGACAAAGTGGCTTCCCCCATCAAATATTAAAACTTTTGGAATTCCAAACCTCGAAATAATATTACCTTTCAAAAACTTGCAAACAGTTTTTCTATCTGTTGCTCGAGTAGGGATAGCCTCCACCCATCTAGATAAATAATCTACCGCGAGAAGAATATATTCAAATCCTTGACTATTAGGGAATGGGCCCATAAAATCAATGCCCCATGCATAGAATACATCACAGATGATCACTGGTTGCATAGGCATGACATATTTGGAATTAATGGTCCCTCCCATTCTCTGACAGATGGGGCATGACCTGACAAAATTGTAAGCATCTTTAAACAAGGTCGGCCAATAAAATCCACATTGCAATATCTTCTCAGCAGTCCTCTTCCCAGAGTGATGTACTCCCGCCTCCAAGGTGTGGCATAGATTGAGGATACTTTGGTATTCCTCTTGAGGAATACGTTTTCTCCATATGTAATCCGGTCCTTCAAAGAAAAGGAATGGATCCTCCCAATGGTAGTATCTCGCTTTAGATATGAGTCGATCGATTTTATTCCTGTGCCAACCCTGAGGAACACTCTTGGTGACAAGATAATTTATCGTGTCGGCATACCATGGGAGTGAGTCAATAGTAGAAATTGACTCGTTTGGGAAGGTTTCACGGATGGATTCAGATTTTGGGATTTTGTTATGTTCGATCTGTGATAAATAATCAGCCACGACATTCTTAACACCAGGTTTGTCTTTAATCTCCAAATCAAATTCCTGAAGCAATAGTATCCACCTCAGTAGTCGTGCTTCTGCATCCTTTTTGGCCATTAAGTATCGAATGGCTGAATGGTCTGTGCAAACTGTCACCTTCGATCCTAGAAGTATAGATCGAAATTTTTCCAAGGCAAAAACCACAACAAACATTTCCTTTCGGTCACAGTGTAATTTTTCTAAGCAGGGTCTAAAACTTTGCTTGCGCAGTGAATAGCATACGGGATTCCATCTTTTCGTTGTCCTAACACAACCCCTACTGTGAAATCGGATGCGTCTATCATGATCTCGAAGGGAAGAGACCAGTCAGGAGCTTGTAGGACGGGAGTCTTAGTGATCCTCCTTTTGAGTAGTTTGAAGGCTTCAAGACTTTTATGATCTATTAGGAACTCGTTGTCTTTCCCTGGGAGGTCAGTTAGCGGTCGAGCAATTTTTTGAAAAATCCTTGATAAATCTCCTGTAAAATTTGACATGCCCTAGAAAAGACCGTACTTGTTTCACATTTGTAGGTGGCTCGAGCTTCTTGATCACATCAACTTTGGCAGGGTCAACCTCCATTCCCTTCTTGGAGATGACGTGCCCCAATACAATGCCCTCTTTTACCATGAAATGGCTTTTCTCCCAAGAGAGCACCAGATTCACTTCCCTAAACTTTTGGAGGACTCGATCCAGGTGCGCTAGACAATCATCAAATGAATCACCATGGACCAAAAAGTCATCCATGAAGACCTCCAAGAAATCCCCAACCATGTCGGCAAAAATCGCAATCATGCATCGCTGAAAGGTGCCGGGGGCATTGCAAAGCCCAAAAGGCATTCACTTGAATGCGTATGTGCTGAAAGGACATGTAAAAGTAGTATTTTCCTGGTCCTCGGGGGCGATGGCTACCTGATTGTAGCCCGAGTATCCGTCTAAGAAACAGAAGTATTCTCTCCCTGCCAATCTCTCCAAGATTTGATCAATAAAAGGCAGCGGAAAGTGATCCTTCTTTGTTGCGGCATTCAGGCGCCTGCAATCCACACAGACACACCACGACGTGGGTACTCGTGTTGTGATCTCTTATTCCTCCTCATTGGTTATAATCTGAAGTCCCGATTTTTTCGGAACTACATGCAAGGGTGACACACATTTGGAGTCGGAGATGAGATATATGAAACCAACCTTGCACCATTTTTCGTTCTCATTCTTAACCACTTCCTGTAAGTTTGGATTTAATCTACGTTGGCATTCACGGGAGGGTTTACCATTATCCTCCAGGTAAATATGGTGTGAGCACAGGGCTGGGTTTATCCCTGGGAGATCAGACAATCTCCAGCATACAGCCTTGCGATTTTTCTCCAAAACATTAAGCATGCGGATCTCCTGCTCTTCGGTCAGATGTAAACTGATAATGACCGGAAATTGTCCCTTTTCTCCCGCAAGGAAGGCATACTTAAGCGTAGGGGGTAGCGGTTTGAGTTCAGGTAGGTCAATGATATTGCTCGAATCTGGTCCTCTCAGTGATGTTTCTCGTTGTGATGTGGACGCTTGCAGTGTATCAGTATCGACCACCATCGTGGTTGTCTCTGAGATCGGATCTTTAATGATGGAATGTGGTGTAGCAAGCACCGTATCCGATCCGTGTACCTTACTCAGGGATTGTCCATAAGGAGAATGGACTGACAGGTCCAAAGGGTCCTCTGAGTCTCCTAGAGTATAAGTAGATGCATGAATGAGCTGGCAGACTAAATCATCCACAATTTCCTCTCCAGATGAGGTTGATTCTATCATAGCGGTTGGGTTTTGTCTCCAGGGCCCAACTGTTGCTTCTGTAAATTCAATCTCAGTTTCTGATTTTTCAGACTCGGTGCTTGACTCAGTGTCAGGTCTTTGAAATCTAGTTTGCTGCATTTTAAGTTCAACTTTTCCAAACTGGATTCTCCAGGATGTGTAATCAAATATAGCTCCTGAGGTCCTAAGGAAGGGTTGCCCTAGTATCATCTGGGAATCTTTCCAATTTCTAGGGACATCCATGTCAAGTATTGTGAAATTTACTGGGTAGTTTTGTCCCTCTATGTTGATGACAACGTTTCGATTCTCTCCCCTAGGTCGCTTAGTTGATGTGTCTGTGAATTGAAATACGATTGCATATTGCTTAAGGGGACCTAGATTTAGATGCTCAAATAGGGTTGTGGGCATGAGATTGATGGATGAACCATTGTCTAACAATGTTCTTGCAAACTTGATTTCTTCGATGTGGCTAGTGACAAAGTGAGCACCCATGTCTCTTTTCTTTCTTGGCAGCTCATTTTTTATAAGACGAGATGTGGCAACTGAGAGTATGCGTTTCTTTGTTCGGCTAGGAGTCTGTTTGCTGTTCCTTGTTGGTGTGCATCTCACCTCAAGGTACTTTCGAAAAGCCGAGTCTCTTTCTATCATCTCGTCTAGGGACAGAGTGACCTTAATATTTTCCGTACAGATGCGGGTCATCTCATCATCATTTTTTGGTTTTTTATGTTTTTCTTCTTTTCTGTCGTAAGAGCACCGGGGAAAGGGATTGACTTGGTGTGATTAAAAACATAAATTTTATTGAATGAAGAATTGTTTACATGACTCGGACTAAAAACAAAGAAATTGGTGGTCAGATATTGCGGATGTCTTGGTGGCGTGTATTCGTCAGACTCAGACTCTGACTCTCAATTGTCTTCAGTTGAGTGGTGTGGGTGGGTCTTCTTCTTTCTCCTTTTGTCTTCCTTTGTCAACTCCCCCAGGGTTGTGTGAATTTGTGGACACTGGGGCTATGTCTCCGTGTTCCTTCGCTCGATCAGGCATGGTTACGGTCCTTCCGCTCCTAAGAGAAATATGATACTCGTTATTATTTGATGAGAGATCATGTTTAGGTACGGAATACTCAGAGATTAGTACTTGATTATGTCCGAGGCTATTTGGGTTAGCTTGGACTTGAGTAGGAATCACAGTCTGGGGTGCGGTCACTTCATCTCTCCATCGAGATGGTCGATTTATGTCGACTCTCATGTCATGAAGCTCGTCCATCACTCGCTGGAGTTCCGGAGAGAAGAAGAAGAGGAGGACCCCTGGCTCTGCCTTGCTTGAGGCTACTGATATTGTCTGTATTGGCCCTGCTGGCCTTGGCGTTGGTTCTGTTGTGGCTGAGGTTGCGGGTTCTGATAACACGTGCGGTATTGTTGTCGTTGTTGCGGTTGAGGCTGGTAGGTGGGTCGGGCTTGCGGTGGACGAGGGTTCGGAGTAGAGTTTTGGTCTGAGCGATTGACCGGTTCCAGGTTATACCAAACTCCGTTTATCTCCATGACTTGTGGAGGTTCCTCGTAATCAGTTTGAGTGGAGGTTTCCTCTGTTTGATGGGACAAGACTTGGTCTCCACCCCAATGGCTCTATTGCTCTATCCCTTGACCTTGAATGTAGTGAATTTGGTGTATGAGTGCGGGGGGTGAAGTCAGGGCTAGTATCTTAGATACCCTGACAGCCAATTCCTCCATTTGCTTAGGCAATTTAGCCAATTTCTCCATATCAGATGATTTATGGAGTTCGTCCACATTCTTATAAATCTGCTCGAACATAGTTAGCTTATCAGCTATTATTCCCATATCAGCACTCTGATCGGTCGTCAGATTATTCACCATCTTTTTGGAGCCGGCTATGTAAGCCCGGCTGGTGGTTTGTGCACGACTGGACTCGGCAAGTCTCTCGAACACCTTGTAGATGGTGTCCTCATGGCGTCCCATGTAGCTTCCTCCGCAGGATGCACTTACTAACCCTTGAGTCTCAGGGTTCAGTCCGCTAACAAGACTTTGGACCACCATCATTTTACTTATCCTGTGTTTTGGGCATTTCTGCATTAAGTCTGTGAATCTTTCCCAGGTTTCATGGAATGGTTCGTTCGGGTGTTGGGTAAAGCTCACGAGCTTGATCCTCATCTGATTGATTCTATTATCTGGGTAGAATTTCATTAAGAACAGAGTCTTGAATGTGGCCTATGTAGTGACTATTTTCCCTAGATTTTTCAGCCAGTAAGCTGCCTTATCAGTCAAGGCAAAGGGGACCGCTCTCAACCTTATGTAGTCCTGGCTAACCCTAGGGTGGTAGAGGTTAGCACAGACTAACTCGAAATCTCAGAGGAAGATATACGGTTCTTCATGATTATTCCCTCCAAACTTAGGCAATAGTGTAAGGAAATGCGGTTTGTGTTCGAACGCATCCTCAGGGGGTACTGATCTCAACCAATTATAGTCATCATCCAATTCAGGGAGGTACGTGTCTTCCATAGCAGCCTCGTCTTGTTGCATTACTGCTATATGTGCCCTAAGCAGTTCATTGTGTTGTTCGGCAGCGGTTATCCTAGCCAAGAGTGCCCGAATGGGGTCATTGTCGTTCTCATCGTCACTCGGGTTCTTCTTTGGAGGCATTGTGATTCACCTTCAGAAGAAAAGAGTTCAGAATTAAGTGACGGAATTAAGTGAAGATTTGCTAAGGATAAAAGTTTCCTTAGTGAATGAGTGAAATTAAGGGTTAGTCTGGGATTGACTGAACCCTGAAGGATGGGGAGTGTTAAAGATGATGACCCTAGGACTAAGACGAGTCGAGAAGAGAGTCTTCACGAGAACGCATACACAAGTCAAATTTTCAGATTCACCCACTCAACACAGATGAAGGTTTGTCAGGGTTCGACCGCTTATCTTTTCAATTTTAATTTAATGACAAAACAATTTTGAATATAAAGCGGGGTTGTTAGGTACCGAAATATTTCGCAGAGACTGTCTCGAGTTCATACAACTAGTTGCATCTACTTTCATCCAGTATATGTGTAAGTACGGATTGTTTAAACGGCTACCCATGATACTTGAGGACGGAGCCTTCCGCAATGTCCTCTAAACCACCTACTCTGCTAAGGGAAGTCGGATCGTGAAATGACTACCTGAGGCCCTCACAGAAAAGTAGCTAATTTTTTTTAAAAACAATAGTCTTTGCGAGATTTCTCAGTTTTGTCTCTATCTTAAGTGTGTGTTCTAGTCCCTTACAAACAATGAGTGGGTTTCTCTCCACCAGATGCAGGTTAATTTTATGTCAGTTTTATTTATAGTCGCCTTGATTAGTAGTCCCAGTTTTAAGTAAGATTATCTCTGTAGTTTATGTGAGCACAGAAATTCACGCCTAACGAGCAGTCCCAATTCATTTAAATCCTAGGTTGTAAAACTTGAGAAAGGAGAATCGGAAAAGCCAATGCAAACATAAATCAATGATGCATGCTTAAGAGAAAGACTTACAGTGAATCCTCATGTTCTTCATGCGAGATGCAGTACAACGAATTAAAATTTACACTAAGGGTTCGTTTGGTTGCAGGGTTGGGCAGGGTTGGGTTGGGTTGGGCAGGGTTGGGTTGGGTTGGGCTAGGTGAATAGTAAACTGTGAGGAGGGGGTACCCCTGTGAATAGTACCCCAACCCAACCCAACCCAACCCTGCCCAACCCTGCAACCAAACGAACCCTAAATGATATGCACAGATGAAAAACACCCTAAGCAGATAGTTCTATTAGTGGGAAGAATTGATTTCAAGTTTTGGCTAATGTTTAACGATCTACCGTGCGTTTAATTAGTGAAAGTGTGACCTAAGAATTACGATCACAATCAATGATAAAGAAACAATTGTATATGTGCCTAAGTCCTACGCCACTCAAGCCGGGTCCCAACCACACAGAAGGGGTTGAAACAGACCTGACACACCACAGAAAAGTTCAGTCCAAATTATTACAAGGGTTCAGAGAGAGAGAGACCCTGAGAATAATGCAGAAAATTAAACCTGGACTAAGCTCTCTCTCACAAAATAAAATAAAAATCAGTCTTCTTCGCAGGTCCTTGATTTTAATTCCAAAATTAGCTCCGAGTAATCTGCAAAGAGAGAAAGTGTGGTTAGTATCAGAAGAAGAAAAGAAATACACAAGAAAAAAATGCAAAAAGGGAAAAATGACATAAAAATTAATTTCACAAAAATTAATTAAAAAATGATTTAAAATCCTAAAAGTTCGCCGTTCTCTGGCAACGACGCTATTTGATGAACGCGAAATCTGCCTCGTTAATTATCTAAAATTGTCGTAGTATAAGAGGCAAATTTAGTTCGTCAAAAATCACAATCTTTGAATGTTGTGGAATATTTTTACTTGGCAAGTCTACCAAGGTCGAACACAGGGAATAGTGATTCTTTGTTGCGTGGTCTTAAATCAAATTAAATAATTAAATAATGTTGACTAATTTCTGTGTTGAGAAAATAAATAATGCGCTGATGAAGAAAGTAAACAGAGGGAACTATTCAGCGTAGGATCTGTAATAAAAATCAATCCTAAAAAAAATTCATCATTTAATCCTCCAAAATTAATCACATGTCAAATAATAGTTCTCAAAAATATATAATCAATTTAATCCAGATGTAGGTGAAAGTCTAGATATAGATATGAATGATACTGCAGTGATTTTATCTCCAAAATATTTCTAATTTTATTCTCAATAAACGTTTGCAGTCAATATCAGTAAATCTAATCAATCTCCTTGATTTAACCCCTGCAAAAATTAAGTCCTCAGATATTAGTTCAACTCCATCATTTTCTTAATCAAATATCTGCCAAATAAATCGTGAATATCTTAAAAAGACACAAATACACAAATATGTCAAACTCAACCTGCATAAGTCAACAGAGACCCTCAAATGATAAGTATCAATAACAACCTCAGATCTATTCACAAGCTATGCTAAATGGTAGGGCATGGAAATAGCTTCAAAATGACATATTATATACTAAAAACGGAGTTCGTATGAGAAAAATATGCTAAAATGAAATTCCGGAGATTAAAATGGAAATAAAATAAAGTTTTTCTTGCAAAGAGGTCCCTAGAGGGACTTATCTATAATTTAGCAAAGTCGGGGGGTCTTTCTAAAAATTTACCCCAAGCGGAGTTATTTTTGCAAATTCTGAAATGAGCAGGGGCGTCCATGTAATTTTTCCACCAGCACACGTGTGTTGCACGTGCGCCCGGAGGCTCGGGAGCGAAGCGGAGGACCGGGTGGCCCGGAGCTGAGGTTCGATGACCGAGCCTTTGGGTTTGGGCCGAGGCGCAGGCTCGGGCGGGTGAGGCGGAGGGTCGGGCGCTAGGGATCATGCTCGGATGCCCGAGCCTACGTGGTGGTCTGATGGTGGTTCGGGCAACCCGAGCCTCGAGGCTGGGGCCGAGGCTCGGGAGGGACGTGTGGCGCTTCGGGGATCGTCGGATCAAGGGCTATTGGCCTGATCCGACGGTAACTGTTCGTGGTGAGGGCGGGGCGGCGGAGCCAATGGCGAAGGCCGAGCGGCAGAGGCGATGGCGGTCGACAGGACCTTGGCCAGTCGAAACACGACCGACAGAGGAGGTCAAGGTGGAGGAGGCGAGCTGGGGCGTAGGTGCTGCGCGCGCGGGGCCACGAGGCAGACGCCGGTGAAGCACGGCGATGAGGTGCGGGCGGTGCAAGAACCGAGGCACGACCTGGAGGCTCGGCCGTTCGAGGCTCGACCGACGAAGCTTGAAGGTGGCGGTGGCTGGACCTGCAAATGGTTAGATAAAACAAGGGGGAGGGGGCTGACGACAAAGGGTGCGCTCCAGTGCGTACGGTGGCGGAGGGAAAAGGGTCCCGACCTTTACAAGGCCGGCGGCGGGTGGAGTTGACTGGAGGAGGGGAGGAAGAGGAAGTCACCTGGGAAGGTGGGCTCCGGTCATGGCTTGAGTCGCCGGATGCAACGAGCTGAGCAGCTCGTTTGGAAGCTGCAATAGAGCTTCCTGGAAGCCCTGGATCACGCCAAACGCTTGGCCGCTGTCACCGGCGAGAGGGCGGATTTTGTCCAGAGGTGGTGCACGATGAGCTTTATAGGATGGAGAAGAGGGAGCCGTTACAAGATGGAGAAGATGGACGGCTGGAGGACGTGGGCGGCGAGCGTTACTTTGGTAGGTGGTGGAGGAACGACCGAGGGGGGAGGGGGTAACGGCTGGAGGTAGGGAAGGGGAGGGGGTGGTCACGTGCTGCGCACGTGCGCGCGGAGGGAGAAGGCGGCACATGTGGGGCACGTGCGCCTGGAGAGAGAGAGGTGCATCAGGTGGGGGTGCCACGTGGCACGCCCAGGGGCAGCCACGTGGCGCCCCAAAAAAATTTCAAAATTTCAGATGAAAGAAAAGAAAAAAAGAAATACGAGGAGACCTCGGATAGAAAAATTTCCTTCACGAAAGTTGTTCGTCTCGATGAGATCTACAACTTTCATGAAGGATCCGTGAGGAAACGAGGTCACTTGTACAAAGTGGTATTTTTGATGGTTCTCTATGTGTATAGAAAACCAGCTTTTTGGGGTTTTGTACTTTTTTGGTGGTTTTAGAGAGGATAAAAATATAGAAAAAATACGATAAAATACAAGAAAATTAATTACACACTAATCAATTTTTTTGGATTTTTAATAAATAAGAAAATATGAAAATAAAATAGAAGTAAGAAACACACAATTTTTGTACAGACCGACAACGGACACTTGGACTCAGTCAGTTTCATTGATTTCCATTTTAATCTGGATTTGGATTTTTATGTCGTTTAATAAAACTTTCATCAAAGAATACAAATGAAAAAGAAATAAAATTAGAAGGATTAATTATGTACAGAAAAACTAAGGTAAAAAATGACAAAAATTCAAAATGCGCAAAAGAGGCCTAAAACCCAACTTTCACATATGAGCTCTGAATTTTACGAAATTGGTCTTGTTTTGAAGATATTTGAAAATGGAGTACTTTAAAAGTGAGTAGACCAAAATCGGACACTGTATGAGGGAGATATGCTCATTTTAGTCCATCAGATGTGAAATTAGACTTTGGGATTATCTGACACTTATTGGAGTTAGTATTTTTTTTGTATTTTTTAATTAATCTTGTTAGTAATATCTACACAATGGATGTGGTTTGGGGTCTATTGGAATTAGGATGAATTAACTAAAATAAGAGAAGTTAGCGGCTTTTTGGGCTAATTTACACTTGGGATTTTCAATGCAATTATGCATGATTAAATGCAAATATTATTTACACATGTATAAATGCTAATAATGCTCTATTAATGATTAATTGCATGTGAATGATGGGGAACATAGCCTAAATTACCAATTTAAGCATGATGAATACGGGATTCATCAGTATCCACCCACAAACACAGCGAAACATGTACTGGTGTAACGTCCCAGGCCTCAGTTTGAACCCTTATGGAGGATAAATTTCCCTCGCATGTTGTTTGGCTGGGGCACAACTGTGCCCATATGTAGACAATTGCCCAAAATGCTTAAGCTCGTGTCTTGGAGTAGTAATCCTCACTACTTATAATCCACTTTCAAACTTTGTGAAAAATATATATGTGTGATTATGTTTGGTGTGTTTCAACCTCCCCACTTACATGCATACCGTCCTCGTTGTTATATGAACTATCATTTATTCCTAATAAGTAACAACAGTGGTGGTTGCACGCTCTTGGTAGTCATTTCATGCTATCTTTTTGGTAGGGGTGGCTCCACACTTAGGTAGAATTTTCCACTATTAAGAGGACCTTGCTCTGAAATCATTTGTAATCTCCTGAGCTTCAACCCAAGCCATTATGGGAAATCATTTGTAATCTCATGAGCTTCAACCCAAGCCATTATGGAGGATAACTAACATATACAACTAATTGGGCATGGAGTCAACTGGGCCCATAGGCCATTGCTCAAAATGTTTAAGCTCAACTTATATAGTAATAGTGATCTCCACTACTTATATCCCACTCTTACACTTTAAGGCATTTCAAGTGAAGCATATGTCCTTAGGAGTTTGGCATAATGTGCATATTCATATGATGTAATATCTGGAATCATAGGAGAGTCGTTGCCTAGCAAATTCTTCATATACCTGAGAATGAGAAAAACATCATGTCGATGACTATACCTAGCTTCTACGCATACTAACCAACTCTGACCATATCCTACGAGATATCAATTTTAATAAAGTGCTAACTATACGATACTTAAGTTCTCCAACTAGGCGTATGCATCATCTAGTATCCTTGAATTCACAAAGGTGGCATGACTCTGATATTCTATTGGAATACATACATTTATATAAATAACTTAATTTATGACTATCTTCCAAGGCTAAGAAAAATCTACTGAAAATCCTGATTTGATTATGCCATTATAATATCAAGATTTTGAATCCCCAATGGATGAAATGAAATAATGGTTACATGTTTAGGAAAATCAATGGGAGCCACACTTTAATAATCTGGTGAATCTACACAAGCAATATTTAGTTTGTGGACACACTTCTTCGACATGTATGAAAAAATCACATAGTCTACTACTCTAAAAAAAGAATAGTGTTGATGAATCGATAAGGTGAATTTTTCTAGAAAAGTGTTTTTGTTTTATTTATTTATACTCCTAAACTCAAGTGTATAGTAATAAGTACATGAATGTCAAACTCAGGGAGGCAAACTATGTAAACTAAGGTAAAAGTAGGGTGTATAAGTATGAAAATTTTCTGATTTTTATTTATTCTTATGGTATTTTTCTGATTTTTTATTTGATTTTATGAATTTTATATTGTTTTTCTAATTTTATATACCAACAAGTAAAGAAATTTAGGTATTTGAATTTACTTTTTATTTGGTTTTTATTTTATTATTTTTATCTTTTTAATTTTGTTTACTGTTTTTATATATTTCAAGTGGTTTTTAGAATTTTTATCGATTTTGAATTATTTTTAAAGTGAAAAACAATGTTTTTATATAAAATAGGGATTTATTTTTATTTTAAAAATAGTAGAGAGAAAAATATATTTTAATTTTATTTTTATTAAAAGTAGGTGAAAATATCTTTCCATCAATATATTGTGCATTTTTATGATTTTTATTAAATTAATTATGTATTATTGAAGTTTATTTGTATTTTTTATTTTTATTGATTTTAGTATTCAATTTTTTATTTTATTTTTGCTTTTATATGTAAAATATATTAAAATATATTGTATATAACTTTTTATAGATTTTTTAAAGGAGTTTTTTTTTATTTTTATGCATTTTTAATGTTTATGTATTTTTTGGTATTTTAATGATTTAATAAAAAATAGAAAATATTTTTATTTTTTAAAGCTAATTTAATAATATATATAGAATGTTATAAGATATTTATTTGTATCTTTATTATAGTTTCATTATTAGTATTTTGTATTATATGTATTTAATGTGTTATTATATTTATATACAGTATTAGGGGTATTTTATTACAATATATGTAATGAAACTAGAAATAAAGAGTTGCGTGAAAATATGGAAAATCCTCGGGGATGAATCACACAAAATGTCATATCTCACATGGTTCCTCACGCGACTCGTTGCTATAGAGGGACCTGATCGAAAAGAAACAAAGTTCGGGAGCACATCAATAATTGTTCACAGTTCCAGGGGTTTTACGTAAAAACTTCCAAAAAATTCTTGGAAGCACGTGTGAGTCACGTGCGGTGGCAGGTTGATTGGACGGATCGCATAGATCGAACTTGTTTGTCGTTGAATTTACCGATCGAATAATTGGTTAAGAGCTGCTCTGGTGCAATCTGCCAACTTCAAATGATCTATGCTCCTCCCATCTAGCGGCAGATGTAGATCAAAGTTCTTACCCAATCTTATGCAAAAGTACAAGAGGTAGTGGTTCCTACAGAGGACTCGAATCTCCGGTTGAGGGTTTGTTGTTCTCCGGGTCAGATCATTGCCCAATCGAATTTGATCTCCTACTTCATATGCTTCAGACGACTTCACAGCCTTACTCCAGATACTTGTGCTTCACTTTGCGAGTATTGAAGGTGAATCCATATGGTGCGAATCTTGATCCGACATGGCATTATCGATCCAGGTGGTTATTCCATGCTCACCTCGAGATGGGGCTTCATTACAGGTTCTTGAAGTTCAACTCAGATGATGCAAAGGAGTCTCGAGGTTGACGACCAGTTACATTTATGGATTGACATTCGGGCTCCAATTGATACACCTATACCAACATGTTGCGAATGAAAGCTCGAGGATAGACAATCCTCTACGATATTAGGAACAAACAAAAATGGGGGGAATGGATGGACAATCCCAGCGAGATGGCAGAGCCGGATCAAACTCTAATCTGAATGATCAGAGGTGACCAGGTTGATATGGAGAACATGGAGAAGTAGAGATAGTCAATTAGTGTGGTGATCAGGGAGATTGTAATGGCGATCTGGTGATGATAATCAGAATCGAAGAGGGAAAAGGAAAGCACAAGAAGAGATCAGAGGGAGTAAGGTCAGAAACGGAAAGGAGGATGGAACCTAACATGGAAAACGGATGAAATCGTCTGCTGGCAGAGGTGGATGTGGTTGCCTATGGACGAAGCTCAGCGGAGCTTCGTGATTGTCATCTCAGACTCACAGCGGGAGGAGGCTATGCGTGCAGTGGAGCAAAGCTAGACTTCAGCGATGATCTCGATGTTGCTTGTCCCTGACCCTCGCTACGACGACATGATCCTTGGAGATGTCACCTCCTCGAAGATAGCTCGTAGCTCACCGGGAAGGTGGAGATGCAAATGGCAGATCTGTCAATTGGATAGGGGGAGGATATAAATAGAGGAGAAGCTTGGAGATGCTTGGAGAGCATGCAGGTGAATGGCCTAACGACTAGGCCGCTGGGTTGGAGGAGAAAGGAGAAGAGGAGAGGAGGTGGTGACAGGAAGAGGAGAATAAGAGGAAGGAGGAAGGTCGATGGGGAAGAAAGGAGAAGGCGGAGGAAGAATGGAGGAGGAGAGAGAACAGATAAAAATAATAGTAATTAATTAAATTAAACTAAATTAATTAAATTAGATAAATAATTAAAATAAAAATGAGAAATTAAATTAATAAATATTAATTATAAATAATTTAATAGATAATTTTATTATGAATTTAAAAATAGTATTACTCAGTTAGTTAAATAAACAAGTATATAAATAATATAGGTATATTATACATATATAATAATTAATTACTTATTTAAATAATTTTAATATTTAGTAAATTTTATTTTTATTTTATATCAATAATATAACATCAATAAAACATTTAAAAATTATACAAATATAAGAAATAATAAAAATTAAATAGAATAAAATTAAAATACATTGCACAATTTATGCCAATAGGGTCTCAAAATCTACTTTTTGCATATTAAATCCAATTTTAGATAAATCACTTTTATTTGGTAGATAATTTTATAAAACGAACTTTAAAAGTGAGTATGCCCAATTCGGAGTTTATATGGTTGAGTTATGAGGTTCGGAAGTTTGACTTTACTGCTTTTTAGTTTTGAGATATATTGGCGTTTAGTAACAATTAACTTAAAGTTATACTTTTTTATGTTTTTCTACTGATTTTTGTAAACACTTTAGAAAAATAATTAGGTTAAGAATAATTAAATTTAAAATAAAGAAGATTTATACATATAGTATATATATATACAAAGGGATCCAAATGTTAAAACTCGCATGTTTTATTCTGGTATTTTTTTGTATTTTTATAAATATTATTAGTTATAAAAAGAAGTTTAAAAGTAAGTTTGGTCGATTTGGAGTTTTCTATAAATAGTTATGAATCTTGAAAATCGGCTTTTACAGCTTTTCAGGTTCATCATAATTATTTGTTTATATAGTAAATAATTTTCTGATATTTTTAAAAATTAATATATATTATTGTGAACAACTTTTGTGAAGGAAATATTTTGATTTGAAATTTTTTGAATTATAAATAAAATATGTGAAAATATGTACAAGGTGAAGAATGTATATTTGTACATTAATGATCTTTATTTCCTGATATTTTTATACATTAAGATCATTATCTTCCCCTAATTATTTATTTTGTCGACCACGTCAATATCGACATGGTCTCTAGGTTAGGATCAATCTGTACATATTTCATATATACATCCTTCTTTTCTTTTTTTTTTTATTTTTCTTTTTTCTTTATTAGTTTACTTTAGATAAAATAGGTATTAATTATATAATATTAACAAATGAGGTTAGTGTATTAATTAGTGAGAATTAGTGAGTATTTACATGTATTTTACCAAGGATTTTAGCCAAAATGAAAGAATAAAGGTAATGAATCATGGATTCGTCATTCCTCTGTACTTTACCTTTGCTAGTCCTTAAGCAAACACTTGTTCTAAAAATAAGTGAAAGACAAGAAAATAAAATAAAAAAGAAAATAAAAGAACTTAGAATATGATTGTTTCTTTAAACTAAATTTTACTTCACCCAAAATAAGAACTTGGAATAGGCCTTTGGATTAACAGTTTGTCGGGGCCTCATTAGAATTAGGATTTAAGCCTCAACCGTTCTCAAGTTCTACAAATCCCTATCCAAGTCCATCTCAACAACCAGCTCAGATCTGCCAATACATCATGCAAAATTTTCAAACTTGAAGTCAATTTTGTACAGTGTGTGAAAGGTGTTAGCTCTTCCTGCTTACAGAAGCGAAGAAATCACCCACCCTACTCCCATTTTGGTCCTCATCTAGCTACTCGATCCTCGAGGAGGGGGTATTTCCTTCTAAGGTCATGTCATGTTGTGTCCACAATCGAATAGAGAGAGAAATAGAAGAATGAGAAGAGAATTGGAGTGTGACTGGTGCAGTCACATCTCCTTGTGAAGATTGGCTGGTTTAGCCAAGTCTCCACCAAGATATGCAGGCTCTCTGAAGCTTAGACCATTGTGGTCATTTATGTATTTGGTATTTGGTTTCTTTTTTGTAGAACGTGATTGTTGCACTGCATTGATCTTTTGTGCCCTGACGGTTATAGAATTTTTTCTGTCCATTTTTTGCGGTCTTGGAAAAGATGTGCCAACAAATTCATCCTCATCCGAAGCTTTTTCAACCCCCACACTCCCATCTTTAGACGCCGGTGTCACTAGACACGGATGAAAATGCACTACTAAAATGGGCTGCCCTTCGCAACCCCATGCAAGTCGAACTAGGTGTAGAGTACATGAGTTTAAAATTGTTTTCAAATGATGAAGAGTTAACCGGGTGACACAAGGCGTCCTACTTAGGCAAGTTTAAGTTGAATCCCGAACACGATCTTATGGAACCCAAAGAATTAAGTAAAAGACATGAAGAATCTTAATTCTAGTTCCTAATAAAGTTCCTTTGTAATTAAGTGGATTAAGGCCTAAACGAAGCTCCATCCTTCAGACCTAGATCCATTCGGCTCAAGAATTAAACTTGTCCTGAAAAATGCGAATGAATGTAACAATTTTTTATGAAGTAAAATTTTCGATTTAAACTTTTCACGTAATTTTAAAATTTTTGCGAATTTTTACTGAGTTTCCAAACTTTTATTTTTTTTGGAATTTTGAAAGATTTAGTGAATTAAATCAATTGCACGAGTTTACAAGAATTGTGTACATTTTTTATAACGAATTTTATACATAATTTTATATACAAGAATTATACAAATTTTATACAATATTTACAATAGAATTTTATTTATATCTAATTAAGAATTTTACATAAAAGTATTTTACAACACATTATATATACACGTTAAAAAAAGATTTTTTATAACTCATGCTTACAGTTTTCTATTGAATATTAAAAATTCAAAATATATACTCATACTTTCAAATCCATATTATTAAAAATACAATAAAGTGCGAGTTATGGCTTCTAAAGTATATAGACTATATATACGACACCTCCCTATATTTACGTGAACTATGTCCTCATAGTGACAAAGAAGCGACAAAGGGAGACATAACTCGGGCTACGTATAGATTGGTGAAAAGAATGTTATACTACAATGACTAAAAGAATAGCGGATAAACGAATAGAAGTCAATCGTCCCCTCTATACTTAAGATCAACTAATCCTAAATATAGGAGACCAAAAAATAAAGATGATCAAGGTCAAAAGAATTTACACAATAAACGACTCATCTTGCCCCCTATACTTACGGCAAAATATCCCTAAGTTAGAGAAGAATATCAACAGTTGAGGAACAAATGAGAGAACAGAAAATACACAAAATGAAAACAATCAAATATGAAAATGAACGATATTATCCGCCTATACATAGGGTAAAGCACGTCCTAAGTATATGCAACAACAAGGGTAATAAAACAGAATGATATGAACTCTTATTTGACATGGACCAAGAAGTCATCCATGAAGACCTCCAAGAAATCCCCAACCATGTCGGCAAAAATCGCAATCATGCATCGCTGAAAGATGCCGAGGGGCATTACAAAGCCCAAAAGGCATTCACTTGAATGCGTATGTGCTGAAAGGACATGTAAAAGTAGTTGTTTCCTGGTCCTCGGGGGTGATGGCTACCTGATTGTAGCTCGAGTATCCGTCTAAGAAACAGAAGTATTCTCTCCCTGCCAATCTCTCCAAGATTTGATCAATAAAAGACATCGGAAAGTGATCCTTCTTTGTTGCGGCATTCCGGCGCCTGTAATCCACACAGACACGCCACGACGTGGGTACTCGTGTCGTGATATCTTATTCCTCCTCATTGGTGATAATCTGAAGTCCCGATTTTTTCGGAACTACATGCAAGGGTGGCACCATTTTGGAGTCGAAGATGAGATATATGAAACCATCCTTACACCATTTTTCGTTCTCATTCTTAACCACTTCCTGTAAGTTTGGATTCAATCTACGTTGACATTCACGGGAGGGTTTAACATTATCCTCCAGGTAAATATGGTGTGAGCACAGGGCTGGGTTTATCCCAGGGAGATCAGACAATCTCCAGCCTATAGCCTTGCGATTTTTCACCAAAAAATTAAGCAGGCGGATCTCCTGCTCTTTGGTCAGATGTGAACTGATAATGACCGGAAATCGTCCCTTTTCTCCCGTAAGGAAGGCATACTTAAGCGTAGGGGGTAGCGGTTTGAGTTCAGGTAGGTCAATGATGTTACTCGAATCTGGTCCTCTCAGTGATGTTTCTTGTTGTGATGTGGACGCTTGCAGTGTATCAGTATCGGCCACCATCATGGTTGTTTCTGAGATCGGATCGCTAATGATGGAATGTGGTGTAGCAAGCGCCGCATCCGATCTGTGTACCTTACTCAGGGATTGTTCATAGGGAGAATGGACTGACAGGTCCAAAGGGGCCTCTGAGTCTCCTAGAGTATAGGTAGATGCATGAATGAGCTGGCAGACTAAATCATCAACAATTTTTTCTCCAGATGAGGTTGATTCTATCATAGCGGTTGGGTTTTATCTCCAGGGCCCAACTGTTGCTTCTGTAAATTCAGTCTCAGGTTCTGATTTTTCAGACTCGGTGCTTGACTCAGTGTCAGGTCATTGAAACCTAGTTTGCTGCATTTAAGTTCAACTTTTCCAAACTGGATTCTCCCGGATGTGTAATCAAATATAACTCTTGAGGTCCCAAGGAAGGGTCGCCCTAGTATCATCTGGGAATCTTTCCAATTTCTAGGGACATCCATGTCAAGTATTGTGAAATCTACTGGGTAGTTTTGTCCCTCTATGTTGATGACAACGTTTCGAATCTCTCCCCTAGGTCGCTTAGTTGATGTGTCGGTGGATTGAAGTACGGTTGCAGATTGCTTAAGGTGACCTAGATTTAGATGCTCAAATAGGGTTGTGGGCATGAGATTGATGGATGAACCGTTGTCTAACAATGTTCTTACAAACTTGATTTCTTTGATGTGACTAGTGACAAAGTGAGCACCCATGTCTCTTTTTTTCTTGGCAGGTCATTTTTTATAAGACGAGATGTGGCAACTGAGAGTATGTGTTTCTTTGTTCGGCTAGGAGTCTGTTTGCTGGTCCTTGTTGGTGTGCATCTCACCTCAAGGTACTTTCGAAAAGCCAAGTCTCTTTCTATCATCTCGTCTAGGGACAAAGTGACCTTAATATTTTCCTTACATATGCGGGTCATCTCATCATCATTTTTTGGTTTTTTATGTTTTTCTTCTTTTCTGTCGTAAGAGCACGGGGGAAAGGGATTGACTTGGTGTGATTAAAAACATCACTTTTATTGAATGAAGAATTGTTTACATGACTTGGACTAAAAACAGGGAAATTGGTGGCCAGATATTGCGGATGTCTTGGTGGCGTGTATTCGTCAGACTCAGACTCTGACTCTCAATTATCTTCAGTTGTGTAGTGTGGGTGGGTCTTCTTCTTTCTCCTCTTGTCTTCTTTTGTCAATTCCCCCAGGGTTGTGTGAATTTGTGGACACTGGGGCTATGTCTTCGTGTTCCTTCGCTCGATCAGGCATGGTTACGGTCCTTCCGCTCCTAAGAGAAATATGATGCGCGTTATTATTTGATGAGAGATCATGTTTAGGTACGGAATACTCAGAGATTAGTACCTAATTATGTCCGAGGATATTTGGGTTAGCTTGGACTTGAGCAGGAATCACAGTCTGGGGTGCGGTCACTTCATCTTTCATCGAGATGGTCGATTTATGTCGACTCTCATGTCATGAAGATCGTCCAACACTCGTTGGAGTTCCGGAGAGAAGAAGAAGAGGAGGACCCCTGGCTCTGCCTTGCCTGAGGCTACTGATATTGTCTGTATTGGCCCTGCTGGCCTTGGCGTTGGTTCTGTTGTGGCTGAGGTTGCGGGTTCTGATAACCCGTGCGGTACTGTTGTCGCTGCTACGGTTGAGGCTGGTAGGTGGGTCGGGCTTGCGGTGGACGAGGGTTCGGAGTAGAATTTTGGTCTGAGCGGTTGACCGGTTCCTGGTTATACCAAACTCCGTTTATCTCCATGACTTGTGGAGGTTCCTCGTAATCAGTTTGAGCGGAGGTTTCCTCTGTTTGATGAGACAAGACTTGGTCTCCACCCCAGTGGCTCTGTTGCCCTAACCCTTGACCTTGAATGTAGTGAATTTAGTGTATGGTGTGGGGGGTGAAGTCAGGGCTGGTATCTTAGATACCCTGACAACCATTTCCTCCATTTGCTTAGGCAATTTAGCCAATTTCTCCAAATCAGATGATTTATGGAGTTCGTCCACCTTCTTACAAATCTTCTCGACCATAGTTATCTTATCAGCTATTATTCCCATATCAGCACTCTGATCGGTCGTCAGATTATTCACCATCTTTTTGGAGCCGGCTATGTAAGCCCGGCTGGTGGTTTGTGCTCGACTGGACTCGGCAAGTCTCTTGAACACCATGTAGATGGTGTCCTCGTGGCGTCCCATGTAGCTTCCTCCGCAGGATGCACTTACTAACCCTTGAGTCTCAGGGTTCAGTCCGCTAACAAGACTTTGGACCAGCATCATTTTACTTATCCCGTGTCCTGGGCATTTCTGGATTAAGTCTGTGAATCTTTCCCATGTTTCATGGAATGGTTCGTTCGGGTGTTGGGTAAAGCTCGTGAGCTTGATCCTCATGTGATTGATTCTACTATCTGGGTAGAATTTCTTTAAGAACAGAGTCTTGAATGTGGCCCATGTAGTGACTATTTTCCCTAGATTTTTCAGCCACTAAGCCGCCTTATCAGTCAAGGCAAAGGGGACAGCTCTCAACCTTATGTAGTCTTGGCAAACCCTAGGGTGGCAGAGGTTAACACAGACTAACTCGAAATCACGGAGGAAGATATACGGTTCTTCATGGTTATTCCCTCCGAACTTAGGCAATAGTGCAAGGAAATGCAGTTTGTGTTCGAACGCATCCTCAGGGGGTACCGATCTCAACCAATTATAGTCATCATCCATTCAGGGAGGTACGTGTCTTCCATAGCAGCCTCTCCATGTTGCATTACTGCTATATATGTGCCCTAAGCTGTTCATTGTGTTGTTCGGCAGCGGTTATCCTAGCCAAGAGTGCCCGAATGGGGTCATTGTCGTTTCATCATCACCCGGGTTCTTCTTTCGAGGCATTGTGATTCACCTTCAGAAGAAAAGAGTTCAGAATTAAGTGACGGAATTAAGTGAAGATTTGCTAAGGATAAAAGTTTCCTTAGTGAAGGAGTGAAATTAAGGGTTAGTCTGGGATTAACTGAACCCTGAAGGATGGGGAGTGTTAAAGATGATGACCCTAGGACTAAGAGGAGTCGAGAAGAGAGTCTTCACGAGAACGCATACACAAGTCAAATTTTCAGATTCACCCACTCAACACAGATGAAGGTTTGTCAGGGTTCGACCGCTTATCTTTTCAATTTTAATTTAATGACAAAACAATTTTGAAAATTAAGCGGGGTTGTTAGGTACCGAAATATTTCGCAGAGACTGTCCCGAGTTCATACAACTAGTTGCACCAACTTTCAGCCAGTATAGGTGTAAGTACGGACCATTTAAACGGCTATCCGTGATACTTGAGGACGGAGCCTTCCACAGTGTCCTCTAAACCACCTACTCTGCTAAGGGAAGTCGGATCGTGAAACGACTACCCGAGACCCTCACTGAAAAGTAGCTAACTGTTTTTAAAAACAATAGTCTTTGCGAAATTTCTCAGTTTTGTCTCTATCTTAAGTGTGTGTTCTAGTCCCTTACAAATAATGAGTGGGTTTCTCTCCACCAGATGCAGGTTAATTTTATGTCAGTTTTATTTACAGTCGCCTTGATTAGCAATCCCAGTTTTAAGTTAAGATTATCACTGTAGTTTATGTGAGCACAAAAATTCACGCCTAACGAACAGTCCCAATTCATTTAAATACTAGGTTGTAAAACTTGAGAAAGGAGAATCGAAAAGGCCAATGCAAACATAAATCAATGATGCATGCTTAAGAGAAAGACTTACAGTGAATCCTTGTGTTCTTCATGCGAGATGCAGTACAACGAATTAAAATTTACACTAAGGGTTCGTTTGGTTGCAGGGTTGGGAAGGGTTGGGTTGGGTTGGGTTGGGCTAGGTGAATAGTAAACTGTGAGGTGGGGGTACCCCTGTGAATAGTACCCCAACCCAACCCAACCCTGCCCAACCCTGCAACCAAACGAACCCTAAATGATATGCACAGATGAAAAACACCCTAAGCAGATAGTTCTATTAGTGGGAAGAATTGATTTCAAGTTTTGGCTAATGTTTAACGATCTACCGTGCGTTTAATTAGTGAAAGTGTGACCTAAGAATTACGATCACAATCAATGATAAAGAAACAATTGTATATGTGCCTAAGTCCTACGCCACTCAAGCCGGGTCCCAACCACACAGAAGGGGTTGAAACAGACCTGACACACCACAGAAAAGTTCAGTCCAAATTATTACAAGGGTTCAGAGAGAGAGAGACCCTGAGAATAATGCAGAAAATTAAACCTGGACTAAGCTCTCTCTCACAAAATAAAATAAAAATCAGTCTTCTTCGCAGGTCCTTGATTTTAATTCCAAAATTAGCTCCGAGTAATCTGCAAAGAGAGAAAGTGTGGTTAGTATCAGAAGAAGAAAAGAAATACACAAGAAAAAAATGCAAAAAGGGAAAAATGACATAAAAATTAATTTCACAAAAATTAATTAAAAAATGATTTAAAATCCTAAAAATTCGTCGTTCCCCGGCAACAGCGCCATTTGATGAACGTGAAATCTGCCTCGTTAATTATCTAAAATTGTCGTAGTATAGGAAGCAAATTTAGTTCGTCAAAAACCACAATCTTTGAATGTTGTGGAATATTTTTACTTGGCAAGTCTACCAAGGTCGAACATAGGGAACTATGATTCTTAGTTGCGTGGTCTTAAATCAAATTAAATAATTAATTAATGTTGACTTATTTCTGTGTTGACAAAATAAACAATGCACTGATGAAGAAAGTAAACAGAGGGAACTATTCAGCGTAGGATCTGTGATAAAAATCAATCCTCAAAAAAATTCATCATTTAATCCTCCAAAATTGATCACATGTCAAATATGAGTTCTCAAAAAAATATAATCAATTTAATCCAGATGTAGGTGTCATCTGGATCTTCGTGATTGTCATCTCAGACTCATAGCGGGAGGAGGCTATGCGTGCAGTGGAGCAAAGCTAGACTTCAGTGATGATCTCGATGTTGCTTGTCCCCGACCCGCGCTACGATGACACAATCCTTGGAGATGTCACCTCCTCGAAGATAGCTCGCAGCTCACCGGGAAGGTGGAGATGCAAATGGCAGATCCGTCAATTGGATAGGGGGAGGATATAAATAGAGGAGAAGCTCGGAGATGCTTGGAGAGCATTTAGGTGAATGGCCTAACGACTAGGCCGCTGGGTTGGAGGAGAAAGGAGAAGAGGAGAGGAGGTGGTGACAGGAAGAGGAGAATAAAAGGAAGGAGGAAGGTCAATGGGGAAGAAAGGAGAAGGCGGAGGAAGAATGGAGGAGGAGAGAGAACAGATAAAAATAATAGTAATTAATTAAATTAAATTAAATTAATTAAATTAGATAAATAATTAAAATAAAAATGAGAAATTAAATTAATAAATAGAAATTATAAATAATTTATTAGATAATTTTATTATGAATTTTAAAAATAGTATTTCTCAATTAGTTAAATAAAGAAGTATATAAATAATATAGGTATATTATACATATATAATAATTAATTATTTATTTAAATAATTTTAATATTTCGTAAATTTTATTTTTATTTTATATCAATAATATAACATCAATAAAACATTTAAAAATTATACAAATATAAGAAATAATAAAAATTAAATAGAATAAAATTAAAATACATTGCGCAATTTATGCCGATAGGGTCTCAAAATCTACTTTTTGCATATTAAATCCAATTTTAGATAAATCACTTTTATTTGGTAGATAATTCTATAAAACGAACTTTAAAAGCGAGTATGCCCAATTCGGAGTTCATATGGTTGAGTTACGAGGTTAGGAAGTTTGACTTTACTGCTTTTTAGTTTTGAGATATATTGGTGTTTAGTAACAATTAACTTTAAGTTATACTTTTTTATGTTTTTCTGCTAATTTTTGTAAACACTTTAGAAAAATAATTAGGTTAAGAATAATTAAATTTAAAATAAAGAAGATTTATACATATAGTATATATATATATACAAAGGGATCCAAACGTTAAAACTTGCATGTTTTATTCTGGTATTTTTTGTATTTTTATAAATATTATTAGTTATAAAAAGAAGTTTAAAAGTAAGTTTGGTCGATTTGGAGTTTTCTATAAATAGTTATGAATATTAAAAATCGGCTTTTACAGCTTTTTAGGTTCATCATAATTATTTGTTTATATACTAAATAATTTTCTGATATTTTTAAAAATTAACATATATTATTGTTAACAACTTTTGTGAAGGAAATATTTTGATTTGAAATTTTTTGAATTATAAATAAAATATGTGAACATATGTACAAGGTGAAGAATGTATATTTGTACATTAATGATCTTTATTTCATGATATTTTTATACATTGAGATCATTATCTTCCCCTACTTATTTATTTTGTCGACCACGTCAATATCGACATGGTCTCTAGGTTAGGATCAATCTTTACATATTTCATATATACATCCCTCTTTTCCTTTCTTTTTCTTTTTTTCTTTATTATTTTATTTTGGATAAAATAGGTGTTAATTATATAATATTAACAAATGAGGTTAGTGTATTAATTAGTGAGAATTAGTGAGTATTTACATGTATTTTACCAAGGATTTTAGCCAAAATGAAGGAATAAAGGTAATGAATGATGGATTCATCATTCCTCTGTACTTTACCTTTGCTAGTCCTTAAGCAAACATTTGTTCTAAAAATAAGTGAAAGACAAGAAAATAAAATAAAAAAGAAAATAAAAGAACTTAGAATATGATTGTTTCTTTAAACTAAATTTTACTTCACCCAAAATAAGAACTTAGAATAGGCCTTTGGATTAACAGTTTGTCGGGGCCTCATTAGAATTAGGATTTAAGCCTCAACCGTTCTCATGTCTACAAATCCCTATCCAAGTCCATCTCAACAGCCAGCTCAGATCTGCCAATACATCATGCAAATTTTTCAACCTTGAAGTCAATTTTGTACTGTGTGTGAAAGGTGTTCGCTCTTCCTGCTTAAAGAAGCAAAGAAACCACCCACCCTACTCCCATTTTGGTCCTCATCTAGCTACTCGATCCTCGAGGAGGGGGGTATTTCCTTCTAAGGTCATGTCATGTTGTGTCCACAATCGAATAGAGAGAAATAGAATAATGAGAAGAGAATTGGAGTGTGACTGGTGCAGTCACATCTCCTTGTGAAGCTTGGTTGGTTTAGCCAAGTCTCCACCAAGATATGCTGGCTCTCTGAAGCTTAGACCATTGTGGTCATTTATGTATTTGGTATTTGGTTTCTTTTTAGTAGAATGTGATTGTTGCACTGCATTCATCTTTTGTGCCCTGACAGTTATAGAATTTTTTTTCTGTCCATTTTTTGAGGTCTTGGAAAAGATGTGCCAGCAAATTCATCCACATCCGAAGCTTTATTTCAACCCCCACACTTCCATCTTTAGACGCCGGCGTCACTAGACACGGATGAAAATGCACTACTAAAATGGACTGCCCTTCGCAACCCCATGAAAGTCGAGCTAGGTGTAGAGTGCATGAGTTCAAAATTGTTTTCAAATGATGAAGAGTTAACCGGGAGACACAAGGTGTCCTACTTAGGCAAGTTTAAGTTGAATCCCGAACACGATCTTATGGAACCCAAAGAATTAAGTAAAAGACATGAAGAATCTTAATTCCAGTTCCTAATAAAGTTCCTTTATAATTAAGTGGATTAAGGCCTAAACGAAGCTCCATTCTTCAGACCTAGATCCATTCGGCTCAAGAATTAAACTTGTCCTGGAAAATGCGAATGAATGTAACAATTTTTTATGAACTAAAATTTTCGATTTAAACTTTTCACGTAATTTTAAAATTTTTGCAAATTTTTACTGAGTTTCCAAACTTTTATTTTTTTTTGGAATTTTGAAAGATTTAGTGAATTAAATCAATTGCACGAGTTTACAAGAATTGTGAACATTTTTTATAAAGAATTTTATACATAATTTTATATACAAGAATTACACAAATTTTATACAAGATTTACAATATAATTTTATTTATATCTAATTAAGAATTTTATATAAAAGTATTTTACAACACATTATATATACACGTTAAAAAAGATTTTTTATAACTCATGTTTACAGTTTTCTATTGAATTTTAAAAATTCAAAATATATACTCATACTTTCAAAGCCATATTATTAAAAATACAATAAAGTGCGAGTTATGGCTTCTAAAGTATATAGACTATATATACGACACGTCCCTATATTTACGTGAACTATGTCCTCACAGTGACAAAGAAGCGACAAAGGGAGACATAAATCAGGCTACGTATAGATTGGTGAAAAGAATGTTATACTATAATGACTAAAAGAATAACAGATAAACGAATAGAAGTCAATCGTCCCCTCTATACTTAAGATCAACTAATCCTAAATATAGGCGACCAAAAAATAAAGATGATCAAGGTCAAAAGAATTTACACAATAAACGACTCAGCTTGCCCCCCTATACATACGGCAAAATATCCCTAAGTTAGAGAAGGATATCAACAGTTGAGGAACAAACGAGAGAACAGAAAATACACAAAATGAAAACAATCAAAGATGAAAATGAACGATATTATCCGCCTATACATAGGGTAAAGCACGTCCTAAGTATATGCAACAACAAGGGTAATAAAACAAATGATATGAACAACACAATGTCTACACCCCCATACACTTAGGATAAAGTACATCCTAAGTATAACAAAAATCATAGGCGAGACCTGGGGTGTAAGACATATAAAAGAATGAATGAATAAAATCGAAAACATGTATGTACAAGGTGAAAAAGAATAAACAAATCAAAGCGAACTATGCATGCTCAAGAATGCCAAAGAGTGGCCTTATTGCACGACCGCGGAACGATGGAATGTACAAGAGAAAGGTCGACATCAAGGTCATCCTCAAAGATATCCATATCTAAATCAGAGGATCCCTGGCATGTGTCAATTGGTGAGGAACAACCTAGATGGTCGAAAAGATGGACAAAGCTGACCTCTGAAAGCTGCACCACGGTCTCTGAATCACTACGATCATCAACACTAAAATATGAAGATGAAGAATCATCCTCTAACATTATATCCTCAACTCTGTGTGATTGAAGAGACATCGATGGTGTACTTGAAGTAGAAGCAAGAAAGAGGTCAAAATTTGCTGCAGTTTGATCAATATCCTTATCTATATAGCATTTGTATGAATCTATGTGAAAACATGGCTTATTGTTCTCGCAATTAGAAGGTTCGACCAAAGAATATACAATTGAATCAGTTATGGCCTTCGAAGTACGTGCCACCAGTGATTTTGTCTCAATGACATATATGATGCGAATCTCATCAATACATCTCCAATGATGTGTACATGGATCACCAATGGTTGTGCTATCCAAGTTTTCCTCTTTGGAGAGGAAATATCGGGTCTTAGTAGAATCATGAGGGCTATGATCGTGTCAAATCTCAGTTGTAATGTTGCATGCCCCTCTATCCGGTGTGATGGTAGCACACTCATCTGATGCACGACTCAGTAATGGCTAGGAACTCGACACTGTGCTTCTAGGAGGAAAGGTGACATTGTCTGTCCTATAATCAATAATGTCCCCGGTTGCACGCAGAATAGGTCAACCAAGAATAATGCAAGCATCATGTGATGGTACTGAAGAGTCAGAATATAAGACAACAGAATCTAGAGTGAATTTTGTGCCTTGTACCACCATGACAACGTTTTGAAGTATACCCTTCGTCCTCAACCGATCTGTCTAGAAATTGAAGAATCATTCTAGCTCTCTTGAGAGGCCATGAAGTTTCTCGATAAGATGGAAGGGTAATATATACACTGAAGACCCGTTGTCTAACAAAATGCGCTTAGACTCATGATTTGAAATCTGACAACTAACAAATGGTACTCCCATATCTTTCTTTCTCTTTTTAGGAGATGTATGCTGGATGGCATAACATGTGACAATGATCAACACTTATTTTTCTGAGCAATGATTTCTCCTCTTCTTTCTTCCAGGTGTGGTGTGTTGCTTCAGACCTTTTTGGAGAGATGGAATGTGTGTCAATGCCTCCGAAAGATTGAGCTTTATCAAAATCTTGTCCAACATCTCTTTCGTGAACTTTGAATCTTAGTTTTTTTTAGATTTTCTAGTTTCTCTCACTTCCCTAAATTCAGAGCATCTGAGAAGGGTATATGTACATCCTCCTCAACCATATGTACACCCGAAGGATGAGAAGAAGAAGAAGCAATTTTTTTGCAAAATCAGGACTCGCACCATGTAGATTAGAAGATATAGATCTAGCAGGAAGATCGGAAGTTTTGTCTTTATTCATCTTTTTAGATTTTTCTCTTTTTTTCCTTTTTTTTGTGATTTGTGCCTTCACTACACGAAGAATCATGCTGAATCTCTAACTCTACACTGTTGATAACTATACGCTCCTCGCTCATAGATGTCTCAACAACTGGAGGTTGTCTCTGAACATCATGAGAACTGGGAGTACAAGTACGCAACGACTCAGAAGTTGGCTGAAAAGTAGAATCCAACCCTTGCTCTGTGACAATGTTGGCTATAAAATCTCTGAATGTATCCATCTCTCCCTACGAAAGGTGATCTGCTCATAAATCAGGTGGACTAACTGCTCAATTATGAGACCGTCTGTAGATGGCATATCAAAGTGATATCCCAACTCAAAATTTGCCTACTGAAATGGATAAATATGTGTGAATGAATCTGAGAAGGTATGCTCCTGAGTTGCAAACTGCTCATGACACTGGTCGTGACATGGAAACATAGAAGACTGAGAGGGTTGCTGAAATACCATAGACTCATGCTCTGTAAAGTGGTGAACTGCTCCAAATGGAACTGGTAACTGAAGAGTAGAACTCTCTACAAACATCTCAACATCCATCCTCTGTGTTATATCGGAAACCATATCACCTGCCAGTCTGCGATCTCTGAATAATCATGAGGTGGATCGCATCTAGGTTGTCTCATAACTCTCTCATGTGTTGTCTCAATGTCAGAAATCTCTCCAAAAAGAGTCCAAAGTGAATTTTTGTCAATACTATGTTGTGAACAACCACACGAGGCATCGCCTAATGACTGTTGCTATGTGGTCATCCCCTGATAGAAAATCTAAACCAACTCAGCTTTGGAGATCCCATGATATGGGAATTTCCTCAAAAGAATATGAAATCTGCGCCACATATCCTGGTAACGGCTCGAGGGGATCATGTGAAAAATCTCTAATAATCGATCGCATGAAAGTTGCTCGATTAATGGGGTAAAATCTCATAACGAAGGCAACTCAACTCATACCCTGACTAGCTCGCTTTCTCCTAAACTTCGAAGCCATCTCGTGGCTCCGTCCTTGAGTGACAAGGGAAAGGTCTTCCTCATAACATCCTCAGGTATAATATCTGAATAGAATGGAGTACCGCATATCTCCTCAAACTAAAAAAGATGCTCATATGGCTCCTCGTGCGGTTTCCCATGAAATTTTGACTGCAAAGATACGAAATCTAAGTCGATCAGAAAAGTCGGTAAACTTGATGTAGAAACTGACTCAGCTCCCGAATAAGATACAAGTTGGTCAATCCACACTCTAGTCTCAGCAACTCATCGACCCGAATCTCTCATCTGATCTGTAACCTGCTCAAGGGTCTCATATATCTGCTCAACTGTCACTGGTGTAACCGAAGGCTGACTCTGAATGACAGAAGGTGAGGGAATAGGAAGAAACAAAGATGACAAAGAAACACGAGAAGTGAGAGGAAAAGACTCTCCAGGATCGGAGTCATACCTGGAGAAAGACGGAGGACTCAACTCAGGTTCAGCACACGAGATGTCTCGAACTGACCTATATGAGTGGGTAGGTGCGCATGGAAGCAGTGCCATAAGAGTCGTCCTAAGAGACCGCCTACCCATCATTGTAACTGAAGGAAATGGAAAAACAAAGAAGAAATGAACTGAAAAGACCTGACAAGACTCAGACGACAAGTGTTTGCTAGAACTTAAGACAAAGATGAACGGACTCACATTAAGCATAAACAAATGCAATGCAAACCCCAAATTCACCTACTCAACTCGGTGATAACCGTGAAAGCTTATTTATTACTATTTTTAATTTTAGAGTTAGGTGATCAATCAGTTATTTAGCAGGCTCACATGTATAGTCTCCTAGAGTAGAACGTGAATAAGTCGATGTATCTCCCAAGTAGAGAACTATCCATGTAAGAGCTCGGGACTAGTTCTAAGAAAATCCACCTCTTTACTCACGCGATTACTTTTGCTAACGTTTGAGGCAAGTGCATGCATCAATAATAGGACCTGAGAGTCAAAGCCCAAGCGCATAGGATACAAGTCCAGGGCTTTGGGCTCTATTCCTTATGTGCATGTGCCTCACTCCGCCTGGAGAGTACTTGCAAACAATGCGGGTATTGCTCTCCCAAATCAAGGAATGAAGCCCGCTACGTTTAATTTTAAGGGTCAAAGTAGATTAGTGGTCACGATTTTAAAATTTGGTTATCACTTTTTTTGATCTTTTTTATTTGAGAAAACAAACATCTAACGTATTTTGGTATTTTTCCATTTTTATCCTAAGTAGAGAAAAATAGGGGGAGAAAACAAAAATGCAATGCACAAAAATCAATGATGCATGCAAAGATAGAGATGTGTACCCGAGTCTAGCACTCTACATGCAGGATGATCCACACAGAATATAAATCTATCACAAATGCATGAAAAGCGGAAAATAAAATGCACAACCTAGAAAGAGTGAATAGTTCTATCAGGGAAGAACCAATTTTATTTGACTAGGTTATGCGGTCTTAGGTCTAATTAACATACGATGCACAAACGAGAAAAATAAAATCCTAATCAATCACTTAGCCACTCACAAAAAACCACAGAAAACAAAGAAAAAGGCGATGAAGATCAAAACCACGGTGAGGTCCCCCAAGTGCACCGACACTTGGCGAAATAAACCCCGAAGAAATAGTAAAGGTCAAGTACAAGCCATGATGAACTTATCGTGTCCCTTCTACAAAGGTGAAAATGGTCAAATTCCCCTTCCTCTCTCACCAAAGAATATAGAAAAAAGTAACAAAAACAACAACGCGACTTCTCGTATCCGCCTTGTGCCGCCCTCTACAACCGGCGCGCTAAGAACACTGGTCTCTACATACCTTCATTGCTCGGCTCCTGAATATTCAAACCTCGATGCCTAGGCCTTGCAACATAAAAACAAACATAGAAAGCAGTAAAAAGATACAAGAAAAATAAAAGAGACAAAAAGGAAATAAAGGAAATAAAATATATAATGCAATAATAAAAACATAAAATGAAACAGATGATATGTAGAAAAAATAAAACCCTAAAACCTAAGGCTCTATCTATCTACTCAAGTACAACCTTCCCGACAATGGCGTCATCTGAAAAGCCACCCAATCTATTATTTTAAAAGAATAATAGTGTTGTTGAATCGATCAGGTGAATTTTCCAGAAAAAGATTTTATTTTATTTATTTATACTCTTAAATTCAAGTGTATAGCAATAAGTACGGGAGTGTCGAACTTAGGGAGGTAAACTTTGTAAACTAAGGTACAAAGATAGGGTGTCTAAAGTATGATGATTTTCTTATTTTTATTTATTTTTATGATATTTTTCTATGTTTATATTTGATTTTATGAATTTTATATTATTTTTGTAATTTTACATATCTATAAGTATAGAAATATATGTATTTGATTTTATATTTTTATTTGGTTTTATTTTATTATTTTTATATTATAAATTTTGTTTACTATTTTTTATATTTTTAAGTGGTTTTTATAATTTTTATGGGTTTTGAGTTATTTTTAAAGTGAAAAATAATGTTTTTATACAAAACATGGATTTATTTTTTAATTTTTAAAAAGTAAAACGGAAATAAAATATTATTATTTTATTTTTTGTTGAAAAGTATATGAAAATACCTTTCCAACAAAGTATTGTACATATTTTTGTGATTTTTATTGAATTAGGTACGTATTTTTGAAGTTTTTTATGTATTTTTTATTTTTTATTGATTTTGCTATCTAATTTTCATTTTGTTTTTGGTTTTATATGTAAAAATATAGTAAAATATGTTGTATAGAATTTTTTACAGATTTTTAGAGAAGTTTTTATATTTTTATGTATTTTTAACATTTATGATTTTTTTGGTATTTTAATGATTTATTAGAAATAAAAAATAATTTTATTTTTAAAGATTATTTAATACTGTATATAGTATTTATAAGGTATTTATATGTATTTTATTATATTTTTGTTATTAACATTTTGGTTTATATGCATTTTATACATTATTATATTTATATACAGTATTAGGGGTATATATGTAATGAAAGTGGAAATAAAGGGCTACATGAAAATATGGAAAATCTGGGGGGTTGAATCACACAAAATGCATAGATCTCACGTGGTTCCTTACGTGACTTGCCACTACAGAGGGACCTGGTCAGAAATGAAATAAAGTTCGGGAGCATGTCAGTAATTGTTCACGGTTTCGGGGTTTTTGCGTAAAATGCCAAAAAAATTATTGGAAGCACGTGTGAGTCACGTACGACGCCCTTCAGTGGTGGAAGGAATAAATTGAACAACATTTTGATCGGATGGATCGCATAGATCAAACTTGTTTGTCGCTGGATTTACTGATCGGACAGATAATTAAAAGATGCTCTGGTGCGATCTAATGGCTTCAAATGATCTATGCTCCTCCTATCTAACAACAGTTGTAGATCGAAGTTCATCCCCAATTCTATGCGGAAGTACGAGAGGTAGTGCTTCACGTAGAGGACTCGAATCTCTGGCCGAGGGTTCGTTGTTCTCCGGTTCAGATCGTTGCCCAATCGAGTTTGATCTCAAAGAAACTCCAGACGAATCGGTGCTTTGATCAGATCAGGACAATGGTGATCTCATGCTTTAGATGCTTCAGACGAATTCATGACCTCACTATAGATACTTGTGCTTCACGTTGAGAATATCGAAGGTGAATCCAGATGGTGCGAACCTTGATCGAACAGGGCATTCTTGATCCTAGTGGTTGTTCCACGCTCGCTTCCAGATGAGGCTTCATTGCAGGTGCTTGAAGCTCAACTCAGATGATGCAATGGACGTTCGAGATTGATGGTCAGATACATTTATTGATTGACTTTCGGGCTCCAGGTGATACACATATGCCTGCATATTGCAAATGAAAGCTCAAGGATAGACAGGCCTCGGCCTAGATGCTAGGAACAAACAAAAATGAGAGATATATATGAACAATCCCAATGAGATGTCAGAGCAGGATCAGACTCGGATTTGAATGATCAGATGTTGTGACAAAGAACGTAGAGAAGCAGAGCGAGGCGATTAGTATGGTGATCAAGGAAATTGGAATGGTGATTTGGTGATGATAATCAGAATCGAAGAGGGAGATGGAAATCACGAGAAGAGATCGGAGGGAGTAAGGTCAGAAACAGAATGGAGGATGAAACCTAATCTGCAAAATGGATGAAATTGCTTGGGGGCAAAGGTGGATGAGGTTGCATGTGAACGAAGCTCAGCGAATCTTTGTGATTGTCACCTTGAACTCACGGTGGGAGTAGGCCATGTGCGCGGCGGAGCAAAGCTAGATGCCAACAATGATCTCGTGCTGCTCGTCCCCGACCCTCGCTACGTTGAGTTGATCCTCGGAGCTATCACCTCCTCGAGGATAGCTCGGAGCACACCGGGAAGATGAAGATGCAAATGGTTGATCTGTCAATTGGAGAGGTGGGGAAGGATACAAATAGAGGAGAAGCTTGGAGATACTTTGGAGAGCATGCAGGTGAACAACCGAACGACCAAGACGTTGGTTGATTGGAGGAGGAAGGAGAAGGGAGAGGAGGTGGTGACGGGAAGCAGAGATGAAGAGGAAGGAGGAAGGTCGACTGGGAAGAAAGAAGAAGGCAGATGAAGATGAAGATCTGTCATATTTCTTACGCACCCGATATTTCCAGACTATTACTTATATAACCCTATATTGTATATCATTACTATACATACTATATACATAATAAATAAAATTCAAGATATAATAAAATAAAATAAAATTACAGATTAATACTTAGTATTATACTATATATAGCATATTCAGTATTTTAAAAAATAAAAATATTTTCTAGCATTAAATAATTTCTAAAAATACTAAAAAATAGAATAAATTCATAAAATACATAAAAAATATAAAAACAATTCTAAAAATCCTAAAAAAATATTTACAGTATCTTTTACTATATTTTACAAATTAAACCAAAATCAAAATAAAAATTGAATATTAAAATCGATAAAAAAATGAGAATACATAAACTTCACAAATACATAACCAATTCTATTAAAAGCATAAAAATACGTACAATACCTCGTTTGAAAGGTATTTTCATCTATTTTTTTATAAAAATAAAATAAAAATATTTTCTTACTATTTACTATTTTAAAATAAAAAAATAAATCCCTATTTTAAATAAAAAAACTTGTTCTCCACTTTAAAAAGAATTCAAAACCCATAAAATTTTAAAAACCTCTAAATTTTTTCATAAAAATAGGAAACAAAAATAAAAATATGAAAATCACAAAAAAACTAAATAGAAAAATATAAAATTAAATACCTATATTTTCCCACCATTAGATATATAAAACCACAAAAATAATATTAAATTCATAAAATTCACTAAAAATCCAGAAAATTCACATAAAATCAGAAATCCTATTTACCTTGGATTCTTTAATATTCTACATTAGTTTTCTACAGTTTTCCTCCCTGAGTTCGACACTCCCGTACTAACACTATACACATTTAGTTTAGGAGTATAAATAAAATAGCAAAAACGTAAAATTTTGTGGTAAAATTTAACCGACCGACAAAACGACACCATTCTTCTTTTAGAATAGTAGGTTTGAGTGATTTTGCACCCCTACTTTATTCCTTGTCGATCATGTCAACGGTTGACATTCTCTCAGGTTTGGGTCAGTCTATACTTACCTCTTTATTCTTTTATTTTTGGAAAAAAAGTGTTAATTATACAATACAATAGTATATACAATGGTAATTTATTAGATTTACACATATTCACATGTGTTTTTGCTAAAAGATATGGTTAAAATAAAAGAATAAAGAATGTGAATCACAGATTCATCACTCCTCCCGTCTAACAACACCTGTAGATCGAAGTTCTTCCCCATATCTAGGCGAAAGTATGGGAGGCAATGCTTCGCGTAGAGGACTCAAATCTCAGACCGAGGACTCGTTGTTCTCCAGGTTAGATCATTGCCCAATCGAGTTTGATCTCAAACAAGCTCAGACGAATCGATGCTTCATTCAGATCAGGACAACTGTGATCTCATGCTTCAGATGCTTTAGATGACTTCATGGCTTCACTCCATGTACTCATGCTTTGCGTTGCGAGTATCGAAGGTGAATCCAGATGGTGCAAACCTTGATCGTACATGGCATTCTAGATCCAGGTGGTTGTTCCACGCTCGCTGATGAATCCACATTTCATCATCTTTATTCTATCATTTTGGCACCGAAAACCCTAGCAAATGCCTGTAAATAGCATTAAAACCATCATCTTAGCATCCATGCATATGCATTTCAATAGTATATAAAACACTGTAATTAAGGCCAAAATTATAGAATAAATAAAGAAAAGAAAAAGAATAAAATATTGTAAATATTTTATGACCTAAAATCCCCGAGACCTAGGCATCGTGATGAATAGGTCGACAAGGAATAAAGTAGGGGGAGATAAGGTCAGAATCACAGCAAAAATACCTATACTTTTATTCATTCTTTATTTATTTTTGGACCTATTTTTGGTTCCACTTTTTGTACATCAAATAAAGAAACCTTGTACATGAAAGTTGTAGATAATTTCATAAAGAAAAGGACACAATTGATTTCACAGAAAAAGAAGGTACAGATAAAAAGATATGGTCTGAATAAGAATCCAAAAGCCCAACTTCCCAGACCCGTATCTCACAAACGACAACTCCAAATGCAGTGTACTCACTTTAATTGTATATAGAATAAAATAATCTATCCAATGGTGGTGGTTTCGCATTTAGCGGAGCTACGGTCTGAAAGTTGACTTTTGGACCCTTATTGTACACTTGTACTGAATAAAATATTCAATTTATTCTTTATTCATTATTTATTCATTTTCATATTTTTATAATTTTGTAAATATTACTTATACTATATATGTGCGTTAAAATTGAAATAAAATGTAAAGGAAAATAGAAAATAAAATAATTGTATATATTCAATACATAGGTATACTGTATATACTTATACCTGTATAGAATACATTTGTATTTTATTAAATATACAAAACATCTCATAAAAATAAAATAAAAATATACTTATGCATATAAAAGTATGTTATAATTTTATAAAATACTAAATAAAAATAATAAGATTAAAAATACATAAAATAAAATAAAATATCAAAAGAACATAGGTATTATACCTATATAGGGTTACAAAGGTGACTTGTAAAAATATATGTCATAAAAATAAATAAAAATCAGAATAAAATACTACATAAAATTTTGAACATTTTTTATTTTATAACTTTTATTTAATTCGGCCATTTACTATTTTTAATTGAATTAATAAATGATTTTTACAGGGTTTTTCCTGGTTGGTCCACGTGGACCAACCAGGTGCAAACCCTAGTTGACCTCGGTCAACTAGGTGGCCTACCACCCTGTACCCTCTGACAGCCCTATCTTTGACCCAACTTCTCCATTTTTTCGAGGAGCGGACTTGCACCATTTCGATTTGATTCCTTCTGCAAAATCCCTCCTCGTTCATCCCTCTATCCCGCCAAGTGATTACATGGGGGCGTGGATCGCTGAATCACCCCAGAAATCTCGATCTTTGGAGCTTCTCAGCCACTGAGTCAACCAAATAAAACCGCCCCTCCATTTTCAAATCAAATTTGAGCCCCCTTGGTCCACCCCTCTCCGCCTCTCTTGTGCTCCAATCGCTCGCCGGGAGAGGAGGTGGTGACGGGAAGCAGAGATGAAGAGGAAGGAGGAAGGTCGACTGGGAAGAAAGAAGAAGGCAGATGAAGATGAAGATCTGTCATATTTCTTACGCACCCGATATTTCCAGACTATTACTTATATAACCCTATATTGTATATCATTACTATACATACTATATACATAATAAATAAAATTCAAGATATAATAAAATAAAATAAAATTACAGATTAATACTTAGTATTATACTATATATAGCATATTCAGTATTTTAAAAAATAAAAATATTTTCTAGCATTAAATAATTTCTAAAAATACTAAAAAATAGAATAAATTCATAAAATACATAAAAAATATAAAAACAATTCTAAAAATCCTAAAAAAATATTTACAGTATCTTTTACTATATTTTACAAATTAAACCAAAATCAAAATAAAAATTGAATATTAAAATCGATAAAAAAATGAGAATACATAAACTTCACAAATACATAACCAATTCTATTAAAAGCATAAAAATACGTACAATACCTCGTTTGAAAGGTATTTTCATCTATTTTTTTATAAAAATAAAATAAAAATATTTTCTTACTATTTACTATTTTAAAATAAAAAAATAAATCCCTATTTTAAATAAAAAAACTTGTTCTCCACTTTAAAAAGAATTCAAAACCCATAAAATTTTAAAAACCTCTAAATTTTTTCATAAAAATAGGAAACAAAAATAAAAATATGAAAATCACAAAAAAACTAAATAGAAAAATATAAAATTAAATACCTATATTTTCCCACCATTAGATATATAAAACCACAAAAATAATATTAAATTCATAAAATTCACTAAAAATCCAGAAAATTCACATAAAATCAGAAATCCTATTTACCTTGGATTCTTTAATATTCTACATTAGTTTTCTACAGTTTTCCTCCCTGAGTTCGACACTCCCGTACTAACACTATACACATTTAGTTTAGGAGTATAAATAAAATAGCAAAAACGTAAAATTTTGTGGTAAAATTTAACCGACCGACAAAACGACACCATTCTTCTTTTAGAATAGTAGGTTTGAGTGATTTTGCACCCCTACTTTATTCCTTGTCGATCATGTCAACGGTTGACATTCTCTCAGGTTTGGGTCAGTCTATACTTACCTCTTTATTCTTTTATTTTTGGAAAAAAAGTGTTAATTATACAATACAATAGTATATACAATGGTAATTTATTAGATTTACACATATTCACATGTGTTTTTGCTAAAAGATATGGTTAAAATAAAAGAATAAAGAATGTGAATCACAGATTCATCACTCCTCCCGTCTAACAACACCTGTAGATCGAAGTTCTTCCCCATATCTAGGCGAAAGTATGGGAGGCAATGCTTCGCGTAGAGGACTCAAATCTCAGACCGAGGACTCGTTGTTCTCCAGGTTAGATCATTGCCCAATCGAGTTTGATCTCAAACAAGCTCAGACGAATCGATGCTTCATTCAGATCAGGACAACTGTGATCTCATGCTTCAGATGCTTTAGATGACTTCATGGCTTCACTCCATGTACTCATGCTTTGCGTTGCGAGTATCGAAGGTGAATCCAGATGGTGCAAACCTTGATCGTACATGGCATTCTAGATCCAGGTGGTTGTTCCACGCTCGCTGATGAATCCACATTTCATCATCTTTATTCTATCATTTTGGCACCGAAAACCCTAGCAAATGCCTGTAAATAGCATTAAAACCATCATCTTAGCATCCATGCATATGCATTTCAATAGTATATAAAACACTGTAATTAAGGCCAAAATTATAGAATAAATAAAGAAAAGAAAAAGAATAAAATATTGTAAATATTTTATGACCTAAAATCCCCGAGACCTAGGCATCGTGATGAATAGGTCGACAAGGAATAAAGTAGGGGGAGATAAGGTCAGAATCACAGCAAAAATACCTATACTTTTATTCATTCTTTATTTATTTTTGGACCTATTTTTGGTTCCACTTTTTGTACATCAAATAAAGAAACCTTGTACATGAAAGTTGTAGATAATTTCATAAAGAAAAGGACACAATTGATTTCACAGAAAAAGAAGGTACAGATAAAAAGATATGGTCTGAATAAGAATCCAAAAGCCCAACTTCCCAGACCCGTATCTCACAAACGACAACTCCAAATGCAGTGTACTCACCTTTAATTGTATATAGAATAAAATAATCTATCCAATGGTGGTGGTTTCGCATTTAGCGGAGCTACGGTCTGAAAGTTGACTTTTGGACCCTTATTGTACACTTGTACTGAATAAAATATTCAATTTATTCTTTATTCATTATTTATTCATTTTCATATTTTTATAATTTTGTAAATATTACTTATACTATATATGTGCGTTAAAATTGAAATAAAATGTAAAGGAAAATAGAAAATAAAATAATTGTATATATTCAATACATAGGTATACTGTATATACTTATACCTGTATAGAATACATTTGTATTTTATTAAATATACAAAACATCTCATAAAAATAAAATAAAAATATACTTATGCATATAAAAGTATGTTATAATTTTATAAAATACTAAATAAAAATAATAAGATTAAAAATACATAAAATAAAATAAAATATCAAAAGAACATAGGTATTATACCTATATAGGGTTACAAAGGTGACTTGTAAAAATATATGTCATAAAAATAAATAAAAATCAGAATAAAATACTACATAAAATTTTGAACATTTTTTATTTTATAACTTTTATTTAATTCGGCCATTTACTATTTTTAATTGAATTAATAAATGATTTTTACAGGGTTTTTCCTGGTTGGTCCACGTGGACCAACCAGGTGCAAACCCTAGTTGACCTCGGTCAACTAGGTGGCCTACCACCCTGTACCCTCTGACAGCCCTATCTTTGACCCAACTTCTCCATTTTTTCGAGGAGCGGACTTGCACCATTTCGATTTGATTCCTTCTGCAAAATCCCTCCTCGTTCATCCCTCTATCCCGCCAAGTGATTACATGGGGGCGTGGATCGCTGAATCACCCCAGAAATCTCGATCTTTGGAGCTTCTCAGCCACTGAGTCAACCAAATAAAACCGCCCCTCCATTTTCAAATCAAATTTGAGCCCCCTTGGTCCACCCCTCTCCGCCTCTCTTGTGCTCCAATCGCTCGCCGGAGGTGACAGCTTCGCCGCGAGCCTTTCAGCCAGGGCGTCTGAGGTCGAGGGAGCCTCCACCACCTCCGCCAAGTGCCGGCATCGAGGTACCCCTTTTTCCTCTGGCTCCGGCCATCGAGGGCCTCCACCCGTGTTTTTCTTTATTGCATTTTCTTCCTGGTAGCTTAGGCTTTAAAAACCCCCAAAAAATTCCAAGATCCATCGCTTAAATCGCTCAATCAAGCACCTTGGCCGGAGCGCACCTCCGGCCGTGCATCTCCATTTCGATTCGACCATCCCCAAGGGCATTTGAGGGTCCAGGCATTTTGCCCTGGACCCCTTGACTTTGTTTGCAGGTCCAAGCCACTTCACGAGCGCCTGGAGGCGAGTTTTGGAGCTCGCCGGAGCAGCAGCAGCCTCCCAGCTCCGCCCGCTGCCCGAGAGCACCACGGGCTTCCCCGTGGATTTTGAACGCCCCCAGGAGATAGAGGACCGTCCCAGGAGCCTCCACGGTCATTTTGAAGCACATTCGTCACCGACGGAGGGAGATTGAGGTCGGGGAAGCTCGCCTTCGCCGGCGTTCTTCCCAGTTCTTGCAACCCTCTTCCCAGCCGTCCGATCGAGGAGGAGCTCCAGATTGAGCAGCGGCCGTTGGATCTTCCTCGGCCTCGACCGTCAGATCACCTCAGGAGGATCTAATCTCGGCCGCTGATCCTCGAAGCGTCATCGGCCGTCCAGAGCTTGCCACGTGGATAAGTGAAGCGCGCCCAGCCGTTGGATCGTCTCCCGTCGTCCCAGCCGTTGGATGTGTGCCACGCGTCCTCATCAGAGCCCCGGAGCGAGGGTATTTTGCATCCCAACCCTCGCGATTTTTGTATTTATTTATTAGTCTATAAACTTTCGTCTGTAGTTTAAATATTTTGTAAAATTTGCAAGGAGACCCCTAGGTTTTCTTTATTTGCAGTTAGGTCCCTCGCCACGTCACCTCACGTGACCAGTTCACGTGAGGTGTGGGCATTTTGCAGAGGTATCCTTGGTCTTTTGTTTATTTCGTTTTAGCCCTAAAACTTTCAGAGCACGTGTAATATTTCTGGGTATTTTGCATGTTAACCCCCAGACTTTTGTGAAATTGCGTTTCAGTCCCTCCCAGGCGCGTGCAAGTCACGCGCCCTGGTGGGTAATTTGTAGGCGTGCCCAGTCGGGTCTTGTATTTACGTTTTGATCCCAGAAGTTAAATATAACGGGTATATTTTTGTGGAAAATTGCATTGTTGTCCTTGGATGTTTCTTAAATTGCATTTATGCCCTTGCCAGTACTGTTTAATGTTGGGACCCTTGTTTTAATTGTTTAAAATATCATTTTAACCCCAAAAATCTCACAAAAATAGGATTAGGTTTCTGGATAGGTGTACTTTAACGCCCATATTTTAGTTTTTGATTTTACTTTAATTTTGTATTTATTAAAAATCAAAAACACCTATTTTGTGCACTGTCTAGCTTAGAAAATACCAAAAAAAATATCAAAACACCTCTAAAAATTCCAAAAAATTCACCTAGTGTCTATTTTATGCTACTTTAGTGTCAGTCCAAAAATCATTAAAAATCTCAAAAGAAAAACACTAAAAAAATTAAAAACACTCAAAAACTTCAAAAAAATATATAAAATAGTAGAAAAACCTAAAAATTGCAAACTCAGCTTCTGTTTCTTCCTTATCTTGTTCTTTTTATTAGAAAAATAGTGTGAAATATTTTTGCTACTGGTTTCTATTTTTGAATCCCATTTTTATCACAGCCAGCCTATTTTGCACTGTTCTGTCTTATTTCAGCTTTTAAAAATACCAAAAACATCTTGAAAAATCCCCAAAAATCTCAAAAACAGTAAAAAACCCTAAAAATACCAAAAACATTTATTTTCTGAATTTTTGAGTATTTTTGTGCATTTTTATAAATATTTTACTTTGCCTTGTATTATATTTCCTTTAGTTTCCAATATTGAAAAAAGAAAATACAAAAATATAAAATATAAAATATAAAAATCAGAAAATCAAAAATTAAAATACAAAATTAAAAATTAAATAAAAAAAAAATTAAAAATTTAAAAACCCACAAAAATTTATTTGCTTGCTTGCTTAGTGTAGACACTCACACCCTCACACACTTAGCTCTTGCTAGGACTACACTGCTTGCTCCCTGTGTTCGAACTCTCTGCATACTTGCCCATATACATCATTTGTGCAGAGTTAAAAATAAATTTTAACTCCACATTTATTTCTAATTGTTGATTTTTAGTGTGGGTTAATTGTTGATTAAATACAGGATTTTGTGTGGTCAAACACCGACTGTTGACTCGCCTTGTGAGTCAATATAACCGCACTCAATTTTGCATTAATCACTCGCCTCCAGATGAGTCTTCATTGCTGGTGCTTGAAGCTCAACTCAGATGATGCAATAGAGGCTCGAGGTTGACGATCAACTACATTTTATTGATTGATGCTCGAGCTCCAGGTGATACATCTAAACATGCATGTTGCGAATGAAAGCTCGAGGATAGACTAACCTAGGCCTTGATGATAGGAACAAACAAAAATGGGGGAAATGGATGGACAATCCCAACGAGATGGTAGAGTAGGATCAGACTCTGATCTGAATGATCACAGATGATCAGTTTACACCAGAGAACATAGAGAAGTGAAGCGAGTCGATCAGTTCAGTGATCAGGGAGATTGGAATGGCGATTTGGTGATGATAATCAGAATTGAAGAGGGAGACGGAAAGCACAAGAAGAGATTAGAAGGAGTAAGGTCAGAAACGTAATGGAGGATGAAACCTAACCTACGAATGGATGAAATCACTTGGGGGCAGAGGTGTATGCGATTTCCTGTGGACGAAGCTCGGGAGAACTTCGTTATTGTCGCCTAGAACTCATGGTGAGAGGAGGCTATGCTCGCGACGGAGCAAAGCTAGACACCGGCGATGACCTCACTACTGCTCATCCCTGAGCCTCGCTACGATGAGATGATCCTCGGAGTTGTTACCTCCTTGAAGATAGCTTGGAGATCATTGGGAAGGTGGGGATACAAATGACAGATCTGTCAACGGAGAGGGGGGAAGGATATAAATAGAGGGAAAGCTCGAAGATGCTAGGAGTGCACACATGTGAACGACCTAATGGCCAGGCCATTGGGTCGGTTGGAGGAGGAGAGGAGGAGAGGAGGTGGTGACGGGAAGTAGAGATGAAGAGGAAGGAGGGAGGTCGATAGTGAAGAAAGAAGAATGCAGATGAAGAAATAAGGTGGAGAGAGAAAAGATGAAAAATATTAAATAATTATTAAATTAGATAAATAATTAAAATTAAAATAGTAAACTAAATTAATAAATATAAACTATAATTAATTTAATAAATAATTTAATTGTGAATTTATGTCTGTCCGCCTCAATGTTTATACAAAGGACTACGTATGGGTGATGAAACCCGGGGAGCAACAGCTTGTAGTTCATTTTTATTGTTTGTGTGTTTGTTTACCATAGCTTTGTTTTCCTTCTCTCACATTTTTGATATATCTTTGTGAACTATCTGACCTTCTCTTTTGTCTTCTTGCGAGGGACCGCGGAGCGAGGCGGGTGGCTTAGGTGACCCGACGCAACCTTGGGACGTGGAGCCGGCTTTTCTTAAGCCAAGCCGGCAGGAGAGAGCAAGGAGAGTGAGAGAGAGTGCTTAGCTAGTTTTTATTTTATTTGTAAGAGAGTGATATTCATTAATTTGTAATAATACAGGTACACTAGGACTTGGACTTGGACTTAGACATTCGGGCCTAATTTCCGGGTGTTTGTTCACCCGGGGGCTCACCGCCGTTTTCCTCGTGTTTTCATCGCAGTCATTTTTCGGTTTTGAGTTTCATTTTTCACTTTCTTTTGTGGATTGAGCCCCTAGACTTAGGATTTTCTGTTGATTGTGACGTAGATTATTAAGGCCCAACACCTAATAGACTATCTGTTCCTATAGAACGTAATTGGACCTTAATAAAATCCACCAAAAAAGTTAGTTTGATCTGATTCGAGACCACGTGCCGTTAGGAGTCACATACAGCGCTGGCAGGACCCGTTGTGGCGGGCACCGAGTGACTCCCAAGATCGGACTCCGGACTTGATTCGATTGACTAGCTATAGTTCTTCACGATCAGTAGAAATTGCCTGTTCTAGGATGATTTCCGCTTTGCATTTCGCCATATAGATTAGGTTTAAATATTCTGCTTTGCATCCCGCATGGAGAGAGCTGGGATTCGCTGTAAGTCTTCTTACTTTGCACGCATCATCTAGGCACAAAGGTGAGATTTCCACCTTGGTGTCGACTTGCACGGCTTTTCCGACTCTTTTCTCCCTCTGTTTTTGGACAAAGTAGAATAAAAGGAAAAATACAAAAACGTTAGGCGCTTGTTTGAATTGACTCAAAAGAAGCGATAACACCAAAAAAATTAAAAAAGGGACTGCTAAAGAAAACTTGACCATAATAAAATCGATAATTGGATTCACTGCTTGGGGAGAGTAACACCCTCACTTGTTTTCAGGTTGCATAGGAAGGTTTCCTTCCCAGTGAGGTGAGCGCTTCGTAAGGATTAGAGCCCAAAACCCAACTTGTGGCTGCCTTGTGTATCGCCTGGATTTCCGAAGTATTGGCGCTACTATCGTACGTAGTCGAGTAGGACTTGGTCGCCATTGGTGACTCTCTGTTGTGAGAGCGCCGACCCTGTCCGAAGTACCGAGCCTAGGCCACGCCTTCACGGGTGTGTCTGTCTCACCGGCTGCGTCCGAGTAGGATCTTGCACGCTCACGGGTGATTCCATTGCGAGCGAGGTCCGAAGTATCGGTTTCGCCTATCGGCTTCCTCCCTCTTTTCTTTGGCTGAGTAGGGATCCAGGAAGGGTTACAAGGACCTCAAAAAGCGCAAGTTACAGGTTACACAGGAGGAGGACAAGTACGGGGATACTTTCCTGGCAGTACTCTCTCTCCTATAGGCGTAGCGCTCTAAGGACTCGTGAAAAGATAATTGCCTGAAGAACAAGCTAAAAATTGACAAGATAAAAGCCGAACCTTTACGGCTTCACGAGTTGAGTTGGTGAATCTACCCTTGTTTTGCGTTTGATTGCTAGATTTATTAAGGTCAAGATCAAAAACACCGCACACTTGTGCACAATTTTGTTGCATCTCATTTTCTTTTCTCTTGCATTACCCCCACTCTTCTTCAATAATCAAGATGATGGGACGGAGGTCTCTTAGGCCGACCTTGTCGGCACCGCTATCCAGCACTCCTCCTTATTCATCTAGGAACAACTCGGAGAGTCCGCTCTCCGAGCCTGAGTTCACATCCACCCTGTTCCCCCTCGACCACCCTTCCCATTCACCTTCCCTCAGTCCAATTATTTCAGAGTACAGTGAATCACAGAATTCAGCTCATTCATCAGCACCTGAAATGGCCTCGTTTGCATTTTCAGAGAATCAAGCAATGGCAGATAGAGGCGAGCACCCAGATGACCACGAGCATCCTCCATTCATAATAGACCAGGTGGCCATCAACAATTCATTGCTAGCATCCATGGAGACCATGCAGAGACAGATCAGGGACCAGGGTGCATTCATGGGTGATCTCATGAGGGAGTTAGCTCAGATGAGAGAGCACAGAGCTGGAGGAGGCGGTGGCGGAGAAGGAGGAGGACCCGATGCAGGGGGAGGTGACCCAGACGGTGAGCGACCGCCACAGACCATAATGAGGGAATTGCACAACCCAGCTTCATCCCTCACTCACCGGTGGATCAGACTCCCACCAATCCTTGGAGACTTCGAGCTTCGGCACAACACTATTCAGATGCTACCCAAATTCCATGGGCTGCCGACCGAAGAGCCACACCTCCACCTCCAAGAGTTCGAGATGATCTGCAGCACAATCCATGATCGGTTGTTGACCGAGGACACTATCAGGATGATCGCCTTTCCATTCTCATTGGTTGACAGAGCCGCTTACTGGCTCAAACACCTGGGGCGATTCGTCGACACGTGGGCAGATCTCCGGTCCGCATTCTTGAAGAAATATTATCCTCTTGGCCGGACAAATGCAGCCAGAGCTATGATCAGCAACTTTGTGATGATCCCAAATGAACAGTTTCACGAAGCATGGGATCGATTCAGAGAGCTCATAGACCGGTGTCCTCATCACGATATTTCCAAGCCCAATCTGGTGCAGAGTTTTTTCTGTGGGCTGACACCGGAGCTGCAGGGGCTTGTGAACGCCTCTTGCGGTGGATCATATTTCTCCAAGGGAGAGGACGACGTCTGGGCCATCTACGAAGGCATGGCAGAGAATTCCACAGTGATGACCCAGGCTCGTGTCTATACACAGCAGAAGCCCCCGCAAGGAGCGGGATCATTTCAGAGGATCGCACGCATCGATGCCGGTCCTAGCACAACGTCGGCAGCCGCAGCCCAAGCCGAATCAGCCGCAGCCGACATGGGAATCATCAGTGAAAAGCTGGATCGCATGGAGATCCTTGAAAAGAAGCAGAACCAAGGTCTAGCCCAGATGGACCTTCTGACCAAGACAATGAGTGACCTGAAAACCCAGATCCTATGCATTCAGGAGGCACAGGCCCATTCACAACAGCCTCCCAGGTCACAGGTTGCTTCCAGCAGCAACAATCCCAACCAGGCATCCACCTCGTACCGCCAGGTGAACCACATCCAGGCGGAGCCGGTTCCATTGTTGCAGTACCATCCAGAGCCACAGCCATCTCAGGAGACTCAGATGGTGGTGTATCAGCAGGAGCAACCACTGGCAGTTCTCCCTCCACCTTCCTTTGAGCAGGAACCGTTGATGGAAGTCAACGGGATATGGTATGACCGATACCCGCAGCCCGCAATCCGCAGGGATCACCCCGGATTCCGTTGGGGTAATGGTGCTTCCTCATCCCAACAGCATCCTCCTGCTCACGGACAGCAGAGCAGCCAGCCTCAACAACACCAGCAGCAGCCCCAGTACAACCAGCCCCAACAATACCACAATGGTCCTCGTCCCGCCTATCAGGGACAGCAGTGGAGGCAGCGCCAACCGCCTCAGCAATCTTATGCCCAACCTCCTCCTCAGTATCAGCAGCAACAGCCCCATTTCCAGCAGGGACAGACGTCCGGTTCTCAGGGCCCAGCCTTTGAGAACCCTGCACTCGATGATCTTGCCCGCTTGCTATCTGAACAGCGAGCATCCTTCAGGCAAGAAATGGATGAGTTCCGACAGGAAATGCGGGAATTCATCAAAGGCAAAGCCGCCATACCCACTCAGATCGAACCGAATCCTAATAATTTGAAAAGAAAATCTGAGCAGGTAGAGTTCACAGAGGATACCTCTCCTAGTGATGATTTGAATGATATGTATGATTCTTTAAACGATGCTAATTTTGTGACTACTAGGAGCGGTAGGATGCCAGCCGGCGGTGCCTCTTCTGAGCGACAGCCAGACGCAGGATCAGGAGCGCCAGAGGAGCAGAGGAGCGGTGCTGATGCCGCGAAGACCGGTGCTAGTGGTGGTGCTGAGGCCACCACATCTATTCCTGTTGAGCCAACTTCTGTGACTTCACCACATTTTGTATCTAGAGATTGTGGGAAGAGAGACAAAAACAACAAAAATATGAATAAAGGAAAGGTTTCTGTTCAAATTGCGGATCCATATGTGTTGAATGATGATTTTTGTATGGATTCTCCACCTTCACAGGCACAGGAACCGATTCCTAGGCCCCCATCTGAGGAGGCTCCTAGCATCCCCTTTCCCGAGGCACTCCGCCAAGCGAAGGGGAATAAAAAAGAAAATCCTAAAAAGAACCAACAGGTAGAGTTCGGCAATGAGATGATTGACAGATTCCATATCCAGCTGACTCTACGAGAAGCGTTTGAGCATATCCCCTTCTTCAAGAAGAATCTGAAAGAAACAACTACTGTCCGAAGAAGGAAGAGGCACAGAGATCAAATCCATATGCTCACGCATAACACTTGCTGCGCCATTCAGAACACATTGCCAGCCAAGCGACCAGACGCAGGAGCTCCCTATGTCAGATGCGAGATTCAGGAGCAGCAGTTTGATCGTACTCTATTAGACAGCGGCTCTTCAATTAATCTCCTTCCGGCAGCCTTACTCAAGCAGTTCGAGTTTGGCCCTCTTCTTCGAAGCAGAACCGTCCTTCAGTTTGCTGATAGGTCGATTAAGAGGCCGAAGGGGTTGTTGAAAGACGTGATCGTTACCATTCAGGGCCTGAAATTCTCCGTGGACTTTGTTGTGTTGGACATGGAGATCCCTGAGTCGGTAACTGATGCCCCCATCATTCTCGGACGTCCATTCTTGGCCACAGCCAAGGCGGTGACCGACCATGATAGTGGGAAGGTATGCTTTCGCGTAGAGGGCGAAACCATACAAATAGAGACGATCGAAGAAATCAGAGCCAGAGAGGCAGAATGCTCAGAGCAGTCCAGCGAAGCAGAGCAGCTGACAGAGGAAGAGCTAGACATCCACCAGGTTTGTGACTTTGAGATGTCCGATGATGAATTCAGTTGGAAAGATCCCGCCGCACCGACCCTCGCCTTGCCTGCAGATTCACTCTATCTACAGCTCATGGCAGTCGAGAGCCGGGAGAGCACATTCCTGGATGAGGATATTTCTGAGGCTGACAGTGTTGTGATGAGTGGTGCCGAAGAGTTTCGATCTTGCTCGTCATCTTCTGATCCCTCGGATTCAGACATTGATTGGGATGAATTTGACGATTATTTGCCTTGTCTGATTCCTTCTGAGCTGACAGCCATGACAGAGTGCGAGCCAGTGCAGTGTATTGATGATTCAGCAGGCCGCCCTTCGTCAGACACTCATGCTGAGCGAGAGTTCTCCCATGCAGACTTGGTTGCGTTTACACAGACTTATCAGAAGCCAGATCTGCCACCTCCCAGTTGTCCTGAAAGAAAACCTCTGCCGCAGTCTATGAAGTACAGATTCCTTGCTGGAGAGCCAGAAATGCACCCAGTCATCATCTCAGCAGATTTGACTGGAGAACAAGAATCTCGTCTGATGGAGGTTCTTGAAAGAAACCGCAAGGCAATCGGTTGGAGTATAGCTGATCTCCAGGGGCTGAGCCCAAAGCTTTGCTCTCACCACATCTATCTTGAAGATAACGCTAAGCCGTCGCGTGAGTTCCAACGACGGCTGAACCCGAATCTTCGAGACGTAGTCATGAAAGAAATTTCCAAGTGGTGGAGCGCTGATTTCATCTATCCCATCTCCGACTCTAAATGGGTTAGTCCACTCCATGTGGTACCTAAGAAGACGGGTATCACTACAGTTGTAAATGAGTCTGGAGAGGAGATCGCTACCAGAGTACCAACTTCTTGGAGGGTCTGTGTGGACTACAGACGATTGAATGAGGCCACCAAGAAGGATCACTTCCCGCTACCATTTATTGATCAGATTATCGAGCGGTTAGCCGGGAAGAGCCATTACTGTTTTCTTGATGGGTACTCTGGATATAATCAAGTGGCCATTGCGCCCGAAGACCAGGAGAAAACGACATTCACCTGTCCGTTTGGGACCTATGCTTTCAGACGGATGCCCTTTGGTCTATGTAACGCTCCGGCGACATTCCAAAGGTGCATGTTGTCCATCTTCTCGGACATGGTGGGTGACTGTTTAGAGGTCTTCATGGATGACTTCTCGGTCTATGGCGACGGGTTTGATGCTTGTCTTGACTGCCTAGACCGTGTGCTGAAGCGCTGCATAGAGGTCAATCTTGTCTTATCCTGGGAGAAGAGTCATTTCATGATGACTCAAGGGACGGTCCTTGGTCATATCGTCTCCAACAGGGGCATGGAGGTCGATCCGGCTAAGGTGGACATCATCAGAAAACTCAATCCACCGTCCAATCTGCGTCAGTTACGGTCTTTTCTGGGGCATGTCGGTTTCTACCGACGGTTTATTCAGGACTTCAGTCGAATTGCCCGACCGTTAACTGACTTGCTGACCAAAGACACCGAGTTTATTGTCAATGATAAGTGTCTTGAATCATTTGAGACTCTCAAAAACATGGTTGTCTCAGCTCCTGTCCTTCAGCCACCCGATTGGTCTCTCCCATTCGAGATCATGACGGATGCTTCAGATTTTGCCGTTGGGGCTGTGCTTGGACAGAGGAGGGATGGTTTACCGTTTGCCATTCACTACGCCAGCCGGACTTTGGATGCCGCGCAGCGGAATTACACTGTAACTGAGAAAGAGATGCTGGCCGTAGTTTTTGCTCTTGATAAGTATCGATCATATATTCTTGGATCTAGAGTGACAATATACACTGATCACACCGCCATCCGGTACTTAATGGCCAAGAAGGATGCCAAAGCACGTCTCACCAGATGGATCCTTCTACTCCAGGAATTTGATATTGAAATTAAGGATAAGCCTGGAGTCAAGAATGTGGTGGCAGATCATCTCTCCAGATTGGAGAATCTTGAGGAATCTGAGCCCAGCGCACCTATAACTGAGACATTCCCAGATGAGGCGATCTTGGCTGTCACCTCACTCCCGTGGTACGCCGACTTTGTAAACTATCTTGTTGCCAAGACAGTCCCTCAGGGTTGGCCCAGGCAGAAACTTGAGACCTTCCTAGCTAAGGCCAAGTTTTATCATTGGGAGGATCCCGTCCTTTATCATGAAGGAGGGGATAGTATCTGGAGGAGGTGCATTCCTCAAGAAGAGCAGCATAGCGTCCTCACATACTGCCACAAGCTTGAGGCAGGAGGACATCATTCAGGAAAAAGGACAGCACAGAAGGTGCTTCAATCCGGCCTATGGTGGTCTACTCTCTTCAAGGATTCTGATGAGTTCGTGAAGAGATGTACTGACTGTCAGAAAATGGGAACCTGCGGACAGAGAGACATGATGCCCATGCAACCCATTCACTTCTGTGAGGTTTTTGATGCATGGGGGATTGATTTCATGGGCCCATTTCCTAAGAGTCAGGGATTCGAGCATATTTTGCTCGCTGTGGACTATGTCAGCCGATGGGTTGAGGCCATCCCCGCCCGAGCCGCAGATGCTAAAACCGTTTGCAAATTTTTGAGGAAAAATATCATTTCACGGTTCGGTGTACCTAGAGTCTTGATTTCAGACGGGGGGTCTCATTTCATCAATGACAAAGTCAGGGCCCTTGCAGACGAGTTCGGTATTGACCATCGGGTTGCCACTCCTTATCACCCTCAGACTAATGGTCTTGCCGAAGTATCGAACAGGGAGATAAAGACTATCTTGCAGAAAGTTGTCCGCCCAGACCGAAAAGATTGGTCGCAACTTTTGGACTCGGTCCTGTGGGCCTATCGGACATCTTTCAAGAATCCATTAGGGACATCTCCCTTTCGTCTCGTTTATGGCAAGCCGTGCCATTTGCCAGTGGAGATCAAGCACAAATCTTTTTGGGCAGTTACTGAGTTGCTTCTAGATCCAGAAAGTATAGGAGACCAAAGAAGAGCTGAATTGGCAGCCCTGGAGGAGTTGAGAGATACAGCCTTCTCCAACAGCCTACAGTACAAAGAGAAAGTGAAGACATGGCATGATTCGCATATCAGCCATAAACAGTTTGAGCCAGATCAGAGAGTATGGTTGTTCGATTCCAGGCTGAAGTTATTTCCAGGGAAATTGCAGAGCAAGTGGAAAGGACCGTATGTGGTCAGGAAGGTACATGACAATGGCAGCATCGACATATCCGAACCGTCATCTTCCGCTACCTTCCGCGTCAATGGTCAACGCTTGAAACTATATCTTGATCATGATCCACCGACCTTTGACGTTGCCCCCATTCTTCTGGTATGAGATGTGTCTTTTGACTCTCATCATCTACATCTCATACATGGTGATCAATGCTCTTTTCCGCTGTACAGATCCATCTGTTTATATCACTCTATTGTCTGTTGATTTATTTTCTTCTTTTCTTCTTTTCTTCTTTTCCTTTTCTATTTTCTGTATCTATCAAAAAGGTGCCGCCCTTGTAGACAGTTTTCCATACTTAGGACGTACTTTGTCCTAAGTATAGGGGGGTTGGCACCCCGAGTTTTTCTATTCTTTTCGGTCCTCTCCATTGTCTCCTCTTCTTGTCTATACTTAGGGATATTTTACCCTAAGTATAGGGGGAGACAATCTGAGTACGATCTGTCCATTCCCACCCTTGACCCTCCCTGCTTTGTGAACAGTCTGCTATACTTAGGATTATTCGATCCTAAGTATAGGGGGGACGGTCAACTTCTGATTCATTGATTCATCCATTCATTCTTTAGACTTGTCTATACTTAGTACGAGTTATGTCTTCTCTTTTCTCTCCGATCTATGAGGACATAGCTCAAGCTAAGTATAGGGGGGTCGTATATACTGCGTATATACTTTAGCCATAACTCGTACTTTCCTAATAATATGGCTAAAAATTCTTTAAAATTCATTAAAAATCCTTAATAAAAAGATGTGGTTATTCCTCAAATTCTTTTTGTATTTACTGATTAATAAATCAGGTGAAAATGTTTTTTGCAAAATGTTTGAAAAATAGTTTGAAAACCTTTGTGAACATCTATTGAAAACTATTTTGAAAATATTTTGTTTCGTGTTTTCAACCTGTGTAAAAATGTGTGGTTTGTAAAACTTATTTTCTTTGTGTGAAATAAAATTTTTGGAAAATGATTTGCAAATGGTTTGAAAAATGGTTGCAAAAATGATTTGAAAAACCTATATATACTATTTTGAAAACCTTTGCAAAATGACTTTCAAATGTGTGTAAAATGTTTGTAAAAACTATTTTGGACTATAGTTTTCAAAAATTGTGTGTAAATTGTTTTCAAATAAGTTTGAGGAATATACACATCACACCAAAATCCATCTTATGTATATATGTATAAAATTGATCACTTACCCTTGTAAATTCTTAAAATCCACTTTTTGTAATTATAAAGAAGCACTCCCGTGTACATAGTTTTCACCTAGTTTTTAGCCAAAACCTTTTGTTTTCAAAATTCCCAAAAACATTTGCAAAATTAAAATCCAAAAACATCTGAAAAATCTTTTTGAAAAATACAAAAAAAAATGCATCTGCATTGGCATACATCATCATATTTTCAAAAAAAAATCCATAAAAAGTTCAAAATCTTTGAAAATTGCATCACAAAAATATTCTCTGCATTGCATTGCATAGCATTCGCACTTTTCGGATTGAGTTTGATAGTTGAACAAGTCTAAGTAAAATCCGGAGATTGGAGCTTGATTGGACCTTCTAATCTACCTAATAACAGGAACCTTATAGGAACTGGGTTTGAGGTACTTCAGGTCTAGTTGACTTAATTCTTTGAGGATCACGGGACTTGGTTCAATGGATTCTTGACTGCCTAAGTAGAGTATTTCGGAGCGCACGTACGACTCTTGTTGATAATGACCTAACTTGGACACCTGCACCTTTCACATGGCTCAACTCAGTTGGAGTGGTGAGGGGATTGGATTTGCCGGTATGAGACGCACACAAGTGGAAACATTTGTCCTCCTCTAGGAAGGGAAGTGCACCCCAACCCGTCCAGTGATTAGGAAGTCTAAAGACAGGAGGCTGTGGGTTGCGATAAAGCTTCAAAAGAGGAATAGTCTACTGGCTCAAGAGGAAAAACTCCTGATGTAAATGCTGCTGTATATAGTATTCAAAAAAAAAATGTTCAGGCATGTACAAAAATAAAAAGCCTGCAAGTATGTACAAAGTCAATAAGCAAGCTTGAGTTCCAAAGTCAAATATGTGAGCCTGCAGCAGGATGACTTGACTACACTGGTCTTGCATCCAAGGATAGGTAGCTACACTGGCTACCGTCCATTCTTCTCTTCACCCCCTCCTCTTGAGCTGGTTGCCACTTGAACTTAGAAGGGAATACCCCGCTCCTCGAGGATGGAGTTGCTGGATTGGGGAATCATTGGGTTGTCGTACTGGAGAAGTCAGTTTCTTTGTCATTCTAGTTGGGGAGAGCCACCATCACTTACACTGTACAAGTCAGATTCATAGTCGTAAGGGTTTGCGTATGAGTTGAAGTATTTCTGACCTGGCTATTGAGGAGACATGGACAGAGTTTTGGGATTCTCAAGGACTGTTGGATTTCAAACACGGTTCTCACTAAGGTTCCGCCCGCACTAAAATTTCCAAAGGTCCGATTTAAGCTCCAAACTTTGATTTTGCGAAGACAAGTTTGATAACCAAATAAAATCCAAGTTCTTCTTTTTCTTTTCTTTCTTTTCTTTTTGCACTTATTGCATAAGTGTTTGCTAGGGACTAGCAAAGGTAAAGTATAGGGGGATGATGAATCCACATTTCATCATCTTTATTCTATCATTTTGGCACCGAAAACCCTAGCAAATGCCTGTAAATAGCATTAAAACCATCATCTTAGCATCCATGCATATGCATTTCAATAGTATATAAAACACTGTAATTAAGGCCAAAATTATAGAATAAATAAAGAAAAGAAAAAGAATAAAATATTGTAAATATTTTATGACCTAAAATCCCCGAGACCTAGGCATCGTGATGAATAGGTCGACAAGGAATAAAGTAGGGGGAGATAAGGTCAGAATCACAGCAAAAATACCTATACTTTTATTCATTCTTTATTTATTTTTGGACCTATTTTTGGTTCCACTTTTTGTACATCAAATAAAGAAACCTTGTACATGAAAGTTGTAGATAATTTCATAAAGAAAAGGACACAATTGATTTCACAGAAAAAGAAGGTACAGATAAAAAGATATGGTCTGAATAAGAATCCAAAAGCCCAACTTCCCAGACCCGTATCTCACAAACGACAACTCCAAATGCAGTGTACTCACCTTTAATTGTATATAGAATAAAATAATCTATCCAATGGTGGTGGTTTCGCATTTAGCGGAGCTACGGTCTGAAAGTTGACTTTTGGACCCTTATTGTACACTTGTACTGAATAAAATATTCAATTTATTCTTTATTCATTATTTATTCATTTTCATATTTTTATAATTTTGTAAATATTACTTATACTATATATGTGCGTTAAAATTGAAATAAAATGTAAAGGAAAATAGAAAATAAAATAATTGTATATATTCAATACATAGGTATACTGTATATACTTATACCTGTATAGAATACATTTGTATTTTATTAAATATACAAAACATCTCATAAAAATAAAATAAAAATATACTTATGCATATAAAAGTATGTTATAATTTTATAAAATACTAAATAAAAATAATAAGATTAAAAATACATAAAATAAAATAAAATATCAAAAGAACATAGGTATTATACCTATATAGGGTTACAAAGGTGACTTGTAAAAATATATGTCATAAAAATAAATAAAAATCAGAATAAAATACTACATAAAATTTTGAACATTTTTTATTTTATAACTTTTATTTAATTCGGCCATTTACTATTTTTAATTGAATTAATAAATGATTTTTACAGGGTTTTTCCTGGTTGGTCCACGTGGACCAACCAGGTGCAAACCCTAGTTGACCTCGGTCAACTAGGTGGCCTACCACCCTGTACCCTCTGACAGCCCTATCTTTGACCCAACTTCTCCATTTTTTCGAGGAGCGGACTTGCACCATTTCGATTTGATTCCTTCTGCAAAATCCCTCCTCGTTCATCCCTCTATCCCGCCAAGTGATTACATGGGGGCGTGGATCGCTGAATCACCCCAGAAATCTCGATCTTTGGAGCTTCTCAGCCACTGAGTCAACCAAATAAAACCGCCCCTCCATTTTCAAATCAAATTTGAGCCCCCTTGGTCCACCCCTCTCCGCCTCTCTTGTGCTCCAATCGCTCGCCGGAGGTGACAGCTTCGCCGCGAGCCTTTCAGCCAGGGCGTCTGAGGTCGAGGGAGCCTCCACCACCTCCGCCAAGTGCCGGCGTCGAGGTACCCCTTTTTCCTCTGGCTCCGGCCATCGAGGGCCTCCACCCGTGTTTTTCTTTATTGCATTTTCTTCCTGGTAGCTTAGGCTTTAAAAACCCCCAAAAAATTCCAAGATCCATCGCTTAAATCGCTCAATCAAGCACCTTGGCCGGAGCGCACCTCCGGCCGTGCATCTCCATTTCGATTCGACCATCCCCAAGGGCATTTGAGGGTCCAGGCATTTTGCCCTGGACCCCTTGACTTTGTTTGCAGGTCCAAGCCACTTCACGAGCGCCTGGAGGCGAGTTTTGGAGCTCGCCGGAGCAGCAGCAGCCTCCCAGCTCCGCCCGCTGCCCGAGAGCACCACGGGCTTCCCCGTGGATTTTGAACGCCCCCAGGAGATAGAGGACCGTCCCAGGAGCCTCCACGGTCATTTTGAAGCACATTCGTCACCGACGGAGGGAGATTGAGGTCGGGGAAGCTCGCCTTCGCCGGCGTTCTTCCCAGTTCTTGCAACCCTCTTCCCAGCCGTCCGATCGAGGAGGAGCTCCAGATTGAGCAGCGGCCGTTGGATCTTCCTCGGCCTCGACCGTCAGATCACCTCAGGAGGATCTAATCTCGGCCGCTGATCCTCGAAGCGTCATCGGCCGTCCAGAGCTTGCCACGTGGATAAGTGAAGCGCGCCCAGCCGTTGGATCGTCTCCCGTCGTCCCAGCCGTTGGATGTGTGCCACGCGTCCTCATCAGAGCCCCGGAGCGAGGGTATTTTGCATCCCAACCCTCGCGATTTTTGTATTTATTTATTAGTCTATAAACTTTCGTCTGTAGTTTAAATATTTTGTAAAATTTGCAAGGAGACCCCTAGGTTTTCTTTATTTGCAGTTAGGTCCCTCGCCACGTCACCTCACGTGACCAGTTCACGTGAGGTGTGGGCATTTTGCAGAGGTATCCTTGGTCTTTTGTTTATTTCGTTTTAGCCCTAAAACTTTCAGAGCACGTGTAATATTTCTGGGTATTTTGCATGTTAACCCCCAGACTTTTGTGAAATTGCGTTTCAGTCCCTCCCAGGCGCGTGCAAGTCACGCGCCCTGGTGGGTAATTTGTAGGCGTGCCCAGTCGGGTCTTGTATTTACGTTTTGATCCCAGAAGTTAAATATAACGGGTATATTTTTGTGGAAAATTGCATTGTTGTCCCTGGATGTTTCTTAAATTGCATTTATGCCCTTGCCAGTACTGTTTAATGTTGGGACCCTTGTTTTAATTGTTTAAAATATCATTTTAACCCCAAAAATCTCACAAAAATAGGATTAGGTTTCTGGATAGGTGTACTTTAACGCCCATATTTTAGTTTTTGATTTTACTTTAATTTTGTATTTATTAAAAATCAAAAACACCTATTTTGTGCACTGTCTAGCTTAGAAAATACCAAAAAAAATATCAAAACACCTCTAAAAATTCCAAAAAATTCACCTAGTGTCTATTTTATGCTACTTTAGTGTCAGTCCAAAAATCATTAAAAATCTCAAAAGAAAAACACTAAAAAAATTAAAAACACTCAAAAACTTCAAAAAAATATATAAAATAGTAGAAAAACCTAAAAATTGCAAACTCAGCTTCTGTTTCTTCCTTATCTTGTTCTTTTTATTAGAAAAATAGTGTGAAATATTTTTGCTACTGGTTTCTATTTTTGAATCCCATTTTTATCACAACCAGCCTATTTTGCACTGTTCTGTCTTATTTCAGCTTTTAAAAATACCAAAAACATCTTGAAAAATCCCCAAAAATCTCAAAAACAGTAAAAAACCCTAAAAATACCAAAAACATTTATTTTCTGAATTTTTGAGTATTTTTGTGCATTTTTATAAATATTTTACTTTGCCTTGTATTATATTTCCTTTAGTTTCCAATATTGAAAAAAGAAAATACAAAAATATAAAATATAAAATATAAAAATCAGAAAATCAAAAATTAAAATACAAAATTAAAAATTAAATAAAAAAAAAATTAAAAATTTAAAAACCCACAAAAATTTATTTGCTTGCTTGCTTAGTGTAGACACTCACACCCTCACACACTTAGCTCTTGCTAGGACTACACTGCTTGCTCCCTGTGTTCGAACTCTCTGCATACTTGCCCATATACATCATTTGTGCAGAGTTAAAAATAAATTTTAACTCCACATTTATTTCTAATTGTTGATTTTTAGTGTGGGTTAATTGTTGATTAAATACAGGATTTTGTGTGGTCAAACACCGACTGTTGACTCGCCTTGTGAGTCAATATAACCGCACTCAATTTTGCATTAATCACTCGCCTCCAGATGAGTCTTCATTGCTGGTGCTTGAAGCTCAACTCAGATGATGCAATAGAGGCTCGAGGTTGACGATCAACTACATTTTATTGATTGATGCTCGAGCTCCAGGTGATACATCTAAACATGCATGTTGCGAATGAAAGCTCGAGGATAGACTAACCTAGGCCTTGATGATAGGAACAAACAAAAATGGGGGAAATGGATGGACAATCCCAACGAGATGGTAGAGTAGGATCAGACTCTGATCTGAATGATCACAGATGATCAGTTTACACCAGAGAACATAGAGAAGTGAAGCGAGTCGATCAGTTCAGTGATCAGGGAGATTGGAATGGCGATTTGGTGATGATAATCAGAATTGAAGAGGGAGACGGAAAGCACAAGAAGAGATTAGAAGGAGTAAGGTCAGAAACGTAATGGAGGATGAAACCTAACCTACGAATGGATGAAATCACTTGGGGGCAGAGGTGTATGCGATTTCCTGTGGACGAAGCTCGGGAGAACTTCGTTATTGTCGCCTAGAACTCATGGTGAGAGGAGGCTATGCTCGCGACGGAGCAAAGCTAGACACCGGCGATGACCTCACTACTGCTCATCCCTGAGCCTCGCTACGATGAGATGATCCTCGGAGTTGTTACCTCCTTGAAGATAGCTTGGAGATCATTGGGAAGGTGGGGATACAAATGACAGATCTGTCAACGGAGAGGGGGGAAGGATATAAATAGAGGGAAAGCTCGAAGATGCTAGGAGTGCACACATGTGAACGACCTAATGGCCAGGCCATTGGGTCGGTTGGAGGAGGAGAGGAGGAGAGGAGGTGGTGACGGGAAGTAGAGATGAAGAGGAAGGAGGGAGGTCGATAGTGAAGAAAGAAGAATGCAGATGAAGAAATAAGGTGGAGAGAGAAAAGATGAAAAATATTAAATAATTATTAAATTAGATAAATAATTAAAATTAAAATAGTAAACTAAATTAATAAATATAAACTATAATTAATTTAATAAATAATTTAATTGTGAATTTATGTCTGCCCGCCTCAATGTTTATACAAAGGACTACGTATGGGTGATGAAACCCGATTTCATCATCATAATTTCTTATTATTAACCCCCTTGCTTAAACATGCGACAATAAAACCCAGTTAATGTCCTGTAATTATCAGAGTCTTAAATAAATTAAAAATCACAAAAAATGGCAAAATAAAAATTCATGGTATTTTTAGACTTAAAAATACCATCAAAAATATTTCGGGCCTTTGTTTGATTTCATCTCCAGTTTTGGTCAACATGAAACTTGTAGATCTCATCAAGATATACAACTATCATGTTTTGAGTTTTCTCAAATTCGGCCTCTTTGACCCCCAAAAATCAAAAATACCCTCGAATAAATATGATTGGGCCACGTGGCCTGTTCTGGGTGCGCCACGTGGCCCCACCATCTTTGTCTTTTCCGCCTGCATTCTGGGCCGTTGGATTTCATCTTGAATCCAACGGCCAATCTGCCTCCACGCAGGCCTGGGTCCCTAAACCATCTGATCATCCCCGCCCTTAATATCCGTCGCTCGTTGCCGCCGCTCTTCCCTCACGCCACGTGGCGGTGTATACACTGCTGGATCGCACCTCTGATCTTCCATCTCCACCGCTTCTTCCTATCGCGCGTGTCGGCCGTCTGATCAAAGTCTGGAGAGCATCCACACCGTACGCTAATGCACGTCCCTCAGCTTGGCACGTGGCGTACTCCGCAGCCCTTCGTTCACATCGCCCAGATCTAATCGCGACCGTCCCTTCGCGCCTCAACGACAGCCGTTGGATCTCCAGATCCAACGGCTATCGGTCGTCGTCAACCTCCAACAGCTCCTCTATCACACGTCCTCCACCTCGCGAAGACTCCTTCCCCTTTCCTTTTCCTCCTCCACTCCAGCCATCATCTCAACTCGTTAACCGCCGCACCATGTTCCCCCATCTTCCGTCGTCTTCGCCAGCGACTAAGTAACCCACTACATCCTCTCGGTCACTCCATATCGCCCTCTAAACCCACGCTTCCCACCTTCCTAACCACCGAACTCTTCCTTCAAATGCACCGCCACATCCCACTTTTGCCCTCGTCCACCTGTATGCGGGGCACGGCCCAGCCCTCCTCCTCCTCCCTGTGACAGGGGGAGGAGAGAGGATAGAGCGACGACGACCGGAGCCCCCGGTGAAGACCCTCCGCCATCCAAGGTGGAGCTACGGTGCTCCTTGCCCGCTTGAGCTGCTCCGAGTTGCTGCCGGAGTCCAGCGAAGACCCGGGGATCCTATGGAACCCCAAGCCCAAGCTCCCACTCCATCTCCGACCAGGTAAACCTCCTTCCTCCTTTCTTGTATTTTTCTTGAATTTTGCTTAATTTTGTAGGTCTCTCCGGCCATCTTCACCTGCCATTAACCCCCTTTAGAGCTTTGCCAACACCTCCCCTTCTCCGCGACACTCTCCGATCACCCTTTCGTTTCTCCGCGACCTCTTTCACCTTCCGATCCACCTCCTCTGCCATTCACGGCGGAGGAGCTCCGAGCTCCCGCTTCCTTCGCCCACCTGAGCTCTCACTCCATCCACGCACACACTCCACCTTGTTTCGGATAGGTTTATACCCATGCAGGTGCTCAACTCCGCAATGATCGGAATCTTCACCGGAAGGATTTCGAGCGGCTCCGCCTCCGACTTTCAGACACGCAGTCACCTCCATGACGCTTGGAAGAATCCCTTGACGCTCCAGCTACATCGCAAACCCTTCACGAAGTCCTGGGGATCTGCATAGAGCGACTTCAAAGGCGGCGGAGTTCGGTGGACTTCGCCGGAGTTCAATTCCCGCCGCCAGCCGATGCTCGAGGACGAAGCGCAGTTGCCGTTGGATGGTCCTCTTTCACCGACCATCCAACGGCCATGACGAGGCCACACCATCAACGTCAACAGCTGTTGGATCTTTTCAATCCGACGGCCTCAACGCAACCACGTCGACACATAATCCATGGAGCAGGCACCGTTGGATCTTCATCATCCAACAGCTCAGAGGAGACCACACCATCGGCATCAGCTTCCGTTGGATCTTCTAGATCAAACGGCCTACATTCCGCCACATGGCAACATCCGAGCTTCTCCGAACCTCAATGCCCAAGCCACGAGGGTTGGAGGTCCCGAACCACATCCGAGCCAGCAGCGAGTCCAAGCCAACGCCCGAGCCAGCCGAAGCAACCCCCGAGCCTCTACCGACCCCGAGCCTCCTTCTGAGCCTGGATAGCACGTGCGTTGCACGTGTTTATCTGGGCAATTTGCAGAGACGCCCTCCAAACTTCTCCATTTTGCGTTCTGGTCCAGTTATCACCTGCCGTCCACGTGCACTGTGGTTATTTTGCAACCACACCCCTGTAGGATTCCATATTTGCAAAAAATCCCCTGTGCTTGTGGGCAATTTACAGGGAAGGTCCAGCTCTTTTATATATTTACATTTTAGCCCCTCCCAGGGACCTGTCTACAATTTTTATTCCATGTTTTCTTTCAATTATGCCCTTATCTTTGATCTTGCATATCTTGAGCCTCATATCTCCGATTGAGGTGATTTCAGTTTCGTTTTAAAGCTGGTTTGATGGTCTTTCTAATGGCATGCTTAAATGTTATTTTGGACAATGAATTTTGATGTATTATTTTATAGCCATGTGTCTCTTATTTTATGCCTTGTTCAAATCAAGTTGATCATCTCAATAAAATCTAAAATTGATTCCTTGTGTAGTTGGCTCATTACTTTGATGGAGGGCATATTTTCATCGCATATCATTGCATTTCACTTGCATATTAAAAATTAAAAAAATGCATGTTTATTTTTAATGCATTGTTGTGTTGTCTTCTTGCATGATTTGACCTATGTGCCTTTAACTCAACACTTAAGTAAATAAATAGAAATCCTATTAATACGAGTGAGGCTCGTGTCCCTGAGTTCGACCTTGGTATCTTACCAAGTAAAATAAAATCATGACCATCGCATTTTGATCGATTATATACATATTTAAATGAGGTGGTTTTTGATGAGCCCATTTTGGCACGATACGACAATTCCGAGTGCTAATTTCATTCTCTTAAAGGGTCGATTTTGCGGATCATCAAATGGCGGCGTTGTCGGGGACACAACTCATTTCTTTTATTTTTTGGATTTTTTGTTTATTTTATTAAGTGTTCATTTTATAGGTCGAAGTGTTCATTTAATTTGCATTATAAAATCTTATTTTCTTTTTTATTTTGATCTCTAACCATTGTCTTTGTGGCAGGGCCCTTGACCACTCAAGGAGGCGAGGAGCAGGACGTTTCCCGCTGCGAGGAGCCGCAAAACATACATGGAGCAAATAGGGAAGAAAGAAAAAAAACTTTGTCTCGCATTTTATTTATGCATGTAATAATTCGTCTTTTACAACGGTCTTCGATCGAAGACTCGCGATTGTAATCGAACGATCATTGTTGTGTGGGGATCGTCCCCACTTGAGTGTCGACTTAGTGTCGACTTAGGACCAGGCACGTGGCTCTTTGAGCGGTTTTTCATTTTTATCTTTTACGTGCTTGCTCGTAGGTAGGACACACTTTAAATTTAGACGCACATAATCTCGCATCACTTAGCTAAAATTAATGAAAATCAATCACCGCTAATAGATGCATGATTAGGTGCGGCTTTTTTAACTTGAATACATGTTGATTTTGGTTTTCAAAATGGCCCCAGTTTTTCACGGATTTATCGTCAAATCACTGCATGATTTATCGCTTAGCCTAGATCGCAGTTTTTATCAAATACATGTTTTCTCGGCTTTCTTTTCTTAGCTTGATCACCTAGGATTAATGGAAAAAGGGAATGAACGGTAGACGGTGATTTCTTGATTTATGTGCTAACCATAATTCAGTGATAACCTAAAATAAAATAGGGACTGTTAATTGCAAGTCAACATAAAATGGAGTAAAACTTTGGTTTTGGGAGAGCAACACCCGCGCATACACCTTGATTTGCACTTCACATTTTTCGCGTAAATTTCTAGTTTTATCACCAATAAAGCCGACAAGATAATAAACCAACTTCAGTTGGTTTCATGTGTGAGTTGGTGAAATTGAGGGTGTTGCTTGATTGATTGAGCCATGTTTTCTATGCACCCCAAATCCTTAGTCACTCCATTCATCTCTGCAGATTCAAACCTCTCACTTGTAGATTCATTCCTCTTCTTCGTTCACCTTGGGTCCCTCCCAACATCAATTCCCATCTTTATACTTAGGCTAATCTCAGCCTAAGTATAGGGGGGACCCGAGTCCCTGTGATTTCTCTACTCTTCTTTTCTTGCCTTTATACTTAGGTTATTTCTAATCTAAGTATAGGGGGAGCCCCCTCTTAGCTCCTGTATATTCCTATATATTTAAATGGCCCTATGGACTTGTATCATCTAGTGCTATGAGGGCATAGCAAAGTTTAAGTATAGGGGGGTATACCGTATATACTGTATATTTACTTTAGCTATAATCTGAAAATTTTGAAAATTTTAAACCTTTTTGGCTAAGGTAAAACTCTTTGGACTAAGAGAACTCAAATGATTTCGCGGTTTTTTCGATATTATGTTACGCTATTTTTATAAAAATATTTTCGAAAATGATTTTTTATCTTGAAAAATTCTTTTGAAAATGTTTTGAAAAACTTTTTATTTTGTGTGACATGGTTTTGAAAAATCGCCATCTCTTTTCAAGGAAAGTTGAGTTTAACTCGTGTTTTAACCTTTATTAAAATCCATAAAAAAGAGAAAACCCAAAACCCTTTAAGAGTCATTGGTGACTACTAAACCCAATTAAGTAAGCCACATTCAGTGAGGGTTCGCCCTTAGCAGATTGGATGGTTTAGAGGATATCGCGCAAGGCCCCGTCCTCAAGCAACGGGCTTCAGCCTGTACTTACATCCATACTGGCTGAATTGTAGATGCTCAATTGAGTTTAGCAAGTTCTAATATCTCTTGAAGTTAAAAAAAATTTTTTGTTTTTGAATGAAGAAGTTTGGATTAGTCCTCTACACTTACACTTTCACCTAGGATCTGGAATGATCAAGGAGATTTAGCTTTTTTTTGAGGTCTTTGAGATTTGCGGTTAACCAGCCTTAGCCATCAGGGTCATAAACTTAATCGTCCAAATTCCCCTAGGTTTCTAGATTTGCATGCTATATTCCATGCTTAGTCTCAGACATAAAGAATATGATCAGCACATGACATGCACAACTGCGGTTTTGATGAGATGAATTGATTTTTCACCCGAGGAATTGGGATGAGGAAGTCAAGTTTGAATTTGATCTAATGATGCTCGAGGATGGGATAAAGTCTTTGGAGGCTTCATGAAACCTGAGTGTCAGCAATATTAGCCAATATGAGAACTTGGTTCTTATATTAATCTCTTGACATTGACCTAAGTGACAGGGTGTGAAATAAATAAAAAATGTTGATAAGTGTGCGCCAACTCTTGGTAAAAGCAGTGGAGCTAGCCACAAATTATACAAGTCAATGAAATTCAAAGAAAAACTCTCATTCCACCAATTCAAATATCAAAGAGCTTCCACCAAATGCGAGCGCTCCCAAACTTTTCAAAGTGTCCACTTGGACCACCGCTATTAGGACCAGGAGTCGGGCTTGCACCAAAAAAGGGCTCTGCATCGTAAATGCTACAAGTCTGGGTGTAGAAGATACGATAGGTACTCAAAAGAGACACACCCCGGTGTACTCCCAGGAAAACAAGTGCAGACGGCTCCAACTTCTCTTGACGGATGCACTGATCAACACCCAAAAAAATGTGTTGCATAAAAAGGCACTAGAGAGAATCCTTGTTCCAATGAGAGGGAGAGAAGAAATGACACAATCCCATGCCCTCCATTACTGGCCTGTCATCTACATTTTCTAAGTCTGACAACTAAAGAGATGGTGGACTGAATGCAAGATTTGATTTATTCCCTAGTGCTGAGGATTGGGTCCTTAGGAGATTTTCTCGAACCAAGACTTTGGGTGACGAATTGACTCTACTCTCAGAATCGCAGCCAACACTAAAATGTCATATCCTTTAGATTATATGTACATCAGAGAGAGTCTGGAGAAGTAGAGGAATTGGATGCCTCTTGATTAAGGCTGGGTTGAACTCGAGAATTTTGGACCTCTGAAGTTGAGTCAACTTGATCGGATTGGATCCTGTACTCACATGCACAAGGGGGTTAATCCAACTTAGTCATTCTTTTTGATGCTCGAGGACGAGCATAGTTTAAGTATAGGGGGTGATGAAACCCGATTTCATCAATATAATTTCTTATTATTAACCCCCTTGCTTAAACATGCGACAATAAAACCCAGTTAATGTCCTGTAATTATCAGAGTCTTAAATAAATTAACAATCACAAAAAAATGGCAAAATAAAAATTCGTGGTATTTTTAGACTTAAAAATACCATAAAAAATATTTCAGGCCTTTGTTTGATTTCATCTCCAGTTTTGGTCAACATGAAACTTGTAGATCTCATCTAGATCTACAACTTTCATGTTTTGAGTTTTCTCAAATTCGGCCTCTTTAACCCCCAAAAATAAAAAATACCCTCGAATAAATCTAATTGGGCCACGTGGCCCGTTCTGGGTGCGCCATGTGGCCCCGCCATCCTTGTCTTTTCCGCCTGCATTCTGGGCTGTTGGATTTCATCTTGAATCCAACGGCCAATCTGCCTCCACGCATGCCTAGGTCCCTAAACCATCTGATCATCCCCGCCCTTAATCTCCGCCGCTCGTTGTCGCCGCTCTTCCCTTTCGCCACGTGGCGGTGTGTACACTGCTGGATCGCACCTCTGATCTTCCATCTCCACCGCTTCTTCTTATCGCGTGTGTCGGCCGTCTGATCAAAGTCTGGAGAGCATCCACACCGTACGCTAATGCGCGTCCCTCAGCTTGGCACGTGGCGTACTCCGCAGCCCTTCGTTCACATCGCCCAGATCTAATCGCGAACGTCCCTTTGTGCCTTAACGACAGCCGTTGGATCTCCAGATCCAACGGCTATCGGTCGTCGTCAACCTCCAGCAGCTCCTCTATCACACATCCTCCACCTCGCGAAGACTCCTTACCCTTTCCTTTTCCTCCTCCACTCCAGCCATCATCTCAACTCGTTAACCGCCGCACCATGTTCCCCCATCTTCCGTCGTCTTCGCCAGCGACTAAGTAACCCACTACATCCTCTCAGTCACTCCATATCGCCCTCTTTACCCACGCTTCCCACCTTCCTAACCACCGAACTCTTCCTTCAAATGCACCGCCACATCCCACTTTTGCCCTCGTCCACCTGTATGCGGGGCACGACCCAACCCTCCTCCTCCTCCCTGTGACAGGGGAGGAGAGAGGATAGAGCGATGATGACCGGAGCCCTCGGTGAAGACCCTCTGCCATCCAAGGTGGAGTTGCGGTGCTCCTTGCCCGCTTGAGCTGCTCCGAGTTGCTGCCGGAGTCTAGCGAAGACCCGGGGATCCTATGGAACCCCAAGCCCAAGCTCCCACTCCATCTCCGACCAGGTAAACCTCCTTCCTCCTTTCTTGTATTTTTCTTGAATTTTGCTTAATTTTGTAGGTTTCTCCGGCCATCTTCACCTGCCATTAACCCCCTTTAGAGCTTCGCCAACACCTCCCCTTCTCCGCGACACTCTCCGATCACCCTTCCGTTTCTCCGCGACCTCTTTCACCTTCTGATCCACCTCCTCCGCCATTCACGGCGGAGGAGCTCCGAGCTCCCGCTTCTTTCGCCCACCTGAGCTCTCACTCCATCCACGCACGCACTCCACCTTGTTTCGGATAGGTTTATACCCATGCAGGTGCTCAACTCCGCAATGATCGGAATCTTCACCGGAAGGATTTCGAGCGGCTCCGCCTCCGACTTTCAGACACGCAGTCACCTCCATGACGCTTGGAAGAATCCCTTGAAGCTCCAGCTACATCGCAAACCCTTCACGGAGTCCTGGGGATCTGCATCGAGCGACTTCAAAGGTGGCGGAGTTCGGTGGACTTCGCCGGAGTTCAATTCCCGCCGCCAGCCGATGCTCGAGGACGAAGCGCAGTTGCCGTTGGATGGTCCTCTTTCAGCGACCATCCAACGGCCATGACGAGGCCACGCCATCAACGTCAACAGTTGTTGGATCTTTTCAATCCGACGGCCTCAACGCAGCCACGTCGACACATAATCCTTGGAGCAGGCACCGTTGGATCTTCATCATCCAACAGCTCAGAGGAGACCACACCATCGGCATCAGCTTCCGTTGGATCTTCTAGATCCAACGGCCTACATTCCGCCACGTGGCAACATCCGAGCTTCTCCGAACCTCAGTGCCCAAGCCACGAGGGTTGGAGGTCCCGAACCACATCCGAGCCTGCAGCGAGTCCAAGCCAACGCCCGAGCCAGCCGAAGCAACCCCCGAGCCTCTGCCGACCCCGAGCCTCCTTCCGAGCGTGGATAGCACGTGCGTTACACGTGTTTATCTGGGCAATTTGCAGAGACGCCCTCCAAACTTCTCCATTTTGCGTTCAGGTCCAGTTATCACCTGCCGTCCACGTGCACTGTGGTTATTTTGCAACCACACCTCTGCAGGATTCCATATTTGCAAAAAAGCCCCTGTGCTTATGGGCAATTTACGGGGAAGGTCCAGCTCTTTTATTTATTTACATTTTAATCCCTCCCAGGGACCTGTCTGCAATTTTTATTTCATGTTTTCTTTCAATTATGCCCTTGTCTTTGATCTTGCATATCTTGAGCCTCATATCTCCGATTGAGGTGATTTCAGTTTCGTTTTAAAGCTGGTTTGATGGTCTTTCTAATGGCATGCTTAAATGTCGTTTTGGACACAATGAATTTTGATGTATTATTTTATAGCCATGTGTCTCTTATTTTATGCCTTGTTTAAATCAAGTTGATCATCTCAATAAAATCTGAAATTGATTCCTTGTGTAGTTGGCTCATTACTTTGATGGAGGGCACATTTTCATCGCATATCATTGCATTTTAATTGCATATAAAAATTAAAAAAATGCATGTTTATTTTTAATGCATTGTTGTGTTGTCTTCTCGCATGATTTGACCTATGTGCCTTTAACTCAACACTTAGTTAAATAAATAGAAATCCGATTAATACGAGAGAGGCTCGTGTCCCTGAGTTCGACCTTGGTATCTTACCAAGTAAAATAAAATCATGACCAACGCATTTTGATCGATTATATACATATTTAAATGAGGTGGTTTTTGATGAGCCCATTTTGGCCCGACTGCTACGACAATTCCGAGTGCTAATTTTGCTCTCTTAAAGGGTCGATTTTGCGGATCATCAATGGGGAAATATTGAAACTATACTTTCCAGTAGTATCGCAGCTGTCTTTTTTGCAGCTTTGTTGTTGCTGGAACTATGTGGTATGGTTCAACAAATACCTTGATCAAATTATTTGGTTCTACTCGTTATTAGTGGGATCGGGGATATTTCCAGCAAGAAATATATCGAAGAGTTGGCGTTGGGATAGCCGAAAGTCTGAGCTCATCATAAGCTTGGTCTAAAATTCCCGAAAATTTCGCTTTTTATGATTACATTAGTAATAATCCAGCAAAAAGGGGATTATTTAGAGCTCAATTAGTTAAATAAGTAGGTATATAAATAATAGGGTTTTTATCAATTGTGTCCCTCTGGGATTGCAATATCAATTATACCCGTCCCTTTTTGGTAATATCAGTTGTGCCCTCAACTTCTTCCTATTCTATCACTTGTACCCCTCAGGTTAGTTGTCATCCATCCACAATGCAAATGGACGTTTAATTTAGGGACATAGGCAGAATTAATTTAAAAAATGGGTTAACTGGTCTTTTTCCTCACCCTCTCCCTTCTCCTCGCCATCCTCCTCCTCTACCCCAGCCCGCTCCTCCCCCTCTGTCGCCCTAAGCCTCTTCTCCCTCCATGTCATCCTCCTCCTCACCCCTCCACCACCGCAACCTCCCCCTCCGCCCCTTCCTCCTTACCTCGTCTGCAACCGCCTCCTTCGCCCCTAGCAACCTCCTCCTACTCACCCCTCTACCCACAACCTCCCCTCCGCCCTCGTCTTCCTCCCCACCCCTCCCCCGACAGCCTCCTCCTCCGCTGATAACACGAAAATTGAGCGACTAAGATAAAGGTACTAAATGATCTTCGCGACCTCAATCACTCGGTTGTGTCAATCAAAAAAAATAGACCACCAATAGAAGATAAAATCAAATCGAAATCAATAGCGGTCTTGCTATTATTTTAACGTGGTATAGCGACCAGGGTCGAACACAAGGAGCACGAAATGGCCTTGCGGCCTACGAAGTAGTCAAAAAGAAAATAAAAGAAAAGAAAAAGGTATTTTTGGTGGTTTTTAATTCTTTTTATATTTTTTTGGATTTTTAATTAATTAAGAAACTAAAGAAAACAAGAAAAGCAAGCAATTCAACTATTTATTTAATGCACTAAAAATCAACCAAAAAGTCAAATAAAAATGTTTTTGTGTATTTTATATTTTTTACTGTTTTTAGTGAATTTTTGAGATTTTTTTGATTTTTATTTAATTTTCTAAAAATGAAACAATGCACAAAAAAGAAGGTACTGTTCAGCAGAGCTTGAGGGACCTAGATAAAATATCTAAAAATCACAAATAAGCCTGGAGGTACTTTTCCTGTAAAGAAAAAGAAACAAGGAAAATTTGAGCACCTAAATTATTTATTTTGGGTTTTTAGTTTATTTATTAGAATTTTTAGGAGTTTTTAGGTGTTTTTCAATTTTTATGAGTTTTATATAATGAAAAATAGCCAAAATTGGCTAGAAAATCAAGCACAACTAAAGCAACAGTAACTAATTTTTTTAAAATTTTTGGATAGGTTTTAATATTATGTTGTGATTTTCAAAGTCAAACAGTAATGAAAATTGATGTTTTTGAATTTTTAAAAATATCAAATCAAAACAAAAACGTCCCCAAAAATTCCAGAAAATTTTACACTATGGCAAGAGCCATGTATCCAATTTTCGTTGGATTTGGAGTTAATTTGCTATTTTATTCGAAAACAAAAGTTAGGTACTGTGCACGGGGACCTAAGTGCAAATACCCAAAGTCCTGGGGGGTCCGGTGCAAAATACCCAGGAGAACACACGCGTCGCACGTGCCTGAGGCACCCAGGGACCTAAACGTAACAAAAACTAAGTCCTAGGACTATTTGGTAACATGTACCAAAAGTCCGAGGGCTAGTTTGCAATTAACCCACGAATAAACGCACATGCACTATTAATTCACGCACAGGGGTATAAAACAAATATCCAAAAGTTTTCATTCATTCGATAACCAACCAGAACTACAGGGAATAAAGTGCAAATAGCCCAGAAAACCACGTGTCGAAGCACGTGACACACCACACACAGGGGCTTAGATGCAAACAAAATAAAGCTCAAGGTCCAACATGCAATTTACCTAACGTAAATAAAATCCTAAAAATATTTACAGGATTGAACTGAAATAAAGCTAAACTAAGGGCCTAAGGGATAAATTACCCTTTATTAAAGGGGCCGCTGGATGGACGCCACGTGGGTGGATGAACGACTGAGATGCGGGTGGCGCCCAGCGAAGGAAACCCTCAGGTGGATCAGACGGTCGAGGCCTCGCCACGTGCTGGATCTGACGGTGGAGATGCATCGTAGCTAAGCCTCGGCCATCGGACGGCGTGTATCAGTCCTCCTGAAGATCGTGCGGTGGCTGCTGCTCCTTGAATGGAGGGCTCAGATCGAAACTGGAGCTCGGAGGAGATCCGACGGCTGCTGGAGGTCTTCGAAGAACAGGTGGCCGGCGAACTTCGTCGGCCCAGTATGCTCGCTCCTAGCCTCTGCGGGGGCTTCTGATGATCGAGACAGCTCCGCCTTGCACTCCCGCGTCTGGTGGTCCTATCTGATGAATCAACGGAGCTCCAGAGAGCTCGATCGACCTCAGCGGAGGAGGAGCTCCGGTGCTCGAATGGGAAGGCCTCAGATAGCCTCCCTTGGACCTGCAAGGTGACACCAAAAATCTCCTAGATTGAGGGCAAACTGCCTCGACCCCGTGAGTGGCCGTGAAGGTGAGCGGTGCGGTGGTGCGGGCGAACCCCGGCGAAGCGACGGCGAAGGGGTTCGAACCCCAGCTCCTGTGCGAGCTGGGTTGAGCGGAGGGGCGGAGAAGATGCGTGAGGGAAGGGCGAACGTGGTGATGGATTCCGATGATCGAACAGAAGGGGGATATGGTCGGAATCGGCGAAAAACGACGGCGGTGCGACTTGGGAGTAATCAGAAATTAGCGAAAAAGGAAGGGAGATGGGCCTACCTGGGTGGAGGAATCGACTGGGAAGGAGCTTGCGTAGCTCTCGGTCCTTGCCTCGAGGAGAGTCGACCTCCGAGGCTTGAGCTCCTGCTCTGGGCGGAGCACGGCGGTGGTGACTCGCCGGATCAGTGGTTCCTTGCCCCTCTCCTCGCTGCGACGCACCTGGAGCGAGCTGTCACTCTCACTCGAGCACTGGAGGTCACTGGGGGTGGAGCGAATGAGCCAAAGATGGGAATTAGGGTGGAGGAGCTGGGACTTTATACTTCTAGGGGTCCGACTATCGGGAGGTTGGGCGAGCAGTTCAGTGCGCGGATCCCCAAAATCCACCCCGGGCGTGGATCAGGGATGATCAAGCTCGGATTAGAGCCCGGGGTTAACGGATTCAGAAGTCGGATCGAGTGTGCGAAATGTCGAGAAGTCGGGTTGCGAGCACGGATCCGGGACGGGGTGGTCCTGGGGGGGAAGTTGACCGGGGGGTCAACGTCCCCGTGGACCAGTAGAAGCAGGCCACATGGAAAATATTTAAAAATTCAATTAAAAATAACAAATGACCGAATTATTGAAAAGTCAAAACATGAAATATTTTTGTTTTAATATTTTTTATTTTTTAGTGATTTTTAATTAATTTTTCAAAGTAAAAATAAGGTATTTACATTATATAGCTATATATAGGTATATGTACAATATAGGCTTTTTAATTTTGATTTTTAATTAATTATTTTTATACATTTTTATTCCCATTTTATATTTTATTTATTTATATCATAAAATAAGGAATAAAAAGATATTTTTATTTTATTTTTATTATTTATATACATAGGTGAAATAAATACATATGTACATTTATGTGCATGGTATATTTACAATATTTTTTTATTTTTAATTTTGTTATTTTTATTTTGTTTTTTTAATTGTTTTTATTTTATTTATTTACACCATATCATATAGAATATTTACAAAATTTTTGGAAATTAATTTTATTTATTTATAAGGCTAAATAAATATAAGATGAATGGACTATATACATGGTGACTATGTACATGAGTGATGTTTTTGTTTCCTTTTTAATTTTTCTATTTTTATCTTGATTTTATATTTATAACTATTTACAAATATTTACAAACCTATTTTAATCTATTTTTGGGAGGGAAATATTTTTATTTTATTTACAAATTTATTTACACACATGAGCCCCTATCTCCCTCTACTTTGGCTTTTATGCGGTCAGGCCCATGCGGAGCCCTCCCTTGGATTAGGTTGCTCAATATTTATTCTAAATATTTCCCTCTTTTTCTTTTTGATCTTTATTCTTTTATTTTTGCACAAAAACATGCTAATTATTAGTTTTTACACAATGCATGCTTTTGGTAATTATTTATATTTACAACTATATACATGCATTTGCAAAGGTTTTTGTAGCTAAAATATAAGAATAAAGAGTGATGAATGAGTATTCATCACCCCCTATACTTAACTTTGCTAGTCCCTTAGCAAACACTTATTTGAAAAAGAAGTGAAAAATAAAGAAAGAAAAAGAAAAAGAGATGCACATGGATCAAGGTTGATTATTAAACTTGCCTTCATTAGATTAAGGTATGGAGCTCGATCAGATCTTTGGATTATTAATGTGTCGGAACCTTATTTGGACTTAAGTTTAAAACTCAACAGCCTCTAAGTTCCACTAATCTATAACCAAGACTCCTCAATGCTCCAGATCAGAACAAGTCATCAATCACAAACCCTGAAGACCATGAATCTTTTCTTGTCCGGTGAATGTGAGGTCTAAGCTCTCCACCTCAGAAATGGCAACTTGACAACCCTCCTCAACAAGGTAACTCTATGACCTCAATCTGGCCACTCTTTCCTCGAGGAGCGGGGTATTCCCTTCTAAGTTCAAGTTCAACCGGCTCAAGAAGAGGAGGAAGAAGAGAATGGGTCAAGGCCAGTGTAGCCATGTACCCTTGGGAGCTTGACCAGTGTAGCCAAGTCTCCCTGCTGCAAGCTACAACAGGTGGATCATGAAACTCAAGCTTTGCTTATTGCACTCTATATACATACTCCGGTGGGATTATCATTGTCTATCAGACCCACCACTTTTTTGGAGTTATTTTCTTTTTGCATTTTTTTCAAGTGCATCTATACAACGTATACATGTACAGCATATATACAAGGAGTTTTTCCTCTTGAGCCAGTAGACTATCCCTCTTTTGAAGCTTTATTGCAACCCACAACTCCCGTCGTTAGACCTCATGGCAACCAGACCAAGTTGAGACGCACTTCCTTCACTAAAAGAAGAAGAGAGGTCCCGCCTAGAAGTATGATGAATACCCATTCATCACTCTTTATTCTTCTATTTTAGCTACAAAAACCTTTGCAAATACATGTAGATATATGTAAATACAAATAATTACCAAAAGCATGCATTGTGTAAAAACCTATAATTAGCATGTTTTTGTGCACAAAATAAAAGAATAAAGAGCAAAAAGAAAAAGAGGGAAATATTTAGAATAAATATTGAGCAACCTAACCCAAGGGAGGGCTCAGCATGGGCCTGACCGCATAAAAGCCAAAGTAGAGGGAGATAGGAGCTCATGTGTATATACTTCTGTAAATACATAAAATTATATTTTCCTCACCCAAAAATATGTTTGTCCATATTGTGTGTATATTTAGAAACTATTAAAAACAAAATAAAAAGATGAAAAGCAAAAAGATCAAAAATACCCTCCCTTTCACCATGTGTAGACCATCATCCTTTATTTATTTAACCCTATAAATAAATAAAATTATTTTCTAAAACTTTTTAGTAAATATTCTATGTTACATATGGTAAATACATAAAATAACAAGAAACAAAACAAAAATCAAATAAAAATTACAAAATGAAAAATACAAAAATACATTGTATAAATACCATGTATATAAATGTATACAATTATTTATTTCACCCTTGTGTATAAATAATTAAAATAAAATAAAAATACCATTTTATTCCATATTTTATGATGTAAATAAATAAAATACAAAATGAGCATAAAAATACATAAAAATAACAAATAAAAAAATCAAAAATAAAAATCCATATAGTGTACATATACCTATATACATAGCTACCCTATTTTTAGTTCCAAAAATTAATTAAAAATCACCAAAAAATAGAAAAAAATAAAAGAAAAACATTTCATGTTTTGAGTTTTCTTTAATTCGGCCTATTTCTACCCTAAAATAAATAAACAAAAATCGAGTACACGTGGCAGCTTCTGATTGGTCCACGGGGGATTGTTGACCCCGGTCAACTCCCCCGCGGACTCCTTCCTTTTCTGGAAGATGCGTGCCGCCCCGCCTTCGCCAATTTTTCCACGCATCTCCAGGCTGTCTCCCACGCGAACCCCATGCCCGGATTCTTCGCCGATCATCCCTCATCCTCGCCCGATCTTTCGCCACAAAATCCACGCCTTCCATCGCTGTCTCCACCCAACCCTAATCGCACCTGTCACCATATATATCCCGACCTCCGCCGCCTCCGCGCCTCATCTTTGGACCTTCTCCTTCTTCCCAGTGACCTCCATAGGCACCGCGAGAGTGACAGCAAGCGTTTGCCCTTGTTGCAGTGAGGCGAGGAGGCGAATCCACTGATCCGGCGTTCTTCGCCGCCGATGCTCCGCCACCAGCGTCGAGCATCGAGCCTCAGGCCTTGACGCCCTTCGAGGCTACGACCAGGAGTTAGCCACACTCCAGCACAGTCTTCCGCTCCATCCAGGTAGTTGATTAGCTCTTTTATTCCGTTTAATTTTAGATTTCGCCCAATTCGTATCTCCGACGCATTCCCCTGATTCCGTCCATCTCGTGTAATATCTCGACCATCCGACCCGACCATCATCTTCGCCATTCCCTCACACACCTTCTATGCCCTTTCACTCAACCCAGATCGCACAGGATCTGGGAGTCGAGTTCCATCGTCTCCACCTCGCCGGAGCTCGTTCGCCACACTGCACAGACCACCTTCACCCCACTTTCTTGGGTCGAGGCACTTTGCCCTCGACCCGCGAAGCGTTCTGGCTGTTTTGCAGGTTCAAAGAGAGGTGCCTGAGCCTCTCTTCACTTGAGACCGAAGCTTCGCGCTGCCAAGCCTCGCCGGAGCCCCCCCAGGGCTTGGCTGGGGCATCGGCCATCGTCATCAGCTGCGGGGCTGCACCAGGAGCGTGTTCGGATCATTTGCAGCAGCTGAGGAGGACCGGAGCGCACGCAGGACGTCGGCGAAGTTCGCCGGCGTCGAGTTCTTCCTCCATCTTCCAGAGCCGTCCGATGCACCCTCTGCTCCAGTTCTAATCCTAGCTGTTCATCTGTGGAGGAGCAGCGTCCATTCGATCATCCGGAGGAGCCATCTGGACCGTCAGAGCCGAGAGAGAGGGACTCTATTCACAAGAGCCACTCGATCATCCACGTGTCCCTCTCTCGACCGTCGATTGAGCCGAAGGGACGAAGAGAGGAATCGCGCCGCCATCCCAGCCGTTCGATCACCACGTGGCGCCTATCCGACCGTCGGCTAATAAAGGGGTAAATATCGTAGGGCCCCCCTCGTAGTTTGTTATTTTTTTTTCAGTCCTGTAAATAGTTTTAAAACTTTATTAGCGTAGGGTAAATTGCAGTTAGGACCTTGTGCTTTATTTTAATTACATGTATGCCCCTGTGCGTGTGTGACCACGTGCTTCGTCACGTGTATGTTTGGGCTTTTTACATATATTGTCCTGTAGATCTGGAGTGTTAATGAATGCATGAATCTTTTTGTGTAATTGCAATTATACCCCTGTGAGCATTGTCTATGCGCATGTGCGTTATTTAGTGGGCTTTTTGCAACTTCATCCCTGGGCTTTTGATACGAGTTATCAAAAGGCCCTTGGACTTAGTTTTTCTTGCAATTTGGTCCCTGTGTGCCCCAGCCACGCGCCACGCGTGTGACTTGCTGGGCATTTTGCACCAGCGACCCCAGGTCTTCGGGTATTTGCACATTGGTCCTTGTGCACAGTGCCCCTCCTTTATTTTTTGAATAAAATATCAAACGACCTCCAAATCCAATGAGATTTTGACACATGGCTCCTGCCATGGTGTAGGAATTTCTGTGATTTTCGAGGACATTTTTATTTTCATTTACTATTTTTAAAAATTCAAAAACCCCTATTTTTGCTACTGTTTAACTTTAAAAATACCAAAAAAATATAAAAACTCCACCAAAAATTCTAAAAAAATTAGTTACTGTTTCTTGCTTGTTGTTTGATTTTCTAGCCAATTTTGGCTATTTTTCATCACTTAAAAACCCTAAAAATTGAATAACCCCTAAAAACTCATAAAAATTATAATAAATAAATTAAAAATCCAAAAACAATAATTAGGGTGCCTAAATTTTCCTCATTCTTTCTAGATTATAGGAAAATTACCTTCAGGGCTTTTTGAGATCCAAGAGTATTTTATTTTTGGGTCTTAAGCCTTGCTGGACAGTACCCTCTGTTTTTCGCACTGTTTGATTTTTAGAAAATAAAATAAACATCAGAAAAATCTCAAAAATTCACCAAAAACATAAAAAATTATAAAACACATAAAAACATTTTTCTTTGAATTTTTGCTTGATTTTTAATGCTTTAAATAAATTGTTGAAGTTCATTATCTGTGTGCCTTCTTTAATTTTCTCATCATTTAAAAAATCTAAAAAAATGTAAAAACAAATAAAAACCACTAAAAAAGATTCCCTCGGATTTCTGACTACATCGTAGGCTATTTAGCCAATCTGTGCTCCTTGTGTTCGACCCTGGGAGCTATACCAGGTTAATCACATAGCTAGACCGCTCCATTTTGTTTTGATTGATTTTATCTCTGTGAGTGGTTGATTTTTCTTGATACACGCATTCGAGTGACTGAGGTCGCAACGACCTCATTTCATACCTTTACCTCAGTCGTTCGGAGTTTTGCGCTATCAGAATGGCGCCGTTGCCGGGGAGCACGGCTTTGTAGTCATTTTTCCATATTGTCTTTCTCTATATTATTAGTGTTTTCTGACCTTCTCTCTTTGATTTTTGTGCGAGGTACTGCTTGGACGACTTGGAGCTTACTATTTAGAGGACCCGCGCAGGAGGAAGAGAGAGAGGAGAAGAAATTTTCTATTTAGAGAGAGAGAGAGAACAATATTTGTTGTAATAACTTAGACTTTGAATTGTGGACATTTGTAACTTAGCGGGTCTGTTTCGCCGAGCACCGGTGTGCTCGGGGGACCCATTTGGATTTTCGCGGCTTTTTCTGCGGTTTTTATAGCTAGCTGCCTTTTCCGGTGTTTACGCGGTTTTTCTCGAGCCCCTAGATTTAGGAATTTCTCTTGCTTGTGACGTAAATTTCTAAGGCCCAACACCTAATAGAATATCTGTTCCTATAGAACGTAATTGGACCTTAATAAAATTCACTGAAAAAGTTAGTTTAATTGGATTTGAGACCACGTGCCGTGAGGAGTCACATACAACGCTGGCAGGACCCGTTGTGGCGGGCACCGAGTGACTCCCAAGATCGGACTCCGGACTCGATTCGGTTAGCTAACTATTGTTCTTCACGATCAATAGAAGTTGCTTGTCTAAGGCCGGTTTTTCCCGTTGCACCATTTAGGTAGTTTTATTCTGTCTTTAAATTCTGCGCGGATCACTTGCATGTAGAGTGCTGGAGACAAGGTACGCATTTCTTTCTCTGCATGCATCATTGATTTCTTCGCGCATCGGCTTTTTCGTCTTCTCCCTCTGTTTTTGGCTTAATCATCAGGAGAATCGGAAAAACCGTTAGGCCGCTTGTATTTATTTTGAAAAAAATTAAAAAGAAAAACAAAAAAATTGGGACTGGATAACATTATTGACCCTAAAAGACACTCACATTAAAAATTTGTCTTGGGGAGAGCAACCCCCTCCTTGTATGGTTTGGATGCACGAGAGAGTGACCCACACCCTAGGTAGAACCCTCCGGTGTTATTTCTAGCTGACTACCGACTCTTCCGTGCGAGCCAGTCGGTTGGAGTAGCATCGGGTATCCTAACAGGTCACGTAAGCGCTCTGATATTTTGTATGTTCACCAAATAAAATTGACAAGATAAATTGACCGAGCTTTCACGGTCTTCAGATTGTGTTGCGTTGGTGAACCGGGGGTTTGCTTTGCGATCATATTTTCTCCAGATCCCATCCGCCCAACTCGCCAAGATCAAGATGATGGGTAGACGATCTCTTAGGCAGCCTCTGGCTGCACCGCTTTCAGGCGCGTCTACTCCATCATCTAGGTTGGCCCGTGAGAGTCAAGACCAGCTCTCCGGGTCCGAGTACGATTCCACCCTGTTCCCCCTCGACCCCCTTTCTTTTGCTACTGAGAGACATGAGCCCGAGGAAAGACGAATTGATTTGACAGAACCTGAGTTGGGCTCATCTGATTTTGCAGACGTCGGTATGGCCGCCAGATCAGAAGATTACCCCGGAGGTCAGCAGGGAGAGCAGCATGTCGTATTTGACCAGGGGGCGATCAACTCCACCCTGATCGCATCATTAGAGACAGTTCAGCAGCAGTTACGCGATCAGGGGGCTTTTATGATCGAGATGAGAAGGGAGATGGAGCGACTCCGAAGAGAGCGAGACGAGCCGAGCGAGCCTGAGGACATTCCTGACGCTGATGCAGAAGCAGCAGCCGCAGCAGCAGCGGCTGCCACAGCAGCAGCCGCCGCCGGAGCAGGACCACCGAGACCGATGCGGGAGTTACACAACCCTGGATCTACACTGATGCACCATTGGGTGGTGGTACCGGCCATCGTGGGGGATTTCAAGTTCCCTCCGAACACCCTGCAGATGCTTCCTCATTTTCACGGACTTGCCACTGAGGAACCCCATCTCCATCTCCAGGAGTTTTTGATGATCTGCAGCACTGTCTACGACCGTCATGTGGACCAAGATACGATTCGGATGATGGCCTTCCCTTTTTCACTGGCAGATAGAGCAGCCGCCTGGCTGAAACATTTAGGGAAGTTTGTTTACACCTGGGAGCAACTCCGCACCGAGTACTTGAACAAGTACTATCCACTCGGGCGGACGAATGCAGCGAGGGCCCTGATCAACAACTTCTCCATGCTCCCTAACGAGCAGTTTCACGAGGCATGGGAGAGGTTCAGAGAGCTTCTGGATAGATGCCCACACCACGACATTTCGAAGCCGAACCTAGTTCAAAGCTTCTTTAGTGGGATGACGCCAGAGCTTCAGGGTCTGGTGAATGCTTCTTGCGGCGGGTCCTACTTTGCCAAGGACCACAACCAAGTCTGGGCCATCTACGAAGAGATGGCAGAAAATTACATGGTGATGTCCCAGACTCGGTTGTACACACAGAGATCTCAGCAGCCGCCAGGACCCGTGCAGTATCAGCGGATAGCACGGGTTGATGCAGGTCCATCCAATTCGTCCACAGTTGCTGCCGCACAGGCAGAGTCGGCCACTGCGGACATGGGGATTATCAGCGAGAAGTTGGACCGCATGGAAATCATAGAGAAGAAGCAGTGCCAGGGCATAACTCAGATGGAGCAAATGGCACAAACTCTGAGCGACATGAAGACCCAGCTCTTGTGTCTTCAGGAGGCACAGACGGCTCCTCAGCCCCGTCTTCTGTCGCGAGGCGATTCCGGCGGCAGCCGCAGCTCCTCTCAGCGCTCCAGCTCCTTGCAGCAGCCTAGACAAGTTCACCTTGTACAGGCGGAGCCGTACCAACAGCAACAGCCCTCTTACCAGTCACCATCATCTCCAGACTTACATATGGTGGTATATCAGCCGGATCAACCTCTGGCAGCACTACCGCCAGACTCCTTCGATGCTGAGCCGTTGATGGATGTCAACGGGATTTGGTATGACCGTCCTCAACCTGGAATCCGACGAGACCATCCCGGATTCAGGTGGGGGAATGGGGGTAACCAGTCCCAACAACAGCCAGCCGGTCAGGGAGGGCAGTACTCCCAGCAGAGAGATCACCAGCAGCCCCAGCATACCAACCACACCAGCCATCATCCTTCGTACCTCGTCCCTACCAGCAGCAGGGACAGAATTGGAGACGTGAGCAGCAAGCTCACCAGCAGCAGCATCCTTCCTCTTACCCCTCTCACCAGCAGCAGCATCAGGTCCAGCAGCCTCATTATCAGAGAGGCAACCCGTCGGGCTCCCATGAGAGCCCCGCCATGGATGATCTAGCCCGCCTCTTCACAGAGCAGCAGGCTACATTTAGACGGGAGATGGACGAGTTCCGCCAGGAGATGCAGGACCTGATGAGAGGGAAGGCCGCCATCCCTGCACAGATCGAGCCTAATCCGAATAGCTTGAAGAGGAAATCTGAGCAGGTAGTTCACACTGAGCCTACCACTCCTAGTAACTCATTTGATGATATGTCATCGGATATATTTGATGCTGATTTTGTTACACTTAGGAGCGGTAGAAGACCAGCAGGCGGCGCCTCATCTGAGCGACAACACGAGGAATCATCTAGAGCGCCAGGTGAGGAAGAGGAGAGCGGTACTGAAGCCGCACATCATGATGACGGTGGTACTGATGCCACCCGAGATGCTGATTCCACCGGCGGTACTGAGGCCGCCATTTCACCACATCGAGGAGGTGGTACTGACGCCACCAGCAGAGCCGAGCCAGCCTGCGGTACTGAGGCCGCAAGACGTCTAGTTGTAGAGCCAGCTAGAGGTGGTACTGAGGCCACCCATATTTATTCTGATAGAAGTGTTGTCTTTCCTCGCATGAATGTATCTCAGAACTCTAATTTGAATAAAGGAAAAGGTTTAGTTTCTTCTGATCCCACTGTGGTGAATGATGTTTGTGAGGATCCGGTCATCGAACCGTCTAGGCCTATTCCTAGTCCTTCATCTGAGAAGGACCCTGTGATCCCCTTTCCTAGAGCCCTTGAATTGGGGAAGGGGAAGAAAAAAGAAAAAGAACCAAAAAAGAGAGAGCAGGAGGAGTTCAGCTAGGGCATGATAGAACGATTTCACATCCAGCTGACCCTCAATGAGGCTTTGCAGCACATTCCTCTTCTTCAGCGATCCCTAAGAGATAGGACCACAGTCAGGAGGAAGAAGAGGAACAAGACCGCAGAGATCCATGTGCTGACCAAAGCCACGTGCTTTGCGATTCAGAACCGACTGCCAGCCAAGAGGCCAGATGCAGGGGCCCCGTATGTCAGATGCCAGATCAGAGAGCAGTGGTTCGACCGTACTCTTTTAGATAGCGGATCTTCGATCAACCTACTTCCGGCAGCCCTTCTCGACCACTTCGAGTTGGGCACTCTTCGACAGAGCAGGACAGTCCTTCAGTTCGCTGATCGATCTGTCAAGAGGCCGAAGGGGTTGCTACGAGACGTTATCATCACTATTCAGGGTTTGCAATTCCCCGTGGACTTCGTAGTGTTGGACATGGAGATCCCTGAATCAGTGGCCGATACCCCCATCATCCTTGGTCGTCCGTTCTTGGCCACAGCCAAGGCGGTGACTGATCATGATAGCGGGAAGGTGTACTTTCGCGTCCAGGGCGAGAGTATACAAATAGAGACGGTCGAGGACCACAGAACCAGAGATAGATCCCGCTCACATGGCAGTACAGATTCAGAGCAGCTGACAGACGCAGAGCCAGACATCCACCAGGACTGTGATTTTGTGATCACAGATGATGAGGCAATTTGGGCAGATCCTGCAGCACAGACCATCCTCTCATACTCAGATACAACTGATGCAGAGATGATAGCAGAGGATAGTCTGGAGAGCACAACCCTGGTTCAGGATACTATTGAGTCAGCAGAGTCAGACCTTGATCGTGACACGATTTTCAGTGATGGTGGTACTGAGGCCACCCTGCTCTACGGTGGTACTGATGCCACCGCAGTTGATACAGATCCCTCGGATTCAGAATCTGATTGGGCAGATTGTGATGATCAGATGCCAGATCTGGATCCACCTGAGCCTATAGATGAGGAGGAGGTAGAGGCAGAACAGATCAGAGACAATGTAGAGGACCTGCCTTCTCCAGATCCAGTTTGTGAGAGTTCTTTATCATTTTCCCAGGCAAATTTGGCAGAATTGTCCGCATACACACATCTTCTTCAGAAGCCAGATTTGCCAGCACCCAGCTGTCCAGAGCTAAAGCCGCTCCCTACTTCGTTGAAGTATAGATTCCTTGCGGGAGAGTCTGAGATGTACCCAGTCATCATCTCTGCCGATCTGACTGGAGAGCAAGAATCCCGTCTGATGGAGGTTCTTGAAAAGAACCGCAAGGCAATTGGATGGAGCGTAGCAGATCTCCATGGGATTAGTCCCTCATTGTGCTCCCACCATATCTATCTCGAGGAAGGGGCAAAGCCGTCGCGTGAGTTCCAGCGGCGACTGAACCCCAACCTAAGAGAGGTTGTTATGAAGGAAATATCAAAATGGTGGAGTGCAGATTTTATTTATCCCATTTCCGACTCCAAGTGGGTTAGCCCCTTGCATGTGGTGCCCAAGAAGACGGGCATCACGACTATGATCAGTGAGGCGGGAGAGGAGATTGCTACACGAGTACCCACCTCTTGGCGGGTCTGTGTTGACTACAGAAAACTCAACCAGGCCACCAAGAAGGACCATTTCCCCCTGCCTTTTATTGTCCAGATCATAGAGAGACTGGCAGGGAAGAGCCATTATTGCTTCCTAGATGGGTACTCGGGGTACAATCAAGTGGCCATCGCTCCTGAGGATCAGGAGAAGACCACCTTTACCTGTCCCTTCGGTACATACGCTTTTCGACGCATGCCATTTGGGCTATGTAACGCCCCTGCGACTTTTCAGAGATGCATGCTGTCGATATTTTCGGACATGGTAGGGGAGTGTTTGGAGGTCTTCATGGACGACTTTTCGGTTTACGGCGACGGATTCGACTCCTGTCTTGACTGCCTAGATCGAGTGCTCCAGCGATGTATTGCTACCCGCTTGGTTCTGTCTTGGGAGAAGAGTCACTTCATGGTGACTCAAGGGACGGTGCTTGGCCACATCATCTCCAACAGAGGCATGGAGGTTGATCCGGCCAAGGTCGATGTCATTAGGAAACTCACCCCGCCGTCTAATTTGAAGCAGCTACGGTCATTTCTGGGGAACGTTGGTTTTTATAGGAGATTTATTCATGATTTCAGCAAGATTGCCCGACCGTTGACTGACCTCTTGACGAAAGACACCGAGTTCCTTGTCGATGACAAGTGTCTTTCGTCCTTTGAAACTCTCCAGCAATGTGTTATTGAGGCTCCTGTCCTTCAGCCGCCTGATTGGTCTCTCCCATTCGAGATCATGACGGACGCCTCCGATTTTGCCGTAGGGGCAGTGTTGGGACAGAGGAGGGACGGAGTACCATTTGCGATACACTATGCTAGCCGCACATTGGATTCCGCCCAGCGGAATTATACAGTCACAGAAAAGGAGATGCTAGTAGTAGTGTTTGCCCTAGATAAATTCAGATCATATATCATTGGATCTAGAGTGACTTTGTATACTGACCACACCGCCATCAGGTACCTCATGTCAAAGAAGGATGCCAAGGCCAGACTTACTAGATGGATCCTTCTACTCCAGGAGTTCGACATTGAGATCAAGGATAAGCCTGGAGTCAAGAATGTGGTGGCGGACCATTTATCCCGATTAGAGCAGCCTGAGGAGACAGAGCAGATTGATCCGATCAGAGATACCTTCCCAGATGAGGCGATCCTTGCTATCGCCTCACTCCCGTGGTACGCCGATATTGTGAACTTTCTCGTTGTTGGGAAAGTCCCACAAGATTGGCCCAGGCAGAGGCTTGAGACCTTCCTTGCGAAGGCCAAGTCTTACCATTGGGAGGATCCCATCCTTTACCACGAAGGAGGGGATAGCGTCTGGCGTCGGTGTATTCCTCAGGAGGAACACCATAGCGTCCTCACTTACTGCCACAAGCTTGAGGCAGGAGGACATCATTCGGGGAGGAGAACGGCACAGAAAGTGCTCCAGTCCGGTTTGTGGTGGCCTACCCTCTTCAAGGACTCAGATGAGTTCGTGAAGAGGTGTACTGACTGTCAGAGGATGGGCACTTGTGGACAGCGTGATATGATGCCGATGCAACCCATTCACTTCTGTGAGGTTTTTGACGCATGGGGCATCGATTTCATGGGTCCATTCCCTAAGAGTCAAGGATTTGAGTACATTCTGTTGGCCGTAGATTATGTTAGTCGTTGGGTTGAGGCTATCCCCACCCGAGCCGCTGATGCGAGGACAGTTTGCAGATTTTTGAAGAAGCACATCATCATGCGGTTCGGGGTTCCACGAGTTCTTATTTCTGATGGGGGGTCTCACTTCATCAACGACCAGGTGAAGGCACTTGCTACCGAGTTCGGCATAGACCATCGTGTTGCTACACCATACCATCCACAGACAAATGGTCTAGCCGAAGTGTCGAATAGGGAGATCAAGACGATTCTGCAGAAAGTCGTCCGCCCTGACCGAAAGGATTGGTCACAGCTATTGGACTCGGTCTTATGGGCATATAGGACGTCTTTCAAGACACCTTTGGGCACATCTCCCTTTCGCCTCGTGTATGGCAAGCCCTGTCACCTACCAGTTGAGCTGAGGCACAAGTCACTCTGGGCAGTTACAGACATATTGATGGATCCAGATGGTATAGGAGACCAGAGGAGGGCAGAGTTAGCCGCCTTGGAAGAGCTTAGAGATGCAGCATTCTCAAGCAGCCTACATTATAAGGAGAAAGTCAAAGAGTGGCATGATTCTCATATCAGCCACAAGCATTTTGAGATTGGACAGAAAGTATGGCTGTTTGATGCGAGGCTTAGATTATTTCCAGGGAAGCTACAGAGCAAATGGAAAGGACCCTATTTGGTCAGAAAGGTACACGATAACGGTAGCATTGATATATCTGAGTTATCTTCTGAGAGTACCTTCCGAGTGAACGGCCAGCGGCTCAAACCATTTCTAGATCATGAGCCGCGGGACGTTATTATTGCCGCTATTCATTTTGCGTGAGATGTGGTCTTTTGACTCACATCTTTTACATCTCACGCCTGATTTTCACTGTTCCTCCGCCTGTATAGATCCAGTTGTCCATATCATTCTATTCTTTAGTCCCACATCCCGTCTCTCATCTTATGATTATGCTATACTTAGGGTGTACTTTACCCTAAGTATAGGGGGGATGTCGGACCTGTGAGTATTCTTTTCATTCTTTCTGCTCTTGTTTTTGCTGCCTATACTTAGGGATATTTTACCCTAAGTATAGGGGGGGCAGATTCTGTATATTCTTCACTCGGCTTTCCCTTCATGTACAGCTTTCTATACTTAGGATTAGTTAATCCTAAGTATAGGGGGAGACCACCGAGTTCCTCTCATTTTATTCATTTATTCGTTCCTGTACTTAGACATTCCTTTTCACTTCCCTTTTACTAAGCACGAGTTATGTCTTCTTCATCGCTCTTGATCACTCTGAGGACATCGTTCGAGCTAAGTATAGGGGGGGTGTGTATATATTTCATATATACTTTAGCCATAACTCGTACTTTGTGTGAGTGTGTTAATAAATAAAATGGCTAAAAATCACAAAAATTTAAAAATTTTTCATGTACATAAACCTCTTTTATTCCTGCACAGACATAGCTAGTGTATAAAGTATTTTTGTAAAAATGATTTCAAAAATCTTTTGTGTAAAGCTTGTGTAAATATTTTGTATCAAAATTATGTATATAGTACAAAATTTTTCCAAAATGTTTTGAAAATCAAAAGTTTGCAAAAATCTTGTGTAAAAGATTGTGAATATCAGTTTGCAAAACTTGCACCTCATGCATCATTCATGATTACAAAACATTTTTCAAAAATTTTGCATGATTGTAAAAAATTTTTTAAATAGCATCTTGTGTACATATATGTATATAGTTTTTCCTGGATGAGAGTTGACATTTAAACTAAGCCTGGAATTAAATTGAGAAATGGAGCTTGAATAAGATCTTAATCCACTTAACTTCAAGAGGAACCTTGTAGGACTTAGGGTTAAGGCTTTTCAGGTCCATAAGGACTTAATTCTTTGAGTCCACTAGGGTATGAGCATATGTCATCTTGATGAGCCTAAGTAGAGCACTTAACAACACACACATGACTCTCAGAGACAATGGCTTGACTTGCACCTGCACTTTACACATGGCTCTCCACGGATGAGGTGGTGAGGAGGCAGTTTCCTTTGGCGTGGGGTAGCATATGAGGGTAGTACTTCTAGGCGGAACCTCTCTTCTTCTTATAGTGAAGGAAGTGCACCTCAACTTGGTCTAGTGGTGTTGAAAGCTAAAGACAGAAGCTGTGGGTTGCAATAAAGCTTCAAAAGAGGGATAGTCTACTGGCTCAAGGGGAAATTTCTTATATATGCTGCACCATGTAGATATGTTGTACAGAAGTTCTTGAAAAAAAAATATGCAAAAATGCAAAAAGAACTCCAAAAAAGTGGTGGGTCGGATTGAAAATTTAATAACCCCACCGGAGTATAAAGCAAAAGCTTATGGTATCCATGTTACATCTCATGAAGCTTGCAGCGGGAGACTTAGCTACACTGGCTAAGCTTCCAAAACTCTATACTTCTACCCCCTCTTCTTGAGCCGGTTGCACTTGAACTTAGAAGGGAATACCCCGCTTCTCGAGGAAAGAGTTGCTAGACTGAGGCATTAGAGTTACCAGGTTGAGGGAGGTTGTTTCTTTGTTACTTCTGAGGTGGGGAGCCACATATCACCTACACCGCAAGGAAAGATTCATGGTCATTAGAGTTTGTGTATGTAGACTTGTTCTGATCTGGTTTATTGAGGAGTCTTGCCCATAGATTGGTGGAACTTGGAGGCTGTTGAGTTTTAAGCTTAAGTCCAAATAAGGTTCCGACACATTAATAATCCAAAGATCTGATCGAGCTCCATATTTCAATTTAATGAAGGAAAATTTAATAAGTTAACCTTGATCCATGTACATCCTCTTTTTCTTTTTCTTTTTCTTTTTCTTTTTCACTTCTTTTTCAAATAAGTGTTTGCTAAGGGACTAGCAAAGTTAAGCATAGGGGGGTGATGAATACCCATTCATCACTCTTTATTCTTCTATTTTAGCTATAAAAACCTTTGCAAATACATGTAGATATATGTAAATACAAATAATTACCAAAAGCATGCATTGTGTAAAAACCTATAATTAGCATGTTTTTGTGCACAAAATAAAAGAATAAAGAGCAAAAAGAAAAAGAGGGAAATATTTAGAATAAATATTGAGCAACCTAACCCAAGGGAGGGCTCAGCATGGGCCTGACCGCATAAAAGCCAAAGTAGAGGGAGATAGGAGCTCATGTGTATATACTTCTGTAAATACATAAAATTATATTTTCCTCACCCAAAAATATGTTTGTCCATATTGTGTGTATATTTAGAAACTATTAAAAACAAAATAAAAAGATGAAAAGCAAAAAGATCAAAAATACCCTCCCTTTCACCATGTGTAGACCATCATCCTTTATTTATTTAACCCTATAAATAAATAAAATTATTTTCTAAAACTTTTTTGTAAATATTCTATGTTACATATGGTAAATACATAAAATAACAAGAAACAAAACAAAAATCAAATAAAAATTACAAAATGAAAAATACAAAAATACATTGTATAAATACCATGTATATAAATGTATACAATTATTTATTTCACCCTTGTGTATAAATAATTAAAATAAAATAAAAATACCATTTTATTCCATATTTTATGATGTAAATAAATAAAATACAAAATGAGCATAAAAATACATAAAAATAACAAATAAAAAAATCAAAAATAAAAATCCATATAGTGTACATATACCTATATACATAGCTACCCTATTTTTAGTTCCAAAAATTAATTAAAAATCACCAAAAAATAGAAAAAAATAAAAGAAAAACATTTCATGTTTTGAGTTTTCTTTAATTCGGCCTATTTCTACCCTAAAATAAATAAACAAAAATCGAGTACACGTGGCAGCTTCTGATTGGTCCACGGGGGATTGTTGACCCCGGTCAACTCCCCCGCGGACTCCTTCCTTTTCTGGAAGATGCGTGCCGCCCCGCCTTCGCCGATTTTTCCACGCATCTCCAGGCTGTCTCCCACGCGAACCCCATGCCCGGATTCTTCGCCGATCATCCCTCATCCTCGCCCGATCTTTCGCCACAAAATCCACGCCTTCCATCGCTGTCTCCACCCAACCCTAATCGCACCTGTCACCATATATATCCCGACCTCCGCCGCCTCCGCGCCTCATCTTTGGACCTTCTCCTTCTTCCCAGTGACCTCCATAGGCACCGCGAGAGTGACAGCAAGCGTTTGCCCTTGTTGCAGTGAGGCGAGGAGGCGAATCCATTGATCCGGCGTTCTTCGCCGCCGCTGCTCCGCCACCAGCGTCGAGCATCGAGCCTCAGGCCTTGACGCCCTTCGAGGCTACGACCAGGAGTTAGCCACACTCCAGCACAGTCTTCCGCTCCATCCAGGTAGTTGATTAGCTCTTTTATTCCGTTTAATTTTAGATTTCGCCCAATTCGTATCTCCGACGCATTCCCCTGATTCCGTCCATCTCGCGTAATATCTCGACCATCCGACCCGACCATCATCTTCGCCATTCCCTCACGCACCTTCTACGCCCTTTCACTCAACCCAGATCGCACAGGATCTGGGAGTCGAGTTCCATCGTCTCCACCTCGCCGGAGCTCGTTCGCCACACCGCACAGACCACCTTCACCCCGCTTTCTTGGGTCGAGGCACTTTGCCCTCGACCCGCGAAGCGTTCTGGCTGTTTTGCAGGTTCAAAGAGAGGTGCCTGAGCCTCTCTTCACTTGAGACCGGAGCTTCGCGCCGCCAAGCCTCGCCGGAGCCCCCCTAGGGCTTGGCTGGGGCATCGGCCATCGTCATCAGCTGCGGGGCTGCACCAGGAGCGTGTTCGGATCATTTGCAGCAGCTGAGGAGGACCGGAGCGCACGCAGGACGTCGGCGAAGTTCGCCGGCGTCGAGTTCTTCCTCCATCTTCCAGAGCCATCCGATGCACCCTCTGCTCCAGTTCTAATCCTAGCCGTTCATCTGTGGAGGAGCAGCGTCCATTCGATCATCCGGAGGAGCCATCTGGACCGTCAGAGCCGAGAGAGAGGGACTCTATTCACAAGAGCCACTCGATCGTCCACGTGTCCCTCTCTCGACCGTCGATTGAGCCAAAGGGACGAAGAGAGGAATCGCGCCGCCATCCCAGCCGTTCGATCACCACGTGGCGCCTATCCGACCGTCGGCTAATAAAGGGGTAAATATCGTAGGGCCCCCCTCGTAGTTTGTTATTTTCTTTTCAGTCCTGTAAATAGTTTTAAAACTTTATTAGCGTAGGGTAAATTGCAGTTAGGACCTTGTGCTTTATTTTAATTACATGTATGCCCCTGTGCGTGTGTGACCACGTGCTTCGTCACGTGTATGTTTGGGCTTTTTACATATATTGTCCTGTAGATCTGGAGTGTTAATGAATGCATGAATCTTTTTGTGTAATTGCAATTATACCCCTGTGAGCATTGTCTATGCGCATGTGCGTTATTTAGTGGGCTTTTTGCAACTTCGTCCCTGGGCTTTTGATACGAGTTATCAAAAGGCCCTTGGACTTAGTTTTTCTTGCAATTTGGTCCCTGTGTGCCCTAGCCACGCGCCACGCGCGTGACTTGCTGGGCATTTTGCACCAGCGACCCCAGGTCTTCGGGTATTTGCACATTGGTCCTTGTGCACAGTGCCCCTCCTTTATTTTTTGAATAAAATATCAAACGACCTCCAAATCCAATGAGATTTTGACACATGGCTCCTGCCATGGTGTAGGAATTTCTGTGATTTTCGAGGACATTTTTATTTTCATTTACTATTTTTAAAAATTCAAAAACCCCTATTTTTGCTACTGTTTAACTTTAAAAATACCAAAAAAATATAAAAACTCCACCAAAAATTCTAAAAAAATTAGTTACTGTTTCTTGCTTGTTGTTTGATTTTCTAGCCAATTTTGGCTATTTTTCATCGCTTAAAAACCCTAAAAATTGAAAAACCCCTAAAAACTCATAAAAATTATAATAAATAAATTAAAAATCCAAAAACAATAATTAGGGTGCCTAAATTTTCCTCATTCTTTCTAGATTATAGGAAAATTACCTTCAGGGCTTTTTGAGATCCAAGAGTATTTTATTTTTGGGTCTTAAGCCTTGCTGGACAGTACCCTCTGTTTTTCGCACTGTTTGATTTTTAGAAAATAAAATAAACATCAGAAAAATCTCAAAAATTCACCAAAAACATAAAAAATTATAAAACACATAAAAACATTTTTCTTTGAATTTTTGCTTGATTTTTAATGCTTTAAATAAATTGTTGAAGTTCATTATCTGTGTGCCTTCTTTAATTTTCTCATCATTTAAAAAATCTAAAAAAATGTAAAAACAAATAAAAACCACTAAAAAAGATTCCCTCGGATTTCTGACTACATCGTAGGCTATTTAGCCAATCTGTGCTCCTTGTGTTCGACCCTGGGAGCTATACCAGGTTAATCACATAGCTAGACCGCTCCATTTTGTTTTGATTGATTTTATCTCTGTGAGTGGTTGATTTTTCTTGATACACGCATTCGAGTGACTGAGGTCGCAACGACCTCATTTCATACCTTTACCTCAGTCGTTCGGAGTTTTGCGCTATCAAAGTACTACCCTCATATGCTACCCCAAGTCAAGGAAGACTGCCTCCTCACCACCTCCTCCGTAGAGAGCTCGGTGCATAGTGCTGGTGTCCAAGTAAAGCCATTGTCTACATGAGTCACGTGTTGTTGTTAAGTGCTCTACTTAGGCTCATTGAGATGACATGTGATCATAGCCTAGTGGACTCAAAGAATTAAGTCACCATGGACCTGAAAAGCCTTAAACCTAATCCCTATAAGGTTCCTCTTAGAAGTTAGGTGGATTAAGATCTTAATCAAGCTCCATTTCTCAATTTGATTCCAGGCTAGTTTAAATGTCAACTATCATCTAGAAAAACTATATACATATGTACAAAAGATGCTATTTACACAAAGTTTACAAACATGCAAAATTTTTGAAAAATGTTTTGAAATCATGAATGGATGATGCATGAAGTGCAAGTTTTGCAAAAAGTATTTACACACATTTACACAAGATTTTTGCAAACTTTTGATTTTCAAAACATTTTGGAAAAATTTTGTACTATATACATAATTTTGATAAGAAAATATTTACACAAGCTTTACACAAAAGATTTTTTTGAAAACATTTTACAAAAATAAGTTGTACACTAGCTATTTATGTGCAAATAAAAGAATGTTTATGTACATGAAAATTTTTTAATTTTTGTGATTTTTAGGGTTTTTAGCCATTTTATTTATTTACACACTCACACAAAGTACGAGTTATGGCTAAAGTATATATGAAATATATACACACACCTCTATACTTAGCTCGAATGATGTCCTCAGAGTCAAGAGCGATGAAGAAGACATAACTCGTGCTAGGTATGGGGAAGTGAAAAGGAAGGCTATATACAAAGACGAATGAATGAATAGAAAGTCAAGAGGGTCTCGGGTCTTCCCCCTATACTTAGGATCAAGTAATCCTAAGTATAGCATGTTGTACACTAAGGGAAAACCGAGTGGAGAATGTACAAGATCTACCCCCCATACTTAGGGTAAAATATCCCTAAGTATAGGCAGCAAAAACAGGGGTAGACAGAAACAAAAGAAATACCCGAAGGTCCTACATCCCCCCCTATACTTAGGGTAAAGTGCACCCTAAGTATAGCATAATCACAAGATGAAGAAAGGGATGTGGGACTAAAGAATGTAGTGATATAAACATCTGGATCTATACAAGGCGGAAGATCAGTGAAACTCAGGCGTGAGATGCATTAGATGTGAGTCAAAGACCACATCTCACGCAAAATGAATAGGGGCAAGATCAACGACCCGCGGCTCATGATATAGAAATGGCTTGAGCCGCTGGCCGTTCACTCGAAAGGTACTCTCAGAAAGCAATTCGGATATATCAATGCTACCGTTGTCGTGTACCTTTCTACCAAGTAGGGTCCCTTCCACTTGCTATGTAGCTTCCCTGGAAATAAACGAAGCCTCGCATCAAATAGCCATACTCTCTGACCAGGCTCAAAATATTTGTGGCTGATGTGAGAATCATGCCACTCCTTCACTCTCTCCTTATACTGTAGGCTGTTTGAGAAGGCGGTATCTCTCAACTCCTCCAAGGCTGCTAACTCTGCCCTCCTCTGGTCTCCTACACCATCTGGATCCATAAGTATGTCTGTAACTGCCCATAGTGACCTGTGCCTCAGCTCAACAGGTAAATGGCACGGCTTGCCATATACGAGGTGAAAGGGAGATGTGCCCAATGGTGTCTTGAAAGACGTCCTATATGCCCACAAGACCGAGTCCAAAAGCTGTGACCAATCCTTTCGGTCAGGGCAGGCGACTTTCTGCAATATAGTCTTAATCTCCCTATTCGACACCTCGGCTAGACCATTCGTTTGTGGATGGTAAGGTGTAGCAACACGATGGTCTATATCGAACTCGCTAGCAAGGGCCTTCACCTGGTCGTTGATGAAATGAGACCCCCCATCTGAAATCAAAACTCTAGGAACCCCAAACCGCGTGATGATGGGCTTCCTCAAAAATCTGCAAACTGTCCTCGCATCAGCGGCTCAGGCGGGGATAGCCTCAACCCAACGACTAATATAATCAACGACCAACAGAATGTACTCAAATCCCTGACTCTTAGGGAATGGACCCATGAAATCGATGCCCCATACGTCAAAAACCTCACATAAGTGAATGGGCTGCATCGGCATCATATCACGTTGTCCACAAGTGCCCATCCTCTGACAGTCAGTACACCTCTTCACGAACTCATCAGAGTCCTTGAAGAGGGTAGGCCACCACAAGCCGGATTGGAGCACTTTCTGTGCCGTTCTCCTCCCAGAATGATGTCCTCCTGCCTCAAGCTTGTGGCAGTAAGTGAGGACACTATGGTGCTCCTCCTGAGGAATGCACCGACGCCAGACGCTATCCCCTCCTTCGTGGTAAAGGATGGGATCCTCCCAGTGGTAGAACTTGGCCTTCGCAAGGAAGGTCTCAAGCCTCTGCCTGGGCCAATCTTGTGGGACTTTCCCAGCAACGAGAAAGTTCACAATATCGACATACCACGGGAGTGAGGCGATAGCAAGGATCGCCTCATCTGGGAAGGTCTCACAAATGGGATCAATCTGCTCAGACTCCTCAGGCTGCTCTAAACGGGAGAGGTGATCTGCCACCACATTCTTGACTCCAGGCTTATCCTTGATCTCAATGTCGAACTCCTGGAGTAGAAGGATCCATCTAGTAAGTCTGGCCTTGGCATCCTTCTTTGCCATGAGGTATCGGATGGCGGTGTGATCGGTGTACAAGGTCACTCTAGATCCAATGATGTAAGATCGAAACTTATCTAGGGCGAATACTACGGCTAGCATCTCCTTCTCTGTGACCGTGTAATTCCGCTGGGCGGAATCCAATGTGCGGCTAGCGTAGTGAATAACAAAGGGGACTCCATCCCTACTCTGTCCCAGCACGGCCCCCACGGCAAAATCGGAGGCATCCGTCATGATCTCGAATGGGAGAGACCAATCAGGCGGCTGGAGAACAGGAGCCCCAATCACACACTGCTGGAGAGTCGCAAAGGACGAAAGACACTTGTCATCGACAAGGAACTCGGTGTCTTTCGTCAAGAGGTCACTCAACGGCCGGGCAATCTTGCTGAAATCATGAATAAACCTCCGATAGAAACCAACGTGCCCCAAGAATGACCGTAGCTGCCTCAAATTGGACGGCGGTGCGAGTTTTCTAATGACATCAACCTTGGCCGGATCAACCTCCATGCCCCTGTTGGAGATGATATGGCCAAGCACCGTCCCTTGAGTCACCATGAAGTGACTCTTCTCCCAAGAAAGCACCAAATGGACCTCTATACATCGCTGGAGTACCCGGTCTAGGCAGTCAAGACAGGAGTCAAATCCGTCGCCGTAGACCGAGAAATCGTCTATGAAGACCTCCAAACACTCCCCTACCATGTCCGAAAAGATCGATAGCATGCATCTCTAAAAAGTCGCAGGGGCATTGCATAGCCCAAATGGCATGCGTCGAAAGGCATATGTGCCGAAGGGACAGGTAAAGGTGGTCTTCTCATGATCCTCAGGAGCGATGGCCACCTGGTTGTAGCCCGAGTACCCATCTAGGAAACAGTAATGGCTCTTCCCTGCCAGTCTCTCAATGATCTGGTCAATAAAAGGCAGGGGGAAATGGTCCTTCTTGGTGGCCTGGTTGAGTCTCCTGTAGTCAACACAGACCCGCCAAGAGGTGGGTACTCGTGTAGCAATCTCCTCTCCCGACTCACTGATCACAGTCGTGATGCCCGTCTTCTTGGGCACCACATGCAAGGGGCTGACCCACTTGGAGTCAGAAATGTGATAAATAAAATCTGCACTCCACCATTTCGAAATCTCCTTCATGATGACCTCTCTCAGGTTGGGGTTCAGCCGCCGCTGGAACTCACGCGACGGCTTCGCCCCCTCCTCGAGATAGATATGGTGGGAGCACAACGCTGGACTAATCCCATGAAGATCTGCTACGCTCCATCCGATTGCCTTGCGGTTCTTTTCAAGAACCCCCATCAAACGAGATTCTTGCTCTCCAGTCAGATTGGCGGAGATGATGACTGGGTACATCTCAGGCTCGCCCGCAAGGAATCGATACTTCAGCGAAGTAGGGAGCGGCTTCAGCTCTGGACAGCCGGGTGCTGGCAAATCTGGCTTCGGAAGAAGATGCGTGTATGCTGCCAAGTCTGCCTGGGAGAATGAAAACGAACTCTCGCAAACTGGATCTGGAGAAGGCTGCTCAACTGAACTGTCTCTGATCTACTCGGCATCTACCTCCTCCTCAGCTGTAGGCTCTGTGGGACTCAGGTCTGGCATGTAATCCTCGCAATCTGCCCAATCAGACTCTGAATCCGAGGGATCTGCCTCAAACAAGGTGGCATCAGTACCACCGTCACTCAAGGTGGCCTTAGTACCACCATCACTAGAAATCGTGTCACGGTCGAGAACCGGCTCTGCTGCCACTGAAGTATCCTGGACCAGGGATGTGCTCTCCAAGCTCTCCTCTGCTATCAACTCGGCATCAGCGGTGTCTGAATATGAGAGGATGGCCTATGTTGCGGGGTCTGCCCATGCTGCCTCATCGTCTATGATCACAAAATCACAGTCCTGGTGGATGTCTAGCCCGGCATCTGTCAGCTGCTCTGTATCTGTGCTGGTCTCTGAGCATGCTCTATCTCTCGCTCTACTGTCCTCGACCGTCTCTATTTGTACACTCTCGCCCTCGACGCGAAAGTATACCTTCCCGCTATCATGGTCAGTCACCGCCTTGGCTGTGGCCAAGAACGGACGACCGAGAATGATGGGGGTATCGGCCACTGAATCAGGGATCTCCATGTCCAACACTACGAAGTCCACGGGGAATTGCAGGCCCTGAATAGTGACGACAGCGTCTCGCAACAACCCCTTCGGCCTCTTGACAGATCGATCAGCAAACTGAAGGACTGTCCTGCTCTGTCTAAGAGTGCCCAACTCGAAGCGGTCGAGAAGGGCTGCCGGAAGGAGGTTGATAGATGATCTGCTATCTAGTAGAGTCCGGTCGAACCTCTGCTCTCTGATATGACATCTGACATATGGGGCTCCTGAATCTGGCCTCTTGGCTGGCAGACGGTTCTGGATCGCGAAACACGTGGCTTTCGTCAGCACATGAATCTCTGAATGGTGGTTCCTCCTCCTCCTGACTGTAGTCCTGTCTCTCAAAGAACACTGAAGAAGGGGAATGTGCTGCAAAGCCTCCTGAAGGGTCAGCTGGATATGGAAACGATCAATCATGCTCTGGCTGAACTCCTCCTGCTCTCTCTTTTTTGGATCTTTTTCTTTTTTCTTCCCCTTCCCCATCTGTAGGGCTCTAGGGAAGGGGATCACAGGGTCCTTCTCAGATGAAGGACTAGGAATAGGTCTAGACAGCTCGACGGCCGGATCCGCACATACATCAAGCACCACAGTGGGACCAGAGTAAACTAAACCTTTTCCTTTATTCACAACATGGTTCCGAGCTACATCAGTGGAAGGAAAAACAACAACTCTCTCAGAATGAACACCGGTGGCCTCAGTACCACCACGGGCTGGCTCTGCTGGATGACTTGCGGCCTCAGTACCGCGCTCTGGCTCGGCATCTCGGGTGGCGTCAGTACCACCTCCTCAAACTGGTGAAGTGGCGACCTCAGCACCGCCGGTGGGATCAGCATCCTTGGTGGCATCAGTACCACCGTCATCATCATGAGTGGCCTCAGTACCGCTCTCCTCCTCCTCATCTGGCGCCCTGGATGTATCCTCGTGGTGTAGCTCAGATGAGGCGCTGTCGCCTGCTGGTGTCCTACCGCTCCTAAGTGTAACAAAATCAGCATCAAAAAGGTCTGAAGACATATCATCAAATAGATCACTAGGAGTGGTCTGCTCAGTGTAAACTACCTGCTCAGACTTCCGCTTCAGGCTGTTGGGATTCGGCTCGATCTGGGCAGGAATGGCGGCCTTCCCTCTCACAATGTCCCGCATCTCCTGGCGGAACTCGTCCATCTCCCGTCTGAAAGTAGCCTGCTGGTCCGTGAGGAGGCGGGCTATGTCATCCAAGGCGGGGCTCTCGTATGGTGGACCATGGGAGCCCGACGGGTAGCCTCTCTGGTAATGAGGCTGCTGGAACTGGTGCTGCTGCTGCTGAGAGGGGTAAGAGGAAGGGTGCTGCTGCTGGTGTGGCTGGTGAGGCTGCTCTCGCCTCCAAGACTGTCCCTGCTGATAGGGATGAGGAACGAAGGATGACTGCTGCTGTGACTGATAGGCTGGGAGCTGCTGCTGCTGGTGATCTCTCTGCTGGCTGTACTGCCCTCCCTGACCGGATGACTGCTGCTGGGGCTGGGCACCTCCGTTCCCCACCTGAATCCGGGATGGTCTCGTCAGATCCCAGGCTGAGGACGGTCATACCAAATCCCGTTGACATCCATCAACGGCTCTGCGTCGTACTGGGCTGGTGGGAGTACTGCCAGAGGCTGATCCGGCTGGTATACCACCATCTGCAAGTCTGGAGATGGTGGTGACTGGTAGGAGGGTTGCTGCTGCTGGTACGGCTCCGCCTGTACAAGGTGAACCTGTCTAGGCTGCTGGTGTGTGCTGGAGCGCTGGGACAAGCTGCTGCTGCCGCCGGTATCGCCTCGCGACTGAAGACGGGGCTGTGAAGCCGTCTGTGCCTCCTGGAGACACATGAGCTGGGTCTTCATGTCGCTCAGAGTCTGTGCCATCTGCTCCATCTGAGTGATGCCCTGGCACTGCTTCTTCTCGATCAGCTCCATCCGATCCAACTTCTCACTAATGATGCCCATATCCGCAGCGGATGACTCTGCTTGTGCTGCTGCTACTGCGGATGAACTGGATGGACCGGCGTCGACCCGTGCTATCCTCTGGTACTGCACAGGTCCTGGCTGTTGCTGGGGTCTTCCCTGAGTGTACAACCTGGTCTGGGACATCACCATGTAGTTCTCGGCCATCTCCTCGTAGATGGCCCAGACCTGGTCGTGATCCTTGGCGAAGTAAGACCCGCCACAAGAAGCATTCACCAAGCCCTGAAGCTCTGGTGTCAGCCCGCTGAAGAAGCTCTGCACAAGGTTGGGCTTCAAAATGTCATGGTGCGGGCATCGGTCAGTCAGCTCACGAAACCTCTCCCATGCCTCATGGAATTGCTCGTTGGGGAGCATGGAGAAGTTGCTGATGAGGGCTTTCGCTACATTGGTCCGCCCGAGTGGATAGTACTTGTTCAAGTACTCGGTGCGGAGCTGCTCCCAGGTGTAAACGAACTTCCCCAAGTGCTTCAGCCAGGTGGCTGCTCTGTCGGCCAAGGAAAAGGGGAAGGCAATCATACGAATCGTATCCTGGTCCACCTGACGGTCGTGGACAGTACTGCAGATCATGAGAAACTCCTGGAGGTGAAGATGGGGCTCCTCAGTAGCGAGTCCGTGGAAGCGGGGGAGTAACTGCAAGGTGTTCGGGGGGAACTTGAAGTCCCCCACGATAGCTGGAAGTACGACCCAGTGATGCGTCAGTGTCGATCCGGGGTTGTGTATCTCCCGCATCGGTCTCGGTGGTCCTCCTGCCGCGGCTGCGGCGGCTGCTGCCGCTGCTGCGGCTGCTGCTGCGGCTGCTGCATCAACATCATCCAGGATCCTCGACCCGTCTCTCCTCTGGTCTCGCTCTGCTCTCTCTGCTCGCATCTGCTCCATCTCTCTCCTCACGTCGAGCATGAATGCTCCCTGATCCCTCAGCTGCTGCTGAACGATCTCTAAGGAGGCGATCAGGGTGGAGTTGATCGCGCCCTGGTCCAGCACAAAGTGCTCAGGCTGTGGACCTCGGGAGCGATCCTCAGAACTGCCGACCATGGCGTCTGCAAAATCAAATGAGCCAAACTCAGGTGCTGATAAGTCTGCTAATCTCTCCTCTGGCTCATGTCTCTCAGAACCGAAAGAAAGGGGGTCGAGGGGGAACAGGGTGGAATCATACTCAGGCTCGGAGAGCTGGTCTCGGCCCTCGCGGGCCAACCTAGATGAACGGGTAGACGTGCCCGAAAGCGGTGCAGCCAGAGGCTGCCTAAGAGAGCGTCTACCCATCATCGTGATCTGACGAGTAAGGCGGATGAGATCTGAAGAAACTATGATCGGCAACCAAACCCTTTGTTCACCAACGCAACGCGAGCTGAAGACCATGAAGGCTCGGTCAAATTATCTTGTCAAATTTTATTAGGTGAACAATCAATCTATCAGAGCGCTTACGTGACCTGTTGGGATACCCGATGCTACCCCAACCGACTGGCCCGCACGGAAAAGTCGGTAGTCAGTCAGGAATAACACCGGAGGGCTCTACCTAGTGAACGGGTCACTCTCTCGCGCAATCAAACCAAACAATGAGGGGGTTGATCTCCCCAAGACAAATTTTTAAGTCAGGTCTCTTTTAGGGTCAATAGTTTTAGCAGTCCCAATTTTATGGTTTTTCTTTTTAATTTTTTTCAATAAAAACAAAGGCCTAACAAATTTTTTCGGTTCTCCTGGTTATTTAGTCAAAAATAGGGGGAGAAGACGAAAAAGCCGATGCGCGATGAAATCAATGATGCATGCAGAAATAGAAATGCGTACCTTCCTCCAGCACTCACATGCAAGTGATCTGCGCAGAAATGTAAAGACAGGAAATAAACTACCTATATTGTGCAGCGGTGAAAACCGAGTCCTAAACAAGCAAGTCTACTCGAAGCACCGTCTAACTGGTCACCGATCCTTCAAGCCAAAGGTCCGGTCTCGGTCTACCCCTTCTCCTCCCGACACATCGGGTTCAGGAGCAGCGCTTGGCAGGGCAGGCTACGGCACGTAGGCTACGAAGGGGATGAGTCAGTTATTTTTATTAGTGAATTATTAGTAGGTCCAATTAATCGCACTATAGGAACAGGCAAGCAATTAGGTGTGGGGATCCTACTAATTACGGCACAATCAAGTAGAAAATCCTAAGTCTAGGGGCTCGATAAAAACCGCGTAAAAACCGTCAAAGGCAGCAAGAAAAACAAAAGCCGCGAGAAAAGCCGCGAAAAACCTAAGGGTCCCCCGAGCACACCGGTGCTCGGCGAAACAGACCCGCTAATCAAGCAAAGTCCAAGTCTGAGTGTCCATGTATTATTACAAATAATAATCAAATGAATAATAAAAAATCTAAACTAATCCTACTCTAATCCTCTCCCACTCAGTCTCTCCCTCACGCTCTCCTGCAGCTCCGTGCAGAAGGGAGCCGCCTCCGAGTCTCGCGGTTGCGTCGGCTTCTCGAAATCAGTCACCTCGGTCCTCAGGCCCTCGTAAGAAACCAACAGAGTGGTCAGACCAATAAAAATAATCAAATAATATCAAGACAATAAAATAAGGTATATGTGCAAAAATGCCAAATAAAATAAACACTCAAAATCAAACAAAAGCATAAATAAAAGAAAATAAAGCAAAACAAAATAAAACAAAAACAAAAATAAAACAAAAACAAAAATAAAATAAGAACAAAAAGCCGCGAAAAACCGCGGGCTCTGAAAGAGCCGCGAAAAGCCACGAAAAAGAAAATAAGGTAAAAACAAAAACTACTAAGCCGTGCTCCCCAGTAATGGCGCCATTCTGATAACACGAAAATCGAGCGACTAAGGTAAAGGTACTAAATGGTCGTCGCGACCTCAATCACTCGGTTGTGTAAATCAAGAAAAATAGACCACCAATAGAAGATAAAATCAAATCGAAATCAATAGCGGTCTTGCTATTATTTTAACATGGTATAGCGATCAGGGTCGAACACAAGGAGCATGAAATGGTCTTGCGGCCTACGAAGTAGTCAAAAAGAAAATAAAAGAAAAGAAAAAGGTATTTTTGGTGGTTTTTAATTCTTTTTATATTTTTTTGGATTTTTAATTAATTAAGAAACTAAAGAAAACAAGAAAGCAAGCAATTCAACTATTTATTTAATGTACTAAAAATCAACCAAAAAGTCAAATAAAAATGTTTTTGTGTATTTTATAATTTTTACTATTTTTATGAATTTTTGAGATTTTTCTGATTTTTATTTAATTTTCTAAAAATGAAACAATGCACAAAAAAGAAGGTACTGTCTAGCAGAGCTTGAGGGACCTAGATAAAATATCTAGAAATCCCAAATAAGCTTAGAGGTACTTTTCCTATAAAGAGAAAGAAAGAAGGAAAATTTGAGCACCTAAATTATTATTTTTGGGTTTTTAGTTTATTTATTAGAATTTTTAAGAGTTTTTAGGTGTTTTTCAATTCTTATGAGTTTTATATAATGAAAAATAGCCATAATTGGCTAGAAAATCAAGCACAACTAAAGCAACAATAACTATATTTTTTGTAATTTTTGGATAGGTTTTAATATTTTTTTTAATTTTCAAAGTCAAAGAGTAACGAAAATTGATGTTTTTGAATTTTTAAAAATTTCAAATCAAAACAAAAATGTCTTTAAAAATTCCAGAAAATTTTACACTATGGCAGGAGCCATGTGTCCAATTTTCGTTGGATTTGGAGTTAATTTGCTATTTTATTCAAAAATAAAAGTTAGGTACTGTGCACGGGAACCTAAGTGCAAATACCCAAAGTCATGGGGGGTCCGGTGCAAAATACCCAAGAGAACACGCGCGTCGCGCGTGCCTAAGGCACTCAGGGACCTAAATGTAACAAAAACTAAGTCCTAGGACTATTTGGTAACATGTACCAAAAGTCCGAGGGCTAGTTTGCAATTAACCCACGAATAAACGCACATGCACTATTAATTCACGCACATGGGTATAAAAGCAAATATCCAAAAGTTTTCATTCATTCGATAACCAACCAGAACTACAGGGAATAAAGTGCAAATAGCCCAGAAAACCACGTGTCGAAGCACGTGACACACCACACACAGGGGCTTAGATGCAAACAAAATAAGGCTCAAGGTCCAACATGCAATTTACCTAACGTAAATAAAATCCTAAAAATATTTACAGGATTGAACTGAAATAAAACTAAACTAAGGGCCTAAGGGATAAATTACCCTTTATTAAAGGGGCCGTTGGATGGACGCCGCGTGGGTGGATGAATGACTGAGATGCGGGTGGCGCCCAACGAAGGAAACCCTCGGGTGGATCGGACGGTCGAGGCCTCGCCACGTGCTGGATCTAACGGTGGAGATGCGTCGCTGCTAAGCCTCGGCTATCGGACGGCGTGGATCAGTCCTCCTGAAGATCGTGCGGTGGCTGCTGCTCCTTGAATGAAGGGCTCAGATCGAAACTGGAGCTCGGAGGAGATCCGACGGCTGCTGGAGGTCTTCGAAGAACAGGTGGCCGGCGAACTTCGCCGGCCCAGTATGCTCGCTCCTAGCCTCTGCGGGGGCTTCTGATGATCGAGACAGCTCCGCCTTGGCCTACCGCGTCTGGTGGTCCTATCCGATGAATCAACGGAGCTCCAGAGAGCTCGGTCGACCTCAGCGGAGGAGGAGCTCTGGTGCTCGAATGGGAAGGCCTCAGATAGCCTCCCTCGGACCTGCAAGGTGACACCAAAAAGCTCCTGGATCGAGGGCAAACTGCCTCGACCCCGTGAGTGGCCGTGAAGGTGAGCGGTGCGGTGGTGCGGGCGAACCCCGGCGAAGCGACGGCGAAGGGGTTCGAACCCCAGCTCCTGTGCGAGCTGGGTTGAGCGGAGGGGCGGAGAAGATGCGCGAGGGAAGGGCGAACGTGGTGATGGATTCCGATGATCGAACGGAGGGGGGATATGGTCGAAATCGGCGAAAATCGACGCGGTGCGACTTGGGAGTAATCGGAAATTAGCGAAAAAGGAAGGGAGATGGGTCTACCTGGGTGGAGGAATCGACTGGGAAGGAGCTTGCGCAGCTCTCGGTCCTTGCCTCGAGGAGCGTCGACCTCCGAGGCTCGAGCTCCTGCTCTGGGCGGAGCACGGCGGTGGTGACTCGCCGGATCAGTGGTTCCCTGCCCCTCTCCTCGCTGCGACAGCACCTGGAGCGAGCTGTCACTCTCACTCGAGCACTGGAGGTCACTGGGGGTGGAGCAAATGGGCCAAAGATGGGAATTAGGGTGGCGGAGCTGGGACTTTATACTTCTAGGGGTCTGGCTATCGGGAGGTCGGGCGAGCAGTTCAGTGCGCGGATCCCCAAAATCCACCCCGGGCGTGGATCAGGGATGATCAAGCTCGGATTAGAGCCCGGGGTTAACGGATTCAGAAGTCGGATCGAGTGTGCGAAATGTCGAGAAGTCGGGTTGCGGGCACGGATCCGGGACGGGGTGGTCCTGGGGGGGAAGTTGACCGGGTGGTCAACGTCCCCGTGGACCAGTAGAAGCAGGCCACGTGGAAAATATTTAAAAATTCAATTAAAAATAACAAATGGCCGAATTATTGAAAAGTCAAAACATGAAATATTTTTGTTTTAATTTTTATAAATTTTTAGTGATTTTTAATTAACTTTTCAAAGTAAAAATAAGGTATTTACATTATATAGCTATATATAGGTATATGTACAATATAGGATTTTTAATTTTGATTTTTAATTAATTATTTTTATACATTTTTATTCCCATTTTATATTTTTTTATATCATAAAATAAGGAATAAAAAGATATTTTTATTTTATTTCTATTATTTATATACATAGGTGAAATAAATACATATGTACATTTATATGCATGGTATATTTACAATATTATTTTTGATTTTTAATTTTGTTATTTTTATTTTGTTTTTGTTTTAATTGTTTTTATTTTATTTATTTACAACATATCATATAGAATATTTACAAAATTTTTGGAAATTAATTTTATTTATTTATAAGGCTAAATAAATATAAGATGAATGGACTATATACATGGTGACTATGTACATGAGTGATGTTTTTGTTTTCTTTTTAATTTTTCTATTTTTATCTTGATTTTATATTTATAACTATTTACAAATATTTACAAACCTATTTTAATATATTTTTGGGAGGGAAATATTTTTATTTTATTTACAAATTTATTTACACACATGAGCCCCTATCTCCCTCTACTTTGGCTTTTATGCGGTCAGGCCCATGCTGATCCCTCCCTTGGGTTAGGTTGCTCAATATTTATTCTAAATATTTCCCTCTTTTTCTTTTTGATCTTTATTCTTTTATTTTTGCACAAAAACATGCTAATTATTAGTTTTTACACAATGCATGCTTTTGGTAATTATTTATATTTACAACTATATACATGCATTTGCAAAGGTTTTTGTAGCTAAAATATAAGAATAAAGAGTGATGAATGAGTATTCATCATCCGCCCCCAGCATCTTCCTCCTCCTCACCCCTCTGTCCACAGCCTCCTCCTCCGACCCCGACCTCTGCCTCCTCCTCCCAAGCCTCTTCCCCCTCCTCGGATCGTGGCCTCCACCTCCTCCTCACCCCTCCTTCAGCCTCTACATCCTCGCCCCAAGCCTCCTCCCATGCCCTCCTCCTCCGCACGTTATTCCTCCCATGTACCCTCCTCCTTCGCCCATTGTTCCTCCCTCATGTCTCCATCATCATCCTCCGCCTGCGCCCCCTGCTCCTCTACCACCGCCCCCTTCTCCTTCCCCTACAACTCCTCCCATTCCGACCCTCTCATCTACCTCTCCTTCCTCGCCGCCTCCCCCTCCCCTCGTCCTTGCTGCTGATCTGCACCCATCCGCAACAACCTCCTCTCCTCCTCTCCTTCTCCACCTCTGCACCCATCTCTGCCTCCCCCGGCACCCCTCCGCAGCAACCCCCTCTCCTCCACCGCTACCTCGAACCCTAGGTCAACCTTGACTGTAGCACCTTCCAGTTCTGTTGTGCATTACTCCTCACTAGAGAGTAGGCAGAGACGACGAGCTCCTTGATGAAATTAGGAGCAGAAGAATTTTTGGACAATTATACCCCTCTTAACCTCACCATGATTTGAGAAAACCATGGTTAAGTTCACCTCATTAACGGCTAAAGTAACAGAGGGACACAAGTGATAGAACGGTAAGAATTCGAGGGCATAACTGTTATTACCAAAAAGGGAGGGACATAACTAATATTGCAATATCTCAGAGGGGCACAATTGATAAAAACCCTAAATAATATAGGTATATTATACCTATACAATTAGTTAATTCAATTATTTAAATTTTTAAATTTTTAATAAATTTTATTTTTATCTTATATTAATAATATAACATTAATAAAACATTAACGAAGTGTAAAAATATACGAAATAATAAAATTAAAATATATTGTACAATTTATACCAACAGGGTCCTGAAAACTACTTTTTCCATATTAACTTTGATTTTAGTGAATTTACTTTTATTTGGTATATAAGTTTATAAAACAAACTTTAAAGTAAGTACGCCCATTTCAGAGTCCATATGGTCGAGTTACCAAGTTCGGAAGTTTGACTTTATGACTTTTTAGTTTTGAGATATATTGGCTTTTAGCACTAATTACTTTTAGGTATATTTTTGTATTTTTTACTGATTTTTGTAAACACTTTAGAAAAAGAATTAGGTTAATCGTGATTAAGAATAATTAAATATAAATAAAGAAGATTTGTTACATATAGTACATATATAAAGGGTCAAATGCCAAAACTTGCAAGTTTTATTTTAATATTTTTTTGTTATTTTTAGTAAATAGTATTACCTATAAAATGGTATTTAAAAGTGAGTTTGGTCAATTTGGAGTTCTCTATAAATAGTTATGAAGCTTGAAAGTCGGCTTTTATGGCTTTTACGTTCATCATAATTATTTATGTATAATTTTTTTGATATTTTTATAAAGTAATATATATATTATTATGAACAAATTTTATGAAGTAAATATTTTGATTTGAAATTTTCTGAATGATAAATAAAATAGGTGAACATATGTACAATGTGAAGAGTGTATACTGATATTTTTATACATTAGGATACTTATCTTCCTCCTGGTCTTGGGATTAGGATCAGTCTGTACATATTTCATATCTACATTCTTCTTTTCTTTTATTTTTCTTTTCTTTTTATTATTTTATTTTGGATAAAATATGTGTTAATTATATAATATTAACAAATGAGGCTAGTGTGTTAATTAGTGAGAATTGTAAGTATTTACATGTGTTTTACCAAGGATTTTAGCCAAAATAAAAGAATAAAGGCAATGAATAATGGATTCATCAATGTATCAAACTTTAAATACGAACATCAAAAGATCATTTGAAAAATCTTTCATCTTATTATACTAAATAGGAAAGGATGGTTTACAACCAAGCAAAGTTGCATCTTCAAGGATGTCAAGGCAACGCTTTCTTTGGCCATATGTAGTCCTACAAAAGGCACGAGCGTACTCATTCCCAAGAAAGTTTTACATGTGAGTAAGGTCTTTTGCGACAACCACTTTCTGTAGAAAGGCCACAATCTCAAGAATGTGTTGGGTATTTTACAATTCCAGGCCCAACTTGGGAAGCAACGGTTTTTGGGTCCCCTTCATGGGCATCCTTGCAATTTGGGCAACCCCTTTCCAAACCCCAAATGGCTGTCCAGGACGCATATTCTCAGTTCGAAACGGAGAGCGGCGAGGGGTTTTTGACAAACCCTATCTTCATCCACGAGAGAGAGAGGAAGGTTACAGCTGGGCTCCTCCTCTCTTCTCCCGTCGACACGGGTTGCAACTTGGGCTTGGAGAGTAGCTTTGGTTCGAGAGGAACAATAGCTAGGGTTACATTTTGTGGGCAACGACTTGGGTGAGCTCGGCAACAGCAGCAACGACTGGTCGAGCTCGATTGCAATAGCGAGGAGGTCATGTTGTGGATGACTTCAAGGGAGCCGAGCATCAACTTGGGTCTCCATCTGGGAGCCTACAGGGAAGCCACCTCATCTTCTTGTTTTGAGCACATCTTTGGTATTTTGGATACCTAGTGATGTTAGTTACTTGTACAAAAACTATCAGTGCTGCTTATATATTGTATTTCGATTTTGTTGGGTGATGAGAGAAAAATCTGGATCAACTACATCAGGAAATAAGCAAAGTGTCATTGCCCTCAATCAACCCGATCACTCAACAAGAAAATAAAAATCACTCGAGAAAAATCAAACAATCAAGATGTGTGTAAGCGGTTCGCTATTTTACATTGTATAGCAATCGGGGTCGAACACAAGGAGCACGAAAGAAATACGAAGTTAGTTAAATTTTCCAAAAATAAAATAATTTTTAGTGGTCTTTAATTTTTTAGATTTTTAATTTTTGAATATAGCACACAAGCACAAAAACCAAAGAAAGAAAATGCAACAATCTTTTAGGATTTTTCTAAATAACAAAAAATAGTCAGAAAATTTAGATAAAAATATTTTTGGATTTTCTAGCTTTTAAAATATTTTTGAATAAGGCTCAAAAATCAAAATAGTGCACATCCAACATTAAATTGCAAATTAAAAATAATTAATATGCCCCAAAGTCCTGATTAGAAATTTTATGATAAAATATGAATAAAAACATAGAGTTAAAAAACAATAAAAGACACCCACCGAAATTTTTATAGAATTTTTTAACATTGTTTATTTTTTATAATTTTTATAAGGCAAACAGGGATGTTTTCAAGGGTTTTTTGAATTTTTAAAAATATAAAATGCAAATAAATCAATCCAATAAAATTACAGTAAAGATTACACACTAACAGAAGCTAATAGTATTTTTTACGTAATTTTTTGAATTAATTTATTATGTAATAAGTCTAATAAAAGACATGTAATTAGTCACAATTTTTAGGGACCTTTTGGTAAATACTTTAAGTTTCTGGACCAAACAAATAACACGATTTGAAAACTTAAGGTCGATTCTGCAAAAATCCCGACCAAATCATGCACATGCTCAATATGTTATGCACTGGGGTATAAATGCAATTTCTGAAAAGATAACATTCATTCCATAATAGTAGAGAAGTCCTAGGAAAAATACACGTGAGCACGCACGTGCTTCAGACTCAGAGGGACTAAAGTGTGAATATCTAAAAACATGAGGCCCAAACTATAAAAGTTCTTAACTACAACATTTATTTAATGAACTAAAGCGAAATATAGAAACATGCAAGGGCAAAAGGGAAATATACCCCTAGCGAGGACACGTGGCGTACATGGAGGTTGTCTCTGTCATACGGCTCTGATCACTGTTGATGATAGATCTGACAGCTGTAGAGGATGCCGCGAACGTGCAGGCAGATGCGCCAGGGGGCTCTGATCCAATGGCCAAAAGGTTGGCCCTGTTTGGCAGCTCAGATTAGATCTGGCAGGAGGGGGCCCATCCAACGACGGGTGAAGGGTCAATAAGAACAAGACCCTGGTGAACTTCTACCAAGCATCAGATGGGCTCCAACGCTCCGATGAATGATCGAAGAGGTCTGGTTGCGTCGTGGAGGTATTCTGCATCAAATGGGTTGTTCGGATGAAGGTGGCGACGACTGGATGTGTGTGACGGTGAAGGGGGACCTGGAGCAGCTCCATAGGAGCAGCCGAGGACTCTAAGTGGTCTCCTCGCGTGCACAATGTCCTACAAAGAGTAGAAGGGACTCGGGGCTATGCTCTGATCCTGGTTATTGCAGCTGGAAAGGAAGGAAGTGATGGGGAATGGTAATCGATCTCCGATGAGGGTGGAGGAAGGAGATCTAAGTCCTAATCTCAACCCGATGGTCGAGCCTTGGGGGGGAAATACTATGTGAGAAGATGGAGGGTGAGGCGTAGCGTCGATCAGAACGGAGGGGAGTGGGTATCGGGGCTTTGACCGGGTGGTCGGAGCAAAGGTGATGGTGGCGGCGCGAAAGGTGAATATGCGATCAAACTGGGCAATGCAAAAAGAAAGATAGATACCTGAAGGTCGGGATGTGTTCCTGAGCTTCAGGCGAAGGTGAGCAGATGGGTCTTGGCTTCGACTGAGCTGCGGCTGACTGGGAGGCTACTCGCGGTGGAGATTCGACCACGAAGCGAGCTACAAGCCTCCAGTCATCTCCTAAGGATCCTAAGTGGCTCCTCGAGTGGCTGTCACTCCACTTGAAGGTGGCTAGGGAAGAATGGGGGCGTGAGGGACAAGCTGAAGGGCTGGCAGAGCTGAAGAGAGGTTTTATAGGATGCCCGAGGGTCTGGAAAGATCGAGAGATGGAGCGCAACCTAGGAGGATCTGAGTGATTCTAGGGATCTGCGAGAATCTCAGGTGTACGAGGAATCTCGGGTCCGAATATCAAGGCAAGAGGCGGTCGGGTTCGGGCGTGAAAATTCAGAGAAGAATCTCCGACGAGAGGAATGTGACCCGACCCGACTTGGAGGGTGACGATGACCGGGGTCAACAAACTCACGTGGACCAATAGAAATTCAGAATATACAAAATAATAGGAAATTGAATAAAAAATAGTAAACAGATTTAAATTAAAAAGTGTATAAATAGAAAATGTTTATTATTTTCAAAGTATTTTTATGTGATTTTTAATTTATATAATTTAATATAATATATTATATAGAATGTATAGTATTATATACAAGTATGATGTACCTATATATTATGAACAAGTATTTTTATATTATTATTTTTACACAAATACCTTTATTTTATATTTTATTTCTATACAACATAATTTTAGGAGTATAAAATAATTTTTATTTTATTTTTATAGATTATTTAAGGGTATAAAATAAATTGTGGATGTAATATGTACATGTGTCTTTTATACAAAGGTTTGATGATTTTTTTTATTTTTATTTTATTTTCTGATTTTTATTTTATTTTTATAATATCATTAAAACCATATACAAGGGTGTAAAAGAATAAAATAATTTGGTTTTATTCAAAATAAATAGATAAATAATATTTACAAGTATAAAGGATATGTACAATACATAGTGAGCCCTATCTCTCTCTCTCTACTCATTTGATTTTGCGAACAGGTCAAATCTTGACATTCTCATGGGATTTGGATCACTCTGTATTTATTCTAAATACATTATTCTTTTCCTTTTTCCTTTATTCTTTTATTTTTGCAAAATATATGCTAAATATGCGATATTAACAATGCCATGCAGTAAGCTAATTTATTGTTTTTACAGGTATTTACATGAGGTTTTGCCAAAAAGAGGAGCTAAGATAAAAGAATGAAGAGTGAGAATCATGGATTCATCATTGGGCAAGAAAGTCGAAAGAACATTTGGCTTCATTTGACCTAGTTGAATCGTTGTCGGTCTTGCCCCATGGGTTTTCCCTTGCTCAGTAAGGGCTTCCACGTAAAAATCTTTGTCTTGTTTGGTTGCTTGTTGTGGTTGCTTGTGCTTGCTTTATTTTCATAATTGCCAATTTAGTTCCTGTGTGGGGGAACCATATTGTGTTGTGCCATCTTTGCTGCAGGACATGGATTTAGGAATTTGGGGATATTCCCCTTGTGTCTATCCCATCAAGTGGTATCAGAGCACATATTGTGAAAGATTGACAAAGATGGTGAGGGCACAATAATTAAGCTCACAAGTAGCAACTGATAGATTTAGAAATCCAAGATGGAAGAAATTCTATATTGCAAATACCTCCACGATCTGGTGGAGGGAGAGAGCGCCGAGCTAGAGAATATGTTCAAGGGTGAATGGACAAAATTGAATCAGAAACCCATTAGGACTATTCAGAAATGGATTGACATGCCAGTTTTTCATCATGTGGCTGAAGAGACTAATGCGAAGGAGTTGTGGGACAAATTGTCCGAACTCTATGACCAGAAAATCATAACCAACAAGACATTTTTGATTCGGAAGCTGGTGAACTTGAAGTATAAGGACGAGACCAAAGTGGCGGAGCATCTGAATGACTTTCAAAGCATCATCAACCAGTTGAGCTCCATGGGCCTAGCACTTGATGATGAGTTGCATGCACTTCTCCTATTAAGCTCATTACCAGACAGCTGGGAGACCCTGGTTGTCACTGTGAGTAATTTTACAAAGGACAGCAAGTTGAGCATGCCCATGGTCAAGGGTAGCCTCTTGAATGAGGAGATCAGGTGTCGCTCATCAGGAGAGACATCCTCCTCTTCACATGTGTATGCAGTTGAGAGGAGAGGAAGAACCGATAGCAGAGGAAAGTCACAAGAGAGGCAGAAATCTAGGGACAAGTCCAAGGGTAGAGGAAAGTTTCACCACTGCCAGAAGCCCGATCACTAGAAGAGAAATTGTAGAATTTGGAAGAGAGAGAAAGCTGAAGCCAAGAAAAATTAGAAAAATGAAGATGGAAATGTAGCTGTAGTTGTAGATGACGATAATACAGATGATGTTGTTCTCACATTCAGGATCAATGCTTGCATGCATGGAGTGATTTGGAGTGGGTTGTTCATACGGATGCCTCCTATCATGTAACTCCACACAGGGAGTTCTTCACCACTTACACCAAGGGTGATTACGGGCGAGTCTTGCAGGTAACAAAAATTACTCTAAGATCGTGGGAACTGACACCATCTCGATTCAGACTGATGTTGGGTGCTCAATGACCCTGCAAAATGTGAGACATGTTTCTGATGTGCGGCTTAGCCTTATATCTGGTTCACAACTAGATAGCGAAGGCTACAATCTAAAGTTCGACGACAACAAGTGCAAGATCAGCAAGGGTTCTCTCATCTTGGCTAGAGGCAGTTTGTGTTGCACACTCTACATGACTAGAATGAAGGTCATGGATGGCAGTTTGCATGCCAACGAGGCAGACACATGAGACTTGTGGCACCGTCGACTTGGGCACATGAGCCAAAAGGGCTTGCAGCCTCTGAGCAAGAGAGAGTTGATCCCCTACCACAATGACATCACATTATCCCCTTGTGATGCATGTGAGGTTGGGAAGAGCAAGAGTGTGCCATTCAGAGTCAGGTCCAAGGTGAAGAGAGATCTTTTACAGCTGGTCCACTCGGATGCCTATGGTCCCATGGATACAGCCTCCTTAAGAGGCAACATGTATTTTGTCGCCTTCATGATGATGCATCTAGGATGGTATGGGTGTATGTACTGAGGATGAAAGATAAAGTTTTTTTATTGTTTCAAGAAATTCCATGCCACGATTGAGCGTTGGACAGGGAAATTGTTGAAATGTCTACGAACAGACAATGGGGGAGAATACTCCTCCCTTAGCTTTCAGGGCTACTGTGCAGCGCACGACATCAGGCACACCCCAACACAATGATCTTATTGAGCGAATGAATATGATCATTGTTGAGAGAGTTGTTTTTAATGCTAAAGACAACGAAGTTACCCAAGACCTTTTGGGTTGAGGTGGTTTGCACCGCATGTTACTTGATCAATCGATCTCCATCAGTTCCTTTGGGCTTCCAGATTCTAGAATGTGTTTGGACAGGGAAGGACCCCTCATATGCTCATTTGAGGGTGTTTGGATGCAAAGATTATGCGATGGTACCCAAGGAGCAGAGAAAGAAGTTGGATGACAAGGCGGTGCCTTGTATCTTTGTAGGCTATGGAGATCATGAGTTTGGATGTTGTCTATGGGATCCAAGGAAGAAGACTGTCACCAGGCACATGGATGTGATCTTCTATGAGAATCAGATATTGGCTGAGGACAGTACTGAGAGCGGTGATGCAAATGAGATTTCCATGGATGATGAAAGTGATGAGGACACAGATCCCTCTCCAGTATAGGGTACATGTGGAGAGTATGGGCAGCTAGAGCAGCATGATCCAGATGCATACCCCATTGATGCATGTCTAGGGGACTTGGGACAGGGGGAACAACCTCATCCACATGCAGATGCAACATAGCCTCAGGTCAGGAGATCTGAGAGGGCACATCAGCCGTCATCTCGTTACCCACTTCCCAGTATGTGATGCTTACAGATGCAGGTGAGCCATGCACTTTTGAGGAGGTACATGAGCAAAAGGACAAGAAGCATTGGCGTAATACATTGAATGAAGAGATGTTATCTCTAAAGAAAAATCACACTTTCAACCTTGTTGAGATTCCTAAAGCAAGATAACATTGAAGAAAAAATGGGTTTACAAGTTAAAGTCTGATGATGGTGGCAAACAAGTCAAGTACAAGGCCAGATTGGTGGTGGAAGGGTTTGGTCAGAAAGAAGGATTGGACTATGATGAGATCTTCTCCCCAGTGGTGAAGATGAACTCAGTGAAAATGGTGCTAGGACTTTTTGCTAGCATGGACCTTGAGCTGGAGCAAATGAATGTGAAGACGATGTTTCTTCACGGTGATTTGAAGGAAGAGATCTACATGGAGCAACCACAAGGATTTCAAGAGAAAGGGAAAGAGAACATGGTTTGCAGGTTAAGGAATAGTCTCTATGGTTTGAATCATGCCTCGAGATAATGGTACTTGAAGTTTGATACTTTCATGGCAAAGATGGGTTTCAAGAGGACTACAACCGATCCATGTGTATATGTTCGTCGTCTTCCCAGTAACAGGTTCGTCATTCTTTTGATCTACGTGGATGATATGTTGATTGTAGGTCATGATTCCAACTTGATTGCGAAGCTCAAGAGAGAACTATCCAAGGAGTTTGAGATGAAAGATTTGACCAAGGCAAGCCACATCTTCGGGATGTAGATTACACTAGATAGGAAGAAGCGCATATTGTGGTTGTCACAGGAAAAATATGTTGAGCGTGTGTTGGAGCGGTTCAACATGAATAATGCAAAGCCCGTCAGCACGTCTTTAGCCTCTCATTTCAAGCTGACCAAAGATCCAAGTCCATTCACTTGTGAGGAGAAAATAGAGATGGCCAAGATCCCATACCAGTCCACAGTTGGGAGTCTAATGTATGCCATGGTTTGCACTAGACCTGACATGGCCCATGCAGTGGGTGTGATGAGCATATTCATGCCCAATCCAGGGATGGACCGTTGGGAGGCAATGAAAAGGATCTCGAGATACTTTAGAGGGACCTCAAGTATGTTTCTTGTGTTTGGGAGGTCATATCCCAAACTATGTGGTTACATTGATGCAGATATGGTAGGAGACATGGACCAGAGAAAATCTACGTCAGGACACATTTTCACATTTGCAGAGGGAGCCATATCATGGCAATCTAAGCTACAGAAATGTGTTGCTCTCTCAACTATTGAGGCAGAATACATAGCGGCAGCAGAGGCTGGGAAAGAAGTGTTGTGGCTACAACGCTTTCTTGGTGAGTTTGGATTGGATGACAGTGAGCCAGTTGTGTTTTGTGACAGCCAGAGCGCTATAGATTTGAGCAAGAGTACCATGCACCATACTTGCACAAAATACATTGATGCGAGATACAATTGGTTGAGGGATGCAATTGACCAGAAGCATCTTAAGTTGAAGAAGATACACACTGATGAGAATCCTTCAGATATGTTGACCAAGGCAGTTACTCGTGACAAGCTTCAGCTCTGTAGAGAGCTGAGCGGTGTCACTTCTTCTTGATCATCATCACTGGGCCACACCTCCCCGTCGGGACTAGAAAGGGAGGTTGTTGGGTATTTTATGGTTCCAACCCCAACTTGGGAAGCAACTATTTTTTGGTCCGCTTCAGGGACATCCTTGCAATTTGGGCAACCCCTTTCCAAACCGCAATCGACTATCCAGGACGCATATTCCCAGTTTGAAATAGAGAGCAGCGAGGGGTTTTGACGAACCCTTGAAGGATATTGAGAATCCTCAAGCGCATCACAGAAGCGTGGCGATCGCATCGAATACGATCGGGGCGACTAGTCGTACTAGTCGCAAGGTGCAGCGGAATTTAAAAATTTTAAATTAAATGATGAAACCACATGATCACGAGAACACTTCTCGGATCGTTTCATCAATCCACAAAGTATAAGGAATACCTTTGAAGCGTGGTTGTGATCGCGAGATCCCAAACAAGAGATCCTCCTGTCTCAAGTCCGATCCACGAAGAACGCACTTGCGGGCACGATGATGAGTCGCGTCCCTCCCGCAATCCTTGATAAAGATCCAAGCAATAGATCCCCTGATTTCGTCAAGCGAAATCCGTCATCTTCCTCTATAGCAAGTAGCCACAAAGAAGAAGGAGATCCTCGAGTCGTCGAAGGCGAAGGCGAAAACTTCTCTCCTTTCTCAACAATAGTGGTCGGCCACCCTTTGGAGAGAGAGAGAGAGAGCATGAGAATGAGAGGGAGAGAGAGAGAAGTAGAGTAGGTGTCTACTTGGTGTGCACTCAAGGGCTAAGGCTACCCTCTTTATATATTAGTTTGGGATCCAATGGATCTCAATCCATGGCTCTCATGGATCCAATGGTCATTGTAATCCAAGAGCCATCCAACGGCTATGATTGTTGTTGGTTAAAAAAACCAACAACATTAATTTATATTAAATTAAATATGTGTTGAATTATTATCAACAAAATTTAATTAACATAAATTAATTTATCAAGAGATAATAAGTCAACAAATAAGAGGAGACAACAACCCCTCCTAAAATCAAGGAGGCATCACCTATGACTAAGTCATAGGTGACGCCACCTATGATTATAGGTGGTTTTGTCTCCTTTTATTTATATTATTATTTCTTGATTATTTGCAATAATCATTATTGCAATAATATCCACCAAATTAATTCCAAATTAATTTGTGAATATTTCAATCATGCCATTGAAAAAAAAATGTGAATCATATTCACATCCCAAACTAATTTGTAAATTACATTTCCAATTAATTAACTAATGTGGATCCAATCCACATTAATAATTAACAAATGTTATTTACAATGTTTCTCTCTCTCTCTCTCTCTGATATATTATAAATCTCATTTATAATATAGATAGATATTCTGGAGATCACTATCCGCGATCTGCTTATCCTTGATAATTAAATCCCATTTAATTATCTTGGACAATCATTCTCTCAACATGAATCTTATTCATATTGTACTTGATAATTAAATCTCATTTAATTATCTTGGACACATTCTCACAATATGAATCTTATTCATATTATACTTGATAATTAAATCTCATTTAATCATCAAAACCTTCTTTCTTGGATACTAAATTCATCATAGGAATTATTCTTGAACTCCTTCAAGAATAATGTGCCTTCTCCGCAGATACTTGGAGATAAGGACAGGGCGATTGTATTGTTCCACGTATAGTGACTTGGATGTTGAGATCTCATCTCAAATCCAGATCTAACGGACCTCTCATAGATGCTTGACTAAATCAAGTCCGTATACTTAATCTTCTCATTGCATCTGAATCACATTCAGATCAATGTCCAACATTTGGACTAAGATCAAGTTACTTCTCTACTGAGAGGAGTCACTAAAATCCAGACCTGTTTCATCACTCCCTCGGACTGGAAGCGTCATGGTTATACAATCGTTTATGATCACATCACCCTCAGGTATTCCCAATACCTGCACATCCTGCATACTGGAAGACCAATGATCAACCTGAAGATGAAGATCTATTTTATACTGTCTTCTTCAGGGTTTGATCACCAAGTTTCTCAATCTTGGTCATTGGGATTTGGTATCGATCATATGCTTTCCCAAAGCATATATCATACCTTCAAATTCTTGTCATGCTTCCAAAGCACGACGACCATGCATGGAATTTGATCGGTCCCAATACCTCATGAGTGAGCTCATGTCTTCCGGTTCACAAGTGAACCTGTATGATCCCTTTGAGAGATCGTATTACTCATATGCCCTTATATGCACACCAGCTCGCCGGTATATAGACCTTGATTAGGTCATCAACCTAATGGTCTGCCAAATGTACATACTTAGACATATAGTAACACATCTGTCTCTAGTCAGAGGATGTGTGCCTATGATGTGACAGTGTTCAACATAGGACTTAGGTTATCTCGATCTCGCTAAGTCAACCCATTGACTTAACTAATCTGACACCTTCGAATCACTAATCCCATGCAGAGGACCTGCATCGAGAGGTCGGTCAGATATCAGCCTATGCGAGAAAGGATTGCCATCTCCTACTCAGGCTGGAAATCATCTCTTAATAATCATTTGACGGTGCTTGATGAGTCCTCTATCTAACCCATTAGATATTCATCCAAGCACCAACCTCTATGATTCATTTAATGAATCAACAGCTGTATGATCATTAAGATGGCCATGGTACATAACCCTAATTGTACAGAGGGACCTATTATGCAAATTATTTATTCTTCATTTCAGATCAGGGAATGATACTTGCAATAACATTTATTGCATAATGGCTCGTCGTGGGCTCGCATGTCCAACAACCCTATCTTCCTCCACAAGAGAGAGAGGCTGAGAGAGAGAGAGAGGGAGATTGTAGTTGGACTCCTCCTCTCTTCTCCCGTCAACATGGGTTGCAACTTGGGCTTGGAGAGCAGCTTTAGTTCGAGAGGAATAACAACTAGGGCTACGAGTTTGTGGGTAGCGGCTTGGGTGAGCTCGACAACAGCAACAGTGGTTGGTCGAGCTCGATTGCAACAACGAGGAGGTTGTGTAGTGGACGACCACAAGAGAGCCGAGCATCGAGTTGGGTCTCCATTCGGAAGCCCACGGGGAAGCCACTTCATCTTCTTGTTTTGAGCACATCTTTTGTATTTTGGATACCTAGTGCAATTAGTTAGTTGTACAAAAACTATCCGTTCTTCTTGTGGCTTTTATTTCGGTTTTATTGGGCAATAGAACAGAAAGAACATTTAGCTTCATTTGACCTAGTAGAATCGTTGCCGGTCCTGCCCCGTGGTTTTTTCCTTGCTCATATCGAGAAGGGTTTCCACGTAAAATTTTTTGTCTCATTTAGTTGCTTGTTGTGGTTGCGTGTGCTAGGTTGATTATCATCATTGCCAATTTAGTTCCCGTGTGGGGAACCATATTGTGGTGTGCCATCTTTGCTGCTTGACATGAATTTGGAAATTTGGGGATACTCTCCTTGTATCTATCCCATCAGAATGTATGTCGTATCATCTCTAATAATAACTGTATCATCAACATACATAGCGAGAATATAGAAAGGATAACATCACCTGAAGCATGTCTCCAAACAAACACGGAGTTATTAGACATAGTTCTGTGAAAATTAAGGGAATTGATGTCTAAGGTAAGGTTGTTAAACCAGTCTCGAGGGAGAGGAGGATACGAACGCCTAAAAAAAAGGCTAAATTTCATAATATGTGCACTAAATAACCCATTATATCCCATTTCCTGTTGGGTCTGGCACCCCTGCTAGGAAACAATATTTTGCTAATAGACACACCATATCATTTGGAAATCTCTATATTCTCTACCGGTAGGGGCACGACTGTCAGGAAAAGGTGGATATGACTACCAGTTGAGCTAAACCCACGAGGAAATACCATATTACCTAAATAGTTAGGAAATGCCAATCTTAACAGTTCCGATTATCCATAGGAGCTACCTATAACCAATATGATGAAAACCCATTTTTAGTAGCATCGTGATGGAATCTTAGTTGCCATTCAATGAGATGATAGAATTTTCCTTGTCATAGGCTAGATGATTTTTTTTCTCTCTGTTGTAAAATATGATGCATGCATTTGTGGTGACTAAAATTCCATTGTTTTCATGTGGTGTAAAATAATACCAACAAATATTTTAGACAATAATGTCTTATGTAAGCCGATATTAGATTTATAACAACAATTCCTCAACATGACAAATCTGCGCGTACATAAAACAACAACGCCTTTTAATTCCTACATTGCGTACGTAAGATCGGCAAAAGCTGCACGTGTGTATATATATATATATTTTTTGAAAGAAAGAAGGGCATCCACCGTGTAGGTTTGTGCCCAAAAACCTCACCTTTTATTCACCAAAATGTAGTACAAAATTTATGCTAGAGTCAACAAAAAAAAAGAATTCTACAGAGACCAGAACTCAGCTAGCACCTTTGCGTGCGCCACAATACTCTCACCATAATATCGTTCTGTTTAAAAATTACCCCATTTCTGGCCACCCATATGGCCCAGATCATTGCAATATGACACATCCTCTCCTTCTCTGTTCCACTCTAATTCATGCCAATGGAATCCCGGAAACTAGAAATTCCACCCGTCGCCACCGTTGTATTCCCAAATAGGTCCCAAGAATCCATCGAGCTTCTGCATCTGAAGAACAAGTGATCTGCATCCTCGTTATCCACCTAGCATCGATGACACGTAGGATCCACCGTCTGCATGAAACGCGCCAATCTAGCCCCCGTTAGCAACCTTTCCCTTCTAAACAACCATAAGAAGACCTTCACCCGAATTGGGATTTTCCATTTCCATATCCTTCTACAGTCCGCCACACAGCCTCCTGGGTCAAAAGTCATGGGACCCTTTAGATGCATGTACGCCTTCCCAACCGAGAAGGTTCCATCACACCAACACCAATAGTCCCGTCCTATTGTGGGACCTTCCACTCTATCCAATTCCTCAAGCATCACCAGCAATTCATCCAGGCGCCCATCTGAGAGTTCGCGTCTGAACTGCGGAATAAAGGATTGACCATCCCAGACACTCGCCACAGAACGATTCGGGTCAACAGCCAAAGCCCACAGATGCGGGAACCTCGTGCCAAGAGCACCAATTTCACACCACTCATCTACCCAAAATTTGAATCCAGCGCCATTACCAACCACCTGCCTCATGAACGGTCGGATATCCTGCACCACAGAACAAATACCTCTCCAAAAGTGTGAGGGGGCGTTCCCTACCTCCCCATTTCTCGGAAGGGAGGAGCTTGTGTTATATATTTTCCTAATCAGTGTACAAACCAAACTGTCACAATCTCCCCAGATTCACATGACCCACTTACTAACCAGTGCCTTATTCATCTCCTCCAGACTTCGAACCCCAAGCCCGCCATCATCCTTGGATTGAGAGATCGTATTCCAGTCCACCATAGGCCACCCATTAGAATTACCAGAAGAAGACCAGAAAACCGTCTCATAATGCTCTCCATTCTTTTCCTCACCCCCACGGGCAAAATCCTAGCTGACAAGAAAAAAAATCGGAATCGCAGACAGTACCGACCTTATTAGAACCAGTCTACCTCCTCTTGATAAGCACATAGATTTCCAACCTGCCAACTTTTGTTCCATCTTCTCTATCACGGGAAGCCAATCAGTCCTAGTCATCCTTCCTACCACCAAAGGCACACTAAGATAGCGCAAGGGTAGCTCCCTTCGTTGTGATCTTAGCCATCCTGCACACAAATCAATCTCATCCTCAGTCATACCAAACGACACAAATTCTGATTTTCCTCTGTTGAGTTTCAACCCAGATATTGCACCAAAAATATCAAGTACGACAGATAATCCTTTACATCTATCCGGACCTCCCTCTGCCAGTAATATGGTATCATCCGCGTATTGAAGAATGGGCACCGAAATCTCTCCTCTAGAGTATCCTCTGCAAAAACCTCCAGACGTTGCGCGATCAACCATTATTGACAGCGCATCAGCCACAATTATAAACAGTAGAGGTGCCAGAGGGCACCCCTGGCGAACCCCACGATGTGGTTGGAAATAACCCCCTCTAGGCTGTCCATTCACGAGAACAGCGCAAGAAGCTGTCGTAACACATCTTTTCATCCACGAGATCCATTTGTCCGGGAAACCCCTACGATATAGGGATGCCCACAGGAATCTACAAACCACACTGTCATAAGCTTTGTAAAAGTCTACCTTCCACAGGACACCCTTCGTTTTGTTCCTCCTCCAGTCCCCAACAATCTCCGTAGCCATCACCACACTATCCAACAACTGTATGCCAGGCAAGAAAGCACTCTGGATCGGAGAGATGATCTTGTTCAAAATGCCCCTCAATCTATTTGCCAACACCTTGGCCACAATTAGGTAGATTGCATTGGATAATGCAATCGGACGGTAGTCTTCCACCCTTGTGACAGATTCCTTCTTAGGTAAAAGGAAGATGAATGATTTATTAAGCCGTTCAAATCCATATTTCCCTTCTGCAAATTCCAACAGCTTATCCATCACCTCTGAAGCTACCAAATCCCAGAACTCTCTAAAGAAGAACACTGAGAAACCATCTGGACTCAAATCAAAAACTGCCTTACGAACCTCCTCCCTATCAAAGGGTGACGTTAGCATGTCCACGTCTAGGCTAGAAATATATGTCGCACCCAGCCCCAGCCATCTTGCACCACACCTTGGCGCGCATCTACTCATGCTCCTGAAATATGCCGTCACTGCCGCAGCGACCTCCTCCTCACCAGCAAATTCCTCATCTCCCACCTTGACGGAGTGGATCATGTTTCTCCTTCTTCTACCATTTACCACCACGTGGAAGAATCTAGTGTTTGCATCCCCCTCCTTCAACCACTTCTGGCGTGACCTTTGCCTCCATTCTATCTCCCGCTTTCTATCCTCCTCTTCAATGATCTTCTGCACTAATCCACGGCTAACGAGCTCCTCTTCATCTAACTCCCTGTCATCCTCCACCAAATCAAGTTGCTCCAGTTCCCCTTGTGCCTGACTCCTCCTCTGCTCCCTATCCGCACGAGAGTCCCTCCTGAAGGCCAGCAATCTTTGACGTAAGGCCCCCAATTTTAAGGAAAATTTCGCAGTGGCTGATCCCTCCACCTCCAAGCTATTCCAAAAAGATGTCACCATACTCTTGAAACCATCTTCCATCATCCAACATCTCTCAAACCTGAAATAGGAAGTGTAACCTCTACCACTACACGTGTCCAAGCATAGAGGTGTATGATCAGACCTTGATCTGGGGCGTGATGTGACACAAGCCAAATCATACATAGCAAAATTTATTGTATATATACACAAAAATGTAATTTCTTTGGATAAAGAACATACAGTGTTTAAAATTATACAATTTCCACAAATTTTCACAATAGAACTATAATGCATGTGCTAACAATTTTTCGGTAAAGAACCTATCGTTATCTGATTGATCTCTGCTGGTTTCTATATCGAATAGAACTGTAATGCATGTGCTAACAATTTTCACAAATTAAAACGATTCTTTACAATTCAAATGACCAACTACAGCTTAAATGTGCACGTGTATACATTAAAACCAGTGACTTCAATGGTAAAAGTAACGAAAATCAACGACTAATTGAGCAGTAAGAATGCTTGAGCCTTATTTATAGATCACGTTTTAACCAACTTGTATACAATCTTATGTATACACAAGATATATATACCCGGAACTAGATGTCCGACTTGATGATGCAATTTTGCTTTATCATAGATTCGGCAGCTGCAGCTGCACCAGTGCTGCTTGGGTCACGATCGACAACTAAGCCCATTTCGATCAGAAACCTGTAATCATCAGCAGCCCCATTCGTACCATTGGTGTTTCCGAAAACTACTGGAGACTTGTTGTTATCCAAATGCAATCCTTGTACAGAACCATTATGATTAGCAGCTGAAGGATACAAATCCATGAAGTTGTGATGCAGAACAGCTGCCAGATTCATCTGGCAGGCGTTTGGGCTGTTGTTATCATATTGATAAATTCCATAATCCCGCATGCCCACATCTATATCTAGGGTTTGGGAGTTGCAATGGAATGACACCTCCTCCATCTCCAAGTCATCTTGCTCCTTCTCCATGGAAAATCTCGCCGTTCCTGCCTTGGTCTTGTGGAATACTCTACAAAGCACCCAATCTTCCTGTACGTAGATATATATACATGCAGGAAAATTTAATGTGCATCTGTAAATATAACTTCTATACGTGCGTATCTGTCTGGCTACGTACGTACCTTGGGTGGTAAGTGCGGGTTCTCCAAACGAAACTCGTGCATGACCCAGTCGGTCTTGATTCCGTTGGGAGCTCTTCCACCGTAGAATACCAGCGTCTTCCTCATACCAACCATGGCTTGAGTCCCTTGCTCGTATATGATCCGATCTTTGCCTGTAGCCTTCCAGTATCCGGTTTTGGTCGCACGGTTGGTGCGCGAACCTGTCGCGTATTTCCGATCTCGGAAGCTGAAGAAATACCATTCGTTGGCGCTCAGCTTCGCCCCTTCTGTAATTTTGCATATACAATACACCTGATTAACTACATTGTACCGAACTGGTAAATGGAATAACCTCCTCTCATGCATGCATGTGATGGACATATAGCTCTAGAAGCCAAACTAATCACGACAATTAACCCTATGCATGACAGAGGAATATTAATCTTTGACCCAAGTACTATATATACGTGCCCCAGCATATGGACATATTAATCTTCCGCAGACCATGTGGCCTGAAATTCTATTCGATGAGCTTGTTACAGTCGTGCACTCATCGAGGCAGCTAAGATATGCTGTTTCATTTTTCATTTGATGGAATTTATCTCATATAAATGACATAAATCCCGATGAAGCTAAATTAACAATCTTATGACAGATCTGGAATTTGTGTCGTTAACTGCTTGACCCGGTAAAACCAGAAGGGGAAGTGACTCCAGTAGATCTAAGGTTAACTCGGAAAGAATAGAATAACATGATGCTAATTAAAACATGGAATCAGTATGAGAATATTAAATAGATAAATCGAAGGGCTAACAAAGGATTCAATGGATAGAGTATATGTTCCCAAAGTTGCGGTTGCGAGACTGGCAAGCAACCCATAGATGATAGAACACGAAAACAATACGAGACGTATTACATATCTAAATATGTAGCTTGACACACGCATGCCTCCGTCTCATTAATTTTAGGTTCTCAATATACTCAACATATTCTACCTCGCAAAAAATTATAGAGAGGAACCATTTATATGAAAAAATTATGTGATCATATGAGAGTGCGACTTCCTTAATTAGCTTGTTAAGGGAGGATAATCTAAATATGTGATCGTGAAAAAAAGCCAGATAGTAATCGAGAAAAAGACCTTGTCCGGACACGTATCTCTGGATTACAAGATAAGCAACGAATCTTTTTGACCTCTCAAAGACTTTCACTTCTCAACGAAAAGAAATTTCAGAATAAATATGGAGTTACTTCCGTGAGCATTAACTATATCCGGAAATTTAAGCAATACATATGTGCATGTGAGCGATGAGAACCGGAAAGGTAAAGAAGACCTGCATGCATCCTGATTGCTTAATTAACTCGACCAAACAAGGTGAATATTATATCATCGATCGATCGATCGATCGATCGAGAGAGAGAGAGAGAGAACCAGGAAGTTCCCAGGGCTCTTGCTTGTGCAGATCGACCTCCATCATGGTTGCTCCTGTAGATATCCACTCGTTGCTAACCTTCTTGTAAAGGTAATGGCATACCAATTCCTCATCACTCGGATAGAACCTGAAACCTGGTGGCAGTCTGGATTCTATGTCCTTCATCCCCATCTCGGAGAGAGAGAGAGAGAGGAGTTGCTAGCTAAACTTGTATCAAGATGAGGTAGGGAGGAACATATTATTCATAAATATATGAATAGAGCTAAAACCAGAAAGAGAGAATAATACGGAAGGCCAGGCAATCATTAATGGGAAATGCATATACTATTCAGGTCCGATATGACTACATATAATCTGGCTTGTTTGCCTCCTTAGGTATAGATGTGATGTGTGCGAAATAATGGACGAAGCTTGCCGGTTAATTAAGTCTAACAGGAGGTCCCTCAAAACCCTAATCCCTTACGGTTGGTTGTTTGGATTCTTCCGGCAACAATTAAGATGGGTAGCCACTTCCACAAGGAACAACCCCACATCCCTCTTAACACGCATACACTATCATCACATCCACACTCTTTTCTTTTTATGATTCTGGGCCGGAGAAAATTAGATGGAACATAGCCTTACCATCATACACTAGAGAAATCACGGTCAAAACACTACCACTACTTCTGATGGTAAAGTAATCGCACTACAAGTGTGTTTGGCATGCACAAGGCGAGCACGGGCAATGACATAGACAACACATGTGCTCACTCCACGTCCTCGCCCAGTTGAATTTACCGGTGTGGCTAAGGCATCTGGATCGCCTGTTGTGGTGCTGTAGTGCAGCCGCTCAATCATGCTCGCCTGTTGTGGTGCTGTAGTTGATAATACGGAAGGCCGGTGCAAGCCATACTGCCCATAAACCTGCAACCGGTATAAACTTCTCCATATTTGGATAAAAACAAGAGTTGAGGAGGGATTCCCAGAAAACTGACATGTTGTTATGATCCAACCAAGCCACATCCAATGACCGTCAGAGATCCTTTGCCCTCTCACACCCAAGAAACAGGTGTTCAACAGACTTTAACATCGTTCCACAAAGGATACATGAGTTATCCTCTGAGCAAAAAATGTGAGCCTGTCTCTCCCTTGTGAGGAGCCTCCCATGTCTTAGAAGCCACAAGAAATCTGTAATCCTTGTCAGAACCTTTAACTCGCAAATCATTCTGTAAACCTTAACCAGGTTCTCTTCAGGTAGTTCTGGTCCTCTGATCAACATATTATAGATCTTCTTGACAGTCAAATCGTCTTCTCTCCGCACCCAATGGTCAACACCAAAAGTGGGGCCCTCGGTCGTAGATAAATATTCCATCAAATGTAGAAGATCTTGCATGTGACGTTCAAAGAAGCCTCCTATGATAGCAGGTGCCCAAACACCATTAGCCCAAAGATCAACAACACGAGCATTTTTATCCTCTGCCAAAGCAAATAGATGCGGGAATCGAGAAGCTAGAGGTCCATCTCTCGACCAATCGTCAGTCAAAAAAAAAATTATAGCCATCACCTAATCGCAGACAGAAGAGATGGGAAAAATCAGGGAGCATTGTATGATTACCCTTCCACAATGCCAATTCTAACCTCATGGGCCGAAAACCACTAAACGAGCGTGCATCAACCCCATAAATATTGTGTATCAGGCTACAACATACGTCCTCGTTATCGCCCCAAATTCTCGCAGCCCACTTCAGCATAAGAGCATGGTTCATCAACTCCAGTCTCAGTACACCGAGCCCCCATCCTCCTTGGGCAGAGTAACAATTTCCTAATCTACAAGGTGTATAGCGTGTCCATCCCTGCCCTTCCTCCCCCAAAAGAACCTCCTCATAATCTTCTTAAGTCGATTTAGAACTCCCACTGGAAGAATTCTTGTTGAGATAAAGAAGATAGGGATTGCTGCCAAGACTGCCTTCACCAGAACCATGCGGCCACCTCGTGGAGAGCAAGGAGCCCTTCCATCTTGTCAGTTTCCTTTCCAGCTTCTCAACTACTGGGAACCAGTCTGAAAGATGAATGCGACCATAACTCAACGATAGGCCCAGGTATTTAATCGGCCTCTGACTGTAAGTGCATCCCAGCTCCAAACTACACGCATCCGCCTCTTCCACTGATAAACCAAAGGGGATCATGCTAGACTTTTCACTATTGATCTAAAGACCAGAGAGCTCTCCAAATATCTCCAAAACTAATGACATTCCCCTCACCTCAACAATCCCACCCTCAATGAAAATGCTAGTATCATCTGCATATTGGAGAACCGGGAGGGAGATGTCTCCTAGGGAATAACCCACCGTGAAGACATGCATCACTACTTGATTAACCATATGACCGCTTGATTAACCATACGAGCAAGACATCTGCCGCTAACACAAAGAGGAGCGGCGCCAAGGAACAACCTTGACAAACCCCTTGCTAAGGTTGGAAGAAACCATCCTCAGGACTGTCGTTAACCAAGATTGAATAAGAAGTCGTTGTCATACACCTCTTCATCCAAGAGATCCACAAGTTTGGAAAACCCTTCTTGGACTGGATAGACCATGAACTGCTAATAAATACTATCGTAAGCCTTGGAGAAATCCACTTTCTACAACACTCCTCGAACCTGCCGCCTCTACCAGTCCGCTATAATCTCAGAGGCCATCACCAAGCTGTCACCGATCTGTCTACCTGAGATGAAAGCAGATTGAACTGGAGAAACTAGATCATCAAGAACCGCACAGAGCCTCTCTGCAAGAACCTTAGCGATAATAAGATAGATAGCACTAGAGAGGGCGATAGGACGATAATCCTCAACACATTCTGACACCTCCTTCTTTTGAAGAAGAAAAAGAAGGGCTTTGTTGATTCTGTTAAACCCTACATTATAGCTTCTAAATTCCTACAAAATTGTAAACACGTCATCTCCCACCACCTCCCAGAATTCACTGTAGAAACAAACTGGAAAACCATCCGGCCCAGGAGCTCCGTCACCATTCAATGCGAAAAAAGCCCACTTCAACTCCTCCTTAGAGAAGGGTCTCACCATCACTCTGCTTAGGTTGAAGCCTCAGCGCCCCCGACCCCGCCCACCTCCACGACCTCGGCACTGTTGGACATGCGAGCCCACGACGAGCCATTATGCAATAAATGTTATTGCAAATATCATTCCCTGATCTGAAATGAAGAATAAATAATTTACATAATAGGTCCCTTAGTACAATTAGGGTTATGTACCATGGCCATCTTGATGATCATACATCTGTTGATTCAAGTATTGAATCATAGAGGCTGGTGCTTGGATGAATATCTAAAGAGTTAGATTGAGGACTCATCAAGCACCATCAAATGATTGTTAAGAGATAATCTCCAGCCTGAGTAGGAGATGGCAATCCTTTCTCAGTTAGGTTGATATCTGACCGACCTCTTGATGCAGGTCCTCTGTATAGGAATAGAGATTCGTAGGTGTCAGATTAGTTAGGTCAGAGAGCTGACTTAACGAGATCGAGATAACCAAAGTCCTATATTGTATGCTGTCATGATATAGGCACACATCCTCTGACCGGATACAGATGTGTTACTATATGTCTGAGTATGTACATTTGGCAGACCAATAGGTTGATGACCTAATCAAGGTCTATACACCGGCGCGCTGGTGTGCATATAAGGGCATATGAGTAATACGATCTCTCAAAGGGATCATACAGGTTTGTTGCTGAACCGGAAGACATGAGCTCACTCATGAGATGTTGGGAAGATCAAATTCTGTGCACGGTCGTCTCGCTTTGGAAGCTTGACTGAATTTGTAGGTTTGATTTATACTTTTGGAAAGTATATGATCAACACATGGGTATGATATATGCTTTTGGAAAGTGTATGATCGATACCAACTCCCAATGATCGAATGAGAAACTTAATGATAAATCCCTGAAGTAGACAGTGTAAAATTGATCTTATACTTCGGGATTATTCTAGGTCTTCCAGTATGCAAGATGTACAGGTATTGGGAATACCTGAGGGTGATGCGATCATAAACGGTTGTATAACCATGACGCTTCCATTCCTAGGGAGTGATGAAACGGGTCTGGATTTTAGTGACCCCTCTCAGTAGAGAAGTAATCTGATCTTAGTCCAAATATTGGACATTGATCTGAATGTGATTCAGATTCAATGAGAAGATTAGATTTGCGGTCTTGATTTAATCAAGCATCTATGGGAGGCTCGAGATCTGGTTTTGAGATGTGATCTCAATATCCAAGTCACTATACGTGGAACAATACAATCGCCCTGTCCTTATCTCCAAGTATTCGCGGAGAAAGCGCATTATCCTTGAAAGAGTTCATGGATAATTCTGTTGTTGATATATGTATCCGAGCATTGAGAAAATAGATAATTAAATGTGATTTAATTATCATGAATAATATGAATTTGATTTATATTATAAGGAGAGTTATCTTAGATAATTAAATGTGATTTAATTGTTAAAGATGTAAATAATGTGAATGTGATTCATATTATTTGAGAACATGAGAATAGAGATCCAAGATGATTAAATGTGATTTAATTATCATGGATATTGAATAATGTGGATAGCACTATCCATAATAATCATATATATTATAAATGTGATTTATAATATATAAGAGAGAGCTATTTGTAATTTACATTTGTTAATTAAATGTTAATGTGAATTGGATTCACATTGACCTTTAAATTGAAAATGTAATTTACATTTTATTTTGGGTTGTGAATATGATTCACAAATTTATAATGGTAAGATTGCTATGTTCACAAAATAAATTGGATTTATTTTTGTGAAATAATTTGCAATAAAAGTTGTTGCAAATATTAGAGAGAATCATGAGATAATGTAATCTCATGTAATAGGAGAGAGGCATCCACCTTCCATATAGGAAGAGTGGACGGCAACAATTCCCATAAGGAATGTGGTGGCCGTCCACCCTCCTTATGGAAGGAGGCTTGCCTCCTTCCTATTTCTCTAATGGAGATTGATTTGATATAAATCAAATTATATTCAATATATATTTGATTTTATTAAATTAATTGTTGTTGGTTTTTTCCAACACAAATCTTGACCGTTGAAAGAAACACAATCAATGAGAGCCATTGGATTTGTGTTGTCCATGGATTGAGATCCATGGATCCCAAAATATTATAAAAGGAGAGACACCCCTTTGCTCTTCTTCACACCAAGAGAACATAAGTCTCTCTCTCTTTCTCTCTACATGCCTACTCTCTCTCCCTCTCATGGTCGTCCACCATGGATGCCCTAGAGAGGTTCTCAATCACCGCAGCGTCGTCGTTATGCTGCCCGATCGTCTGCTCGTGGATCTCCGTCTCCTTCAGTGCGCCTCACTCGTGAAGAAGACGTCGGATCTTGTGTGTCGAGATCAGGAGATCCACCGCTTGGATCATCAACATGGATTGCGAGAAGCACACGATTCATCCTCGCGCTCGCAAGCATCTCCTCCGTCGGATCGGACTTGAGACAGGAGGTCTCTTCGTTTAGAGACTCGATCGCAACCATGCTTCAAGAGGTAATCCTATTACTTGTTTGTGGTTTAGACGAAACGATCCGATAAGTGTTCTTGGATCATGTGGTTTCATCGTATGAAAATTATTTAAATTCCGTTGCATCAAGCAACTAGTGCGACTAGTCGCTCCTCGTAGTATTCGATACGACGCTCACGCTTCCGTGATGCGCTTGAGGATTCTAACCATATCCTTCAGGCACCACCCTTTCAAGTGATTGTAGAAGTAGTTCACCAGCGCTCGCCCAATCTCCTTCTCTCCCTCCACTCTTGTCTCCCTACCACCACAGCTCGGATCAGATTTCTCCTTCTTCTCTCACTTGGCATTGCATGAAAAAATTTGTATTGGCATCTCCTTCTCTAATCGACTTCTGCCTAGACCTTTGGTTCCACTCCACCACCCTCTTCTTATCATCCAAAACAACAACCCTCAAATATTCACTTCTCTCTTTCAGCTCATCATCCAACAAATCTTTGACGTCTTCTAGATTGTTCAGCCGAGCAATCCCCTCCTCTGTCATCGACCTGCCAGCCCTCTTGGTCTCTCTCACCTCTTGTTTGAACTCGCTCAGCCTCTTCCTCAAGCTTGCTAATTTCTGAGATAGACGAGAAGCAGTCTAACCCTCTCCCTCCACTGATCGCCAATGTTCTGTAACCAATCCACGAAAGCCATCTTCAAGTAGCCATGCCCTCTCAAATTTGAAATAAGAATGTGAGGCATCCCCACCACCAGAGTCCCAAATGAGAGGCGAGCGATCAGATCTAGATCTTGGTCTCGAGGAAACACCACACATGGGGAATAATCGCAAGACCTCCGATGAAGCTAAGAAGCGATCTATCCTGGATCGAGACCCATAATTTTTCCAAGTGTATTTGATGTCACTTGCATCAAGAACTCCATACGCAAATCTCCAACTAGGTCTAAAAAAGCTTCCGACCTAGGATCCTGACCCCCCTCTCAGCCCTGGCCTATCAGTAGATAACATTGTGACGTTGAAATCACCGACCACGATCCAAGCCGTCTCAAGGAATGCATCTCTCACACCTCTCAACTCAGCCTAGAGACTTTCGCGAAAGAGTGATCATTTGGCCCATATACACATGATAACTCTACTCTGGAGCTCAGACTCCTCATGAGAAGCTCATCCGTTATCACAAAAATGCCCTTTCTCACCGATAAGGATTCGAATAACTCCCCATCCCATGCAATAGCAACACCACCAGAACTTCCCACTACATTAAGCACCAAGAAAGTGTTACCACGCTTAAGTCCGAGAGATTTCCACAACACGCATATACAATCACTGAGTTTTGTCTCTGATGCGAGCCAAATGACCGAATGGACTAAGGTAAAGATGTCACTAAGGTCGTTGCGACCTCAGTCGCTCGAGAAATCAGGCTCTATCAAGAAAAATAAAGAGCAGACCACCAATCAAGCAGATAAAATCAAAGAAAATCAAAATAGTGGCCCTGGCTATGAGATTAGCCTGGTGTAGCACCCAGGGTCGGACTCAGGGAGCACGAGTTGGCCTTGCGGCCTACGAAGTAGTCAACAAATAAGAGAAAGCAAAAAACAAGTATTCTTAGTGGTTTTTAATTATTTTTATGTTTTTTATTTTTAATAATAAGGAAAATAATAAAAAGGAAAAAACAAGCAACTTCAACCAATTATTTAAATACTCAAAAATGATCCAAAAATTCAAACAAAAATATTTTTAAGTTTTATAAGTTTTTTACTGTTTTTGGTGAATTTTTGATATTTTTATAATTTTTATGGAATTTTCTAAAAATAAAAGAAGGCAAAAATACTGTGCTACTGTCCAGCCATGCTTCAAAGACCAATTTAAAATATCAAATGGTCTTGTAAAAGCTTGGAGGTATTTTTTATGAAAATTAGAAATAATAAAGAAAATTCAGAAGAAGAGTTTATTAATTTTTTAAATTTTCTAGAATTTTTCTAAGTTTTTGAGTGTTTTTTATTTTTAAGGGTTTTTGATATCCAAAAATCGCCAAAAATGCACAGGAAATCAAACACATGAAAATAAGCAAAATTTAATTTTTTTTTGGAATTTTTAAAAGGGGTTTAATATTTTTTTAGGATTTTATAATCTGGACAGACATAAAAATGGCGGTTTTTGAATTTTTAAAAATAATAAAAAGCCTAAAAAATGTACCCAAAAAATAGGAAATTTTTTAGACAGTGGCAGGAGCCACATGTCCAAATTTCACACGATTTGGGTTGGATTTGATATTTTATTTATATCAAAAATAAGCTCATAGTACACAGGGACCTATATGTCATAAAAACATATTGCAGGGGCTGAACAGTAACACACAGAGAAAATAAAAGGGCCCTCGTACAAAATGTCCCACAAAACACGCGCAACACACGTAGACCAGGCACGGAAGGACTTAAATGTAATTCCTATTTTAAATCATTCAAATCATAACACGCAAGAACTACAGGATAGATTATGCAAAAATACCAGGTCCTCACGTGTCGAAGCACGTGTTCCACACTCACAGGGACTATAATGCAATTAAACTCAACATAAAGGTCCAAACTGCAATTATCCAAAATAAAAACAATTGTATTCTAGATTTACAGGGCTAACTAATAAAAACAGAAACAAAAAGGGCCTAAGGTAAATTTTCCCCTTATTAAAAGCGGACGGTCGAGGAAGCGCCACGTGGCAGATCGGACGGTGGAGGGTGCTACTAGCGTCTCTTCGAAAACCGGCGCTTGGATCCAACGGACGAGGGGCCACCACGTGTCAATCGGACGGCTGAGAAGTGAGGGCAACCCTACGTCTGGATGAACAGCTGGGATCAAGCCCTAGAAGGATCGGACGGTCGGTGCGATTCCTCAGATGAACGGCTAGGATAGCGTCTGGAGCGAAGGGCTGATCCAACGGCGGCGGAGGATCCTGGAAGAACATGGCTCCGACGAACTTCGCTGGAGCACCACGGGTGCGCTGGACCTCCTCGGGTGCTGCAAAGGTGTGGAACAGCTTCGCCAAGGCTCCCCGCATATGGTGGACTCCTCCGATGATGCTGAGAGTCTCCGAGGAGCCCCGGCAACGAAGGCGGAGCTGGAGCTCTGTGCCTAGATGTTCGGACCCTCAAAAGGGTCTCCTTCGACCTGCAAAACAGCACGAGAAGACTCCAGGGTCGAGGGCAAACTGCCTCGACCCGGTGAGAGGTGGGATGGGTGCGTGGATGAGTCGGGTAAATGACCTCCGGCAAGGCGACGGCGAGGGAGGTAGAGCTACCTGCTCCGGGGCGAGACAGGGGGAGTGAGTGGGTGTAAAACGTGAAGAGGGGTCTCGCGGAGATGATGGCGTCGTCCAATGATCACATCGATGAGTGGAGTGAACGGAATCAGTCAGAGACGACGATGGGTCGATTTGGGCGAAATCAGAAATTCAAGAAAGATAGGAAGAATCGGGTCTACCTGGCGGGTGTATTCGACTGTGGGTGAGCTCGCGGAGCTCTGGGGGTTCTGGCCTCAAGGAGATGTCGAGCTCCGAGGCTAAGTGCTCCTCGTGGTGGCGCGCGGCGGCTGACGTCGTCGGATCAGTGGCGGAGGGCTCCTCCTCCTCTCTGCAACACGTCAATCAAAAGCTGTCACTCTAGGGATTAGGGTAAAGGTCCTGGGACGAAGAAGCAATGCCAAAGATGGCGTGAAATTTTGGCCGGAGTTTCAGCTATATACAGCTAGAGGTCCGAGAAGAATGGGGTCGGGTGAGGTGGTCGGAGCTCGGATCCCTAGGTAGATCCCCGGGCGTGGATCTCGGATGCAGGAGGGAGGATTAGGACCCGGGGTTTGATTATTTGGGGCTCGGATCTGGTTTAGAAAAATAAGCGAAGTCGGGTCGATGGCACAGATCCGAGTGGACCGGTCCAGGGGGGAGAGTTGACCGGGGGTCAACAATCCCCCGTGGACCAATGGGAATTCAGGATTTATTAAATATTTGGAAATTAAATAAAAAATAATAAATGACCTAATTTTGAAAAAGTTAAAACATGAAAAATGTTTATTTATTTTTAAATTATTTTTTTGTGATTTTTATTTATTTTTTTGAAATAAAAATAATGTATTTACAATATAGTATTATTATATATAGGTATATACAATATGCATTTTTTATTTTTGATTTTTAATTTTTTATTTTTATACAAATTATTCCAATTTTATATTTTATTTATTTATAGAATAAAATTTGGAATAATATGGTATTTTTATTTTATATTTATTAGTTATTTACATAGAGTAAATAAATAGGTATATACATTTATTTACATGGTATATATACAATGTTGATTTTGAATTTTATTTTATTTTTTTTATTTATTTTTATTTTTATAATTTTTATTTTATTTATTTACACCATGAAATGTAGAATGTGAATATATTTTTATTGGATTTTTATTTTTTTATAAAGGGAAATAAATATCTATGTGGTTTTTATACACAAGGTCTATGTACAAGGATGAAGGAATTTTATTTTTATTTTTTGTTTTTTTTCCATTTTTATTTTGATTTTATATTTACAAATATATACAAATAAATACACACCCATTTTATTTTTATTCAGAGGAAAATATATTTTTATTTATAAACATAGGTGTGTGTACACAAGCATGAGCTTCCTTATCTCTCTCTACTTGGGTTCTTTTGCGGTCAGGCCCATGCTGAGCCCTCCCTTGGGATTAGGTCGCTCAATATTCATTCTAAATATCTCCCTCGTTTTCTTTTATTTCTTTATTCTTTTATTTATGCATAAAAACATGCTAATAATGCATATTTACACAATGCATGCAATATGATAATTATTACTATTTACAAGTATCTACATGTGTTTTGCATAGGTTTTGTAGCTAAAATAAAAGAATAAAGAGTGATGAATGGGTATTCATCACCCCCCTATACTTAAATTTGCTAGTCCCTTAGCAAACACTTATTTGAAAAAGAAGTGAAAAAGGAAAAAGAAAAGGAAAAAGAGGAGAACATGTATGGATCAATGCTGATTATTAAACTAGCCTTCATCATTGAAATATGGAGCTCGATCAGATCTTTGGATTATTAATGTGTCGGAACCTTATTTGAACTTAAGTTTAAAACTCAACAGCCTCTAAGATCCACTAATCTATAGTCAAGACTCCTCAACAATCCAGATCAGAACAAGTCTACATACACAAACCCTGAAGACCATGAATCTTTCCTTGTATAGTGTATGTGAGGTATAGCTCTCCACCTCAGAAGTAGCAACTTGACAACCCTCCCCAACAAGGTAACTCTATGACCCCAATCGGGCCACTCTTTCCTCGAGGAGCGGGGTATTCCCTTCTAAGTTCAAGTTCAACCGGCTCAAGAAGAGGGGGAAGAAGAGAATGGACCATGGCCAGTGTAGCCATGTATCCTTGGGAGCTCAACCAGTGTAGCTAAGTCTCCCTGCTGCAAGCTACCTAAGATGGAACATGAGTCTCAAGCTTTGCTTATTGCACTATATACATACTCCGGTGGGATTATCATTTTCTATCAGACCCACCACTTTTTTGGAGTTATTTTCTTTTTGCATTTTTTTCAAGTGCATCTATACACAATATTTACAAGGTGTAGCATATGTACATAAGGAGTTTTTCCTCTTGAGCCAGTAGACTATCCCTCTTTTGAAGCATTATTGCAACCCACAACTCCTGTCGTTAGACCTCATGGCAGCCAGACCAAGTTGAGACGCACTTCCTTCACTAAAAGAAGAAGAGAGGTTCTGCCTAGAAGTACTACCCTCATATTCTACCCCAAGTCAAGGAAGACTGCCTCCTCACCACCTCATCCGTAGAGAGCTCGGTGTAAAGTGCGGGTCCAAGTCAAGCCATTGTCTATATGAGTCATGTATGTGTTGTTAAGTGCTCTACTTAGGCTCATTGAGATGACATGTGATCATAGCCTAGTGGACTCAAAGAATTAAGTCACCATGGACCTGAAAAGCCTTAACCCTAAGCCCTATAAGGTTCCTCTTATGATTAGGTGGATTAAGATCTTAATCAAGCTCTATTTTCTAATTTGATTCCAGGCTAGTTTAAATGTCAACTATAATCCAGGAAAAACTGTACAAATATATACAAAGATGCTATTTACACAATATTTACACATGTGCAAAATTTTTGAAAAATGTTTTGAAACCATGGATGTATGCATGAATGCAAGTTTTGCAAAATATTTACACAAATTTACACAAGATTTTTGCAAACTTTTGATTTTCAGAACATTTTGGAAAAAATTTGTACTATATACATAATTTTGATAAGAAAATATTTACACGCTATTTACACAAAAAGTTTTTTGAAAACATTTTTACAAAAATAATTTATATAATAGCTATGTTTGTGCAATAAAAGAATGTTTATTTACAAGGAAAAATTTTTAATTTTTTATGGATTTTTTGGTTTTTAGCCATTTTTTATTTATTAACACACTCACACAAAGTACGAGTTATGGCTAAAGTATATATAAAATATATACACCCCCCCATACTTAGCTCGAACGATGTCCTCAGAGTCAAGAGCGATGAAGAAGACATAACTCATGCTTAGTATAGGGAAGTGAAAAGGAAGGCTATATACAAAGACGAATCAAAGAATAGAAAATCGAGAGGGTCTCGGCATTTCCCCCTATACTTAGGATCAAATAATCCTAAGTATAGCAGACTGTACACAAAGGGAAATCCGAGTGAAGAATGTACAGGGTCTACCCCCCTATACTTAGGGTAAAATGTCCCTAACTATAGGCAGCAAAAACAGAGGTAGAAATGAATCAAAAGAATACCCGAGAGTCCTACATCCCCCCTATACTTAGGGTAAAGTACACCCTAAGTATAGCATAATCAACAGATGAGAAAAGGGATGTGGGACTAAAGAATAGAGTGATATGGACAACTCGATTTATACAGGTCGAGAGAACAGTGATAATCAGGCGTGAGATGCAATAGATGTGAGTCAAGAGACCACATCTCACGCAAAGTGAATAGGGGCAACATCAACGAATCGCGGCTCATCATCTAGATATGGCTTGAGCCGCTGGCCGTTCACTCGAAAGGTACTCTCAGAAGACAACTCAGATATGTCAATACTCCCATTATCGTGTACCTTTCTCACCAAATACGGTCCCTTCCATTTGCTCTGTAGCTTCCCTGGAAATAGACGAAGCCTAGCATCAAACAGCCATACTCTCTGTCCTGGCTCAAAATGCTTGTGGATGATATGAGAATCATGCCACTCCTTCACTCTCTCCTTGTACTGTAGGTTGTTTGAGAAGGCGGTATCACGAAGCTCCTCCAAGGCTGCTAACTCTGATCTCCTACACTATCTGGATCCAAAAGTATATCAGTGATAGCCCAAAGTGACTGATGGACGGCCCACAGACCACGAGGGTCACCATGAACAAATAATACAGAGGTGTCGCTGAGGCGACCGCTCACAGAATATGGGGGTTGATCAGCAATTAACCCACAACAAATAATACAACAATAAAGCTCGAAAATAAATGTGAATTAATTTTTATTTACTCTACCATAAAATGTATAGGGAACAAGCATGTAGAGGTCGAACCACAGAGAGCAATACAAAATGCATGAGCCTTCAGGTGCGAATGAGTCATCCTTGTGAGACGTGGGTTTTAATTAATTGAATATATATATATATATATTTCTTTTTCTTTTTTTATTTATTTATTGTTATTTTTTTTATGTTTGTTTTTATATATAAATATAGATAGATAATAATAATATAATTAGGTAATATATATATATATATAATTTTTTTTAGGGAATACATATATATATATAAAGGGGCACTAAAATACTTACAAAAATACTTAAAAATAGGCAAAAATTAAGAAATAAAATCTTTTTAGCTTTTTCATCATTTTTTACTGTTTTTGTGATTTTTGGACATTTTTGAGAATACTTTTAGTATTTTTAAATAGCTAAATAATAGAGAACTGTGGGATAAGGTCTGGTTGCGGTAAAAATGAGCATGAAAAATAGTTACAAGCCTCAAAATTTTCCCACACGATTTTTCTAGTAAAGAGAATAAAATATAGCATGAATAGGGCCTGAGTTTGTATTTTTTTTATTTTTCTGTGATTTTTAATATTTTTTTTGAAGTTTTTGGGTATTTTTGCATTTTTAAGGTTTTCCTTTTGAAATTTTTAGGGATTTTTGGATTGACACTAGAATAGGACAAAGTACACCATAGGGAATTTTTTTAGAATTTTTTAAGGCATTTTGATATTTTTTTGGGATTTTATACTCTAGACAGTGAATAAAAGACATGTTTTTGATTTTTAGTAAATGCAAAAAGGCCATAAAATGACAAACTAAAAATATGACATGCAAGCACAACCAATCAGTAGCTTAAGTCTATTTTTCCAAGATTTTTCGATTTAACATGAAGCACGAAATAAATAGACAAAACATTCAAAAATTAAATGGCCTGGCAGGGGTTTTTTTGCAAATAAAATAAGTCGCAGGGGCATACATGCAAAAATCACAGTAAAAATACACTTTAACTTTTATTTTCAAGATCATTTAATAATTACAGGGACACGGAGGGGCTTGACTGCAAAATTTCACGCGCCTCACGTGGTTGCTGCACGTGAGGCGTAGAAGGACTAAAGTGCAAATATGAAAACATCAGGGGTCCTTTTGCAAAACAACCATTTTATTTACAACGGTGACTTTTATTTTTGGCATTAAATATTAAATACAAAAAGTGAGGGGGGTGAATGTGAAATTTACCCCTAATAAAAACGTGGCATCCGACGGTTCTGCTCCTCTCACTTGCCACGCGTCGTCTCCTGGACGCCCGATGACGCTTCGCCGATGAAGCGCTGAGATTAGATCAGCCCCGTTGATCTGACGGTGGGTACAAGGCTCCATCGGACGGTTCCTGTTGAATCTGGGGCGGCTCTCCTGATCCGACGGCGCTGAAGCCCCCTGGAAGAGCGGGGAAGAAGCTCAGAGCTGGCGAGCTTGGATCGAAGAGCGTGGTCTCCTCCAGGGTTCTCCGGTGAGTCTGAAGTGTTCTGAAGGTAGCTGGGAGCGTCCCGCGTCGATTGATGGCGTTTTCATGGGTCCTGGGGGTCCGAGTCGATGAAGCGAGGTCGGGGAAGAAAAGGGCCCCAGGAACCTCTTCCCGGATCCGTGCGAGTCCAGTTGGGCTCGATTCTTCGAAGTACCTGCACAGGAAGGACCGCGGGCGAGAGAGCTTGCTGCTCGACCCGGGGTTTTGAAGCTACGATGCACAATGGAGATGGGCGGAGGGGCTCCGGCGAACGGCGGAGGAGGAGCCCCAATTCGCCAGGACCTAGGGTCCTGGGTTGAACAAATGCGTGCAACAGATGGAGAAAGCGTTGGGATTCGAAATGGGGTGAACGGGGCGGTCGGATACAGTCAGATCAACAGTGGAGAAGTCGCCGGAGCGGAGCTCCGGCGAACTTCGAATTTCGATTTCTAAACTACGGGCATTAATCAAAACCTATTCTAATGACTGGAATGAAAAGCTAACATCTAAAACGAACTGAAAATGCGTAGAAAGGGCAGCTCTTATACCTGGGGGCCTCCAGGGAGCAGGGCGGACGCCGGAGCTCCGCCGCGTCAAAATCTCCTCCCTCCGGCCGAGTCTCGGTGCTGGGCTACTCCCCCTGTCACGAGGAACAATCCAGGAACGAGATCTAGGCTTTAGGTTGGAATAAAAGTGGCCAAATCTGAGGAAGGAGGCGGAGCTTGTTATTTATAAACATTGGCGAGTGGCCTTATTGACCGGCGATTATTGCATGATCTAAAGAGTATTAGGTTGACCTAAGGAATCGGCGGGCATCATGGATGATTAGGGAGTGATTCTTGCGAAGGAAGTATCTTTGATTGATGGATGGTATGCCCGGGAAAAAAGGGAGAAGACGGGCGAAGAGATGGGTTGCGTCACATCGGGCGGCTGGAGGTCAAGTTGACTGGAGTCAACTCGCGGAGGGGCCTGATTGGTCCACCTCAGCCGCTAAACGCCAAAATTGAGGACCTGATGGAAGATTGATTTATTTGACGCCCCAAATGATTTTATTACTTTTTTCTCATAAAATAAAAAATGTGTATTGTTTCATGTAGTATTTATTCCTGATTTTTATTGAATTTTTCGAGGTGTTTTATTATAGTTTTATTTTAATAATGTGTATATGTATGTATTTACATGTATTTTTATGTATTTTAATTTTAATTTATTTATTTTATTTTATTATTTTATTGGCTTATTTTATAAACTTATAATTTATTTTCATGAGTATAAATATATTTTTATTTAATTTTTATTAGTTTATTTACATTTTTAAATAAATGTGTTGGTGTATATGTAAGTATACTTATAGGTATTTTACTTGTATATTATATACATTGTATTTATTTAATGGATTTTATTTGTTTTTATTTTAGCTTTGTATAATATATACATTATTATATAAAAATATAAAATAATGAAATAATTAAAGAATGCTTTTCTCTTTTTACTTATGTACATCATTCTCATAGGTATTTTGCCTATATATATTACTTAGACTTATTTTATTTTACAAATTCTTTTTAGTTTTATTCTAAGGCTAGAATGTATATGAATTATACACATTATTTACAAGATTCTAAAAATATTAATTTATAAAAAATAATGAATATTGAATAAAATGGATATTTTAATCAGGTATTATGTACAAGGAGGGCCAAAAACCTAACTTTCACAGATGGACTCCAAAAATTATGAAACCGATTTTATAAAATAGTTTATGAAATGCTATATACAATTAAAGGTGAGTTTGGGTGATTTGGAGTTTTTATTTGCAAGATATGGGTCTGTGAAGTTGAGATTTTGGCTTTTTATTCTGTGTATAAAATGTACACTGAGTATTATTTTTGTACAAACTCAATTTTGTTTTTTATTCACATTATTATCTACAACTTTCATTTTCAAAGTTTCTTCATTTGTTGAATAAATAATTATGTACAAAATAGGTGCCAAAAATGCATAAATGAATGGAGTATTTATTGGATAATTTGGCCCTTATCTCCCCCTACTTTATTCCTTGTCGACCAATTCCATTCTGGACTTGGTCTCGGGGTTAGGGTCATAAAATATTTGCAATATTTTATTCCTTTTTCTTTTCTTCTCTTTATTCTATAATTTTGGCATTAAAAACCTTATTTTATATACAATTAATACAAATGAATAATGAATGCTATTATGTACAAATTGATGCTATTTACATGCATTTGCTAGGGTTTTTGAGGCCAAAATGATAGAATAAAGGTGATGAAATGGAGATTCATCACCCCCCTATACTTGCCTTTGCTAGTCCCTAGCAAACACTTATGCAATAAGTGCAAAAAGGATAAAGAAAAGAAAAAGGAAAATGAAAGAAATATAGAGTGAATAGGGATGCTTTCAGTGCAATGCATGTCCTTACAAAATCTGAATTTGGAGCTCCTGTCAGACCTTGAGTGTGAAGGTGTGTGGAACCTAGTCGGGAACCAGCTCTAAAATACAACAGTCTTCGATAGTCACAGAACTCGGTACAAATCACCTCAATAGCCAGGTCAGAACTAGCCTACATCATACGCAAACCCTTATGACTATGAAGCTGACTTGTACGTGTAAGTGATAGTGGCTCTCCCCAACTGAAATGATAAAGGATCTGACTTCTCCAGAATGACAACCCAATGATTCCCCAATCCAGCAGCTCTTTCCTCGAGGAGCAGGGTATTCCCTTCTAAGTTCAAGTGGCAACCAGCTCAAGAGGAGGGGGTGAAGAGAAGAATGGATGGTAGCCAGTGTAGCTACCTATCCCGAGATGCAAGACCAGTGTAGTCAAGTCATCCAGCTGCAGGCTTGCATATTTGACTTTGGAGCTCAAGCTTGCTTATTGACTTTGTACATACTTTGCAGGCATTTTATTTTTGTACCGGCCTGACCATTTTTTTTTCTTTTTTCAACATACTATTCACACCAGTATTTACATAAGGAGTTTTTCCTCTTGAGCCAGTAGACTATCCCTCTTTTGAAGCTTTATCGCAACCCACAATCTCCTGTCTTTAGACCTCATTGCTATTGGATCCGGTTGGGGTGCACTTCCCTCCCTAGATGAGGACGAATGTTTCCACCCGTGTGCATCTCAGACTGGCAAATCCAACCCCCTCACCACTCCAACTGAGTTGAGCCAAGTGAAAGGTGCAGGTATCCAAGTTAGATCACGGTCGGCAAGAGTCATACGTGTGTCTCGAAAAGTTCTAGTTAGTCCACTGAGGTGACTTGAACCCAGCCCTGATTTCTCAAAGAATTAAGTCTGCATAGACCTGAAGTACCTTAAACCGAGTTCTCATAAGGTTCCAGTGCAATTAGGTGCGGTAAGGTCTAACCGAGCTCCAATTTGAGACTTTCTTAGACTGATTCAATCATCAAGCTTCACTCAAAAAGAATATGAATGGTATGCTTATGCTGTGCACAATGAATGATGCAATTTTTCACAAAAATTTGAAAGGATCAAAGAATGTTTTTATAAAAAGAATTTCTGCACAGGAAATACGAACTGAAAATATTCAAAAAGTATATACACTTATTTACACGGGCGTGCTGCTTTATTTTCAAAATTTAGGAATTTTTAGCAACTTTACAGGTGTGACTGAAATAGTTTATTTGGGTATGTACAGAAAGAATTGTGTGTGTCTTGTTTCTGATTTACTTGTATCTGCAATGGTGTTCTTATTAGCTTTTTGAAAATAATTTTGCAAACTATAGTACACGATAATTTTTGCAATCATTTACACACATTTGAAAACTATTTTTGCAAAGATTTTTCACACTATATGTATATATACAATTTCCACAATACTTTTGACAAACATTTTTCAAAACATTTGCACATAGGTTTTTCAAATCCTTTCTTTCACACAAAGAAAAGTTTTGCAATCAACACAGTTTCACACATTTGAAATCATTTCACATCAAAATTTTCAAAACTGGTCACACTATTTTTCAAATCACACTGTATAGGTATCTGATTTATTAATCAGTAGATACAAAAGAAGAAAAATTGTATTTGATGTACAATATGGTTTCAGTTCTTATAAACTTTATTTGGCTTATTCCTTATTTGCAAATGAGAGATTTTTGTGCGGATTCCTCAGACTTACTCGAGAACCAATTTCACAAGGGTTTTTGAAAACTCTAGTCCAAAATAATTTTGCAACATGTACACGCATTTGAAAATCCTTTTACAAATGTTTTACACAACATAGATAGATTTTTCAAAACAGTTTTTGACAATCAAATTTTCACAATCATTTGCACACCAATTTTCACAAAGTTTTTGCTTTCACTCAAAGAAAATAGGTTTTACACACAAACTAATTTTTCAAACGTTGAATACTTGTTCACGCTATTTTCAAACAAATTTCACATGATTTTTCAAAGGGAGATGTTTCGTACAAAACACTTTTCTGACTCAATAGTCAGTACAATTACAATGAGTCTGAGGAATTCACAATCATCTTTCATTATTGTAAAGCTACTTTTTACATTTTATTTTGTGTTGTAGTGATATTTTATTTTTCAGTATGAGTTATGGCTTTTAGTATATACATGGTATATACGACCCCCCTATACTTAGTTTGAGCTATGTCCTCATAGATCGAAAGGAAAAAGCAAAGACATAACTCGTACTGAGTATAGACAGATCTAAAGAATAAATATGAAAGAAATGAATGAATGAGAAGTTGACCGTCCCCCCTATACTTAGGATCAAAGAATCCTAAGTATAGCGGACTGTACAAAAAGCGGGGAGGGTCAAGGGTGGGAATATACTGATCGTGCTCAGATTGTCTCCCCCTATACTTAGGGTAAGATACTCCTAAGTATAGACAAGAAGAGGAGACAATGGAGAAGATCGAACCTAAATCAAAAACTCTAGGTGCACATCCCCCTATACTTAGGACAAAGTACGTCCTAAGTATAGAAAACTGTCTATAAAGGCGGCACCTTTTAGATAGAAACGAAAATAGAAAGGGAAAAGAAGAAAAGAAGAAAAGAAGAAAAGAAGAGAAATAGTGGTCGGAGTACATCATCTGAATCTTTTGGTGCTGCAGGTGCTGTGGAGATGTCATCGTGGTGCACTAGTTGAATAGAGTCAACAATGGCCAAGAATGCATCGGGTTCCAAGTAAGGCTTCAGTAGTTGGCCGTTGATGACGAAGGGCTGTGCGTCAGGGGACAATTCTGATATCGCAATGCTTCCGTTGTCACGCACTTCACATACTCGGAATGGCCCTGTCCACTTACTCTTTAATTTGCCTGGGAATATCCGTAACTTTGCATCAAACAACCACACTTTCTGCCCAACGTCGAAGGTCTTTCGTCTGATGTGCCGGTCATGCCAGCGTTTCACCTTCTCCTTGTACATCAAGGTGTTATCGTATGCGCAGTCTCGGAATTCCAGGAGCCTGTTCAGATCGTCTTTTCTCTTCTGACCACTTTTTCGTGAGTCCAAGTTAGAATTACTAATTGCCCAAAGAGATTTGTGAATTAATTCCACGGGCAGAAGGCATGGTTTTCCATATACAAGACGGTAGGGCGACATGCCCAAGGGAGACTTGTAGGCCGTACGGTAAGCCCAAAGAGCTGAGTCCAAGAGTTGAGACCAGTCTTTTCTGTTTGGCCTAACAAGTTTCTGTAATATGGTCTTGATTTCTCTATTGGATAACTCCGCCATGCCATTGGTCTGCGGATGATAAGGAGACGCGACATGGTGATCGATGTCGTACTCCTTCGTTAACTTATTGACCTCTTTGTTGATGAAATGGCTACCCCCGTCTGAGATGAGAATCTTTGGTATCCCAAACCGCGAAATGATGTTCTTTTTCAGAAACTGGCAAACTGTTTTGCTATCGGCGGCTCGGGCGGGAATAGCTTCAACCCAACGACTCACGTAATCTACGGCAAGAAGGATTTGCTCAAAACCTTGACTGTTAGGGAAAGGTCCCATGAAGTCAATGCCCCATGCGTCGAAAACATCTGCTATCTGAATGATTTTCAGAGGCATTGAGTCTTTGGCAGTGAGTGTCCCTTTCAGTCGCTGACAGTCAATACATCTTTTAACAAATTCTGCTGCATCCTTAAATAAAGTGGGCCACCAGAGGCCACACTGCAATACTTTTGCTGCCGTGCGATCTCCAGAATGGTGCCCACCAGATTCGAGCGAATGACAATACTCGAGGACACTAGATTGCTCCGTCTGAGGGATGCACCTGCGCCAAATACAATCTGCCCCTTCTCTGAATAGAAGAGGATCTTCCCACTGGTAGAAGCAGATGGTCGACATGAATTTGTTCTTCTGATTCTTCGTCCACTCCGAAGGTATTACCCCCGAGGCGAGGTAATTGACAATGTCAGCATACCAAGGGAGAGCATCCACAGCTAAGATAGCTTCGTCAGGGAAGGTTTCTGTGATAGGTGCATTCCTCACAGGAGGCTCATGCTGTTCAATTCTGGAGAGGTGATCTGCTACCACATTCTGAACTCCAGGTTTGTCTTTGATTTCCAGATCGAATTCTTGGAGGAGAAGGATCCAACGAATCAGTCTGGGCTTGGCATCCTTCTTCTGCTGTAGGTACCATATAGCAGAGTGGTCCGTGAAAATTGTGACCTTCGACCCCAGCAAATAGGATCTGAACTTCTCTAACGTGAAAACCACAGCCAGCAGTTCTTTCTCTGTCACTGTATAATTTCTTTGAGCTTCATCTAATGTTCTGCTGGCATAGTGAATGGCATAGGGTGCCTTATCTTTCCTCTGTCCAAGAACAGCTCCGACTGCAAAATCTGACACATCAGTCATTATCTCAAATGGAAGAGTCCAGTCGGGAGGCTGTAAGATTGGAGCCTGAGTGATAAGCTCCTTCAATTGATTGAAAGCAAGGAGAACCGGCTGATCAACAATGAACTCTGTCTCCTTGCACAAGAGTTCTGTCAGAGGTCGGGCAATGCGGCTGAAGTCCTTGATAAATCGTCTGTAAAATCCCACATGCCCCAGGAATGACCTCACATTCTTTACTGACTGAGGTGGTTGAAGATTGGAAATGACATCCACCTTTGCTGGGTCGACTTCCATGCCACGTTTGGAAACGACGTGGCCCAGCACAATACCCTCTGTGACCATAAAGTGGCTCTTTTCCCATGAGAGCACTAAATTGACTTCCCGGCATTTCTGAAGCACTCTGTCTAGGTGCTCGAGGCAAGAATCGAAACTATCACCATAGACAGAGAAATCATCCATGAACACCTCGAGAAAACTGCCTACCATCTCGGCGAATACAGCTAGCATGCATCTTTGGAAGGTTGCGGGTGCATTGCATAATCCAATGGGCATCCTCTTGAAGGCGTAGGTACCGAACGGGCAAGTGAAGGTAGTCTTCTCTTGATCCTCAGGGGCGACCGCCACTTGGTTGTACCCGGAGTACCCATCCAGAAAGCAGAAGAACTCCTTGCCTGCTAATCTCTCCAATACTTGATCAATAAATGGCAAGGGGAAGTGGTCCTTCTTGGTTGCTGCATTAAGACGGCGGTAGTCAACACACACCCGCCAGGAGGTTGGTACCCGAGTAGAAATTTCCTCTCCTTTTTCATTTGTGACCACGGTAAGCCCGGATTTCTTGGGAACTACATGCAGGGGGCTTACCCATTTTGAATTGGAGATGGGATAGACGAAGCCTGCATCACACCATTTTGTGATTTCTTTCATGACCACGTCCCGAAGGTTAGGGTTCAGTCTTCTCTGAAATTCGCGGGACGGCTTGGCATCGTCTTCTAGATAGATATGGTGTGAGCACAGAGCCGGATTTATCCCTCGGAGGTCTGATACGCTCCAACCAAGTGCCTTGCGGTTCTTTTCTAGAACCTCGAGAAGTCGAGATTCCTGATCCGGATTCAGTCTGCTGCTGATAATGACCGGATACATTTGTTCTTCACCCGCAAGGTAAGCATACTTCAGGCCTGCAGGAAGTGGCTTGAGTTTTGGTTTCAGTCTGTCCACTTTATCGGTCACTTCTGATACCATGCTGGTGGTGGGATGTACCTTGAGACTGTTACCATCCTCAACATCCTGTTGAGATCCCAGTGATGTACCGAACGGTTCTGCGGTGAGCTGATCATGTTCGGTCTGGAGTGAATGCTCAAGAAGGTGCGCCTGCATCTGAGAATCTGTCTCCCACAAATCATCGGAGCATATGCTGACTGTGCTGTCCAAGTCCTCCTCAAGAGTGAGGATTTCTCGGGTCCATGGATCGTCCAGCAACAACTCTGAATCTCTGATCTTTGTAATAAAATCACAGTCTACTTCTGATGCTGCTTGACTCTCATCAGTTGTGGCATTCTGCTCCTTGTTCATATTGATTGTGATTTGCTGGGTGTTCGAGCTGAAGGTGATCTTTCCAGACCCGTAATCAACCACGGCACCTGAAGTACGGAGAAATGGTCTGCCAAGGATGATAGGAGTCTGGAGCAGTGGTGCAGGCGAGTCCATATCAAGGACTACAAAGTCAGCTGGGAATTTCATTTCCTGTACGGTAACTATCACATCTTCCAACAGACCTCGGGGCCGCTTGACGGATCGGTCAGCGAACTGAAGGATCATACGTGTCTGCTTGAGCGGTCCCAGCCCGAATTCTTGCATTATGGACGAGGGCAGAAGGTTGATGGAAGAACCACTGTCAAGAAGAGTACGCTCGAAGACCTGATCGAAAATCACACAACTGATCAGAGGTGCTCCTGTATCTTGCTTTTTCTGGGGGAGGTTGGTGATAGCTGCAACTGTGGCCATGGATAAGACGTGCTTTTCTACCTCTCGGCGTCTGTTGTCTTGCGCTGGGCGACGCCTGGTAGTACATGCCTCTTTCAGTCCTTTCTTCACAGCTGGCATGTATTCCACGGCCTTCAACAAGGGAATCTCAACAGTCAATTTATCCAAAATGTCCACAACACCTGGATCAGACAATGCATTTTTTCTTTTTGCAATTTTTTTTGGATTTTTGTATTGCATGCGGAAAAGGAGTATTCACATTACTGGCAGGAAAATTAGAGTTCTTATTTACATCAAAATCATCGCCCACAGAATGTTGTACATCTGGACTACAAAAAGGAGTACAAGCTGGATCTGAATATGCTGGTGCGGCTGGGCGATCAAAAAGGGTAGCATCGGCTCCATCGGCTGGCAAGGGATCGGCTGCTGCTGGCGGCTCCTCCAAAGCTGGCGCGGCTTCACTTCTGCTACATGCTTCTTTTTGTTGTTTTTGTTTTTGCTGATTTTTTTGTGTTTTTGGCTGAGGCTGATGACATGGCACGACGGCTGGACTGGCTTCTCCTTCCTCTTCCTCCTCACCCGCCCCTGGAGCTGGCACGGCTGATGCGGAAGATGACGATCCACCTGTTTCTTTATTCACCCCACATCTGGTAGCAGGCGGAGGCAAGGCCCTACCGCTCCTGAGAGTAATAGCATTAGAATAAACAGTAATATCATTATCACACGCGGACTGGACATCACATTCTACCTGCTCCTTCTTCTTGAAATGGTTGGGGTTGGCTTCGACCTGTGTCGGAATGGTAGTGCGAGTGGCGGTCAGGTCATCAAGCCGCTTGGTCATCTCCGCTAGCCCTTTAACAAGCTGGGCTAGACACTCCATGGTGGGATTAGCTGGGGGCACATCAGAAGATTTAGCGTGCAGACCACGCTGCTGTTGGTTAGATGGGTGGGGAGGCTGCTGGTGGTGTTGCTGTGGTGGAGCAGGAAGTTGAAGTTGCTGGTAGGACGGAGATGGATACTGCTGGTATGGTTGAGGCTGAGCAGCCGCATACTGGTGATACGGCTGTGGATGGCGGTACTGCGGCTGCTGGTAAGGAAAATTCTGCCTCCATTGGTGTGCAAACTGGGGAGGCTGCTGGTGTTGCTGGTGAGGTTGAGAGGTTTGGCCAAAACGACCACCCTGAGGTTGGTGGTACTGCCGGTTGGCAAATTGCTGACCCTGGAGTTGTCCCTGAGGACGGATCGGCTGTGCATCATTCGCCCATACCCCGTTAACTTCTTGGATCAAGGGTGGTGGTGGGAAAACTGGATCAGGAATGGAAAGGAACTCTGGCTGGTAAACGACCATCTGTTGCTGCGGCGGGCCCTGGTCGGGCGCCTGCACGTAGTACACGTGCTGGACTGCCGGTGGCTGCTGGCTCGGCTGAGGCTGATGCTGCGGTTGCGGCTCGTCCTTCTTCTCAGCGGGAGCGTCTGATGGTGTAGCCGACTGGACAGAGTTGATCGTACCGACCAACAGCTCGAGGTGCTTGTTGATCTGATCGAGCTTATCCAGGTTCTGGGTCCTCTTCTCGATCACAGCTAGTTTTTCAAGGTCCTGTGATCGCTTCTCGATTATGTCGACCTTAGAGAGATGGCCCTCAATGATGCTGAGGTTGGAGCTCTCATCTCTCTCTGCTTCCTTGGATGCAGCCATGTGCACTTGCTTCTGGAGGATCTGGGGCTGCTTCTGGTATGCCTTGGATGAAGAGAGGGCGGCCTCTCCTTCGGCCATTTCTTCAAAAATCTGCCAGACAACATCTTCATCCTTGTTGAAATGGGAGCCCCCACATGCTGCATCCACGAGCCTTTGACTTTCAATATTGAGTCCCCCGAAGAAATGCTGGACCAGGCTGGTCTTAGGGATCTCGTGGTGGGGACACTTCTCCTGCAGATCAGTAAATTCCTCCCAAGCCTCGTGTACGGACTCATGTGCTCCTTGGGAGAAATTACTAATACGGGCTCGCATCTGGTTGAGCTGACCGAGAGGGTAGTACTTGTGCAGGAAGGCGGACTTCAACTCCTCCCAGGTCGTCACGACCTTTCCCATATGATTGACCCAATAGAGGGCCTTGTCCTATAGAATGAAGGGGAAAGCCGTCATCTTGACAATGTCCAGGGGGACATTCGGATAGTGGGTGGTGCGGCAAATGCAGGAGAATTGCTGCAGGTGAATGTACGGCTCTTCATTGGTGTTGCCATGGAATGCAGGGAGAAGGGCTATGAATTGGGGCTTCAGCTCAAAGTGAGCGTGTACCGGTGGAATGAGGATCCACTCGGTCATCTGGCTGTCTCCCGGATTATATGTTTCTTTGAGTGTCGGTTTCGGCGGTGGTGGGAATTCGGGATCATCATTGTGGTCATCACCACCTTCTCCACCTCCACCTCCTCCTCCCCTGCCTCCTCTGCCTCGGCCTCCTCCTCCGTCGTTACGGTTTATCACATCATTCAACATATCCTGGAAAGCAGTCTGTGTAAGGGTCTGCTCAGTCAGCTGCTGCTGTATGGCCTGGATAGATGCCAGCAACTGTGCATTGACTTGGTTCTGATCTGGCACCTGTCCGTCTGGTGGTGGCTGCTGACCCTTGCCCTTTCCTCCTGGCGCCATGTCAGGGTCTGAGTCGGACGAAATGAACTCCGGAGTAGTCTCCAGGGCTCGCACTGTCTTCTATCTGCATAATGAGATGGTCTGAATCAGATCACTTGCAATTAATGTTCAGCTGCCGTGATGAAGCTGGAATTCAGGTCAACCCCAGCATGTTGTGAATGAAAAAATGATGTAGACTGTAATCGACTCCCATTCACAACGGCGGTAGTGGGACAAGAGTGATCCCAGTTTATTGGGTGGCCAAGAGAGAGGTAGAAAACGAGGAGTCTAGAGATCGATCCGCAAAGTCCGGATTGGGTTCTCGGGAATCGTCTCGAAATTATTGGCGAGGTTGAGTCCATGGAATCGATGTAGGTGTCGTCATGGTCCCGACGAAACCATCCATAGATCAACTTCGCGAAGCACAAGAGAATGTCGGATTTTTGGAAGAATAATACGATGGTCAACGAGGAATAAAAGGAGTGTAAAACAGTAGAAAGGCTCGGTTGAGCGGGGTGGTCAAAGGAAGACATAACAAAATTTGCGCAAAGGCGCGGGACTTTGATCTTTGAACCTTAATCTAGATCCATACAAACACAATACAAAATCGGGTTCACCAACTCACGCCATGTGAAGCCGTGAAAGCTCGGCTATTTATTATATTTTCATTTTTAGCGTTGTGATTTTCAGGCATATCTTATAACAAGTCCTTAGTACGCTACCCTATAGGAGAGAGAGTACTGCCAGAAGAGTATCCCGTACTCGTCCTCCTCCTGTGTAACCTGTAGTCTGTACTTTTTGGAGTCCTTGTAACCCTTCCTGGATCCCTACTCAGCCAAAGAAAAGAGAGAGGAAGCCGATAGGCGAATCCAATACTTCGGTTCTCGCACGCAACGGATCACCCGTGAGCGCGCAAGAACCTACTCGGACGCAGGACGATGAGACAGACACCTCCGTGAAGGCGTGGCCTATGCTCAATACTTCGGACAGGGTTGATGCTCTCACAACAGAGAGTCACCATTGGTGACCAAGTCCTACTCGCCTACGTACGATAGAAGCGCCAATACTTCGGAAATCCAGGCGATACACAAGGCAGTTGCAGACTGGGTTTTGGGCTTTCTATCCTTAGGGGTCGCACTCGCTCAAGGGAGTAGGGTTTTGGTCCCCCTCCAAGGTACCTGAAAACAATGAGGGCTTTATGAACGGGTACAATGATAGTCCATTATAGATTTTAATTAAGGTCAAAGTTTATTTAGCAGTCCCCTGGTTTTAATTTTTTTGATTTTCACTTTTTTTGGATCTGTTTTCATACCAGCGCCTAACGTTTTTGTAGATTTTCATTTAAGGCCTAGGTGCTCAAAATCAGAGGGAGATAGCGGAAAAGCCGTGCAAGTGGTTCCATAATGGAAATCTCACCATTGAACCGAATGATGCATGCTGAGTTAGAAGACTTACAGTGCATCCCAGCTCTCTCCATGCGGTATGCAAAACAGAATTTTTAAACCTATCTACATGTTGGGATGCAAAGCACAAAATCGTCCTAAACATAAGTTGCTATTAGCATGAAGAACCATAAGTTGCTCATTTGTCTCTAGCCCAAGAGAGTCCGGTCTTGGCTCACCCCTCCTCTGCTCAACAAATTGAGGGTAGGAGAAAGCGCTTTACAGGGTTCGCTACGGCACCGGGGACTAAGAGACAAATTTACAACTTGTTTGAGTTTGACTAGATCCAATCGAAGTAGACTATAGGAACATGCATTCTTATTAATGTTTGGACCTAGCTACCGAGTCAAGCAACATATATCTAGGGGCTCCAAGCACACAAAACAAAGTAAAAGAAAGGCGGAAAGCTCAAAACTGCGGGAAACAAAATAAAAGAAGGCGATGAAAACTCGAAAAAAACCGCGATGAGGCCCCCAGGTGAACAATCACCCGGGCACTGGACCTCATTGTGAAGAGTACAGTCCTGTTTAATTACATGCCAAATAGTCTCTCTCACACCATGAATTACAAAAATAATTTTCCTAAGTATCTAGCCTATCTAATGCCCCTCTCTTTGCTTCTTTGGTGCACTCTCCAGATGGTCATGAGAAGAGAAGACCATCCTCCTCCAAGCTCGGCTGCCTTGGCCTCCTAGGAAGCCATCCTCGCGTGGCGGTCCCTCGCATCAAAGTCACAAAAAGATTGCATTAGCATACTCAGTCAATCAAATAGAGCAGAGAAAAATAATCACAATAAATAAATAAATGAAGCATGGTGATTAATGGCAATAAAACAATAGCTGCTCACAAAAATGAATGATTAATCAAGGATTTTATACAAGAATGACAAAAATCAATTAGGCTATGCTCATTGCTCCCCGGCAACGGCGCCATCTGATGGACGGCCCACAGACCACGAGGGTCACCATGAATAAATAATACAGAGGTGTCGCTGAGGCGACCACTCGCAGAATATGGGGGTTGATCAGCAATTAACCCACAATAAATAATACAACAATAAAGCTCGAAAATAAATGTGAATTAATTTTTATTTACTCTACCATAAAATGTATAGGGAACAAGCATGTAGAGGTCGAACCACAGAGAGCAATACAAAATGCATGAGCCTTCAGGTGCGAATGAGTCATCCTTGTGAGACGTGGGTTTTAATTAATTGAATATATATATATATTCTTTTTCTTTTTTTTATTTATTTATTATTATTTTTTTATGTTTGTTTTTATATATAAATATAGATAGATAATAATAATATAATTAGGTAATATATATATATATATATATTTTTGAGGGAATACATATATATAAAGGGGCACTATAATACTTACAAAAATACTTAAAAATAGGCAAAAATTAAGAAATAAAATCTTTTTAGCTTTTTCATCATTTTTTATTGTTTTTGTGATTTTTGGACATTTTTTAGAATACTTTTAGTATTTTTAAATAGCTAAATAATAGAGAACAGTGGGATAAGGTCTGGTTGCGGTAAAAAATGAGCATGAAAAATAGTTACAAGCCTCAAAATTTTCCCACACGATTTTTCTAGTAAAGAGAATAAAATATAGCATGAATAGGGCCTGAGTTTGTTTTTTTTTATTTTTCTGTGATTTTTAATATTTTTTTGAAGTTTTTGGGTATTTTTGCATTTTTAAGGTTTTCCTTTTGAAATTTTTAGGGATTTTTGGATTGACACTAGAATAGGACAAAGTACACCATAGGGAATTTTTTTAGAATTTTTTAAGGCATTTTGATATTTTTTTGGGATTTTATACTCTAGACAGTGAATAAAAGACATGTTTTTTATTTTTAGTAAATGCAAAAAGGCCATAAAATGACAAACTAAAAATATGACATGCAAGCGCAGCCAATCAGTAGCTTAAGTCTATTTTTCCAAGATTTTTCGATTTAACATGAAGCACGAAATAAATAGACAAAACATTCAAAAATTAAATGGCCTGGCAGGGGTGTTTTTGCAAATAAAATAAGTTGCAGGGGCATACATGCAAAAATCACAGTAAAAATACACTTTAACTTTTAATTTCAAGATCATTTAATAATTACAGGGACCCGGAGGGGCTTGACTGCAAAATTTCACGCGCCTCACGTGGTTGTTGCACGTGAGGCGTGGAAGGACTAAAGTGCAAATATGAAAACATTAGGGGTCCTTTTGCAAAACAACCATTTTATTTACAACAGTGACTTTTATTTTTGGCATTAAATATTAAATACAAAAAGCGAGGGGGTGAATGTGAAATTTACCCCTAATAAAAACGTGGCATCCGACGGTTCTGCTCCTCTCACTTGCCACGCGTCGTCTCCTGGACGCCCGATGACGCTTCGCCGATGAAGCGCTGAGATTAGATCAGCCCCGCTAATCTGACGGTGGGTACAAGGCTCCATCGGACGGTTCCTGTTGAATCTGGGGCGGCTCTCCTGATCCGACGGCGCTGAAGCCCCCTGGAAGAGCGGGGAAGAAGCTCGGAGCTGGCGAGCTTGGATCGAAGAGCGTGGGCTCCTCCAGGGTTCTCCGGCGAGTCTGAAGTGTTCTGAAGGTAGCTGGGAGCGTCCCACGTCGATTGATGGCGTTTTCATGGGTCCTGGGGGTCCGAGTCGATGAAGCGAGGTCGGGGAAGAAAAGGGCCCCCAAGAACCTCTTCCCGGATCCGTGCGAGTCCAGTTGGGCTCGATTCTTCGAAGTACCTGCACAGGAAGGACCGCGGGCGAGAGAGCTTGCTCCTCGACCCGGGGTTTTGAAGCTACGATGCACAATGGAGATGGGCGGAGGGGCTCCGGCGAACGGCGGAGGAGGAGCCCCAATTCGCTAGGACCTAGGGTCCAGGGTTGAAAAAATGCGTGCAACAGATGGAGAAAGCGTTGGGATTCGAAATGGGGTGAACGGGGCGGTCGGATACAGTCAGATCAACAGTGGAGAAGTCGCCGGAGCGGAGCTCCGGCGAACTTCGAATTTCGATTTCTAAACTACAGGCATTAATCAAAATCTATTCTAATGACTGGAATGAAAAGCTAACATCTAAAACGAACTGAAAATGCGTAGAAAGGGCAGCTCTTATACCTGGGGGCCTCCAGGGAGCAGGGCGGACGCCGGAGCTCCGCCGTGTCAAAATCTCCTCCCTCCGGCCGAGTCTCGGTGCTGGGCTACTCCCCCTATCACGAGGAACAATCCAGGAACGAGATCTAGGCTTTAGGTTGGAATAAAAGTGGCCAAATCTGAGGAAGGAGGCGGAGCTTGTTATTTATAAACATTGGTGAGTGGCCTTATTGACCGGCGATTATTGCATGATCTAAAGAGTATTAGGTTGACCTAAGGAATCGGCGGGCATCATGGATGATTAGGCAGTGATTCTTGCGAAGGAAGTATCTTCGATTGATGGATGGTATGCCCGGGAAAAAAGGGAGAAGACGGGCGAAGAGATGGGTTGCGTCACATCGGGCGGCTGGAGGTCAAGTTGACTGGAGTCAACTCGCGGAGGGGCCTAATTGGTCCACCTCAGCCGCTAAACGCCAAAATTGAGGACCTGATGGAAGATTGATTTATTTGACGCCCCAAATGATTTTATTACTTTTTTTCTCATAAAATAAAAAATGTGTATTATTTCATGTAGTATTTATTCCTGATTTTTATTGAATTTTTCGAGGTGTTTTATTATAGTTTTATTTTAATAATGTGTATATGTATGTATTTACATGTATTTTTATGTATTTTAATTTTAATTTATTTATTTTCTTTTATTATTTTATTGGCTTATTTTATAAACTTATAATTTATTTTCATGAGTATAAATATATTTTTATTTAATTTTTATTAGTTTATTTACATTTTTAAATAAATGTGTTGGTGTATATGTAAGTATACTTATAGGTATTTTACCTGTATATTATATACATTGTATTTATTTAATGGATTTTATTTGTTTTTATTTTAGCTTTGTATAATATATACATTATTATATAAAAATATAAAATAATGAAATAATTAAAGAATGCTTTTCTCTTTTTACTTATGTACATTCTTCTCATAGGTATTTTGCCTATATATATTACTTAGACTTATTTTATTTTACAAATTCTTTTTGGTTTTATTCTAAGGCTAATATGTATATGAATTATACATATTATTTACAAGATTCTAAAAATATTAATTTATAAAAACTAATGAATATTGAATAAAATGAATATTTTAATCAGGTATTATGTACAAGGAGGGCCAAAAACCTAACTTTCACAGATGGACTCCAAAAATTATGAAACCGATTTTATAAAATAGTTTATGAAATGCTATATACAATTAAAGGTGAGTTTGGGTGATTTGGAGTTTTTATTTGCAAGATATGGGTCTGTGAAGTTGAGATTTTGGCTTTTTATTCTGTGTATAAAATGTACACTGGGTATTATTTTTGTACAAACTCAATTTTGTATTTTTATTCATATTATTATCTACAACTTTCATGTACAAAGTTTCTTCATTTGTTGAATAAATAATTATGTACAAAATAGGTGCCAAAAATGCATAAATGAATGGAGTATTTATTGGATAATTTGGCCCTTATCTCCCCCTACTTTATTCCTTGTCGACCAATTCCATTCTGGACTTGGTCTCGGGGTTAGGGTCATAAAATATTTGCAATATTTTATTCCTTTTTCTTTTCTTCTCTTTATTCTATAATTTTGGCATTAAAAACCTTATTTTATATACAATTAATACAAATGAATAATGAATGCTATTATGTACAAATTGATGCTATTTACATGCATTTGCTAGGGTTTTTGAGGCCAAAATGATAGAATAAAGGTGATGAAATGGAGATTCATCAGTGACCTATGTCTCAACTCAACAGGTAAATGGCACGGCTTGCCATAAACGAGACAAAAGGGAGATGTGCCCAAAGGTGTCTTGAAAGACGTCCGATATGCCCACAAGACCGAGTCCAAAAGCTGTGACCAATCCTTTCGGTCAGGGCGGACGACTTTCTGCAATATAGTCTTGATCTCCCTGTTTGACACTTCGACAAGACCATTCGTCTGAGGATGGTATGGAGTGGCAACTTGATGGTCTATGCCGAACTCGCTGGCAAGGGCCTTTACCTTGTCGTTGACGAAATGAGACCCCCCGTCAGATATCAACACTCGAGGTACCCCGAACCGTAAAATGATATGCTTCCTCAAAAATCTGCAAACAGTCCTAGCATCTGCGGTTCGGGCGGGGATGGTCTCAACTCAACGACTAACGTAATCCACGGCCAACAGAATGTACTCGAATCCCTGACTCTTAGGGAATGGACCCATGAAATCGATGCCCCATGCGTCAAAAACCTCACAAAAGTGAATGGGCTGCATCGGCATCATATCACGCTGTCCACAAGTGCCCATCCTCTGACAGTCAGTACACCTCTTCACGAACTCATCAGAGTCCTTGAAGAGGGTAGGCCACCATAGGCTGGATTGGAGCACTTTCTGTGCCGTTCTCCTCCCAGAGTGATGTCCTCCTGCCTCAAGCTTGTGGCAGTAAGTGAGGACGTTATGGTGCTCCTCCTGAGGAATGCACCTACGCCAGACGCTATCCCCTCCTTCATGGTAAAGGATGGGATCCTCCCAGTGGTAGGACTTGGCCTTCGCGAGGAAGGTCTCAAGTCTCTGCATGGGCCAATCCTGTGAAACTTTCTTAGCAACAAGAAAGTTCACAATATCGGCGTACCACGGGAGAGAGGCGATAGCAAGGATCGCCTCATCTGGGAAGGTCTCACATATAGGCTCAGTCTGCTCAGAATCCTCAAGATGCTCTAATCGGGAGAGATGATCCGCCACCACATTCTTGACTCCAGGCTTATCCTTAATCTCTATGTCATACTCCTGGAGTAGAAGGATCCATTTGGTCAATCTAGATTTGGCATCTTTCTTTGCCATGAGGTACCTGATGGCGGTATGATCAGTGTAAATGGTCACTCTAGATCCGATAATATAAGATCTGAACTTATCTAGGGCAAAAACTACGGCTAGCATCTCCTTCTCAATGGCTGTGTAGTTCCGTTGTGCGGCATCTAATGTACGGCTAGCGTAGTGAATGGCAAATGGGACTCCATCCCTCCTCTGTCCCAGCATGGCCCCTACGACAAAATAGGAGGCATCTGTCATGATCTCGAATGGGAGAGACCAATCAGGCGGCTGGAGAACAGGAGCCTCTACAACACTTCTCTTGAGAGTCTCGAATGACGAAAGACACTTGTCATCGACAAGTAACTCAGTGTATTTCATCAACAGATCAGTCAACGGTCGGGAAATCCTACTGAAACCATGAATGAAGTGTCGATAGAAACCGACGTGCCCCAGAAAAGACCGGAACTGCCGCAAGTTGAACGGTGGTGCGAGTTTTCTAATGACATCTACCTTGGCCGGATCAACCTCCATGCCCCTGTTGGAGATGATATGGCCAAGCATCATCCCTTGATTCATCATGAAGTGACTCTTCTCCCAAGACAGCACTAGGTGAACCTCAATGCATCACTGAAGGACTCGGTCTAGGAAGTCAAGACATGAGTCGAATCTGTCACCGTAAATAGAGAAATCATCCATGAAGACCTCCAAGCACTCCCCTACCATGTCCGAAAATATAGACAGCATGCACCTATGAAAAGTCGCAGGGGCGTTGCATAGCCCAAATGGCATGCGTCTAAAGGCATATGTCCCAAAGGGACAGGTGAAGGTAATCTTGTCCTGGTCCTCGGGCGCGATGGCCACATGGTTATAGCCGGAGTACCCATCCAAGAAGCAATAGTGGCTCTTCCCTGCCAGTCTTTCAATGATCTGATCTATAAAGGACATGGGGAAATGATCCTTCTTGGTGGCTTGGTTGAGTCGTCTGTAATCCACGCAGACCCGCCAAGAAGTGGGTACCCGGGTAGCGATCTCCTCTCCAAACTCGCTGACAACAGTAGTGATGCACGTCTTCTTGGGCACCACATGCAACGGGCTGACCCACTTGGAGTCGGAGATGGGGTAGATAAAATCGGCGCTCCACCATTTCGAGATCTACTTCATGACAACCTCTCTCAGATTCGGGTTCAGCCACCGTTGAAACTCACGCGACGGCTTCGCCTCATCCTCGAGATAGATATGGTGGGAGCACAGGGCCAGACTTATCCCCTGGAGATCGGCTACGCTCCATCCTATTGCCTTGCGGTTCTTTTCAAGAACCCCCATCAGACGGGATTCCTACTCTCCAGTCAAATCTGTTGAGATAATGACTGGGTACATCTCATGCTCACCCGCAAGGAACCTATACTTCAGCGACGCAGGAAGCGGCTTCAGCTCTGGACATGTCGGTGCTGGCAGATCTGGCCTCTGAAAACTCTGAGTGAATGCTGCCAAATCTGCATGAGAGAACGGAAACTCTCGCTCGCAATCTGAATCTGGAGAAGGCTGCTCTGCTGGACTATCTCTGCTCTGCATGGCATCTACCTCCTCCCTAGCTGTAGGCTTCGTGGAAGTCAGATCAGGTATGAAATCATCAAACTCTGCCCAATCAAAATCTGACTCCGAGGGATATGTATCATCATCACAACACAACTCTGTCTCGCGGTCGAGTACCGGCTCTGCCGACTGGAAAGTATCCAGGACCAGAAATGTGCTCTCCAAGCTCTCCTCTGTTGGCGTCTCTGCATCAGCGGACTCTGAAGGTGAGAGGATGGCTTGTGCATCGGGGTCTGCCCAAACTGCCTCGTCATCTATGATCACAAAGTCGCAGTCCTGGTGGATGTATGGCCCTGCATCTATCATCTGCTCTGAATCAGTGGTCGGCTCTGAGCATGCTGAATCTCTGACTCTGATGTCCTCGACCGTCTCTATTTGTACACTCTCGCCCTTGACACGAAAGTATACCTTCCCGCTATCATGATCGGTCACTTCCTTGGTTGTGGCCAAGAACGGGCGACCTAGAATGATGGCGGTATCGGTCACCGACTCAGGGATCTCCATGTCCAACACAATGAAGTCCATGGGGAACTGCAGGCCCTGAATCGTGACGACAAGGTCCCTCAGCAACCCCTTCGGCCTCTTAACAGATCGATCAGCAAACTGAAGGATTGTCCTGCTCTGTCGTAGAGTGCCCAACTTGAAGCGGTCGAGAAGGGCTGCCGTAAGTAGGTTGATCAATGCTAATAGAGTGCGGTCGAACCTCTGCTCTCGAATATGGCATCTGACATATGGGGCTCCGGAATCTGGCCTCTTGGCCGGAAGGCGGTTCTGAATCACGAAACACGTGGCTCCGGTCAGCACATGGATCTCAGACTGGTGGTTCCTCCTCTTCCTCCTAACTGTGGTCCTGTCTCTGAGTGATCTCTGGAGTAGAGGGATGTGCTGCAAGGCCTCCTGAAGAGTCAGCTGAATGTGGAATCGGTCGATCATCTGCTGGCTGAACTCTTCCTGCTGCTTCTTTTTTGGATTTTCTATTTTCTTCCCCTTTCCCATGTGAAGTGCTCTAGGGAAGGGGATCACATGGTCCTTCTCAGATGAAGGACTAGGAGAGGGTCTAGGCTGCTCGACGGCAGAATCCACACATACATCAAGCACTACAGGTGGATCAGAAGAAAATAAACCCTTTCCTTTATTGCCAGAAGTGTCCTGAGATACATGAACAGAAGGAAAGACTACAGGACTATCAGAAGTAAAAACGGTGGCATCAGAACCACCCTCGGTTGGTCATCTCGCGGTATCAGCACCGCTCTCTGGCTCGGCAACAATGGTGGCATCAGTACCACCTCCTCCAACTGGTGAAACGACGGCATCAGTACCGCCGGTGGGATCAGCATCCATGGTGGCATCAGTACCACCGTCATCATCTCTCGCAGCGTCAGTACCACGCTCATCCTCACCTGGCGCTCTGGAAGTGGCCTGGGGGTGTCGCTCAGACGAGGCGCCGCCTGCTGGCATCCTACCGCTCCTAAGTATGATAAAGTCATTATCAAAAAGATAGGCAGACATATCACCAAATGCATCACTAGAAGTGGCATACTCTGTGAAATCTACCTGCTCATACTTCCTCTTGAGGTTGTTCGGGTTAGGCTCGATCTGGGCAGGGATGGCGGCCTTCCCTCTCACTATCTCCTGCATCTCCTAGCGGAACTCGTCCATCTCCCGTCTGAAAGTAGCCTGCTGATCGGTCAGGAGGCGGGCTATGTCATCTAAGGCGGGGTTCTCATAGGATGGCCCATGAGAACCTGGCGGGTGGCCTCGCTGGTAGTGAGGATGCTGTTATGGCTGGTGCTGCAGGTGAGAGGGGTACTGCTGAGGATGAAACTGCTGCTGAGGCTGATCACGCCTCCAAGAATGTCCCTGCTGATAGGGACGAGGACCATATTGGGATGATTGCTGCTGCTGCTGGTACACTGGGGGATGCTGCTGCTGGTGATCTCGCTGATGGTCGTACTGACCACCCTGACCTGGAGACTGTTGCTGGGAACTGGCACCTCCGGTCGACCAACGGAATCCGGGATGGTCTCATAGGATACTGGGCTGAGGACGGTCGTACCAAATCCCGTTGACATCCATCAACGGCTCGGGCTCATAGGTGGCTGGTGGGAGTACGGCCAGAGGCTGATCCGGCTGGTAGACCACCATCTGCGTGTCTGGAGATGGTGGCGACTGGTAGTGCGGTTGAGGCTGCTGGTACAGCTCCGCCTGTACAAGGTAAACCTATCTAGGCTGCTGGGAGCGCTGGGATGAACTACCGCTGCTGCTCGGATCTCCTCGCGACTGAAGAAAGGGCTGAGCCGTCTGTGCCTCCTGGAGACACATGAGCTGTGTCTTCAAGTCACTCAACGTCTGTGCCATCTGCTCCATCTGCGTGATACCCTGGCACTGCTTCTTCTCTATGATCTCCATCCGGTCCAGCTTCTCGCTGATGATGCCTAGGTCGGCAACTGTGGACTCGGCATGTGCTGCTGCCGCTGACGAAGTGGATGGACTGTCGTCGACCCGTGCGATCCTCTGGTACTGCACGGTCTGTGGCTGAGGGTGCCTCTGTGTGTAGAGTCGGGTCTGGGACATCACCATATAGTTCTCGGTCATCTCCTCGTAGATGGCCCAGACCTGATCATGATCCTTGGCGAAATAGGACCCACCACATGAAGCATTCACCAGGCCCTATAGCTCCGGTGTCAGCCCGCAGAAGAAGCTCTGAACTAGGTTCGACTTCGAAATCTCATGGTGTGGGCATATGTCTGTCAACTCACGGAACCTCTCCCATGCCTTGGGGAATTGCTCATTAGGGAGCATGGAGAAGTTTCTAATCAGGGCTCTCGCTGCATTCGTCCGCCCGAGTGGATAGTACTTGTTCAAGTACTCGGTGCGGAGCTGCTCCCAGGTGTAGACAAACTTCCCCAAGTGCTTCAGCTAGGTGGCTGCTCTGTCTGCTAGTGAGAAGGGAAAGGCAATCATACGGATGGCATCCTCGTCCACCTGTCTGTCATGGACGGTGCTGCAGATCATCAGAAACTCCTGTAAGTGGAGATGGGTCTCCTCAGTGGCGAGCCCATGGAATCGGGGGAGGAGCTGCAAGGTGTTCGGGGGGAACTTGAAGTCCCCCACGATGGCTGGAAGAACGACCCAACGGTGCGTCAAAGTCGATCTGGGGTTGTGTAACTCCCGCATCGGTCTCAAGCGGTCCGGTGCTACCGCCGCTGCGGCGGCTGCTACTGCAGCTGCTGCTGCATCATCGGGTCTCCTCGGCACGTCTCCTGGCCCGCGCTGATCGCGGTCTACTCTCATCTGCTCCATCTCGCGCCTCATCTCTATCAAGAAGGCTACCTGATCCCTTAACTGATGTTGTACTGTCTCTAGGGAGGCGATCAGGGTGGAGTTGATCGCACCCTGGTCCAAGATGAATGTCTGATCGGGTCGGGGACCTCCGGTGCGGTCGTCGCTGCTGCCAGCCATGGTCTCTGCAAAGGCAAAAGACCCAAACTCAGGTACCGATAAATCTGACTGTCGTCTCTCATCTGGCACTGGCATCTCAAAAATAGTAGAATGGTGGTCAAGGGGTAACATGGTGGAGTCGAACTTGGGTTCGGAGAGCGGGTCTCGGCTCTCGCGAACCGACCTAGATGAATGGGCAGGAGTGTGGCCAAGCAGTGCAGCCAGAGGCTGCCTAAGGGACCTTCTGTCCATCATCGTGATCTGGCGAGTCGGGCGGATGGGATCTGGAAATAAATATGATAAGCAAACAAATTCCTGATTCACCTACTCAACGCGAGCTGAAGACCGTAAGAGCTCGGTCAATTATCTTTTTAGTTTTTATTAGGTGATCAAGTCAAGATAGCAGAGCGATTACGTGCCTGTTGGGAATCCGGTTCCCCCAGGAGACTGGCCCGATCCTGAACAAGATCTTTCCCAGCCAGTACAAGACACGGACCGTTTACCGGCTACCCGATCGGCTCGCTTTGTTAAGGATATCGCGGCCCGCTTTACCGGAGACCGGAGCAATCCTCACTGGAGAACGACTAGCCCAGAAGAAGTAGTCTGAAGGAGGTCCAGATGTGGCTCTACCCTAGGATGCGGGTCACTCTCTCGCACATGCAAACCAGACAAGGAGGGGGTTGCTCTCCCCAAGACAAATTTTTCGGGTGAGTGTCTTTTAGGGTCAAATAGAGTTAACAGTACCAATTTTATGGTTTGAATTTTTAGGTATTTTTCAAATAAAAACAATCGCCTAATGAATTTTTCGGTTCTCCTCGTTATTATAAGTCCAAAAATCGGGGGAGAAGTCGAAAAAGCCGATGCGTGAGAAATCAATGATGCATGCAGAGTAAGAAATGCGTACCTGACTCCAGCAGTCTACATGCAAGATGATCCATGCAGAATTGAAAGACAGAAATAAAACTACCTAAATGATGCAAGCGGAAATCCGGGCCCTAACAAGCAGTTCTACTCAAAAGAACAGTGGCTAAGTGGTCAATCAAGAGGGGTCGGAGTCCGGTCTCGGATGCCGATCGGTGCCCGCCACAACGAGTCTTGCCAGCGTTGTATACGACCTCTAGCGGCGCGTGACCCCTCAGGTGACCAAATAGTCTTTTAATTAATCTTTTATTTTGGTCCAATTAATCGGTCTATAGGTACAGGCAAAGTTATTAAGGTGTATGGACCCTACTAATTACGACGCAATCAAGTAAAAATCCTAAGTTAAGGCTGAAAAACCACGAGAATCAGTAAGGCAGTAAATAAACGATAGAAACCGCGTAAAAACCGTGAAAAACCGAGGGGTCCCCCGAGCACACCGGTGCTCGGCGAAACAGACCCCGAGAGTCTAAGTGTCTGAGGTCCTGTCCTGTATTATTACAACAGTTCTAATGAGCAGAAATAAAAACTAATCTAAGACTATCTACTCCTCCCACACTCTGTTGCCTCCTCGCGCTCTCCTATGGCTCCGTGCAGAAGGGAGCCGCCTCCGATTGTCGCAGTTGCGTCGGCTCCTCAAAAGGAGCTGCCTCGGTCCTCGGGCCCTCGCAAGTAAACTACAAAGTGTGTCACAAGCCAAGTAAATAAAGCAGATAAAATAAAATAGGGTATATGTGCAAAAAATGGAAAGTGAAAATAGACACTCAAAACAGTCAAAAACAAAATAAAAGAAAATGAAAATAAAAGAAAAACAAAAAGCCGCGAAAAGCCGCGGTCGAAGAAAAAGCGCGGAAAGCCGCGAAAATCAAAAGAAAATAAAACAAAAGAAAATGCGACTACTAAGCCGTGCTCCCCAGCAACGGCGCCATTCTGATGCGAGCCAAATGACCGAATGGACTAAGGTAAAGATATCACTAAGGTCATTGCGACCTCAGTTGCTCGAGAAATCAAGCTCGATCAAGAAAAATAAAGAGCAGACTACCAATCAAGCAGATAAAATCAAAGAAAATCAAAATAGTGGCCCTGGCTATGAGATTAGCATGGTGTAGCACCCAGGGTCGGACTCAGGGAGCACGAGTTGGCCTTGCATCCTACGAAGTAGTCAACAAATAAAAGAAAGCAAAAACAAGTATTTTTGGTAGTTTTTAATTATTTTTATATTTTTTGGATTTTTAATAATGAAGGAAAATAATAAAAAGGCAAAAACAAGCAACTTCAACCAATTATTTAAATGCTCAAAAATGATCCAAAAATTCAAACAAAAATATTTTTAAATTTTATAAGTTTTTAACTATTTTTGATGAATTTTTGAGATTTTTATAATTTTTATGGAATTTTCTTAAAAATAAAAGAAGGCAAAAATACTGTGCTACTATCCAGCCAGGCTTCAAAGACCAATTTAAAATATCAAATGGTCATGTAAAAGCCTGGAGATATTTTTTATGAAAATTAGAAATAATAAAGAAAATCAGAAGAAGAGTTTGTTAATTTTTGAATTTTTTATAATTTTCTAGAATTTTTCTAAGTTTTTGAGTGTTTTTTAATTTTTAAGGGTTTTTGATATCCAAAAATCGCCAAAAATGCATAGAAAAACAAACACACGAAAATAAGCAAAACTTAATTTTTTTTAGAATTTTTAAAAGGGTTTTAATATTTTTTTAGGATTTTATAATCTGGACAGACACAAAAATGGCAGGTTTTGAATTTTTAAAAATAATAAAAAAGCTAAAAAATGTACCCAAAAATTAAGGAAATTTTTACACAGTAGCAGGAGCCACATGTCCAAATTTCACACGATTTGGGTTGGATTTGATATTTTATTTAAATCAAAAATAGGCTCACAGTGTACAGGGACCTATATGTCATAAAAATATGTTGCAGGGGCTGAACAGTAACACGCAGAGAAAATAAAAGGGCCCTCGTGCAAAATGTCCCACAAAACACGCGCAGCGCATGTGGGCCAGGCACAAAAGGACTTAAATGTAATTCCTATTTTAAATCATTCAAACCATAACACGCAAGAACTACAGGATAGATTATGCAAAAATACCAGGTCCTCACGTGTCGAAGCACGTGGTCCACACTCACATGGACTATAATGCAATTAAACTCAACATAAAGGTCCAGACTGCAATTATCCAAAAATAAAAACAACTATATTCTAGATTTACAAAACCAACTAATAAAAACAGAAACAAAAAGGGCCTAAGGTAAATTTACCCCTTATTAAAAGCGGACGGTCGAGGACGCGCCACGCGGCAGATCGGACGGTGGATGGTGCTGCTAGCGTTTCTTCAAAACCGACGCTTGGATCCAACAGACGAGGGGCCACCACGTGTCAATCGGACGGCTGAGAAGTGAGGGCAGCCCTACGTCTGGATGAACAGCTGGGATCAAGCCCTAGAAGGATCGAACGGTCGGTGCGACTCCTCAGATGAACGGCCGAGATAGCGTCTGGAGCGAAGGGTTGATCCAACGGCGGTGGAGGATCCTGGAAGAATAAGGCTCCGGCGAACTTCGCCGGAGCACCACGGGTGCGCTGGACCTCCTCGAGGGCTGCAAAGGTGTGGAACAGATTCATCAAGGCCCCCCGCAGATGGTGGACTCCTCCAATGACGCCGAGAAGCTCCGAGGAGCCCCGGCGATGAAGGCGGAGCTGGAGCTCTGTGCCTAGATGTTCGGACCCTTAAGAGGGTCTCCTTCGACCTGCAGAACAGCACGAGAAGACTCCAGGGTCGAGGGCAAACTGCCTCGACCTGGTGAGAGGTGGGATGGGTGCGTGGATGAGTCGGGTGGATGACCTCCGGCGAGGCGACGGTGAGGGAGGTCGAGCTACCTGCTCCGGGGCGAGACAGGGGGAGTGAGTGGGTGCAGAACGTGAAGAGGGGTCTCGCGGAGATGATGGCGTCGTCTGATGATCAAATCGATGAGTGGAGTGAACGGAATCAGTCGGAGACGACGATGGGTCGATTTGGGCGAAATCAGAAATTCAAGAAAGATAGGAAGAATAGGGTCTACCTGGCGGGTGTATTCAACTATGGGTGAGCTCGCGAAGCTCTAGGGGTTCTGGCCTCAAGGATATGTCGAGCTCCGAGGCTAAGCGCTCCGCGCGGCGACGCGCGGCGGCTGACGTCGCCGGATCAGTGGCGGAGGGCTCCCCCTCCTCTCTGCAACATGCCAATTGAAAGCTGTCACTCTAGGGATTAGGGTGGAGGTCCTGGGACGAAGAAGCAACGCCAATGATGGAGAGAAATTGCGGCCGGAGTTTCAGCTATATACAGCTAGGGTTCCGAGAAGAATGGGGTCGGGCGAGGTGGTCGGAGCTCGGATCCCTAGGTAGATCCCCGGGCGTAGATCTCGGATGCAGGAGGGAGGATTAGGACCTGGGGTTTGATTATTTGGGGCTCGGATCTGGTTTAGAAAAATAAGCGAAGTCGGGTCGATGGCACAGATCCGAGTGGACCGGTCCAGGGGGGAGAGTTGACTGGGGGTCAACAATCCCCCGTGGACCAATGGGAATTCAGGATTTATTAAATATTTGGAAATTAAATAAAAATAATAAATGGCCCAATTTCGAAAAGTTAAAACATGAAAAATGTTTATTTATTTTTAAAATTATTTTTTTTTGTGATTTTTTATTACTTTTTTGAAATAAAAATAATGTATTTACAATATAGTATTATTATATATAGGTATATACAATATGCATTTTTTATTTTCAATTATTTATTTTTAGACAAATTATTCCAATTTTATATTTTATTTATTTATAGAATAAAATTTGGAATAATATGGTATTTTTATTTTATTTTTATTAATTATTTACATAGAGTAAATAAATAGGTATATACATTTATTTGCATGGTACATATACAATGTTGATTTTGATTTTTATTTTATTTCTTTTTATTTTATTTTTATTTTTGTAATTTTTATTTTATTTATTTACACCATGAAATGTAGAATGTGAATATATTTTTATTGGATATTTATTTATTTATTTATAAGGGGAAATAAATATATATGTGGTTTTTATACACAAGGTCTATGTACAAGGATGAAGGAATTTTATTTTTATTTTTATTTTTTTTCCATTTTTATTTTGATTTTATATTTACAAATATATACAAATAAATACACACCTATTTTATTTTTATTCAAAGGAAAATATATTTTTATTTATAAACATAAGTGTATGTACACAAGCATGAGCTTCCTTATCTCTCTCTACTTGGGTTCTTTTACGGTCAGGCCCATGCTGAGCCCTCCCTTGGGATTAGGTCGCTCAATATTTATTCTAAATATCTCCCTCTTTTTCTTTTATTTCTTTATTCTTTTATTTATGCACAAAAACATGCTAATAATGCATATTTATACAATGCATGTAATATGATAATTATTACTATTTACAAGTATCTACATGTGTTTGCATAGGTTTTGTAGCTAAAATAAAAGAATAAAAAGTGATGAATGGGTATTCATCAGTCTCCTGCAGAAAAACGACATCTACCAACCAATCATTTATAAGGGATCCCACAGATCCTCTCTTCTTGGGGTTCCCTAACCCCCACACATTCCAGGAGGCCACCTTTATTTACCAATGTCAGTTCCCCCGATGGTGGGGATCACACCCGCCACCTTAGCCATATTCAATTTCTCTGCTCCCCTTTGCGAAACATGTGACACAACAACGGTAGGCTCCCTGCTCTTTCTAGATTTCTCCTTCCGAGGTCTGTAAAGCTTCCTGTGATGCTGAACGTCGCCCCCTATACTTGATCCCTCGCTGGAGCCACACAAGGCTAATCCTGAAACCATTTCATCGTCGCCCTCAAGACCTCCCACCACTTCCAAAAATTGAGACGTCAAACGAGCATCTTCACTACTCCCAAAAAGGGGGTTTTCTGGACCATAGAAACTCATCAGGTCCACTATCAGCACACCATTAGCTATGCAAACCTTCGGAGCTCCAACATCACTGCACACCATCGAAAGAGGAAGGTCCGTAAGAGAGGCGTCAAAGGTATCCTGGTCGCAATTATTGTGCTGAAGGTTCAGGCGATTGTCGAGTGGCAGGAGAGGCCTCTCCGAGCTTTAGTTCAAGATGAGGACACCGACAGCATCGAGAGCGTTGCTTGGATCCGAAGAAGAAAGGTGGGAGATGTGGACGACTGAGAGGTGTGTACTGCGCACATTAGGTGTCTTGGGAATCGGGCAAGATTCCTAAGATCACCACAAACTCCATCCTGCAGTCCCAATAGGTAAGGCAAATCCGGAATTGATTCACGAGTGACCACATCAAAAAGGTCCCTATTAGGATCATGTAAATATAGAAAGCCACCCTCTGCATGTGATTGAAAAGGTGTAGCGTTTAATGTCTTCGCCATAGCCTCCACATTAGTTAGCAATGAAGACGCTGCATCTAATTGAAAATGTGTGGCGTTTAATGCTGGAGGAATACCACCCGCTGCACGTAATTGAAAAGGCATGAGATTTAATGTCTCCCTCTTGTTCGCTATAACTTCCACATTAATCAGCAATGAAGACACCGCTTCGTTACTCGCCCCATGACCTTTGCACTGATGACGGTTACATCCTTCGCTTCGTCACTGTACGACCACCTCTCCTCCGTCGCACGTAGTGGCGGAGGCGGGGGCACCTCCTCAAGAGAAATTTTAAAACATGCTTGCCCCACCCTGAGCAACAAGTGATCTGGTAGCCGACCCCTCAACTAAACAGCAACCGTTACCACATCCGTACTCGATCTCGGCAGCAGACCGTCAGAGATCAAGACCAATCCTTCTCGCGAGGACCTTGTGACTGTCCTCGAGTTGTGGGATGCGAAAAGGGAGAGAAAGAGAGGGACAAAGAAGTTCAAAAAAAGTGAAGAAGCTCATAGGATGGTTTTTGTACAGGTGAAGAAGGCAGGGTGTTCAAGGGAAGATCACGGGGGCTGCAGCGAGGGATGGAGGAAGGGAATAGGCCGGCGTGGATGGCAGATGTACAGAGAAACTTTTTCATGAAGAGTCCCATCCTCCTCGAGCAACTTATCATGCATGAAAAAATCGAGAAGGAAGGCTCCTTGTGTGTTCCGACAGAAGCTAGGGTTGTAGGGCAAGCAGTTGACCAAGGTCACCGAAGGGAGATCCCTTCCACATGGACCAACCATGAAAAAGATAGTTAAAAATTGTTTGTAAATTCAATATTAATTAATAATGAATTAATTAATTTTTAGTTATAAAATAAAAAATTCTTGTTATTTTATAAAGTATTTTATCTTTTTTATTTATTTTATAGATGTAATTAGTTAATAGTTACTTTTCAGGGTTATAATATATGTATATTTATCTATGTATTATGTCTTTTATTTTTATTTTGTATTTTTTATTTTATTATTTTATATTTATAACTTATTTTTAGATACTTAAATATATTTTTATTATATTTTTCCCATGTAATATATACACTTAAATAAATAGGTGTATTATTAATATAAGTATAGGTATTTTACCTATGTATTTTCTATGAGTATTTTATTTTAGTCTTTTCTTTATTGTTTTATTTTAGTTTTAATATGTAAATATATTATAAATGATATTTACAAAATCGTAATAATATAAAATTAAAAAAAATAATAAACAAAATGATTACTTTAATCAGGTATACGATGCAATAGGGGTCTGAAACCTTACTTTCACATCTTAAATTTAAAAAATATGGAACCACCTTCATTAAATAGCTTATGAAAAGTTATATGCAATTAAAGGTTTGGATATGTTTTGAGTTTTAATTTGAGAGATATGGGTCTGGGAAGTTGAGATTTTGGTAATTTATTCAGAGCATAACTTTTATTTTGTATATTATTTTTGTATGAAACTAATTTTGTATTTTTCTATATTTTATTATCTATAATTTTCATGTTCAAAGTTTCTTTATTTTAGGTATAAAAAGTGAAAATAAAAATGGGTCCCAAAATGAATAATAAATGAACAAATAGAAGGGGTCTTCATGGGTATTCTAGACCCGTATCTCCCCCTACTTTATTCCTTGTCGACCTAATCATCGAGATGCCTAGGTCTCGAGGTTTAGGGTCATAAAACATCTTCGATATTTTATTCTTTTTCTTTTCTTTTCTTTTCTTTTCTTTTCTTTATTCTATAAATTTGGCATTAAAATAGTATTTTATACACAATTTGTACAATAATGCATGAATGTTAAATTACTTAAATTAGAAGTATTTACATGCATTTACTAGGGTTTTTAAGACCAAAATGATAGAATAAATATGATGAAATGGAGATCCATCACTAACGCACAATCACTCATGATCAATGGACAACTACTAAAGGCATACCTCGAACACAATACATTAATGTCTGTAGTTGATTCAATTCAGGTGGTCTACCAAGATGAAATCCACGCAGCAACATTAATGCAATCAGATAAGGCCATCAAAAATATTTTTGATTAGTTAATCATTTTTAGCTTTTCTTCTTTTCTTCTTTTCATTTTTTATTCTTTCATTCATTCGAAAAGTGGCACACAAACCATTCACTATTGTTATACTTAAGATATGCTTCATCCTAATTATAGGGGGGATGAGTGTATTAGGGTGTTCATTCTCTGATCCCTCGCCTGTCTCCTCATCTTTTGATCTTTTGTCTATATGTAGGGATATTTTACCTAAAGTATAAGGGGACAAGCCAAGCCGATGATTTAATCGTTCCACTCTCAACCCTCCCTTCATGTCGAATGGAGTTTGTTATGCTTAGGATAAGATGATCCTAAGTATGGGGGGACGATCAACTTCTCATTATTTATTTAGTCATTGCAGTATAGACTTTCCTATACTTAGTATGAGTTATGCCTTCCTTTTTTCTCTGATCTATGAGAACATAGCTCAAGCTAATTATAGGGGGTCATATATATGTTGTATATATTTTAGTCATAACTCATACTTTCGTATTTTAAATAATATATCTAATTAATAAAAAATCAAAACACACATCAAAAGTCTGAAAATAATTTCAAAAAGGGGTTTGAAAAGGTATTTGAAAAATCATTTGTAAACATATTTGGAAAATATTTTGTGAAACTTTTTCAAACCTTTGTAAAAATATTTTGTTTGTAAAAATTTCTTTTCTTGGTTTGAATAAAAATATTTTGAAAATCTATTAGCAAATGACTTTGAAAATGATTGTAAAAATACTTTGAAAAATCTATACATAATATTTGAAAAATCTTTGCAAAATAATTTTTAAAATTTTGTAAATGTTTGTAAAATTTTTTTGTCAAATTATTTTTCATAATACAATTTTCAAAATATTTGTAAAAATCTCTTCAAATTGTTTTAATAACCCTGTACATAATTCAAGAAAATAAAAATATTTTACAAACTCTATATATTAACATGTAAATAATCACTAACCTAATCCCTGTAAATACCCAATGTCAATTCTTCAACTAATTATTGTAAATAACAAGACGTATTCCCATATAAATATATGCACATAATTATCCGACTAACTATTTTCTTTTCAAAAACCATTAGTAATTTACAAAACTAGAAATCCATAAAAATTTGCAAAGAGTTTTCAAAAACTTGCATAAATTTTGCAAAACTTTTCAAAAATCCCATAAAAAATTAAAATTAGAAAATTGTTTCGTGAAGATATTTTTTGCATTATACATAGCATTCGTATTTTTCGGAATGATCAAGACAATTGAACAAATCAAAATACAGTTTAAAGATTAGAGCTTGGAATAAACTTTAACAAGGTTCAAGAAAGCAGTATGCGTATGCGTTCGGACTGGTCACCGAATATTGAATAAACAGTATGCAGGGACATATGCGGGGTAAATGGGGTTTTCTAATTTTTAATTTAAAAATAAATAAATATCTATGATAAACATTACCACTGAATTTATGTATCTAAGTAGAGTTAAAGAAGATATAAGAAAAATAGTTCATGTGAGATGGGTGTGTGTATATGCTTTTAATTGCCTCACATTTAATCATAAAAAACATGTACCATAAAAAATTCACATATTAGATGATTAGTAATAACAAAACTTCAATACATATACATGCACTACATGAGCGAAACCTCAATCGACATATATAAAAATATTCGACGATACATTGCATATACTCGTGAAAACAATACATGAGAAAAACATAAAACATTGCATATACATAATGGTATAATGCATTGCAATTGTTTAGAGATGCATGTCATATTCTTACAATTGAATGAAGGAAGAGACAAAGCTATAGAATTAAGGACCTGAAAGAGAAGATTGAAAAGTTGGAGCTGTTGGAGCATTATGCGGGGCATATGCGGGCTGCATATGCGGGGAGGGGCACATAATGCACTAATTCATGAAATCGGTGCGGTCTGCATGCCGCACGAGCATATACAGCCACGTATGCGGCCCATGCGGTCGATTTCATGAACAATGGACTTTAATACACTTAATTTCAGAGGAACACGTTGAGTACTAACATTGGAGATACTTCAGGTCGCCTTGACTTATGATCATGAGTCAATTCAATGTGTCTAAATAGAACCCTTCATATCATCCGTATGACTTTAAGACAGTAGCTAGATCAGAAAACTTGCACTTAGCACAGCTCAACCCAAATGAATTATTGAAAAATCTTGGAGTCTAAGTCGGGACGATGTTAGGCTGCTTCGTCAAGGGTGGCTCAGGAACCGTTCATGGAGATTGCCGAAACCGATACTCTATTCCACTTCTTTAGGTAACAATGATATCTAAAGACTAGAGATAGGTTGAGATAATGCTTCGAATGAGGAATGGTCAACCGACGCAACTTTTTCCAAGACCCCAAAAAATTGAGATGCCAGAGTAGCTCAGGCGGAGCTCTACCTTGGCTCCTTGTTCTGTAGGTTGAGTCGTAGTTTTCTTGTTATTTTCATTCAACACTAACAGTAAACATAGTTTGCATTTTATTTTGTGTAATTTCTTCTGGTATTTTGTAAAATCCCCACTCGTAGTTCGTCGGAGCTCGAGCTCTGGCCATAGTTTCTAACTGTCACAGCCCTGTTCTGACCCCCCTGTCATCGCCATATCTAAAGAGCCATACATGATCTAATGTTCTAAAAAGAGAGAACAAATAATGGTCGTTGTATCGACCAGGTAAATTTTACAAGAAAATTTATTTTTTTTTATTTTTATACTCCTAAACTCAAAGGTATAGCGATAAGTACGGGAGTGTTGAACCCAGGGTGGAAAATTGTGGAAACTAAGGTAAAAAAATAGCGTGTCTAAGGTACGAGGGTACCCTGATTTTTATTTATTTTTAAGGAATTTCTCTGATGTATTGAGTTTTATATTTGTTTATTTGGTTTTTTTTTTCAATTTTATATTTTTAACTGTATTTCTATTTTTGTAAATTTTTAGAGGTTTTTTTAATATTTTTAAGGGCTTTGAATTATTTTTAAGATGAAAAATGAGGTTTTTATCGAAAACAATGAATTATTTCTGATTTTAAAAATAGTAAACATAAAGAAAATATTTTTATTTTATTTTTTATAAGAAAGTAGATGAAAATACATTTCTAACAAGGTAATGTACGTATTTTTGTGATTTTTATTTAATTAGTTATGAATTTTTAAAGTTTTGAATGTTTTTTGATTTTTTTATTGATTTTAATATTAATTTTTGATTTTTTTTGGTTTTATATGAAAAATATATTAAAATATATTGTAGGTAATTTTTAGGATTTTAAAAATTGTTTTTTATTTTATGTATTTTTAGATTTTTTTTATTTTTTGTATTTTTAAAATTTATTTAAAAATAGGAAAATATTTTTATTTTTTTCAGAACTAATTTTGTACTGTATATAGTATAATAATATGTATTTTGTGTATTTTTATTATATTTTTATATTACGTATTTTATTTAATACGTATCTATTTTGTATAATAATAGTATATAGTGTATAGGGTGTGTATTTAATAATCTGGAAATCTGGAAGGCATGTATGAAATTGGAGAATATTGGAGGGTATTCGTGCAAAAAATCATAGGGAGCACGTGCTAGCTCACATGAAAGCTCAGCCACCTAAACCTATTTGTAGAATAGAGAATGTTTGAGGGCCTTAGAGCAAAAACACTAGAACATGCACATGCATGTCACGTGTTTGTTCAGCTTAGGTCATGTTCGTAAATGATTGAAGTTTCAAGGGCATTGATGTAATTCACCCCAAAAATCTATTCCTCACGCGTCACTCACGTGAGGGCATTAAGCGGTGGGGCAGTCGGCTGTTTGAACCATCCGATTTGATCGGATCGAGGGTTACAGATAAAGCCAGATCGAACGGCTCAGAAGCTTTCTCGTTGATGATCAGACGATATGCGGGCTCTCTTAAAATATGCATGCTCCACTAAGATATGCAGACTCTATGATGCTTGGACCATTGTGGTCATGTATGTATTTGGTATTTGGATTCTTTTTGGTAGAAAATGATTGTTGCACTACATTGATCTTTTGTGCCCAGACGGTTATAGAATCTTTTTTCTGTCCATTTTTGGGATCTTGAAAATTGTGCCAGCATATCTTTCTCTCATCCGAAGCTTTATTGCAACCCACATTCCCAACTTTAGATGTCTGCGCCACTGTACAAGGATGAAAATGCACTACCAAAATGGACTACCCTTCTCAACCCCATGCAAGTTGAGATTAGTGTAGAGTACATGAGTTCAAAATTATTTCAAATGAAGAAGAGTTAAACGGATGACACAAGGTATCCTACTTAGGCATGTTTAAGTTGAATTCCGAACACGGTCTTATGGAACTCAAAGTATTAAGTCAAAAGACCTGAACAGTCTTAATTCCAGTTCCTGATAAAGCCCCTTTAGAATTAAGTGTATTAAGGCCTATACCAAGCTCCATCCTTCAGACTTAGATCCATTCGATTCAAGATCAAACTTATTCTGAAAAATGTTAATGAATGCAACAAATTTTTTATGAAGTGAATTTTTCGGATTAAGATTTTTATGTAATTTCTAAAGAATTTTGCAATTTTTTTACTGAGTTTTAAACTATTTATTTTTTATTTTTTATCCTTTGAAAGAGTTAGTGAATTGAATCAATTTACATGAATTTACAAGAATTATGTACATTTTACAAAGAATTTTATTCACATTTTATATACAAGAATTATACATATTTTATACAAAATTTACAAAAGAATTTTATTCACAAATTTTATATAATTAAGAATTTTATCCAAGTATTTTACAATACATTTTATATACAACCTTTAAAAAATATTTTCAACTCATATTTACGATTTTTTATCGAATTTGAAAAACCCAAAATATATACCCATACTTTTAGATCCATATTATTAAAAACAACAAAGTACGAGTTATAGCTTCTAAAGTATATATAGAATATATATGCGACACCCCCTATACTTAGCATGAAGTATGTCCTCATAGTGACCAAAGAAGTGACAAAGGAAGACATAACTTTGCCTAAGTATAGATTGGTAAAAAGAATACTATACTGTAACGAGTCAAACTAAAGAATAAAAGCCAATCATCCCCTCTATACTTAGAATCAACTAATTCTAAGTATAGGAGACTCAAAACAAAGATGATTGAGGTCAACAGAACATACACAATCAACGACTCGGCTTGTCCCCTCCATACTTGGGTAAAATATCCCTAAGTATAGAGAAGAATATCAACAGTTGAGGGACATGGGAGAGAGAAGACGATACAAAAAACCAAAAACAATAAAAAAACGTAAACGAGCGATATCCCCCCCCCAAACTTAGGGTATAACACACTTTAAGTATAAGCAACAACAAGGGTAATAGAACAGAATGATATGAACACCATAATGTCCACGCCCCCCTATACTTAGGATAAAGTGCATCATAAGTATAGGAAAAAATCCTAAGCGAGACCTAGGGGTGTAAGACAAACGAAAGAATGAATGACTAAAATCGAAAACATGTATGTACAATGTAAAAAAATGAATGAAACAAAGTGAAACTCAGCTATGAGATGCTGAATGTGAAGAATGAAGAACATATCTCATACAAAATGAATGGGGGCAACCTCAATGGTCGGTGACTAATGATCAAGAAATGGTTTCAAACACTGACCATTGACTCAAAAGGTGGACTCAGAAGACAACTTCGATATGTCAATGCTACCGTTGTCGTACACCTTTCGCATATATAAGGGCCTTTCCACTTGCTCTAAAGTTTCCCTGGAAATAACTTGAGTCTGGCATCAAATAGCAAAACTCTCTAATCGGGCTCAAACTTTTTATGGCTGATGTGTGCATCATGTCATTCTTTGTCCGCTCCTTATAATGAAGGCTACTCGAAAAAACCTCATCTCTCAATTCCTCCAGGGTTTCCAACTCCGTCTGCCTCTGATCTCCCACATTCTCTAAATCAAAGATCACTTCTTTCACTGCCCGCAATGAACTGTGCTTGATCTCAACCGGTAAGTGGCATAGCATGCCATAACTGAGCCGAAAGGGAGATGTACCCAATGATGTCTTGAAGGATGTTCTATAGGCCCAAAGAATCGTGTACAAAAGTTATGACCAATCCTTTCAGTATGGGTGAACAACCTTCTGTAAGATCGTCTTAACCTCCTTATTCGAAACCTCAGCTAGACCATTCATCTGAGGTGATACAGAGTAGCAACTCGATGGTCAATACCAAACTCACTAGCAAGTGCTCTTACCTTGTCATTGATGAAGTGGCTACCCCTATCTTAGATAAAAACTCGAGGAACCCCGAACCGTGAAATGATATGCTTCCTTAGGAACTTGCAAACCATGTTTGCATCAACGGCGCAGGCAGTAATAGCCTCAACCCAATGACTCACATAATCTACAACCAACAGAATGTACTCGAGTACCTGACTCTTAGGGAACATGCCCATAAAGTCGATACCCCATGCATCAAAAATCTCATAGAAGTGAATCGGCCGCATCGACATCATATCTCTATGTCCACAAGTGCCCATCCTCTGACAGTCGGTGCATCTCTTCATGAATGCGTGAGTATCCACAATGAGAGTAGGCCACCAAAGACTAGATTGAAACACCTTTTGTACTGTCCTCTTCCCATAATGGTGTCCTCTAGCTTCTAATTTATGACAATACATGAGGATATTGTGGTATTTCTCCTGAGGAATACACCGATGCCAGATACAATTCGCTCCTTCATGATAAAGAATCGGATCCTCCAAATAGTAAGACTTGGTTTTCGGAAGGAAAGTCTCAAGTCTATGCCTGGACCAGCTTTCTAGGAATTTCTTGGCAACAAGAAAGTTTACAATGTCGGCGTACCATGGGAGCGAGGTGACAGTAAGAATCGCCTCATCTGGAAAAGTCTCGGTGATAGATGTATCAAACTCATAAGTCTCGAGTAGCTTTAATCGGGAGAGGTGATCTACCACCACATTCTTGACTCCAGGCTTATCCTTAATCTCAATATCAAACTCTTGGAGTAGAAGGATCCATCTGGTAAGGTGTGGCTTGGAATCCTTCTTATCCATAAGGTACCTGATGGCGGTGTGGTCAGTGAAGATGGTAACCTTAGATCCTAAAATATGGGACCTAAATTTATCTAAGACAAATACTACAGCTAGCATCTCTTTCTCTGTAACGGTGTAATTCCATTGGGCGGAATCCAAAGTCTTGCTAACATAGTATATGGTGTATCGAAAGCCATCCTTCCTCTGTCCTAAAACAACCCCAACAGTAAAATCGGAGGCATCCGTCATGATCTCGAATGGGAGAGGCCAATCTAGTGGCTGAAGGACATGAGCCTCTATAACCATGCTTTTGAGAGTCTCAAAAGATGAAAGGCGCTTACCATTAACAATAAACACGGTGTCTTTCACTAGAAGATCATATAACGTCTGGGCAATTTTACTGAAGTCTCGAATGAAACGTCAAGAGAAACCAACATGCCCCAGAAAAGACCATAAGTACTTCAAATTAGACTGTGGATTGAGTTTCTTGATGATATCTACCTTGGCCGGATCGACCTCCAATCCCTATTGGAGATGATATGACCAAGGAACATCCCATGAGTCATCATAAAATGACTCTTCTCTCAAGAAAGAACGATGTTAACCTCAACACACCTCTGAACAACGTGGTCTAGGCTAGAAAGACCGGAATCAAAATCATCACCACAGACTGAAAAATCATCCATGAAGACCTCTAAAAAGTTACCCACCATGTCCACAAAGATCGAAAGCATGCAACTCTGGAATGTAGTCGGAGTATTACATGATCCAAAGGGCATTTGTCTAAAAGCATACATTATGAATGGACATGTGAATAGAGATGAAAACAGTCGAATACAGATACGAATATAGGTATAATGATATCCTTATCCATTTTAAAATATGAATACGAATGTGGATACGAATATTGACATATGTGAAAAATGTGTTACCATATCCTGAAAAATGAATACGAATGTAAAACGAATACGAATAGAATACGAATAATAACATAAACATTTAATAGATTAACTAAAATATACATGTTTAAGATGACTTACACATAAATTAGATATAGCCTATATAATTATTTTATAACAATTATATCGACAATAGTGAATGCAATCGTAAAATGTTGTTAGGCATAGTTATAAATAAATGTATTACTATACTTATGTACGAAAATGAATATACGAATACAAACGTGAATATTAGAGAATGTCGAAGTGATATCCATATTAAAATCCATTTTAAAACGAAAACGAATACGAATGTCAAAATATGTATAAAACGATAGCGGATCGTATAAGAATATATTCACATTCATTTTCATCCCTACATGTGAACGTCGTCTTTTCCAGGTCTTCAGGTGCAATGGTCACTTGGTTGTACCACGAGTACCGAACAATAAAGTAATAATGGCTCTTTCCATCTAATCTCTCGATAATCTGATCAATGAACGGTATCGGGAAGTGATCCTTCTTGATCGCCTGATTTAATCATCTGTAGTCCACGCAGACTCGTCAAGAAGTTGGTACTCGGGTAGCAATCTCCTCTCTGTCCTTATTAATCACTGTAGTGATACCCATCTTCTTGGGTACCACATGTAATGGACTGACCCACTTAGAGTTAGAGATGGGATAGATAAAATCAGCGCTCCACCACTTGGATATTTCCTTCATAACCACCTCTCGAAGATTTGGGTTCAGCTACGTGATGAATACCCATTCATCACTCTTTATTCTTATATTTTAGCTACAAAAACTTATGCAAATGCATGTAGATATGTGCAAATAGGATTAATTAGCAAAAGCATGCATCTTTGTAAAAATAGATATTTAGCATGTTTTTGTGCAAAAATAAAAGAATAAAGATGAAAAAGAAAAAGAGGGAAATATTTAGAATAAATATTGAGCAACCTAACCCAAGGGAGGGCTCAGCATGGGCCTGACCGCATAAAAGCCAAGTAGAGGGAGATAGGGGTTCACATATGTATATATTTGTAATTAAATAAAACTATATATTTTCCTCACCCAAAAATATGTTGTAAATATTTGTATATATTTTGTATATATGTAAAAGCTATTAAAAACAAAATAAAAATTAAAAATCAAAAATCCAAAAATATCTTTTCACCATGTACATATACCACCTTCCTTATCCATTTCACCTTGTAAATTTATTTATTTATTTCTAAAACTTTTTTGTAAATATTCTAGATTATATTTTGTAAATAAAATAAATAAAAAGAAACAAAACAAAAATCAAATAAAAATTACAAAATTAAAAATACAAAAGCATAATGTACATATACCTATGTATAGACCTATAATGTACATACCTTATTTGTATTTCCAAAAATTAATTAAAAATCACCAAAAAATAGAAAAAAATAAAAGAAAAATATTTCATGTTTTAAGTTTTTCTTAATTCGGCCATTTTCTGCCTTAAAATAAATAAACAAAAAAATCAAATACGTGGCAGCTCCCGATTGGTCCACGGGGGATTGTTGACCCCGGTCAACTCCCCCGCGGACTCTTTCCTTTTTGAGAAGATGCGCACCGCCCCGCCTTCGCCATTTTCTCCACGCGCCTCCAGCCTGTCACCCACGCAAACCCCGCGCCCGGATCCTTCGCCGATCATCCGACATCCTCGCCAGATCCTTCGCCGTGAGATCCACGCATTCCATAGCCATCACCTCCCAACCCTAATCGGGCCTGTCTCCATATATATCTCGACCTCCGCCGCCTCCGCGCCTGATCTTTGGCTCTTCTCCTTCTTCCCAGTGAACTCCAGAGGCACCGCGAGAGTGACAGCAAGCGATCGCCCTTGTTGCAGCGAGGCGAGGAGGTGAATCCACTGATCCAGCGTGTGTCGCCGCCGTTGCTCCGCCACTAGCGTGAGCACCGAGCCTCGGGCCGAGACGACCCTTGAGGCTAAGACCAGGAGCACCCCCTGCTCTTCCCCAGTCTCTCCGACCACCCAGGTAGATCTCTTAGGCCGTAGATTAGCGTATCTTTCGATTTTTAGCTTACTGGTAGCGTAGCTCCGCCGCCGTCGCCAGCCACCTCCGATCTCCCATCTGCCATTCCGACCCGACCATCATCTTCGCCAGACCTCTCCGCATCTTCTTCACCCATTCACCCAACCCAGATCGCACAGGATCTGGGAATCGAGCTCCTCCGCCGACCACCTTCGCCGGAGCTCTCCATTCCGACGAACCATGCACCTTCACGCCGCCTAACCGGGTCGAGGCAATTTGCCCTCGACCCGTGAGTCTTCTGGTTCGCTTTTCAGGTCAAGACAAGGGTCATCTGAGACCCTCCGCCATCCAGCCAGGAGACCCAGCTCCGCCGCCTTCGCTCGAGCTCCTCAGAGCTCGGGGTGCTCGTCGGAGACCACCAGCAGACGCGGGAGCCTTCCGCGATTCTTCTCCGACCTCCAGAAGGCTCTCCAGAGGACCCTAGCGCACGCTCGAGCCCGGCGAATCTCGCCGGCGACCAGTTCTTCCAGGATCCTCCAGAACCGTCAGATCATCCTCCTCGCTCCAGATCTGATCTGAACCATTCATCTACGGAGCACTGCCACCATCCGATCATCTCGAGGGTCGATCTTGACCGCTCGCGCAGAGAGAGAGGCACCAGCTAGCCTCAACCGTCAGATTCGCCACGCGTCCTCCTCTCAGCCGTCGATTCACCAAGAGTATCTCCACCACGCTTCGTCACCGTCAGATCTGCCACGTGGAATATTCTCCACCGTTCGATCAGGCCAGCCCTTCCAGAGTTAAAGTCGCCCCCGTTCTCCACCGTCCGATTAGCCACGTGGCGCACATCAAGCCGTCGATGATAATAAAAGGGGTAAATTCATCTTAGGCCCCTCTGTTTGTTTTATTTCATTTTAGTCCTGTAATTTTTAAATTAAGTTGTTTATTTTCTGGGATATTTGCACTAAGGACCTCGTACTTACTTTATTTGCACTTATACCCCTGTCTACGTGGACCACGTGCTTCGTCACGTGAACTTTATTGGGTTATTTGCGACTTAAGCCCTGTAGTTCTGGATGTTACGGATTGAATGAAATCTTTTACTTATTTGCATTTATGCCCCTGTGCGTGATTTAATTCCCCATGTGCGTTTTATTTTGGGTATTTTGCAGATAAGCCCCTGGACTTTTGGTACTTGTTACCAATAAGCCCTCGGAACTTATTTTTCTTACATTTAGGTCCCTGAGTGCCCCAGGCACGCGCCTCGCGCGTGATTTCTTGGGTATTTTGCACCAGGACCCCAGAACTTTTGGGTATTTGCACGTAGGTCCCTGTGCACTGTGCCCCTCCTTTATTTTTGAATAAAATATCAAATCACCTCCAAATTCGATGAAAATTTGACACATGGCTCCTGCCATGGTGTAGAATTTTTATGAATTTTTGAGGACATTTTTTATTTCATTTGCTATTTTTTTAAAAATTCAAAAACCCCTATTTTTGCACTGTTTAACTTGAAAAATCACAAAAAAATATAAAATCACCCCCAAAAATTCTAAAAATTTTAGTTACTGTTGTTTGTGTGTTGTTTGATTTTCTAGCCAAGTTTGGCTATTTTTCATTGCGTAAAAACCCTAAAAACTTAAAAACCCTTAAAAACCCATAAAAATTATAATAATTAATCTAAAAATCCAAAAACAATAATTGAGGTGCCCAAATTTTCCTTATTTTCTCTAGAATACAGGAAAATTACCTCCAGGGCCTGTTGAGATCCTTAAATATTTTATTTTTGGGTTTTAGGCCTTGCTGGACAGTACCTAGGCTTTTTAGCACTGTTTGATTTTTATAGAGTAAAATACATATCAGAAAAATCTTAAAAATTCACCAAAAACATTAAAAAACCTATAAAACATAAAAACCATTTTTCTTGAATTTTTGCTTTATTTTTGGTGTGTTAAATAAATTGTGGAAGTTGGCTTGATTTTGTTTTCTTTACTTTTCTTCACATATTAAAAATTCAAAAAAATATAAAAATCATTAAAAATCACTAAAAATATTTTCTCTGTGTTTTATTTCATTTTGACTACTTCGTAGGCCTTTGGCCAATCCGTGCTCCTTGTGTTCGACCCTGGGTGCTATACCAGGTTAATCTCATAGCGAGACCGCTCTCTTTTGTGCTTGATTAGTTTTACATGTCCTGAGTGGTTGATTTTTCTTGATTGACTTAGTCTGAGTGATTGAGGTCGCAACGACCTATTTTTCTACACCTTTACCTTAGTCATTCGGGCGGTCATCAGAATGGCGCCGTTGCCGGGGAGCACGGCTTTGTAGTCATTTTTCCATATTGTCTCTCTATATTATCATTATTTTTCTGACACTCTCTCTTTAATTTTTGTGCGAGGTACTGCGTGGACATTTGGAGTTTACTTTTTGAGGACCCGCACGGGAAGAAGAGCAGGGAGAGAGAAGAAGAATTTTATTTTCTAAGAGAGAACAATATTGTTTGTAATAATTTAGAACTTGGACATTTGTGGACACTTGTAACTTAGCGGGTCTGTTTCGCCGAGTACCGGTGTGCTCGGGGGACCCATTTGGATTTTCGCGGCTTTTTCTGCGGTTTTGATAGCTAGCTGCCTTTTCCGGTGTTTACGCGGTTTTTCTCGAGCCCCTAGATTTAGGAATTTCTCTTGCTTGTGACGTAATTAGTAGGGTCCCCACACTTAATTGCTTGCCTGATCCTATAGGACGTTAATTGGACCTACTAAAATCATTAATAAAAATAGTCGATTCATTTTCTTCCGTGGCCTACGTGCCGTAGCTCGTCCTGCAAAGCGCTTCTCCTACCCCCGTTGTGGCGGGCAGAGGAGGGACGGGCCAAGACCGGACTCTTTGGCTTGGAGGACCGTGATCGGTTACACGGTTCTTGCGATAGAAATTTGCTCATCTAGGACTCGGTTTTTCCTCGTTGCACCATTTAGGTAGTTTAATTCTGTCTTTAAATTCTGCGCGGATCACTTGCATGTAGAGTGCTGGAGACAAGGTACGCATTTCTTCCTCTGCATGCATCATTGATTTCTTCGCGCATTGGCTTTTTCGCCTTCTCCCTCTGTTTTTGGCTTAATCATCAGGAGAATCGGAAAATTCGTTAGGCCGCTTGTATTTATTTTGAAAAAAAAAATTAAAAAGAAAAACAAAAAAAAATTTGGGACTGGATAACACTATTGACCCTAAAAGACACTCACATTAAAAATTTGTCTTGGGGAGAGCAACCCCCTCATTGTATGGTTTGGATGCGCGAGAGAGTGACCCGCACCCTAGGTAGAGCCCTCCGGTGCTATTTCTAGCTGACTACCGACTCTTCCGTGCGGGCCAGTCGGTTGGAGTAGCATCGGGTATCCTAACAGGTCACGTAAGCGCTCTGATATTTTGTTTGTTCACCCAATAAAATTGACAAGATAAATTGACCGAGCTTTCACGGTCTTCAGATTGTGTTGTGTTGGTGAACCGGGGGTTTGCTTTGCGATCATATTTTCTCCAGATCCCATCCGCCCAACTCGCCAGATCAAGATGATGGGTAGACGATCTCTTAGGCAGCCCTTGGCTGCACCGCTTTCAGGCGCGTCTACTTCACCATCTAGGTTGGCCCGTGAGAGTCGAGACCAGCTCTCCGGGCCCGAGTACGATTCCACCCTGTTCCCCCTCGATCCCCTTTCTTTTGCTACTGAGAGACATGAGCCCGAGGAAAGACGAATTGATTTGACAGAACCTGAGTTGGGCTCATCTGATTTTGCAGACGTCACTATGGCCGGAGCCGGCAGTTCAGATAATCGCCAACCCGAACATTTTGTACTAGACCAGGGAGCGATCAACTCCACCATGATCGCATCATTAGAGACAGTACAGAAGCAGCTACGCGATCAGGGAGCTTTCATGATTGAGATGAGAAGGGAGTTGGAGCGACTCAGAGAAGAGAGAGATCAGAGCGAGCCTGAGGACATTCCTGACGCTGATGTAGAGGCAGCAGCCGCAGCAGCGGCTGCCGCAGCGGCAGCCGCCGCCGGAGCTGGACCACCGAGACCGATGCGGGAGTTACACAACCCCGGATCTACACTGATGCACCATTGGGTGGTGGTACCTGCTATCGTGGGGGATTTCAAGTTCCCTCCAAACACCCTGCAGATGCTTCCTCATTTTCACGGACTTGCCACTGAGGAGCCCCACCTCCATCTCCAGGAGTTTTTGATGATCTGCAGCACTGTCCACGACCGTCATGTGGACCAGGATACGATTCGGATGATGGCCTTCCCTTTTTCACTGGCAGATAGAGCAGCCGCCTGGCTGAAGCATTTAGGGAAGTTTGTTTACACCTGGGAGCAGCTCCGCACCGAGTACTTGAACAAGTACTATCCACTCGGGCGGACGAATGCAGCCAGGGCCCTGATCAACACCTTCTCCATGCTCCCTAACGAGCAGTTTCACGAGGCATGGGAGAGGTTCAGAGAGCTTCTGGATAGATGCCCACATCACGACATTTCCAAGCCGAACCTAGTTCAGAGCTTCTTTAGTGGGATGACGCCAGAGCTTCAGGGTCTGGTGAATGCTTCTTGCGGCGGGTCCTACTTTGCCAAGGACCACGACCAAGTCTGGGCCATTTACGAGGAGATGGCCGAAAATTACATGGTGATGTCCCAGACTCGGTTGTATACACAGAGATCTCAGCAGCCGCCAGGACTCGTGCAGTACCAGCGGATAGCACGGGTTGATGCAGGTCCATCCAGTTCGTCCACAGTTGCAGCCGCACAGGCAGAGTCGGCCGCTGCGGACATGGGGATTATCAGTGAGAAGTTGGACCGCATGGAAATAATAGAGAAGAAGCAGTGCCAGGGCATAACTCAGATGGAGCAGATGGCACAAACTCTGAGCGACATGAAGACCCATCTCTTGTGTCTTCAGGAGGCACAGACGGCTTCTCAGCCCCGTCTTCAGTCGCGAGGCGATTCCGGCAGCAGCCGCAGCTCGTCCCAGCGCTCCAGCTCCTTGCAGCAGCCTAGACAAGTTCACCTTGTACAGGCGGAGCCGTACCAGCAGCAGCAGCCCTCTTACCAGTCACCACCATCTCCAGACTTACAGATGGTGGTATATCAGCCGGATCAGCCTCTTGCAATACTGCCGCCAGACCCCTTCGATGCAGAGCCGTTGATGGATGTCAACGGGATTTGGTATGACCGTCCTCAACCTGGAATCCGACGAGACCATCCCGGATTCAGATGGGGGAATGGGGGTAACCAGTCCCAACAGCAGCCGGCCGGTCAGGGAGGGCAGTACTCCCAGCAGAGGGATCACCAGCAGCCCCCAGCATACCAGCCACACCAGCCATCATCCTTCGTACCTCGTCCCTACCAGCAGCAGGGACAGAATTGGAGACGTGAGCAGCAAGCTCACCAGCAGCAGCATCCTTCCTTTTACCCCTCTCAGCCGCAGCAGCACCAGGTCCAGCAGCCTCATTTCCAGAGAGGCAACCCGTCAGGCTCCCATGAGAGCCCCGCCTTGGATGATCTAGCCCGCATCTTCACGGAGCAGCAGGCTACATTTAGACGGGAGATGGACGAGTTCCGCCAGGAGATGCGGGACCTGATGAGAGGGAAGGCCGCCATCCCTGCACAGATCGAGCCTAATCCGAATAGCTTGAAGAGGAAGTCTGAGCAGGTAGTTCACACTGAGCCTATCACTCCTAGTGACTCATTTGATGATATGTCGTCGGATCTATTTGATGCTGATTTTGTTACACTTAGGAGCGGTAGAAGACCAGCAGGCGGCGCCTCATCTGAGCGACAATGCGAGGATCCATCCAGAGCGCCAGATGAGGAAGAGGAGAGCGGTACTGAAGCCGCACATGATGACGGTGGTACTGATGCCACCCGAGATGCTGATTCCACCGGCGGTACTGAGGCCGCCGCTTCACCATATAGAGGAGGTGGTACTGACGCCACCAGCAGAGCTGAGCCAGCCCGCGGTACTGAGGCCGCAAGACGTCTAGTTGTAGAGCCAGCTAGAGGTGGTACTGAGGCCACCAATATTCATTTTGATAGAGGTGTTGTCTTTCCTCGTATGAATGTATCTCAGGACTCTATTTTGAATAAAGGAAAAGGTTTAGTTTCTTCTGATCCCACTGTGGTGAATGATGTATGTGAGGATCCGGTCATCAAACCGTCTAGGCCTATTCCTAGTCCTTCATCTGAGAAGGACCCTGTGATCCCCTTTCCTAGAGCCCTTGAGTTGGGGAAGGGGAAGAAAAGAGAAAAAGATCCAAAAAAGAGAGAGCAGGAGGAGTTCAGCCAGAGCATGATAGACCGATTTCACATCCAGCTGACCCTCCATGAGGCTTTGCAGCACATCCCTCTTCTTCAGCGATCCTTGAGAGACAGGACCACAGTCAGGAGGAAGAAGAGGAACAACACCGCAGAGATTCATGTGTTGACAAAAGCCACGTGTTACGCGATCCAGAACCATCTGCCTACTAAGAGGCCAGATTCAGGAGCCCCGTATGTCAGATGTCAGATTAATGAGCAGAGGATCGACCGTACTCTATTAGATAGCGGATCGTCGATCAACCTTCTTCCAGCAGCCCTTCTCGACCACTTAGAGTTGGGCACTCTTAGACAGAGCAGGACATACCTTCAGTTTGCTGATCGGTCTGTCAAGAGGCCAAAGGGGTTGTTGCGAGACGTTGTCGTCACGATTCAGGGTTTGCAATTCCCCGTGGACTTCGTAGTGCTGGACATGGAGACCCCTGACTTGTTGACCGATTCCCCCATCATCCTCGGTCGCCCGTTCTTGGCCACAGCCAAGGCAGTGACAGACCATGACAGTGGGAAGGTATTCTTTCGCGTCCAGGGCGAGAGTATACAAATAGAGACGGTTAAGGACCACAGAGCCAGAGATAGATCCCGCTCAGAGGGCAGTACAGATTCAGAACATCTGACAGATACAGAGCCAGACATTCACCAGGACTGTGATTTTGTGATCACAGATGATGAAGCAGCTTGGGCAGATCCTGCAGCACAGACCATCCTCTCATATTCAGATACAGCTGATGCAGAGATGATAGCAGAGGATAGCCTGGAGAGCACAGCCCTGGTTCAGGATACTATTGAGTCAGCAGAGTCGGACCTTGATCGCGACACAATTTTCAGTGATGGTGGTACTGAGGCCACCCTACGCTACGGTGGTACTGATGCCACCGCAGTTGATACAGGTCCCTCGGATTCAGAATCTGATTGGGAAGATTGTGATGATCAGATGCTAGATCTGGATCCACCTGAGCCTACAGATGAGGAGGAGGAAGAGGCAGATCAAATCAGAGACAATGCAGAGGATCCGCCTCCTCCAGATCCAGTTTGTGAGAGTTCTTTATCATTTTCCCAGGCAAATTTGGCAGAATTGTCAGCATACACACATCTTCTTCAGAAGCCAGATTTTCCAGTACCCAGCTGTCCAGAGCTAAAGCCGCTCCCCACTTCGCTGAAGTATAGATTCCTTGCGGGAGAGTCTGAGATGTACCCAGTCATCATCTCCGCCGACCTGACTGGAGAACAAGAATCCCGTCTGATGGGGGTTCTTGAAAAGAACCGCAAGGCAATTGGATGGAGCGTAGCAGATCTCCATGGGATTAGTCCCTCGTTGTGCTCCCACCATATCTATCTCGAGGAAGGGGCAAGCCTTCGCGTGAGTTCCAGCGGCGACTGAACCCCAACCTAAGAGAGGTTGTCATGAAGGAAATATCAAAATGGTGGAGTGCAGATTTTATTTATCCCATTTCCGACTCCAAGTGGGTGAGCCCCTTGCATGTGGTGCCCAAGAAGACGGGCATCACGACTGTGATCAGTGAGTCGGGAGAAGAGATTGCTACACGAGTACCCACATCTTGGCGGGTCTGCGTTGACTACAGGAGACTCAACCAGGCCACCAAGAAGGACCATTTCCCCCTGCCTTTTATTGACCAGATCATAGAGAGACTGGCAGGGAAGAGCCATTACTGCTTCCTAGATGGGTACTCAGGCTACAATCAGGTAGCCATCGCTCCTGAGGATCAGGAGAAGACCACCTTTACCTGTCCCTTTGGTACATACGCCTTTCGACGCATGCCATTTGGGCTATGCAACGCCCCTGCGACTTTTCAGAGATGCATGCTGTCAATCTTTTCGGACATGGTAGGGGAGTGTTTGGAGGTCTTCATGGACGACTTCTCGGTTTACGGCGACGGATTCGATTCCTGTCTTGACTGCCTAGACCGAGTGCTCCAGCGATGTATTGCTACCCGCTTGGTTCTGTCTTGGGAGAAGAGTCACTTCATGGTGACTCAAGGGACGGTGCTTGGCCACATCATCTCCAACAGAGGCATGGAGGTTGATCCGGCCAAGGTTGACGTCATTAGAAAACTCGCACCGCCGTCCAATTTGAAGCAGCTACGGTCATTTCTGGGGCACGTTGGTTTTTATAGGAGATTCATTCATGATTTCAGCAAGATTGCCCGACCGTTGACTGACCTCCTGACGAAAGACACCAAGTTCCTTGTCGATGATAAGTGTCTTTCGTCCTTTGAGACTCTCCAACAGTGTGTTATTGAGGCTCCTGTCCTTCAGCCACCCGATTGGTCTCTTCCCTTCGAGATCATGACGGACGCCTCCGATTTTGCCGTGGGGGCAGTGCTGGGACAGAGGAGGGATGGAGTTCCGTTTGCCATACATTATGCTAGCCGCACATTGGATTCCGCCCAGCGGAATTATACGGTCACAGAGAAAGAGATGCTAGCAGTAGTGTTTGCCCTAGATAAGTTCAGATCGTATATCATTGGATCTAGAGTGACTTTATATACTGACCACACCGCCATCCGGTACCTCATGTCAAAGAAGGATGCCAAGGCCAGACTTACTAGATGGATCCTTCTACTTCAGGAGTTCGACATTGAGATCAAGGATAAGCCTGGAGTCAAGAATGTGGTGGCGGATCATCTCTCCCGATTAGAGCAACCTGAGGATTCTGAGCAGATTGATCCCATTAGAAATACCTTCCCAGATGAGGCGATCCTTGCTATCGCCTCACTCCCGTGGTATGCCGATATTGTGAACTTTCTCGTTGCTGGGAAAGTCCCAAAAGATTGGCCCAGGCAGAGGCGTGAGACCTTCCTAGCGAAGGCCAAGTCTTACCATTGGGAGGATCCCATCCTTTACCACGAGGGAGGGGACAGCGTCTGGCGTCGGTGTATTCCTCAGGAGGAACACCATAGCGTCCTCACTTACTGCCACAAGCTTGAGGCAGGAGGACATCATTCTGGGAGGAGAACGGCACAGAAAGTGCTCCAATCCGGCTTGTGGTGGCCTACCCTCTTCAAGGACTCCGATGAGTTCGTGAAGAGGTGTACTGACTGTCAGAGGATGGGCACTTGTGGACAGCGTGATGTGATGCCGATGCAGCCCATTCACTTATGTGAGGTTTTTGACGCATGGGGCATCGATTTCATGGGTCCATTCCCTAAGAGTCAGGGATTTGAGTACATTCTGTTGGCCGTGGATTATGTGAGTCGTTGGGTGGAGGCTATCCCCGCCCGATCCGCTGATGCGAGGACAGTTTGCAGATTTTTGAGGAAGCATATCATCACGCGGTTCGGGGTTCCACGAGTTCTTATTTCTGATGGGGGATCTCACTTCATCAACGACCAGGTGAAGGCACTTGCTAGTGAGTTCGGCATAGATCATCGTGTTGCTACACCATACCATCCACAGACGAATGGTCTAGCCGAGGTGTCGAATAGGGAGATCAAGACTATTCTGCAGAAAGTCGTCCGCCCTGACCGAAAGGATTGGTCACAGCTATTGGACTCGGTCTTGTGGGCATATAGGACGTCTTTCAAGACACCTTTGGGCACATCTCCCTTTCGCCTCGTGTATGGCAAGCCCTGTCACCTACCAGTTGAGCTGAGGCACAAGTCACTTTGGGCAGTTACAGACATACTTATGGATCCAGATGGTATAGGAGACCAGAGGAGGGCAGAGCTAGCTGCCCTGGAGGAGCTTAGAGATGCAGCTTTCTCAAGCAGCCTACATTATAAGGAGAAAGTCAAGGAGTGGCATGATTCTCATATCAGCCACAAGGATTTTGAGATTGGACAGAGAGTATGGCTGTTTGATGCGAGGCTTAGATTATTTCCAGGGAAGCTACAGAGCAAATGGAAAGGACCTTATCTGGTTCGGAAGGTACACGACAACGGTAGCATCGACATATCTGAGTTGTCTTCTGAGAGTACCTTCCGAGTGAACGGCCAGCGGCTCAAGCCATTTCTAGATCATGAGCCGCGGGTCGCTGATCTTGCCCCTATTCATTTTGCGTGAGATGTGGTCTTTGACTCACATCTAATGCATCTCACGCCTGAGCTTTACTGATCCTCCGCTGTACATAGATCCAGATGTCCATATCAGCACATTCTTTAGTCCCACATTCCTTTCTCCATCTTGTGATTATGCTATACTTAGGGTGCACTTTACCCTAAGTATAGGGGGGATGTGAGACATTTTGGGTATTTCTTTTGTGTCTGTCTACCCCAGTTTTGCTGCCTATACTTAGGGATATCTTACCCTAAGTATAGGGGGGGTAGACCCTGTACATTCTCCACTCGGTTTTTCCTTCGTGTACAGCCTGCTATACTTAGGATTACTTGATCCTAAGTATAGGGGGAAGACCCGAGTCCCTTTTGACTTTTTACTCTCCTTTTGTATAGCCTTCCTTTTTACTTCCCTATACATAGCACGAGTTATGTCTTCTTCATCGCTCTTGACTCTGAGGACATCGTTCGAGCTAAGTATAGGGGGGTGTGTATATATTTCATATATACCTTAGCCATAACTCGTACTTTGTGTGAGTGTGTTAATAAATAAAAATGGCTAAAAACCACAAAAATTAAAAATTTTTCATGTACATAATCTTCTTTTATTTGCACATACATAGCTAGTGTACAAATTATTTTTGTAAAAATGATTTCAAAAATCTTTTGTGTGTAAAATTTGTAAATATTTTTGTATCAAAACTATGTATATAGTACAAAATTTTTCCAAAATGTTTTGAAAATCAAAAGTTTGCAAAAATCTTGTGTAAATGTGTGTAAATTTCTTTTTGCAAAACTTGCACTTCATGCATCATCACTCATGATTTCAAAACATTTTTCAAAAATTTTGCATGGTTGTAAAATTTGTGTAAATAAGCATCTTTTTGTACATATGTATATAGTTTTTTCTGGATGATAGTTGATATTTAAACTAGCCTGGAATCAAATTGAGAAATGGAGCTTGATTAAGATCTTAATCCACCTAATTCTAAGAGGAACCTTATAGGGCTTAGGTTTAAGGCTTTTCAGGTCCATGGTGACTTAATTCTTTGAGTCCACTAGGCTATGATCACATGTCATCTCAAGGAGCCTAAGTAGAGCACTTAACAACAACACATGACTCATATAGATTATGGCTTTACTTGGACAACCGCACTATGCACCGAACTCTCTACGGATGAGGTGGTGAGGAGGCAGTCTTCCTTGGCTTGGGGTAGCATATGAGGGTAGTACTTCTAGGCGGAACCTCTCTTCTTCATTTAGTGAAGGAAGTGTGTCTCAACTTGGTCTGGTTGCCATGAGGTCTAACGACGGGAGTTGTGGGTTGCAATAAAGCTTCAAAAGAGGGATAGTCTACTGGCTCAAGAGGAAAAACTCCTTGTATATATGCTGCACATGTACATGTTGTATAGATGCACTCGAAAAAAAAAAGTGCAAAAAGAAAAGAACTCCAAAAAAATGGTGGGTCTGAGAGAAAATGATAATCCCACCGGAGTATGTATATAAGTGCAATAAGCAAAGCTTGGTTTCATGATCCACCTGTTGTAGCTTGCAGCAGGGAGACTTGGCTACACTGGTCAGGCTCCCAAGGGTACTCGGCTACACTGGCCTTGACCCATTCTCTTCTTCCCCCTCTTCTTGAGCCGGTTGTACTTGAACTTAGAAGGGAATACCCCGCTCCTCGAGGAAAGAGTGGCCAGATTGAGGTCATAGAGTTACCTTGTTGGGGAGGGTTGTCAAGTTGCCATTTCTGAAGTGGAGAGCTTAGACCTCACTTTCACAGGACAAGAAAAAATTCATGGTCTTAAGGGTTTGTGAATGATGACTTGTTCTGATCTGGAGCATTGAGGAGTCTTGGTTATAGAGTGGTGGAACTTAGAGGCTGTTAGGTTTTAAGCTTAAGTCTGAATAAGGTTCCGACACATTAATAATCCAAAGATCTGATCGAGCTCCATATTTCAATTTAATGAAGGAAAGTTTAATAATTCAATCTTGATCCATGTACATCCTCTTTTTCTTTTTCTTTTTTCTTTTTCACTTCTTTTTCAAATAAGTGTTTGCTAAGGGACTAGCAAAGTATAGTATAGGGGGGTGATGAATACCCATTCATCACTCTTTATTCTTATATTTTAGCTACAAAAACTTATGCAAATGCATGTAGATATGTGCAAATAGGATTAATTAGCAAAAGCATGCATCTTTGTAAAAATAGATATTTAGCATGTTTTTGTGCAAAAATAAAAGAATAAAGATGAAAAAGAAAAAGAGGGAAATATTTAGAATAAATATTGAGCAACCTAACCCAAGGGAGGGCTCAGCATGGGCCTGACCGCATAAAAGCCAAGTAGAGGGAGATAGGGGTTCACATATGTATATATTTGTAATTAAATAAAACTATATATTTTCCTCACCCAAAAATATGTTGTAAATATTTGTATATATTTTGTATATATGTAAAAGCTATTAAAAACAAAATAAAAATTAAAAATCAAAAATCCAAAAATATCTTTTCACCATGTACATATACCACCTTCCTTATCCATTTCACCTTGTAAATTTATTTATTTATTTCTAAAACTTTTTTGTAAATATTCTAGATTATATTTTGTAAATAAAATAAATAAAAAGAAACAAAACAAAAATCAAATAAAAATTACAAAATTAAAAATACAAAAGCATAATGTACATATACCTATGTATAGACCTATAATGTACATACCTTATTTGTATTTCCAAAAATTAATTAAAAATCACCAAAAAATAGAAAAAAATAAAAGAAAAATATTTCATGTTTTAAGTTTTTCTTAATTCGGCCATTTTCTGCCTTAAAATAAATAAACAAAAAAATCAAATACGTGGCAGCTCCCGATTGGTCCACGGGGGATTGTTGACCCCGGTCAACTCCCCCGCGGACTCTTTCCTTTTTGAGAAGATGCGCACCGCCCCGCCTTCGCCATTTTCTCCACGCGCCTCCAGCCTGTCACCCACGCAAACCCCGCGCCCGGATCCTTCGCCGATCATCCGACATCCTCGCCAGATCCTTCGCCGTGAGATCCACGCATTCCATAGCCATCACCTCCCAACCCTAATCGGGCCTGTCTCCATATATATCTCGACCTCCGCCGCCTCCGCGCCTGATCTTTGGCTCTTCTCCTTCTTCCCAGTGAACTCCAGAGGCACCGCGAGAGTGACAGCAAGCGATCGCCCTTGTTGCAGCGAGGCGAGGAGGTGAATCCACTGATCCGGCGTGTGTCGCCGCCGTTGCTCCGCCACTAGCGTGAGCACCGAGCCTCGGGCCGAGACGACCCTTGAGGCTAAGACCAGGAGCACCCCCTGCTCTTCCCCAGTCTCTCCGACCACCCAGGTAGATCTCTTAGGCCGTAGATTAGCGTATCTTTCGATTTTTAGCTTACTGGTAGCGTAGCTCCGCCGCCGTCGCCAGCCACCTCCGATCTCCCATCTGCCATTCCGACCCGACCATCATCTTCGCCAGACCTCTCCGCATCTTCTTCACCCATTCACCCAACCCAGATCGCACAGGATCTGGGAATCGAGCTCCTCCGCCGACCACCTTCGCCGGAGCTCTCCATTCCGACGCACCATGCACCTTCACGCCGCCTAACCGGGTCGAGGCAATTTGCCCTCGACCCGTGAGTCTTCTGGTTCGCTTTTCAGGTGAAGACAAGGGTCATCTGAGACCCTCCGCCATCCAGCCAGGAGACCCAGCTCCGCCGCCTTCGCTCGAGCTCCTCAGAGCTCGGGGTGCTCGTCGGAGACCACCAGCAGACGCGGGAGCCTTCCGCGATTCTTCTCCGACCTCCAGAAGGCTCTCCAGAGGACCCTAGCGCACGCTCGAGCCCGGCGAATCTCGCCGGCGACCAGTTCTTCCAGGATCCTCCAGAACCGTCAGATCATCCTCCTCGCTCCAGATCTGATCTGAACCATTCATCTACGGAGCACTGCCACCATCCGATCATCCCGAGGGTCGATCTTGACCGCTCGCGCAGAGAGAGAGGCACCAGCTAGCCTCAACCGTCAGATTCGCCACGCGTCCTCCTCTCAGCCGTCGATTCACCAAGAGTATCTCCACCACGCTTCGTCACCGTCAGATCTGCCACGTGGAATATTCTCCACCGTTCGATCAGGCCAGCCCTTCCAGAGTTAAAGTCGCCCCCGTTCTCCACCGTCCGATTAGCCACGTGGCGCACATCAAGCCGTCGATGATAATAAAAGGGGTAAATTCATCTTAGGCCCCTCTGTTTGTTTTATTTCATTTTAGTCCTGTAATTTTTAAATTAAGTTGTTTATTTTCTGGGATATTTGCACTAAGGACCTCGTACTTACTTTATTTGCACTTATACCCCTGTCTACGTGGACCACGTGCTTCGTCACGTGAACTTTATTGGGTTATTTGCGACTTAAGCCCTGTAGTTCTGGATGTTACGGATTGAATGAAATCTTTTACTTATTTGCATTTATGCCCCTGTGCGTGATTTAATTCCCCATGTGCGTTTTATTTTGGGTATTTTGCAGATAAGCCCCTGGACTTTTGGTACTTGTTACCAATAAGCCCTCGGAACTTATTTTTCTTACATTTAGGTCCCTGAGTGCCCCAGGCACGCGCCTCGCGCGTGATTTCTTGGGTATTTTGCACCAGGACCCCAGAACTTTTGGGTATTTGCACGTAGGTCCCTGTGCACTGTGCCCCTCCTTTATTTTTGAATAAAATATCAAATCACCTCCAAATTCGATGAAAATTTGACACATGGCTCCTGCCATGGTGTAGAATTTTTATGAATTTTTGAGGACATTTTTTATTTCATTTGCTATTTTTTTAAAAATTCAAAAACCCCTATTTTTGCACTGTTTAACTTGAAAAATCACAAAAAAATATAAAATCACCCCCAAAAATTCTAAAAATTTTATTTACTGTTGTTTGTGTGTTGTTTGATTTTCTAGCCAAGTTTGGCTATTTTTCATTGCGTAAAAACCCTAAAAACTTAAAAACCCTTAAAAATCCATAAAAATTATAATAATTAATCTAAAAATCCAAAAACAATAATTGAGGTGCCAAAATTTTCCTTATTTTCTCTAGAATACAGGAAAATTACCTCCAGGGCCTGTTGAGATCCTTAAATATTTTATTTTTGGGTTTTAGGCCTTGCTGGACAGTACCTAGGCTTTTTAGCACTGTTTGATTTTTATAGAGTAAAATACATATCAGAAAAATCTTAAAAATTCACCAAAAACATTAAAAAACCTAAAAAACATAAAAACCATTTTTCTTGAATTTTTTCTTTATTTTTGGTGTGTTAAATAAATTGTGGAAGTTGGCTTGATTTTGTTTTCTTTACTTTTCTTCACATATTAAAAATTCAAAAAAATATAAAAATCATTAAAAATCACTAAAAATATTTTCTCTGTGTTTTATTTCATTTTGACTACTTCGTAGGCCTTTGGCCAATCCGTGCTCCTTGTGTTCGACCCTGGGTGCTATACCAGGTTAATCTCATAGCGAGACCGCTCTCTTTTGTGCTTGATTAGTTTTACATGTCCTGAGTGGTTGATTTTTCTTGATTGACTTAGTCTAAGTGATTGAGGTCGCAACGACCTATTTTTCTACACCTTTACCTTAGTCATTCGGGCGGTCATCACTACGTTGAAACACATGAGATGGTTTGGCATCATCCTCTAGAAAAATGTGGTGGGAGCACATGATCGGACTAATCCCATGGAGATCTGCTACTAACCACCCGATTGCCTTGCGATTCTTTTCAAGAATCTCCATTAGACAAATTCGTTATCTCCGGTCAGATCGGACGCGATTATGACCGAAAGTATTTTGGACTCTCTAACAAGGATCGGTATTTCATGCTCTGAGATAACGGCTTGAGATCTAGGGGAGAAGGACCAGGGAGAGCTGGTCTAGTGAGGGCCTAGGTGTAGGCTACTAAGTCTGTGTGTACAAGCTCATCATGCTCTGGACCGACTAGTCTGGAGACTGCTCATCTGATAACTGACTATAGTTAACTTGTTCGGTCTCCAGGTTGGTTATGGTCTTAGATGAAATCAAACGTGGAATATACTCATCAAAAATCTGTCAATTCAAATCCTTGTCTACATCTAAGGGGTCAATATCAGAACCACAAGAGTGAAACTCAAAATGATCATCGTCAGAATCGTCTACCTCAGCCTCTAATTGTGCCTGCTCCAAGACTGTGCTTTCCAATCTTCCATCATCAAGTATATGCATCCCAGACTCTCCTGAAAATATGATGAAATATCATGTACTTGGTTCAACCCAAATTGTCTCCTCATCTATCTCCACAAAATCATAGTCGTAGTGACTATCTGGCTCGTCATCAGATGCTCGCTCTCTATATGTATACTCTTGTCCTGGACACGAAAGTACACCCTCCCAGTACCATAATCAGAAACAGCCTTCGTTGTCTCCGAAAAAGGTCGTAACAATATGATTGGGATATCGACCACACATTCAGGAACTGCCATGTCCAATACAACGAAGCCCATGGGAAATTGCAAACCATGATAGTGACGATAACATTCTCAATCAATCCCTTCGGCCTCTTGACCGATCTATCAGCAAACTACAAGACCGTCTTGCTTGGTCGAAGAGGTCTGAACTTGAACTTGTCGAGCAAGGAAGAAGGAAGGAGATTGATTGAGGATTTGCTAGTAGAGTACGATCAAATGTCTGCTCTAAAATCTCGCATCTGACATACGGTGCTCCCATGTCTAAACGCTTGGCTGGGAGATGGTTATAAATGGCATAACAAGCCTCCTTGGTCAACACATGAATCTCAGAACAATGGTTACACTGCCTCTTCTATCTACGAACTTAAGTTCTCTCCTTAAGTTCTTTCTGTAGAAGAGGGATGTATGCCAAGCCCTCCGAAAGAGTAAGATGGATAGTGAATCTATCAAGCATCTCTTTCATCATATCTATCATCTGAATCTTTTTGGGATCTTCTTTTTTCTTACCCTTCCCTAAGTAAAGTTCTTGAGGAAAAGGAATATGTACATCCTCCCCACCAATATATACACCCTGAGGATCAACAAAAGTAGGAGAGGGTCTTTTTTGTCAAATCAGGACTACCAACATGTGTATCCTCAGAAGAAAAAGATCTAGCAGAAGAAATTGTGTCCTATTTCTTTTTCTGGATTTTCTCCTTTTCCCATTTTTTTGTGTTTTTGTCTCCTCATCATTAAGTATAAAAGATGGTAACACAACTATCTCTGCATCGTGCTCCTCATATTTGATGGCATAAGCACCACCATCCATATCCTTATGAATACTAGCGGCATCAGGACCACTATCAACATCATGCTCAACTGGCTCAAAGGTACCATCTACTGGTGCATCTGTAACATGCCTAGCTGAGTCACCGCCGGTTGGGACTCTACCACTCCTGAGAGATATGAAATCAACATCCTCCACATAATCAGGTGTTATATGTAACCGATAAGTAGAATATATTTGTTGTATGTGTATGGCGGTCTGATCACGCACAAGATCCAACATATGCTGCTTGAACTCATCCATATCTTGCCTCTATATATATATATCATATTGATTGGTAATCCTACATGCAAGATCATCTAAAGCCGAGTTCTCATAGGAATGCCTTTGAGAATCGGATGAGTAATCCAAAAACTGCGGAGGTGGCTGCTGTAAGAGAAAATCTGTTGTCCACTGAGTATGTCTATATCTGACGAGGCTCAGTCTCATGAACAAGAGGGTATGTCACAGACTCATGCTAAAAGTGATGTATCTGTTGTATTGGGGACTGTGTATCGGATGAGAATAAAGCTCTCTCTGCTCATGGAATCAGCTGGAGACCCTGAAGATGGAATAGATGTCATCTATACAATCTGGTTCTTCAGGTCACTAATGCTCCTCACAAGCCCGCCGATCTTGTCAAGCTTGTGTAACTGGTGGAACCTCATCTCAATAAACTCTAGGTAGTCCAATCTCTGACTAAGAACCCTCATCTCCTCTGATGAAGACTCCAAATAAGTAGGAATCAACAGACCCTCCTCAACTTGTGCCACGGTAGACTGGTGAAGAATTGTAGATGACTCCATCTGAGTATGAGAATCTGACTAGGCTAAAGTGGCATGATGAGATTCCATCTCCTCAAAAATATCCCAAACAACATCCTCATTCTTTGAAAAGCATGAACCACCACAAGTAGAAATCACCAACCCCTATAGATCAGGTGTCAACCCATTGAAGAAACTCTGAACTAAGCTCGGCTTCGAAATACCATGGTGGGGGCACCTATCAATCAGGTTTCTAAAATGGTCCCATGCCTCATGGAATGACTCGTTACCTAGCATGGTGAAGCAAGTAATGAGAGACCTCATAGTAGTCGTACATCCAATGGGGTAGAATCTACTCAGGAACTCGGTGCGAAGCTGCTCCCATGTAGTAACAGCTCTCCCTAAATGCTGCAACCAGTATTCGGCCTTATCAACCAAGGATAACAGGAAAGCTATCATCCGGATGGTATCCTCGTCAACTCAGGAGTCATGTACTATACTGCATATCAAATCGAACTCTCGAAGATGTGAATGTGGCTCCTCAGTGAAATGTCCATGAAAGACGGGTAAAAGCTGAATAGTCTGAGGTGTAAGGATAAATGACCTGTGAATGGGAGGAAGTCGAATCCCCCTACTAGTAAAAGAAGCTCCAGGTGTGTGAAGTTGTCTTATCATACGTACAGGATCTATAGGTACTCTCTCCTCTCTATCTGGCTCATCATCCTCTGAAATGTATCTCGTCTCTCTCAACTGTATCAACTCAGCTTGGGCCTCAATCATCAGAAGGTCTTGCTCCCTAATCTAGGTCTGCATTATCTCAAGGGAAGCAAGAAGACTATCATTGATCGCTGCCTGATCTAGAATCTCTGAAAAGTGTTGTGATTGTTCTCCCTTCCCACTCAGAACTGACTCTGGAAAGGAGAATGCATCCATGTCTGGCTCTGATAAGATACCTTGCAACACAAAGCAAACACGAAAGGCGTAAAAGATACAAGAAAAATAAATGTAAAAAAAGAAAAAGAAAAATGCAACAAAAATAAGATGACGAAAAAGAGAGACAAAGAAACCCTAAAACCCAAGGCTCTAATATCTACCCTAGAGCTGCCTCCCCGGCAATGGTGCCATCTGAAAAATCACACCTGATCGAATGTTTTAAAAAGAGAGAACAAGCAATGGTCTTTGTATCGACTAGGTGAATTTTACCACAAAATTTATTTTTTTATTTTTATACTCGTAAACTCTAAGGTATAGCAATATGCACGGGACTGTCAAACCCAGGGAGGCAAACTGTTGAAACTAAAGTTAAAAAAAATAGAGTATCTAAGGTACGGGGGTTTCTTGATTTTTTTTCCTGGGCGAGGACGACCGAAGAAGTGTTGGAAAGAGACTATACGAAGGGATCTTAGTTTTTTGGATATACGCCCGAGATTGACCCAAGATAGATCTGAATGGAGGCGAAGAATCCATGTAGCCGACCCTACTTAATTGTGGGAAAAGGCTTTGTAGTTATTGTTAAAGAATTTTTCTGGATTTTATATGATTTTATTGATTTCATATTATTTTTGTGGTTTTATACACCCATAAGTAAAAAATATAAGTATTGAGTTTTATATTTTATATTTGATTTTTATTTATAATTTTATAATTTTAAGTTTATTTCCTGTTTTTGTAAAATTTTTAGAGGTTTTTTAAACATTTTTATGGATTTTAAATTATTTTTAAGGAGAAAAATGAGGTTTTTATTGAAAATAAGGAATTATTTCTGATTTTAAAAATATAAAATGGAAAGAAATATTTTTATTTTATTGTGTTAATATTCAGTCCAGGTATTGTGTATTTAAGTGTTAAATTTTTAGGAAAAAATACAAATATGCCTTGTAACCTTTTTAAATAACAAATATACCCCTGCCAGCATGTTGTTTATTGAATATTCTAGTTATTTACATGTATGCCCTTGAACTTTGATAAAGTATTCTAGAATGCATATTATATTTGTTTAAATTGCATTTAGGTTCCTACTAGAATAATTAATTTTATTTCTTGTATTTTCTTTATTAAAAATAGCATTTTGCATCTAAAAATTATAGAAAAATTAGTTTAAGTGTTTGGGACTTTATTGTATAACATATAATTTTTGAGAGGCAATTAAATATATTTTCTTATTTTTAAAAATATAAAAATTAATGCATTTATTCCCTATCTGCATTTAAAAATACATAAAAATTGTAAAAATATTTTAAAAATTCCAAAAAGTAGAGTATATTTATTATTATATTTTGCAACTCCAGACCAAAAATCACTAAAAATTATGATAGAAAAACACTAAAAATTTAAAAACTCCAACAACTATATAAAAATTATTTAAAAACCCAAAAATGTTAGTTTATATTATGAATTTCATTTATATTATATATTATATATTAAAGTAGTTTTGGAAATTTTAGAGACATTTATTAATTTTTAAATTCCAAAACAATCCAACCTATTATTATTAGTCATTGTCTTGACATTTTTATTTAATTAAAATACAAAAAAGTAAAAATTATAAGAAAATTAACAAAAATAGAGGAAAATATTATAAAACAAAATTTTTTTATTTTCTATTTTTTTGGACTATATTTTCTATTTATAAATAGAATACTATATATATAGCTCATATATATTACTATTATATATTACCTATAATTATTTTTAGTATTTATAAATCACGATAAATATTTAAAACCCTTAAAATTAAAAAGGATTGTATTTGAGGGTATTTTTTTATTATATATATATTATATTTATATCATATATAGGTACTATATTATACATATTAAATATATATACTTACATATATACTTACTACAAACTAAAAAGAAAAAGAAAAGTAAACATTAGAAAAATATAAAAAAAATAAAATAAAAATTATAAATTAAAAACAAAAATATAGATTAAAAGATGAAAATATGAAATATTAAAAACCCACAAAAAATAAAAAAAGCCCTATAAAACATACGAAAACATTTGTTGATTTTCTTTTCAGTTGGTCAATTTTTGTGGCTATCCTCGCTACTCCTTTGTGCTTCGACCCCTACAATTGCGTACTATACATACTATTTTGTATTGTATAATGAATTTGAGCTCACCTCATTCATTGTTTAATCATTATTGTGGGTTAATTGTTGATGCACTAGATTGTGGATATCTGAGAGCCGAGAGAGCGGTCGATACAGTGATTGACGGGCCCGACTTATCGGGCACTGCAAACCCTCAAAGATTGGACGTTAGGATCCTTCCACTATTCTCTGTTCATCACCCTCCTCCTTTGACTGCCCTCCCCTTCCAGTCCCTCCTCCTCCTCCGCCACATCCTCCTCAACTGACTACTCCTCCCCATCCAGTCCCTCCTCCTCCTTCAACCCCTCCTTCGCCACCGCCCAATCCTCCACATGCAACCGCCATCCCCATGCATCTTCCTCCATCCAATTTCAGGTACAACTCCCCTTCTTCTTCCTCCTCCTCCTCCTCCATGCTTGTTCTTCTTCATCCCCTTTATTTTCTCTCTCCTAATCACACATCCATCTGCACACCAAATCACCAAAATTTTTGAAGATAAAAAAATAAGCCACCCATTCTGATCATTAATATGATTTTTCTGGAATTTTTCAGGAAAATTTCTTGGATCGATTAAGAGGTCATTTACAGCTGCTAAACAATCCCTTGTTGTACCAAACAATCCCCTGGGGGAGGAAGATGGGTTGGAGGAGGTGGGTTTTTTCATGTTATACCCCTCTTAACTACACCATGATTTGAATAACGGAAGGGCACAAGTGATCATTCTAGAGGAAGTCAAGGGTTGAACTGATATTCTAAAAAAGGAAAGGGTATAAATGATATTGCAATATCTCATAGGGACACAGCTAATATAAACTCTAAATATAAAAATAAAATTAAAAAAGCAAAAATACAAAAATACAAAATCCAAGTATAATATACCTAGAAAAATCATAAAAAAAACTCAAAAACATAAAAGCACACGAGATTCACAATTTCACAAACATACAAATTTGTAGGGTTTAGGATTTAAACCTAGGTTCCTTAGTCGCTAGACTAACATCCACCTTGTAGCTTTATATAACCAAGTTGCATCCTTGAGTTTTACCTTAATTAGGACTTTTTCGATTAAATCAGCATCCCATCATAGTTTGTTGATTCAATGTGTACTACTACGACTGTAAAGTTGCTTAAATAATACACACTAAACAACAAGATCAATGCATGATGAGCTCTCATAAGAGTAGTGTCGATTTTCTGCTGAAATGATAGTTATATAAGATGTCCCGAGGGTAGTTATGATAGAATTTTGATAGAGGGACATAAGGGCATTTGGTTGCAACTGGATGTGGTGCCAAACTTTGAGATGCAGCGGGCATATCATGTGCAAGCTAGAAAGTATGCCAGTCTTGAAGGAACAACACCTAAAGAGATGGGTATGTGGAGGTAGAAGATGGCTTGAGGTCTTGACATGTGTCAGCATCTCAAAATTCTATAATCTATATAAAAAATCTGGTTTTAGAGTATTGTTAAACTTAAAGTGTGAAGGTGAGTGGAGTGGAATTGAAGCTCATAAACATGAGATATGAGCCTTCCATTACAAGTATATTAGAAACTTGGATTTGGTTTCATTTAGTATAAACATGTTGGTATTTTTGAATGATTTTTATTTTTTCTATACATTTTATTATAGAGGTTATGAAAAGAATTAGATTGAAAATTTTTAAAATACAAAATTGTATAAAATGTTCTTCCAATGCTCGGTATCGCTTTTTCAAAAGACAATGGCACACTATGTAGATAAGAGAGATTTGATGTTGTGTCAGAAGGCATAACATGAGTTGTGTGGATGTGACCAGGAGAAGGCATGTTGAGAGCATCCATCAACAGGTGTGAAACCTAGAGGTGGTGAGTTCCTACGAGAGAGAATTGCAAATGATGAGGATAGATCAATGCAAGGTCAAGATGACACGGAGATCACGATGAAGTTTAACTTAAGGGAGATTATTAGAACTAGGAGCCATTAGGATAATTTAGGTGAATTAGACTCCTAATCCTAATGAGAATTAAGTCGTATTCTATGTAGAGTCTCTTCAGGAATAGGTATTTGTCTTGTATTTCAATTAGAAGTGAGAGCATTGCCTCCACACCAGATACCACAAAAAATCGAACAACAAATAGAGGGAGGGAGGGAATATATATACGGAGTTGTGCTTGTTCTTCGTTGTTTTTTCTTCTCTGAACTGGTCACGAGAAGTGATTGTCCATCGTTATATTGTGTTATCTTATTATTCACATGCTTCAATGGTGGTGGTGATTGATTGTGCATCCAGGTTCAACCCCAATATGACTATCAATACGCCTCTTTACCTCGATGACTTCATAGGGGTCGTAGTAATGCAAGTTCCACGTTGTAGGCATCATCCAGTCCCCTGTGTAATTGTAATTTTGATTGACTAAACATTTTTATCATTATATATATATACGAGGCCCTTCTAATGAGACATGATCCTTCTTGAATTCAGGAAGTCCGCCTCTTTTTTTAAAAAAAAATGCTAGCATTTTAGTAGAATAAGTACATAGTTTGTATTATAATATGCAATTTTGATATTTTGTCCTTACAATGTGTAATTTGTATTTCATAATGTGCAATTTTGTATGTATAGCATGCAGTTATAACACAAATTCTATACTTATATAATTACAGTGCTAGTACTTCTTTATAAAGAGGGAGTGGCCTTCCTTTGGACTTTGCGGCTTAGGAGATGAATCGAGAGATCATGTATTCTTTAACCTTCTTTTCTCGTCTCTCGTGTGGAAGGAAACATGTGATAATCTGGACCCTTCCTACTAAGTTGAAGACCCCGATATTCAATAAACTCGTTCTCCTGACAATTTAGCATTGTTTGATAAGCAATTAACAACGACGTACCATTTTAGACGAATATTCGTATACCACGATAATCAGGTACATGAAAATTCGATTAAGGTCCCATTTGCTAATTTCTCTACTGAGATCGTACCGATGACATCGATCGCCAATGAAGACAATTTATCTGCCCTCCAAAGCCTCCGATCATATCAAAAAACGATTCCTTTGGCGTTTTCATAATGGACAGGCTTCCATATATATACGCATTTCGTATTGCTGACTTGTCCATACATACACGCATACATGCAGCACTCAGTGACAACAGGAGGGAAATGGATGGTCTGCAAGCATTCTATTCTATAAGCTGATGCATGGGACCGGATTCCATCTACGATTCCAACTGACTGATCAGTGATTTTAACAACTGTAAATCGCTTTTCCACGAGGGTTTTCATTTCAAGCTCAATAATTAAGGCTGATGAGCTCACGGGTCCTGGAGTTGAGGCCCACCACTACCAACCGTTGGTTATGGCTGCACATCGCATCCAAATTTCCAGAACAGATATCATCATCCTTTTCGTTCCTATGCTTCAGCCTTCCTTCATGTATACAATCAGAGCAAGTGCACGATCGAGTGCCACTGTATATATTTTCATTTTCCATTCAAAGCAAAGTGCTCAACTGCGACTATATGCATTCTCATCATTCAGAGAAAGTGCAGAACTAAGGAGTAAGTACTTTGCAGATGCAATACCTGATGACCGACCACCTGAGATATCTGCAGTGGGTACAAAAAAGCCCGATGCTCTGTTCTGATTTTAATTTAATCCATATTCTCCATCGCTTACTGTTCATGTTCGCTTAAGTACATAGGTTATGCAAGTACCCGCTTAATTCGGTCGACCTAATTTCATGATATATCCCAACACCAGAGGACAAAATGGGTTGTCATTTTTTCCCAGAGATGTAGAAAGCTTGAATCTTTGTCTATTGCACAAAAAAGGCCAAGTAATTAAACGGATCATAAGTGGCATGTTTCACAAATCGTGCATCTGCAAGACTGCAACAACTCAGTCACCTCGACTTTTCTTCCTTGGTAATTTTTCAGGACCAAGGAATGACAGCGACAAAGAGTTTGAAAACTGGTCCATAGAAATCGTCACCGACATCCCAACAATATGATCAATATGTTGACTGTAGTGCAATTATTATGAAATACATGGAGCTATTGTGTCAAGGAGTGAAGCTGAATCTTGAAGCTAAAGTTCCATCATTTCGGGCCGAGATACAGACAAAGGCGAGAAGAATTGCTCAAAATGAATATTTTTAGTCATTTTTTCAGTTCGAAAGTATAATCTTTTGAACAACAGGTATGCTTAAACTCTTTATAGTTTTTGGGTACCAGCTCATGTATAGTTCTTTCTGTTGAGATTTATCCTGTGAAGACTGATTAGTTGAATACAAGTGGAGAGCATTGCTGATATGACTGATCACCCTCCTGCATTCTGATTGCCCGAGAGCTCTAGGGCTGGATTGCTGAGATGTTTGATCCACCTCCTGCATTATGATTGGTTGAGAGGTGTTGTGATGGATTGTTGAGATGTTTAATCCACATCATGTATCCTGATTGGCTGAGAGTTGATGGTGGGGATTGTTGAATGCTTAGTATTCTTTTGTTGTAGTATAAAAAGAGCCATGTGCCACCACGTATTGTATCACAACATCATTCAAACAATAGTAGAGAGTCTGATGTGAGCAAGTGGAGTAGCCATATTGCCGAACCACTATAATTCCCTGTCTAGTTCGATTGTGTGTGTTATCTTCTTCGATTGTGGTTCTAGTCTTGTGGTGCTTGATCAGATCCGTCTCCAATAACTGGTATCAGAGAAAGGTTCAGAAACCAACCTCTAAACAGATGGCGGAAGAATCGAAGGTCAAGATCGAGAAGTTCAATAGATCGAACTTCACTTCTGGAAGATGCAGATTGAAGATGTTATATATCAGAAGGATCTCTATCTTCCGATCGAAGGGAAGAAGCCCGAAATCATGAAATATGATGATTGGAAGGTCCTAGACCGAAAGGCTCTAAGAATGGTAAGGCTCAGCTTTACTCCATCGGTGGCTTCAAATATCGCAAGGGAGACGACAGTGAATCTTTTCAAAGCTCTTGGAAAAGATGTACGAGAAACCATCCGCATCAAATAAGGTGTATTTGATGAAGAAGATTTTCAGTTTAAATATGAGCGATAACTCTGTAATGGCTTCACACTTGAATGATTTGAACAGTATCATCAACCAGTTGAAGTCTGTGAAGAACGTGTTTGATGATGACTCTTCTACTTCTTTCTAGTTTACTTGATAGTTAGAATGCTTTAGTTGTGGCGATTAGCAACTCCTCTGGTTCTGCAAAGTTGAAATCAGAGGATGTTGATGGTCTTCTTCTTGGAAAAGAGGCGCAACGAAAGACGTTTTGAGAAGAACACTCATTAGGTTTTGCCTTGAATACAGAAGGAAAAAGCAGGAAGAGCTACAAGAACCAAAAGCATTCTAGGGGAAAGTCAGAAAGAGGAAGATACAAATCCAGAGATCTGAAGTATGTGGTTTGCTGGAACTACAATCAAAAGGGGCATTACAAGACAGAATGCAAGACCCCAAGAATTCAGAAAGAAGAAAATGACAAAGGTAAGAACACTGTAAATCTTACTGATGATGATGGTAGTGATGCCTTAATATGTGTTGTAGATGCTTGAAGTGAGTCTTGGATTGTGGACTCGGATGCTTCATTTCATACCACTCCACAAAGGGATATCCTCCAAAATTATGTGAAAGGTGATTTTAGAAAAGTATATCTGGGAGATGATTAATGTTGCAGTATAATTAGAAAGGGAGACATTGACATATCCCAATCCAATGGTGGCTTCTTGAGATTGAAGAATGTTAGACATGTACCCAGTCTAACAAGAAATCTCATATCCGTTGGACAGCTATCAAAAAGTGGTGTGGTGACATCATTTGATTCAAATTCGTAGAAGATGTCAAAAGAATCATTGATTCTTGCTCGAGATAAAAGAAGGAATCATGTATATTGCATCACGCTCATATGACAGAATAAATGTTGCATCATATGGTTGTAATGCTAACACTTGACATAGACGACTTGGTCACATGAGTAAAAACGGAATGAAGATCATGCAAAAGAAGGGAAAGTTGATAGAATTGCAGACTGTTGATCTAGACTTCTGTGAAGATTGTATCTTGGGAAAGCGGAAGGAAGTCAGTTTCACAAATACTGCAAGAGTACGAAAGACTGAAAGAGTAGAGTTGGTTCATACAGATGTATAGGGTTCATCTCAGGTACCTTCTCTTGGCGGATCTCATTATTTTATTACTTTTATTGATGATATAACTAGAAAAATGTGGGTTTATTTTATCAAATATAAATCCAATGTGTTTGATACCTGCAAAATGTGGAAGGTCTTAGTTGAGACTGAGACGGGTTTAAATTTGAAATGTCTCAAGTTAGACAATGGGGGAGAATACTACAGTGAGGAGTTTGAATCCTACTGTGTCAAGAACGGAATCAGGAGATTGAAAATGATACCAAGGAAGTCCAGACAGAATGGTGTTGTTGAACGCATGAACATGACTCTTATAGAGCATGCGAGAAGCATGAGGATACATGCAGATCTACCCAAGCGACATTGGGGTGATGCAAAAAATATCGCTGCATACTTAATCAATCGAGGTCTGTCTGCTGCTTTAGATGTGGATCTTTCAAAAGAAACTTGGACAGGAAAGGAGGTAACACTTTCTCATTTACGTATCTTTGGATGCATAGCTTATGTTCACACTGAGCAGGAAGACAGAGGAAAGCTTGATCCCAAAGCAAGGAAGTGTGCATTTGTTGGCTATGGTACAGATAACTATGGATATAGATTGTGGGATTTGGAGAACAAGAAGACAATCAGAAGCATTGATGTCACATTCAATGAGTCTTCCTTATACAAGGATAAATTGATAAAAAGAAAGACAACTGAAGAACCAAACTTTGTGGAGTTTGATGAAACTCCTGAACAAAGCACATCACAGCCAAGTGATGAGAATGTTCGACCCATCTCACAGAATAATCCGTAAACTCCGGTGCTACGGAAATCTTCCAAAATCAGCAAACCCACTGCAAGGTATTCACCTTTCTTGAATTATTTATTGTTGATTGATAATAATGAGCATGAATGCTTTGATGAAACTATACAAGGTGAGACAAGAAATCAGTGAAAGTTAGCCATGGATGAAGAGATGAACTCTCTCTCAAGAAACAAAATGTGGGATTTAGTCCCACTACCGAAGGGAAAGAAGGCTCTGCACAACAAGTGGGTGTATAGGGTGAAGGAGGAAGCTGATGGTTCCATTGAATATAACGCTTGGCTAGCGGTGAAGGGCTTTGAGCAGAAAGCATGAGTCGATTTCACATAGATCTTTGCACATGTTGTAAAGGTCTTAACCATAAGAGCAGTATTGAGTATTTTTATAGCTGAGAACCTACATTTGCATTAGCTGGATATAAGACAACATTTCTCCATGGAGATCTTGATGACGACATCTACATGAAACAACCGGAGGGCTATGTAGCTACTGGAAAGGAATATATGGTATGCAAGCTCAAAAAAAGCCTTTATGCCTTGAAGCATGCGTCAAGACAATGGTACAAAAGATTTGATGATTTCATGACAAATACAAGGTTTCGTAAATGTCATGCTAACCATTATTGCTACTTCAAGAAATTTGGTATGTCTTACAGCATTTTATTGTTGTACGTAGATGACATTCTTGTTGCAGGCTCCTGCAAGGAACAAATACCAAATCTGAAGGCAATGCTGTCCAAGGAGTTTGAAATGAAGGATCTAGGTTCTGCAAAGAAAATATTTGGAATGCAGATTAGCATAGACATGAAGAACAAAGACAAGACGTCTCCCATGTAGTGGGACTTGTGAGCATATTCATGGTGAATCCTGGCTAGGAATATTGGAAAGCTGTGAAATAGATTCTACGTGATCTGAGAGGTGCCTCTAGCGTGGTATTGTGTTGTGAGAACATTGACATTCCATTTGAGGTTTTGTGGACTCAGATTTTGCAGGAGATATTGATGGTAGGAAAAGCACAACTGGATATGTCTTTACCCTACGGAGTGGAACCATTAGTTAGATCTCTAGACTCCGTAAGATAGTGACCATCTCGATCACGAAATCAGAATATATGGCGGCAATAGAAGCTTGCAAGGAAATGATATGGTCGAAAGGTCTGATGAAAGAACTGAATAAAGAATGTGAAGATTGTCAATTATCCAGCGACAATCAAACTGCAATTCATCTTGCAAAGAATTCCGTATTTCACTCGAGGACTAAGCACATTGATGTGAAGTACCACTTGGGCAATTTAAGTTGAAGAAGATCCACACATTAGGAAATCATGTTGATATGTTCACAAAGTCTGTAATGGTGGAGAAGATGAAAACATGTTCGGCTTCTATTGGCCTTCAAACATAGAAGACGAGGGAAAGCTCACACCATGACTATTGAAAATGTGGTGTGTACCACAAATTAGTTTTCAAGTGGGAGATTGTTGATATTTATCCTGTGAAGACTGATTAGTTGAATATAAGTGGAGAGCATTGCTGATATGGCTGATCATCCTCCTGCCTTCTGATTGGCTGAGAGCTCTTGGGTTGGATTGTTGAGGTGTCTGATCCGCCTCCTACATTCCAATTGGCTGAGAGGTATTGGGATGGATTGCTGAAATACTTAATCCACGTCCTGCATCCTAATTAGTTGAGAGTTGATGGTTGGGATTGTTGAATGCTTGGTATTCTTTTGTTATAGTATAAAAGGAGCTTTGTGGCACCACATATTATATTCCAACATCATTCAAACAATAGTAGAGTCTGGTGTGAGCAAGTGGAGTAGGCACATTGTCGAACCACTATAAATCCTTGTCTTGTACGATTATGCATGTTTTCTTCTTCGACCGTGGTTCTAGTCGTGTGGTGCTTGATCGGATCCGTCCCCAACACTTCCTCTATATATAAAATAAAAGGCCTTTGTTCCGATTCCCTCTTATTCACCATTTTCCTCGGTAATAAATAAAGAACATGTATACAAGCATATAGCATATGTTTATAATTCAGTACATAAAGTTCATTTTTTCAATAGGTTCCTACATAAAATAAGTTATGTTGCCCTATTTCTTCATCTTTTTCATTTTCTCCCACGCTATCATCTATAATATGATAAGATCTAATTACACATTATATAAAGTTTGCCACAAAGAGAAAAATGAATTATGTGTCAAATAATACTATGACTATATCTTATTTTAAAGCTATCATAAACTAATTCGTCTTTAAAGGGAATCAAATAAAACTTAAAATGCAATCCTAATAATAAACATTACATCATTAATAATGACAGTGCAAGTTGCAAATTTTGCGATCACTTTTTTTGTTGTAACTATAATACCATGTCAACAAGTATTAACAAATGCCATTCCCTTCGTAATTACTAAAGAAGATAGCTGGAATTTATGTTACAGTAATGAGTAAGCACATCCCACTCATTCCGAAAGTAATAACAAATTTCATCTTCTTTATAGTTATTAAAGAAAAGAACTGTAACTGACGTAGCATAGTCAGTAAGCATATCACCTTCGTTACAAAGTAGTAATTGATGTAGTAGTGACCAATAATCATATACCATTTCATTACTAACACGATTCATCTATGCTGAACATATTATTTATCTGCAAACGTAGGAATAGCCTTCCGAAGAAGCCAAATCCTCCCAAGTGGTGCGCCGTTGTGGAAGGAATCCCAACCAATGGATAGCATAGCGAAGATGTGAAGTGAGCCTAGTTATTGTATCTGGTCACATCTTGGTTTCAACCAACCCCATGATTTTCATATCAAGGAGTTATAGTATCGTGCAGAACATGATCCCTTCATAACTTCTCGAGTCTATTGTTGGAAACTACAACTTTCATGCTTGGGCACTGCGTTTTGTTTACATTCTACGGATTTGATTATATGGACACTACAATACAAGGATGAGCAACCAAGAGGCAAGAACCTCAATGGTCAATCTTATATATTCTACCACGAGCATAGACATGTACCTTCATAAATTAAATGAAGGATTAAATGCATTCAGCAGCAGCAAAGCCCGTACGATCATTTACTCGCTCGTTTGCTCTGCCTTCTTACTTGCGTTGCTCTTGTCAGATCCACTTTGCTCCTGCTTCGACTTGCTGTCTGTCTGATCTCCCAGTTTGATTTACACGGGGCCTATATTTATGTTGGCAAACTAGAAAATTCCGGTTGTGTTGTTGGCAGTGATGAGTGAGGAGGAGATTGAGATTCCCATCTACCTCGGATGCTCTTTTTCATATGATCATGGTGAGGTACCTATCAGTTGAAGTGGTGGAACTCATCATGTTAGGATGAGTTGTTTCACACCTATGCACATAAGAAAAGCAGCAGCTGCCATCTTACAAAGTAAAGCAGACGACAACTCAGAGAAAGGGACTTTATTGTTGTGGTTTTTATTCTTTGGGCTCAATGGCATATGGGCTCTGTAATTCTTGCCCACCATGCGCCGTGTATATGAGTATTGCATGAGTGTGCTGCGAAGAACAATAAACAGAGAGAGAGCTCTAAAAATTCCATATCAACATGATTTGCTGTCAAAACCCGAGGTGAGTAGTCTTACTGCGGTCCTCAAGGAAGAAGAGAAGAAAAACTATATAATACCAGTGGTGTATTATACCTTAATTCCATTTCTAATGCCACAGGACTGGCTCTCCTTCCTACTTAAGCTAAGGGAAAATGTCTGGACAAAATAAATCAGGCCATTATATATCCTACGGCCCGTCTCTCTCTTTCTCTCTCGCCCTCTCTTCTCTCTAAGCATCATCTTCAAGTTTGATATCAAGTTGATCCAAGTTATTGAGAACCAATGATTCTTCCACTGCATCACTCACGGTGGACGAGGATGGCGTCTCTGCTGCTGGAGTTGGTTCCTGCACTGGCAGTGGGCTTATTGTCGCAGCACTAACAGTCACCTCGGCGGATGGGGCTTCGTTAACAACCAGCAGTGTCAGCAATTCCGATGTGGCTGGGGCTACATCAACAACCTGAGGGGTTGCAGAAGAAGTCATGGCTGGTCCTTGAGAGGGTGGGAGTTGATCGCCTACTGTCATCACCACCTGTTTCTGGTGCTGCTGCTGCGTGGAGGGGTCATTGGCTTCGCCGGGGGGTTCTTTTACCTGAACAGGAGCTGCAAAAACAGGCACTGCTTGCCGTATGCGCACTGGAGGCGCCATACAATGAAGGGGAGTATTGATAATGTGAGGAGGAAGTTGGTGACTAATTTGGGATTGGATAGCAGGTGGTGGGGCTGAGAAAACAGGCACTGCAGTTCTTATTGTAACTGGAGGAGCCATCCCACTGCCGTGATAAGAAAATGGTGATGTTCGCTGATGGTTCTGATTCCGAATCGGAACATATGGCAGTGCCCCGGCAGTGGGGAATTTTTGAGGCCATATTCCAGCGCTCCCACAACGGTTTTCAGACTGTCCAAACATTGTCGACGATGACTGCATGCTATCAATATTGGATGGAGCTGGGGACGTGGGCCTTGTCCTTGATGCAGAACTCGGGCGGATGAAGGGAAGTAGCTTGGAACCTGTCGGTGCGGATGGTTGCGATGATGCCAACTTCCTGTCAGGCTCTATGGGAAATTTCTTCGGGAAAGGCAATGCAGCATTGGGGTTGTTGGCCATCGCCATCTTCTCCTTCTGACGGTAGTTGAGCAATGCTCTAGCTATTGTGATTTGCTCTTGTTCATCATTATGCACAGGTTCTGTTGCGCTTGAGCTTGCGGTAGTCTGTTGCGCCACTGCTTTTCACACAACATACATTAATATGGGGCAGGCATATGTATCATAGTTCATATAGTTCACTTTTCATGGACATCCATATATGTGATTTGACGAAGTCCTAAATTAGATAAATTAGAGTTGCTGATGCAAAAAAAGTGACTGACATTTCTTTAGAGACGACCAAGCTGCCATGGCGGCATTCTTCTCCGCTTGCTTCTTGCTCTTTGCTGGTTCACCAGTGAAAGTGACACCTGCCAGTTCTACTGTACATGTAAATACCGGGTAGTGCCCAGCACCAGACCGGTATGTGCAATAGGATGGCAAGGGAGCTCCAACTCTCTGAGAAATTTCCTGTAATAGATTCTTGTACACACCGGTCTCGTCCTGATAGCAAGCGAGGTCAAGGACATGAGGGATCTAATTTCACGGTGAAGACAAATGAAGAAATCACATGCTACATTTGCACCATGGAAAAAATCACTGTTAAGAAACATCAGCCAATAGTAAGGCGGTTGTAGCCCTAAATTCAACTGTATAGATTGAAACAACGTGTTTCGTTCTATTTGTCTGTCAAAGTTCATGTCAATGCGATACTTATAAGTTGTTCATCTTAACTATTATGAACATAGTTCTAAAGTCCCATGGGTGTTGTTCTTTTAAGATGAACATGCTATATCTATATGGTTGGATTTCGGATTGGGATTTTTTTGAAAAAAAGAGAGGCACAGCAACCTCTGCTGCGAGGTGACCCACACCAGAGGATGCGCTCCGTTCATCACATGTTTGCTATTATGATTTTCTCTCGATAGAGACGGATTACAGCTCTACAAGCAACTACGAATCTACGACGAAGCACATGCTCTGGTAGCATCTACGACGATGGAAATAATATAAAGAATCCAAATATAGAACTTAAAATATTCCCTTTCACAACAAAATTATGTGCACATATTTGAAGAGGAAAAAATCCAGTATAACAAATGGACGCTTGATGCAATGAATGAGAGAAAGGGAAAGTGCGTATGGTTGTGCCTGTCAGCAATTGAATACGATTAGTCACCACCACCATGACAGAAAGAGGCAATGAATGCTCCACATCTCAGTTGGTGGGTTCATTCTTCTCACATTAATTAGATTAGGTGGGAAGAGATAACGGAGCCCGAGAAGTGTAGATATATGTGCATGGAAACGGATGCCAAAGAATGACAGATGGGTGTAAGCAACGTATAAGAGATTTCATCCTAATCACAGAATTGTCATCTTCTCTGTCCATAATAAATGATACATAAATGAGCGTGGCGAGGTGCTTAAGTTAAAGGGTTTTCCTCCAAAAGCGTAATTATTAATTAATAAGAGTAGAAAAAATGGGAAATTTGGGAAATCTTTGGTGGGTTACAAGGGCCATGAGGCATCTTAATGGTGGGAAGGAGGGAGCATTTAAGCAGCAATACCTACTCCCTAGCACCGTCAGACAAGGGGCATTAACTCGTGGTGCTTTGAATTTTCTCCAAAGGCTGAAGCAGCAAAGGATGGGTGGCCAATGACAACAGTGGAGCAGAAAGGGAAAGCCAAGCCCATCTGCAATAGCATGCCTGCACCGTGCTGTTATTGCTCCCTGCTACCCCATTCCTTTTTCTTCCTCTTGTGTCTGGTGTGTGTGTGCAATAATTACGCCATAGATTGCTCTTTTTCAACCAAAGATGACTGTGGAAGAATGTGGGTTTTGCTGGTTATTTAGTGCTGGAATCTTTTTGGTTTTACAGGCTCTAATTTTTAAAAGATTCAAGATTATCGTTATAGCACACAGATTTTCACTCAGATTTTCTTGAGCATATTCAAGTCAATAATAATAAACACACCAACCAGCCCCCCTCATGATTTCACACTGGTCAAACTCCTTTTCACACCATAATTATATATATATATATATATACATTTATTTATTTATTAAGAACAAGAATAAAATACTCAAAAGACCTTTGCGATGAGTAATGAAAGATATGGGCATTGTTAACAAGAAAGAGTGAACAGTAATGACAGTGATAATGAGAAGTTAGACAGTCAGACAAAGGCCTAATACACAATCCTGTCTTCTGGAGCGCCTGATGTGATGATTCTTCCCATTGTCCATCATCACTATCACCATCATCTTCTTCTATTTCTACCAGTACTACAAACTTAAACGCACATGCACTGTAAGTATTCTGCGATTTGTGAAAAAGTTTATCTGTTCCCGTCCCACAACCGTAGTAATAATAAAAGAAGGCAAACCTTGAACAATCCACCTTTTTCCATTTTCGAATTTTATGCCTTCCTTCCAGCAAGAAAAAAACGGTCAAAATGGGTTTTCCCGTCTCTTTGGATTTGTTCTAAAAGGGAAGTACTTTGTTCGAGATCTGATCTAATTGAAACATAAGAACAAGAAGAAGATGATGATGATGATGACTTACAAGGATGCGGGCGGCGAGGGAGTGAGAAGGGGCTCTGGAGGAGAGGGAGTGGAGGGCGATCTCGGCGGCGGAGTGCTCGGCCTGGCGGAGAGTGGTGCAGAAGTTGGGGCTCTCGAAGACCTCTCCGTTGAAGTTGACGGTGGCCTTGAAACGGGGGGCGTGGTCGGGGCCCTCCCTGATGCAGGTGTAGGACGGCAGGTTGAAGCAGCTCCGTTGAGCCAGCTCTTGCAGCTGGTTCTTGTACATCTCGATCACGATCAAGATACCGCCTTTTCTACTCTATTCCTCACCTGCTGCTCACCCTATTTGTGGGTATTCCACAGATACTTCTATTACCAACAGAAAACACCACCGCCACCGGAAACTCGTAGAATCACACCATCAATCACACCACCGGAAGAGGAGGAGGAGGAGGAAGAAGAAGAAGAAGAAGAAGAAGAAGAAGAAGAATAGGAAGAGAAGTATATCACTGGCAGTCAGGCCGAATGCCGAACAGATTCTTCTTCTTCCACCTCTAGGCCATCTAAGCAAGGGGCACTAGATCCAACAGCCCATTTCTTTTATTTTTCTCTTCTTTTTGGCACAAGACGGAAGAAGGAAGTAAAAAGAGAGAGGGGGAGAAGGAGGAGACGGGCTTCTTCTTTCTGTGTAAGCAGAGAGAAGATGCGGAGGAGAAAAGAATCAACTCCTGCACAACGCCGAAGGGAGAAGAGGACTGCGCTCCTCTCTCTCTCTCTCTCTCAGTATCTATCTATCTCACCTCCAATACCATATTAGTATATTATTTTACTGCTCCTTTCTTGTCTTCACTCTCCCTTTATTTCTTTAATATTATTTGCTTTTCCGGTCACTTCGTAAATCAACTCTTCCCACGCCATAAACTGAAGAAAAAAAAGATGGCAACGGTCAGCGACGACGACCGGAGTTGCTATTATTGACTAAATAGCCGCGTTTCTTCCTCTTCAGATATGGGCCTTTTATTTATCCCAAAACGTAATCCTCTGCCGACCTAAAAACCTCTCCATAATGATTAAAGAAAATAGTACCCTCAGATGGTTGTGCTTGCAAATTACAAGCCACTTTGATGCCTATTCACATATCAAAATTTTCCACCCTGACACCTAAAATCATGTTCAATTACATCACAACCTATGTAATCCTTGTACTTATCTCGTGAACCCCTACATATATATACCCACGTCAAGGATTATAATGTAAGAGTTAAGATTTCAAAGGTCATGGTGTAATTTACAATGATAAAGGTTTAATTACGAGGATTACTGGCGCGGTTGAACAAAGGAAATATATCACGGACTTGATGATGGAGGAGACTAATATGTTGGGCACTAAGCCTTCATTCTCCAATGGTCAGGTGCTTTTTTCCTCAATGATGAGAAGGGAAGTGAGATAAGAAAGAATGATGTATACAGTCTAGTCTTATTCTTCGTGAGATTTTGTTTTGGTGGAAGATGCACCGAATAAAATTGTCACATTATTACATCATCCATTATGTATTTATGTACAATAGTTATCCCTTATTTGTTTCTCAAACCAAGCAAACAAGGACGAAAGTAAAATCTTGTGTATCTTATATTTCTTCTTATCCACATCTTTCCTTTGAACGTAGGGATGAAAATAGATAATGATACATATTCGAATATCCATCTTTCCATATTCGAACAATTACCAAAGATATATGTATTTGAATATTTATTAAATAAGAATCAAATATGTGTATCAGTTGCCAATAGTTTAGCAAAGTTTTTTATGAACACTTTTCAACCTTGTTGAGAATGTCGTGTCATTGTATTATCAGCACAAAAGCACATATCAAACAAAAGTTATAGTGTGGGCGATTTTTATTTTTGTACTTGGTGAAATTTCAAGATTGAACACAAGGAGGTAATTACAAACTAGGCCAAGGTACCGAGAGGTATTTGAGTGCATTCGGGAATCCATGTGTTTCTAAAAAAGAAAGCAAAATGGTTTAGAAATCAAGTTATACATGGATATAATGGTGTTACACATGTATAAATATAAGAAATAAACAATAAGAAAATATTTGGTCTTTTAATAATATGATCTCTTTTATGTTTTTATGAATTTTAAAATAACTTTAAAAGGAATTAAGATGCATAATCCATGAACAACAAATTGTGTTGCATAAAAAAGGTAAAAAAAACTTCAAAATACTAAAAGATGTGAAGATTTAGTGGGGGGATCCAAGGTGGATTACCTACTTATCTATAAATTGTTTTTTATATATATTTGTTGAGAATTTTTGTGATTTTTATGAGAGCTTTGAAGGTTCTTTGTTTTTAAGATTTTAAGAGCTATATGCCACATTCTTCAGTTCTTTATTGTTGGATGCTAAAACAGATAGAAAAACTTCAAAGGTGATGTTTGGGGAATTTTCAAAAATATTTTTTATTTTTAATGGACTGTTTTTAGAGAGAAATGTTATTTTTGATATTTTTTATCTTACAAAAGTGAAAGAGTGAAGTCACCAACTGATTCAATTAAGGCATAAGATAATAAATTGAACTTTGAATTTTTGACAGGAGTTAAGGAAAAGGCTTTGTTGTTGTAGCAGTAGTTAAAGCATTTAATTATCCATAACATTGTCACATCTTAAATTCTAATTCTAATGAATTAATGAGAAATTAAATACCAGTTTCTAAGCATTATACTTCACAAATTTGTTAAAAAAATAAATATTCACAACTTGAAAGCAGTAAGAGCATGGATGTGATTTACTTTTTATTGGTATCCCCTCGACGGGTTGGGGTACACATACACAACTTGAAAGGAGCATGGGATTGTGTGCAAAATTTATAACATATGTCAGATGACAGAGAATAGGTTTGAGAGAACTTGAGCACCACCTAACCATCGATAACATGACATGTGGGTTGCAGTTGGGGCCACGAGTGTGAAGTGGAGGAGCTCAGACTGATCTCCAATGAGCGGGGAGATCTCCAGCAAGAACGATGAATTGCTCGAAGACACAAAATGACTTACAGTTCTGTAAGAATGACCTTGATATAAGCTCCTTGTATGGAGGTAAAAGTAGGTATTGAGGGCCAAGAATGCTCCTAAAAAGCTCGATGAAGCCAACTTTTGCAATGCGTAGTTTATGATGAATCCCCAATTCATCTACATAAGAATCTCTTTTTCAGATTAATTCCTTGAGATGACACTTAAAATGTTCCTAACATCACATTTTCATGTTTCTCCCTAGATGAATAAGAACCACCGAACAACAACAACAAAGCCTTTTTCCCACAATTAAGTAGGGTCGGCTACATGGATTCTATGCCTCCATTCAGATCTATCTTGGGTCAATCTCAGGATTATATCCAAAAAAATAAGATCCATTTGTATAGTCTCTTTACAATATTTCTTAGATCGTCCTCACCCTCTCTTAGACGGCTCAACATCCCAACACTCGCATCTCCTAACTTGTGCCTTAGCTAGCCTTCTTTACAAATGACCAAACCATCTTAAGCGGTTTCCTTGCATCTTATCCTCGATCGGAGCTACACCAACTTTCTTTCTTATTGCATCATTCTGGATCTGATTTTTGTGTGTATCCACACATCCACCTTAGCATTTTCATTTCTGATATATCCATTCTCTACACATGTCTATGGTTCACATACCAACATTCAGATCCATAGAGCATAGCAGGTCTCACGGCTGCTTTGTAAAACTTTCCTTTAATTTTTAAAGGAATTTTCTTATCACGGAGAATAGCATAGGCTCCTCTCCACTTTAGCCAGCCTGCATTTATTCTATTAGTAACATCTCCATCAACTTCCCCATCATGTTGCAAAATAGATCCCAAATATCTAAAAGAATCTCTCTTCCGAATGTTATCATCACCAATCTTCACCTTGATTCCTTCACCATTAATTCCATCAAAGTTGCACTCCATATATTCCGTCTTAGCCCTACTTATATGAAATCCTTTAGTCTCTAATACATGTCTTCATACCTCAAGCTTCTCATTTACTCCATCTCTAGTCTCGCCAATCAACACAATATCATCAGCAAATAACGTACACCAAGGTAACTCATCTTGAATGTGACTTGTCAACTCATCCATAATTAAAGTAAAAAGAAATGGACTCAAAGCTGAACCTTGATGCAAATCAATGTTGATGTCAAAATAGTTAGTCTTCCCAAATAGAGTCCTGACCCAGGATAAAGACCTATCATACCTATCCTTTATGAGGTTAACGTATAGGACATGTACTTGTCTCTTCTCTAAAACTCTCCACAATATCTCTCGTGGGATAGAATCATAAGCCTTCTCCAAATCAATAAAGATCATATGGAGGTTCTTCTTTTTAGCTCTATAAATCTTCAGTGTTCTCCTCGGCAAATGGATGGCTTCAATAGTTGAGCGACCAGGCATGAATCCGAATTGGTTTCCTTTTACTTTGGAAACTTGCCTCAACCTTCTTTTGATCACACATTCCCAAATTTTCATAGTGTGGCTCATCAGCTTGATACCTCTGTAATTTGAACAACTTTGAATGTCTCCTTTGTTCTTGTAAAGAGGCACCATGATACTCCTCCTCCAATCTTCAGGCATTTTCTTGCTTTGCCAAATAACATTGAATAGATTCGTAAGCCAAGTCAAACCACGCTCACCTAAAACTTGCCATATTTCTAAAGGGATGTCATCCGGTCCTACACCTTTCCCAGGCCTCATAACCTTCAAAGTCCCATCTACTTCCTTTCTTTGTATTCGTCTATTGCTTGCATGACTCAAGTAACTTTCACTACTAGGTAGATCACCCAAGTGATCTCTCTATTTCCTTCCCCAATGAAAAGTTTATGGAAGTACTGCTCCCATCTAGTCTCTATATCCTTCTGAGTAACAAGTACGTGACCTTCCTCGTCCTTAATGCATCTCACTTGAGTAAGGTCTTTGGTCTTTCTTTAAATAAGAACCACATATTAACACAAAAATACTACAAAAAATACAAAATCCAGAAAACTACAGAGAAGGCAAGGATGTACTTGTATAGAGTGATAGTAAATACGAAATGAACGGTACGAAATTACCATTTATTTCGCTTAACCATGTCCCCAAATAGACTGGCTCGATCACGAATAAAATAAGAAAAATCAAGAGAAAATACAACAATAATTCTCTCACATGTGTACATATTCACCTCTATATGATCTTCACAAACTTCAGTTGTTTCTAGTAAAATCATAACAATTCCAAATGATATGAAACTAGTGGTACCTTGTATATAAAAATAACCTTAATCATTGAAAATCTCCCAAAAAATACTAATTTGTGCATGTTAAATAAACTCAAATCCTAATTCTATATATGCTTACATAAAAATCTAAGGATACCCAATTTTTGTGATAGGACAAAACCAAGCGTTTTTAAACCACTTAGCCATCTATGATCAAATTATCCATCTCCATCCATCGCGCTGACCACCTCCGCTTCCTGGTTTGGTATAGAATTTCCTCACCTACATTCTACGCCCCATTTCGAGGATCTTCGATCCCATTCATCCCCATTTGAATTTTTCACTCAACACCTCTTCTTCTCTGGTGAGATCTCCATCGCATGGGCTTTAGATGCACCGAGTTTTGACCTTTTTGTCCTAATAAAGATTCAAGTGCTCGTATAAGATAGCTACAAGTAGTCCTAGTCAATGGGGTGAGGGCTAGCCCGTCTAGCTTGCCCAACCTACTTGAAACCAGGCTCGGTTTGGACTTGAAGTATGGTCGACCCAGCCCAACCCACTTACTAACTCATCGTTACAAGGGCGGGCCACAAACAAGTTCCACATAGCCCAACGCAATCGGGTGATGAATATGTGATTCACTACTCTAATTAGCTAAAAATAAATCTTTATCTCAAGTAATTAAGTGCATTTAGGTATTATAATTCATAATTAGCATTCATGCACTTGTAAGCATTTTGCATAAATTATCATATTCATTTTACATTCATATATTCACTTGTAAAATAGCCTAACTTCACTCATTTTTTGATCAATTCACACTAATTCCAAATGTATGGAAACATGCTCCATTGTATACATATAACCAATATTAATCAATGAAAAATCCTAAAAAAATACTAACATATATATATGAAATAAACCTAAACGCTAGTTTGAGACTGAAAAGTTGTATATCCAAATATCTCTCACGTATAGCTTACTATGAACTGATACTCACTTTTGAATTATTGTGCACTTAATTATCCATAAACCAAGACCAAATTCAAAAGAATTAGAGTTCATATGTGAAATTTGGGTTGTGGGATCAAATTATATCCTGTGTATATCCAATGACTTTTTGACTCGTCATTTTATTTAGAAAATTAGCTCTTTTTTATTTGTTTCTTGTTCTTTTATTTTATTTGAGTTGTATTTTAATAAATCCACCAAAAGTTAAAATCCAGAAAATGCAAAAACTAAAGAAAAATTCATATTATGAGTCTATTTATTCAATTTATAAGTAAGTCCCTTTTATTTTCTTTCTTTATTTTCTTCATTATAAACAATACCAAAAATGATTAATGTGTAGATACCATCAACATTGTGTTATGTGCAGATGAGGTCTTTTGATTTTCATTTCTTCACTTTCGAGACGAATAACTTTTTTGAAGAAAATATAATTTCATTTGAGGTCTTTTGTAATTTATTTTCATTTTCCTTTTAATTTTTGATTTTCAATTTTTTGAAAGCGATACGTGGCCGCTTCTGGAGCAACCACGTGATGCCCCTTTGGCCTCTAGTCGTACCTCATCTGGAATGTTAGATCTAGGTGTGATTCAACGATCCAAGCTGCCGTGAATCCTCCTCATCCTCCTCCTCCCTCTCTCTCTCCACCTTTTCTCTCGCCATGTGTCATGCCCACGTCCGTCTTATATGTGATCAATCAAACAGTCCCAAGATCGTACCCTTCCTCTCACCTCCTTTGACCTTCTCAACGACCCGACGACCGAACCACCCCCTCTCTCCCTTATCTTATCTCCATCTAATAACTCAGTTAGCCCTCACCTCCTTATCCTTCCGTTGATCGGACTATGACTAATCTCTCATAATGAAACCACCATAAAACCCTAATGCCAAAACCCTCAAAACCCTTCGTTGTCCCCAATCGTGATGCATCTAACAATATTCGAAAAGGAGAGGGGTTGATCCTCCTCCCTTCTCGCAAGTGATAACATTAGGGCTCAGAGTTAGCAGGCGAAGACACCCATCTCTGAGGTGAGATCCAACTCCGATCGATTTTGTTACAACTCATTTCCAAGTGGGTTGTTGAGCCTTGCATCCTTCATCAAGTGCTTGAGGGAAGTATTGGAAGCTCTCCTCCGAGTAGCTTCCACTCATGCGAATCCTCTAAGATCATCTTATCCCTTCCCTTCTTCTTATTCTTCTATTTATTTTCTTCGCCCTTGATGAATCGCTGATTTGTCATGTTTTAATATATTTTATTGAGTGAAAATCATGTGTAATTAGTTGTATTTTTCTTTATTTAATGCATAGTTTTCATTTCATAATTTTCATGCTTATTGCATTGAAAATATTATAAAAATTTCATAACATTCTTTCAAAATATTTCTAAAAAGGAGAAAAGAAAATAATAATAATAATTACATTCTTATTTTTAAATTTATTTTGTCAATAAATATGGGCTTCGGGTTTTTATTTGAAGTCTCTAACACCTTTCTCTCTTTTTTTAGGCTTGCTTGAGGAAGTCCAATAGGTTTCTCATACTCTTCATTTATAAAAAATAAAAGAAAAAACAATACATGACAAATTAGCTGACATCAGCCTGGTGCCAACATCTAAAAATTTTGAAAAAATAAAGGACGATGGCGTCAACTTGACAACATCTCCTTCTTCCTCCTCCTGCAATGCACACTTGCACCTCTTCCCCTCTCCTCCAATGCACATCACCGCTCGTGCCCCCTCACATCCCCTTCCACCAACTATCGTGCCTCCTCCTCTCCCTCGCCGACTACAAATAGGGGAGGAGGGCGGTCAACGAAAGGGAGACAACATGGGGAGGAAGGGAACCCATTTAAGGGCCTCTAGCCCTAGTCCGGCACCTCCGCCGTGACTGTCACTGCACCAATCTCCTCGTCGTGAGATGTTGCTCGTTGCGTCGCTCAGCCGCGGCATCCTCCATACCTAACCACCATCTTGTGCAAGTAACAACCATACAACACCTCCGCTTCCTCCCATCGTCGCCATTGTTCAAGGAAGAATAAGGTGTCCAGAGACCCCTTCGAAATTTTCTTTTTCTTCAAGTTTTTTTAATTAAATTTGGACCTTAATGTAATTTTACAAAACTTTTATTTATTCTCTGCAATTTTTTCAATTTTAAATTTTACATCTTGTGACATTTTCAATAATATTATTATTGTTCCGCTTAATTACAATTTAGTCCTTCATGGACCTTTCTGTAATTTCTTGAAGTTTATTTCTTTTCTTAGCAATTTACCCATTAAGCATTTTTATTTGATAAATGTCACTTCTATACAGTAATTTCTTTAGTTATAATTCAGCCACTACTATTAGTTTTATTTACATTCTAGCCTTGAACTTTATAGAAAATTATACTTATGCCCTTAACAATTCAAAAATTCACCAAAAATTAGTAAAAATCTAAAACAAATCCCAAAAAATCATGTGTGATCCTTATGATGCCTATAACCTAGTTACATCCAAGTGAAATGTAAAAATATGATTCGACTTAAGTCAATAAAATTGAAAATGCATTTGTAAGTAGAATAAAAATTCACGTAAAATATATGCTACTTGATCCTAGAACAAATCCTTGTTTTCTTCTTTTCTTTGCAGCTATTTTAGAAAGCTTAATCGACTAGATTGACCTTCAATTTTCTTTGTGAGCCAGTACGAATAGTCTATGTCCCTGAGTCAGACTTCTCAGAGGACGTATCATACTTCCCTTCCCGGAGGACTTGATAGTGATATTCCAATTCCCCCATGTGAGCAAGCCCCCAAGCCAACTCAAAAAAGGAAATGGGTGCCAGAGTGGTCAACCTCAATAAAAAAGATCCCTTAATCAAGCAAGAAAGAAGGCATGCGAGTTCCGTGCCTATGTCTCGAGAGAGCAAGATGTCTAAGAGTAAGGGAATAGAAAAGGCAGGTCCATCATCCACCCTCACGTCGAGTTTCTTTTATATTAAATAGAAAGTATATAGCCTTTTTTTAGTACTAACATTAATCAAAGCATTTCCTGATTAAATAACCTGAAATTGGAGCATGCCTTTCTATATGCCATATCTTGGCTTGTAGATGTAGGAATTTTATCTAAAATTCTACGATTTTTGGATGTGAGCAACGACAACATAAAAATCACTTTTAACACACCAAAAAACATGGTTTCATTTTGGCACTGTTGCAAGGGGCTAGGCAACTTGCACAATTTGCTTTTGGTGTTTTTATTATTTTGATTTTATTTTGTAAATTATTTTTTGTTGTTTTTATTTCAAGTTCAAAAAATAAAAAAATAGACAGCTCTCTATCTCAATCTACTTTTTCGAGGATTCAAGCATTTTTTTGGATCACAATTATTGACCATTGTAAGATTCCAAACACTTAGGCATTTTAGGTGTCTTGTCTTCTTTTTGTGCTTCAAAAAAAATCTGAAAATCATAAAATCAAGTTCCTCTGCTGCATTCATCTCTGTGGATCTCTCTCCCGCTGCTCACCAATAAAATAAAATCATAATTGAGTTTCTCCACTAATCAGATAAGTTTCAAAAAGTCATCGCATAGCTCGGACAAAAGCGATCTGAAATGTTTGTCTGTTGCACATTGAACACAATCTTACATGCACAAACTGAATCCTAGGTTAGAGCCCAAATCCTTGTGACTTTTTTATTACTGTATTTTAAAAAGACTAGCTACTCCTCAATGAGGGATCTACGGTCTCTCTTAACATACTGGGTGGTTCAATGACAATGTGTAAGGCATCATCCTCAAGTAACACGGGTAGCACGTTTTACGCTCTGTACTTACACCCATAATTGTTGAAAGTCAATGCACTAGTCATAAAAATTCATGTCGGACATCATTTCATAATTAGGTTCATAAGGCCACAGGTGTGCTTGATTTGTACTGCAATAAAAACAAATTTTGAGAAGATAACCGCTTCTGTAGCAACTCACATGTGTTGGAGAATAGATTTTGTTTTGTGCTTTGTGTTTGCATTGTATTTCCTCTCCAAAAATGACTAATAGCGAACAAATCCATGCCTACATGAAGAGTATGTCAAATACCAATTCTGTGCTACAATACCCAAACTACTCTTCACTATATCAATCATCTTATGAGGGAAATTACCCAAACCACGTCGGTTCACAACCAAATTCGGGGTACAACCCAACCCCACTTGGGGAAGTCAATCTGGCCCATTTTAGTACCAACAAATTCAAGACCCTCGACAATTCTAACCATTCTCCTATCCAAGTGTTGAATTTTACAACTCGGGGTTTGTATGACCCTTCCAGATCTTTGTGTGGGTATATACTGTCAACTTATTGCACCTCTTCTCCATCTCAATCTCTTGCCAACCTAGTTGAGGAGACAATCTTTGATGGCTTTAATACTCTTTTGAATTCAATCAAAACCTTTGAGATGGATATTACTTGTCAATTCACTGAAATTCGTGAACATCTATTAGCCAACTCACTGATGGTTTCAGATTCAATGGTTGAGAATAGAAAGATTTCTTACAAGGGAATTCTCGAACTTGACTCAACTTGAGATGAATTGGAAAACACAATCACATATCAACGTGAGTATGAGGAAACTTTCGAGGATAATATGGGGATATTTTTTATGAGAAAAATAACGAGTTCGAACAAACACAAAATTTTCGAGAACCACATCAAATTGAGGATCTTAATTAACATTCTTTTAAGAATAACTCCAGATACAAATTCTTCCAGTCTCTAGCTCAAAATGACCCTGGGCCAAACGATTTTTATGTCACAAAGGTAATCCCTTTGACACATTGTTTGAACTTGATTTTAATTGAAATTCCTATCAAACAGTGGGTCAAACTCTAATCTTTGATCAAGAACGATGATTTTGACAATGGAAGTTTCAATGATGAGTTGTCTGAAATAATTATTAATCATGATGTTAATTTGGAGGTTGAAATAAATGGTGACAATAACGAATCTCATGATGAGACTTGCATCATGACCCCTCCTCCATCTGATGAAATAGTGATTGAAATATCCGAGTTGTCTACCTTAATTTTAACTTCGAAATCATGTTCTTGGAGAATGAGTTCTAAGGATGAATTTGATGTGGCTGATAAATCTAGAGATGAACCAGATAACATTGAGGCTGAATATGAGGATAATGATGAATTTGATCCTGATAATGAAATTGCCATTGATTCTAATGAAGATGATGAATCATTAGAAAAAATCAATAGTGAAATCAAAATCAACATTGAGGACAGACCTGATGATGAGGTTGATGTTGAATCTGAGGGTAATTTTCTATTTGAGAAAAGATATGAGATTGATGTTGATTACAAATTTGATAAAAAAAACTAAAAAATGAATTTAAGAACAAAGACGAGACTAAAATTAATGTGAATTTTAAGCAAGAGAGGAAGCTTGAGATTGAGAGTTGCCACCACATATTTTCCCATTCATCCCTGACCAGATGTCAGAAGTCCTTCCTGATGACTCTCTCAGGAATGATCGCATAATCTCTCACTCCAATCCTTCGACCTCCAATGAAGATGGAAAATCTTGTTTGATATTTCACTCGTTACATGGATCCCCTGATATTACCTTGAATAGATCGAGATGATTCTTTGTCTCTTGATAATTTTTGGGTTGAAAATGAAGAGCTCCTCAAGAAAATCGAGGATGAACGACCAACTACCACATTGATTCTAACATGGCAGGAACCATCTTCTTAGTCGATTAAAAATGAGGCACTAAGAAAAGAAACAATTGCTTCGATCATATACTGATATGAGCACGAGCAATTGTTAAAATCCGAGTACTCATGAACCCACCCTCCCGCCCTTGGACTTTCAGGTAAACACTCATTTCATATAAACAGTTCAATGGCACGGTCAAATCTTTGACATTTGTGAAACCAAAGAGGTCATCGAGGTAGAAAATGTTGATACAATGGGTGGAAAAATCATGGGCTCATTTGTTATGTTCAAGGAGAAAGATTTTATTGATAATCATTTTTATGTGTTGAACACAAACTTTATAACTTTGGACCATCTTAAACCCACTTACCGATTAGTTACATTGTTATCGAAATCGACTCCACCCTTTTCACTTACAACTTCACTCGAGTCACTTATGTCCTTCCTACCTATATAACCAATCAATCAGTTATACTTCATCCTATCGTTATCACCCACCCACCCCAATCTTCACATGATTGGATCCTACAAAACTCTTGAGCCAAGCTATATAGATCATTGTCGTTCTCTAAACATAGGTGTCATCCATACTCGAAATGCATGGTATTCCTTACCCTGGAGCCCGGATGGGGGCGTTAAAACTTGTACATCGTGGGACAAACCCCACAGTTATCTTTCATGTATTTTCTCTAGCTTACATTTTTTTCTACTTCATTTCTCATAATTGTAGTTCAACATAAGTATGGGGCACATCCCATATAAAAAGGCAAAATCACTTGGAAGCTAATAAAAAGAAGCATCTTTGATCACTTGGATCTTGCATTCTCTCCACTCGTGTTATCCCACATTCTATGTTTCCACGATTTTATCACCATGAGGGCATGGCTCATACTAATCATGGGGGTTGCATTACATTTCATGCATTTCTATTTTATCACATTTAAAAAAATCCATTTTGTTTCATGCATCATTTGTTATACATTGCTTTTATTTTTAAAAAACAAAACATGTCTCTTTTTATTGCATTATTTTTCAAAAAAACATAAATTATTCAAAATTTTCTAACATTTTCAAAAAAGATATTGCATCGTTTTTGCATATTATTTAAAAATTCTATTTTTTACCTGTATTCAAAATCCCACAAAAATTTTCAAAAAATCCAAAAAATCTTCTTTAAAAAAACAAAAGCAACTTTAAAAAAAATTTCCTTATTTTCTCCAAACTTTTTGTGGTTAGAAAATTGGTTTTTACAAATTTTAGACTTAGACCAAGAAGAACTTAATCCACTTAATTTCATAGCACTTCATTAGATTTAAGTATTATATCTCTTTAGATCTATTTTAGACTTAATTCCTCGAATTCCATTAATTTTATGTGGCAACTGAAATATGTATCTAAATAGATCATCTTGACGATTATAGCACTCTTTTACTCTCGATTAATTTTTGAACAAACTACATCTTAGTTCAACTTAGTTTGCTTGTACAAGGAACATTTTAATCTCTAGCATGTGAAAAGAGTGACTCTGAATCTCGGATTAAGCAAAATTCAGTGATCTAAGTTCTGGAACCACTTATTCTCTATAAGTCGGGGTCTATCTGCAAACTTGCATTGACATGTATAAGAAAGTCACATTTTATACATGTATACTTGATGAATCCACGATTCATCGCCTTTATTCTTTTATTTTAGCTTCATTTTCATAGTCAAACACAAGTAAATACCCACTAATTTTATGAATTTACCATTTTGCATGCATTTGTTAAATATACATTTTTAACACTTTTTGTACATAATAAAAGAATAAATAAGAAAAGAAAAAGGAAAGAAATTAAAGTATGAATTTATGCAATAAATATAGACTGACCCGAACCTTGAGAGAAGGTCAAGACTTGACCTGATCGACTAGGAATAAAGTAGGGGAAGATATGGTCTCTCATTCAAAAATCCAAAAATATTTTGTAAATATTCTTCCTGTATATTTGTATAAAACTTGTACTATTTTATTTGTACATAAATTGACTTCAAATTATTTATTTTTGTAAACAAAAGTTGTAAATAACAATGTGTTGAAAATAATAAAAATAATTGCAAAATAAAATAATGTACATATTGCAAATAATCACACTCAGAAAAAGCCGCAAAGCGATAATTGAAAAACCAATTCCGCCTCCGTACAAGCTCAAATTGAATAAAAATCACTTTCATTATATTCTAAATTAAATTATCTTTCAAATGGCATGGTTTCATAATTTTTTGAAGTTATGGTTAAATAGTCGATTTTCTGGGGTGTTTTGTGCAGTTTCACCACTTACATTTTTGTATAATTATTCATATTTATTTTTAATGTACATAATTGTAAATATTATTTTCTATAAAAATAAAATAAAAAAATTGTAAATATAAAAATTTAAAAAAAGAGATATAAAAATTATTTCCTTATTTGTACATGTGTATATTGTATTATATGTACATAATATTTGTATACAACTAATTTCTTTATATAAAAATCACTAAAAATAAAATATCTAACATTAATTAATTTAATTTAATTACGATATTTATATTTAATTATTTGATTTATTTGATTTAAAAAACTTGTCTTGTATATAAGATATGATTACATACCTTTAATAGCCACCATTAAGGTGGCTAATTAATTTCTATAAATTTATTTATTTAATTAATTTATTTAATTCTGAAATTCATAATTAGTTTATTTATTTATTTATTTCATTTATTTATTTAACCAATAACACCTTCCTTTTTTGTGCATTCTTTCCTTTTGTATTTTTCTTCTCTTTTTAATGGGCTCCTCCTCCTTTCATTCTTTGATCAATCTTTGGTGGAGAGGAACCCGATCTCCGAGAGATTTCTTGTTGAAGAAGGGTGCCCAGCCTTCGAGCCATCCAGTGAGAACGCGTCGGCCCTCGTCGAGGCCATCACGGCATTTCAAATTCCCGAGGTGAGATCCATTTTATTTCCTGTCTTTTTTCTCTTAGATAAATCGTAGGTATCATCTTTGCTCCGATTTTATTAGAAATTAGATCCTAAAAAAAGAAATTCCATCACACTTTGATCCGCATCCGATACTGATTTTTCACCTCATCTCGTAATCTCTCCATTTTCATTTCTACCTCACGCGACCTATCACCTCCGGTCATGCACGGTGATCGAAAATACGGATATGTCTTCTGTTGTGCCAAGATCCACAATCGCTCACGCACTCCATTTTGTCTATAAATAAATTAAAAAATGTATCTTATTTTCTAATATTTGTTTTTGTAGGATACAATAAAAAATAAAATAAAATACATAGTTGTCTCTCTATTTAACATCTATTTTGCAGGAAATTAAAAAAAAGAAAGAATAAAAAAATATTTTATGTTTACAGTTTGTTTAAAAAAATATAAAAACAAAATTTATTTCAGCTTTTACATATTCAGAAAACAAAAAAAATTAAAAAAAAGCAAGCAGGTCACGGTCCGCAGCCAGGCCGCCGTCTCTGCCTCCCGCCGCCAACGCACCTCCAGCGTGGCCCACGTGTGCCTTCCTTGGCCACCGGCGCTGCAACGCTGCCCCTCTCCTCCAACTATGCCCAGCACGACGCTCTCCCGCGGGCTCTCCCCAGCGGCCCGCGACCACCTCCCACAGATGCATCATCCGCCAGCAGCCCCCAGTCATGCGACTCCTCCGCGCAAGGTGCGTGCTCCAGACCGTCGCCTCTCTGTGTGTGGCGTGCGCGACCCTCACGCCTCGCCCGCCCTCCACCTGGGCGGAACCGCTATACATCCTCCGCCCATCTCGCGCCCCCTCGCCCCGTCCCCGATCGCACGGTCGCGTCAACTATCGGTCGTGCACGCGCGTCGCCGCCGTGAGCTCTGCCGACCCAAACTCCATCTGCGCTTCCCGCGTGATCTTGGGCGGCGGCGGCCCTTGCCCCCATCCTCTTGTTGACGAAAACGAAAGAAGCCCTAGGCTGGGTTTTTAGATTATCAAAATATTTTGGCAAAATTACAAAGGAACCCCCGGTGATTTTCAGAATAATAAGAAGACCCCCGAACTCCCGAAGACATGGTCATCTTTGGGTAAATTGCATAATATACCCTGCTCTTTATTATTGTTCTATTCTTTACAAAAACTTTGAGTAAATTACATTACAGTCTCTGTGCTTCTAGAACTTTAATTGTATGCTCGTTTGACTGAAATAAATGTTTTTATTGTTCGAAAAATTCTCAAAAAAATTGTGTATGCTCATGTTATGCTTGTGAACATTGTATAGGAATTTCATTGTATTTTATTGTCATTTGATATTTTTAAAAAATAAAAATAACATCTTTTTGTCTTCCTGAAATTTGAAAATTCATAAAAATTCGAAAATTTGCCTAAAAATTCAAAAAAAATATTATAGGTGTAATTTGGTGCCTTTTAATTCTATCTAATTTTTGGGCATTAACCATTTATAAAATTCAAAAAAGTGTGAAAACTAACTTTTTTAAAAATTTGTAAAAAATTAAAGAAAATCCAAAAATTGTGATTCCAGTCTCTGTTTGTAGATATTTAATTGTGCTTTATTTTAAAAATAAATACCAGGAGTTTTGGGCATTAAAGGATTTTTAAGTTGCAAAATACTCTTAGTTGCACACTGTTTTCTTTATTTTTCACTATTTCATTTTTATAAAATCACAAAAATATTAGAAAAATTAAAAAAAATACCAAAAATATTTTAAAACCTGATAAACACAAAACCATTTTATTCATATTTTTCTGAGCATTTTTTATTATTCTGAAAAATACAAAAAGAGTGTGGTGTGTGTGTGTTTTATCACTTGTGCTTCATTTGAAAATAATAAAAAATTTTGAAAAAGCAAAAAAAAACATTAAAAATTGCATTTTTGAAATTTGACTACTTAGTTTTAAATCGTGTTTCTTGTGTTCGACCCTGATCGCTATACCAGGTAAATTGAATAGCGAAACCGCTTACATTTGCATTGTTTGATATTTTTCTTGAGTTGTTTAAAATATTTTTCCGTTGACTGTGCTTGGTTATTCGGGTCACAACGACCCTTGTTTATTTACATACTTAACTCGAGTTGCCAGGTGTGTCATCAGAATAGCGTCGTTGCAGGGGAGAACGGCTTTGTAGTCATTTTTCAGTTTCATTTTTTATCTCTATTTATTATAACTGGCATCTGACCATCTCTTGTTTCTCTTTTTGTATGAGGAACCGCTTGGATACGACTTGGACTCTTTGGAGGGATAACACAGGAAGAGGAGCAGAAGATTGTTATTTTATTTAGAGAATTTTTGTGAATAATTGTAATAATTTAGACTTTGGACTTGTAGACTTGGACATTATGGGGTTTGTTTCGCCAAGTGGCGGTGCATTTGGGGGACATCACCGTTGTTTTCCGTGTTTTGTTTTCTCACTTTTATTTTTTATTTGTTTCACACGGATTTTTTGTGCTTGAGCCCCTAGATTTAGATTTCTATTTGATTGATCCAGATAGCATTAGATCCAAAGCCACCAATAGAATATATGTTCCTATAGAACTCGTTTGGACTTAGACAAATAAATCTGTACTTCACGATAATAGAAGTTTTTGTTTAGGGCGGTTCTCGCATTACATTCATTTAGATTAGTTTAATTTTTCTGCGCAGATCATATTGCATGTAGAGTGCTGGAGTCAGGTACGCACCTCTATCTCTAGAATGTGCATCCATATTTTCGCGTGCATTGTCTTTTCCGTTTTCCTCCTTTGTTTTGTGGATATAGGAATAAAGAAAATCAAAAATATCGTTAGACATTTTATTGAAAATTTTCGAAAAAAATAAAATTAAAAATTAAAAGTTGGGACTGCTAATTGAACTGGACTCTTAAAATCAAACGTAATCGATTCATACCATTGTTTTAGGAGAGCAACCCCTCATTATTTGCGCTTTTAATTGCTCGCGTACACACTAAGGAGCAGTGCCCAAATCCCATTAAGCCTCCTAAGTGTTTGTACACCTTTTGTCTGATCACTGAACTCTAAAATTGAAAAGATAAAAGACCAAATCTCATGGTCTTCACATTGCGTAGAGTTGGTGAATTGGGGGTTTTGCATTGCGTTTGTATGTCTTCGGTGTGAGTTGGTTACGACCTTCTCTAAATCATTAGCAGTCACCTTCTATCTCTCTTCTATCCCACCCTCCCTCCCTTCAAGTTACTCTCTTTATGATGGGCCACACTCCATTTCAGCCGGATTTTGCGGCTTCTTATCTTCATTCCCATCATTCCCGCTCACTCTCTTGGGAGGTCAGACCTCCAACCGATTTCTCATCTTCTTCCTATCCATCTGCCCATTTGAGACATGCTGTGAGTAATACTTGAGGAGACCAGATTGACCAAATACGAGACCCGGATGATTTACCTTGATGAGATGAGAGTGCACTCCATGAATGATGAGAGAGAGCAGTTGTAAGTTTTAGATTACACGATTCTGGGATGATTGAATATTAGTTAGGAGACGAGCAGCCATACTTAGGAGCTCAGTCAGGGTCTACATTGAATCCCTTCATTTTGGATTTAGAGTTCATTGATCTACTACTGAAGTTTTCGGGAGAAGTGCACGAGGAGCCTTATTTGCATATCGATGAGTTTGAAGAAATTTGTGGATCACGATCATATTCTGATATCACTTCTGAGGACCTGGTGCTGATTACCTTTCCATTTACACTTCAGAATAGAGCCAAGAGTTGGCACAGATGATTGGGAAGGAAGATTGCTATGTGGGGAGATTTACGATCATTATTCTTGTAGACATTTTACCCCCAACGTAAAGCAGAGTTGATGCGGTCTTGTATTCATGATTTTTCAGTTGATCCCCAGGAGCCATTGAAAGATTCATGGTTGAGGTTACATGATCTTTTGAGGTTATTTCCAGATCATGGATTTTCGATGACTGACCTTATCCACATCGCCATGAGGGAGAGGACCGCCGATCAGATTGCATTAGTCAATACCTCGTATGGTGGTTCACACCACAGTCCCGGCCTGGATTTATTTGAGACCATCTTGGATACATTTTCAGACATTCCATATTCACAAGATGATTTATTCAGGACAACACACGAGGGAGATATGACACATGTTGAGTGTGTGACACATCATGCTGATTCAGAAAAAACACAACAATCAGAGGATATGGATGCTACTACTTTTCATATGACGGATGTGTTGACTACCACTGTGAGTTCCGAGAGCGGACATTGGTCGAGTACCCGTTGGATTTACAGTCAGATTTTGAGCAATCCCGTACTTTCACGTCGATGATTCTTGGATTCTAGATCTTTTAATACCCCAAGAAATAGAGGAGGAACCCACATCACAGCCGTCCTTTGAGTCATTCCAGTATCCATACGCAATATATTCAGTGTCTTTTCTTAAGGAGATCTTCTCAGATTCAGAGATACATTTGGATTCATCTCAATATAGAGAGCTTGATGAGGGACCGGTTTTTGATTTGACAGACCTTGATAGTCCCGTATTTGAGTCTTGTGTCCTCCCCGTTGATGAGGTCGATATATTTTTGGAGGACCTGATATTTGACTGCATAGATCCCAATTTCTTGATGATTCAGCATTACTCCTCGAAGGTTACCTGCGGGAGGATGCCACGGACCTTGTGTACTTGGTTTCACTTTCTGGGAGGGTATTCGATCTGTTGGACCACGAGACCGAGTCTTCTGATATTTGTGATCATGAGTTTGAGGTTTCTCTCCTCGACGACCCTTGCGAGGATGACCCGATTTTTTATGTATTCGATGATTTTACTGATTTCTCTACATTACATGCATCGGATATCATCCTTTTTAATGAGTCTCATGATCTTGATCTTACTTATCTATTCAATACGGTAAGTGACGTGGAGAATTCCCTGACAGATCCTTCCTTCTCCACGTTCGACTTCTTCGGCTCTGCCCTTTCACTCCATTCTGCCCATCTCTTTACTCGGTAGCAAACACCCACCTGATTGATTATCTGGGTGTTATCATTTGCACTGTTGAGTTCGTTGTTGTTCTCCCACCGAGACTGCGATGACATTATGGTATTCGCATTACAGATGCCGTCCTGAACCTCGATACTGCATTATCCTAGCATTTGCGCCTAGCTAGGGGCGTAAACTCTAGCGCTTGTTGAGAGGTACCTCAACATCGTCCTACTCGTAGCTGTATAGATCATTATGTCCATATCATACATTCTTTCTGTCTTACACCCCATCTCCATCTCATGATTATGATATACTTAGGGTGTACTTTACCCTAAGTATAGGGGGTGTCAGACTTGTGATTATTCTTTTAATTCTTTTTACCTATGTTTTGCTGCCTATACTTAGGGATATTTTACCCTAAGTATAGAGGAGGTAGACTCTGTACATACCCTAAGTATAGGGGAGGTAGACTCTGTACATTCTACTCCTCGGTTTTCCCCTTGTGTACAATCTTCTATACTTAGGATTACTTGATCCTAAATATAGGGGGATCACCGACCCCTATTGATTATATTCTTTTATTCTTCATTGTAGCATAGTATTCTTTTAGCTTCCCAATACTTAGCATGAGTTATGTCTTCCTTTGAAGCTCTTTGATCACTATGAGGACATAGTTCGAGCTAAGTACAGGGGGTGTCGTATATATTGTATATATACTTTAGCCATAACTTATACTTTCGTATCTTTAATATGGCTAAACTATTGTATAAATACTTGTAAAAAAACTAACTAATAAAAAGATACCGATAAATCCTCAAAATTCTTTTTGTATATATTGATTAATAAATTAGGTTAAAATATTTTAAAAGTAGTTTGAAAATCTATTTGAAAAATCTTTTGAAAACTATTTGAAAAATGTTTGAAAAATATTTTAACCTTTGTAAAAATATTATGGTTTGTAAAAAAAAGTCTTTGTGTGAATTAAAATGATTTTATAAAAATTATTTGCAAATGTTTTGAAAAATGGTTGAAAAATTATTTTGAAAATCTATACATACTATTTGGAAAATGTTTGAAAAATAGTTTTCAAATATTTGTAATATTTGTAAAATCATTTGAAAATATATTTTGGACTATAGTTTTCAAAATTATTTGTAAAATTATTTTCAAATAAGTTTGAGGAATATATGCATCACATAAAAAAATCCAACTGTATGTATATACCTGTATAATTTACTCAAGTTGTAAATCCTTTCATCTAATTCTTGTAAATAATTAACTCACTCTTGTGTAAATATGTATCTCATCCCCAACTTTTTTTAAAAAAAATTGTGTATATACTTGTATATATTACTAATCTTTTGTTTTTAAAAAAATGCATAAAAAAACTCTTTTTGCATGTGCATCATTTTTAAAAATCCATAAAAAGTTCAAATTTTGAAAATTGTTTAACAAAAATATTTTGTTTTATTTTCTTTACATTGTACATATATCTTGCATTGGCATGTGCATTTTTCAGGATAGTATTGACATTTAAACTATGTCTGGAATAAATTTGAAGAATAGGGCTTAGTTGGACCTTAATCCACTTAATTTCAGAGGAACCTTATAAGAATTGGAGTTAAGACTTTTCAGGTCCTAGTGACTTAATTCTTTGAGTCCATAAGACTATGTTCACATGTCATCTTGATAAGTCTAAGTAGAATATTTAACAACACACTCATGATTCTTTCAGACCATAGCTTACCTTGGACAAAGCACTCTACACGTAGCTCTTCATGGAGGAGGTAGTGGGGGGGGGGGGGGTAGAATCTTTTGGATTAGGGTAGCATACGAGGGTAGTACATCTAGGCAGAACCTCTCATCCTCCTCTAGGGAGGGAAGTGTGTCTCAACCTGGTTTGGCGATGTTGAGGTCTAAAGACAGTATGTTGTGGGATTGCAATAATGCTTCAAAAGAGGGATAGTCTACTAGCTCAAGAGAAAAAACTCCTTGTGTACATGCTGCACCTTGTATATATTGTAAAAAAGAGAAAAAAAATGCAAAATCTCCAAAAGTGGACAGTCCTGATAGAAAAGTAAAATGCATGCCGGAGTGTATATACAAGTGAAAAAAAAGAATAAGAATAAGAGCTTCAAAGTCAAATATTTGTAAGCTTGCAGCGGATGACTTGGCTACACTGGTCATGCATCCAAGGATAGGTAACTACACTGGTTACCATCCATTCTCTTCTCCATCCCCTCTTCTTGAGCTGGTTGTACTTGAACTTAGAAGGGAATATTCCCACTCCTCGAGGAAAGAGTTGCTAGACTGGAGGATTAGAGTTACCTTGTTGAGAGAGGTTGTTTCTTTGCTACTTTTGAGATGAGGAGCTATATTTCACTTACACCGTACAAGTAAGAATTCATAGTCATAAGAATTTGTGCATGTAGACTTGTTCTGATCTGATTGTTGAGGAGACCTGAATAGGAGTCTTGTGGAACTTAGAGGCTGCAAGTTTTCAAATCCATTTCCCATTAAGGTTCTAACACACTAATAATCCAAAGGTCCTACAGAGCTCCATACTACAATTTTGTGAAGATAAATTTAGAAGTCAATGTTGTTCCAACATCTTTCCTTTTTCTTTTCTTTATTTTTGTTTTCACTCATTTTCCAAATAAGTGTTTGCTATAAAGTATAGGGGAATCTTGACACCCAATGCCACAAAATCCTATCAAAAGAAGGCACAATAAGGGATGCCTATTCCAAAAATGTAAATTCAAAGCAAAGATCTACCAAAGAAAAATCACCTCAAATAACCCAGCTCTACCAAACAAGCCAAGTAGAAGATCAGTGTTTTTACTAGTTTAAAAGAGGCCAAAGAGGCTCGTGGTTATGCTCTGCAAAAAGAAAAAAAACAAGAGCAAGAGATCAAAGCGATATACAGAAAACCTCAGAAAATCCAAGTTCTCTACAACTAGCACACATATTCTTTTGGTGACAGATTCAGGTGAAATGAGAATAAGCCTAGACCTAGAGAGGAGAGGTTTAGATTTTTTGAATCTCCCGGTATCTTGCTTAAGGTTGTACAGTATACTTGTCTCATAAATTAGGAAGGGTTGTAACCTTCTTACATAGTTCAAAATCAACTTAAGGTTAAAGAGAATATATGCTGATCAGGATGATCTGGCTTGATCTAAGGTGGAACCAACTAAAGTTGTTAGACCTTGAGGGATGTCGAATTGAATACTCGAAACTAAGGAGAGCTCGAACACATTATTAATCTAAAGGTAAACTCAGTCTTTGTCTGTTATTTCTTTAAGCTTGACTTGAAAATTTCAATACTTTGTGGGTGTGTATACTGCAAACCATCCATATATTCAACTTGTGCCTTAATGTTATAGTTTAGTGAGAGATCAAGCTCCATCATGTTTGTAGGGTCTAGAAGAAGAAGCAACCACCAGAGCATTTGGTCGATCTCTACAAGCATCGATAGTAGAAAGGAGGTCAAGCGAAGGTGCCAATCATCAGAGAAGATTAGGGAAGAAAGAATCCCGTCGTACAACCAGCGAGTCGCTGAGGACGAAGAACAAAGAACATTTGTTGTTCGATTAAGAGATTGGTCGTATCAAGGTCATTTGATCTGTCGCCCAAGCCTCCTCGTCTCAAATGGGATCTTCTAGTCGCATCTCGACGCGTGGAGCCTCGATCCCCTACCTGCATTCGCCATTCGAGCTAGTACATATGTGAGCCAACTCACATGTTTAGAGATTTTACGTCAAGGCCCCTCCCTCTCTACTGAATTACTAGGAGGCCCCTCACATGCTCCATGCACGTGCACTGGGATAAATTGCACAATAGACCCTCGTGCTTCTTATAATCCACACATATATACCCTCCTCATTGGGTAAATAATAGAGAAGCCCTTTCAATTTCTACAAATGGCTAAAAGTCCCTAAGAAGGTTATTCATCCAATTGTGAGCAATAATTGCATTTTAGTCCCTAGTGTCTAGACTTTTTATTTTGCATGTCCTTTTTTATTAAATAAATGTTTTTATTATTCCAAAAATTTTCAAAAAAATTGTGTATACTCCTGCTATGTGCCTAAACATTGTATAATTTTTTCATAGCATTTTGTTGATTTTTGATATTTTTTAAAAAATAAAAAACAATGACTTTTTGCCTCCCAGAAATTAGAAAATTCATAAAAATTCGAAAAATTGCTTAAAAATTTCAAAATTGTTATAGTGTATTTTAGTGTATTTTAGTTTCTATACAATTTTTGTGCTTAAATCATTTTTAAAAATCAAAAATTGCAAAAAATAAAAAATCTTATACAAATTGTATAAAATTCCAGAAAAAAAAACCAAAAATTCTGATTTTAGTCTTTGTTTGTAGGTATTTCTTTGTAGTTTAACTTGAAAATAATTTCAAGGAGTATTAGGCATATGTTACATTACAATTCATTGTCTACATTTTGGGTATTTATTGTAATTTCTAAGCTTGTACTCAATTTATTAAAATTAATGAAGTGAAACAGAATTATATCTTGCCCATTCCAGTATCTGAATTTCTTAATAAATTACATATTGCACTGGAATTCTCGAAAAATCAAATTATGTAGATTTGATTGTGCTCTATTATTTATCCAAAAATCAATTCATTTTCATGTATCATTTTCTCATAATAAATTCTTTTGTGATTCAGATAATTGATTTTTAATTAAATCCACATTATGTATCTTTATAAAAGTAAATAATTTTAATTTTAAAAAATGAATATTAGCATTTATTAAAATTCAATCAATTTAAATAACAAATTTTATATATAGAAATTCATTAAAAAATTGCATCAGAAAAGCCAAAAAATACATTAGCATCATATTGCATTGTTTTTCATGTAGAACAAGTTTCATCATTATTGAATTTTATTTGATAGAACTTATATTAAGTCACCCTTATATTTTGTTTAAATTGCATTTTTGCATCTTTTGTTGCATTAAAAAAATCCAAAACGATCCCTTCTTGAAAACCGTGTACGCTATTATATGAAATTGATGCTATGTCGATAAGTTACATTCATTGTTTGATTTTTGCATGTGATTTTTGGATTGTGATTTACCGCATTCTACAATCGATAATGCCATATAAATAAAGTAGTAAAATGCCATTTTCAACTATATTCCTAATAACAAATCATATAACAATGATTATGGGTTGACTTTTCTTCTAATCATTGTTAAATTTAGCAAATATTTACACAAATTCTAATGAATAAGTTAACAGATAAATCGTTGTTATATGAACGTTTAACAAAAAGTATACTATTTGTTGCTAATTAGAAGAATAAAAGCAATTTGGTAGAAAAATAATATTCTTTGTCATGTCTTTGATATAGGACGATAGGGAAAATAATATTCAATCTATTCGTCATCTTACGTCAATTTTGTTATAGTGAATTTTGATAATTTCCTTCATGAAATCACTCTCAAAATATCTCTTTATATTAATAAGATTTAAAAATTGTAAGTTTATAAATAAATTTCATTTCGATCTATAAATAAAATTATTCTGATTGAATTTTATTGTGTAAAAATTTTATCTCCGTACTAAACACATATTATTATTACAAAGAAAGAAATCTGAGCTAAAACATGAATATTAACAAACAAAAATATGTAATATAGATACCTATTTTCGATTCAAACTGGTAGGCGAGTATACTTCTATTCTGGACTTATCTCAAAGAGAGAGGAGAGGTGGGGAGTCACATACGTAGGAGTGTAAGTTCTCTCTACAGTCTCATACTTCAGGGAGAGAGAGTCACTGGGGTTGTTTTTCTTGGATTCTATATTTAGAATCCATCTTTCATTCATAGGAAAATAAGGAGAAACTGAAAAGTAGTTCGGTATAATATCTTTCTCATTGAGGGATGAAAGGGGTATCAATATTTTCCTTGAAATCGGGGGGGGGGGGGGGGGGGGGAGCATGTGCACCTCCTTGCACCCCCAACCCCAATCCATTTTTGTATGCACATGTAGCCATACTAGAATCAATTAGGATGCTACTTGCTTTTGTTCCTCACTTAGATATAAAACTTTATCAAATGAATGTAAAAAGTGTTGTTCTCAGTGGTTATTTGAAAGAAGAAGTTTTGTTAAATAACCAGATGATTTTGTTGATAAAGACCACCCTAGATTTGTTTATGAATTGAACAAAGTTTTATATGGATTAAAAGCATCGTGACACATGGTATGATAGATTGATTTTTTTTGTTAACTGGTAACTTTGAAATTGGAAAAGTAGACTCAACTCTATTCACTAGAATTCAAATGGTGTATTAATATTTCACATATATGCTGGTGATATTGTTTTTGGAGCTATTAATGAAGATTTGTGCAGAGATTGTGCTAAGTTGATGCATAATGAGTTTGAAATGAGTCTCACGGGAGAACTCGATTTCTTTTTAAGTTTGCAGATCCAACAACTACCAAATGTATCTTCATAAGTCAAACGAATTACACTCAAGATCTTCTCAAAAACTTAAGGATGGAGATTATGAAAGGAAAGATGACACCAATGGGTGCTAAAGCGTGGATTGATGCAGACGTAATCTTGGAAATTGAATTTTATTGCTAAAAATTTATGAGAATTGGGGGAGGGTATCATTTAAGACTTAACTTGATATTTATTGATCAATTTTTCTCTAAAACTCATGGGTTTGGGCATTAAATTGAGAAGAGATTAATGGACATGTTGTGATCTTGCATGATCGATCAGTCCTTGGCTAGTGATCGATTAGGTCAACAAAGTGATCAAATATATTTATTCATTGGACAATAATTCTAAAAATGATTGATCATGGACAAGCGGATGGTCGATCAGGGTTAATCGACCATGAATAACAATATGGTCGACCCTGACAGAAAATAAATAATCAAGAATTTATCGATCATGTTCAAAGCTGATTGATCAAGGTTGTTAAGGTGATCGATCATATGTCCAAAAATATTTTTGAGATGTTGATGATTATGGCTTAGTTTTGCTTGTTGATCAAGATTATGTAAAAATTGTAAAACTATTTTCATCATAAAATAAAAACTATGTATTATGTCACATCAGTCTACTTTTCTTGTCCTTGACCTTCAAAGTCTTTAAATCACTTGAGCTTTTGGAATTGAGTCTTTCTTTGATTCTTCCTATAATCCAGTTCTGAGCCTTGAGATTTCAAAATGAGTCTTTTATAGTTGCTTCATGTTTTGAGTCAGTTTCATAGATTTTCTACACTTTTCATCAATGAGCTTCTGCCTGGAAAGTTAATTAAGCCACAAAACAAGTATACAATGTCATTATAAAAAAATAAGTTAATAACAATCTCTTCCTTTTTGTTAATGATAAAATTAATATTTATTTTTCAATGATTTCAGCTTTAATTGTTTTTATTTAATTTAATTACTTTCAATCTATATCATTTCAGGAATTATCTCTCCCTTTACTTTTTCTTTTAGTCTCTCTCACAATTATTCTTTTTCTCTTTCAATCTTATCGCTCCCTCTTTTTATTATTACCAAAAAGATCTATCTCTCCCTATCTTAAAGAGTTCTTCCATTTTTTCAATAGGTTAATAAGATTAGTCACATTTTTACATGATACTAAATGATTGCTGGACTCCCTCTTTTATAGAACTTAGTTTTAGGAAGAAATCAGAAAATGTCGCTATGTTTGCACAAACCGAAGTGTCTTCTCATATAGGTAATTTTATCAAGGTTTAAGGTTTGGAAAATATATCAACAAGTTGTTCTTTCGTGGAACCCAATCTCTTGGGAAATGATGTCTAATGTCAATGTGTTTAGCCCTAGAGTGTAATACAAAATTCTTAGAAAGATTTATAACACTTGTATTATCACACATAATTTTAACTTTACAAACTTTAAACCAAAGTCATTTAAAGTTTGCTTCATCTATTACACTTGCAAACATGCAAGAGAGGCAGATATGTATTCAGCTTGTGTTGTTGATAGGGCCACGTAGCTTTGCTTCTTAAAGAACAAGAGACTAGCGCATTTCTAAGGAAATGATGCATCCCACTAGTACTCTTCCTAGCAGTTATACTTCTAGAATAATCAACATCCCTATAATATTTTTAATTCAATGTAGGGTGATTTAGAGTAAAACAAGTCATAATTATAAGTATCTTTCAAGAATTTTAGTATCCTTTTTACAACATTTATGAAACTTTCTTCAGGGGTTAATTGGAATCTAGCACACAAACAAGTACTAAAAAGTATGATTGATTTACTATAAGTAAGATACAACAACGAACTAATCATACCTCTGTATTGAGTCTCATCAATATCCTTACCTTTCTTTTGAAATATAAATATGATGCAAAATAAAAGAAATAACATAAGACAAAGTATGCATCACATGGACCTTTATGCAATTTTGATTAGGCAGATGACCTTCTGTGCAAATATCCCCAATAGGTAGGGTTCTCCTATGTAAATCCAAGGAGTCCAAGGGCTTTTGGTAAATTTTCCTTTAGAGCAGGACCTCCTTGTAGCTTATAAAAGCTGGAGGGCTTTTTAACAAAATGCCAAGTCACGAGCACATGACCTCTTTCTTGATGGTTTACCAACACTTTATTCCAACAAAGATCATATGTCTAAAGTCTCAGTTAATCAATGGCTCGCTAGACTCCATCTTCTCGATCGAACGCCACCTGCATACTTTGTTCGTTTACTCTTCTCTCTATAGGTGCTTGAAAGCTGTATCCCAATGATCATCCTATGTCGTTGAATGGTTGATATCAACAGTGAAGTCTCAATCCAAGAGAGCTGTAGATCGTGGTATTCTTCCTTGATCAACGAGGAGCCTCCTAGAGGGTGATTTCCATCTTTAGTCGATCTCAAGCATGACGAAACACAACAAAGCTGATGTTCTTTTGAGGATACTCGATGCCTTTGTGCTCCTGTTCACGAACATGCAAGAAAGGGTGGCTCACGACACAAGGCTTGGCTTGGACTTGATGTGTTGGACATGTGAAACCACGACGAACCTTTATGCAATAAATGTTATTGGAAATTTCATTCCCTGATCTTAAATGAAAAATAGATAATTTGCATATTAGGTCCCTTAGAACAATTAGGGTTATGTACCATGGCCATCTTAATGATCATACAACTGTTGATTCAATAATTGAATCATCGAGGCTGATGCTTGGATGAATATCTAAAGAGTTAAATTGAGGACTCATCAAGCACCATCAAATGATTATTAAGAGACGATCTCCAGCCTGAGTAGGAGATGGCAATCCTTTCTCATTAGGTTGATATCTGACCGACCTCTTGATGCATGTCCTTTGCATGGGAATAGAGATTCGGAGGTGTCAGATTAGTTAGGTCAAAGAGTTGACTTAACGAGATCGAGACAACCAAAGTCTTATGTCGTATACAGTCACGATATAGGCACACATCCTCTGACCAGAGACAGATGTGTTACTATATGTCTGAGTATGTGTACATTTGGCAGACCAATAAGTTGATGACCTAATCAAGGTCTATACACTGGCGCGCTGGTGTGCATGTAAGGGCATATGAGTAATGCGATCTCTCAAAGGTATCATACAGGTTCATTACTGAATCGAAAAACATGACCTCACTCATAAGATATTGGGAAGAATCAAATTTCTTGCACGGTCGTCTCACTTTGGAAGCTTGACTGAATTTGTAGGTTTGATATATGCTTTTGGAAAGTATATGATCAACACCCGGATATGATATATGCTTTTGCAAAGCATATGATCAATACCGACTCCCAATGATTGAATGAGAAACTTAATTATAAAACTCTGAAGTAGACAATGTAAAATTGATCTAATACTTCAGGTTTATTATGGGTCTTCCAGTATGCAGGATGTACATGTATTAGGAATACCTGAGGGTGATGTGATCATAAACGATTGTATAACCATGACGCTTCCATTCCGAGGGAGTGATGAAACAGGTCTGGATTTTAGCGACTCCTTTCAATAGAGATGTGATCTAATCTTTGTCCATGTATTAGACAGTGATCTGAATGTGATCCAGATGCAATGAGGATATTAGATCTATGGCCTTGATTTGATCAAGCATCTTTAGGAGATCCACAAGATCTAGATTTGAGATGTGATCTCAACATCCAAGTCACTATATGTGGAACAATACAATCGCCATGTCCTTATCTCCAAGTATAAGCAGAAAAAGCGTAATATCCTTGAAAGAGTTCAAAGATAATTTCATTGTTGATATATGTATCTGAGCATTGAGAAAATTGATAATTAAATACGATTTAGTTATCATGAATAATATGAATTTAATTCATGTTATAAGGAGAGTTATCTTAGATAATTAAATGAGATTTAATTATCAAATATATGAGTAATGTGAATGTGATTCATATTATTTAGGCACATGAGAATAGAGATCCAAGATGATTGAATATGATTTAATTATCATAGATATGAATAATGTGGATAGCACTATCCATATTAATCATATATATTATAAACGTGATTTATAATATATAAGAGAGAGCTATTTGTAATTTGCATTTGTTAATTAAATCTGATGTGAATTGGAATCACTTTGGACAATTAATTGAAAATGTAATTCACATTTTATTTTGGGTTGTGAATGTGATTCACAATTTTCCAATGGCAAGATTGCAATATTCACAAAATAATTATGAATCATTTATGTAGAATAATTTACAACAAGTGTTGCTGCAAATATTGGAGATTTCCATGGAATAATGTAATCTCATGAGATTACATGAGATTCCCACCAACTCCCATTAGGAAAGGGTGAGGCAATCTCCATTCAATAATCTCCAATGCATGATTGATTTAATTTGAGATTAATTTATATTTATATATCAATATATACTTAATCTTTATTAAATTAATTATTGTTGTGTTTTTACAACAAAATCTTGGCCATTGAAAGAAGCACAAATCAATCTCATCCATTGATTTTGTGTAGTCCATGGATTGTGATCCATGGACTCTCAAAATATTATAAATAGAAGGGTAGCCCTACCCTTTTATTTTACACAAGTTGGAGACAACAACATATGCTCTCTCTCTTTCTCTCTTTCTCTACATGCCATCTCTCGCTCTTTCTCTCTTGTGGCCGTCCACCATGATGCCCTCGAGAGAGCCGCCATCGCTGCAGCGTCGTCGTTATGCTACCGGATTATTTGCTCAAGGATCTTCGTCTCCTTCGGTGCGCCTGGCTTGTGAAGAAGACGTCGAATCTCGTGTGATGAGATCAGAAGATTCGTCGCTTGGATCATCAACATGGATTGCGAGTAGCACGTGTTTCATCAACGCGCTCGCAAGCGTCTCCTCCATCGGATCAGACTTGAGACATAAGGTCTCTTCGTTTATAGACTCGATTGAAAACACGCTTCAAGAGGAAACGCTAATACTTGTTTGTGATTTATATAAAACAATACAAGAAGTGTTCTTGGATCATGTGGTTTCATCACATGATTTTTTGGTTTAATTTCCGTTGTCTCGAGCAATTAGTGCGACTAGTCACTCCCGATCGCATACGATGTGATCCTCACCCTTCCGTGATGTGCTTAAGGTTTCACCATATCCTTCAAGTGGTATCTTATATATAGATCGGAGGTTTCGGATATGATCCATAAACCTAGGACGACTTGGGCTCATTAGGGTTTGCGAAAATTTTATTGCATCTGGTTCACGCAGCCCTATTTTATGATTTTTTTTCAGATATGTTAAATTGTTTAAATGTGAAATTATCACTTGTATTATGTTTCTCATAAAATAAGGAAACCGTGGGATTTGAGTTTGTATGATTTGGAATCCGATTGCTCAAGTTATGATCATTTTAATGAACATGTATCTACTGTTTCCGGGATTGCGAATCTTAACATAATTAAGGAGTTAATTACTGATTTGAAATGCCTATAAATGTGTATAAATCACCTAGGTTCTGTTGTAAATCAAATTAGAAAACTTTGAAAACTTATTTTGCATGATTTGGATTTAAATTGATTGAGATATACTAATTTTAGTAAGTGAGGGTCACTGCTGGAAATTACTTTCCTAATCAAGAACATTGTGATTGTCATTTAATCAATTAGTGAAATTGAATAATTTAATTTCCTGAAATAATTATGTATAAATATTTGTGAAATATTTGATGATGATTATTTCCTTAAATGACATTTCCTTAACCAATAATTGAATATGATCTAGATCACAATTGGTTACATAATCTTCTTTTTAACAAACAAACTTGCTTGAATAGGATTGGCAATTTATTTAGCAAATTCCTTATAATCAAAATGGTTTTTATTATTACTATATGGTATAACATCGGTTGAAAAACCGATTATCATCTCAAGTACATAATGATCAATTTGGCATTATCTTAACCCGAGACATATATGATGTCTAGTTGAGGAGCATTAGAGTAGCATGGTGCACCATGTGCGGTCTGTCCCACTCCCATAGGTACTGGCCATGACAACGGGTAGGGAAGGGATAATGCTGGAGAGATCATGACGTATTTTCTAATTATTAAAATTCAAAATAATACGTATTTGAGATAATACCATATTTCAAGTAACAATAAAAATGTTTGTTGGATATTAATTGGATCATTGATTTAATGTGATTAGATTGATTGGAATCCAATTAAAAGTAAAAATACTATTATGAATAGAGTTGTACTTCCCTTGGAAGAATTAATCGTAATGAATATGATTCATAAGGATTAATTAGAATTCGAACATGATATGGAGGATCAAATAAGTGACATACATGGTCTCCCGTCAAGGCAAAGGGTTCTGTCGCCAGAGATTGTATGTTGGAGATGCTTGTCCAAAGTGACTGATGAATCTCGAATTTATCATGCTAAAAGTCATTAATTAATCCCCTCGTTCAAATAATCCAATAAATTTCACCATTAATTTCTCATTATTATCTTGTATTGTATTGTGTATAATTAATTGTTTATAATAACTATTATTTATTTTGTAATTATTTTATTATCAAAAGTCCGTATAAATCAAGCTGAACAATTGTCTGTAATTCCCTAACCCTTAAAAAGATTAAAAAAATTAAAAAAAACAATTCAAAACCAAAATGCAGGTGTTTTTAACACCTTAAAAATGCCCCCCAAAATACTTTTTGTATAAACGACCTCTTTTGGCTTTTCGTCCAACATGAAACTTGTAGATCTTATCAAGATGAACAACTTTCATGTTTTGACTTTTTCTTAATTTTGCCTCTAACTATTTCTTTTGTATTTTTCTTTGTATTTACATTTTCGAATTTTCAGATTGGGCCACGTGGCGCCCTCTGGGCCTCCCACGTGGCCCGCCCCCTCCACCACCCGGTGCTCTCCTGGATTGTCGGGTCTCCTTCATCCCGCCTCCATCTCGACCGTTCATCTGTCGCTCGCTCCTAGCCATAGGATCTGATCTCAGATCAGATCCTAGCCGCTCTTCTCCGCCTTTCTCTCAACCGCCCGATTTTCCCATCATCCATCGGCTCTCATCACTCCACGTCGCCTCCTTTCCCATAGCCGCTCGATCGCTATAATCCTACGCCTCCCATTCATCCACGTCGCCTCTTTTTCTCCCACCGTTGGATCTTCCCCATCTCCCAATCTCATCCACTCCTTCGCACATAAACCTCAGCCGCTCAATCATATCCTTGATTTGATCATAACCCTCCAACCCCGTAAGCATATGGGACGTTAGATCGCAAGATCCAACAACTCACTAGTCGTCTCCTACCTCCGTTACCTTCCCCATGCGTTATGATCGCCGCCCCCTTTCCATTTCCGTGCAACCTACCGACCTTCTCTCCGCTCCATAACGTCTCCTCCACAAAGTCTGATCCCCTGCCATCTTCGCACGACCTCCATATCACCCCCTCCATTATTCTCCCACCATTAAACCATCATTCAAACACACCTCACCACATAACCGTCGGCGACCCCCCTCCTATAAAACCCCTCCTCCCCCGTACTTCAATGCCATCCATCACTTCGTGAGAGTGCCTCCTAGCTTCCTCAGCTCTCTGGTGACAGGGGAGGGCAGCCTTGTCGAGGCGACGATGGTCGCTACTTTCAGGTGTGATCCATGGCCTTCTCGGCCATGTCGCGGCACCTCCGGTGTCCATTAAGCTTCGTGCACTGTGGGCACGCTGGGCGATGACCCCTGAGCTCCGATGGAGCTCGATCATAGGCCAATTCCTTCGCTAATCGCCTGGCTTCGGCCAGGTACCCGCCACCGTGTTTCTTCTCTTTTTCTCCTAATTATCACATCACTTCCATTCACTCCTACCCTCCATTGATCATCCCACCATCTCCGCAAGTTCACCCTCATTCTCGCGCACCCATTTCCTTCCTCCAGAACCCCCTCGCACTCCGACCCAACTCCTCCGTCGTCACGGCGGAGGACTCCCCTGAGCTGCCACCTTCTTCACCTCCGCTCGGTTCCCACTTCACTCCAACTCACCCGCACTCACGCGCACTTGCTTCGGCTAGAAACTGACACATGCAAGAACCTTGATTGTTCGGAGTTTGCATCGGAGTGCCTTCACGCATTTCTTCTACGATGAAGCTTCATCGACCGTCATCTCCGACCAGCTTCGGAGCTTCGCAGCACCTTTAGGACCTCCGCCATACCTCCGACGAACTTCCCCGATCTTCAGACTATCCTACGGAGCACGACAGATCATCCAATAGGTTGTCGGAACCCCGCCTTCTCCGATGGTCTGCGGTGGAGAAGACAATACATGTGATGTCCGATCATCTGGATTGGACGACCAGGATGAAGATACGTGGACAACTGATGAAGCTACGTTTCATCATCTTTATTCTATCATTTTGGCCTTAAAAACCCTAGTAAATGCGTGTAAATAGCATTAATTCATGCATTTTAGCATTCATGCATCTGTGTGTAAATATTGTATAAAATGCGGTTTTTAGTGCCAAAATTATAGAATAAAGAAAAGAAAAGAAAAAGAATAAAATATTGTAAATATTTTATGACCCGAAACCCCGAGACCTAGGCATCTTGATGAATAGGTCGACAAGGAATAAAGTAGGGGGAGATAAGGGCCAAAATACAGTGTAAGTACCTATACATTTTATTCATTCTTTATTCATTTTGGGACCTATTTTTGGTTCCACTTTTTATACATCAAATAAAGAAACTTTGTACATGAAAGTTGTAGATAAATTAATAATGAAAAATACAAAATTGATTTCACAGAAAAATAATGTACAGATAAAAAGTTATGGTCTGAATAAAAATCCAGAATGCCAACTTCCCAGACCCGTATCTCACAAATAAAAACTCCAAATGCAGCGTACTCACCTTTAATTGTATATGGAATAAAATAATCTACCCAATGGTGGTGGTTTCGCATTTGGCGGAGCTACGGTTTGAAAGTTGACTTTTGGACCCCTATTGTATACTTGTACATATTAAAATATTCAATTTATTAATTATTTATTATTTTTATAATTTTATATTTTTATAATATTGTAAATAATACTTATAATAATTATGTGTATTAAAATCAGAATAAAAACATCATTAAAACTCAAATAAAAATATTTGTATATATTCAATACATAGGTACATTACTTATGTATATACCTATACAAAATACATTTGTATTTTATTAAATATACAAAACATATCAGAAAAATAAAATAAACATATATTTGTGTATATAAAAGTATTTTATAATTTTAGAAAATAAAAACCAAAATAAAATAAATTAAAAATACCTAAGTAAAAATAAAAATACTTAAATATATAGATATAGATACCTATAGGGGTATAAATGCAACTTGTAAAAATATACTTCATAAAAATAAATAAAAATCATTATAAAATACTTCATAAAAAGATAAACATTTTTTATTTTATAATTAAAAATTAGTAAAATCATTTGCTATTTTTTATTGATTTTACAAAACATTTTTGGCAGGATTTTCCTGGTTGGTCCACGTGGACCAACCAGGGGGCTGGGACTGTTGACCTAGGTCAACAGTCTGTCCTTGCTTCTGTAGCATTGTTGCGCCTGGGTTTTTGCCCGTCTTGGCGGGTTTTTCCAGGCTGTCTCGCTCGTCCTTTGCCGCCGCTCCCTTCTGCAATGTTGTACCCCTATCATCCACCTACCTCGCCGCCCTCTTAGATCTCCCTAGATCTGCCATCTCCACCCGTGATCTCGCCTCGAAACTCACTGTTTCACCACTCTTTAAAATGAGCAACCCGACTTCGATTCCATTTTTGATCACTCTTCCACCGCAAAAGCCCTTGTCTAGACCCTCGTCTGGACTCCTGGTGACAGCAGGAGTGTGGAGAGCTTCTCAGCTGGGCGAATCGGCGTCGAATCGAGTTCGATCCCCTCGCCGGAGTTCTCGCCGGAGAACACGCACGGGTGAGGTTTCTTCTTCCCTTTTCTCTTCTTGTTCCAGTTGTTTTTCTGTAAGCAACATCATAGTGGTAATCCCTTTGTCAAATCTTGATCTACTCGTCATCCTTGCACACCGAATCGACCACGGCCGGCATCGAATCTCGCCGGCCGTACCCACCAAACATCCGACCCCTTGTGTGAAGTTCCACGAGGTTGGGGCACTTTACCCCCAACCTCTTCACCGTTTTCTTTGCAGGAACCTAGCAGCTACGCGCCACCATCCCCGAGGCACCGCGAGGCTGGCCGGAGGAGGCGGAACTGCAGCTCGCGCCGCCGCCCGCGCTCCTGGGAAGCCCAGCCGCGCCCCCTGCACTGGAATAGAACGAAGGGAAAGGGGGGGGGGCTACAGCCACCGTCGATCCTTTCCCCCCCTTTTCAATCTCAGTCGCCCGCAGCTGGAGGCTACAGCCACCGTGGATCTCATCTCAGCAGCGCCATCCACGCCGCCACGTGTATAAGTGGTGATTTTTGCAAGATAGCCCCGCTCATTTTGTTATTACTAGTTAGCACGCAGACATTCCTTGGTAACTTAGTTATTTTTGTAATATTTACTGATTTCACCCTTAACTTTTGCGTATCGACTTTTATACCCCCGCCAGGACGCATGCGCGTCATGTGAGCCTAGAAACTTTTGCATTGTACCCCCTGCGGCTCTGGTTTTTGTTGTTCGGCCCAGAAACTTTTTGTCTCAGTTAAAATTTTGTGGGAAAATTGCTAGCGTGTCCTCTTAGTTCTGCATATTTACGCAAAGGTCCCTGCCAGTCCTTGAAATTTAGCATGCTTGTAACATTTATTTGGAGATTCATTTTAACTCCAAAAATCCTCAAATTTTGAGCTTAAGTTCCTGGATACTTGCTATTCCACGCCATCCAATTAGATTTTGATTTTATTTTATTTTTATATTTATTAAAAATAAAAAACATCTATTTTCAGCACTGTTTGCATTAGAAAATCACTAAAAAATATAAAAACACTCCAGAAAAATTCCAAAAAAATATATTTTGTGTCTTTTAGTTTGTTTTAACTCCCAGCCAAAAATCATTAAAAATCTCAAAAGAAAAACACTAAACATTCAAAAACACTCAAAAACTTCAAAAAAAATATATAAAATAGTAGAAAAACCCAAAAATAGCAAGCTCAGTTCCTGTTTGTCCTTTATTTTGTCCTTTTTATTGGAAAAATAGTGTGAAAAATTTTGGTTGCTGTTTGATAATTTTAACTTGCATTTTTGTCACAGCCAGCCCTATTTCCACTGTTTAGCCCTAATTCAGTAATTAAAAATACCAAAAACACCTAGAAAAATCCCCAAAAATCACAAAAATAGTAGAAAACCCTAAAAATACCAAAAACATTTTATTTCTGAATTTTTGAGTATTTTTGTGCATTTTTGTAAATGTTTTAGGTTGTCTTTTATTATTTTGCCTTTACTTTCCAATATTGAAAAAGGATAAAAAAAATAATATAATATAAAATATAAAATATAAAAATCAGAAAATTAAAAATCAAATACAAAATTAAAAAAAAAAGAAATAAAAAAAAATATAAAAATCAAAAACCCACAAAAATTTTAGATTGGCTAAGTAGCTTGTTAGACCTAGGTTTGGATTTTTATCCGTGCTTTACACCTTTGCTCCTTGTGTTCGACCCCTACTTGCTTGCCATTGTACATCATTAGTAGGGTATAATAAATTTTAATCCTTGCTACTCTTTCTCTGATTGATTGTGTGGGTTAATTGTTGAAGACCGAGGAAGTTTGAGCAGTCGCATCAGCGACAGTGAGTCTGACTTGTCAGATCGCTATTTAGCGGCTCTCGCTTTCCCGCTTTTCAACAACCGAGCCTCAATCCGAACCAGCAGCTTCGTGTCTGCCGAACCTCTCCCTGAGCCTGCACATGACGCCAGGTGTCCCGAACCAGTTGGGAGTCCCGAGCCTAGGCCCCTCACGTGCGCCGCACGTGAGGGCTTGGGTATTTTACAGAGAAGACCCTGATACTTTTGGTATTTACAATTTGGTCCCCAGGTACGTACCTCACGTGTGTGCCTAGATAATTTACAAGAGACCCTCAATACTTTTGGAATTTTCAGAAATGCCCCTACAGGCATGGAAAGTTTACATAGGGCCCCAAGCAGTTTTTGGAAATTACATATAAGTCCCTCCAAGGACTTATGTGTAATATTTATTTATTTTATTTCTTGCATTTTATTTACAATTATGCCCCGGCATTGTTTTCTTCATAACTTGAGCATCGTAGGTCCAAATTGCATGATTTTATGTCATTCTAATCCTTGTTTCCTCATCTACATCATGACATGTTTAATTTTCTCATCTGCCGCCTTATTAAATGAAGTTATTTTTTATGTTAGATGATGATCTGGATCTACTTGTCTTTGCCTTGAAATAATGACTGACCATATTGCTGTGATTAAAATGACTTTAAATTCAGACTATATTCTGTTGCTGAGTTAGTGATACTTTTAGGGTATTTTTTAATTCTTTATTTTGCATGTACTTAACCTTGCAATATTTTCACATATCATTTTATAATAGCATGAAAATCAACTAAAAAATGCATGAACCATGTATTGCATTGTAATATGCATTCTCACTTGAGCATCTGCATGAAGACATGAAATTGGGAAATAATTCACACTTGCTCTTAATTGATCGAAATTCGATAAATAGATAGAGTAGCTTGTGTCCCTGTGTTTGACCTTGGTAGACTTGCCAAGTAAAAATATTCCACAATATTCAAAGATTGTGATTTTTTTGAATCGTTTTTCGCCTCCTATACTACAATTCATCATTATTAAAGTGGTGGATTTCGCATTCATCAAACGGCGTCGTTGTCGGGGACACTGCTCACCTTTATTTATTTATTTAATTTTGATTTATTTTTGTGTTGAATATTTCCAGGATTCACAGGTCTTCCTTTCATGCATTATTTTTGCATCATTTCTGCTGATTAATTTCCTTTATATTTTTCTAGCATTTCTCTTTTGTGGCAGGGCCCATGAAGATCGAGGACGCTTGATCTCCATGGAGGCGTAGAGTTGGGAGCTCCCGTTGAAGAGACCGTAAAATACTTGGTGGAGAATTTTTAGGATTTATTATCGGTCTGCTTGCATTTGCATCTTGTAAAAAAATGTGTTGCATGCGCATTTTTAACAGTCCTCATTAGAGGGCTTGCATTCTATAAAAAAAGTAGATCACTAGATGATCTACCCCCCCACACACTCACTTGCATATATACACTTTCCCTCCCCTTTCCCTCCTCTCTCTATATTTCACAATCTCTCTCTCTCTCTTTCTCTCTTTCTCTTGCTGTATATTTCACACACCCCCATCTGCCTCCTAGAAATTTGTAAAAATACAACACCCCCCTCTCTGCCCTTGTATCGTAGTGTAATTAATCCTCCAAACACAGACCCCCCACTTAGATATTTTTACTTTGGCTATTTGTAGCCTAAGTATAGGGGGACCTGCATATCATCCATCCCTCGCATTTTCTTCTTGTACTAGGTCAATTTTTGACCTAAGTATAGGGGGCCCTCCTCCTCAGTTCTGTTATATCACCCTATATTTAATTGATCCATGGCTTCATATCACTTCTGCTATGAGGACATAACAAAAATTAAGTATAGGGGGTATACCGTATATTACTGTATATTTACTTTAGCCATAGCTCATATTTTTTAATTTTTTTTGAAAATTCTTTTTCGAGCTTGGTTTTAGTATTTCCCGTGAACTGAGTTTTGTAAAAACCCTGTAAAAATTATTTTCTTAAAACTGAGGGATTAATTTGTGTAAATAACCCTTTTCAAAAAAAACTCCATAAAAATTTGAAAAATTAAAAAGTTTCTTTGAATTAGACTCTGACTACTAGGCTTAGTAGACACTTTCAGTGAGGGAACTCCGGTCTCCCTTAGCAGAGTGGGTGGTTTAGAGGACACTGTATATGGCTCTGTCCTCAAGTAACACGGGTCCGTCTAACGGCCCGTACTTACACCCATACTGGCTGGGAGTAGATACTTTTATTCATTTGAGCATGGGTCAATCATCGTCTCTCCTAAGAATTAAAAAAATGAAAATTAAATTCCATAAAAATTTGCAAAAACTAAAAATCACACAAAATTCACTAACTAAGGAAGCTTGAGGATTTTGGAGGATGCTGGATTTCTGTGATATAAAGAGTCTGAGTTAACATGCCTTAGTCATTAGGTTTTTTAAGCTTAATTATCCACAATTCCCTAGTTTGAAAGATTTGAGCACTATATTGCGCTCTTCATATCTACCTTCAAAAGAATATGACCAGCACAATCACTTTCACAACTGCATGATTGATGAGATGAGTTATCACTTGAGAAATTAGGACTAGAGATTTGAGTTTAGACCCGATCTAATGATATTCGAGGATGGGATAAAGTTAATGAAGGCTTCAGAACACCTGAGTGTCAGAAAACCCTAGCCAGTATGTGAACAAGATTCATATGCTATCTGATTGATATTTACCTATGTGTCAGGATGTGATGAAACTTAATTATAATTGTTGATCAGTGTGCGCCAACTTTTGGTAAAAACAGTGGAGCTAGCCAACAAAAGAAAAGAAAAAGAAATGTCAAAGAAAAGCTCTATCATCCAAAGATAAATTACAAAAAGAGCTTCCACTAATGGCGAGCGCTCCCAAACATTTTTAAAAGTGTCCACTTGGACCAAGCGTTAATTAAAACCAAGGAGTCAGGCTGACACCATAAAAGGGCTCTACATCGTAAGCGATACAAGTCTGGGTGTCGAAGGTATCTTAGATACTCAGAAAAGACACACCCCGGTGTACTCCCGGGAAAACAAGTGCAGACGACTCCAAATTCTCTTTACGGACACATTTATCAACAAGTTAAAAATCTACGGTGTTGAGTAAAAGGCACTCGAGAGGCCCCTTGTTCCAATGTGAGGGAGAGAAAAATAGACACAATCATATGCCCTCCATCATCTGGCCGTCCATCTACACTTTCAAGTCTGACAAACTAATGAGACGGTTGATTGAAGCAAGAATAGACTTATTCCCTAGTATTGAGGATGAGATCTAGAGGATAGTCTCTTGGATTAGAACTTCGAGTGAAGCCTCGACTCGACTCTCATGAAATGCAGTACACTTAATTTCATATCATTATATTATATGTAAAAAAAGAGAGTCGGATAATTAGAGAAATTGGATTCCTTCTGATCAAAGCCTGGATAAGCTCAGAATTCTAGGATCACTTAAATTAAGAGTCTTCAAAAGATTGAGCCTTGAAATCCTCACTTGCACTGTCAGGAATGTATCCGACTCATTCATTCTTTAGATGCTCGAGGACGAGCATAGTTTAAGTATAGGGGTATAATGAATCTCGAATTCATCATGCTAAAAGTCATTAATTAATCCCCTCACTTAAATAATCCAATAAAATTCACCATTAATTTATCATTTTTATCTTGTATTGTATTGTGTATAATTAATCCTTAATTAATTGTTTATAATAAGCCTAGTGATGCGTCTAGCTCTCCATAATGTTGGATCTAGGCCCTTCCTGTGTCTACTACACAATTCTTATCTATCTCTGACTTCCCTTCCACCTGTATATGGAATGTGTAGGGATGATGAGATGTCCTCCCACGGAGAAAAAGCAGTAAGAAAGAATACATAAGAGTCATCTATCAGCTATGAACCTCCGGATTCTTTCTGGACAAAGGTCTCAATCTTTATTTTGTAATTATTTTATTATCAAAAGCTCGTATAAATCAAGTTGAACAATTGTCTATAATTCCCTAACCCTTAAAAAGACTAAAAAAATATTAAAACAATTCAAAACCAGAATGCAGGTGTTTTTAACCCCTTAAAAATGCCTCCAAAAATACTTTTTGTATAAACGATCTCTTTTAGCTTTTTGTCCAACATGAAACTTGTAGATCTCAACGAGACGAACAACTTTCATGTTTTGACTTTTTCCTAATTTTGCCTCTAACTATTTCTTTTGTATTTTTCTTTGTATTTACATTTTCGAATTTTCTGATTGGGCCACGTGGTGCCCTCTGGGCCGCCCACGTGGCATGTCCCCCTTCGCGACCCGACGCTCTCCTGGACTGTCAGATCTCCTTCATCCCGCCTCCATATGACCGTTCATCCATCGCTCGCTCCTAGCCATAGGATCTGATCTCATATCAGATCGTAGCCGCTCTTCTTCGCCTTTCTCTCAACCGCCCAATTTTCCCATCATCCAACGGCTCTCATCACTCCACGTCGCCTCCTTTCCCATAGACGCTCGATCGCGTCTCATCCTACGCCCCCATTCATCCACGTCGCCTCTTTTTCTTCCACCATTGGATCTTCCCCATCTCATCCACTCCTTTGCACATAAACCTCAGCCGCTCGATCAGATCCTTGATATGATCATGACCCTCCAACCGCGTAAGCACCTGGGCCGTTGGATCGCAAGATTTAACGGCTCGCCAGTCGTCTCCTACATCCGTTACCTTCCCCAGGCGCTACGATCGCCACCCCTTTCCATTTCCGCGCAGCCTACTGACCTTCTCTTCGCTCCATAACGTCTCCTCCACAAAGTCCGATCCCCTGCCATCTTCGCGCGACCTCCATATCACCCCCTCCATTATTCTCCCACCATTAAACCATCATTCAAAAAAACCCCACCACATAACCGCCGGCGACCCCCCCTATAAAGCCCCTCCTCCGCCGCACTTCACCACCATCCACCACTTCGCGAGAGTGCCTCCTAGCTTCCTCCGCCCGGGGGCGGCCTTGTCGAGGCGATGATGGTCGCCACTTTCAGGTGTGATCCATGGCCTTCTCGGCCATGTCGCGGCACCTCTGGTGTCCGCTGAGCTCCGTGCACGGCTGGGCACATTGGGCGACGACCCCTGAGCTCCGATGGAGCTCGATCACAGGCCAATTCCTTCGCTAATCGCCTGGCTCCGGCCAGGTAATCGCCACCACATTTCTTCCCCTTTTCTCCTAATTATTGCATCACTTCAATTCACTCCTACCCTCCATTGATCATCCCACCATCTCCACAAGTTCACCCTCATTCTCGCGCACCCATTTCCTTCCTCCAGAACCCCCTCGCGCTCCGACCCAACTCCTCCGTCGTCGCGGTAGAGGACTCCCCTGAGCCGCCATCTTCTTCACCTCCGCCCGGCTCCCACTTCACTCCACCTCACCCGCACTCACACGCACTTGCTTCGGCTAGAAACTGACACATGCAGGAACCTTGATTGGCCGGAGTTTGCATCGGATCACCTTCACTCATTTCTTCTCTGGCGAAGCTTCATCGATCGTCATCTTCGACCAGCTCTGGAGCTTCGCAGCACCTCCAGGACCTCCACCAGACCTCCATCAAACTTCCCCGATCTTCAGACTATCCTACAAAGCACGACGGAGCATCCAACAGGTCGTCGGAGCCCCGCTTTCTTCGGTGGCCTACGACGGAGAAGACAGTACATGTGCCATCCGATCATCTGGATCGGACGGCCAGGATGAAGATACGTGGACAACGGAGCCTCAATCCGAACCAGCAGCTTCGTGTCTGCTGAACTTCTCCCCGAGCCTGCACAAGACGCCACGTATCCCGAACCAGTTGGGAGTCCTGAGCCTAGGCCCCTCACGTGAGGGCTTGGGCATTTTACATAGAAGACCATGATACTTTTGGTATTTACAATTTTGTCCCCAGGAACGTGCTTCACATTTGTGCCTGGGTAATTTACAAGAGACCCTCGATACTTTTGGAATTTGCAGAAATGCCCCCGTGCATGGAAAATTTGCATAGGTTCCCAGGCGATTTTTGGAAATTACATATAAGTCCCTCCAGGGACTTATGTGTAATATTTATTTTTTTATTTCTTGCATTTTATTTACAATTATGCCCCTGTATTATTTTCTTCATAGCTTGAGCATCGTAGGTCCAAAATGCATTATTTTAGTGTCATTTTAATCCTTGTTTCCTCATCTACATCATGGCATGTTTAATTTTCTCATCTGCCACCTTATTAAATGAAGTGAATTTTTTATGTTAGATGATGATCTGGATCTACTTGTCTTTGCCTTGAAATAATGACTGGCCATATTGTTGTGATTAAAATGACTCTAAATTCATACTATATTCTGCTCAGTTAGTGATACTTATAGGTTTTTTTGTAATTCTTTATTTTGCATGTACTTGACCTTGTAGTATTTTCACACATCATTTTATAATTACATGAAAATCAACTAAAAAATGCATGAACCATGTATTGCATTATAATCTGCATTCTCACTTGAGCATCTACATGAAGACCTGAAATTAGGAAATAATTCACACTTGCTCTTAATTGATTGAAATTCGATAAATAGATAGAGTAGCTCGTGTCCCTGTGTTCGACCTTGGTAGACTTGCAAGTAAAAATATTCCACAACATTCAAAGATTGTGGTTTTTGTTGAATCATTTTTCGCCTCCTATACTACAATTCATCATTATTAAAGAGGTGGATTTCACGTTCATCAGTGACAGATCCTGCATATAAGCCATTTGGATCAGGCTCTTTGCTTCTCGAAAAGAGTAAGGACGTATGCCTAGTGACTTCAATATGAGATGCTCATATTATTGGGACTATATTGGATTGTGCATAGCGAGTTGTATTCCTGTTAACGGTTGGTTCAATTAATGACGGACCAATATCACCTTAGGGTGGTGGGTCCGAGTGTTAAAGACCGAACTGGGAATGCAAGTTGGACTTGTAAGGCGGAATGTATTCCTGCTTCTTTTTATCCGAGTTACAGTTTCTCATATTATTGGGATGTGACAAAGATAAGAAAGGACATCCTAGATCTTGCCTGAGATATAATGGTAAGTATATCTCTTACATTGAAAGTGGTTAAGGGAATGAACTTTCAATATTGACAAGGCAAGACAACTTTGATATAAAAATTCCTAAATCAAAGTAAAGTATATATTTATATATATATTTATGCAAATTTCTTATTTTAGATAATCCTTCACTAAACACACTCAATACTATACTCAATAATAAATAGTAAAATATCATGGATTGGATCCATGATCGAGATATTGTACTTGCAGTTGGACACATAATGTATGTGATTGTGATGTGCAAGTTTCTTCATAATAATGAGGAATGACAATTAAATAGGTAATAGGACTACAACCCTAGGGTTTGTATGTCTCTATAGTATTGATCTCCCATCGAATGTACTTTGGAAGTGACATGTCGATGATTATTGTCAAACAATCCTTATAAAATCTAAGAAGATGTTCTGGCATATATATATGTGCTCTCTACATTTAATCATGAATAACATGGTTCACTGCATCATGCAGAATGGTAGCTTTATAAGAGATGAAGTATTCAAAATGTTTGAATACCTACCTGAATAAAGTCTTTAAGAGTTAAGATGTATGTAGATATGATGAGTGCCATCATTATACTATCTATACTCTAATCATTCATGAAGCTTCATAATATTCATATCGTATGAATTAAATAAAGCACATATAAATGTTGAAATACTCTTATATTGGAATCATTTGAATTCAACATAAGAGATCCTTCTTCTTAAGCAATGGTTGTTTATAGATAAAGGGAGCGCAGTGGAAGCATGGGTTGAGCCCAAGTAAGAAGAAAAGTCAAAGAGTTGATTGTACTTCTTTGACTTCCATATGACATCCAAAGAGTTGGATGAATGCCAATACTGCAACAAGCCGATGTATTGATAGTATAACTATCAAGTCTATCTAGGATCCATAGAGAGGGCCCCAGATAGTGCATCGGGATAATCTATGTCTACATTTAATCATTGAAATTGACTTTTTATTTAATAAGATCAAAGACTAATAATTGTATCTCATTTCTATAATAACACTTTCAATTGGTTACATATGTATTAGAAGATTGGAAATTTTGATCTTAAGGTTTAATAAACATCTACATGGGAATTGATGAAATCCTTGTAATAATTTCCATTGGATAGATGAACTTCATGATTTCAGTGGGAGAGCCCTTAGTCTTAGAGAATGTCTTTATGACCTAGATATTAGAATACACTCATTGTTTATTTATAAATGATGGGAATAAACATGAATTCTAGAATAGACCTATCATAAAGAATTATGATGGATATTTTTCAGATAGTACTCTGACATCTGGAGGACTCTACTAAATTAGAAGATTAATGAATGGTTCATTAACATTTCTAATACTAAAAATTAAATTTTAACAAGATCAATGGGAGGATGAAGATCATTTGTCAAATGATCCAACATCAAGGCTTGGACATATGTATGTTAATGTGATCAATAGACTAGTAAGAGACGAAACTTTAGAATGTATGAAATTTCATATCTTACATACTTATGAATGTTGTATTCAAAGTAGAAAATGTCCAAATCATCCTTCTCTGGGAATGGTATAAGATGTCAATGTATTCAAGATTTCATATATATTGATGCATGTGAATCATCCATCATAATAATCATTAATAATATGTGATATCTATTGATGATTATTTGTGATATGAGATTTCTTCCCTTCACCCTAGAAACCTTTGAAATGTTCAAAGATTTCACTATTTTGATTTAGAACCAATTTTTGAACGAAGATGAAAATGAATTTGATCTAATCTATATAGTCAGTACCTATTAGATGAATTCATGGAATGCCTTATGGAGATATGAATATCATTCTTATCTCACTCCTCCTAATAAACCTAAACTCAATAGAGTTATAGAGAGATACAATTGGATCATGTATGACATGATTTGATCAATGATAAATTTTAGCATAATTACCTGATTAGTTTCTAGGTATATATGTAGTAGAGACTACAATATATATCCTTAATAAGGTTCCATGCAAGTAAGCTGGAATCTTGCACTAGAGAGTGCTACTTCATTAGGAAAGTATAGGATGGTATTAGATACCTAATTTATGACCTTGAGATTCTTGAAAATTTTCATATCTGAGAATGTGATTCTTAGAGGATGAGACTCTTGAGAATCAAGATGAAAATGAAGTGAAGGAAATCATTTAATCTTAAGAAGATAATGAGGCTCCTTAAATCGGAAACTAAAAGGATAATTAAAGATGAAACACTCATACATCTTCAAATGAGTTTGAGGATGGATTCCATGTGTCAATTAAGTCTGACAATGGTTGAACTTCATATGACGAATCTTATGAAGATCATGACATAGAAAGATGGACATTATCAATAAATTTTAAAGTAGACTTTGTATACAAGTGTTGTATATGGACCCTCGAGGATCCACCTATATGGGCAAGACATGTTAAGGTGTAAATGGATCTTCAAAAGAAAGAGGAAATCTGATGAGAATGTAAAAACCTTCAAAGCACGGCTCATAGCCATGAGCTTCACACCGAAGAGAAGACATTGCTTGCAATGAGACTTGCTCTTCAGTGACCTTGCTTAAACCCATCGGAATATTGCTAACTATAGCTACACAACTTGACTTTGACATCTTCAAAATATGAGTCAAGATTGCATTCCTCTATGAATACCTCTCCAAGAATATATGAAGTATCCTCATGAATTCATGGATGAGGAATACAAGGGGTGCAAGCTGAGGAATTCCATATATGGACTCGAATAAGCTTCTTGTAGTTGGAACATTGGATCTAGTGAAATCATAAATGTTATGCTTTCAGATAGAATCTTGATGAAGCGTGTGAAGCTTAGTGGGAGTGACATTGTGTTCATTGTGTTAAATGTAGATAATATCCTAATCATTTGGAATGATACAAGGATAATAATAAGTGTTTTATATACTGGCTATTCCATACCTTGAGATATTATCTCTAGGATACCTCTTAAGATCTTAGTTCTGAAGGTATTCAGAAACAAAGAGAAGAGGGTATTGGGACCGTCACATTAGTTGTACGCCCTGGACATTTCCATTTTCTGGAAAATTCTAAGAAAGGCTTCCTTCCCTTAAGATATGGTACTAACCTATATAAAGGGATATCACCCCAAAGAGTTGAGGAAGTGAATGCTAGAACTGCTTGCCCTTGTGCATCGGTTACGAGAAGTCGAGTGTATGCTAAATGTGTACAAAAGCCACGTCTTCCAAGTAGTGGGAGTAGTAAACTGTTACTAATCCGACTATGGTGATAAAACACTTAGTTGCAGTAATAACAAAATCTTCAAAGATGATAAGACTTAGAGATAGTGATCTCAAAGTCTTATCTTCAAGAACTTAAGACTTTATAGATAGTAATCTAAATGTCTTAACTGCAGATACCTTAGGAGACAGAGATCTTCAGGAATAAGGGTATTCTGATAATGATAATAGAAATACTGATTATGATAATTATTGATTTGTAGTATCAAGGATACTATAACTGACAATATTGAGTATTAGTTGCATAAGAGGTAACATTTGCATTGGATGCGAGCACTATTACTAGGAGATATGCAAGTGTCGTAAAAGGACTTGGCGTAGTCTCTCGAGAATAGAGTGATTGATCAGCTTGCCTAGCTATTTTTCTAAATAGCCTATGATTGTCACGTGAGTGCAAATTTAAAGATTAGCCCTTTAATGGCACTTTGGGATAGTAGGAGATTGTTGGACATGCGAGCCCACGACGAGCAATTATGCAATAAATGTTATTGCAAATATCATTCCCTGATCTGAAATGAAGAATAATTAATTTGCATATTAGGTCCCTTAGTACAATACCATCTTAATGATCATACAACTGTTGATTCAATAATTGAATCATAGAGGATGGTGCTTGGATGAATATCTAAATAGCTAGATTGAGGACTCATCAAGCACCATCAAATAATTAGTAAGAGTTGATCTCCAGCCTGAGTAGGAGATTTCAATCATTTCTCATAGGTTGATATCTGACCAACCCCTTGATGCATGTCCTCTGCATGGGAATAGCGATTCGAAGGTGTCAGATTAATTAGATCAAAGAGTCGACTTAACGAGATCGAGACAACCAAAGTCCTATGTTGTATAATGTCACGATATAGGCACGCATCCTCTGACTAGAGACAGATGTGTTACTATATGTCTGAGTATGTACATTTGGCAGAGCAATAGGTTGATGACCTAACCAAGGTCTATACACCAACACGCTGGTGTGCATGTAAGGGCATATGAGTAATGCGATCTCTCAAAGGAATCATACCGATTCATTGCTGAATCGGAAGACATGAGCTCACTCATAAGATATTGGGAAGAATCAAATTCCGTGCATGGTTGTCTCGCTTTGGAAGCTTGACTGAATTTGTAGGTTTGATATATGCTTTTGGAAAAGTATATGATCAACAGCTAGGTATGATACATGCTTTTGGAAAGTATATGATCAATACTGACTTCCAATGATCGAATGAGAAACTTAATTATAAAACTATGAAGTAGACAGTGTAAAATTGATATGATACTTCAGGTTTATTATGGGTCTTCCAGTATGCATGATGTACATGTATTAGGAATACCTGAGGGTGATGTGATCATAAATGATTGTATAACCATGACGCTTCCATTCCGAGGGAGTGATGAAACAGGTCTGGAATTTAGTGACTCCTTTCAATAGAGAAGTGATCTAATCTTGGTCCAGGTGTTGGACAGTGATCTGAATGTGATTTAGATGCAATGAGAAAATTAGATCTATGGCCTTGATTTGATCAACCAATTTTGGAAGATACTCAAGATCTAGATTTGAGACATGATCTCAATACCCAAGTCACTATACGTGGAACAATACAATCGCCATGTCCTTATCTCCAAGTATTCACGGAGAAAGCGCATTATCCTTGAAAGAGTTCAAGGATGATTTCATTGTTGATATATGTATCCGAGCATTGAGAAAATTGATAATTAAATGTGATTGAGTTGTCATGAATAATATGAATTTAACACATATTATAAGGAGAGTTATCTTAGATAATTAAATGTGATTTAATTATCAAAGATGTGTGCAATGTGAATGTGATTCATATTATTTGGGCACATGAGAATAGAGATCCAAGATGATTGAATGTGATTTAATTATCATGGATAATGTGGATAGCACTATCCATATTAATGATATATATTATAAATGTGATTTATAATATATAAGAGAGAGTTATTTGTAATTTACATTTGTTAATTAAATGTTGATGTGAATTGGATTCACATTGGACAATTAATTGAAAATGTAATTCACATTTTATTTTAGGTTGTGAATGCGATTCACAATTTTTCAATGGCAATATTGCAATATTCACAAAATAATCATGAATCATTTTTGTAGAATAATTAATTTAATTTGGGATTAATCAATATATATTTATTTTTATTAAATTAATTGTTATTTTTTTACAATAAAATCTTGGCCATTGAAAGAAGCACAAATCAATCCCATCCATTGATTTTGTATAATCCATGGATTGTGATCCATGGACTCCTAAAATATTATAAATAGAAGGGTAGCCCTAGCCTTTTATTTTACACAAGTTGGAGACAACAACATATGCTCTCTCTCTCTCTCTCTCTTTCTCTCATTCTCTACACGCCATCTCTTCCTCTCTCTCTTGTGGCCGTCCACCATGATGCCCTAGAGAGAGTCGCCATCGTCGTAGCGTCACCATTATGATGCCCGATTATTTGCTCATGGATCTCCGTCTCCTTCGGTGTGCCTCGCTCTTGAAGAAGACGTCAGATCTCGTGTGACGAGATCAGGAGATTCGTCACTTGGATCATCAACATGGACTGCGAGGAGCACACGTTTCTCCAATGCATTCACAAGCGTCTCCTGCGTTGGATCAGACTTGAGACATGAGGTCTCTTCGTTTAGAGACTCGATCACAAACACACGTCAAGACGTAACCCTAAGACTTGTTTGTGGTTTATATGAAATGATCCGAGAAGTGTTCTTTAAACATGTGGTTTCATCGCATGATTTTTTTTAAATTCTGCTGCCTCGAGCAACTAGTGCGACTATTCGCTCCCGATCGCATATGACTCAATCCTCACGCTTCCGTGGTGCGCTTAAGGATTTCAACATATCCTTCATGATGAACATAGAAAAGGGAGAAATGGGGTGGAATTCTCATCGCGATGGTGGAAGGAGAGCTTTGGAGCTCATGCGTGAATCGTTGGAGATGGTAGATATGGTGAGATAGAAGGGATTTAGAAGGGGGGATCATGGGATGATTTTTGTGGTGGGTTTTGATTGTAAAAAGAAGAAGGTAATTGGGGATTTGGGGAAGAACATATGCATCAGAGGAGAAAAAAGATGACAAGGATGAACGGGGAGAAGATGAAGAAGAAGGGATTTACCTTGTAGCATGAGGTAGTGCTCCTCAAAAGAGAACACAACTCATCACCTCTAACCGCTTCGGTGAAGAGATACGATGAATCTTGAACATAAACTCAATGGCATGAGCCCACTGTAGTGGTGAAGAGTCGTCGGATCACACCGCGAGAATGGAGGAGTCATTGCTTCGAAGGGACCCGTATCGAGGCACTGTCACCACCTCGTTCGCCTGAGCTCTGGCTTCCTTGCTTGGTGAAGATGGTGGATGTACTGTGATGAGGGATAGTGAGGGGTTTTGAGGATTTGGGCGTTAGGGTTTTGTGATGAGATCGGAGGTGGTTAGGATAGAAGGTGGTCGGCGAGTTTGCGAAGGAGATATGATTACGAGAGAGAGAGACGGTCGGAGCCACAACTGTTGAAGATCAGCTGGCTTTTGTGGAGCTCAGCTATTGGAGAGGATTGGAGGTATGGGACAAAGGTGGGGAGAAGGGGACGTAATCATGGCCATTCGGTCGACCATGATCGAACGACCAAAAAGTGGACATGTGGAGGGTTCTAGAAAGAGGGGAATAAAGAGGGTTGTTGGATTTGATTTGATCCAACGATGTGAAGGAGGTGCGGCTGGAGAGTGGGGGATGACACACGACACCTCTATGTGCTACTTGTTGCACTCAAACAAATCAATAACAAAAAAATCAAAATAAAATAAAAAGATCTCAAATTGAAAAACTTCGTCATAAAAATTTATCTTGACGAGATCTACACGTAGAGACCAAAAGTAAAAACCCCACCTGTATAATGTATTATTTTTTGGTAGTATTTTATGTGAATAAAGTACCCATATTTTTAGTTTTGTAATTTTTGTTATTTTTAATGAAAAAAATCCAAAGGAAATCAAATAAAATAAAGGAACAATATTTACACATTACTCTATTTGTTGGAATTTTTAATAATTATGAAAATAAAAGAATAAATAGATAAAGACTTATGTATAGACTATATCTACAGACTAGTAACAATTGGTTTTCTTTGCCTTTTTTTTTAATTTTTAATTATGTAGAATTTATTAAAACAAAACTAAAATGAAAGAAATAAAAAAGAAACAAATAAAAAAGAATTAATCTTGTACATAATATCATGAGTCAAAAATCGTAAATATATATAATATATAATTCGGTCCCAAAACTCAAGTTTCACATATGAACTCCGATTCACTTGGATTTGATGTCGATTTGTAGATAATTAAGTGCTAATTATTCAAAAGTGAGTATAAGTTCATAGGAGACTGTATGTGAGAGATATCAACATTTATGACTTTTTAGTATCAAACTGGATTTGAGTTTATTTCACATATATACAAGTTAGTAATTTTTTAGGATTTTTCATTGATTAGAATTAGTGACATGTACACAATGGAACTGATTTTATTCAATTACGAGTTAATATGAATTAATTAAAAATAGATGAATTTAGGCTATTTTACAAGTGAATATATGAATGTAGAATGGAAATGATAATTTACGCAAATTATTCTACAAGTGCATGAATGCTAATTATGGATTATAAATACCTAAATGCACTTAATTACTCGTGATGAAGCTCTACATTGGTTGCAAATTTAAAGAATGTAGGTAACAAATGGTATTCTTTGTTATATATTCGATTACAAGAGATACAAAAACTAATATTAAACTATTCGTTATCTAAGGAAAAATTTATCGTGGTGATCAAAACACATTCACATTTCTCATAGCAAGATATCCGGCAATTTATATGATTTTTTTACTAGGAGTAATGTTGGTAGGCAACAAGAAAAATGCGAAATTAGTAAATAAGGAAAAATTGTTTGATAATTTGAGTGCGTGCATATGGATTTTCTAAATATGAAAGTATCTAACTCCACTCTTTGTTCATAAAAAGTAATCAACATTATCTTATAAAACAGAGCCATTATATTATCTCTTATAAAATAGAGCCATTATATTATCTTAACAATATCGATTTTTGTCAGCTTAATTTTTTTGGCTATACATCAAAGAACTAAAATATTTTCATTTCAACTATGATAATGTAAAAAGTATAAATAGAATTGGATGTTAATTAACCTGGCTCAGCTTTTCGACATGAGGGATATCAGTGGATACCATGGTGAAATTGCAAGAGTGCCCCACAAACAATAATTTACAACACTAATCTAAAATGTCCCTATTGAATGTGTAATGAACATGGTTATCACACTATTTGAACGTGCCATTCAAGACATGCCGAGAGGCAATAATTTGACTTTAGTCTATTGCATATGTTGGGGCAGTAGCGCAATAGTGCAAGCTTGACTAATTAATTATTTGTATTCTTTATGGTAAATAAGTTGGTTTAAGTTACATCTGCATTTATTTTCATTCAAAGTCTTTCATTTTTGAAGGACGAATACATTGACTTTTTTGGATGCAAGTGTTCTAGGTATCTTCTTTAAGAAATGCTTTGTGAGATTTTTGTAGATGAGGCTTAAGTCTTTTGCATGCCTTCAATCTAAGGCAAAAAGATCGGGGCCAACAAGAGCTGACATCCATGATTATGTCATCCACTTGCCGAGTTTGGTGACGAGACATTTGCCTCCACTGGTCAACATTGGTTAGGTTTTCATTACTTTATTTGTCGCAATATGCCATAGATAGTCACATTTTGCATATATATGATTAAAGCCCGTATGTGGAACAAATATGGTGTAATTGGTAATTGCCGTTTTTTTCATAACAAGCCAAACATAATATTAAGAATATAAAAAAGAGAGGGACATGATAGGGGAGGAGTTAAAATTCAGTATATGTCAAAAAGTGCATTAAAATAACTCATAAATACTTTATAGACAAGAGCTTAATTTCAACAAGAATCAATCATTTTATTGAAAAAGCCATCACATGAATCAAGCTTATTTTGCTATAGACAGGACTTTCTGGAGGAGATAATTTTTTACATTAGGAAGATTTTGGAGGAAGAGATTTGGGAAAACGAGGACAACATGCTCGATTGTGCTCGCAATAAACGGCATAATTAGAACTAGATTGCCATTGAAATCGGAGTTACAAAGCTAACGCCGCCGTTACCGTTGCGTGGAAAATGGGTCGGTGCATGTTAGGGGATGGCAGTAACGTGCAAATGATGTGAGTCATCCTATCATACGTGGCGTCCTGCCAGCGGTGACAATTAAATTGAACCAATGACAACTCGCCACGTAATCAGCTTACGGCGGCCCTTTTATTCGGGTCGTTTGACCCGACGACTTTGCTCATCGCTACCGCATTCCAATTGCTCGCCCTCCTTGTCCTAATTAAAACAAATCGAGCGAGATCCAAAGCTTAAAAAAAATCCCATTTTCCGTTGGTAGAGGTGAAGTGGAGTAGTAGTTGAGGAGGTCGAGAACGAAGACGATGGCGCGTCTGCGAAGCATCGGCATTCTGCTCCTCCTCCTCGCCGTCTCCGCCCTCCTTGTCGCCCACTTGGCCCACGCCTCCCCCGATCCCAAGGCGGACGACGCCGACGACGACGAGGATCTCAGCTTCCTCGAAGAGGAGACGGACAAACCCGCGGCCACAGCTCACGCGACCCACCACGGGAGGGAGGAGGAGGATGAGGAGGAGGAGGATGATGAGGGCCCCCCCGAGGGCTTCGCATCCACCGGCTACGGTGAGGGTTCCTACGACGCCCCGCCTCCCGTGGAGGACAAGGACGTCGTGGTTCTGACGGATTCCAACTTCACGGAGTTGGTGTCCAAGAGGAAGCACGTCCTGGTGGAGTTCTATGCGCCGTGGTGCGGGCACTGCCAGGCGCTCGCCCCGGAGTACGCAGCGGCTGCCACATATGTCAAGGAGGAGATGGCTGGGGACGATGTGGTGCTGGCGAAGGTTGACGCTACTGAAGAGAACAATCTCGCCCAGAAATACGACATCCAAGGCTTCCCCACACTCCTCTTCTTCATCGACGGTGAACACAAGCCCTATGCCGGCGGCAGGACCAAGTATAAACTATATCCATTTCTATTCTATACTCCCTTCGACTTGTGATCCTTGTCTGGGCGTTCTAATATTTTCGCTTTCACTACATATCGAAGGGACGCTATAATATCATGGATCAAAAAGAAGGTTGGACCTGCGATTCACACCATAACAACCGTAGAGGAGGGCCGGAAGATATTGGATTCCGAGAATAAAGTAGTTCTAGGTTTCTTCGACTCTTTGGAGGTGACTTTTACTTATAATTTCGCACTGGTGATAGTATTTTTACACTTTCTATTTTGGCAGTCTTATGTGCTTCGTGGCTCCTTTGTTCGACCTAAGTCACAACCTTTTCAATTGGCTTGTGATTGAGAAAATTGATGGAAAATTTATGTTGACATCATACAATGTGACGTTAATTTTCTGTGATAAGACTAGTTGCGATTTATTTGAGCTTAATTTGTCCGCAATCCAGCACATCAAGAATTGCTTGATTGAAATTATCACATCAAGCCAACTTCTTTAAGTTGTATGCGACAATCTCACTAATAGATGTGATCGGCATGATGAACATATCTCCTTCTTGAACTTGATACTTTTCATTTACCACTTCAGGGTTCTGAAAGCCAAGAGCTTGCGTCTGCCTCAAAACTTGAAGATGACGTTGCTTTCTATCAGACCACCAGCTCTGATGTAGCCAAACTTTTTAACATAGATGCTTCAGCAAAACATCCTTCATTGGTTATGCTGAAGAAGGAAGCCGAGAAAGTATCATTCTATGGTTTGTTTCCATTGAAGATATTGTTGCTCTTTTTTTCCTGCTTTATACATAATGTGAAAAAAATTTGTTCATGAATTCCTTCTTCTTTTGAATTTTTCCAGATGGTTCATTCACCAAGTCGGGAATTCTTGATTTTGTTGTTGGAAACAAGCTTCCATTGGTAACCTATCTTTCTCGTGAGAGTGCTCAAGATGTTTTTGGGAGCTCCATCAAAAAGCAGGTTAACTCTACTATCCATTGCTTATTTCCAAATTGCTTGCCAACTTGCTCATCAAATTGCCTTTGTTTCTGGTCTCTATCTGATCAGAATTTTTGGATGCTTGACAGTTCTTGCTATTTGCAACTGCACATGATTCTAAAACAATCATACCTACATTCCAGGAGGTAGCTAAATTATTTAAGGGCAAGGTAATTACTACAATTTTTAATCCTGTGGCTTTCACATTAGTGTTGTTTTTTCTTTCTTCACACATGCCTGTATGCATGTATCATCTACCTGAACAGCATTTGTCATGGTCTTTAAACAACAAAAATTCGATACCTTGTGGTTGTTGTCATTGGGAATCAGTCTGCTATTGATCTAGAGTAGAGAGTACAAATGCTTTAAGTTTATTACATCAATATTGTGACATTATGATGTTCTGCTGAAGTCAACTAGTTAAGACAAAAATGTTGAATGTATTCGTGACATTTTATTACATTTTTGGAAGATGGAATGCTCTAGAGAGAAATTGTAAGATAACTTATGAAAAAGATTGTTTGCTTATTGCCCTTATCTTGGTAAATAAAATAAGGGACAATTGAATGAGTCCTCAAATGTCTGTGTTTGGGTTAAGTAGAATGGAGCCTAATATATGGAATGACTTGACCAATTTGAAGGGGCAATGAAGTCAAAATATATGGAATGCATGCTCGATGGTAGAGATGTGACGAAAGTGAAGATCGCAGGATATTCTTTTATTAATAAAATCGTTCAATATATTAAAGGAATAATGATTTAGTATGAATGATAAATGTATAGATGAAGATATTATATAAAAAATGATAGATGTATAGATGGATATGTTATATAAAAAGGAATTTTTACACCCATAACTCTCTATACTTTCATAGTTACACCTTGACTCCCCCATAATTCCGAACTACACCTAGAACCCGGGATAGTCACTTTCGTTTATACTCCGATGTTTTCGTTAATTTAGCCCATTAACTCAAATCACTCCATTTAAATTCAATGGTTGATATTTACCCTCCAAATCCTGTCCTCCTCCCTCAGTCACCTTACCTCTCCTCCCTCCTCTAACAACTCCTCCATCAACCTCCCCAACCGTAGCCACTGTAGTCCTCCCCATCATCCCACCTCCAGCACCACCTCTTCCATTGACCTCTACATCCATGTCTTCCTCGTGCATCCTCTGTATGAGTCAAGCTCAAAAATCTTCAAATCCCTCAATCATTGGTCACTAACATCACCATCGGTTCATGATGATGGTGGGAACATCACAACCATTGTGCTCTTTCGTTGTCTGTGCACCTTCTCGCTACAACTGCTTCACTAACATTTAATGATCTTCGTTGCCGTGGTATCTGGACATTGGGGAACATCACCCTGGACTGCTAAGGTGGCAATCTTCATCTCTTCCAACTGTGGTCATAGTGACATGTGAATGTTGTCATCGCCTGCTCGGGCAACTAACTCTGAACTCATTTCTGGCTAGCCCTTCATCTTCATCTCTGGAGTACCATGCGATCGGACCCCATCTTCGATGCCCAAAGACGATGCCAAATGCCAGTGATTCAACAGGAGATTCCAAAATCAATGCCACCATTCTCGATCTCACCATCGTCGCTCGTTAGGCTGCAAGGTCCTCGGACCGCATGACCACTCGCTTATGCATAGTGTAGAGGTGAATCCGGTGTTGTTGCTCTCGGAGTCATTGCCGCCATGATTGTTCTCATTGTCCCGCTGTTGGAAGGGAAAGGATGACGAAACTGTAGCATTTGTTGTTGAAGGGCTCTCTTGGTTGAGAAACAAATCCCTTAAATTTGTGGATTTGGGCCTATCAAGATTCAAGGAACAATCACGGAGAACTCCCTCCGTCAAAAATTTTTTTATCTAAAGGGGTCGAAAAGTACAGAGGATTTTATTCAAATGAAGGTGTTGAAAAATGCGTTTTTGCTCCGTGGTGGAAAAAATTACAAGAATGCTGAAAAGAGGAAAAGTTGGTCCAAATCCAGGTAAATTCCTCCACCGAATCCAAATGAATGCCCCAGAATTGCATTCAATAACAAAGCGATGCATTAGGAGATGAGTTTTTCAAGGGAAGGAGAATTGATGCAATCACAGATTTGGGAATTTGACAAATTAAGGTTTTCCATCCCTAATTGGTTATTTTAATATAGTCCATTTTTATTTGCATTTCAATAAATTGAGAATGATTGTACCAGGGTTTCAAATTTCACGAAATTTGACAAAATTTCGTCGAAATTTTGGTTTCGACACTCTACTGAAACCGAAGTTGCGATATATACCCTTCCTTCACAAATCTAGGTCGATTTTGGCTGAAAATTGGTGAAATTTTGATGAAATGTTGAAATTGTTTCGATTTTTCACCATCTCGAAAGGAATTTAAAATCGAGATTTAAAACCTTGGATTGTACTTTATTGTAGATAATGTTAGTTAGAGTCATTTTAGGAAGTCAATTGGAACTTTGATTGATGAAATAGTTTTATTCGTTTATTTTATTTTGTAAATAACCTCTTCTTGTGTAAAGGGGTTAGTAGGCTATCATAAGGAACAAGTTATATAATTTTGAATTAAGTTTTGGTTTGGAGAGTGCATACACCATTAGCCCCTCTCCATTTTCTAGGATTCTTTTCTCAACCCGTTCCTCCCTCAACCCGTGAGGTACATCGTGATATTCTTCTCCTCTCTTTCCTTCTTTGATTTTCTCAACTACATCAGAGTTGATTAATTGCTCCACTAGTTGAGTGGACGAGATTTTCAGTTAACTACTAGCTCTAAAAATGGATGGTTGCAGGATGGATCATTCGATTGACAAGAATGTTAGTTGACTTATCTCGGTTGTTTGATACTATTGCTGCACTTGATTGACTTTGTTGCGATTTTCCTTAATCTGGATGTGAGAGGAAAGGGAAATTTCTGAAAATAAAATAAAACAACGATTGCAACTAAGTAAAATGATAAAGAAATGTAAAGGAAATGAGAAGAGAAAGGTAGAAAGTGCCTACCTAGCCAATTAGTAAACAGAGGAGTCACAAATGAATCATGGATTAAGCACAGAATACACAAGTACTTGCAAAAGTTTAAAATCATGAGGTGTATTGAGGCATTTCTCTATCATGGAATCAGAGGTATAAGCCTCTAGGCAGTTGAGGTGCATGGCTCACTCAATAGAGACAAACAATCATAAAACTAAAATTTATCGTGATCAATAACTTATTTTTTATAAGATCCGAAACATGAGAATTTTTTATTTAAAAACACACATCCATGCAGAATGTTAACATTGTGCTCATATTGTAACTTTTTACATATCATTTTGCTCATATTGCATCTATTTATCATAAAAGAGGAAGGCTTGATATATAGAAAATTTCTAAATTATGGGATGTTCAAGAGGTAAAATAGCGTGCAACTTTAACCTGCAGCCCACATCTTAGTTCATATTACAATATATGAGACTTCTAAAATATTCAATAGAGCACTTAATAAATCTAAGGCATGGTAGAAAGCTAACTAGTTCAAATTACAATATATTGAGACTTATAAAACATTTCAATAAAGCACATAATAAATCTAAGGCATGGTAGAAATCTAACAGGAGTAATATACATATACATGTACATATACAGATAAATAATTTGTGTATTCTAGCCTATCAATGGTACTATTGTCTTTTGTTTTCTTATGGTGACTCCATGATGTAACCCTAACCCTAGCCTCATCCTATATAAGGAGGCTTTGGGCACACATTTGTATATCATATTAAGAAAACCTTTTAGCAACTTGTTACAAATCCCCCCCCACGCCTCTAGGGCTGGCTATCGAGCCTAACGAGCCGAGCCATGGCTGGGCTCGGGCTCGATAAGCCCAATTGGGCTCGGGCTCGAGCTCGGGCTCAATCGAGCCCAGCGGAGCTGGCTCGAGCTCGGTGGGCTCGAGCCCTTATCGAGCCAGCTCGGGCTCGATAAGTCTTGAGCCGAGCCCTTTATCGAGCCCGAGCCTCTTATCGAGCCTGGTCCAGGCTCGTTAAGGAAATAGGTGTTTTTTGGGTGAAAAAGTGTTTTTCCTGGGCTTGAACCCGAGACCTTTTTAAAGTTCATCCACCTTACCAGTAGGCTATTATCTGAAATGTATATAAAAGTTAAATTATAATATATATTGTAACATTCTGCTCGTTAATAAAAAAGGAAAAAATACTAAATATCTAACTATAACCTAGATTAACATAGATAAAAGGTAGAAAATCCAAGTCTACAACATAGTCCACCCAACATTGTTGTTACATAAACAACATAAACACATAATCCACCATTAACAATGTTGCAAAACTAATACAAATAAAAATAAAAATCATTATAGTTTCACAAATAGAATATAATATATATATTCCTTATCGAGCCCGTTATTGAGTTATCGAGCTGAGCAGGGCTTGGCTCGAGCTCGGCTCGATAAGCTATTGAGCCCAAAAATCTGGCTCAGGCTCGGCTCAATAGCTTAATGAGCCGAACTCACGAGCCCTTATCGAGCCGAGCCCGAGCCTGGCTCATCGAGCCGTGACTCAATAGCCAGCCCTACCCGCCTCCCCTTGTCCATTGTTGGCCCCCTTTCTCCATACCCCATCTCTTCTCGATGTCACCACCCTTCTCTTCTATTCACGTCTCCAGCCCCTTTTCCCTCTCCTATTCACATTGTCTCCCCTGCCCACACCCTCTCCTCTTTACACCACTGGCCTACCTTTGTGTTTATAAGGGATCATCTTGGATCTTGCTAACCGCAATATGATCTAAGTCTTCTATTGCGATGTGCATGTCATGTGTAGTAACTGGTTTTGCAAGGAAGATGTCGAAAGATGCCAATATCACATCCACAGTAATCGACGGAGGGAATACCAAACTTTCATCTATTGGGTCGATCGTGAAGTTGAATGAAATCAACTATCCCAAGTGGTCATGGATGTTCTTGATGACCATGTGTGGATACAACAAAATGCATATCCTCTTCAAGCAAGAACCTACCATAAAAATAGGAAAGAACACTACGTGGGACAAAGATAATGGTATGGTTTGCTCTTAAATTATGATTATTTAAGAATTGCATGCGGACGGTTTTACTATGAGTATGTGTTTGAAATGTGGAAGCATGTAACATAGACTTATAGGCCGGACTATCATCCTAGTTTGGTCTTTCAGACAATACTATAACAACATGTATCTAAAGCAGGCTGGTCATCCTGTAGACGAATACTTTTCAGCTAAAGTCATTGTTAAAAAAAATAATGTTTGCTTTTGGCGATGCAAATGCCCGCAACAGAAAGAATACGATGAGCATATGGCGGTCACGTGTTTCTCACAGTACTAAACCCATTCTTTGCTATTGTCAGAGACCAAATGATATCGTCAACTTTACCTTCACTTGAAGACGTATAAGGTAAGATAAGTCGTCTCTCAGCTTCTCATAATACATGGCCTCTAATTCACTAGGCCAGACCTCTGATGTTGCAGTTTCTACAGGTCGAGGAAACATAGGCACAACGTGGATGTGATCGTGGTTGAATCACATATCCAAATGCCAAGAATTTACACAATACATGTTCTATGGGGAGCCTTGATTTTCTGATTGCTGGGCGAAAAGTGGCCGCTCTTCGACTTCTCGTGATGCTTCCATTGAAGATAAGAGGCATTCAATATGTGATGGTTCCTAAGGAATACTTTGAAGACCTGATGGAACATATGAGCTAGATAACATTTACTATCTCCACTTCATCGCACAATACTTTGAAGACCTGATGCAACATATGAGCTAGTTAACATTTACTATCTCTACTTCATCTCATTACCCAAAAACGACGGCTGCTGCACGATTAAGGATCTTTGCTAGTTGGTCGATACTGGGGCATCAACTCATGTCAGTGGGACAAGAGTCTTCATGGATTGCTACACCTAGCAGGCCTAGACTGAATATTGCAGGTTGTTGATGACATGTTTTCACTTATTGAAGGTAAAGGGGATGTTACCCTTACCCCAAGCATCCAACTCAGTGATGTTCTATTTGACCTTGAATTTCCCATCAATTTATTATCAATCGGTTAGATTTGCAAAGAGCTCAACTGCATAGATGTTTTTGACATTGTATCGTGTGTTTCAGGACATCTCAATTGGGAAGACAATTGATATGGGTTATAAAGAAGGGGGAATATATCCCTTGATTCAAACATCTATAATTACTTCTTACCCTGGAGTTTACTTTTCTCCTATGCCTGGTGTACTATGGAACCGACATCTTGATCATCCATCTTTATAAAAGCTTCATCAAGTTCTTCCTCAACTTCCTCCTTCTTCCATAGAGTATAAGGCCTGTCAACTGGGGAAGTATCACACGAGTTACTATCCCTTGATTCAAACATCTATCATTACTTCTTGCCCTGGACTTTGCTTTTCTTCTATGTCTGGTGTACTATGGAGATGACATCTTGGTCATCCATCTTTATAAAAGCTTCATCTAGTTCTTCCCCTACTTCCTCCTCCTCCCATAGAGTATAAGGCTTGTTAATTGGGGAAGCATCACATGAGTTACTATCCACTTTCGGTAATTGTCCATTTGATTGTTTTGTTTGAGTTGACTCCATCTTGATGTTTTGGGGCAGAGTAGATTTCTCGATGATTTTCTTTTATATCGTGGATTCGTGGGTCTTTTTGATGAAGAATAATACTAATGCCTATGCTATTATTGTCGAGTTTGTCAATGAAATAAAAACTCAATATGGTGCCACCGTCAAAATACTTCATTCTGACAATTCATGATATGTTGAACTTTTTTTCCTCTAGGAATAATTCATCAAACTCATTTTGCCCATACTTCATAATAGAATGAGTTTGTAGAGATAGTTCGTAGTTTCATTATCTCTTTATGTAGTTTTTCGTTATTTCTTTATCTTATATAGACCTCTATGTAATTTACCCTTTAGGTCTCTCCCTATATAAGAGAGCCTAGGGTTTTCTGGATCAAGTGAATAATCTCTTTTCCCAACATGGTATCAGAGCCACCCTAGGGCTCTCCACCCGCTGCCTCTCCACTCGCTGCCTCCCTCTCCCCACCCGCAACCCTCTTCTCGACACCATCTTCGCCGCCGCCTTTCCCTCGTTCCCGCGCCCTCTCCTTGGTCCGGCGGTCTTCCCCAGCGATCCCAGCCGCTGCCAGCGCCTACACGGCGCTAACAGTCGCCGCCAGTCAACCCCAGGCGGTCTTCCCAGCCATCCTTGCCGCTGCCAGCGCCCCCACGGCGCTCCGACTCGCCGCCAGCAGTCTCCGACTGCTGCAGTAGGCTCCAGCCACCGCCAGCCAGCACCAGGCGGACTTCCCCGGCACCGCCAGTAGCCGCCAGGCGCTCTGTGCTCTCTCCCAGGCGGTCCAAAGCACCGCTGTAGGTCCCCGGCTCTCCCAGCAAGCTGTGCAAGGCTCTCCCAGCCGCTGAAAGGGCTATCAACCCCTTGTAGGGCGTGCCCTAGTCTCTCCCTCGTCCATTCTATGGATTTGAGTGCGTAACGTCTACATACGCACTCAAATCCGATGCAGTTGTTGTAGACATCCAGCATCACGTCTACATATCCTAGTTCTTCTCCGAGTGGCAGTATGTCAGAATCAAAAGTTGATATGCCCTCCACCGGCGCATTCAAAGGTCCTGCGCCAATAGTCAAGATGGACGGGTCTAACTATGAGCTCTGGGCTATGCAGTTCATGAGCCTCATGAAGTTGAATGGTAAGAAGCACATTCTTACCGAGGATGAGCCCGCGGAGAAGACTGGGATCTATGCCTCATGGGAGGCTGATGATTCCTATGCGAAGGTCTGGTTGTCCGGTACCTTGGCGATGGAGATTGCTAACGACGTCCTCCATCAGCCCACTGCTAAGGCAATGTGGGACATTCTTGCTGCCACATATTCGCAGGTGCGAAATGAGACGAAGATGTTGCAGCTTCAGCACGACATATTCACAATGAAGCAGAACGACAGACCTCTCCATTCTCTTTACTCATCCCTAAGAGGGATGTTTGAGAAGTTATACAGTATCATTCCTCTCACTGCAACTCCTGAGCAGCAGAAGGCGTTTCGAAACGCCACCATGGTTGGTGTTCTACTTGCGGCTCTTGACCCTGAGTATGATGCAGCTCGATCTCAGATTCTCGCTGATGCAGTTATTCCTCCAGTTGAAGATGTTTACAGAAGGCTTAGTCGCATTCCAGTTTCCTCCAGCTCTTCTACTCCACCTCCTTCAGCGATGGCAGTCTCGCGTGGGAGAGGTGGACCACCATCTGGCCGTGGTCGCGGACGTGGCCGTGGACCCCAGGGGAGGGGTGGTCGTTTCAGTCAGACATGCTCCTATTGTCACCGTACAGGACACTCGGAGGAGACATGCTATTCGAAGCATGGATTTCCAGCATCGGCACGTGTTGTAGAGCACTCCCAGTCTCCACTGACTTCTACTGCAGATAGTCGATTTGACGAACTTGTGGCCCGTCTCCGTGATATTATACCACATGCTTCTGGTGATTCGTCTGGTGGCTCCTCAGATATTGCTGCCTGCCAGTTCATCCGCAGCCGCGAGCTCCTCAGGTAGATCTACTACATCTCATGATATATCTGAATGGATTATTGATTCCGGAGCCACACATCATCTCTGCCTGGATAGAGGTAGATTGCAGGCCTACAGGGACATTCCTCCCGGCCGATCAGTGCAGATAGCAGATGGTACCCATTCGCCCCTTGTTGGACAGGGAGAGGTTTTTCTATCCTCCACTTTGCAATTACAGAACGTTCTGCATGCTCCTGAGTTCTCCATGAATTTGTTATCTATTAGTCAGATTACGAAGGATTTGAATTGTCGTGCCATATTTGACCCGTCTTCTCTCATCTTTCAGGACATACTCACGGGCAAGGTGATTGGCTGTGGCTCTGAGCAGAATGGTTTGTATCGGCTGGTCCGGGATTCATATGCTGGCGTCTCCTCTCATTCTGCTGGACCAGTCTCTCCGTACATTTGGCACCTCCGATTTGGTCACCTTCCACTTCAGAAAATGCGCCATCTTCTGCCTCAGATCTCTCCTAGTTCTTCGTTTCGATGTGAAGCGTGTCAGTTGGGAAAGCATCACAGGTCGAGCTTCCCACGTCGTCTGAGTCGGAGCAGTAGCTCCCCTTTTGAGTTGTTACATATAGATATATGGGGTCCAAGTCGTGTTCCCGATCATCAGGGACAGGTTTTATCTTGTGGTAGTGGATGATTTCTCTCGTGTGTCATGGGTCTTTCTTTTGAAAAATAAATCTGAAGCAGGAAATGTGATCAGGAACTTGATTAATGAAGTGCTCAATGTCTTTTCTGCAAATGTCAAATATGTTCGGACTGATAATGCTTTTGAATTTTGTACACGCTCACTTTCACAATTCCTTTCATCAAAGGGTATTATTCACCAAACCACTTGTGCATATACCTCACAACAAAATGGTGTCGCGGAAAGAAAGCATCGCCATCTCTTAGATATTACTCGTACATTGTTGATTCAGAGTTGTGCTCCTATTTCTTTCTGGGGCGATGATGTTCTTACTACTTGTTATCTGGTCAACCGAATGCCATCCTCAGTCCTTGGTGAAAAGATACCTATGTCCATTATTTTTCCAGATAAGGAGTTATTTTCACTGACTCCACGTGTCTTTGGAACTGTGGCTTTTGTGCATCGTCTATCTCCTGGACTTGACAAACTCTCTCCTAGAGCAGTCAAGTGCGTCTTTGTTGGTTATTCCAGGACTCAGAAGGGCTACCGGTGTTATGATCCTGCAACTAAGGGTACTTCGTGAGTGCTGATGTCACTTTCTTTGAGTCTGTCATGTATTTCTCTCCTGCAGGTGATAGAATGGTACCATCCACTACCACTGATGATATCTATGTTCCTCCACCACCTACATTGAGTACCCCTGAGTCGTCCCATGGGTCTGTCTCCACGCCAGCACCACCTCCACCACCTCCTCCACCTCCACCCATTCCACGGCCTATCATATCACCATTACCTATGTTCTATACACGCAGGTCAGGTCCTGCTCAGCCTATGCAGCAGCCGATCATCACGCCTCAGGTATGTTCAGATGACATTACTACTGACGGGTCAGATTTGGTACATGTGCAGGATTCTACAGTACAGGCAGACACTAGCCCATCCAGTACAACAGATGATGATCTTGATGTTCCGATTGCTATTCGGAAGCAGAGGAGGCAATGTGCCTCATATCCATTCGCTTCACAGGTTTCCTTTCACCGTCTCACTGGGGATTTTCAGAGATTTGCCACAGCCTTGTCTTCCGTGGAAATACCACGGACATACCAGGAAGCCTTACAGAATGAATGCTGGAGATTAGCAATGGAGGACGAAATGAGGGCCTTACAGTCTCGTGGCACTTGGTCTTTGGTCCCTGCACCTTCTGATGCATCAGTTGTGAGCTGTAAATGGGTCTTCACAGTCAAATATCATGCAGATGGCACGTTGGATAGATACAAGGCACGCTTGGTTACACGTGGGTTTACACAAACCTACGGTGTGGATTACATGGATACTTTCTCTCCAGTGGCGAGGCACTCTACGCTTCGTATTCTATTATCTGTTGCTGTAGTACGTGATTGGAGCATATCTCAACTGGATGTGAAGAATGCCTTTCTGTATGGGGACTTACAGGAGGAAGTCTACATGCAGCAGCCACCTGGGTTTACTGCTGAGGGGGAGAAGCACATGGTCTGTAGACTTCACAAGGCGATATATGGCCTCAAACAGAGTCCCAGAGCATGGTTCCAGAAGTTATCTAACCTGATTGAGCAACAGGGATTCAAGAGGTCAAATGCCGATCATTCTTTGTTTGTCCAGAAGTCATCGGCAGGTACGGTGGTCATTATGGTCTATGTGGATGATATTCTTGTTACAGGAGATGATCTTCAGGGCATAAAGAGGGCGAAGGCATTCCTAGGCAGTCAGTTCGTTACAAAGGATCTTGGAACCCTAAGATATTTTCTAGGGTTGGAATTTGCAAGGAATGCACAAGGCTTGGTGATGACACAACGGAAGTATATTACAGACTTCCTGATTGAGACTGGCATGGATGGGTGCAAGCCATCTAGTATTCCCATGGACCCCAGCATGAAGCTGTATGATGATGATACAGATGAAGTGGATAAGAGGAGATACAGAGAAATGGTGGGAAAACTCCTCTACATTACCATTACTCGTCCAGACATTGCATTTGCTGTTAGCAGGGTGAGTCAATTTATGGAGCAGCCAAGACAGGTTCACATGGATGCTATACACATGATACTGAGATATCTGAAATCTTCTCCAGGGTCAGGGCTACTATTCAGAAAGGACACAGACTTATCTGTCTCAGCGTGTGCAGATGCAGACTATGCAGGATGTCCTAAGGACCGGAAATCAACCTCAGGGTTTGCAGTGTTTATTGGAGGCTCCTTGGTTTCTTGGAAAAGCAAGAAACAAACTGTCGTGGCAAGGTCCAGTGCAGAATCTGAATATAGGGCCATGGCTCAAGCTAGCACGGAGATGATGTGGGTTCGTTCTGTACTAGAAGATCTACATGTACCTGTGCACCTACATATGAAGCTCCAGTGTGACAACCAGGCAGCATTATTTATTGCCTACAATCCAGCTTTTCATGAAAGGACCAAGCATATTGAAGTTGACTGCCATTACACGAGGGACTTGATCCAGAGAGGATTGATATCTACTGCACATGTGAGCTCGGGAGATCAGACAGCAGATATATTCACCAAGCCACTGCTCAGAGGACCGTTTCAGAGATGTTCATCCACGCTGAGCATGATAGATATCTATGCTCCATCTTGAGGGGGAGTGTAGAGATAGTTCGTAGTTTCATTATCTCTTTATGTAGTTTTTCGTTATTTCTTTATCTTATATAGACCTCTCTGTAGTTTACCCTTTAGGTCTCTCCCTATATAAGAGAGCCTAGGGTTTTCTGGATCAAGTGAATAATCTCTTTTCCCAACAGAGTTCGTCAAATAAAACATCATGATATTCTTGATATTGCATGTACCTTATTCTATCTCACGTCCCCAGTACCTAGTGGTGGATGTTGTTCTTACTGATGCCTTTTTAATTAATCTTATGCCCTCCATTTTGATTGGCAAACAAATATCCATTAAAATTCTATACCCGAGAAGGGCTATATCACATGTTCCCCTAAGTCTTTAGGTGCATCGCATCGCCTTTGTTTATATACTTGACCTAGAAAGAGATAGGATGGATGCCATGGCAATTAGATGTGTTTTCCTATGGTATGTCAAGAATCAGAAGGGCTACTGTTATTATAATCCTAACATACGACTGCACTATATTAGTGTTGGTGTTAAATACTTCGAGTCTATTCCTTTTCTTCAGCATATGTAACCATGTGTCTCCGCTTTATACTATATTTGATTTCGCTCTGATTCCTGTTCATGTCCCTTATTCTGAGCCATAAGATATTCGATTTCGACTTAAGTATCAGTGGAGGCAGCCCTATCTTAGCAAGTACTTGCTTCTCCGGCCGAGGTGGATCCTTAAACGATTAATTTGGAGACTAATAGTTCTTTCAGTAACACAACCACATCCACTTCTCAGACTGGTATTGAAGTTACTACCACAATAGCCCACTCATTTACTGATATGTTAGATGTTCCTATAGCTCCTAGAAAGGGCAAACACACCATGCATCCTATCTCTACATTTGTTTCCTTCTCCAGTTTTAGACCATACTATAGAAAATTTGATGAAGCATCAACATTCTGTGGAAGGGGAGACGACTGCTCTCATCTCTCGTGAAACATGACAACTTGTGGAGTAACCTACATATAGGAAGGTTATTGGGGTTCGATTGGTGTTTGCAGTATAATATGATCCAGATGGTTCAATTGTGAGATATAAAGCAATGCTGGTAGCCAAAGACTTTACATAGACAAACTCGATCGACTTCTTTAGCACTTTCTCTTTTGTGGCACGACTATCGACAATCTGAATTCTATATACTGTGGTAGTTCAACCAAGGTTTGAAAAAATGAAAGGCGGAACGAGGCATTTTCCCTGGAAGCGAGGCGAAGTGTAGCCTCGATGCTGACAAACATATAGTATATAACAATGTAATATATGAAGATATTATGAAGATAAGAATACGAAAAAAAGATGTCAATGCCATAAATCTTTCTACTAAATTTCTACCCAGTCAGAAGGAAATCATTGGCTATAACTATCACTAAAATATTTTTCAAAAAGGGATTGTCTATGGTTGTCATTATAGATATCCAAATTGTTGATATGAATCATACGATTTGAATCCTAACCATATGTTCTACTAAACCCAGGGAAGGGGAGATGACTGCTCTCATCTCTCATGAAACATGACAACTTGTGGACTAACCCACATATAGTAAGGTTATTGGGGTTCGATTGGTGTTTGCAGTATAATATGATCCAGATGGTTCAATTGTGAGATATAAAGCAATGCTGGTAGCCAAATACTTTACATAGACATACTCAATCGACTTCTTTAGCACTTTCTCTTTTGTGGCACGACTATCGACAATATGAATTCTATATACGGTGGTAGTTCAACCAAGGTTTGAAAAAAAAGAAAGGCGGAACGAGGCATTTTCCCTGGAAGCGAGGCGAAGTGTAGCCTCGAGGCGGTCAAGGCGTAAGCCTCAGTTTGTATAGAAAAAATATAAAATGCATAATAAATATATTTATTGGTGAATTAATATAATCTGATAAACATATAGTATATAACAATGTAATATATGAAGATATTATGAAGATAAGAACATGAAAAAAGATGTCAATGCCATAAACCTTTCTACTAAATTTCTACCGAGTTGAAAGGAAATCATTGGCTATAACTATCACTAAAATATTGTTCAAAAAGGGATTTGCTATGGTTGTCATTATAGATATCCAAATTGTTGATATGAATCATACGATTTGAATCCTAACCATATGTTCTACTAAACCCAGATGAAGAACTGACTGATGTCCTCCCTGTGCCACTATACCCTACCAGTACGGGGGTCTCGCTGCCCGGTCAACGAGCCCGGGGTGTGGGGGGGCCCAGGTTGGCCCCTCTTTCTTATATGGGTATTCGAATTCGCACACAGTTTCTTATATGTTTAAGGGTTTAATAGTAAGAGTTCACTAAATAATTGTACATGTTAATGGTAAATATGAATATAAAAGAGGTCAAATTTAAGCATTCATCTTGCTTAAATATATACTCAACAACTAGACCTTTATAAACATATGAAAATACGAATATGACTAATTATTTTCTTTAAAAAAATACTTGAAAAAGCCCCTAACGCTTCACCTAGTGCCTTGCCCCGCCTCATCGCCTCGCCTCGACCGCCTCAGGCATCCGAAGTGCACGCCTCAGCCAAGGGGTCCGAGGCGGTCGCCTCAGGGCGTTTTCTCACCGCCCTGTTTCGCGTCGAATGCCTTTGCGCCTCGAGGCACGTTTTTTAAACCATGAGTTCAACTTGATTGACCCCTTTATCAACTTGATGTGAAAAATGCATTTCTCTATGATGACTTACAAGTTGTATGTATGTAGCAACTACGTGGGTTTGAGGCTCATGGTGCTCTAGGCCATATGTGACAAAGGAGAGTTTGACGACAGGACTAAGGGGTAATAAATGTGCTTTAACACTTGGCGTAGCTACTCTAGGTATCTGGTGAAGAAGGGGCGGGCATCGACCAGCTTTAGTCTCTTCAAGGACTCGAGAGAACGATGGATGGGAAGATCCAAATTAGTGGAAGAGAAGACCTAACAATATGGCATGCGCAAGACAACTCCGTGTGTAACTGAGGCGACACCTTAATAGCGCCTCAACATCTTGTTTTGCCTTACATCAGTGAGGCGCATGCCTCATTTCAGGTTGCTTGTGGCAGCACATTTTTAGAAACCATGAGTGCTGGAGATTGACATAGATGGACTCTTTCCGGCACACAACTATGTACTTGTGAGGGTTAACAGAAATAACAAGAATAATGCAATAAAAACTATGATTACTACAAGTGAATAGAAAAAATCGATCGCAAGGGCTCTCTGAGATTCAGGAGTCCAGCAATACAATGGGTAGATTATCATGACAATCACTCACCTCAGTGCACAAACCTTGGATAAGTGCTTTATTTATAGAGTGAGGATGTTAAATAGGTTGAAATCAAGGAGTAAAATGGAGGGTTAGGATGCAAGATATGCTTTGGATAGTTAAGATGTAAATGAGAGAAATTCGGGACATTTTAAATATCCTACAAATCAAGTCTACCCTTCTACATGCCAAAAATAACCAGGAATAAAAAAATCTTCAAATTTGTCAAAAATAAGTATCTACCTGAATTCTTGATTGAGAAACTAGTCAACTGAAATTGTCCGTGATTAGGCACAATCAAACTGAAAGTGTGTGATGGGAGTTTGTCACGTCTCGGACATGAGAAGAGCCTCCTCTCACTTAGTACTCTAGAAGAAAGAGAATGCAGAATGGTGTCTTGACAGTCAACGGTGGTCACATCATCATGTTTGATAAGAGATTAGCATATCTCTATATATTAAAGGAAGATGGTTTTACATGTTCATCAGATGTTACTCCATTTCAGACAAATCACAGATTCACGTTAAACTGTGGCATCCTAGATATAAACATCTTGGAGAGACAAGCATGGCAAAAGAGGACTTCTTGACGGTTGGGGTATAGGTAAGTTGGACTTTGTGAGCATTGCATTTTTTTGAGCAAGCATAAAAGAAATTTTGTGTCACTGAACACAAGACCGTTGGCATATTGATTGGACTATGTTCACTTTTGATCTATCAGGGTCATCTCAAGTTCCTTTCAATGGTAGTGCAAGATACATGTTGAGTTTCATTTCTGACTAATCTAGGAAGGTTTGTGCAATTAAATCCAAGGATATATACAGGCAAGAAGATCGAGATGCTGAGGATAAATAAGAGGTTGGAATTATGTTATGCAAAGTCCAATTAGTTTTGCAAAGATGGGGGTATCCTCATGCTCCAAGTAGTCAGATATACTCCACAATAGATATCTCAAGTTCCTTTCAATGGTAGTGCAAGATACATGTTGAGTTTCATTTCTGACTAATCTAGGAAGGTTTGTGCAATTAAATCCAAGGATATATACAGGCAAGAAGATCGAGATGCTGAGGATAAATAAGAGGTTGGAATTATGTTATGCAAAGTCCAATTAGTTTTGCAAAGATGGGGGTATCCTCATGCTCCAAGTAATCAGATATACTCCACAATAGATTTTGTTTCACAGAAAAACTCCACAATAGATTGGAGTTGCACAACACATAAACCAGACAAATCTGAGCGGGTTAGTGGTCCATACTCCATGTTAGGTTAGGACGTGCGATTGTGCTGAAACTGAAAGTTCTTCTAGGAGAGTGCCATCTCCTAGGATCTTTGTACCTTGCACTCTTTTTTAAGTCGATTTCTCTTTGCTTGTGTTTATTTACCTACTGCACAGGAGTGTTTTTTCCACGCAAATCTCTGTATTCTCATGTTGATTCGTTTGTGGATTGTTTTTTAGTGAATGGCAAACCAATAAATTACAGTACCTATGATGCACATACATCAAAAATGTTGGTTTGATGGGCTGCGTAACTACCTGCGCCTTTGAGGGATATTCATAAATAATGTCCTTATTAGATGCATCTCCAAGCATATTATACGGTACCAATGTTGGTTTGTTGGAGCATAAGTTGTATGCGCCTATTGAGTTGTAGCAGGGTAAATAGATCCTGGAGGAGATCCATTTACCCCATCCAGTGTTTAGTCCCACATCGTTCAGTGGTGGGACTTGGAGGCTCTGGAGAGGCTATATAAGGAGCCCAAGACCTCCTGTACTCATTGAGAAAAAGCAATGCATATCACGCCCCGTTGAGGGCTTCTCCCGTGGTTTCATCCCGCTCCTCACAGAGTAGGGTTCCACGTAAAAATCCCGCTGTTCTTTCTTCTTTATTTATCTTTTTCCATGTTCGCTTCCGCTTCTGATTTTCTAACATGGTATCAGAGCGGATCGATTCTCGAGGATTTCATGTTGATTACTTATTTCATTCGAGATTCGTTTTCTCTATTCGTAGAAAACAGTTCGTGAAATTTATTGTTCGAGAGTTTTTTTTTAACTTAGGGTTCTCTGGAACCCTAGATCTGTTCTCCTATGCCGGAGTTAGGGCTTTGGATGACCCTACTTCTTCAGACACAGCAGCGGCATCGCTCGCTGCTTGATCCAATAGCGGGCTTCATCTAAATGTCCAGGCGACGAGCTCCTGGCACCTGCAACAAGGCGCTCCATGCCCGATCTTGCAGGGGCTCCAGGCCACATCATGTCAAGAATAGGGTCCCCAACCGTGGAACCCTAGAGGCCGTGGGCTCCCCATTCAACCAGGGCGGAGCCACCATTCTCCAGGCGGAGTCGCAGTCGATCTCTCGTGTTGCAGCCCCACGCGCAGATTCCTCAACAACGCCGCCAACCCCATTCCGCGCATCTCGCTTCTCGGCGCTCCAGTCGTTCGGCTCTCCTGCGCACCCACATGGCATCTTAGAGCCCCTAAGGAGCAGCGGCACCATCCTTCCTGTGCGCAGCCCCACATTCAGGCGTTCTTCAATCCCAGGCGTTCTCCCAGGTCGGTTCGCCTCCATCAGGCCCAACACACCCTCGCAGCCCTCCAGATCCGAGCGCCTCTCCGCGCACAAGCAGCGCGGGCTGCTGGCGGCAGCCAACTTTGACCAAGGGCGGTGATAGGCGCCTCCTCAGGCGGCGGCATGCGGCGACAGAACCCGGAGCCCCATTGTCGCGCGCAACTCTCAGCAGCGCCGGGAGGCGGCGCTCGAACGCGCCTATGTTCCCACGATGGCGCACCCCCCCCCCCCAGGTCGGCGGCTCCTCAATCTCCATCGATTGGATGGGTTCTGGGAACCCTAGTGGCGGTGAGTAAAAGACCCGATGGCCCTTATTATAAATGGAAAGGGCAACTGCAGATTAGGCCATAATTGGGGTATTTACAAAAAAAAAGATGAAAAAGGAGAGTGGGGTTGTATATTAGAGCTCAAGAGGGGCCTTATGTTAAATCAAAAAAAAAAGAGAGAGAGGGGAGAGGTTGCAAGTTCAAAAAAAAAGATGTTTGCAAAAAAAATGTTAAAAAAAGGGGAAAAAGGCGCGTACAAGGAAAAAGCCGTACGCCAAGAAAAAAAAGCAAAAGCCGTAAAAAAAATGATGAAACGGCTTAAAAAAAATATTTTCAAAAAAAAAAGAAGAAAAAGAAAATGTGGACGGCTTAAAAAAAATGGAAAAGCCGCGAGAATTTTTTTTAGAATGTTCGTACCCCCAATTTCTTTGTCTTCTCCCAACTTGGTCGATGATTGTCATCCTTGTTTTTCGACCAGTATGGGAGAAAGGGGGAGTATATGTAGAGTCACATGTCTTCTCCGACCATATTCAGATGTTCCAGATTCACGTGCAGAGACCATTCAGATTCCAGACTCTACAGTTCGGTTTCAGACTCGACGATTGTCTTCCGAGTCCAGTTTCAGACACGCACAAGTGTGCGGTCATTGTCAGATGTGCATATGTTGCCATCATCATTGTCAGAGGTCCCCATCATTCTTCTAGTTGTCAGGCCAGAGTCTTCATGTGAGCCATAGGGACTCCAGAGCAGAGGACCATTCCTTATGCCATATGTTGGCAAGGGTTTTCATGTGGTATCATAGGTACACCAGAGCAGTGCACCATTCTCTGAGCCAGATGGGAGACACCCAGTTCTCCGACGAGGAGACTTCAGGCGCAAGTTCAGACTCGATGGTCAGATTCCGAGTCTTCAGTTGACTCACACTCCAGCCCGTTCGTCCTCCTCACCTGCACGGCATGAGAAGCAACGTCCTCGACTGCAGCAATGTGCGCGTTGGGTTGATATTGTCCGTAGTGTCTTGTAGCGTTGAGTTGAGTTTCTGTCTGTTTGTCCAAGCTGAGCATTGCATGCTCCAGCTTGAGGGGGAGTGTTGGAGCATAAGTTGTATGCGCCTATTGAGTTGTAGCAGGGTAAATAGATCCTGGAGGAGATCCATTTACCCCATCCAGTGTTTAGTCCCACATCGTTCAGTGGTGGGACTTGGAGGCTCTGGAGAGGCTATATAAGGAGCCCAAGACCTCCTGTACTCATTGAGAAAAAGCAATGCATATCACGCCCCGTTGAGGGCTTCTCCCGTGGTTTCATCCCGCTCCTCACGGAGTAGGGTTCCACGTAAAAATCCCGCTGTTCTTTCTTCTTTATTTATCTTTTTCCATGTTCGCTTCCGCTTCCGATTTTCTAACAATGTCCTTATTAGATGCATCTCCAAGCATATTATACGGTACCTGAATAGTGGGAGCTTTGATTGTTGTCCACTTCGGTCAAGTGAGAGATGAACCGATAAAGTAGAATTGCTTTACAGTGATCTCATAGACAAAAGGAAAGAAGTACAGACAGTTCTGCAAATCGTGCAACAAACTTTAAGCCCCAAGGTGGACCTGGTTTACCTGTGTGTGCACGAGCATGGAAGAGGGTGGACATTTGTGCTTATTTATGCTTATATATACCTCTCAAGTGGGACTGGTATTTTTTTCCTTTTCTTACTACTACATCCAAAGATCTATATAAGAGTGTTACTGCTGATCCCACACAAATCACAATTATCCTTCACCTCCAAAAGAAAATCTTAAATGTTATTTCTATGTAAGAAAATGTTTCTTGGCATCTTTAATTCTTTATGACAGCGATAATGAGTTAAGGAACTCAAATGCTCGTGATTGAATATTCAACATTTTTTTAAAATACAAGTACCTGTATAATGCAAATACTATGCTCGGGTAATATTCTCTCTTTTCTTTAGCAACAATGTTCAGTGTTTCAGTTTAGCTAACCATGTTTTGAATCTTGTTTGATGGTGATCATCTTGCATTATTGTCTCGTGGAGCTTGTCTCAAAAATTAGTGTTGTAATTAGTAACAGTTAACGGATTTGCAGAATTTCTGACATGCTTTGTTCTTCTTTATCTTCGAATTATTAGATTTTGTTTGTCTACGTGGAATTGGACAATGAAGATATTGGAAAGCCAGTTTCAGATTATTTTGTTGTAACTGGAGACAAGCCTAAGGTGTGTAAATTTCTGTCCTTAACATTTTTCCTTATATTTTGTATCTTTTCCATTAAGACATTATTATGAAATAACCATTTTTCTTTTACATCAGATCTTGGCATACACAGGAAATGAAGATGGCAAGAAATATATTTTTGACGGTGAACTGACATCTGATGCTATAAAGGTCAGTTCTGAGCTTCTTGCTAGCATTCACAAATGGCCTTTACTTCTCTGTCTGCCAAAGTTCTGTATTACTCTTTCCATGCACAGACAAGCAGGCATGCTCATGTGTTGCCTACTTGCATATACACACACCTCAACACTTGCAAATACACAAATATGGGTGTATATAGAGATGCATACATACAAATGTGTGTTGTCCTATTGACGTATTCAAGTGCACATGTATATAAAAGCATGCATGCAAATTGACCTGCAGAAGCACAATTTACAGTCTTTTTTCAATTTCATCAAGGTGGTTGAATAATTCTATGTCAACGACGTGTGAAATGTGTAGACAAGTGGATTGCAAATATCCGGCCTTTTGAAAAATGCAAATGGTGAAAGTTCGTTATTCCAACATTTATTGCGTGTTAAATTTATCTTATATGTTATTTTGACAGATGATTTACAAATATCCTTGTAAACATTTGCAGCTCTTATTCACTTTAAGTCATGTAATGTGCGGATTGCATAAAATCACCATTTGGGGCCTTTTTTTGTTAGGATTAGAATCATATTAGGATTGAAAATCCTATTGGGATTGGACTCCTAGTCCTAATAGCATTTGAGTTGTATTCTATTTATAGTCATATTAGGAATATGACTATGAGGTTGTATTTGGGCTACATAAAGAGGTGGAGGCATTGCCTCAACACCAACACCACTACAAGAACAATGTAACTCCTAGAGAAAGGGGGAGAGAGAGAGAAGAGAGGAAGAGAGCGAGGGAACGGAGAAAGTTGCACTCGTTCTTCTTATAGTGATCTTTCTTCTCCAGTGGTCGCGAAAGGTGACCGGCCACAATTATATCTGGTTTTTCTTTTATTCGTGTGCTTCCGTGGTCAGTGGGTGATTGTGCATCTGCATCCGTTTCCGTATCCGAGAGGTTCGTATCAAACAACTGGTCGGCTGGTCGTGTTCCCAACAACCGGTATCAGAGCAGAGTTAGTACTGGGTCGTGTCCTATCAGTTGATATCAGAGCAGAGTTGGTATCGATGGATCGTGCCCTATCAAGTGGTATCACCTAGAGTTGGTACCAGATTGATCCCAACAAGTGGTATCAGAGTCGGGTTGGAGGGATATAACATAGTGGTATCAAAGCCAGGTTCAACGTTGTTGAAGGGACACGATGCGATGGATCAGAGTGAAGTTCGACGTCGACGAGATGACGCGATGCAACAGATGCGCAATCTGCAGAAGCCGTGATATGGTGGTCTCTTGGAATCGACCAGAGGCGTTGAAGAATTCTGTTAGCAACGACTGTCAGGAGATAGTGCAAGGTAGCATGTCGAGGGCACCCAATGACGGGTGCATCACCCAGAGACGGTAAATTCCTGCTAACGAGACTTGCAGATGATGAGGATGGTCTAGTGCAGAACTAAGACGATGAAGAGATCGTGATGTAATTCAACTCAAGGGGGAGATTATTAGGATTAGAGTCATATTGGGATTGGGAATCCTAAAGGGATTGGACTCCTAATCCTAATATTAGTTTAATTGTATTCTATTTATAATCCTATTAGGAATAGGACTATGGGATTGTATTTGGGATATATAAAGAGGGGGTGAAGGCATTACCTCAACACCAACACTACTACAAGAACAATGTAACCGCTATAGGAGGGGGGGGGGAGAAGAGAGGAAGAGAGTGAGGGAACGGAGAGAGTTGTACTCGTTCTTCTTATAGTGATCTTTTTTCTCTTGTGGTCGTGAGAGATTTTGTTTTTTTAATAATAACAAATGATGATAAAATGCAATGAAAAAATTACACTAGAAAGAGACATACATTAGGAGTCTAACTTAATTTTTTCAAAATTTATTGGACAACAAAAATATTTATTTCAATGAAAAGAACATGCAACTTAAATTCTTGATAAACATGGACTGAAATTAAAGTTTTCAATGTTTTTGCATTTAAAATATAACAAAAATAAACTTGCGGGCGAAAAGTGAAAATTACCGAATAAACGTGCATAGCACGTGTTGTATGGATCTGGCAGGGACGTTAGCAAATTTGAAAACCTCTGGGGATGTAATGAAATTTTTCCAATTTTTTATTGTCCTTAGGGTTCGCTCGTTCTATGCCCAAAAGAAGGGGGTGCCACCCCTGTTTTCTCTCCCTTAGCAAGTAAAGGCGGGTCTAGGCGGCGGCTTCTTCGTGCGGTGGTGATAGCGCAACTCCTGACGAGAGCATCGACAACGGGCTGTGCTCCAGACGATGGGATGATGGCGGTTGGAGGAAACTCGTGTGCAGCGGCTCTAGGATGGATGGCGGAAATGCTCTGCGGGCGAATGGTGGACCTGGAAGAGCTCTAAGCGGTCGTCTGGCGGTGGCAGAACTCGAGGGCTGGATGGCGGTGAGGGAACGACGAACTCACGACTCTCGCGATGGTTGTAGGTAGTGGTTCGCGGTGAGCAGTGAACGGCGATGCGATGTGGACGGCGGCTGTCAATTGTGCTGCAGCGGGTGGAAGGTTGAGGGTTGCAGCGGGGCTCGTGGTTGAGGGCGAGCAAGGAGCGCGACTGAGGTGGCTCTGGCTTGGAGTGCTGCAGCAGATGGCGGTGACAACCCTGCGACATAGGAGGAGCGGCGGGCGCCGCTGCGGGAGGGGAGGGCGGCGTCTGCGGTTATCGATTTTTTTTATTTTTTGGTAAAAGCGGCTTATTTTTTTTGTAATTTATTTTTTTTGAAATTATGTGTACCTACAATAAAGCAAATATGAATACCGACTCGAGCACGGTGATTCGGTCAAAGAAGAAAAATAAAATAAATAAAAATAAAAATAAAAATAAGAATGTGAATGATTTTGGATCCGACGAAATAGAAGATGGATCCGGGTCTCTGGTCACCGTGCGTGATCGGAGTTGAGAGATCATGTGAGATAGAACTTGAATACGGATATATTGAGAAAATGGGATGAAAAATCGGAATCGGGGATGGATCGGATGTGGTAGAACAATGATCTATGATTAAGATCTATGATCTAAAAAATGAATGAAATTAAAAATGCTAAAATTAAACTACGATTAACCTAGATTAAATGAGAAAAAGTGGATCTCACTGTGGGAGTGGAAAATGCCGTAATAGCCTTGACGAAGGCCGACTCACTGTCATCGGAAGGCTCGGAGGTTAGGCACCAACAAGAAGTTCTTGGAGATTAGGCTCCTCTCACCAAAGATTGATCAAATTGAAACGAGGGAGGATGAGCCACATTAATTAATAGGGAAAAGAATTGAATTTGAATTTCAAAAATTTGGATGGAGATAAAGATAAGGAAAATTTGAATGGAGATAAATATAAGGAAGGAAGTTAGTGGTTGAGTTAATAAAATTATTTACATTATTTATTTATTTTCGTCACTTTATTAAATTAATCAATAAATGTTAATTATTTATTTTCTTGGCGAGGGTTATTTAAGAGAATTAACTATATACATATACTATATACATATGATACATTATATACATAGTTAAATAAGGAAATTAGTTTATTCTTTTATTTTAAAATTGTTTATTTTTATTTTTTTAAATAATAATTATTTATTAAAAAGTATTTACAATTATTTACAAATACAATATGTATAAAAATAAATATATACAATAAGTAAATGGTAAAATTGCACAAACCACCCCAGAAAACCGTCTTTCAAACCATAACTCTAAAAATTATGAAATCACTGTCATTTTAAAGATAATTTAAGTTAGAATACGATGGAAGTAAGTTTGGTTCAATTTGATTTCAATCATCGCTTTATGGCTTTTTCCAGATGTGGTTACTCTTATTCTGTACATGATTTTATTTTGCAATTATTTTTATTATTTATAAAATAATGTTATTTACAACTTTTGTTTTGAAAATTATTTAATTTGAGGTCAATTTATATGCAAATAAAATAGTGTAAGTTTTATACAAATATACACAGAAAAGTAATTGCAAACTATTTTTTTGGATTTTCTAATTAGGAACCCTATCTCCCCCTACTTTATTCCCCGTCGATCAGGTCAAGTCTTGACCTTCTCTCGGGGTTCGGATCATCCTGTATCTATTACATATATACAATCTTTTTATTTTCTTTATTTTTCCTTTATTTATTCATTTATTTTAGGTTAAAATAATAATATATGTACAGTATTTACACACAGATGCTGGTTAGTAAGAATATGGATTTAGTATTATACACATGTGTTTTATAAGGGATTTTAAGCTAAAATAAGTGAATAAAGATGATGAAATGCAAATTCATCAGGGTCCGTCAAGTATGAAGAGGATGAGTGGCCATAGGTACTATATTACCTTCATTAATGATTTTTCACGGAGTACGTATGTGTACCTTTTAAAACATATAAGTGAAGTTCGTACTGCTTAAAGAACTTTATAAATATGATAAGCACCCGGTATGCAACAAGAGTAAGAACGCTTCGGATTGATAATGCAAAGGAGTACATGAAAAGCTCCCTACGTGCTTTTCTTGATGAGAAGGATATCCTCGATGAAACATGAAAGCTCATGTAGTTACATGCCACAACAGAATGGTATTGCTGAAAGGAAAAACCGTCACTTATTGAATATCCCAAAGCACTCCTACTCCAGCAAAATTTGCCAAAGAATTTTTGGGGAGAAGCCATCTTGACAGCTGCTTATTTGATCAATAGGACATCGGTTGTATTTGAGAAGAGAACTCGTTTCTCTGTCATCCACCCGGATACCTCTCACTTCAGTTTGGACCCACGGATTTTTGGATATGTCTGATTAAGGAACCTATTTCCCCCTACTTTATTCCTGATCGATCATGTCAAGTCTTGACCTTCTCTCGGGGTTCGGATCATCCTGTATCTATTACATATATACAATCTTTTTGTTTTCTTTATTTTTCATTTCCTTCTTTCATTATTTATTTTAGGTTAAAATAATAATATATGTACAATATTTATATACAAATGTAGGTTAGTAAGATTATGGATTTAGTATTATATACATGTGTTTTATTAGGGATTTTAAGCTAAAATAAGTGAATAAAGATGATGAAATGCAGATTCATCAGGGTTCGTCAAGTGTGAAGAGCATGAGTGGCCATAGGTACTATATTACCTTCATTGATGATTTTTCGCGGAGTACGTATGTGTACCTTTTAAAACATAGAAGTGAAGTTCATGCTGCTGTAAAGAACTTTATAAATATGATACGCACCCGGTATGCAACAAGAGTAAGAATGCTTCGGATTGATAATGCAAAGGAGTACATGGAAAGTTCCCTACGTGCTTTTCTTGATGAGAAGAGTATCCTTAATGAAACCTCATGTAGTTACACGCCACAACAGAATGTGATTGCTGAAAGGAAAAACCATCACTTATTGAATGTCAACTGAGCACTCCTACTCCAGCAAAATTTGCCAAAGAATTTTTGGGAAGAAGCCATCTTGACTGTTGCTTATTGAGAAGAGAACTCCTTTCTCTGTCATCCACCTGGATTCCTCTCCCTTCAGTTTGGACCCACGGATTTTTTGGATGTGTCTTCTTTCTTTACAACTCTGGACCAGGTTGGCGTAAGTTGGATCCAAGAGACACGAAATGTATTTTTCTTGGGTATTCTAGGACCCAAAAAAGATACAAATGTTATGACCCCGTAGCATGTCGTCTTCATGTGAGTAAGGATGTTACTTTCTTTGAGAGCGAGCCCTTCTCTAAGAACTTTCATCAAGGGTAGTCTATGAGTACAGAAGTTGAGAAAAATGAGAATGGAATTTACTTTCTTGGTGACATATAAGAGACTATTCACGTGGGGGAGGGAAATGAGCAAGATAGAGACAAAGACAATGAAAATATTGGTAGATTTGGACGAACTTATAGCAGGCGAAAGGGATCAGATAACGTAGAGACTGAAGAAGAGATGATACCGAACCATGATGTCAACCTTTCCTCTAACCATGATGTCAACCTTCCTACAGGTGATTATGGCTGTGAAAAATCTGCAAGCATTCCTCTTTCTCTTGATATTCATACCGATAATGCCAACCCATTACTTGATGATCGTCCCAGTACTATGAGAAAGTCTATTAGAACTGTTGGAGCCTCTACTCGTTAGCAGTGAAAATATTGGTAGATTTGGACAAACTTATAGCAGACGAAAGGGATCCGATAATGTAGAGACTGAAGAAGAGATGATATCGAACCATGATGTCAACCTTTCCTCTAGGTGATTGTGGCCATAAAAAATCTGCAAGCATTCCTCTTTCTCTTGATATTTATACCGATAATGCCAACCCATTACTGGATGATCGTCCCGGTGCTATGAGAAAGTATATTAGAACTGTTCGAGTCTCTACTCGTTATCCTGTGGAGGACTATGTTTCTTACACTAATATGCGTTCGAGATATAAATGCTTTATTACCTCTCTTGATGCTCATCACATTCCCAAAAATATTGATGAAGCCAAAAAGGATCCGAAACGGATCAGTGCTATGAAGGAAGAAATGGACACCTTGGTTAAAAAAATAATACTTAGGATTTTGTTGATGCTCTTAAGGGTGCTCACCTTGTTGGCTCTAAATGGGTCTACACAATCAAATATGATGCTGATGAGAAATATTGTTAGATTTGGACAAACTTATAGCAGACGAAAGGGATCCGATAATGTAGAGACTGAAGAAGAGATGATATCGAACCATATGATGTCAACCTTTCCTCTAACCATGATGTCAACCTTTCCTCTAGGTGATTGTGGCCATAAAAAAACTGCAAGCATTCCTCTTTCTCTTGATATTTATACCGATAATGCCAACCCATTACTGGATGATCGTCCCGGTGCTATGAGAAAGTCTATTAGAACTGTTCGAGTCTCTACTCGTTATCCAGTGGAGGACTATGTTGCTTACACTAATATGCGTTCGAGATATAAATGCTTTATTACCTCTCTTGATGCTCATCACATTCCCAAAAATATTGATGAAGCCAAAAAGGATCCGAAACGGATTAGTGCTATGAAGGAAGAAATGGACACCTTGGTTAAAAATAATACTTAAGATTTTGTTGATGCTCTTAAGGGTGCTCACCTTGTTAGCTCTAAATGGGTCTACACAATCAAATATGATGCTGATGAGAACACAGATAGATTTAAAGCTCGGTTTGTGGCTAGATGATATAGCCAGAAATATGGGATTGACTACATGAAGACATTTGCTCATGTTGCCAAGATGAATACGATCATGGTCATTATTTGTCCAGCAACTCATTTTCTTGAAAAATGTATCAGACATATGAAAAATGCTTTCTTGAATGGTGATCTCAGAGAAGACGTGTATATGAAAATGCCACCTAGGTTTGAACAGGACAACAAGTGCTGCAAATTGAAAAGATCTTTATATAGATTAAAGCAGGCACCAAGAGCTTGGTTTGAACGTCTCCGTGTGGTCATGATTAGGAATGGATATACCCAAGTGAATGGGGACCACACTCTATTTATAAGGAGAAATGACGAGAAAAGATCTATTCTTTTGGTGTATGTTGATGACATGATACTTGCATGTGATTATGAAGGGGAACTTTCCAGGATAAAGACAACACTTGCAAGTGAATTTGAACTGAAGGATTTTGGGAAGTTAAAGTACTTCCTAGGCATTGAGATGGCTCGATCTCCAGGTGGTATGTGTCTAAGTCAACAGAAATATGTCTCTAGACTTATTAAAAGACTGCGGCATGTTGGAATGCAAGCCTATAATATTATTGAGGTAAACCATACACTGAATAAAGAGGATGGTGACCTTCTTAATGATGCAATAAAGGGTAGGTATCAAAGATTGGTGTGAAAATTGATCTATCTTATCCTTACTAGACCGGATATTACATACACTGTAAATGCGGTGAGTCAATTCATGCATGCTCCCACCACCTCTTATGCTAATACGATAGAATTCTATGATACATAAAAGGATCACCAAGAAAAGGTCTTATGTTCAAGAAAAATCACGAGGTCACTATTGGAGGATACACTGATGCTGACTGGGCCGACTATTGATGACAGATGATCCACCTCAGGTTATGTGGTATATCTATACGGAAACTTGGTTATTTGGAGAAGTAAGAAGCAGAATGTGGTTTCAAGATCAAGTGCTGAAGCGGAAGTTCTTGCTAATGGTGTTACAGAAATTTTGTGGCTAAAAATTCTACTCCACGACTTGGACATCAAGGTTAGTATGCCAATGAAGATGTTTTGTGACAACAAGACTGCAATAAATTTGGCCAACAATTTTGTAATGCATGACATAACGAAGCATTTGGAGATTGCTAGACACTTCATCTGTGAGAAGATTGATGATGGACTGTTGTGCCTTCCTTACCTGAAGTCTACCGATCAGGTTGCTGATCTCTTCACAAAAAGGCTGCCTACAGTACAATTTGAGTTGAATGCAGGCAAGTTGGGCATGGTGGACATGTATGCCCAACTTAAGGGGGGGGGGGTGTTAATTTATCATACTTGTATGGGTAAATGGATCTTTGGATGATGGATCGTTTACCCATCCTTCTATATATTGTACTCACCCCTCATTGTTTTCCTAACTTAGTGAAGAGAGCCCTAATCTCTAGTGAGGGAGATTAGGGATTGTGTGCTCCTGTGATTTTTCCTCTCCGTAGGGTTTTTCACGTAAATCCTTATCTCCATCTTTGTGTCTTTTGTACGTTTGATTATAACATACTCAACGGGTCTCTCTTCTATATAAGAGACCCTAGGGCCTCATGAAAATGTAATTCATTATTTTCCCTCAACACATTAATTAAAAACCGAGTCAAATCCAAATTGTTTCTTTGAATGTGTTAATTGTGCAATGGTTTTTTAGAGAACGAGTAGCATGTGCAAACAAATCGCGCTGTGCAAACAAATCGCGCCCACATATAAGCAAGGAGAATCGCAACGCGCCTAACCTTTGCATTTCGGCCCATAATGCATGTTATAGATACCTAGGTGATACTCCGAACTTGGAAGTTCATTTCAGTGCTTAAACACGACCAACCTTTGCAGGAATTCCCCTTCCCTCAAGCATGTGTTGCAGTCAAATCACACCTCCAGCGACAATCTGGATTCACATCGGAAGATGTCTTTTTTTCATCAAAAAAATCGGAAAATGTCTTTACTGAATTACACACTGGACTACACAATTCCTTCACCCACAAGTGATAGTATGATGGCCTTCAAAGTTTATCCTTTGATTCACCTGAATGAGTTGAAAGACAGTGTGTTATAAGTTTGAGATGTTTAAAAAGGCAGGTTCAATCACACCCAAAGAATCTATCTGATGGTGCATGGGTTTAAGCTTAGGCATACTTTTCCACGTGCTCTAATTTCTTTCCCTCGTTTCAGGTTTTTGGTGAGGAATTTCTACAAGAGAAGCTAAAACCTTTTTACAAGTCTGACCCTATCCCTGAATCAGTATGTGGACTCGAACAATTATGTAATACTATTCCTGCCTTTCTTTTTCTCACTGTAGTCTCGTGTGCAGAATGATGGAGATGTGAAAATTGTTGTTGGAAACAATTTTGACGAGATCGTCTTGGATGAATCCAAGGATGTTCTTCTTGAGGTATAATTTTGTTATGCTGTAAATATTCCTATAAGTGAATGAAATGCTGTTGTGCATGTAATCTGGCTTTATTGCAGATTTATGCGCCATGGTGCGGGCACTGCCAATCATTAGAGCCAACGTACAACAAACTTGCCAAGCATCTTCGCGACATTGATTCTCTTGTTATTGCCAAAATGGATGGGACCACCAACGAACATCCCCGGGCAAAGGTGTGACCCATGGATTCTCATTTTTTGTCCACAAATTATCTGTACAATCTTGATTCCATCCCAGTCATGGTGTTCGATTAATTCTGTTGCCTTGAGGTGGATTTACATGGTCCGCTCACGAAAGAACATGCTGGCACCGTTTTTAAGAGCATAGTAATCTAATGATTTGTTGACCCGTTATGCTTCGCAGGCTGATGGATTCCCTACGCTTCTTTTCTTCCCTGCTGGGAGCAAAAGCTTTGACCCAGTAAGTAGTACAGGTTTATCTATCGAGAATTCATATTTAACGTGTAAGTGATTATGTAGTTACTGACAAGAAACATGACCAGTAAGTCATGTAGTGCTTTTAAAATACGTAACATTGATGTACAGATGTTGCCTTCTGGGAGCCGTGCTTTATCATCTCTATTAAATTGCTTTATATTATCTCCGCCTTCTCATCTCCGTTGAATCTTTTGTCAGATTGCCGTGGAGACTGATAGGACGGTGGTAGCATTCTACAAGTTCATCAAGAAACACGCTTCCATACCTTTCAAGCTGCAGAAACCGGCTGCTGCAAAATCTGAAACCAGTGCCAACATTGAGCCCGAGAGCAAGACACCGAAGGGTGAGACGAAAGATGAACTGTAGGGAAAAAACCGGCCATATCAGCAGTGATGTAACCTGCCTTTTGCTGATGCTTATCGTTCCTTGTAAACTTCTTGACATCCTCCTCTCTTTTCCTTTTTTTGTTTCGAATCCTGATGAAAAGAGCGCGGCGAATACAAAGACATTTCCCAATCCATGATTTCAATAAGTGGAACTAGTTCTTCCGCGTCAGAATTACGCTTGTTTTGAGTAGATAAGTTAGACAGTTTTGTCTCATTTACATTTTAGCAACTTGGTGTTTGATGTTTGCAGGTTTATATAGAAGGTTCATATATGTTTCAGCCTCATCTTTCCAAAACTCCACTTGTTGGTAACACTTTTTTGATAAAAAATTGATATACTTTTCCGGAATATTCGGAACATGCACTGGTAGAGACAGATTTTTTTACTTGTGATCTTCCGAGCTTTGCCAATAAAACTTGTACCCTTCCTTTTTTGCATTATACTTGTGGGTAATTGACGTGCAATGCTGTTAAGGGAGAAAGGAGGTTGAAACACAAGTGATTGGAAAAAAAGAGATAAAGAGCACCAAGTGTTATTGACAAAACTAGAAAGAAAGCATGTGTAAAATTCTGAAATTCTGTGTACGTTAACCGCAAGAAAAATGTGTAGGTTATGAGAAGAAAATTAATGTTTTAAAGTTATCACTTAAGTTCATCTACATAGCATTGTAAACTTAAAAGTAGTATTTGTTATGGGCAACATACATTTGGTGGAATTTCAAATCGTCTATGGATACAAATTGTTTTAACGTACAATCCGTATATTTCATTTACACACATTCAATAGTATAATAATGAGATTTATAAAGAAATCGTGTGACAATGTTGTTATATCGACCAATCTAATGCCCAAACATACGTATCCACAAAGAGGGCTTGAAGGCAACAAAAGTATTGTGAATTTCAAGAAAGATAAATGAGATATGTAAAAAGTAACAAAATTGTTGATTTTGAGCTTTTACTAGTAATTGATCAAATATATATTTAATCTCCTTTTTATAAAGGTAACAAGACAATGTAACCCACGTTTTGCCGTGGAGAAAAGTTTACATGTTTTAATGGAGGGTACATGAGTCTCTGTTTCTAACGAAATTTGAATGACATATTGGAAGGATACATAAACGAATGTACATGGTGATATTTTCAAAAAAATAAAAAAATTACAGAAATATGACACGGTACAACCTCATGTTTTCCTATATATATTATCGATATGGACATTTAAAGGAAAATATTACAGTATATATGAATTTTAATATATATATATATATATATAGAGAGAGAGAGAGAGAGGAAAGAGATCCTACTCCATGGAGTAGGTAACTTTACCTACTCCATGCTCATTTTTACCAACTTTTTTTATTTTTTTGGAAAATGCCTCTGTGGATTTTCGTACTTTATTCCTCTAACATGTCATTCAAATTTCATTAGAAACAAAGACTCCTATGCCCTCCATCCAGAACAGGTCGATTACAGCAAATCTAAGACCGTTAAATTTACTTGTTCTGGGTGGAGGGCACATGAATCTCTGTTTCTGACGAAATTTGAATGACATTAGAGGGATATAGTTATGAAAATCCATAAAGCAATTTTTTCAAAAAAAGAAGAAGAAAAAATGAGAATGGAGTAGGTAAGTTACCTAGTCCATGGAGTAGGATCTCCTTCCTCTCTCTCTCTCACACACACACCCACACACGCACACCCGCACACACGCACACCCGCACACACGCGCACACACACACGCACGCACGCACGCGCACACGCACACGCACACGCACACGCACACGCACACATACATAAAGTGTCAAATATTTGAAGATTCTACTTTCTATTATTGTTAAGTAAACATTGACATTTGTGTTATACGAAGTAACAAAACAACGAAATTGACCTACATTAGATAATTCGCATATTAATCGTTCTATCTCTTGATGTTTAACATCGTAAATGTCATATTTATTGCTAAGTATTTATATAACAATGATTATCAGTTCATTTTCGTTGAAATTTTGTATTAATCGTCACTAATCTAGCAACAGTTGGAAGAAAAGTTAATATATAATCGTTGTTACGAATACTATATTTGTTGTCAATTTAAAAAATTAAGTAATGGATAGTATTCATTGCCACGCATTTAACTAAGAAATATATGCTACTAATATTAAATTATTCACCATAGGTTAATTGTTGCAATGCTTTTTCTTTAAATTTTCAAAGGAATGTGCATATATTAACTTACAAAGAAAATGTGATTTTTCTTAATTCCAATAATTTGTAAAACAATAAACATAATGGATAGTATAATATGCTCCCAATTAACATGTATATTTGAAATAACATTCAGTTAATGTCAATTGTGGTAGACAAATAGTTAAAAATGAATTTATAATATAAAATTCTGAAATTTAATTAGATAAAACATTTTTAGGAAAAACATAACTTGATATGAAAACTACTTTGATGAAATATTATCTAGTGTGAAAATTAGTTTGATGCAATTTACTATTACTCAAGAATTGGTTAGTAATAATTAATTGATGTAAATGTTGCGACAATAATTGTTATATTCATACAAGTTTAATTTCTAAATTGCAACTAAAAAACATATTTTATTTATAAATATATGGTAAAGTTAACGTATAATATTTGAAATAAAAAGTGCAAACTTTTACTTCTTTAAATCTACGATGGGAACAATATCATAGATTAAAACTTCTTATGAAATTAGAGCGGGAGAGGGGGAAGAGAGAGAATGAGAAAGAAGTAATCATAGAAAGAGAAAGAGAAAAATAATTTGGAGAGAAATGGGGCTGCCATGTGGCAGATGGTGGGAGAGGGAGGGAAAAATCCAGTATTAATATAGGTTATAGATATTACAATCAGTTATCCACCACATTCGTCGCCTATTGAAATTAATCAGATTTTGGAATTGTCCGGCCACGTCGTGGCTGCCCTAGGCATCGCTGAGCTCTCAGGTGTAGCTAATCGTGTTTGAGCAACGACCCCGAGGATCCCAAGAACCTTAGCACAAGCTCTGCTTCGCCGTTCTTCCTCCTCCAATCCTCCAGGTATGTTTCCTTATTTTTCTTGTTTTCTCATAATTCTCCCGCCGTACATGACGATCTCCGCCACCACCTGTCCATCTCCTTACCTTTACCACATCACCGTCACCCTCCCCACACATTCCGCTTACCCTCTTCCTCCGACAGAACCCCCAGCCACCCCGCCCCTTTACTCTCTGCTTCGCCGGAGAGGAATCCACCCGCAACCCTGCCTTCTCCACCCCTTGGTCTCCCGTTCCATCTCACTTCACCCACACTTGCACCGTGCATGCCTCAGCTATCATCTAATACCCAGCAGGTCTTCAATAGTCGGAGCTTCGCAACCATCGTCGGTCTCCAGTTCTGCCATCGGTGGTGCGATGTCAGTTGCGTCCTACAGCTAACCTCACAGCTTCTCCTCTGGTCAGCCTTCTTCGCTAGATGACTACGATGATTCAACGTGTATCAGAGGCCACGAAGGAGCACAGAAGATCTCACAATAGTCTCGTTTACGTCCCCTACACTTCATGGAGAATTTACAGAAGGGCCCCTCTAGGTTTTGATTATTGCAAATAGGTCCCTCCAGGGACCTATGTGCAATATTTATCTTTTATTTCTCATGCATTATTATTACATTTATGCCTCTGCATTATTTTCAGCATATCTTGAGTATTTTAAGTCGAAATTGAATGATTTCATTTTCATTTTGATGCTTGTTTTACCCTCTATCTGATTGCATTGATAATTTAATGTTTTGACACTTAATTAAAAGGGTTATATTCTTCCATGCTCGGTGTCTCCTCTTTTATTTAAATGCCATGGATTATCTTTAATGCTCGATTTGACTTTGAAATTAACCCATAATTGGTTGCTCATTGATTTGATATTCTGTAGGGAATATTTGTATATCTTCTCTTGTGTGCTTGTCCTTTGCATTTTCATCATGCATTATTTACATCTCATTTTCAATTGCATCTAAAAATCGAATAAAAATTACGCGCATCACTTGTATTTGCATTATTTTATCTGCATTACTTGTAACATTATGTGCATCATTTGCATGAAGACCTAATACTAGAAAATACTCACTCATTACTTAAACATTAGTTTTCGATAAATAGATGAAGAGGCTCGTATTCCTGTGTTCGACCTTGGTATACTTGCCAAGTAAAATAACTTCCACAACATTCAAAGATTGTGGTCTTTGATAGATCCAAATCTGCCTCATGTGCTATGATAACATGACATTATTTTTGAGACAGATTTGTGTTTCATCAAAAACACAAAAGGAATATTTTTGTGAAGCCGTTTTCTATTTTGAACTTTTTATGAATTCTTGAAAAAGTTTTACAAATTTTTATGCAAATTTTTGAAAAGATTTTACAAAATTTTATAGGTCTTGGATTTGAAATTTTTAGGGATTTTTGAATAGATTTTGGTGAAAGAAGTAAGTGCAGATATTTACATGGGATATATATTTACAAGAATTAGGATATATTTTATAGGAGGAAATTACAACTTAAATTTTAATGGTTATTTACAAATTCTATATACAAGATTTATACCACTTTTATAAAGATTTTTTAGTTGTTATTTACACTAGGTTCTCAAAACATTTGAAATCATTTCCACAGATATTTTGAAAACTAATTTTTGCAAATAATTTGAAAAACATTTTTACAAACATTTACAAAATTTGAAAATCATTTTGTAAAGATTTTTCAAACAGTATGTTTATATTTTTCTGAATATTTTTACAATCATTTTCCAAACCATTTACAAATAGATTTTCAAAACAATTTATTCAAATAATTAAAAGTAATTTTCACAAACAAAAGGTTTTTATAACGGTTTTAGAATATTTTGCAAAAGTTTTATAAGTGGTTTCTAAAATATATTTCAAGACACTTTCAACCATTTTTCAAATCATTTTTCAAAACATTTGTAACCAGTTTATTATATGTATTTACAAAGAATTTTGTGTATTTTATTAATTAGTCGTATTATTGAAAATGTGCAAGTATAAATTATGGCTAAAATATATACAATGTATATACGACCCCCTATACTTAGCTTGAGTTATGTCCTCATAGATCATATAGAAAAGACAAGACATAACTCATACTAGGTATAGAAAAGTATATATTAAAATAACTAAATAATAACAGAATGAGAAGTTGACCGTCCCCCCTATACCTAGGATTAAATAATCATAAGTACAACGGTCTGTGTACAAGGCATTGGATGCGATCTTCATGCTTCTGTGATGCATTTAAAGCTTTTTTCATACCCTTCATCCCTTGTGGGGCACCCGTAAAGGGTGGATGATGAATCTCATATTCATCTACACTATTCTTTATTATTATCTTTCTACCTTAAGAAAACCAATAAAAATAATTAACAATTAACCTTAATTAAATTAGTCTATGTTGTAGATAAATCACCATAATTAGTGTATCTTATTATACTTATCATTGTGATACTATTTTATGTATTTCTTATTTATTAAAAATCCAATAAAAATTATAATATTTTATTCTAACCTAATTTATAAATTAAAAATCCATAAAAGTAATAAAACAAGACAAAAATAAGTAATCCAAAGCCTTAAATTACTTGCAAAAATAATGACAATGTATAGTTAATTTTATTTCTTTTTGAGTTTTGCATGAAAGTTGTAGATCTAATTGAGATCTACAACTTTCGTGTTGAATACTTTTTCTAATTCCTTTTCCTTTTATTTATTTCGTATTTTACACTTTTTTTTGTATTTCTTTGATTTCTCACTAGGCCACGCGATGCCATCTGGGCGCACCATGTGGCCCCGCCTCTTCATTTCTCTCTGCCTCGCTCTCGATCATTCGATCATCAGATCCAACGGCTGATAGCCTTCATCAACCTCAAGCTTCAACCGTGAAGCATCACGTCGCTTCATGCCTACTCCTCTTCACCAATTTCTTGCAACTTTCTCACATGTACTAACCACCCAACTCCATCGCCAATCTTCAACCGTCTTTGCCCAACCTCCAGGAACCTCTTCATTTTCACATGATTCTTCCTATCGACGGTTGAAACCTCCCTGTTCACCACCTGAACTGCCAAACTCCCATTCATCGAAACTCTTCCTCCACTGCAATTAACGACCATCTGCCCCTTACACGATAGGAACCCTGGCATGGAGCTTCACCTGTGACAGAGAGTGAGGTCTTCCAAGAGTGGTTGCAGCATTTTCTTCTCTGGTGAGATCCAAGGCTCCGCCGCCTTGCTGCAGCATCACAAGCATTTGCTTGAGCTTTGTCCTTTAGCTGAGATCGGAAGCGACGACCCAGAGCTTTCTAAGCTCCACAATCAGGCCTCTTCACCATCAAACCCATCTTCAATCTATTCTCAATTTCTAGGTAATTCTCAAATCTCTGTTTCTTTTGTGTTTTATGATTTTATTGTGCTTGTTCCGGAGATTCATTCGAACATACAAAGTGATTTCCATACTCATATCACTTCATATATTCACGCGTGTACCTCCTGATTATCCGGACACTTCCCCATTCTGTGTTCATCTTGACCCTTTCTCAAGTTTGCAAAACTTGAGAACCCAATTAATGCTTAATCCATCACCATTAGGAGCCCTCCATTTCGTCCCCTAAGCATCCCAATAGAGTCGTAAAACTCTGGGCTTTGTTTATCTAATATTTGTAGGTGATGCCAAGATTTGAATGATCGGAAATCTTGAAGAACTTCCAGCTCAACTTTCTCTGCCAGAGTCACTTTGTCGACCACGGCTTCTAGCACGTATCTGATCCTCAGCATGTCTTCATCTTATTCTCCATGATGCCAGGAAGGTCCCACGAACTTCAAACTTAGCATTAACACACAGAGGAAAAGATTGATAGTTGCCGGAGCTCTGCCTGAACTCAGTCATCTGAGGCAGAGAGGGAAGAACAAGACACATCAACACCCGTTGGATCTAATTCCCTTGATCATATCTAATGTCCATCATTTACCCCGAGCCTAGCACCCAAAGCGTCGTTTGAAGCCTAAGGGCCCGTTCGGTAGGAGAATAAGCAGGAATAAGGATGGGGAATAAGGGGAATAAGGGTTTATTCTCCGTTCGGCTGGAGGATAAGAATAAGGAGAATAAGGTGAAATAAAGGTAGGTAAGGTGGGATAAAGATAGGAATAAGAGTGAAATAAGATGAAATAATGGGGAATAGTCGTACCACGGGGAAGCGTGTTGGGGGCTTATTCCCCTTATTCCATTCCTCCTTATACCCCAAACGAACAGGGCCAAGGGTCAGAGCACCCAGTCTGAGCCGAATAACCTGCAAGCGCCACGTGTTCCATAGTCGTCTCCTGAGCCTCTGTCTGACCACGAGCAACACACATTTTGTGGAGAAATTTCACTAGAGCCCCAAGAAGTCTTCAAATTTGCATAAAAGTCTCGTGCCTTTGGAAAATTTATAAGATCTTCCTAACGAGTTTTCATAATAAATTTGGTGTCATTAGAAAGTTTGTTTCATGCTCTTTAATTTAGTGCATTTAAATCACATATTTGATCCTCATTTCACACATTGAATTTTAGAGTACTAACTTGGTATATTCAGTCTTCATAATTGAATTAAAATAAAGTACTCATATGTTGAATTGGCTTTACTTGACAATAAGTTATCGTCAATTAATTTAATTATAATCACAAGTATTTCTTTCATGTAATCAGGAGCATATTTATGAGTTGAATGCCTTTATATGTTAATTGTACGGTTGTTTGTCTTTCTAAATAAATGGATAAGAAAATGATTTGAAAAGTATGCATTTTGTGTGTTTTGTGCATTGTGCTTAGCCTGGGATCTCGAGAACCACTTAAATAATTAATTGATAACTAAATTTAATTAAATAGTTGCTCGTGTCCCTATGTTCGAAACTGAACTTACCCATGTATAAATTAAAACAGAAAACTCGTCATTGAGATCTTCTCTTGGTTCTGTTGAGTATCATTTGGCTCGTGCTACAATGAGTGCATCTTATTATAGCCGATCGATGTTTCATCAGTGGCCTAAGCTTAATACTTCAGACTAAGTTTGCAAGCAAATGAAGTCTAATTGTCCACGTACAATAGAAGTGTCGGTACCTCGCCGAGTCCAGATGATATTGAGGCAACCACAGACAGAGTTTTTGGCTTTAATCCTCAGTCTGGAGTGTACCTGAAAACAATGTGAGCTTTATAAACCCAACACAATGAAGTCTATTACGAATTTTATTTAGGGACGAAGTGTTATTAGTAGTCCCATTGTTTTAATTTTTGATTTTTACTTTTAGAGTATTTTTCAAAAATAAATGCCTAATGATTTTTTTGGATTTTCTTTAATTCCTAGGTTAATCAAAATTGGGGGGGGGGTCGGGAAAGAAATGCAAATACGACTATGATGGATATAATGTGGTCCTAAAATCCAAGTTTTGCATTAGAAATCCGATTCTTTAAAAAGTAGTCCTTTTTTAGATAATTAAGTTCTTATTAGTTCAAAGCGAGTAGAGTTTTATAAGAGACTATCGGAGGTAGAAATTAAGCTTTGAATTCCAGGTCTACTTAAATTAGGGTTTGGTTTTATTTGCAATACATATATATATATATATGTCGATAGCTTTTTATGATGTTTAATTCGATTAGGATGGTAATAAACAAGAAATGGAGTCAGTTTCATATCAATTGTATTTAACATAAATTTTTAAAAAATTGGGGAAGATTACACAATATATAGATGACAGAGAAAAAGATTCTACTCTTTGTTTTTTTGAATCTTTTTTATTTTATTTCTTGAGATTATTTGTACGTTATTCATATAATTTGAATTATTATTCTTTTTTTATTATTTTGTTATTCCATGTGATTTAAGTGTGATTTTACTGAAGAATTGTGACCAAGATTTTAGTATAATGTGGATGAATCACATGTTCATTCGGTATTCATTACATTGTTCAATAAAGAAAAATAGCCTCCTATGCACATTTGAATAATATATCATTATTGATTTTATTGGAGTTTTTTGGATATATATAGACTATTTTTAAACATTATAAACTAGTTTATAGAATCTGTTTGTATTTGATTTTTATAATTTTTAATATTTCCAAAAAATTTAAAAAACTGGGATAGGTTAGTTGTGTATAATACTTTAACCCATATTTTTAGTTTGATCGTTTATCGCACTTATATCTTAAAATTACAAAAGCAATAAATATACATAAAATTAAAATCATAAAATTCCCAAAAATCATAAAAATGTGTTCTATAAACACAGTTGTATTTATGAAAATTATAACCATATTTTTAAGAGTTATTTTGACCTCAAAATCTTATATTTGAGGTTGCACATACTTTTTTTTATTTTCATTGTCAAGATTTGTTTTTAATATATATGTTTTATCATTTTTACCTAATTCAAAAAATCACCAAAAAGTTATAAAAAACAAAAAGTATTTTATTTATACTATTAATATATTAATATTTATTTTACTATTTAAACCCTTCTTTTTCTATTTTTATATGTAATTAAGTCCCTTTCTTTTATTATAGTAGTAAAATATAGTTAAAACTAGTTTGGATATTTAAAGATTAAAAATTTAATTAAAAATCATAAAAATCTATAATGTATAATACTTACATTATTCACATATTATAAGTATATGAAAGTTCCCAAAAAATAAAAAAAAATAAAAAATCAATGAAATTAATAAAAAATGACATATGCACTTAGAGCTATACATTGGGATTGAGTACATTCTAATTTAGGTTGTACATACTTGACAGTATTCTTCTTGAGCCATCTTCTTGGTTTGTTGGTGCAAGGGAGGTACTCTGATGGCTATTATGGTCTTCGATGCCTAATGAGGGGACACAATGATGAAGATCTCCAACTAATCGACGATCCTTTTCTTGCAAAGAACTAAAAGACTCGAGTCCCTTGGACTTGAACAGGGGGAGGGTAACGAATGGGGATCTCAGTCAAATATGGATGAGAGAAGATCAATCTTGAATTGATACTCTCGATCCAAGGTGATTAGAAGATGAACACATGTGAAGAAGCAAAAGAACATGGGAGAGGCAAAGTCAGTTCGTGTCGAAATAAGGGAGAAAAGATGGCTTTAATTGTTGAAATAAGGGAGGAAAGGGAGAAGCATAGGAAAAACACAAAGGGTACGATACATGATGAGGAAAATAAAGAAAGAACAAAGGGAAAGTGGAGGAATGTTTGTTGGACTTGTAATCCCTTGGCGACCCATTAATGCAATAAAAGTTATTATTTTATCATGTCCATTTGAAATGAATGGTTGTGAATGCCCTTAATATCAAGGTACCTGTGTAGATTTAGGGTTATGTACCGTGGTCATATTGAATATCATGCAGTTGGGAGGACACAACTGAGATTAACATGTGATATTCAATAAAGATCTCCAATCTTAGAAAGAGATTGCGATCTTTTTTCTAAAGACTGATTTCCTGACTTCTTGACGCATGTCCTTTGCATAGTAATATATCTTCATAAGTATTGGAATAATCTAGTCAAAGAGTTGACTTGATGATGCCAATATAAACTAAGACCTAAATCATAACGGTCACAATAAGGCACACATCCTTTGATAGGAGATAGATATACATCTATATGTATAAGTGTGCACATTTGACAGACCAATAGGTTGATGACCTAACCAAGGTCCATATACCAATGAGTTTGTGTGCATATGAAGATATATGAGAAGTATGATCTCTCAAAAAAATCATATGGGTTCATAGTTAATGAATTGGGAGACAGAGCTCGTTCATGAGATAATTTTGGGTCATAACGAATACCATGCATGGTCGTCTTGTTAATGAAATAAGATACGAATTTGAGATATTAATATATGGATTTGGATAGTATATGATTAACATTATCACCCAAATTATCTCATGATAATTCTATGATATGTTTTGAAGAAGACATTCAAACTAGGGTTTGAACTTTGGATATATCAAAGTCTTCCAGTACAAAGGGTACATAAGTATTGGGATACTGAGGGTTAAATATATCATAATAGATACCATGACACTTCCATTCTGAGGGAATGGTGAAATCAGATGGATTTTAGTGGCTCCATTTCTAAGCTTAATGATTTGAGAGTTAATTGGATTAAGTCTCATCTCATTTGAATCCAATGTCCAATTCCAATGCAAATTTCAATATCCAAATGTTGGAAAGTAAAATGGTGATGAAAATAGAAACATATACACTCATTGAGCTCATTTCTGAACTCCAAATTATTTGAACTTTGATTAGAAATGATCAAGGAAGCTGGATTCAGCTCACTGATGCATTCTCTAGCTCATGGAGAGTGTGATGCATTTCATTGAGCTCGCTTGGAGTGTGAATTATTTCAGCTCGAGTTCAATATTTGTAAGTGATAGATTTTCACTAAAAATGGTATAAACTCTGAAATTGGATAGATATCCAAATTTCAAGTCGCAATACATGGACTGTATGATCTCTCTAACATTATCTTCAAATACCTGCATTTGTATCTCATGAGTCCTAACTGTATTATGACTCATGTTATTTAATGTCAATATTGGGACAATAATAATTATTATCACTCATAAGGGAATTTTTTTGAATATGATTCAAAAATGTGATTCATTGATTAATATGAACGATGATTCATAATAACTAATTATTATTTATGTGAATGCAATTCGTATAATTATTATAAGGCACATGTGTGAATATGATTCACATTGAATTAATAAATGTAAATTAGATCTATGTTTTTCTTTAGATTTATGATCATAAATTTACCAAGTTTGGCAATTTAGTTATCAAAGTAATTAATAAAGAAATAATTCCAATCTATATATGGAAAGTGGAGGTGTGTATTGCGAGGACACATGGCATCCTCTATTAGAGTCCTAATTGGATTAGGCTCTCAATTTATTGCTTAATTAATTAATTAATGATTAAAAGGAGATAGTTCTAGTCCTAATCCTTTTTGAATAAGGACTAAATCATAGATTTTGATCCATGATCCAAATTACACCATGGAGGACATCTACTATGAGGATAAGACTCCTCATAGAGATCCCCCATGGCTACAAAAGAGAATGCAATGCCCCTCTTTCATTGTATGCTTGTTCCTCCTAATAATTCCAAGTTATCTTGATCATTGGGAAAGAAGTTTAGAGAGTATAAGACTCTCTAATACATGTCCTCCTCCCTCTCTCTCCCTCTCTCTACATCCCTATACACCCACCTTCAAGCCTCCATTTTCTCTTCATATGCGTGGTCCTACGAGAGAGAAGTTCGTCTTCTTCGTCATGCTTTGCATACGTGTAAGAGGACTCGATTTCATGAGACAAAATCATAATCTTGTACTTCTTGGTCTCATCCTTGGATGGACATATTCAAGAAGAAGACATCAAAGTTTGTGGGAAGCTTCGTGACTCATCATCTTACCCACGAGAGAGACAAGCGTAGATCATACTTGATTCGTGAGATCTCTTGATTTAGAGACTTACTTCAAGTGGTAACCATGATCCCATCCCAATATTTATTAGAATATTAGAAATCATGTTATGAAATTATCTCCTTAAATTAGTATTTTTGTGAATTACAAAAGTTACGATGAAATTTCTTGTTCATACGATGAACACACAATGTTTCAAACAAATAGTTTTCTATTTTTTCCGTGTTTCCATGATGAGAAATGAATATTAGGATTATGTACTTCTTTCAATTGATATCTGAGCCTTCATTTAAAGGATTTAGATTGCAAAAAATTCCAATAAATAATCGGTTAGATTATCCCCATCATCAAATACATTGCCTTGCGATCGTTTTAACTATTCGAATGATTCTGCAACTTTCGAAGTTGCTGATGTTCTCCCCAATTTTAAACATATTTTTGGGATACATACATGAGGTCTAGAAGATCTAGACTCATATCCAAAAAGATGCACTAAAAATTGGTGATATTTGGGAGAAGATTCATATGTTAAAAACGATCGCAGACTCCGATTTTGATTAAAGATAGTAGCATTAAAAGTATGAATCTTTAGCTAATGTTTTTGAGTCACATAACATGATAAAATACTGTTCAACAAGGAATAAATCAAGTCCTCAATTAGTGCAAAAAAACTTCACATGATTCCGATCGTGCAACCTCGAGAATTTGGATTTCTCTATAAGCGGAGTTGGAAGAGGATTTGATTGTTTTATTGACCTGTTTCTCATATTTTGAGACTCAAAATTGATGGAAATATATTTGATATATTTACGTCAGGAGTAGGACCTGATGTTTTGAAAATATTAAAGGTCACAACTATCGCGACCCCGGATCTCGGGCCGTCGGATCCTCCCATATCCGGATCTATTACTCAGCAATAATTTATTCAGCAATCACACCTAACATTCAGAAACAGACTGCAAATAAAAATACTCAGAAAGAAGTATTTCAACATTTTGCCATTCACAAAATAAATTTTACATGATCCATTGTCCCACTACAACCCTTTACATGTACATCAGCTTGAAGGAAATACACAGAAATATTACTAACTACCTTACAAAGAAAAGCTAATGTGACTGGTTGGATGTCTAGTATGTAAGCTGGATGGATTTTTAAAGTCCTTGCGATGGCTCACCGACACCTGTTGGGTTTTCCATAAAATATATGATAAAAATTAGCGAATACTAAGTAACGAAGAAGAGAAAAGCAAACAAATTGTGTAATTTTGCAAAACTTGTTATCAGAAAAGGTTTCATTCCTTCTCGTTAATTTAAGTCCCATTCCTTTTCTATTCCACGTCAGGGATTAGTCCAGGGGAACCCCACTTTTTCTTGGACTCCGAAGCTGTGGACACTTCGAGATTGGAGGTTGCGTTGATCTTGGTAAGATTATGCCGCCGCACGTCGCCTCAACCAATCCTCCAATACTACCCTGACAATTTCTTCTTCTTTTATTAATCAGGGTCTCAAATCCTCAGCCTGAAAAATAAATGAGCATATCATCCTCGAGGACTTGGTTGCTTAAAACCTCATGCTAACATTATAACTTAGCGGCTTAAATACATGTTGTCGTGACCCAGCCGTTATTGAAGCACCTGTACCTCCAAATGGCACGATCACATCTTCCATCGTTCAATCCGAATATATTGGCTCCCGGTATCACGCATTGTAAATCATTCATTTCATGCGCACTTATCATAACATGGCAACCATGTACCACCTAGGTAGGGAAACGTCAATACGGGTTCCTTCCGACAAACATACAGGTTGCATGCCTGACCTGTAGTTCTACTCCCAGTCATCCTTAACGTGACTCACGACCCTTTTCAGGATCCAACTCAAAATACATCAATTCCCATGTTGTAATTCCTCAATTCAGCCTTATATTTGCATAACCATAAAATACTGAGTATAGACTTACACATATATTATTTCATATATTTATATACTCATAATTATGCTCATTTTAACTTCCAAATCCTAACTTTCCAAGTCACTGCATCAATTCGATATTTAGACCTTATTTTAGTTTAAATCACAAATCAACTTTTCATATTTTCTCAAAAATAACCAAATTAGGGTTCTTCGTATCAAAGAACATAAAATCAGAAATTTCAACGATCTCATATGAAAACTCAACAGCAAAAGGAAGGATTTCGTTACCTAGCTGTCTCTCGTGTATGTAGTACTTTATCATGTTTCGTTTTCAGAAAGGATTATTTAAGGCTCCTGAAATGATCAAATTTCATTTTTCGTAACAAAAATGCTAAGAATGTGTCAAGAACGCGAAGAACGAACGAAGAACACGAAGAACGTAAAGAACACGAAGAACGCCAAGAACATATTTTATCTTGAAATTTCGGCCGAGCTTCCCCTTATATGAGGTGATATTTCTAGGAAAATTTCGGCAGATTTTCCCCTTATATCGGGACATATTTTTTGGAAAATTTCAGCAGAGTTTCCCCTTATATCGGGACATATTTCAAAATAAAAATGAAAAGAGTTTCCTCTATAAAATCAATCGAAAGGAAAACAACAACGAAACTGAAAGAATATAATTAAACTGCAAGCAATGGAGAATCGGTAGACACCACACGTCTTAGGTGAGTGAATGTGTGACGAATTATAGGGTTCACTGACGTGCACAGCCGCACGTATAAGTAGGGTATTACACAGATTTCTCCATCAAAATAACTATAAAAGCGGAAAAGAAAGAACAATAAGCAATGGAGAATCGGTAGACACCACGCATCTTAGGTGAGTAAATATGTGATGAATCACAGGGTTCACTAACATGCACAACCGCCCGCACCTAAGTAAGGTGTTACACAGATTTCTCCTCGAACCATAACTGGAAACAAATTGAAAAGAAAGATGAATCAATAACAAAACTTGGAAGAAAAGAGGATGAATTGAAAGCTTAGCTTACGAAGAAAACTAAGAGAGGATCATACCTTCCTCCTCCTCATTCTCCCGGTAGTGCTTCGCTAGCGCTCTTTTCCCACCTCCCACTCCTCCTCCCGACCTCTCAACCATGGTCCTTGGGTGGTGGTGGTAGTGGAAATCGTAGAGAATGATTGGGTAGGGGGTATTTATAGGCTCCAGAAAACCACTAACCATGGTTAGAAAACCATGGTTTAACCCTTAACTGTAGTTAGTAACACATGGTTTTGGCCCATGGTTTTGGCCAAAACTTATCCGAAACTTAGGGCTTAAGTTTGAACATTCCAGAGGATTCTAGATTTGCTAATGATGCTTAATTAACACTAATCATGATTAACTTTCACTAATCATGATTTAACTTTCGTGGCTTACGCTTATCTTTTGCTAACTATTGATTAGTATTTACTAATGATCATTAATTGTTTTCGATCCATCATTATTTTCTTTAATCATGCTTAATTAGTCTTAATGATAGTCATTATGGGTTAATGACGTCTTAACCCTCCTTACTTCTCTTTCTTCTGAAAATTATAAGAAATCGAAACGAAGTCCGATTCACACGAAATAAATTCTATTGGTTTTCTCTTGATGAGTCGGATCTTATGATATATGATTCGAGAGATGTCAAGTTCATGACTTTACAATTATAATAACCTTAAAGGAAGTCTCGTCCTCGAGACTAGAGATACATGCATAACAACCTTAAAGAGGATCGAGACTATAACAACCTTAAAGAGAATGAACGTCCTTTCATTTATCATATACAGAATACATAGTTTTATCATTCAAACAAGTACATGTATTTCTCTCTCATTTTTGCCTCAGATTCCCATGTGGCTTCTTCAAACTCTTGGTTCGCCACAATACTTTAACTAGAGGTACCTCTTTGTTTCTCAACTTCTTGATATCCCTTTCAAGTATTTGCACATGTATCTCGTGGTATGTCAAGTATGGCTCAACATGTAAATCATCATAACTTATCTTATGCTCTGGATCCCTAACGTACTTTCTCAGATTTGATACATGAAAAACATCATGTATTGCCGAAAGATGTGGAGGAAGCACAAGTCTATAGGCGACTTTTCCAATCCGTTGAATAATTTCAAAGGGACCCACGAACCTGGATGCTAACATCCCACGCAAGCCAAACCTCTGAACACCCTTCATAGGTGATACTTTGAGAAATACAAAGTCACCTACCTCAAATTAAAGGTCTCTTCGCCTGGTATCACTATAGCTTTTCTGGCGACTCTGGGCAGTTTTAATCTTTTTCGAGCAAGCTCTTTAGATTCCCGTGTCTTCTGGAGTCTATCTGAATCATAAAGATCCTTTATTCCGACCTCTTGCTAACACAAAGGAGTAGTACACCCACATCCATAAAATACTTCAAATGGTGCGATGCCAATACTTGTATGGTAACTGTTGTTGTATGTGAATTCTGCAAGAGGCAAATGTTTCAACCATGATCCTTTCCATTCTAAGGCACATGCTCGTAACATATCCTCTAAAGTCTGAATAGTACGTTCTGATTGACCATCTATTTGTGGATGATATGCTGTGCTCAAGCATAGTTGTGTGCCGAAGGCTTTCATGAAGTTCTCCCAATAGTGTGAGGTGAATCGTGAATCTCGATCGGAAACTACTTCCTTTGGGATACCATGGAGGCGGATCACATGTGTAATATATAACTCAGCAAGCTGGTCTGGAGTGAAAGATAGGCTTATTGGAATAAAGTGTGCCACCTTGGTCAGACGATCTATTATAACCCATATACTATCCTTACCACCAGTCGTCTGAGATAATCCAGTAACGAAGTCCATGGAAATACTTTCCCATTTCCACTCAGGTATGGGGAGGGGTTGTAACAATCCTGGTGGCTTTTGGTGTGAAGCTTTTATCTATTGGCAAGTGAAACATGAATTCACAAACTCAACAACATCTTTCTTCAGTCCTGGCCACCAAAAGTATGAATGAAGATCCTTATACATCTTCGTAATTCCTGGATGAATAGATAATCTAGAATAATGAGCTTCACATAAGATGTCTTTCCTCAGTTCAGGTATGTCTGGTACACAATCTCTATGATGGTTATATAGTAACCCATCTTGTATCTGGAATTCCTCTATCTCATTCTTCTCAAGTTGTTGTCTCAAGTCTTTAAGGACTGGATCATCCTCCTGTCATTTCTTTATTTTATCCCAGATCTCTGGTTTGTATCGGTGAGGAATTGTTATAGTATCAGCACTACTATCAAATGGTTTCCATTCACTTAACGTTGATAGTAAATCCTAGAAGTGGATAGCACTCACTCCCGGAGGGTAGAGTAAGGATGGGTGCAGATGTTAGTAATTCTTTCAGTGTTTGGAAACTAGTTTCGCATGCTTGAACCATATGAATGGAACTTCCTTCCGGGTCAACCTAGTCATTGGCAATGCTATTCGTGAAAAGTCCTTCACAAATCTTCTATAATATCCAGCTAGACCCAGAAAAGATCGTATTTCTATGACATTCTTTGGGCGTTCCCAACTCATCACCGCACTAACCTTTGTAGGATCAACTGATATACCTTCCCCAGAAATAACAAGGCCTAAGAAAGATACTTCAGATAGCCACAAGTCACATTTGCTATATTTATCATACAGTTTGTTCTTCCTTAGAGTTTCAAGTGTCTGTCTGAGATGGTGTTCATGCAGATACTTATCCTTGGAGTAAATAAGCACATCATCAATAAAGACTACTATAAAGTGGTCTAAGAACTCCTTGAATACTCTATTCATGAGATCCATGAAGACTGCTGGGGTATTTGTCAGTCCAAAAGGCATAACTAAGAATTCATAATGCCCGTATCTAGTTCGAAAAGCTGTCTTGGGAATATATGTATCTTTAATTTTCAACTGATGGTATCCAGATCTTAAATCAATATTGGAATACACAGTTGAACCATGCAACTGATCAAAGAGATCATCTATTCTTGGCAGAGGATACTTGTTCTTTACGGTCTTCTTGTTTAGTTGTCTATAGTCAATGCACAACCGCATTAACCCATCCTTTTTCCTGACAAATAAGACATGTGTACCCCATGGTGAAGTACTAGGACAAATGAATACCTTATCTAACAGTTCTTGCAACTGTACCTTTAACTCTCGTAACTCACTTGGTGCCATCCTATACGGAGGGATAGAGATAGGCTGAGTATCATGTATGAGAGAGATTTCAAATTCAATCTCTCGCTCAGGTGGTAATCCAGGTAGTTCCTTTGGAAATACATCAGGAAACTCGCACATTATAGGTATATCTTCCATCATTCTGTCTGACCCTAATGTAGTGGTTACATAGGCTAAATAACCTTGGCACCCTTGCTCTAACAATTGTTGTGCCTTCAATGTAGAGATATATTCGATACTATCATCGGATGCCTTTCCAATGAACTGGAACTCTATCGAGTTAGGAAGGTGAAATGTTACTGTCTTCTGAAAACAGTCAAGACATGCATGATGCCTTTCTAACCAATCCATTCCTAGGATAAGATCAAAGTCCTCCATTTCGATTAGTAGTAGTGAAACAGGTAACTGATGTCCCGCAATCAGTACTATGCAATTATCCAGGATCCAAAGTGGATACTAACCGTCGAGCAATAAATGAATGTGATGCACCAGAATCAAATAAGGCATGTACTGAAAAGCCATGAATAGTAACAGTATCTCATACGATCGTGCCTGAGTTGTAGGCTTATTCCTCAGTAATTGCATTGAGCTGGCCATTAGGAATAGACAAGCTAGAACCCGCAATACTTTGTGGTGGTTGTTGTGTAGGAGATGCTCCTTGTGAGACACGACCTCTACCATGTCTTCCTCCACGTGTTGCTTCATTGCTCGAGGTGGATGCTATACTATTAATTGGGGTTGTTTTAAACCCTGAACCTCTCAACTTCGGACAATCTTTGTTGATGTGGCCTTCACGATGACAGTAAAAACACACACGTGCTCCTGTTTGACCTGAAGACCCAACCACAGAGGTGCTAGATCCTGCTGCTGAGTCGCAAGGATATAGTGGTGGTCTAGAGAAACCCCTTCTTCCGGATAATTCATGGCCCAAAGTCTGTGGAGAGCTTATATTAGACCCGACTATATGATAACGACTGTCTCTTCAGTTATAATTCATCTTACGTTTGGATGGTCCACCAGTAAAGTGAAAGCTTCTTCTTTGGCGGTTTTCATCCTTCCCATCTCAATACGAGAGGCGATGTCCATGACTTCATCTACAGTGGTGGCTCTAAAACCTGCAAGTTTCTCTCTTAAATCTCCCTGAAGACCGCTAACAAATGTGGTAAGACACTCTTGTGGTGAAGCTTCTAAAGCTGGGGAGTAACGTAGCAGCTCCATAAAGTGAATATGGTTACATTCTTGGATCCTTGGGTCAAAGAAGCTAACTCCCTCCTCTTCAATTCTTCCCAATGGGAGGGATAGAAGTGAGCTTGGAACCTTTCTTCAAAAGCATCCCATGGAACAGGATCTACTAATTTCGTGGAAATGGCTCTCTACCATCGTCTTGCATAGCCTGCTAAGGAGTAATAAGCAGAGTGCACCCAAGTATCTGCTGGTACGTGTATTATTCTCAACATCTTGGTGACATCATCAAGCCATAGTTGTGCCTCAGCAGATGTCTCTATGCCTTTAAATCGAGGAATTTTTCCCTTTCAATAAGTTTCTAGTAATGTTTGATGTCTAGGAAGGGCCTTCTCCATTGCTCCTTCAACCGGGGTAGGAGCAGACTCAGTTGAAGGATGGTAACTAGATTCTTCCTTAGAAAGATGGACAGAACCTTCAATCCTAGCATCCACGATTCATCATCTCAATATCTTGATCTTAAAAAAATCCCCAAGTAAAATCTCAAATAAATGTCCATAAAATCAATAAATTAACAAAATGACTCTTCTAAATAAAACATACTAATTATTGTATATTAGATTGTACAAAATAAATTAACAATAAAAAGCTGCAAAAATAAATGATTTTCTCACCTATAAATAGTACAAAATTTCATATATTTTTAATAATTTCATTTCAACTCCTTTTTGGCTAATTTTTTTCTCTAACTTTTTCATAAAAAAATATATATATAAATACACAAATATAAAATAAATTTCACCTCAAATAAATGCTCCTAGATCCCAAAGATAAAAAGCCGTAAAGTCCAACTTCCCAGCCAAATTCCTGCTCCGTAGGAACTCCAAATTCACCAAACTCATTTTTAAATTTCAAGTTAGAAAATTATCTATCCAACGGAAGTGATTTTCATTAAAATCAGAGCTCATTTGCAAAAGTTGGGTTTTGGGACCTCGGTGTACATTCTATGTGTTGTACATATTTTTTGTTTTCCCATTTTTATTTAATTATTCTTAATCAATAAAAATCTAAAAAAATCATGGTTATGTTGTATTTTGATTATGGTATTTTATTATATTTTTTCTTGTAAATATCTCTTATTAAGAAGACAAAAAAATACATATTAGAAAAGCAAACAAAAAATGTACATGTTGTATGTATTCCTTTGTAAATTCTACACTATTTCTCTTCTCTTTTTATTTTATTGTATTTAAAGTAGCCTACTTTATTTTTTATTTTTTATTTCCACTCTCTACAATAACTTCCATTTTCTTACATTAACCACCAAGTCTTCATCCAACCTCCATTCCACTCCACCATTTCTCTTAACCTCACATTCAAACTCCACCTTTCCACCATCTCTCTAACTCCCAATCTTCTTCTCTTTTTATTCTTCCATTCATCCTCATTTTTTCGCATCCGTCATTCTTATAGAAAAAGGAGAGAGTTTGGAACGTGGTGCCGGTGACAGCGGCTTATCATCTTCCTCAAGCGACGACCTCCTTCAGGCGAGATCCGCAGCGAGAGTTCCCCATCGAGCTCGCATAGTCTCGCCAATTTTATTTCTCCAATCGAATCGATGCGACGACAGGAGTCCAGCGTAGCTGCTCCGCCAATCCGGCAAAGAATCAGGTAAGTATTCCTCCTCATTTCTCTTGTTATTTTAGTTTATCTCATATTTTGTTTCCTTTTTTTATATTTATATCACATTGTTATTACCACCTGCATATTTCCTTTTGTTATACATAATCATCTTCACCACCATCATCACATTTTTTCTCTCCTCCGTCTCATTTGTATTCTCTGTTAACAAAACAAAAAAAATTAAAAAAAAATATTTCTTATTACAACAAAAAAGAAAAAGAAAAAAACAAAAAAAAACTCCGCCAATCGGCGCACATGCGCCATAGCCAGACGGTGCCGCCTCCAGCGGAGATCCGCCGTTCTCCCACCGCAGCCACCGGCGCCATTCCCCCCGCTGCCCCCTCGCATAGCCGCGGCCGCCACCAATGCCACCCACGACCAGCGTCTCCTCCGTCCGAAGATCCACAGCCATGGCCTGCTGCCGCATCGCGCCTACGCACGTGGTCGCGGCCGACCGCTCCTCCGCCGCGTAGCCGCCGACCTCCTCCCGTGGTGCGGCGCGCCGCCCGCCGCTCCCTCTTCCGTCCCGTCGTGCCCTATCTCTCCAGGAAGAAGAAGGTTCAAATTATTTTATTTCTTTTAATTGTAAATATTGCATTTATTTCCATCATAGTTCATGTAATGCAAAAGAGACCTTGTGCTTAATTTGCATTGCATTTTTAATTTCAGTTTTGCAGGCATAACCCTGTGTTTGTGTACTAATTTGGACTTGAATTAAGCATCTTTTTATTCAATGAAAAATATCTTGATGTTGAAAAACTGGTTCTCTACCTTGTGGATATTTGTTTATATTTTTATGTTCTTTGGGTAATTAATTAAAATTGTTTAACTGAAACTCTTCACATTTTACCCATTTCGTACTCTTAAATTTATATCTGACACATAATTTCTCTAAAAATTCCACAAAAAGTAGACATGATGTCTTGATAATTGATTGAATTACTATCCAAATTTCATCTAGAATGGAGTTATCTTGTGCCTGAAATAAATTATAGAGTGATTTTCGTATTTGATTTTTAGTTAAATCCACATACATCTTTTTCGCAAAATTTCTACTCTCCTGACTTGAGCGTATAAATATCTTTTGGAGATAATTAGCACTCTGATTAATTTAGTAATGTGGATTTATTAGGAATTAATTACTCACTGTCACTCTGTTTTCACTAAAAAATCCATAAAAATTCATATTTTGTCAAAAAATTCCAAAAAAATTACTATAGTCTTATTTCATCATGTTTTCATTCCAATAAAATTTTCATAATTTTTGCTTACTGTTTGTGTGAGAAATTGCGAAAAAAAACCCATAAAAGTGTACTTTTCAATTATTTCATTTTAATTCCTAAAATCGAAAAAAAATATGTCTTGCATTTATCACTGAATTAGGATTCTAGAAAAAATATAATTTATCAAAATTGAACTGATTTGACTTTAAAATTAATTTGGCCTTGTTGTGTGTCTTCTTAGTGTCTTAATTCAACCACATTTGCATTTGTTTTTTTTGTATAAAAAATATAAAAAAATCACATTGGAAATCTACATCTTAATTTTTGAATTTACCTCAAAGTAATTCCTTTGCCTCCCTGTGTTCGACCTCGAACTTGCCCGGGATATAAATTAAAGCTGAGACACTCTTCACAAAGATCTTCTCTCGGTTCTGATCGACTCGCTAAGTACATGTAATACAACGAGCTCAAATTAAACATCGTATTTAGTGACTCGTCAGATGGTGTCATTGCCGGAGAGGCAAACGGCTTAGTGATTAATTTAAAAAATTAGATTTAGATTTTCATTTACTCAGGTAGTCTGACCCCTGAGCCACTTGTAATTAATCCATTTTCCTCGCAATTATTTTTCCTTTTTTCTTCATATTTTTGTATATATTTTGTTTTTATCTCTCTAATATAAATTTCATTTTCCTTGCGAGGGCCCGGTGGACTTGGAGTGCATCGAAGGTCAACGGAAGTGATGCGCGCCGACTGCTGAAGAGCAAGAAAATTTATTTGTTTTCGAGAGATTTTTTTGTAATTATCGTGTTGTAATAATTTAGGTAATTTTGCTCTTTATAACGGCTCTTGTTTGAGAGCTCGCGCTTGTATCCGGACTGGACATTGGACCCGCTTGTGGTCGTGTGGTTGATTGACGTAGAATAGGACTTGCACTCGTGGCTCTTAGAGCATATTTTTATTAGAATATTTTATTGCTTGTGCTCGTAATTTTTAGGGCCACACATCACTTTTAACGAGACACACTTAGACCGCATGGCTATTAGTTAAATTTAACTTGTTCATCACTCGCTAATAGAACTGCCTGTCTAGGAACGGTTTTCTCGTTTGCATTCATATAGCATAAAATTTCAATTCTGCCTTGCATCCCGCATGTAGAGTGTGAGGATCACTGTAAGTCTCCTGAACTGGGCATGCATAATTGATTTCACTACTTGCATCGGTTTTTCTCGATTCCCTCCCCTTGGTTTTTAAAACTTAGGTTAAAAGGAAATCGAGACTGATCGTTAGGTTGCTTTGTTTGGTGGACTAATCAAGTGATAACCAAACTTAAAATCAGAACTGCTAATCAGAGTTGGCCAAAAAAAATCGACTAAAACTAACACTTGTTTTGGGAGAGTAAAGCCCTCATTGTTTGTTTTACTTGCAAGTGAGAGAGAGACGACCCTAGGATAGAGCCAAGCCAGGAGTTCTTACTTACTACTGGTTCTTTCTTTTTAGGCGATTAGCTACTTTTCAGTGAGGATCTACGGGTAGCCGGTAAACGGTCCGGATTTCCTTAGCAGAGTGGGAGGTTTACAGGACGCATTAGTCCTCAAGGAACGGGTAGTCGTATTTATACGGTCCGTACTTACTCCTATACTGGCTGAAAGCAGTCCAACTAGTCGTAAGAACCAGGCCAGTCTGTAGGAAAATACAGGCACCTAACAGCTCGTTAATCTTTCCAAGATTGTATTTATCACCAACTAAAATTGACTAGATAATTCGGCCGAACCTTTACGGCCATCACGTGTTGAGCTGGTGAAATGGAGGGTTTGCTCTTGTGTTTGTTTGTTTGTTTTGTGTGTTATTTGGTGCACTTGCACACTTTCTTCCTCGATCCGCTTCATTCTCCCATCTCCCCTCCAAGATGTCAGAATATTGGTCACCATATCCATGTCGCTCTTCCTCGACCTTATTCCGATCATCTCCACCCTCTTATTCATCTTCATACCCACGCCTCGACCGTAAAGTCGGAACTCCGACTGATTTTCCCACTTCTTCGTCCTTCTCAACTACTACACATTCTTACACCCCTGACCCACATCCCCTGGATTCACTCACCATATTCTCGTCTGATTTTTGGAATCAAGGAACAAATCAAAGAGCAAGCGACTGCTGAGATGAATGATTGGCATAATTAGTTGACCCCACATACCTCATTATCACCTTGAGTTGGAACTGAACAACAATTGCCATATACACATCTCGACTTAACCTTAGGGTACAACATGGTCGACCAGATAAACCGAATGGAGAGGCATGCACTGCACGATCTTCCTGACTTGATTGACCTGAGTGATAGAGACCACATTGACCAACCTTCATATCACCCATTCGGAGAGCCGACATATACAGGGGATTGGATTCATGCGACTGATTTACAGACCCCCTGTCTACTAACTCCACCTGATGAGGCTCTGACCAATAACTGCCATACAGATGGGCCATACTCAACCCAATATTGCACACCCGAGTCAACGTGTGTTGAGTATAAGAGCCTGAGTTCTCAGCAGTATCCTCCAATTGCGCTGACTTCTCTCATGAGGTGTCATGAGAACTTATTGGAGGATGGCATTTGTAGACCGATCAGAAATCCAGGTAGGAATGTGGATCATGGATTTCGCGGATTGAATCTTGAAAACCTGGAAGACACCGGATTGACCACTTGTCATGTACAGCTGGAGTCCCTTCTACCTCCCTCTTCTACTAACCACTTTCCCTCCAAACCTGAGTCTGTACATTATCCTATTCCTCCACCTATCAAAAAGACTGAAAATGAAAAAAAAACCAGAAAATAGCATAAAAATTGAAAATAAAAAAGATCTACAAAAATTGGATCATGCACTTAGGGAAGCATTGGATAGAAAGTTGATTTTGAGCTTCCCTTAGTAATGGCCATTGAACACTTTCCCAGCCTTAAACGATTTGTGAGAAGTAAATTGATGCCTAAAAGGTCGGGCAATAAGAGAACAAGGACTGAGATACATACAGTGTCTATGGCCACATCTTTGATGATAGGGAGAAAAACCAAGAGCCGCAGAGTAAAGCAGTTGCATAGAGTTGATTGTGAAATCAAAGATACCACATTCACCCATGCAAGAATCGATGATGACTCACCGATCAATATCCTCCCGACCTCCGTGTTTGCCAAGCTCAAACTCAGATCTTCCAAGAAGTCAAGAGAGATCATTCAGTTGGCATATCGGTCAATTAAACGGTCGAGAGGAACCATTTCAGTCATCGTTACTTTCTAAGGTGCTTTATTGGAGATAGACTTCACGATCATTGACATTGAGCAGCGAGGAGAGTTCACCTAGTCTTCAATCATTCTTGGGAAGCCATTCTTAGCCTTGGATAAGGCAACTATAGATTGTGAGACTCGGGAGATCGATTTCTCTGCATTGGGATCACTCCGACCTTACCAGATTTTTGAGGACACACGATTTTCCAAGGTAACCCGCACATCCACTGACAGTCGTGAGTCGTGACCATCGAGAGGAAGATGAGTCCCACCTCTCTGCTACACATGAGAAACAGACTGTCCAGACGACTGTTGGATCAGAGACTCCCCACACCTCCACTTCATCAACTGCTTGCACCACCATTGTAACAGCTTCTAAGGAGGACTCAAGACTGATGAATCTGTGATTCATCACTCTAAAAGTTGAAAATAGATTGTTCCCGAGTAAATAGCAGCATATTTCCCCTTATAGTGCATAATTAGCATTCATACATGCAAACATAATATCTGCATTTTAGCACTCATATTTGCATTAAATAAGAAGCCAATTCCACTTGTAAAATATCCACCTATTATCTCCTCCAGAATAAAACACCATATGATATATACACCATTAGTTAATAGTACAAGGAAAAAGGTTAGACATCTCTTTTGTAAAACACCCAATAAAGACCTAGAATCCCTGGTCCTTAGAAGGCCCATAGTTCCCTTGTACCAACCCCAAATTTGGTCTACTCACCTTCGGATGAATACACATCCAGAGACCTTTAAAATGAGACTAATTGCATTCAATTCGGAGCTCGTAGGAAGAAGTTGGGTTTTTGGGCCTCTATGTATACTATATCTGTGTATATTTGTATTCCTGTATTTGTGTATCATATTTAACCTAATCTCCGTTTTTGGTCAACATGAAACTTGTAGATCTCATCAAGATCTACAACTTTCATGTTTTGAGTTTTTCCCAATTCGGCCTTCTTCTCTCTCTAATTTCATTTCTCCTCTCAGCCACTCACAATTGGCCACGTGGCGCCCTCTGATTGCGCCACGCGACCCGCTCCCCTTAGCATCATCCGCCCGCGCTTTGGGCCATTGGATCTTCCTCTGAACCAACGACCCAGCTCTTTCCACGTCCGCCTCTTTCCCTAGCTGTCTGATCTTTTCCCATCTCTGATCTGGTCCCCCCATTCGCGCTTCATTCAAAACACACCACGTGTCACTTTGTGCGTCGTCTGATCATCATTCGGAGATCAAATCACTACCACTCATTCCCGCAACTATCATTAACCCTCAAACCATTCCCTTGAGTGCATCACAGCTGCCCGTCGTCGTCTTTTCCTCTGTGCGCCACATGGCAGCTTATGAACCATCCGATCTGTTCCATCTCAACCCTTCACTTCATCCGTATTCTCAGCCATCCGATTGTTCTCCAGAAGTGATCTCCACCGCTCGCCAGCACTGCGACCAGACCACGACACGTGGCAGCTCCGCGACCCTTCGATCGTGATGCCCAAAGCCTAATCCACGCCGCTCTTTGGCACTTTGATCTGGGCCGTTGGATTGCCAGATCCAACGACCGAGACTTCGTCTTCTACCTCCAGACCTTCTCTCTCCCACGTTCTCAATCTTGCGCAAGGGGCCGCCCCCTTTCTATTTTTGGCTCCACAACAGCCACCTTCTCCGATCACTAACTCCACCACGACTAAGCCTACTCATCCCTCATCCTCGCCAGCTCCCTCACTCCTCACGACTACCACCAGAGTCGACCCACGACGTCCACGAACTTCGCCTCCCCTCCATCCCTACCGTCACCCATGTCCTATAAATTAACCACCTCCAGCTACTTCCATCCCCATCCGTCATTCCAGAGAGATTCCCTGAGCTCCGGCCTTCGATTTGGTGATAGCAATTCCTTGAGACGTTGAGCGAAGAAAGGGCGTCTTCTCCGGTGAGATCCACGGTCATCCACGCCGTGCTGCAGCCTCCTCCGCGAGCTGCACGAGCTCAGGCCTACTACCGACCTTCGAGCGACGACCAGGAGCTCAGATCTGATCTCCATTCCCCATGTAGCATCATTCATCGCCCCTCCGATCTTTTTCTCTGTCCGCTTCATTTTTCTCCTAATTTATTCCACTCCTCCGTGTATCCTCACCACCTTACGACCATCCTCCGAGCTCCGCCTCGGAGTAGGGATCTTCGCGCTACATTCTGTTCACGCCGACGATACACTTCATCCTCCACCGTCACCAGCTCTGCCACCTTGGTGGAGCTCGATCACTGGTCATCCCCACTCCCCCATAGGCCTCGCCTCTCACTCAGCATAACTCCACGGACACACGCACACTTCAGCTATATCTCTAACCCTTGCAGGTGCTCTTTCCTTGACTGGCCGGAGGCTCGTCAGAGCTGCATTCGAGATCCTCTGCCACCGCGCTCCAGAGCGCCTCCTCCACTCCTGAGTCCACCAGACACTTCGCCAGCCATCCACTGATCTTATGAGATACCTCAGACCCTCCATTAACCTTCACCGACGACGGGAGGGCAGGGTGAAGCTCGCCCAGCATCATCGGAACCCAGCCTCCCCCGCCGCAGGAGGCGGAGGACCGTTGGGCATGAAGTCCATTCACCGTACGATCCTCTTGATTGAATGGCTACCAACCATACACGTCGACGAGCACCAGAGCCCCAGAAGGCCGTTGGATTTCCATTGATCCAGCGGCACCCGATCAGCCACGTCACCCTCTCCCTTGCGCTTCAGACACCGTTTGATCATCCTTGATCTGACGGTCGCTGATCTTCATTAGATCGCACGGTCTAGAGCACGCCACGTTGCCCGGTCCGAGCCTCCTCCCCGACCTCTAGGCTTGGATCCCCGAAGCTAGCCACGCCGTCTTCCGAGCCTCGTCCCGAGCCTCTAAAGTTCTCCGAGCCTCAGGACCCCACGTGATCTGCACGTGCGTCCTGGGTCAATTGCATCGAGGCCCCTGAAGGTTTTCCATATTGCACTTTAGTCCCTGCCAGGCGCATCCCACGTGAGGAGCACGTGATCCGTGGAGAAATTTGCATCCACTCCCCTGCATTCTAGGTAATTGCATAAACATCCTTGTCAGCATGTTTTATTTTCAGCAATTTAAATTTCTGTAATTGTATTTATACCCTTGTCTTTGCACGCATATTTAGGCATGCATATTAATTCATTTTTGAGTTTGAAAAATTGCATTGTGTAGCTTACATTGTCCTCCTTATTATATGACACGTGGCATATTTTTGTAATATCAGTAGAATTTTTTATTAATTAATTGGTTCATTTTTGTTATATTTTGCCCAATTTCACATTTTAATTAATAGTAATTTCTCTGTGACTCCAAAAATTCCTAAAAAATCACATTAGATCTAAGATAATGAGCTTTACCTTACAAAAAAATTTCATCTCAATTGCATGCATTCCGAGGCCTAAATAATTCATTTGGTGAATTCCTTAATTTATTTTTAATAGGTTCATTTCACATCAAAATTAAGGTTTGATAATTTTCCTGGACTCCTCATCTTTAGATCTAACTAGGATAATTTTTATTCCCAAAAATATTGTGATTTGATATTTACAACAACAACAACAAAGCCTTTTCCCACAATTAAGTAGGGTCGGCTACATGGATTCTTCGCCTCCATTCAGATCTATCTTGGGTCAATCTCGTACTTAAATCCAAAAAACTAAGATCCCTTCGTATAGTCACTTTCCAACACTTCTTGGGCCGTCCTCGCCCTCTCTTAGTCGGCTCAACATCCCAACACTCGCATCTCCTAACCGGAGCATCAGTTGACCTTCTTTGCAAATGACCAAACTATCTTAAGCGGTTTTCTCGCATGTTATCCTCGATCGGAGCTACATCAACTTTCTTTCTGATTTGATATTTATTAAAATTAAATTAGTCAAAATCACCTTGCATTCATTTTTAATTCACAATAATTTATTAGTGTCAGAAAATTCTAAAAAAATTAGGGTAGTCTACTTTCATCCCATTTCATCATCTGGCCAAGTTTCACAATTTTTGGGCTTAATTTGAAAACTTATCTGATTTAACTTTAAATTTGGCCTGATTTTGCATGTGTCTTGCATAAAATATACGAAAAAGACAAAAAATATCTCCTCTAAAAAATCAAACCTTGGAAATTTGCTAAAAATCAACCTAAGGAGACAACTGCCCCCCTGAGTTCGACCTTGGACTTCCAACCAAGTAAAAAAAATATTGCCGCTCGAAACTAATTTGTAAAAAAATTGAAAGTGGTTTTTGATTCGCTCTCATTATCCGACTGCAACGAACAAATATTATTAATTTGAACATTAATTTGCTCGAATTAACAAGGGTAGTGGACGCATTATCAAAATGGTGACGTTGCCGGGGAGGCACGGCTTAGGTTAATTTGCATTAATTTCTGACGGTTTGATTTTCTATCCCCGGGTAGTATGACCCCGGTTTTCATGTGAATATTTTCTGTCTTTTAATTTTTGCATTTTTTTATGCCATTCTCTGACCTCAATTTATTTCTGTGTGAGGAACGCGAGGAGTCGAAGACGCTTCGAAGATTCGGCATTTTAATTTTTGAGTGATTTGAGAGAATTTGTATTTTTATTTTATTTTTTTCGCATCATTTCCAGCGATTCCCTTTTGGGTTCTCACATCTGTAAAGATAGTGAAACTGTGTCCCCGTGTGCTGTGTAGTTTGAATGGTAATTTAGGCTTGCACTAGCGGCTCCTCGAGCCACTCTAGTATTTGCTTGTGCTCGTAATTTTTAGGACCACACAACCACTTAAAAGACACACTTAGATCGCAGATCTAGCCAAATCAACCTGTTCTTCACTCGCTAATAGAACTGCTTGTCTAGGAGTAGATTTTGTCGCTTGCATATGCATGTAGTGTAAAGCTTTCAATTCTATTTTGCATCCTGCATAAAAGCAAAGAGATCACTGTAAGTCTTCTTAACTCAGTATACGCATCATTATTTTTCGTGCATCGGCTTTTCTCGATTTCCCCCTCTGTTTTCGCACTTAATATAAACGGAAATCGAGACTGTACGTTAAGCGTGCTATGTGGTTGGACTAACAAGTGAGAACTAAACTTAAAACTGGGACTGCTAACATTATTGACTAAAAAAATCAATAAAAATTGGAAAATCTGTTTGCGGGAGACTAATCCCCAACCTTGTTTTCAGGCTGAGTGAGGGTACTTGAGTATGTGTGAACACCTTAAGGCAGAGCCCAAATCCCCGCCTTCCATATCACGTTCCGACTAATCCTAGCAAATATCACAAGTTGAATTTTAAGATTCACTGACTAGTACCAAGTAGCCTCCGCCTGTCTCAGGTAGATAGGGGCGAAATTGCGGTACTTCGCGACAAGTTGCCAGTAACCCCCGTGGGTGAAGTTCCAGCCTTGTCAGCCTCCGCCTGCTTGCAGGTAGATAGGGGTATGGTCTTTGAATTCATCAACTTGGGATAGGAGCGAAGAAAGGAAGGACCGACGGTATCTTAGGCGACAGGTTAAACAAGGAAGACGCATCCGGCTCTAAGTCGACTTCCCTATAGGCCGCGTAAATCCTTGCTATCTTGCTTGAAAAATCACACTTAAAATTAATAAGATTAATTGGACTCGGTTTCGAATCCTTCACTATGTTGAGTGTGAACCCAGGGTCTTGGATTGAATTGTTTGCTTCAGGTAGGAGTCAAATCCTATCTTCACTTAGAACTCCCATTTCTTCTTGCCAAATCAAGATGAGTGACTGGGGGGATAGCGGCTCTTTATTCACCAATCTCTCTTTGAGCCCCCCATGAAACTCCTCTTCACCGGCCCAAGCGCACCTTGGGCCACATAGGACTCATGACCCTCTTGAGTTCTGGTTCCCTCACACACAGGGTGGTTACTCTCAAACCAACCCTTTACTCACCTCCGAGCTTACCGAGGAAGACCATCGCCTCGGTAGGAATTCCTTCCTTGATTTGTCCTCTAACACGGACCTTGTTTCCTACTCAGGATTAGAGGACAAGATGCCACCTAAGCAGCCACCGGATGATGACCCATTGCGACAAATTCTTAATCGCCTCGCCACAGCCGAACAGCAAAATGCAGATCTCACAGCTAGAATGGGACAGATTATTGCAGCAGGAGGAATCGACCGACCAATGGTTGATTCCTACAACCCAGCGGAGAATGAGATACAAAGTTGGTTGGCACCAGCGGTTCCCGCCGAAGCATTTGAGCTCAAGCCCCACTTCCTTAGCCTGCTACCGAAGATCGACGGAAATGCCCATGAAGAACCATATGCCTTCCTCTGAGACTTCGAGCTGGTCTGCAACAACCTTAGTCATCCTAGGGTTGGGCAGGATTATATTCGACTGAAGGCCACCCCTTTCGCCTTAGGAGATAAGGCAACACATTGGCTGAAAAACCTAGGAGTGATATGTACAACCTGGATGCAGTTCAAGGACTTATTTCTGAAGAAGTTCTACCCTCTCAGTAGGACTAACCAAATGAGAACAAAGATCGCCAGTTTCTCCCAGGGACTCAGTGAACCATTCCATGATGCCTGGGATAGGTTCAATGACCTAGTTCAGAAATGTCCCTGCCACGGTATTTTTAAGGCGATCTTAGTCCAGACCTTATTCTGTGGTTTGACCCCAGAGATGCAGGGGTTAGTCGGTGCCGCATGTGGAGGAAGCTATCTGAACAAGAACGAGAACGTTGTATGGAAGATCCTAGAGCAGATGGCGGAAACCGGCAGGTCGTAGGACACCAGGGCCTATCAGTTGTCTCCCTCACTCCTATCCAATGAGACAACTAGGAGGACTGTAGCGGATCTGATAGAGGACCTCATCCCCAGCATGGGGATGATAGCTGACAAGTTAACTATGGTCGAGCAGATCCACAAGAGGGTCACTGACCTTGAGTATCTCTCACGTCTGCCGAAGCAAGTGGAGGAACTTACTGAGAAGGTAACTAAGATGAAGCTACCTGCCCCTTCTGCACCACCCGCACCTATGCATAGAGTCCATCTTGTACAGCAGCAGGCACCGGAGCCTCAGAACGGCTAGGTGGAGGATCATACTTACACCTAGCAGGACCAGCATGCACCCCCACAAGTGGAGACCGGATACGAGGAGCCTCTGCAGGTGTTCGAGATCAACGGGCTGTGGTACAGCTGTGACCCCGGCAGCAGACAGTCGGGGATGGGGAATGGTCAGCCTCACCGACCTGCCCCAGCTTACCAAGGAACCAGCTCCGTCCCCGCACCGCACTTTGTTCAGTCCAGGTCCGAACAAGGGTACCAGCCTCAGCAGCACCAGCGACAACAACGCACATTTAAGCAGACCGTCCCACCAGGCAGCAGCAGTATCGGCATGGCCAGCAGGACTAGTACAGAACCTCGTCCGCAAGTCAGCATCAAGCCCAGCCCACCGAATTGGAGTCCCTCACCATGGCAATCCAGACACTGTCTGATAGGGTCCAACAAATCTAGAATGACTATCTGGATATGAGAACCGATCTGAATCGTGTCTCTCGTACCCAAGATCAACATATGGCGCCAAAGACGCCAATTCCGGCACAGGTTCAGGCCAACCCGAACAACTTAACCTATGTCCAGAACCGACCTCGTGATCAGGTATATTATTCAGATAATTATTTATCTGAACATGAGATCCTTTCGTATGATAATGTGAATCATATGTCCCTCAGGAGCGGAAGGACCGTGACCATTGCCATTGATTAACCATTGCTCTAAAAATTCCTCAAAAATCACATATTGTAGAGTTAATTGTGTTTGATATTGTGCCCAAAAATATTTACATTTGCATGCATAGTTTACCCTGTAAAAATCATTTTGATTTTTAATAGGTATTAAATCCCACATTTTCGTGGTTTAGGATTTTTCTGAGGTCCATTACTTAGTAATAGATCTTAGATAATTTTATTCCCTGAAAATAAGTAGGTTTAATATTTATTATAATTAAATATTGAAAATCATTCTGTTTACACTTAAAATTCATAAAAAAATCATCTTGCATCTAAAAATTCCAAAAAAAATACAGTGCATTCATTTTGTCATAATTATCATCTCGGCCAAGTTTCATATTTTTGGACATCGTTTGATCGACTTTTACTTTTTAGTCCCTAAAATAGGTCGAATTTGTATCTTGCATCCCTTATTTGCATTAAAAAATTCCAAAAAAAGATCGCCTCGAAAACTGTGCACGAATTTTGATAGACATAATTCTAGGTTGTTCCTTTGCCTCCTTGTGTTCGACTTTGGGACTTGCCCAAGTAAAATAAACGTAAAATCACTCGATTAAAAATTTATTAAAATATTCATGGTTATTTCTTGACCGGTTCTGATTGCCGCCTACAATGAATGACAAATCATTCATTATTTTTACGAACAGAAATTAAACATCTTCTTAACAAGGCAATTCCGGAAGCGCCAAATAACCCGCTAGCCCGAGGAAGCTCTGAATCTGAGTAACTGTCTTGGGATGCTCTCAAGACATGACTGCCTCAATCTTTGCAGGATCAACCACGATACCTGCTCCAGAAATGACATACCCCAAAAATGAGACATGGGATAACCAGAACTCACACTTGCTCAACTTGGCATATAGCTTGTGCTCTCGCAATGTATCTAAGACAATCCGTAGATCATTCGCATGATCCCTTTCATTCTGTGAGTAGATGAGCACATCATTGATGCACACCACTACAAAATTGTCCAAGTATGGACGGAAGATCCGATTCATCATATCCATGAAAGCTGCAGGTGCATTGGTGAGTCCAAACGGCATCACCACAAACTCATAGTGTCCATAGAGAGTCCTGAAAGCGGTCTTCGGAATATCCGACTCGCGAATCCTCATCTAATGACAGCCTGATCGAAGGTCGATCTTCGAAAATACCGAAGATCCCTGGAGCTGGTCAAACAAATCATCGATGTGCGGCAAACGATAACGGTTCATCACCGTTCTCTTGTTCAGCTACTGGTAATCAATGCATAACCTCATGGATCCATCCTTCTTCTTAGCAAATAGAATCGGAGCACCCCAAGGTGAAATGCTCAGCCCCACGAATCCCAAATCAAGTAACTCCTATAACTGCACCTTCAGCTCTCTCAACTCAGCTGGTGCCATGCGGTAAGGAGTCATCGAGATCGGTTGTGTATCTAGTAGTAATGTGATCTCGAACTCGATCTCTCTCTCAGGAAGTAATCGTGGTAGATAGCTCATCAGGAAACATGTCTGGGTATTCAGATACTATTCGGATGTCTTGTGTCTTCGGCTCTTGGTCAGATACCTCCTGAATAAATGCAAGATAAGAATCACAACCCTGATCAACAAGTCGTTGGGCTCGCAACACTGAAATGTACTCCATGGTGGAGTCATGTACAGTACCCTCAAAAGTGAACTCGGGTAGATCTGGAATTCTGAAGACAACCATCTTCCTAAAGCAATCAACAAGTGCAAGATGAGCGGATAACCAATCCCATGCCCAAAATCAAGTCAAACTCATCAAGTTGTAGAAGTAGGCAATCTACGATCATCTAGTGACCGTCAATCAGTACGGGCAAGTGCCTAACTATCAGTGAAATAATGAACAACTGGCCACCTGGCCCTCGGATGTGATATGGAAAAGAGAGAGTCTCTGCGACTCTACCTAAAGAAGTAAGTAGTCTCAAAGCAAGAAAAGAAAGCGTTGCACCAGAATCAAATAGAACATGGAAAGGTCATTCCAAGACTAAGACCATACCTTTCACCATGGTAGCAGCTGAACATGCCTGCTCCTCAGTAACTGCATGTAATTGTCCCTGCCCGGCTGGTGCAGACTGGAACCTACCACACTCTGCGTCTGTCTCTACTATTATCGCCTAAAGTTGGAGTTCCTGCCATGGAAACTTCCTGAATGTGATGCCTGAGGCTGTGACTGTGAGGGTTGTGGCTGAGGCTCACCAGAAGTCCGTGGGCACTGTGATCAGTAATGTCCTCACTCATGACATCGATAGCACCGGACTCCCCTGGTAGGTGGAGTGGTCATGTCTGTGCTCCGGGCTGGTCCTGCAGGTGGTATGTCTGTTCGCTACGACCAGATGGTCGAGTGGAATCTGTGCCACATCCAGCTAGTGCTCCTCCTAAAGTAGTCGACGGAGAAGAGAGAGCATTTCCTTGAAGGACGAACCTGTAGGTCAGAACCGTCTGGATGACCTCTGTTGCTGAAACGGTCGACGTATCGGTCCAAAAGATTGTCGTGGTCTAGGCGATGCTCCAGACGAGCTCCCGAAACGTCTCCCCCTGATGTCCTCGAACTTCTCCGCAGCATCGGTAGCCTCGGAGATGGATGTGATGTGTAGTCCAGCCAGTTTCTCTTGTACCTCCTCTCACATGTTGCCAATGAACTTTTCCAGATTCTCCTCTAGAAATGCGCCAACTTCTCGTGTATGTTATGACAGCTCTGTGTATTGGATAAACTAATCTCTGGCTGTCATCTGTCCCAGATGAAGCTTTGCAAAAAGTCGACGCTGGGACTCCTTCCACTTCGCAGAAAAGAAGTGGGCTTTGAACTTTGTCTCGAAATCATCCCATGTAGGTTCTCGACCTAATTCAGATACTACGGTATCCCACCATCTCTCGACAAAGTCTGTCAATGAATACTCCATGAAAGATAGCCACGTATCTTGTGGCGCGCGAATCATCTTGGGCACCTTCATCACTCTCTTCAGCTACTGCTTAGCAACATCTGGTGTACCAGTGCCCTCGAACAAGGGTATGTTGGCCCTCTGGTAGGATGTGAAAATTGATTGGTGCCTATGAATAGCTGAGTACTCGTGTGCACCCTCGTCTGCTAAGTCCATAGGATCCTGCTCCCTGTCAAAGTACGCATCATCTGTTCCATGCTCAGGTACCTCCTCAAGTGGATCATCAGGATGAGGCTGTTCTACCTCAACAGACTGGTGTTGGTTCTGCCGTGTTCCATCATGTGATGGATGATACGTGAAATCTGATAGGTCCTCAAACCTCATCTCTGTGTCTGTCTGTCGGCAATTTAAGTCTGTCGGACCAATATATGCTCCTGCTAACCTCGCATGGCAGCCTGCTGCTGCTGCTGGAGGTTAGTAAGGGCAGTCAGTATGCATTCCAGCTAATCAGTCATCTCCTGCCCTGGTCGGGATGCCATGCCTCTACATGAGAACCATCTATTTGTCATAAAATTTATTGTTCGCAGATATTATGATATATGCTTTTTCTCTTCTTGGGATATACTATTTAATGAAATTTGTGACATCTGTGGTGATTGAATCTGAATGTCATATTTCCCTTCTCGGACTCACGATAAGTCGGAAGACTGCCGTTATCCGAGAACTTAATGCGATCGGAATTGAAATACTACGAATGTGTGTATCGGGGTACCACTGCTCTGATAACAAAAATGTGAACCCTCGAGGATCCGGGTACCCATTTACGCTACTTTCGCGACATTTCATTCACATGAGATCGCACAAGGTACAGAAAAACAGGGAAATTTTTCGCGCTGCTATATTTGCATATGACAATCACATTCACATTCATAGCAACAAGCTAATAGAGATAAATGCCACCAAAATTTTATTTCATTAACTTTCATTTATTTTACAATGTGTACAGTGTCTGACAGTACATACAGTATTTCTAAAAAAATCTGACTGAACAGAAGAGAAGCATATTATATTATCATCCGAACCAAAAACTGAAACGAAACAACATACCATCTCGTGTAAACCCTATCGCCTGGAATCATGAACATCTACTGAACAATAGGCCTTTTGCCTGCCAAAACATGTTTAGGAAAGAAGAGGCGTCAGTGGTTGTTGATACCTCCCAAAAACCTATAAAAATAACATGCATTTAATTATTTTCAAAAGAAAGTAAGTAGAAAGGTATATATGGCGAAAAATCTACCACTACATGTGTGGAGAATGGTTTTCAACTGTTTGGTATGTAATTCACATGTTCACCCCTTTTTCTCATTCTTCCCATATATATTTATATAAAGTTTAGATGACAAACCCTAACATATAATCATTTCTTGCATTTTAAAGATCATGATTTTGGGTCTTGAAGATCATGTTGTGGATCTTATATATATAAAGCTGATGGCACATGTAAATACTAATTTCTTGTCATTGAAATTATGTCATGCTTTTTGATAATAGACTGATATGATGATGATTGATTTGATCCTTAATTCTATTTACTCTTTTAAGTTAGTGGATAGTCTGTGGTCTTGGTCTGTATATAACCTCACATTATGACTCTAAGGTATTAAAAGTACCTTAGGGTTGGGGTGCCTCCATAGGCATGCGGTGTTGTGTAATGCATCCTAACTAAGTTCCCAACACGTCCACTAACTTATAGGGATTTCGAATCATATTATAGTCACCTCCAATCAATTAAATTTTAATTGTAATTTCCTCCAAGCTTAACTGCAATTGTCTCAAAACTGTAGATGATTTAGATGTAGATATGGATGATCTGGATGTAGAATCGCCAAGTCTGTTGGCGAAAGTAAAACTCAAGCGGTGAGGTAGCCTACAAATAGCTCTTCCGTCTCGCCCTCTAATTGTAAGTGCGGTCCAATAGAGGGATAGGTCTACTCCAAAACTACGCCACTGAGACGGGTGAGAGAGACTCTCCGGAAAAGTCACTCTAGAAAACAGCCCGACCGGTAACGGGCAACCGAGCTCGTACGAAAACTAAAAACCGAGGATCTCCCACCTGGGTATCGAAAAACAAAGGGTCAGCGGAACTGGTATAAAGTCAGAATCCTAACAAGGCGTAAAAAAACTGCAAGCTCGCGTAAAAACCGTGAAAAGGATTGGGATCCTAAACCCGCACACTAAGCGACCGTTGCCCTAACTGAGCTTCCTATCTCCCGTCCAGTTGAGAGTCACCGCGCTCTTGCACGGTCACGTGTAAAGATCACCATGACCGACACTTATTAATTAAAAGTCATTACTGATTCATGACCATAAGTAGTTAACTATAGCCTTGACTTATATCATCTTGTGGTTGTTCACTCTGTTAATATAAAGCGATCCTTGTATTGCGCATTACCATGACTTCCTTGTATAGATAGTGTTACTAAAGGTGGTAGTGTGAGATAAACTCTAGACCGTTTAGGTCCTTGATTGAGCTATCAACTTAGACATTGGAAATGCGACTCGACATCATAAGGTGGTACTCTTAGAATGCATTCTTCTGCTTGATTTGATATAATAATAAGTAGAGTCGTCTATATGGATTCTTTGCCTTCATTCAAATTTATCTTGAGTCGCTCTCACCTTGGATCATCTACCAAAATTGATCTAATTCATATACAACATGGGCATTATAACCACTATTATCCTTTAAGGGTCTTAGAGCTTTAAAATTTAATGATACACATTAAAGTCTTCATACTTAGTAAAATTTACATCTATTTCCTAGTTGCATATCATCATAATAAAAGTTTATCATAATTTGTTCAAAAGAAACCTTATCAGTTTTATATCTTTTTTTGTCTAATCTAGTCATGTCTATACAGTATCAACTATTTAGCTAAAATGACATTCTTTTTGGTGCGTATATAGACTAAGATCTCTAGTACATGTAAGATGTGCAAGGATTTTCACTAACAGAGAAAGATAGGTATGGTCCAATATCTGACCTTAAGTAATAAAGACCTTTGCTTGCCCAGAAGAATGGAAGAAACATCTCATACTAGAATCCTTAAATCTGGAAAGAATATTTACCACAACAAAAACCATAATCAACCCTTTTAAAGTATGCAAACCTCAAACTTTTCAGGGATATAATCCTTGCGATAAACCCTTTTATGTGTTCTTCGATCATAAATTAACTTTATATCCCTATCATTTTTTCTTGTCTGTTCTTATGGGTTAATTGGCTTGACATATTTGTATCAAGGATGTATTTTACAATTACAGAGCTAATTCATGCACCCACACAAAATATCATATTCATTTATTGCTCAAGAGATTCTGGAATATGAAATGAAAAAGGCTGATCTTAATTTATGATAATTACCTTGAGCAAGAGATTCTGAAATATTGATTGAGAGATTCTGGAATTTGAAATACTATGTATGAATCTAAGATAGATATCACAAAGCATGAGCTACAACACCCATTAACCCTCTTAACTGTAATTTTGAAATAAAACAACCATTTCCAGATTGTATTTAGTGGGTGCTTCTAGTGACTCAAAAGATTCAATATGATAATGATGATGCAACATTGCAACTGTAATTATAGAGCTTTAAAAAATATAGAATCCGATAGTCTTGTTATCAAATATAATAATCCACGATTATATTACTAACAAGCCCTTCCCAACACATTTCACAAGAAAAGACCTCAAGCATGGATTTACAATGTGTATACAATTACATGTATGGCAGCAAAGAGAACGGACAAAGATTGTACCTTGATTAAATCCTAGGTTTTGAGATGCAATTTGTCATGTAATAGTGGCTTAAACCACTGTTGGACAGCATAACAGGAAAAAGGAATATAGATTAGAGCCTAAATGTTGATTTTTTATGGATAGAAATGAGAAGCAGAATGTACCTATTTATATCTGCTATACTTAGAGATTAGCTTGCATGCATGGGGGTCCTCAAAAGGCTTTCTGCAGAATATAGGAGCAGAAAAAAATTTATTTGCTGGAAAGGAGCAGCCGATTGATTGCTTGAAGGTAGTTGCTCCTGTTGTTCTTCCAGGAGCAGAAATAGTTGTTAAAATAATCCTGGCAGTTGTTGCAGCAACATGCTAAAAGAGGAGAAAGAATAATGGAAGAGGGAAAGACTTCTGGAGAATTTTGTGAAATAAAAAAAAGAAAATAAGGAGAACAGGAGAATTGCGTATGGAATAGAGACTGTAATTTAAGGCTAAGAACAACAGTTCCAGGGCTGGACAGGAGAAGATTTGAACAAAAATTAGGGGAGAATGAGGCTGTCGTTGGAGTTAACAAAAGAAAAGGAGACTATTTTGATGCCATCTGGAGTGAAATGTCAAGCCAAGTAGGATTTAATTAGAGTTGTTGTACATTGTAGCAAGCTGGACGGCAGGAAGGTGTTATTTATTTTGCCAATTTCTCTAACTTATTTAAGATACGAAACTGTCCGCATTTGCACCTCGAGGTCGGATTTCGATGCGAAATGTCTCGAATTAATCGTCTCTAAATAGCGATCAAAATGAGTATAATATTGATATACTTCCGATCGAGTTTTGAATAATCGGAATTTTCGAGAAACGGTTTTAGTTTGGATTTAAATATTGTGGATTTAAAATATCAAACGATCTCCGATTGACGAACGGTCAATTCCGTTGGTCTTCTTTCGTCGAATCGAATCTATAGTGGTCTCGGTTCATTTTGCGGTTTCCGAATTTGCGTTGCGGCTTTTTGCGGCACGCATTACGAAGCGACTGATTTTTGATCGATTTCGCCTGAACGACTTTTGATTCACAATCAATTTATCGTTTTAGGTTGTCTTATGTTGCCAGATAATTTTATTGGGTTAATCAGATCCAAATTGGTTCGAGTTCGGGTTTACGTGGATCCTGGATGTTACACCAAATCATGGAGCTTGGTGGGAAGCTTGGAGCCCCTCCGTGCTTGATCGTCGCGACTCCTCAAATGCTCCCATTGGAATAGGAAAATTGTGGCAGCGAGCTCTTAAGAAGAACAAAATCAAGTTCGAACCATCAAGTATAAATACAAAATCAAAATGACGAATCAAGAGAAAAATAAAATTCCATGACATGGGAGGTTCTGCTCTCATGAGGCATACTGCACATGGGAGGAGAGAGGTGTTTGGGCATGGAGCGAACCTATATGAGATGATGGGCTTCGAGCTCACCTGTCCGTGGGTGGGGAAGAGGATACTTTGGCGGATCGTACCCGGATCGGGCCAAGGGTGGGGGCTGGTATTGTTGGCATCGAGATGAGGAGGGGTTACTAATAGGGATGAAAACGAATACAAATATATTTGTATTTATCCGCATTCATCAAATAGAGAATATGGATGCTATTTTCTTGTGTCTGGCAAATACAAATGCAAATGTCCAACATTCGCCGAATACGGATACGAATATAATATCCTCAACTTTGACGAATACGAATGTGGATACAGATGTTGAAAATTTTGAGGATACGAATACGAATATTCATTTTTTGATGGATACGAATACAAATACGAATGTTCAACTGGATGATACCAATATTTCCGTGGTATACAAATAAGTAAGTTTGGCAAAGCTTTCTTTTATTAGTTAGTTATATATTTACATTTTCTTTTATAATTTAGCTATTTTATGTACATTTTCGTTATTAAAATATTTAATATACTTTTTATACAATTATGAACCTAAAATGTTTATAGCTTTTAAGTAAATTTGGACATGTATAACATTCATATATTAATTCGTATTCATTTGTCAAATATCCATAAATTCGAGTTATCAATATTCGTTTTGCATTCATATTCGTATTTTGAGGATATGATTTTACATTTTACACATTCGTGTTATATTTGTATTCGTATCCATATTAGTAATTAGGGATGAAAACGGTCGGATACAGATACGAATACATGACATAGAGGGGAAATTGCGTATTTTTCTTATATAAAGACAAGAATTCAGCACCTGCCCAACAACAAAGCACCTGAGAAAGCAGTCAGTACTAGACCAGCGAGTGAGAAAGCGGGAGGTAGAGCAAGAAGGGAGAGATGGTAGGCGCAAATATATTATTCAAAAAAAGCTAGCCTGCGACTAGACTTTCTACATAATAAGCTCGCTCGCTTCTTCTTAACTCACCAAATATATAGTAGCCTTTTTCACTCACCTATCGGCTGGTCCCGCTTCCACCTTTCGAAGGCGTGGTCGGAGAGACGATCCACTCTTGGGATGATGGACGTGGAGAAGACCCCCTCAGGAGTGGTTTGCTTGTAGCCGGCTAGAAGACAAGTATGAAACAAGATCAGCCCCTCTCCCGTCAGAGGACAAGAGAGCTTCTTCGCCCCGACCTAGAAGAACTCAAGGAGTTCTGGTGAGGGTAAGCGAAGAAAGAGGTATGGAAGTAGAGACTAGCTGAGGCTTGGAAAATCATCCGATGTCCCTACCTACTTCTTCTTCTTACTGGATAAGTGCTTATACTAGCCTTCATCCCCTCTGCCCCTGTTATAAGCAACTACGTCAGGCTTTCTTCGAGGGCTCATAAATCTCTATTAGCAGGAGAAAACCACCTTCACTTAGATTTTTCAGGTAAGTGAAGGTGGTTTTCTGATAAGACTGAACGTTGCTGAACCATACCACATAGTTCCAGCAACAACTTATTTCATTCCACGTCAACAAGTTCCTAGCCATCCGAACAAGAAACATCTCTACCATTTTTAAAGGTAAGGATTGCACTCTATTTCTATCAAAAATTCAGGATAGAGCTCCACTTTTGTACAATCTCGGATCTGACCTGATTGAGCAACTAGTGATCCCTGGCGATTTGGTTTTGCATCTTTCTTCAATCCGTTCTACTGAACTTAGTTGAAGGGATGCTTAAAAAATTTAAGATATTGTTGATATGTCTTGAATCCCTATCATCCACTCTACCGAACTTAGGTGAAGAATTGTCTGAAGCCCCCCGTGCCACAAAACTCATCCCGAAATGCACTACTCGGATCCATTTGTATCCGGGATTTCTTTGTGCCGAGAGTAGTATATAAACTCCATAATGTTAGAGTTCCATGTATCATATGTATTCTTCTTCTCCACAAATGGTGAAACCTATACTCACTGCCCAAGGGCATAGCCTACTTACGAGTGAACATTGTAAATCCGTGTGTTTTTTTATCATGTTTTTTCGTGTTTTCTTCTGGTACTCACAATACGCACAAGTAACATGTTCTAGATGGTGTGATAATCAAGTTCTTTGCGACCTCTCAGCCTGCCATAGAAAGTGACTTCCTAGCCATGTTAAATTGCTTACAAAGGAGAGATGCTTTTATATCGAGGTAGGTCGTCGATCCATTCCTTTGTGAAGAGAGAACAAGAATGAGGGAGGGATAGTGTTCGGGAGAGGGCTCCCTAGTGCGAGAGAGATCGAGAGATATGTTATCCTCCGGAGGTTGTTATTTATAGGGAGTGAATGCCCCTCGTACAGTCTGCCCTCGCCCACCACGCCCAAACGACAACAATTTCCCCGCGAGACTCAGTCTTGCCGCAACCACCAGCTCTGTAATGACCGGCGACAGTTCTTGACCACGCGGTCATTGGACCCGTTCTACAGATGCAAACCTAGAAAATATTAATAAATAAACATCTCTATCATATCCTTGATAAATAATTCTGAAAGCAAGAAAAGATCAAGAATTACGTATCAATTAGCTTGATAAACATGCCCTTGAGGATTATTTCAAAAAATTGACTTATAGGTGGGCTCAAAATTTACAGACTTATATACCACCGATTTAGTGTGCATTCTTAAAAAGACAGTATACCTATGATTGCTTACTTGTAGCATCGGAGATTTTAGGACATTGTAATCGATATGGTCAAATGGCTATTATCTTCAATATTGACTTTAGAAAAGCTTTTAATATTAAAATGATATTGTATAATTAGACCCCTACAAACTACTGACTGTCTAAAGAAATTTATTGAATGGGTGATAGCAATCCTTAAAATGACAGGTACATCTCTAAAAATCAATGGGTGTTCGGTTGGATTCTTCCAACCAAAAAAGAGTTCTTTAAGGGGGTGTTTGGATAGTGGGTTTAGGTGGGTTAAACTGGTTGCAGGTAACCCATTTTTGGATTTTGGTGTTTGGATAGAGGGTTAAACTGGGGGTGGGTTAGAAGTAGGTTTGGGGTGATGTGATTGTATTGGAGTTTGAAAAAGTGAGTAGAAGTGGAGTAGTTTATAATTTTATATGATATGATGGTATAGTATATTATTTTTTGATGGATTTGATGACGGAGAATTGATGTATTTAATTTTTTTAAAAAGAAAAAAAGTGGGACCCATGTGGAGGGAGAAAATATGGGGTAGGGGAGTTAAACCACCCTTGGGGTGGTTTAACTCGATACAAGAACGCACCCTTGCAATCGATACAAGAACCACCCTTGGGTAAGGGATCCCAATCTCCATTCTCCTCTTTATAGACTCACTAAATATCTTAGATAGAATGCTAAATTGATAGATATATTACAAAAATCCAACTCATGAATGATTTTCTCATCTTTCGGCATTGCTAAGGAAGATGCCATAAAAAACCTAGCTATCACTCTTAAGATCGTTTAACTTGGGGTGGGTGGTTGGGTTCATCTTTTTGGTTGAATGGGGTAAATGGTGATAGATGCCTTAAGGATACATTCCATGAGTTATGCCTTCTGTGAAAAATAAAAAGGAATCATGCAAGCAAGCCCTATTTAAACTTCCACCCCAGGAGTTTCCTACTTTGTATTGCTAGTCATGCATAAAAAATATGGAACACAATATCAACTTTACAAAAGGAGACGCAGTTGGATATTGCCAACTCTGTAAAATTAAGGAAGAAAATTGGGATCATATGCTCCGCATATGCCCCTTCAATTATGTGTATTTTTAACATGTTGGGTTTACAAAAGCAACTAGCCTCTTTTAAAAAATCCTTCTTTCCTAGCGGAGACACAAAAATACACGATTTTTGGCTCAAAGGGCTAAGATTGCATGGTGATTCATGTGGAAGGAACGTTGTAAAAGAGTTTTCCATGGCAAGGAAACTCTTTCCTCAACCCTTCTTTCTGAGCTAAATCAATTCTTATGGTTTCATGTAGATGTAAATTAATATTTATCTATATGGTTGGACTATTTCAAGATCAGAAACTCCCCCTTGATTTGACACTGTGGCTGAAGGTCCTACAAAAAAAAGAAGTGGTCTCCAGACTCCCCCCACCTGCGAAGAGATCTAAATAAAGTCTTGGTAGTGATTGGCGCCGTGTTAGCCGTTAAATATTGGCTACCTGGACCTTTTTGACGGATGCCATGAACATCTCAGCAGAGAACGAAGGTGGAGACGTCGTTATCGAGATGCAAGAGATTGCGTAGGAGGAAGTGCTGGTGAGGTACAAGCAAGAGTGGGGGGGAGGAGCGCCTCCGCTGGGAGGTGCGTCGTGGGCTGAAGATCCGGGAGAGCGCCACCAACCATGAAGAGAGAGGTGCCTCGAGGTTCATCCTACCTACTGGGGAGAGGGAGGCGGAGGATTGGACGATCGTCTCTCACCGGAAACGTGGTAGGCGATGCTTTCGTTGCGGGGTCTATGGCCACAAGGCCTCTTCCTGAACGCAACCGCCGCGTTGCTTCATGTGTGGTGCGGTCGGCGACCGTCAATCCTTCTGCAACGCTCGAAAGGACGGCAGTCTCTACACTGCAGTACATCCAGAAAAGGTTTCTACCGAGGCCAGCGCGCATCCTCGAACTTCATTTCGTTCTTATGCTTCTGTGGCCAGAGGTGGTGATTATCGGAAGCTGATGTCAGGATCTACGGTTATAAAGGCAGCAACAGGTATGCTTATCGGATCGGAGTCGGAACCATTAGATTTAAAGGCAGTGCGCGAATATGTCCTGCAAAGGCTGGGCTCTTCGTTCTCAGGGGATGTGGCGGCTCTTGACGGGCATCATTGTGTCGTGCGTGGTCTCTCTAACTCGTAGTCGCTACTGCTGTTGCAAGGGGCTGCGACTTCGAGCCTTTCGTGGTGTCAGCCTCGCTTCGTCGATGGAGAGGGTTGTTCGAATTCTAGGAGCACCATTCCTTTCACGATTGGAAGAACTACCTTGAGACGCCTGGGTTGGGTCTCGAAGGTTCTTTCAGATGGGAGGCAACCAGGTTCCGATCCCTTGGCTGCATACGTGCTTCTTGAAGGTGGATTTCCATTCACCAGGGATTTCAGTTGCTCATTGCACGTGGGACGCGTCATTTTCAATCTGGTGGTCGAGACCGTTTCCACCACCGCCGCCAACAGCCGCGATGCCGGCGCCGCCCCGCGTTGTCAATGGCACCACTGTGCCGACCTCTCCGTTTGTTTCCGCATTCACATCCAATGCTTTCCTTTTCAAAAGATCCGCATCTATTGGCGGAAAGCACTCAAAAGATTAATATTGTTTCCTATTACGAGGGGATTCAAATTAACTCCGATGGAAGTCCGGAAAATCCAATTTGGTATTTCCAACAAATAATATTGTTAATGCTTATGGGGAATCTAGAGCCGTTCCATCTTCTGATCCTGATGGAGAAATTGGAAAGGCACGCCCACAACCGGTGAGCCTTGGTGGTGTTTGGGTAGGCTCATCTTCGATCCAACCACAACCGGATACCCTTCTCCAATCCGGCGTGAATTTAGACAGCATTGCGGATCCACAAATGGATCCTCTTGCTATTGAAGCTCCGATTTTTATTCGATTCCCAGAGTACTCGAGAAGGATTACCTAGAGAATAGGGGTGCTAATCGAATCGAATACATTTGAATCTATCTAAATTCAGATTCAATCATTATAAAATTTTCGAATCCGAATTCGAATCGAATATTAAACGAATTTCTAATCTGAATTCAAATTCAATTCGTTTGGAGTCTCGAATATTCAAATTCGATTCATTTTATATCGAATTAGAATTTCATTTAATAATGTAACTAATAACAAAAAATTTATATTAATAATATTTTAATTTTCAAAGAATTGAATAGACTTTGTGATACTAATTTGTGAAAAAATAATAGAGATAAGTAAAAAACTTTTAACATAAATGGTAAAATTCAATTGATAATATAAATTGCATTAAAGTACCTAACTTTTGTCGTTCATGTGTGTCTCTTGCAATCCCCATTTGCTTTTTTTGTACCTATGTGAATTGAATATATAAAGAAAAAATAATTATTGACATCTTGATAAACCATAGATCTTTTCTTGTTGTACCTATGATGATAAGTCGTTGAATCTTATTAATTATTTTAGGAATCGATTTTCTATTTCTTCACTCTCTTCTTCTACTTTATCATTAATATCATCATCACGCCCAATGACTCTCTCATGGGCACTATCTTGAGAAGATGGTATGTTTGAATTAGACTTCTAGAATTAAAATGAAAATACATACTCAAAGCTATATTTTAAATTCCGTACCAATATAGAAATACAAGATATAGATTAATAGATATATATGTCCAAAATAATAACCAAAAGATTGTGTTCCACATTTCTCTGAAGAATCTCCCATATCTTCTCCCCTATTGTGACATATCTCCATGATATCTAAGAAAAAAAGAATCACTAAATTCCATCAGAATCATAAAAGGTCGATGTGAACTGACATATGGAGCTGAATCCAGCATCTGAAGTGTATAAAAACCGGCAGACCAGACTGAGAACTTAGTTGGTATGGCTCGGATCTTCAATTTTCTAATATTTAACATTTTTTCTATATCAAGCATGAACAGTTCATTCTTACCTCATTTCAATGCACTCTTATGAGGGCATAGTTGGTCTTATTAAAGTTAATGATGATATTTCCTTCTTGATAACCTAGTCCCCTTGTAATCTTGATGAGAAATGGAATTTTGATGCAGTTATGATCTTTCACATATTTAGCCATTTAAGCAAAGCTCAAATTACTTGAAATCTATTCATACATTAATTGTCTCTAAGATATTATTTGTATTCAAAATCTTGGTTGTCCTTATCATAAGATCTGGATATTTTGATGGATGGGAGGATTAAGAATGTGATTAAGGAAAATATTATTATAAATTTGAAATCTATGACCTCAGGATGGTTTTTAAAAATTTAGTATGTGTTTGTTTGCAGATGATGTAGTTTAGAATCACATAAATTGTTTGGATAGAATCTAAATATTAAGATTGTAGGGTAAAAAGGGGGTGTATGGTAATACCAGCAGCTGCGGGGGTGATGGAGAGATGTTGGCGACGTTAGTGAGTCTAGAACCAGTGTCGTTGTTGATGACGAGGGAGAGCGGGAGCTGGTGGTGGGGTTGGCTACTGGGAGGGTGGTGTTGTCAGTGGTGGGAGCAAGCAGGAGCGGGAGACTGGAGCCGACGGTGTTGGAGAGAGCAAGCAGGAGCGAGAGGCTGGATCCGACAACATTGGAGAGAGCGAGCAGGAGCTGGAGGCTAGAACCAGCAACGTTGGAGAGAGCGAGCAGGAGCGAGAGGTTGGAGCTGGCGGCGTTGGAGTGCAGAAGCAAATGTTAGAATTTTTTCTCATGAGTGACGAAGGGAGAGAGAGAATTTAGGGGAGTAAAGAGGGGGTATGGTGTATGCAATGGGCATCCCAAAATTGAGATGTTTAGAATAAGATGATGAAAAATTTTATACTATATTAAGTTGTGTATCATGTGTGGGGATTTCACAAAATATATACTACATTTATTTACATATATATAATGCTTCAAACCATATCATATATATGTGTGTATCGAATCGAATCGAATTGTTATTGAACGAATCCAAGTGAATTCATATTCGATTCATTTAGGAATCGAATCCAAATGTTATATTCAAATTCAGTTCATTTGAAATCAAATCGAACTATTTTCGAATTTTTAACGAACGAATCATAATCGAATTCGAATGATTCAATTCAATTAGCAGCCCTACTAGAGAATCATTCACAGGATGGCCTCAAGCTCGACACGCCTACGCCTCCTATGGCATCGGCTTTGTCGGTACCGCTGGTGGAACAGATCTCCATGCCTTCTCTGCCTGATGTTGTCACAGTCGTTGGCACAGATAGGTGTTTGAACCTCATTGATGCGGCGGGCACTCTGGAGAATACTTTCAATGACCAGCATGGGCGACCCTCATCGTCTTTTGTTGGAACTGCGGACAAGTGCTCGTCTTCATACTCTATTCCGCCAGGCTTTGAGATCAACAGAAGACACAAATGATATAGACCTCAAAACAAAGGACGAGGACAAGATCAGACTTTATCAGAGAGAAAGGCAAAAGTGGCACAAGTGGCTGGTGTGGTACAGATTGCGGGCAATAATCAGTTAGCTAAATGAAGATCCTGATGTGGAATGTAAGGGGTCTAGGTGACCAAGAGAAACGGAGGATACTCGGCTCCTGCCTCTCGGAATAGTGTTGTGATATTATCCTCTTGCAAGAGACAGCTTACTTCTTGTCCCCAAATGTTGTGGAGTTCGATGGGGGCAATCGCCATCTATGGCTACAGGACTCTGGATGTTGTTAGAGCTTCGGGGGGCGTGTTGGTCGCATGGAAGGAGCCACTATTCACGATCTGTTCTGAAACCAAGGGTAGATATGTTCTCACGACCCTGTTGGAGAATACCTTGATGGGCGTGTTATTAGCAGTCTCTAGTGTCTACGGCCCCTGCTCCCACTCCTTGAGGGACGAGCTCTGGGCTGACATCTGCGAGGCGCATCTCGCTTTTCCTGGAGTGTCCTGGATTTTGGGTGGTGATTTCAATGTTTCTCTTCTCTCTTCGGATCGCCCAGATTCTCATGGGGGACAGGATCCGTGCTCCTCTTTGTTTGTGGATTTGATTCATGAGCTTGAGTTTGAGGTTATTGATGCATCTGATACAAAATACACATGGAGGAATTCGGGCTCCTGTTCACGTATTGATCGTTTCCTCACCTCACAAGAGCTCATGAGCGAGTTTCCATTTTCCTCCTGCACCTCCAGGTCGCGTACTAGATCGGACCACACTCCCCTCATTTGGGACTCTGGAGTTGAATTCGTGCAAAGAGGTTTCTTCATATTTGAACGAGTTTGGCTACATGAGGGAAATTTCAGAGATCTTGTTTGCAACATTTGGCCCTCTATCATTGTCTCAGGATCTGTTGCATCTCGCCATGCCCAGAAACTTTGTATTCTTCGTAAATATCGTTGCGCCTTCAAGAAAGTGTCTAGAGATGCGAGATTGGCGAGTCGATTGGCGGCCGAGGCTGAAGTCCACAGGATTGACAGTGTGGAGGATGATAGAGAAGTATTCCCTGATGAGCTTGCTTTGTGAGAAGATGCACAGAAGATCATCGCAGAAGAGGATAAGAAAAGGGTTATAGAATGGAGGCAGCGATCTAGGCAGTGTTGGCTTAGGGAGGGTGACGCAAACACTGCATACTTTCACCGGATGGCCAGTGGAAGACGTCGCTTTAATATGCTGAAATCGATAGTAGTGAATGGTGTTAGAGCAGAAGGCAACAATGATATGGGAAGAACTATTACAGCTCATTTTTGTGCTTCATTGAGGCAGGAGGGCAAGCAATGGAGATGGACCGATCTGGGGGCGACATGGGTCTCAGAGGTGCATACTTCTCACCTTACACAGGACTTCACAATGGAAGATATTAAAACTACGGTGTGGAACCTAAATGTTGATGGTGCTTCAAACCCAGATGGATTCCCGATCTTTTTCTACCGTGAGTTTTGGTCGTTATTTGGGGTCGAGGTCTCCGAGGTGGTTACTGAATTTGCTCGGGAAAACGCTGGAATAGAGAGGTTGAACAAAACACTCATTTTCTTGCTCCCTAAGGAGATTCCTGAGAGAGTGGAAGATTTTCGACCGATAGACCTGTCAAACGCAATTTACCTAATCATTGCAAAGGTTCTCGCCATCAGACTGAATAGGGTTGTGGATCATGTCATCTCTCCACTGCAATCAGCCTTCATTCCGAACAGACAAATCGGAGATAACCTGGCCATGGCAACTGAAATCATCTCAGATTGGAAACGCAGGCATGTTAAGGGTGTCTTGTGTAAAGTGGACTTCTCCAAAGCCTATAATACTCTGGAGTGGAGATTCCTTTGGACAACCTTGTACAAGTGGGGCTTTTCAGACACCTGGATCTCCTGGATGAAGCGATGTGTCACTACTGCCTCGTACTCGGTGCTTATCAACGGCCATCCTGAGGGGGGCTTCTTCCAACCTCAGCATGAGGTTCGTCAGGGTTGTCCACTTGCACCTATGTTATTTGTCATCGCAGCTGATGTTCTTTCATGTATGGTCGATCAGGTTGTTAGAAATGGTCTCACTGCGGGATACTCATATGGAGGTATTTCAATCCCATTGTTACAATATGCCGATGATACCATTTTTTATCGAAGGCGGCAAAGAGGAAGATGGGGGAATGGTTGCAACATTGGAAATTTTTAGTGAAATGTCAGGTTGACCCTCAATCTTGGTAAGTCTACAGCAATTCCTTTTGGACACTCCCATGATGTTGGCAGCGACTGTGGTGTGGAATTGGGCACTGCTTGTGGTACTCTCCCGATCTGTTACCTTGGTGTCCTTATCTCATGTGGAAAACTGAAGATCTGTGACTGGCTACCAATAATTGAGAAATTTGAAAAAAAAATGGCAGGGTGGAAAGTTGCGATATTATCCAAAGGGGGGAGGTTGGTACTCATTAAAGCGGTTCTCTCTGATATTCCAGTATTCTTTATGTCGTCTCGACTGCTTCCAGTGGGAATTAGGAATAGACTAGAAAAGATCATGCGTAGATTCCTGTGGGGCAAGTCAGGACGGGAAGGTTCTTGCATTCATTTAGTGGAATGGGAGACTGTCACATTGCCAAAGGCGGAGGGTGGACTTGGAATCAAGAGCTTAGAATCCATGAACAAGGTGCTCTTATTGAAGTGGATTAGTCGCTTATGGGGGAGAGAAGAAGATCTTTGTTGCAGCCTAATCCAGAAAATTTATCATATCGTGGATCCTCTTATCCTAGCGCATCGTCCTCAGATTCGAGCATCGGCCTTTTGGAAAGGAATTTCCTCTTTGTTGCCTCGATTTCAGGACTTATTTCGACCGGTACTCGGGGACGGTACCACTTTTTGTTTCTGAGATAAAAATTGGACCAGCGAGGGGTCCTTATCGTCAAGATTCCCACGCCTTCATGCTTTGGCCAGGGACCGAGATGCTCGGGTGTTTGACTGCTAGATTGATGGTAATTGGATGCCTTACTTTTTAGCTAACTTCTCTGATCAACGGCTTGAGGGCTTCCTTTCTCTCTTGGAGGGGTTGAGACACTCTGATAGGCCATCTCTTGGCAGAGATCATTGGGTATGGAAGGACGCCTCTTTTTCTGTCAGAAGGGCTTATCGGCTATATCCAGGCCTCCTCCACCTAGGACGAATACTTTGATCCGTGATTGCAATCTCATTTGGGAGCTGCATCTACCAAGCAGAATTGGTTTTTTCATGTGGCTACTAAGGAGGAGAAGAATCATGACAAGGGACCGGTGCTCTAGACACTTCCCGGTTATTTCCAGTCGTTGTCCACTTTGTGAAGCTCGTGTTGAAACAGTGGATCATCTATTCTTTCTTTGTGACAAGGCCAAACGAATTTGGAGAGAAGGTGCTAGCTGGTTACATCTGCAGGACCTTGATACCTTCTGGGAGTCTATTTTTCTCAGCAGACACCGTACTAGGGAAATCTTACTTCGTCCATTGGCAATAATTTGGGCTATTTGGTTAGGTAGAAATGGAGTGCTTTTTTCTTCGCAACGGTTCTATTGTGAGAATGTAGTCTTTCATTCTAGGTCTCTTCTTGAGTCCTGGTTACGGTAAGATTCTTTGTAATCCATTCTTATTAATTTATGTGGGGCAGACAAGATATAGATGTAGCTCTTGTTTCGCCAATATGAGGGATGGAGATGTCCGGTGGGAGCCAACGTTCCTTGGTTTTTCTCCTTTGGGGATGTTACTTATTCATTGTAAATTTACCCTTTCTGCGCTTGTAATTCGGAATGAATTCATATTCGTTGCTAAAAGTTCAAATAGTAACAATTATCCATTGACTTTTTAGTGAAAATTTACATTAGTAATTACTGATTTAGAAACGATTAGAAGAAGACAACAAAAATCTGTTACATGATTCATTGCTAACGATATGGTAATGGAAGTGATATTTTTAAATAACAAGGATATGGTAATGGAAGTTATATTTTTAAATAACAATAGATAACTTCGCAATGAATTATATTCATTTTATGCATTTGATTTACTATTGACGATACGGTAACAGATATTAAATTGTTTCCATAAGTCAATTTTGTTGAAGTAGGTTGTTTCTGCAGAAGAATAAATTTTATTCTCGTAAATGGGGACAACGCAAGGGAAGGGCATGGTAAGATGTTTCAATAAATTGGAATGGGTACCCTTACTAGCAATTAAAGAATTTCGTAAAACTCATAAAGAGAAGCACTTGAGAGATGGGGGGAGAGAGAGAGGGAGAGAGATCCATTTGAAGAATAGGTGTATCGGTGCATCCAGAATAATTGCATTCACACGCTCATCGAAAAACGCGCATCGCCATCAATGAAATCAGTGTTAAGATTTCATATGTAAAGTGAAGTTGTCGAAACTGAGTTTAACTGCATGGTTAACTATAAAAGGTGAAAGTACAAGAATACAAACAAAGACAACGGAGAAAGGAATTTTGAAAAGTGTTAATACATGGACTTGGGAAAAAGGAGAAAACCTGTAAAAACACGGAACAGCCGACTTTAAAAGGAAAAAAATAAACATGTTAACTGCTAGATTCGTATTTTAATGAATAAAAGAATTGGAATAACACAAAATGAATACGCAGCAGATTTTGTACACTTGGAAGAAGAATATCTCTGAAGTAGAGATGATTCTCCAAAGAATATTGTAAAGGTAGGACTTCTTTAAATCTTTCCATCAGGATTAGAACCTCCAACTTTGAGAACTTATCTCCTCTTGAGTGCCTTATCATCGTAACAATCAAATTGTGCTTGCTGCAGAGATCCAACCCACTGCAGAAAACGATCCTTAGTCCCTATGGCCCCTTCGCAACAAAATTTCCCGAAGAAAAGTGGTCTTGATAATTAAAGAAGGTAGTCAAAGAGACGGAGAGAGGGAATATAGATAGAGCTCCTTCAGTAATACACGACGACCATATCCCCATCCATGGCCTTGGCTGCCACGGCATCTTCAAGTCGTTTCCACTTTTGCTCTCGTCGTTCTTCCAAAGCCTTAGCATTGGCTTCCTTCTCCACGTACTGCCTCTGGCACTCTTCAAAGAGTTCATTGTCCATCTCCAGGAACATTTTACGGACATTGACTGTCAACCCGTGAACTGCCTGGTTCCAATGGCCTTGCAGGTTGTTCTCCAGAGCATCATATATTATTGGGAATATGGTGCTGCGGTTTTGGGCAATCAGGCTTACGACATGGTCATTGTTCCACAAGAACAGAGCCCGTTCAGCAACCTGTCAAGTGCTTTCACTCTTAATATGCCACAATCCAAAACAGAATATCATAGTAACTTTTTCCCCTCAACGACCTCAACGGTTAAAAATTCCTCGCAGAACTAAGAATTCTGATTGAAGCTGTAACTACATATCTAACAAACATGGACTTGCACAATGAAACTCGATAAAAGGGACTATTTCTCACAAGTTTAGTTATAAAAAATCCATGTCCAATGATTTGCTCTCACGTGCGTGTGATATAAAGACCAAACATGTGGGGCCATCACAACGAATATGTTATGGCACAAATATGCCCAACTAGGAAGAACTTGCATAGACGTGTATTTGGAACTATAATATATTACATGCATTACACTTCATGAAAATTGTTTATGAGTTTTTCACATCCTGCTCTAAATATTCCATCGTGCACGGACGTGCATTGTACGATATTCATATGCCATCTAAATTGGGCTTTTATATAGATCTCCATTATATATCCCACATCACATTTATGCCTCTTTAAATGCGAACTTTCACACGGACCTGTAAATATTCCATATTACAGGATGCCCCCATGAAATTACGCAGAGTCGGTATTATGATACTTGATTTCCTTAAAACTCTCAAATAAGCTCTCCTGTAAACATTTCATATCACGTGTATGGCCTTAAGTTTAGAATTTATGGATGTCCTTGAAAATATATCACGTTATATCCATTAGAAATGTAAATATTCCACGGTGCATATGCCTACATAGTACATACAGTGTTATAATTGACCGCATATATTCCCTTCATAAATAACCATGACAAAGCATCCCCGTGCCTTTTTCAGCAGCATTGGTTCGCAGGTCCTTTTCTATCAGTATCCCGGCAGAAAGTGTTCAGTCTTCCTGGGACTACAGCAGATTGATTGGTGGTCACTAACTGTGTGCCGATCTCTTAGTCCTCGAGAAGCAAAACTTTTGACTCGTTAAGTCAGCCATCCCGCCCAATCATTGAAGGCATTCCTTCAGTCATAACTAAATTCAAGCAAGAGTTGGATGGAGAAGAAATTGTAGGTAAATCATCGAATCTTTCCATGTTAGTAGTCTGCTTCGTTGTTCTTGGGAAGCCCCGAGGATATGAGCCGGGCAACCTAAAGAGAGGACCTTACCTACCGCGAAAAGTTGCGTCGTAACCTTGCATTTCCCATTCATCTTAGATGCATGCATCATTTCTTTGCTTTAACTGCTTGTACCTTCCCTCTCCAGTCGGAGGTAAAGTCATGAGGTAGTTGAGGTATGTCTTTTCCTCCTATCCACCACTCACGGGTCAATCTTCAACTTGCTTTAACTCGAATAAGTTCTTCAGGTATCAACATCAGACTGGAAGGATGGAGTGTATGTTGAAAGGTCTAAACTCGTCCCTGCCCACCATCTGGCCAAGACCTTAGCCAATCAGTCAAAATTACCTCTACTTGTTTCCCACCATGACTTTGCTTGCTTGCGCAGTCTTGCCTTTTTCCAATGCACGCAACATCAATGCTACTACCCCAAGGGGAAAGAATGCAACTAACTAATAAGCGAGGTCGATGTTGCCCACTATAATGAACTGCATTCTGGACCCCAGGCCTCCTGCTTCTCTTCCTTGGTAAGCATCTTAGTATAGAAAGTATAGTCGCAGGGGGGGCAAGATGGATCGCCATATCACGATATATCAGCGATATATCCGTATCGGCAGGTGACCGATATATCGCCGATATGACCGATATTTGGCCTTCCAAGGCCATTTTATTCAAGAAATCGGTTCAATATCGGCGATATGGTGTCGATGTATCGTATCGACACGATACCGATATCGATATGGCCTTTCTTGGGGGCACCCCCCCCCCCAATCTTACCATGACTACTAGCACAGAGTTAAACATGACTCTTTCCTCAAGTTTTGTCATGATCGCGCACTCGACAAAGGAGAGATAATTGCTTTGCTAGCTCACCAGAGAAAAAGAGACTAGAAAACCATATCCAGTTCTAAGAAGGGACACCGCAATATATTATAGATGGAGTGATGACCTAGGGGAACGAAACGAGCCTCACTTAAGGCGATATGAATCCTTGCGAATGAGTTCCAGGGTCCATGGGGGCAAGGCCTTAAATGTCGATTTCGAGCACCATTTTGGTGACCGATCGAGACGGAATTTCGGTCAAATTTCGGTCGAAATTCGAAGGAAATTTCGATCATTTTGGTCATTTTTTGTACTAGGGCCTCCATATTTCGGTCATTTCGGTCGAATTTCGATTTCGACAGGATATCGAAATTCGACGGAAATTCGACCGAATTTCACCGAAATTTGAAGCCATGCATGGGGTAACCGTAGTCTAGTATAAGAAGAGGCTTAGTTAGTCTGATCTCACTCCGAGGATACATTCTATCTACTCCCTCGCCTCAAGCTACCTCTTTATTTTGGTCGAGAGTTAGGTTGAAATCTCATGCCCTAGGGGATTAAGTCATGAAATTAGCATTCTTCTTCTGACTCCAACGATGCCTACTCCTTCAATAGTCGATCTCTCGTATCATTTGAGCTCGAAGACGAAGCTTCCCTGACACTTTCACCCCGTTGGCTCTTCTCGATTCCAAATTCTCTTAGGCACCAATAGCATGTGCTACAGTACCCCATGTCAATCTAGAACCATCATGAGCATCGACATCTCCAATCCATTCAGCCATGTGTGCACGATCACAAGACGAGAGAGGATTTCTTTCTTTCTCAACTCGGCGTTCCTGCAGGTTGGAATTGAAATGCACGTACACAAGATCGTTCAGCTTCTTCGTTTCCAACATGTTTCTCTTCTTGGTATTAGATCTGAAGATCAAAATACAAATTTTAAATTTTATATGGCAAAGCTACATCATCAAGGCGTTGGAGCGTGAGTGTGTTGATGACTAGGCGGTTGATGTGATGTCAACCATGTAAGAAGATGAAAGACAACAAGAGAGTCGAAGAGATAAAAAGACAAAGAGTTGATGTGGAACACGAAGAGTTGCCATGTAACTTGACGAGCCTTGAGTATGCATCATTACTGTACATGTAATAATGATTGTCCCTTGGGTTGCCTTGAATCTTGTATATAAGGAGGGATGGTGGCTCATTTGTACACGCCCCACTCCAGAGCGAGTCTCCCCTTCTAATAAGAGAAGAGCTTTGTGTACGTGCTTGTGTGATCATGTGATTGGGTTCTTGAGCATTTTTGAGCGTATTCTAGAGAGTGTTCTTGAGCGATACAGAGTTTGTGCTTGTGCTTACATTGGAGCGTCAAAGCATGACCAAGTGCAAGTTCGAGAAGAGTTGGAGTGTGTCTGTACTATATGATCATTCTACTCAGGAGGGATGGTTAGCTACGGGTTAGCTAACGTCGCACAGGTCGAAGTCGGTAGCAGTATCTTGACCCCATGACAGTAGCTATGGTTGCAAATCTAGGTCATCTTCCACAGAAGTTTCAAGTATACACGCTCACTTTGCCTACTCCATTAAGTTTCATTGGCTAGTTTTGTTACCTCTAGCCACATGTGTGGAGATAGCTACCAGTCTAACAAGGTCAGATGAATCCCCAAGGGAAGATTGTCCACGTCGCAGATGAGTAGGAGTAAAACGAAGGAGATTACTGGTGCGGTTTAAAAAACTAGTCTCGAGGTGGTACAACATAAGCCTTGAGACATTTTTAAAGCCAAATCGGTGCACTTGGTGTAATTAATTAGAGTGTTGGATTTGAATGGTAGGCTCGTTTAAATGATTAACAATTTAGAAATTACTTGATGGATTGTAGCAAATTTAGTTGTTTTGACAAAATACTAAAGGAAAAAGGTTATGAAAACAGCAATAAGCATCCTATCCATATATTTCCCACATACTTTAATTAATAGCCAAACCATAGGGAAACTTGTTACATTACCTTGGAAGAAATTCCAAACTCGGGAAAGTAATTACTGGAGAAGAAAAAAAGGAAATTTTATATGGAAATAGGACAATATCCTGAGTTTGTCCCACGTTGTTTGCAAGTGGAATGCAAACAAAGAAACTTGACTAGTGATTGGCATGGATATAGCTGAGAGGTGGAGGTCGTTGTGCCAGCATGGTTGTTGGTGAGGTGGTGAGCGACAAGGGCGGTGAAGTATAATGCGTTAGAGGGACCACAACGGAGGTGATACGATGGAGATCAGCAGAAATCAGTTTATTAATAGCAGGGCAAATAGGAGATGTATCAGAAGGGGACGGGGAAAGGTATATAAGGAAAGAAGAAGAAAGAAAAGGGAGAGAGAGAGAGAGAGTTAGTGGGGGTATGTGGGGAAAAGAAACCGGGAAGGTTACAAGGAGCTGTTGGGAATTGAGTAAAAGAGAGAACCAGAGAGAAATTAGGGAGGAAAGAAATTAAGAGAGCGGAAGAGAATCCAATAGATGAAGAAAAGAGATGGTGGGAAATTAAATTCACTCGATTCTATATAACCAAAAATGTACATAGGTCCCCCTATAAGGGAAGTTATAGGCATCTCTGAAGTCAAAAATGTAAATAGGTCCCCTTATAAGGGAAGTTATATGCATCTCCGAAGCCTTTTCCCACAATTAAGTAGAGTCAGTTACATGAATTTTTTGCCCCCTTTCAGATCTATTTTGGATCATTCTCGGATCTAAATCCAAATAACTAAGGCCCCTTCAAATAGTCTCATTTCATCACTTCTTGGACCCAGCATTGTCAAAAGCGAGCCAGGCACTCAGGTGAGGAGATGCAAGGCCTTGGTGCCTCGCTTGGAGTCAAGCGAGGGGATTTGGTATAAGTGCAGCAAAGGCGAGCGCCTTGATGGAAAGTGCGAGGCACTCGGGTGAGCGCCTGATATAAATTGAACTCTTTAGGGTCTAATCGAATACCTCTTGGAGATCTAATTAGATTTCAAAAAAAAATCTCAAACCATTCGTATGACAAACCGTATGCATCCTATTTCGAAATACTCTCACGTCTGCAACCTCTTGTGATCTTTCATAGCCTTAATCAGCACCATTAGCTCCTCGTTGGCGTGGTTGCTCATCCTCATCCACGGTTTCTACGTTCCGCATCCACTTTCTATCGTGCAGAAGCATCACCGGATTCAACGCCATCACCCTAATCTTTTCGGGTTAGATTTCCGCCAACTTTTTTTATCTGCTTTCCGCAAAAATATTATATGTATAATCCCAAATGTAGATGGATCTGAAAATCCGTACAAAAAAATCGTTTCAGGAGGGCGCAACTGCACCCCCCCCCCCCCCGGGTCCGCAGATTAGGCAGTGAGGTCCCCATGCCGGTAGGGTATGGTGCCACATGGGGGGCTAGACGGTTGGGTTCACTCGCCAATAACATGTGGAGGTCATAACTATAAAAAATATATATGACATGCTTATAGATATTTATCATAATATCTATGTAAATGTTTATATTAGAAATTTAGAACGTCGATTGTGCAAATATATTCATAGGTATTAGGAATGGTTATGTGGAGTGGATGTGACATAGATCAAAAAGAACCGAACAGTATTACATGCATGTTTTGTGAGAAGACAGCTAAAGGTGGAATTTATAGAGCCAAACAACATCAAATAGAATCTTTCAAGAATGTTATAGCTTGCAAGAAATGCCCTCCAGAGGTGAAGGAATAATAGTGTGCATATATGAATGAGAGGAAGTCTCAGAAGGATTCTTTTGAAGGTGGGAACATCGATGTGGATGACATGAATTTTGATGATGATGATGATGATGATAAATGTGAGGAACAAAATGCAATTGGAATTGGGAAGAGTGTTTGTCCAAGCAACAATAGCAATTCTATTTCACAACTACAAAAAGGGACAGGACCGATGGACTCATTTGTGACCATGAAAGTGGCAAAAGAAAAGGAAAAGCTCCAATGAGACAAACATGACGGAGACCTATGACAAAGAGATGTGGCCCATAACTATTCAACATATAGCATGCTTCTTCTATCGTGTTGGTGTAACATTTAATGTTGCAAAGCTGCAATTTTTGTTGGGAAAATATGTAAAGTTGTTTATTCCATGAACCCTAGGCTCTCTTATATAGGAGAGTAGCCTATGGATAAATTACACAATGTTGACGAAGGCGCTATGCGGTATTCAGTCAGAGGGATCACTGCATAGAGAGTATGTGGTATGCGAGAGAGTATGCGGGGAGTATGCCGTGTTATGCAGTTTGGTATTTTTTATTATTAAAAATATAAATTAATATTTAATATTATGTTAATATCCTCAGTCGGGAGAGTATGCAGGGAGTATGCGATTTTATGCAGAAGAATGTGTAGAATTATGCAGGGAGTATGCGGTTTTATGTTAGGGATTTTATCACTTGTGCCCCTCCGAGATATCGCAATTTCAGTTATGCCCCTATCTTTTTGGTAATATCAGTTGTGCCCCTCAAAACTTGTTAATTTATCACTTGTGCCCCTCGGGTTAGTGACCGTCCATCTACAGTGCAAACGGCCGTTAACTTTGAGGACATACGCGGAATTACTTCAAAAAAAAGATTAGGAGGTCATTTTAACCTTCTTCCTCATCCTCTTCTTCTTCCTCCTCTTGCCCATCCTCTTCCTCCTTCTCCTCCTCCTCCTCCCTCTCCGACCCCGCCCCTGCCACGTGCCGCCCAGCTCCGCCCCGAGCTCCCCTCCCCGACGCCGCCCCTGCCACGTGCCGCCCAGCTCCGCCCCGAGCTCCCCTCCCCTCCCCGGCGCCGCCCCTCCGCCCCAGCCTCGAGGCAGCCCCGACCTCCCCCATCCCCTACGGCCCCTCCGCCCTCATCTCCCCTCCCCGGCGCCGCCCCCTGCCGCCCCAGCCTCCAGGCCGCCCCGACCGCCCCTCCGCCCCCTCCGCCCTCGCCTCCCTCCGCCCAGACCTCCCCCGCCCCCCTGCCCTCGCCTCCCTCCGCCCAGACCTCCCCCCGCCCCCCGCCCCAACCTCCCTCCGCCCAGACCTCCCCCCGCCCCCTGCCCTCGCCTCCCTCCGCCCCAACCTCCCTCCGCCCAGACCGCCCCTCCGCCCCCTTCCCTGACCTCCCCCCGCACCTCCTCACCTCGCTGGTGCCGCCCCCTACTCCCCCTCCCCCTGGGCTGCACCCCCTCCCCCACACGCGCGCCCCCCCTGCTCCCCCTCCCCCCTGCCCCGCACCGCCACCTCCCCTGCTCTGCACCGTGCAACCGCGCAACCATCGTCAACCCCCTGACCTCCCGCAGCCACGCACTTCCCCCAGCCCCTGCCGCCAGCCCGCACCTCCTCCCCAACCCTCCTTCTCATTTGATTTTATTTTGACCATAATACCCCTCTTAACCACACCAAGGTTTGAAAAAACCATGGTTAAGTCAATTCATTGACGGTCAACCTGACGGAAGGGCACAACTGATGACGGAGAAAGTTTTGAGGGGCACAACTGATATTACCAAAAAGATAGGGGCATAACTGAAATTGCGATATCTCGAAGGGGCACAAGTGATAAAATCCCTTTATGTTATTATACGGGTGGGGTTATTTGGTTTTAGATTAAATAAAAAAATTTATATCAAAAAAGCAGTCGAATATGCGGCCGCATAGGGGGTATACTCGGCCGAGTATGCGGGTCAACCCGCATACAAGGCCGTTTCATCATACTCGAAGCGGCAAGGCCCCCGAGTACGAGAATGCGGCCGAGTACGCGGCATACTCGCCGCTTTTTTGAACACTGCACATAAGACATTCATAAGTAAAGGGAACTAAGAAACAGTATGGGAAACAGGAATAAGTAACGTCACATAACTATATCTCTACACTCCCCCTCAAGATGGAGCACAGATGTCAATCATGCTCAGCTTGGACGAGCACTTCTGAAAAGGTCCTCTGAGTAAGGCCTTGGTGAAGATATCTGCAGTCTGGTCCCTTGAGCTGACATGAGATGTGGAAATAAAACCCTTCTGAATCATATCTCGTATATAGTGGCAATCAACCTCGATGTGCTTGGTGCGTTCATAAAATGATGGATTATTTGCAATAAATATAGCAGCAAGATTGTCACATTCCGGTACCATAGGAAGGGGAACCTTTATATATAGATCTGTAAGAACATCTCGAACCCACATCATTTCTGTACTAACCTGGGTCATAGCCCTATATTCAGACTCAGCACTAGATCTGGCTACAACAGTTTGCTACTTGCTCCTTCATGAGACAACAGAATCTCCAACATATACAGCAAATCCAGTGGTGGACTTCCTATCCTTTGGACACCATGCATAATCTACATCTATGCATGCTGAAATGGTCACCTCCTTGCCTTTTCTAAATAGTAGACCTGCACCTGGAGATGATTTAAGATACCTGAGTATCATCTGTATAGCATCTATATGGACCTGACGTGATTGTTCCATGAACTGGCTCACCCGACTAACAGCAAAAGAAATATCAGGTCTGGTAATGGTAACATAAAGAAGCTTTCCTACCAGCTCTCTATATCTCTTCATATCAACCTCATCAGTATCATCATCATATAGTTTCATGCTTGGATCCATGGGTGTGGAGGTAGGTCGACATCCAAGCATTCTCGTGTCACTTAGCAAATCAGTGACGTATTTCCTATAGGTCATCACAAGCCCTTGTTGATTTCTGGCAAACTCCAGTCCCAGAAAGTATATAAGAGTTCCAAAATCCTTGGTGACAAATTCACGACCCAGAAGTTCTTTCTCCCTCTTGATTCCTTGTATGTCATCTCTTATAATAAGAATATCATCCGCATACACCATAATAGCAATCATACCTCTGGATATTTTCTGTATAAAAAGGGAATGATCTGCATTCGAACGTCTGTACCCATGTTTCTCAAACAAGTCTGAAAGCTTCTGGAACCAAGCTCTAGGGCTCTTCTTAAGGCCATAGATCGCTTTATGAAGTCTACACACCTATGAACACTCCCCCTCAACAACAAATCCAGTTGGTTGTTGCATGTAGACTTCCTCTTGAAGGTCACCATACATAAATGCATTCTTAACATCTAACTGAAACAACGACCAATCTCGAATCACGGCAATAGAGAGAAGAATCCGTAAGATGGAATGACAAGCAACTGGTGAGAATGTGTTAAGATAATCCACCTCGTATGTCTAAGTAAATACTCGTGCAACCAGACGTGCCTTGTATCAGTCGATGCTACCATCTGCATTTTGTTTAACTATAAATAAACATTTACAGCTTACTGTAGACACTCCAGTAGGAGCTGGGACAAGGCTCCAAGTGCCTCTCGACTGAAGAGCAGCTAGCCAAACGCCATCGATTGTCCTTCAGAGCCTCTTGATAATTTCGTGGAATGGCCACGGGTGATAATGCAACGCAAAATTCCTAAAATCGACAGTCAGGCAATTAAAGGAGACCGTGGATAATATAGGATATGATGCACAGCTACGCTTCTGCTTCTGAAGCGCAATAGGTAGGTCTAAATTTGCAGCCTCGACATATGTCTCCTGTAAAGAATCCTGCTCAAGTAGACCATTAGACCCGTATTAGAAACTGTGTTATCAGAACACACCTCATGCGTGCTAGATGATGAGCAGTGACCATAAGCAGAGGCAGGCTGGCGGGTATAGTGGTGTGGCAATGGTGGAATTGGGACCGTTAGAGTAAGTGGAGGATGCATAGGTAGTGGTGATGGTGGTAGTGAAAGAGTTGGTGGTGGTGGAGGTTGGGAGGTAATGGTGGTGGTGGTGGCATGTATATGTTATCATCAGTATCTGAAGACTTCAACCGATCACCTGTAGGAGAAAAGTACATCACGGACTCGAAAAAGATGACATCGACACTAACGTAATACTTCATGTGCATTGGATCATAACACCTGTACCCTTTCTGTGTCTTGGAGTACCCAACAAAACACTTGACAGCTCTAGGAGAGAGCTTGTCAATACCTGGAGACAACTGGTGGACGAAGGCGATTGAGCCAAACGCACGAGGAGTGAGTGAGAACAATTTCTTTTCAGAAAAGGCAAGAGAGAGGAATTTTCTCACCCAAGACTGATGAGGGCATGCGATTAATAAGATAAGATGTCGTTAGAACAGCATCACCTCAAAAAGAATGAGGAGCACGACTCTGAATGAGAAGCGTCCTAGTAACATCAAGCAAATGACGATGTTTCCTTTCTACAATACCATTTTGTTGGGAAGTATAGGCACGTGATGTTTGATGAATAATTCCCCGAGTTGAAAAATAATTGGAGAGAGTATTAGTACAAAATTCCAAGGTATTATCACTTCTCACGATTTTCACAGAACCAGAAAAGACATTTTGTACTTCGGTTAAGAAATTTTTGATAACATTTCCAGTTTTAGATTTATTCTTTACTAAAAAGACCCAAGACAGACGAGAGAAATCATCAACAACAACTAGATAAAATATGTACCCCCGGTGATCAAAAACACGACTGGGACCCCAAATATTTATATGAAACAACTAAAAAATGGAGCTACTGCTCCGACTCTGATGACTGGGAAAGGCAGAGCGATGATGCTTTCCCAACTGACATGCCTCACATTGAAGGACGTGTGAGGCGAGATCTGAGGCAGAACACGACACAGCTTTTGGAGCAGGAGATGACCAAAGCACATGTGCCACATAAATGGTGAGACAGGTCCAGTAGATAGGGAGGAGATTCCGGCATAGGGAGTTCGAACTAGGCGACAGAGACTGCCCTGCTCACGGCCACACCCAATCACCTTGCCCGCAAGGATGTCCTGAAAAACAAGAGAGGATGGGTCGAAAATGGCTCGACAATGTAAATCCTTCGTAATCTGGCTAATGGACAACAATTCATAGAGAAATCAGGTGCATGCAACACATTCTGTAGATGCATAGAGGGTGTCAAGTTAATCTCCCTATGTCCAGTAATTGGGGAATGGGTCCCATCTGCAACTGCAATAACCACAGTCCGTCCTGGAGGAACCTGTTTAGAGGCTGTAAGTTGACCATTGTTTCCACATAAATGATGTGTGGCACCGGAGTTCATAATTCATTCTATAGCGTCAGGTCCACTACTGCTAGTGAGTGCATAAGTACTACCTGAGGTACTGAAGGAGGCTGAAGCAGCTACATCTGAATGACTCCCAGGGGCCGACGAAGACGTCACATAACCGGAAGGAGGTATAATGCCCCTCAATCGTGCTACAAGATCCTTAAAATGTTGATCCAAAGAGGAAGCAACCGGGGGCTCAATCTATTCAGCCACTCGAGCAGAGGTAGGGAATCCATGCTTGGAGTAGCATGTATCCTCTGTATGTCCAGGACGATGGCAGAAAGTACATGGCTGACGAACACGACCTCCTCTGCCCCTAGGTCCGCAACCACGAAACAGAGAAGATCCTCCTCGACCTCGGGAAATCGCCATCGCTGAGGACGTCTGACTGGCAGTAGAAGATGGAACAGTGATCCGACTGAGTCTGTGGAAGGCTTCCTCCATAGAACTAATAGTAGAGTCTGCCAAAATCTGAAAACGGGCCGCCTCATACTTAGGATCAAGGGCTGCCAGGAACACACCAACCATGGTGGCATTCCGATAAGTCTTCTGTTGCTCTGGGGTGGATGTCAAAGGAATGAAGTTATAGAGCTTCTCAAAAATTCCATGCAAGGATGTGTACAACGAGTGGAGAGGATGACCATTCTGCTTGATAGTAAAGATATCATGCTGGAGCTGTAGAATCTTTGTCTCATTCTTCGTCTGTGAATACGTGGCAGCAAGAATATCTCACATCGCCTTGGTTGTGGGTTGATGAAGTATATCATTGGCAATCTCCAATGTCAATGTACCTGAGAGACAAACCTTGGCATAAGCATTATCCGCCTCCCATGATGCATTAACCCCAGTCTTCTCGGTTGGTTTCTTTCTCGGTAAGAATGTGTTTCTTACCTATAGACTTCATCATACTCATGAACTGCATAGCCCATGGTTCATAGTTTGACCCATCCATCTTTACTATAGGCGTTGGACCTCAGAAGGTGCCTATGGAGGGAACCTCGACCTTGCTTTCTGACATGATGGCTCGAAAAGACTAGGGATGAAGACTTGACACGGATTTGTCTACACTGACATAGAGAGATATGATTGCATGTGTAGACTCATGCAATCAATCTCATCAATGACAAAGAACCCCGGCGGCGGCTGCTTTATGAGAAGGGGGTCAGCCCGCGTAAAAGTGAAGGTCGCAAGGACCTAGGTATTGGCGCCCTGCGGCTGCGGGTTGCTTGGATCGGCGAGGGGCCCAGGAGGGCCTGCGGGTCCCCAGGAGGGGGCATCGAGTGGCCCAGGTAGCAGTGGGGGGGGGGGGGGCGACAGGGTTGGTGGAGCCTGCACGGGAGGCCCAGGCGGATGCGCAGGGTTGGCAGAGCCCGCGCAGGAGGCCCGGGCGGCAGCGTAGGGCCCAGGTGGCGGCGACACGGGGGCCCATGTGACGTGGGGTAGCGGCGCCCTGCGGGGACCAAAGGAGAGGAGAGGGGTTGAGGTGGGCTTAGGGTTAGGGTTTCGGAGCTCTGGTCTAGGACCGCCGCTCTGATACCATGTTGGGAAAATACGTAAAGTTGTTTATTCCATGAACCCTAGGCTCTCTTACATAGGAGAGTAGCCTATGGGTAAATTACATAAGACATTCATAAGTAAAGGAGATTAAGAAGCAGTACGGGAAACATGAAATAAATAAGGTAACATAAATATATCTCTACAATTTCAAGGATATGATTCGAGCTACTGGAGTGTATGGTCCTAACTTGAAGCCACCTCCATATCATGAGTTTAGAGTCCCATTACTTTGTATTGGGAAGGATTACACATCTGGATTGATGGTTGAACACAAAGAAACTTGAGGAAAGTACTGATGCTTTATTATAGTTGATGCTTGGACTAATGAGAGAAATAAATGCATTCTTAATTTTATGGTGAATTATTCCAAGGGCACGATATTTATGGAATCCATATGCATCAGCATATGCGAAGATCGGAGAGAAGATCTATGAACTTCTTCTTGATATGTTTGTGGAGCAAATTGAAGAGAAAATGTCGTACAACTCGTAACTGACAATGGAAGCAATTATGTCTTAGCATGTATGAATTTATTTTTGTTGATTATAGCTATTGAATTATTCTATATTAATGTTACATCAATAACATATTTTTATTTAGGCAAGTTTTTACAAGAGAAGAGGCCACAATTGTATTGTACCCCATGTATGGCACATTGCGTCAATCTTGTGTTAGAGGATATTGGTAAAATCCCTATGATTAGTAAGAATCTTAAAGAGTCATTTCGATTGTGGTTTACATTTACAATCACATTGGACTTTTGAACACAATGAGGGAGTTTCCAAATGGCAAGAAATCGGTTCGTCATGGTGTGACTCGATTTGCAACAACCTTTCTTTCTTTGCAGTCCCTCCATAAGATTAAGCACGGTTTGCGGGACATGTTTACTTCAGAGAAATGAGCTACTAACAAATGGGCCAAGGAAGCCAAGGGCAAGAAGGCAAGTATATGGGGCATCATGTTAAAGTTCTTCGTCTTGTTGATAGTGAGTGAAAACCTGCAATGTCATACATATACGAAGCTATGGAGCGTGCAAAGGAAGCAATTAAAAAAGCTTCAATTGGAAAGGTAGGAAAGTACAATGATGTATTTCGAATCATGGACAAAAGATGGGAATGCCACTTCATCATCCATTACATGTTGCAGATCATTTTCTAAAACCTGAATTCTACATGGCAACCCATTTATTGCATTTGATGCGAAGATCAATGATGGATTATAGCATACAAAGATTGGTTTCCAATGTAAATGTAGAAGATAAAATTATGATTGAGTTAAGCCCATATAAAAATGTTGAGGGAATTTTTGGAATCCAATTGCCATTCAATCAAGAAACACAAAATCTCTAGGTATCCATTACAATTTGGACACTTAAATTGATCCAATTCTTGAAGCTAACATCTTCATATGATAATATAGTGGAATAGTGAAATTCTTTTAGAAGTTCAGCTTCAAACTTGCAACGTTTAACTATAAAGATTTTGAGCTTGACATGTAGTTCATCTAGGTGTGGACGTAATTGGAGTGTCTGAGCATGCAAGTAATTTTATCTTAATTCAAACTTGTGAGTCTTTAATTTTAACCATAATAGATACGAACATTTTTACATATTCATTCAAAGAAAAGAAACATGCTTGAACATCAAAGGTTGCAAGATTTGGTGTACATCAAATAAAATCGAGCTTTGAAGGATCGATATGACCTATGAGACATAGATACAAACGTTCTTAGTGAAATCGATGATGCTAATGAATGGTTGTTATGTGCAAGGTTCAAAAATGCGGTATGCGGTATTCGTTAGATCATGTGGTCTAAAGCGAGTAAGCGGATATGCAGAGGAGTATACGGAAGAATATGCGGTTTATAATATTTTAATTTAAAATATTAAAAAATAAAATAATAAAATGTGACTATATAAAAAATCGATGATCTAACAAAATCCAAAATAAAAAATCAAATAAGATATATAATCAATAAGTATATAAGCATGATATTATAAACTGATTGTTTTTTAGTGTATATTTTGAATTTAATGCATATATATATACACATACAAATTTGGATTCAATAGGGAACACACGAATTCTACAAGAAAACCTTTAATGCACATATAGATCCTATAGATGACAAAAGCTAAAGAATAATCACATGTATACAAGTCATACACCCAAAAGTATACATATATATGGATTTCCAAGGGATAAAACTTGTTGACACAAAATATAGGGAAAATTATATTTGCATATAAAATTTATTAGAAGTACAAAAATGTAAAGTGCCAGGCTGTTAGTCAATTATTTCATATTTTATTCGAAGAAATAGAATGAATTTCATTAGATAGAAAAAAGATAGTAAACAATTTATTAATAAGTGTAAGGAACAATGGAAAGATATGGATATGAGAAAAATACATTAGATTATATTTACAAATACGACATATATGAGAATAATGAAAAAATGCATCAATGTAAACGATGATATAAGAGTTGCTCGGGAAAAAATCGAGTTAATTTGTCATCAACATGTTATGAATTAAACAAAAAAGACACATGAATCATATATAAAAGTCTCTTGTTCAGATATGCGGGCGCATATGCGACTGCATATGCCGCATAGTCGGACCGCATATGCAATTTGACCGCATATTGTCGCATATGGCATATGCGCTTCGGTCAAGTGACCGAATACACATGTGGCCGCATATGCGGCCGTATAGATCGCATTTCCGAACACCGGTTATGTGAAATGGAAACAAATAATGCAGAGGAAGATTTTGTTTTTGAAGATGGTATATTGACAAGGGGAGATGTAGCAAGACATCTGGAGTTGCAGAGGCACAAACATATACGTGACATCATACAAGGCACGGAGCACCTATTGTGAGATCTTCAAGACGAGTTGTTGCTTCACACGACAATGAAGATGAAGAAATATAAGAGGTTGAGGGGAATGAAGGTGGAGGTAAAGACAATGATGGTCATGCCAATTTTGGTGATGACAAAGACAAAGAACTTACCGAACCATATTCATTTTAGTTATTTATTTCACGTTTGTCAATGTAATTTAAGCATTCAAACAATTTCGAGAAGTAATTGGAGTTTTGTTTTTCTACTATATGTTTGAATGATGTTCATTGCATGGAGGTGCTACAATTGTGTGATATTTTTAGTTGGTGTAAGTAATATAAATAAGTGATATTTTTAGAGGTATATATATGTGTGTGTATTATATATACACACACAATATTTTAGTGCCTCGAATGTCTCAGGCAAGCGCCTAGCGCCTCAGGCGTTTTGGACCTCTAGCGCCTTAGAGTGCCTTACGACTTCGACAACACTGCTTGGGCCTTCCTCATCCTCAATCGGCTCAACATCCCAAATCTAGCATCTTCTAATTGGTGCATCAACCAACATCCTTTGCAAATGGCCAAACCATCTTAAGTGGTTTTCTCTTATCTTATCCTCAATCAAAGCTACGCCAATTTTCTTTTTGATCGCATCATTCTGAATCTGATTTTTTCATGTATGACCATACATCCACCTTAGCATTTCCGTTTCTGCCACTGCCATTCTGATGCAGCGTGGACCAGAAAATTAGGACCACGTTTTTTAGTTACGTTTAATTGAGTCGTCGAAAATTAGTAGTTAATTTTACTTACGTTTATTTGAGTCGATGAATTTTTAATTAAATAAATGGGATCGCATGTGATCTCAATTAGTGGTCAATTTGAATTTTAAATTTGGTCGGTTAATTAGTTAGAGTCCAATTAAGATAAATAGTTGTCAATTTGAATTAGTTTACTATTTTTGTAAACTCATCCCTCCTATATAAAGGGATGAGGGTCCAATATTTTATTCAGTTCAGTTTGATTAAAATTTTGAGATTTTATCTCTCTCCTCTCTCTTCTCTCTTCCCCTCGCGGTCTTCGCGCTTCTTCTCCCTCAACCCCTCGTTTCTGACGAGTTTCTTCTTCTCAACCCCTCTCTTTTCTCCACCGAAATTCCACCGCCCAAATTATTTTATTTTCCGACGTCGCGCCAAAACGCGTTCTGCATCATTTGGTATCAGAGCATGGAAACCGAATCGTTCCTACGATTCGACGATCCTGTTGAATATTGGCATTTGAAGTTTGGTATCAGCCGCCCGTCTCATGGTTCGCGCTCGCATTCACGTTCAAAGGAGTTCCAGCAGCGACTTATTTCATGACTCAAAGTCCAAGCATGGTTAGCCGCGCAAATCGGTGAAGATCTCGCCGTCCACGACGAAAAACTCGGTGTCAACGAAGAATCCGCCGTTGTCCCAGCCATTTTAGAAGAAAAAATCAAAGAAACAGTGGTTGTCCCGGAGATTTCAGATCAGCCGCATTCGCCGATAGCGCCCCCGATGGCAGCCCCAGCCCCCCCAGCGGCTCTCCAGGCCGTCCAGACCCCCGCCGCACCACCGACGGCCCCGCCCGCGACCTCCAAACCCCCGGCGATACCGCTCCCAGCCCCAGCTACCCCCCGCGCGTTCTCCCCCTTGCCGAACCCACCCCCTCCGCCCACTACTTGCTGTTCTTCCCTCTCGCCAGCCCTCCCCGCGCGCTGCCCCCTCCCTCCCCTACTCCCCTTCCCCCCCCCGGTACCACCCCTATCGCCTATCCCAACCCCACAGCACCCATCGCCACCCTCGCACCCCCCGGCCCCCTCTCCGCCGAACCCTAAAACCCCTCCCCACGCCGCCGCTTCTCCAACCCCAACCTTCCCACTCCTCCCCGCGATTTTCCCTGAAGACCCAGCAGTTTCCCCCCAGCCCCGACCCCAATCCCTCTTCCCGACGCACCTTCCCCCATCGCCAACCCCGCAGCCCTCCCCTCACCCACCCCCACCTCGCACCCAGCGATCTTCGCATCTCGCCCTTCCCCGCATCGCCTCCCCCTCGCCTCGCCGAATCGCCACCTCCGCCAGCCGCTCCTCCCCTCCCCGCGCACTCGCCATCGCCGCGCCTCCCCCGTACCTGCAGCGCGCCCTCCCCGCCGCCTCTTCCATCCTGCGCCGTGCCGCCTCTCGTTGGGGAGGAAAGAAACCCTATCGGGGGTTAAGGGAACCAAATCCCTCAACTTTCAGGAGTTGAGGTTGATTGGGGAAAATTGCAAGTGAAAATTCCATAAACCCCATATTTGCAGAAGGGCCACAAGGAGTAGGAAAGTCAAGAAGATTGAAGGGATGTGAAAATTACGCCCAAGCCCCTGGCGGTGAAAATATTTAAAGAAAAGGGTTGCAAATCAGAAATATGGGGATCCTCCTTATCCAAATAGGACTAGAGCCTTGGGCTTCCCCTATATAAGGACCCTATGGCTTCATTCCTTGGACACATCTCCCCTCCTCTCCTTGTGTCATTGCTTCGCTATGGACTCTCCGAAGGCCATGTTGTTCATACCTCATCAATTCTTCGATCACCACAAGGAAGAGACAACGATCAAGAAGACGCCGCCATTCGCGCCATATATGTTCTTCAACCATGAAGGTCGCGTCACCCACGCCTGCGTATGGACTCCGTCGTTCGCTCCACATCAGTTCTTCCCGAAGATGACTGAACACGCCGAGTCGTCCTCCAAGCCTGCAGATCCAGCAATTCGTCGTGATACAAATTTTTAAAGCGGAGGAGAGTTGATGCAGCGTGGACCAGAAAATTAGGACCACGTTTTTTAGTTACGTTTAATTGAGTCGTCGAAAATTAGTAGTTAATTTTACTTACGTTTATTTGAGTCGATGAATTTTTAATTAAATAAATGGGATCGCATGTGATCTCAATTAGTGGTCAATTTGAATTTTAAATTTGGTCGGTTAATTAGTTAGAGTCCAATTAAGATAAATAGTTGTCAATTTGAATTAGTTTACTATTTTTGTAAACTCATCCCTCCTATATAAAGGGATGAGGGTCCAATGTTTTATTCAGTTCAGTTTGATTAAAATTTTGAGATTTTATCTCTCTCCTCTCTCTTCTCTCTTCCCCTCGCGGTCTTCGTGCTTCTTCTCCCTCAACCCCTCGTTTCCGACGAGTTTCTTCTTCTCAGCCCCTCTCTTTTCTCCACCGAAATTCCACCGCCCAAATTATTTTATTTTCCGACGTCGCGCCAAAACGCGTTCTGCATCACATTCTCTGCACATGTCTATGGTTTACAGGCCAACATCTTATATGCATCTTCAATAATAATAAAAATTAAAAATGACGTGTAATTTGGGAATTGATTTTGCCACCAAAGCACACAATATAATTTTACATTTTTTTCAAAAACAAAATAAAATATTTGCGATATTTTTTTCAAAACTTACTTAGCTTGCATCAATCTCTCACATCTTAGAAATCATCTCCCGTCTACGAGATACCGTTAAGATAGTTGCAAAGTAGTTCAGGATGAAGATTACTGAGTTCAGATTCATTAATCCAAGAGCTATCAAGAATGGCACAGCTAGCCAAACACACTAAGAAGCCGCTAGAAAGTTCACGACGAGTGACTAGGTCATGTTTATCGAGAATATCATCAGTAGAAGCTGTTGAAGGGGTCTAAATTAGTTGTTTTAGGTTCGAATTATCAGAAGTAGTGGCATTCTACGGATCAACATGGCAAAAAAAGAGCTCAAAGACATTTAAGATCGACGATATCCAAATATATGGGTGACAAGTCAATACATAATCATTGGATCCAACCGGTTTGATGATGCGAAAGGGATCAAATGTCCTGATAGTCAATTTTGGTGGATTCTCAATGGAAAACTTTCCCAAGGAAAGTGCATCATCACAATATATCCCGCTGGAAAATCAAAATATCTCATGTAGGTATTGGTTTGGGTTTGGTATCGTGGCCATAAGTTGGGTTCGAACTTGTTGGTGGATTTGGTGGATGTGGGTTGCTAGCTCCTCTACCAACTCGCTTGGCCCCTCGGGTGGGTACAAAAAACATGGTCTAAGAACTTGGGTGCAGGATAACCATACACACAGTGAAAAGGGGCAACCTTAGTATCTAGAGTGACGAAATCCCATTGTTTTAATTTGTCATCCGCAAGATGTTGAAGAGTTTTTATGTTATGTTACTGTTTCATGGTTTATTTATTTATCCGTAGTATGTAATTTACCCATTAGATTTTCTCTCTTCAATATAAGAGAACCCTTGGGCTCTGTGAAATAAGAACAAAGTATTTTATTCCACATGGTATAAGAGCAGTGATCCTAGACCGGAGCAATGAGCCCTGAAATCCCAACCCGACCTTCCTGCCTCCCCTCAGTAGCAGCTCCTTCGCGCAACCACTTGCATCAGGGCCCTCGCAGCAACCACCCCCTCCGCGTGCAGGACTCGCAGTAGCCGCCTCCATCAATTGCCTCCTCCGTGTGCGGTAACAGCCGCCGCCATGTGGCCCTCAAACCTATGCCGCTCTCCTACGACACTACAGCGAATCTCAGCAGCAACCAAGCGGTCGTGCCGTCCCCCTCGCGGCAGTAGTGCTCTCCAGCCTGGAGGTGCTGTCCAGGCATGTTTTTGGCTTCCTGGACAGGTAACGTGACCTCGCAAACATGGTTTGGATGCTCCTGCTATCATGAGATCATGATTTTCGGTCTGATATCTGAGGTTTAGGACTGATTTACCCTATTTAAGATCAAAATCAGACCACATTTTATCTAAAAGTGGTTGCGATATGAGTCTAAGCATTCAACCATCTCTTCTCATGTCCCCTTAGACACCTTAAAACATGTCTAAGGTCCCAGTGATTGTTTATGATGTCAAAAAATAGAGTTAATACGCCATCTGTGGGTGCCTTCAAGGGTCCAGCACCTATTGTCAAGATGGATGGTACAAACTACAAGTTGTGGACGATGCAGTTCATGAATCTACTGCAGAGCCACGATAAGAAACACATTCTGACACAGGATGAGCCGATGGACAAGACCGGGACCAACACTTCATGAGAGGCAGATGACGCATATGCTAAGGTGTGGCTATCATGCATTGTCTCTGTTGAGATAGCCAACGATATCCTAAGTCAACTCACAGCAAAGGCGATGTGGGATATCCTTGCAGAACATACTCTCAAGCAAGGAATGAGTCAAAGATATTGCAACTTCAGCATGATATCTTCACAACTGAACAGGGTAATCATCCTCTTCACGTCATGTATACATCTTTAAGGGGTATATTTGAGCGACTACATAGCTACATACCCATGACGGCCTCACTAGAGCAGCACAAGGCGTATAAAGATTTTGAGTGCTTATGGATACTCTTAACCCAGAATATGATTTGGCTTGCTTTCAGCTTCTTACCGATGCCACTATACCTCCTATGGAGGAAGCATACCGCAAGATGAGCAGATTGAGTATCCCCTCTACCACATCCTCTCAGACATCTTCAGCTATGGCAGCATCACGTGGAAGAGGTGGTTCATCTCCGTTCAGAGGATGAGGCACATGTAGCAGAGGTGGTCCATGCCCACGTCAGCCATGTTCATACCGTCATCAATCATGTCACTTGAAAGACACATGCTACTCCAAGAACAGCTTTCCACCATCAATCTGTACTGCGGAGCAAGCTCAGACTGCTCTTGATCTTACCGACCATCGTTACGATGACTTCGTTGCTCATCTGAGAGAGAGCAAGCCTCCAGTCGTCGGACCCTTTAGTTTTGATTCTCCAGATATTGCAGCTTCTACATCTACTAATACTTCAGATATTACTCATGCATTTACTGGTGCTTCACATCATTTGTGTGGAGATCGCTTGCAGTTTGGTACATATAGTCCAGCACAGAAAGAGAGATCGGTGGTGATTGCAAATGGGACATATTCCCCAATTACTGGACAGAGGGGAGGTTCATTTGGCTCTCACTATACATTTGTGGAACGTTCGTCATGCACCTACCTTCTCTATGAATTTGCTATCAGTCAAATTACAAAGGATTTACACTGTCATGCTATATTTGACTTCAGTTCCCTTATTTTTCAGGATATACTCACATACATGGTAATTAGATTTGGTTGTGAACATAGGGTTGTATAGGTTGACCATGTCTCTTTTTGTTGGTGTCACATCTCTTTCTGTTGAGTCGGTTTCTCTTTGATGTGGCATCTCAGATTTGGTCATCTACCGTTGCAGAAGACCGGTTGGAAAGCATCTCTACTAAGTCCAGTTTCCAATATGAATAATGTCAACTTGGAAAGCATCATCGATCTAGCTTCCCAAGTCGACAAGGTCGTAGTAGTCGGAGTATATTTGTGTTATTCCATCTAGATATGTAAGGTCCTAGTCGTGTACCTTATCTCCAGGGACACCGGTACTATTTAGTTTGTGTTGATGATTTTTCAAGAGTGTCTTGAGCTTTTCTGTTAAAACATAAATCTGAGGCTAGTACTTTGATTCAGAACTTTGTTCTTGAAATAAAGAACATTTTCTCTGCTTCTATAAAATATAATCATTTTGATAATGCTCTTGAGCTCTGTACTACACAATTGTCTCATTTTTAGTGCTTGAGGGATTATCCATCAGACTTCTTGTCCCGATACTTCTCAACAGAATGGGATTGTAGAATGTAAACACCGTCATCTTTTGGATATCACTAGGACTCTTCTCATATAGAATCGGGCTCCTCATTCATTCCGGGATGATGCTGTGATGACGGCATGTTACCTTATAAATCGGATGTCATCTACTATGTTGGGGAAAAGGCACCCTTCTCTCTTGCTTTTCTAGAGAAGGGCTTTTTCTCTCTCACGCCACATGTATTTGGTTGTGGCATTTGTCTATCTCTTGCGTCATGGTCGTGACAAGCTTCCTCCTCGAATCGTCAAATGTATGTTTGTTGGGTACTCTCACATCCAAAAAGGATTATCGTTGTTTTGATCCTGTAAATGGACAATACTATGTCAGTGTGAACGTTACTTTCTTTGAGTCAATCATGTATTACTCTCCTACAGGTGACAGGTTGAGTCCCTCAGAGTCTGAGGATGTGGTTGTTCTTCCACCTCCACTCACACATACACCTCAGTATGTCCTCCATGCTCCAATGCCTTATCCAACATCCAGCAGGACCAGCACACCTCAGATAAATTCTGAAAACTTGATTTCGACTAATGGTATTACCGGTATGCATGATGTACAAGGTCAAACACATGATAAGCATGCAGATATTCAAGTTGAGACAGACCCACCTCATGAGAGTGATTTAGTTGGTTTATTGCCTTACAGAAAGGCAAATATTCCTGTGCCAGATATCCCCTTGCAGTCCATGTGTCTTTTGAGCGACTTTGATTGTCTGCCATTGAAATCCCAAGTATATATCAGGAGGCTCTTAAGATGAGACAATGGCGTCTAATAATGGATGCAGAGATGGCAGCTTTACAATCCCGTAGCACGTGAAGCATTGCTACAGCTCCTGCAGATGTGTCCATTGTAGGCTTCAAGTGGGTGTTCACTGTCAAGTATCGAGCAGATGGCAGCATTGATCATTACAGGGCATGGCTTGTAGCTTGTGGGTTCACCCAGACTTATGGGTGGACTATCAAGGCATCTTCTCTCTCGTAGCCCGACACTCCACACTTACGGTTCTTCTATCTGTTGCAGTCACAAGGGATTGACCGTTGTACCATCTTGATGTGACGAATGTGCTCCTCTATGGTGATCTCCAAGAAGAAGTCTACATGCAGCAGCCACCAAGGTTCACTTTTGAGGGGGAGTGTCAGAAGGTGTGTAGACTTCATAAGGCAATCTATGACCTGAAGCAGAGTCCGAGAGCATGGTTTCAAAAGCTCTCGGATGTGATAGAAAAGAAGTGGTTCGTGAGCATGGTTTTAAAAAGTGACGCATTGACACGCAAAGGTGTACGCCTCGAGGCGAGGCACGCCAAAAGCACCATGAGGCGTACGCCTCAGCTTTGCTTGAGGCATTTGAGGCGAGGCAGAGGCATAAGCCTCACTGGAGCCCCTTTTTTATATTTTCCGGTCATGTGCAAAGCACGTGACCCTTCTTATTCCCCAAAACAGAGAAACTGAAGGGGTTTTCTTTCTGTTCGAACAGAAAGAAAACCCGTCTCTCACTATCTCGTGTGGAAGAGCTCTACCCTCTAGAATTCGAGGAACTTAGGCCAACGCCACAGCCACCACCTGCTCCTTTTCCGATGATCAAAGCCACCGCAAGCATCGTCGAGAAGCGTCGCCGCCTCTACAGTAGGTATTTGTTGGTTTTTTATAGTTTTTATTTTTTTATGTGTTCTTTGATATGTTTTTCGAGGGCTTTTTTGATGTGTTCTTTGTGGATTTCCCTATTTTTTGGGTTAAATTCTGATCCACAATGAAAGATTTCTCTTGTAATGTAAGTATGTAAATATGTTATTGTGTAACTTGTAGATATGGTAAAGAAAGATCAAAGTGGGGGGCAATCGGATCCCGGATGGAGATGTTGCCGAGAACTTGAAATGAACGAGCATCACAAAGGGAAAGGCTATGTATATGCTGAATGTAATTTTTGTTTGATGAATATCACCGGTGGGGTGAAGCAACTAAAAGACCATCTTGCAAAAACACGCAAGAATGTGAGAGCTTGTCCAAGCGTTTCCATTGAGGTTCAACTAGAGATGAAGATGTTCATGGAAAGCAAGGTAATGAGAAGAGAAGAAGATTTGAAGAAATGGAAGAGGTTTGTCGAGTTGGGATGCAAAGGCCATCGGGAAGTGATGAAAATCAACCGTCACAGAGAGCGTTGATAGATTCTAGCAGTGTCAAGTAAGCTCGAGGACCGATGGATTTTTTATTGCACAAGGAGGTAGTGGTGCAATTACTTCGGATCCTCCCACATAAACAACTCACTTTGAAGGCAAGTTGGAAAAAAAACGAGAGAAGGAGGATTTGTGGAAGCATTGGGAGATTTTTTTTTAGAATTCATTGCCATTCAACATAGCCAATAGTCCTTCCTATATGACGATGATGACCGATGTATGTGGGTCTGAAAAGAATGTCAAACCACTGACCATGTATGAACTATGAACTTGGATTTTGAAAGAAGAGAAGTGGGCCATAACCACTCTTGTTGATAAGGCAAAGCTTTCTTGGATAGCCACTGGTTGCAGTATCATGTATGACGGTTGGACTGACACGAAAGGATGCACATTGATTAATGTTTTGTCAATAATCCCAAAGACACTTGCTTCTTGAAGCCAATTGATGCATCAAATCAAGTTAAAGATGTCAAGATGCTTTTTAAAGTGTTTGATGAGGTTGTTGAGGAGGTTGGAGAGAAGAATGTTATCCAAGTGATAACAAATAATGCATCAGCTTATAAAGCAGTTGGGCAAATGTTGATGGAAAAAAGGAGGAATCTTTATTGGACACTGTGTGCAGCGCATTGCATAGATTTGATGATGGAGGATATCCTTAAATTACCTCTTCAAAAAAGCAAAGAAAATAATTAATTTTGTGTATGCTCATGCTTGGCTTTTAGTGACTGTGAGAAAATTTACACGTTGTGAGTTGGTGAAACCTATCGTTTACTCACTTTGTCACTACATTTTTACATTGCAAAGCTTGATTAGAGCCAATGGTCTACTTGAATCCTTCTTTACTTCAAGAGCATGGAAGAACAGTTTTTATGTGAATCGACCCTTGGGGCAAAGTGTGTTGAACATAATTCTGAAGAGCAAGTCTTTTTAGCCAGTGTTGCATATGTTCTCAATACCATGAAAACCTTGGTCACCGCTTTGAGATTGGTGGATTCTGAAAAATATCCACCGACGGTGTTTATTTATGAAGCCATGGACAGGGCCAAGGAAGAGATAGCTCGAAATGTAGAAAACGACGAAGACCAAATACAAGATTATTTGGGATATTGTGAATAGTCGTTGAGATCGTCAACTACATATACATTTACATGTTGTTGCTTATTTCCTCAATCCCCACTTCCATTATGAACCGACATTCTCTAATCACTTAGAGGTCAAAATGGGATTGTTTTCATGCATAGAAAGGTTGACCAAGCTGTGAGGGTAAAAGCTCACAACTTGATTCTTTTATGCATGTCAGGGGAATTTTTGGATGGACAAATGCAATCAATTAAAGGAAAACAAGAAGTCCCGATGAGTACTGTAAATGATTTTAAAGAATTTTGCATATATTTTAACATTAGTGATTTTTACCTAGCAGACCCCTATAAACTTTTTAAATTACATCTACGACCTTTTGCACAACATAATTACCACATCGACCCTCTAAATTACCCCAAGAACCCACACGGGCTTCAAACAGATTACCCGGAGGGTTCATGGGGTAAGAGTTGGCAAGTTTACGGGGTCGAGGGGGGAATTAGGTTGTTTCAAGGTCGTGGAGGTGATTGGCAAAGTTTATAGGGTCTGCCGGGTAAAAAACCCTTAACATTATTACTAAAATGTGTTGACAATTATTAGCAACGGTATCCGTGACAAAGATCAACTTTAAAGAAGATGGTAGCTCCAAAGGGCATGTTGAGCATATCATCGAGTTGTGGAATAGGAAATCTACAGTGACTCAACTATCAATGCACATTCACCAAGAACTATCTTTGGTGTGAGAAGTGCAGTGCAACTACAACCACATGACTCATACTCTTGTGTATGGGGTAGTGTGGAAGGTGTAGTGTGACACCAAGTATTAAGTCTATATAGTGTTTAATGCTATGGAGAGATGGTAGGCCCTCTGTTAATTTATTGGGGATGACATTTGCAAATTCCGTATAAGAGGTTGTACTTTATGAGAGATATTTATGATCTCAGGAATGTTGATGTCTTCGCCAATGACGACATACACCACACATGTATCATGTACATAATGCTCAAGCACTATAGCACCAATGAGTGTAACATAACTAGAGGTAGGTCCAGAACTTCCTAAATGGTAGCTTGTGTCACTCACACTCTCAATCGAATGGTATCATTTATTGTGGACTAAGGGTGTTATGATGTGGTTGTAGAGTGATTTCGAACTTTTCCATAAAGAGTATGTATTCTTTCAGCCCTTATAATTTGTATCTAGCTCATACTCCCAAGGTCGACTAAGAAAGATGTAACAAACATCCATAGATGCAATATGACACAAAATCCCATCTTGCTAGACGAGTCCAATTGAAAATTGGACAAGACGTTGAAGGCGGATGGGTATAAAGGTCTTGCCTTTAAACCATTCCATATTGTATGTTAATTTAATGGTTGGGGTTTAAGGCTCAAATTATCTGTCATTTCTTGGGAGACGAAGTTTTCATTTTTCACCACTCCGAGTATCAATGATTAATTAGTAGTATGAAACAAATGTGGTAATATCCATGCATCGTCATCTTCATCTTGAAGAGCAAGCATAAGTTGCATGGTCTCCGTAGGTCAACTATGTTGTTCGAGGAAACTTTCATATTCAATAATTGAGTATAAAAGAGCAAACTCTCCCTCAACATCATGCAATCATAACCCTCATCTAGGCAAGTGTACCCAACTACCATTACGAGATATTCGTCGTCATCACTTGTAATACGATCCAAAGAATATTCGTTATGCTCTTCCTGGACTAAGTGAGCATTTGGTGCCTGAGAATTAGGACACTCGACAGCTTGATGTCCATTCTAAAGGTATCAGAAACATGTATCGTGTCCCATGGTGGGCCGAGTACCTAAAGTGTGACGCCAGTTAAAGCAAGAAGACACGAAGAGGAGTGTCCAATAGGAGGATGGGATGAGGTAAGAGCCTTGGGAGAATGGCAAGGAGCAATTGCCCCAAGGTACCAACGAGGGATGTGGCTTATTGAGGGAGAAGTCATTGTAGCAAGTTTAAACTTAGCCTGAAGGGCCCCACTCATCGGCATTATCAAAGGTTCGACAATCGCACATGTATAATTCATCATGTACATTCAATGTTCATCCATGGATTATCACACAGCTAATTGTATATCATTTTCCCAAAGATTTTATTTCCAGTATCAAAATTTGGAATTCCTTTTTGTAATATTATACACTTCAGGTACCTTGCCAAGATATAAAGATTTATCGGTGCTCGTAAGATAGAAACATAGCTTTAATTCTCTTTGACATCTTTATCCATGAATAAATTTGGCCCTTGCCTTTGTGATGACGCTTATCTTAGAGATACTTCCTCCAAAGAAAGACATAAGCTTTGAGTTTTTTCAGAGAAAAATAACCTTTGAGATTAAGGGTTACGAATAGGACTTTATGTACACTGGACGGATCTTTTCAATTGAAGAAGTGTGTAATATGATCCACCCTATAAAGAAAAACATTCAGGACGTGACATACATCAAAATCGGAATATCAATGCGACGTCAATGCCAACTCATAAAAATGAGTTTTTTTTAGCCAAATAGCACTAATGTGGTCACAAATTAGGGATTTGATCCAGAATAAACGATCATTTTTGCAAGGGATTTAATTACTATTAGGGTCCAGCTTTTTATATTAATAAATAAATGCAGATTCAATCACTAATTTTTGGTAATAGTTTCATTTATTTTATTTAATTGGTAATCCATTATGAGTCAAGCAATTTAAAGTACAGTTACAATTTAATTTGAATTTAGTATTCCTTTTGTAAGTCCATCTAATCCCATATTGGGGGGCTAGTATGCTTTTGCATAGACAAATGATGAGTTAATAACATTTGGGAGCTCTCTTCTTCAACTCTACCCATAATCTTCTCTCAACACATGAAGCTTGTCGCACTCTCTTCTCTTCTCATCACCAAAGCGATGTCTACCAACAACTTAGGTCATGAATAGGTCAAAGGACAGATTATAATGACGTGATGGAAAATGTTATAGAGCATGATAAAGACCTTTTGATCATTGTAACTATTTTTTGATATGTGTGTGTGTGAATATATAGTTTACGAGTAGGCGTCTTCTCGACGTCCCCTCTTTTTCCTCAGAAAATAATTAATTGTGATACCAATACCGTAATAAGCATGCTTAATAATGAGTCAAATAGTTTGAAGGAAAAGCACATCTAGATATAAACATTCAATCTATAGTGGCAAAACAAGGTTAAGGTAATGTACAAGCCTACAAATGATATGTTATCTTACTCTTTTACAAAAGGAATTATAGCAAACTTGCTGATTCGATGGGATGCAGGAATACTCGAGTCAAGTTGGAGATATTCATGAATAACAGGTACTAAATTAGCATGATCGGGAATATGGCCACCCCATCAATAGAGGAAGTGTAGTATGGCCACTTCAGTCAAGTGGGAAATGTTAATTACAAATATTAATGACCAAGTAATCATTAGACTTGGTAAATCCCACACTAACGAAGGTTTATTAGTGGGAACACAGGATATGCAGTTAGGATTAAAGGCATTGGGATAATATCCATAGGCCTCTAAAACTAACCAAGCATGCTAACAAAAGTCACGAGTAATAGTGCTTGCCTCTTCTATCCTTTGTCTCTTTCCTTCAAAAGTTGCTTTTTTATGGCTCCGGATTAAGCAACAAAAGACGATAGAAACTGGGAAATAATGATAGCAATAAATGCCACTATGGCAAGAAACCAACGGTCATAACGACAGTAGGCAAGCTCAGTAAGTAGCGTGGAACTTATTTATCAACCGTATTCTCCCATCACACATTATTACCATGTGGAAGGATGTGAAGCAACTATACTTTTACACTTTCTCCCGCATGCATGACACAAATGCTTTTCTTGGGTATTATTATTCCCAAAATATGTTAAGGCTTGATTCAGTATTTGCTAATATCGTTTTCAGAATTGCATGAGTCATGCTTTCACGTAAACTTTTCGAGCTACCTGGCATTCGTAAAATGAACTTGCAGTCATTAAACTTTTCAAGGATTTGAGCATTAGTGGTTTAGTTCCAGGCATCAACTTGGCGTCAAAACAAGGATCATGCGCACACTTTTATGTCACTGTCTATGAACTTTTATTATATATCTATTGAGAATTGTATTCCAGAAAACTTAGGCAATGGTTTCACCATAAAGTTTCGCAAGCTCCGCGAACATGATTGACGGGAGACAGCAGACGTTATCCGTAGGATATTGTGTTGTCAAAACCTTGACTCAACAAAATGAGAGGAACCAAAAAAGTTCATCTTCGCATGTATATCTTGTCTACAGGAGTCTTTGTGGATGATTTTGAATACAGGGAGTTCATCCCTGGGCTTTTTCTGTGTAATCTGTCTGAAATGTTCAATTTATTTTTCTTGGATCTTTTTTTGAGGTAGACTGGGTTTTGTTTTTGTTGAATCTTTTTCTGGGTAAAGTGGTTTCTTTTTATTGAGTTTTTGATGTCTGCGTTTGCCAGTTTTGGGGGAAATTTAAAAAAATGTAGGCTGGTCCTATATTAAATGATCAAAGGACGCATTTTCCTGAAAAAGAATTTCGTTTATGCTATAGTCTAAGAAAAAAACTGCATTAACCTGGAATTGCGGACTATTGAGACACCGCCCGATCTGCCGGAACAGAGACACCATACACTTCTGGAACTCGGCAGGCTGCGTCACCTCAAGAACCTCCTCAAGCTCAGCGAGGAAGAGCACCTCCTTCTGGCAGTTGGTGATAGGCCAGTACTTCAACAGCCCGCGGACTACCGTATCCGCGAGCTTGTGATCCTTTTCCACGAACTGGGTGATGCAGTAGGTGAGTTGTGGGTGATACATCCCTATGAACTTGGGCTTGTGCAGCGGGATAAGCGCCCTCGCAAGGAAAAGCTTGTGCTCCTCCTTCATCGGCAATGCGAACCCGGCGATGATGCTGCCAAGCACATCAAGCAGCTCTGCGATGCCAGCATGGCGCTGGGTCTCGAATATGAAGGCGTAAAAGACGTCGGCAATAGCGTTGCGGATGAAGGGGCGATAGAGCATGAACTTGCCATAGATGCGGTGGAGAACGGTCTTGAGGTACTCGCGCTCGCGGGAATCGTCGGAGGCGAAGAGGTGGAGGAGGCGGAGGACGAATTGGTGGTCGATGAAGCGCTTGGCGGTGCGGGGGGTGGTGTCGGGGGAGACTACGTAGCGGAGGAGGAGCTCGTAGACGATCTGGAGGTGAGGCCAGGCGGGGTCGTAGTAAGGGTCCTCCTCTTCGGGGTCGTTCTCGACGGCGGGGGCGGGGGAAATGAGGTCGTGGGAGGAGGGTGGGAGGGGGCGGAAGATGTTGGAGGAGACCATGAGGAGGAGGTTCTGCTGGAGGTTGTCCGGGAGGGGAGGGTGGGGCTGCTGGAGGTAGTCGACGAGCTCGAGGAGGGTGAGGCGCTTGGCCTCCTTCTCGCGGGGGACCTTGAGCGTGTCGGAGAAGTCGAGAGGGAAGGAGCAGATCTGGAGCTTGCGGAGGAAGAGGTTGGGGCGGTCCGGGGAGGGCACGTCGCGGAAGGAGGGGAGGGGCTCCAGCAGCAGGGTGGACGGGGATTTGGATGGGGTCGGCGTGCGGAGGTTGGTGAAGAAGGAGGTGGCGGGGATTTGGATGGGGTCGGGGGGGCGGAGCGGGAGGGGATCGGCGGAGGAGTCGGATTTGGGGTTGGGGGCGGTGGACTTGCGCCCACCGCGCTTCATGATCTTGTTGAACATGGTGCCCGCCTGGTGGCTACCGAGAGCCCCACGGAGATGGGAGGCGGTGGCGATGGAGATCCATATCCATGGCGAGGTGGTGGTGGTGGGAGAGGGAAGGGAATGGCAGCGGGAGGAGGAGAGAGCGCGAGTTTGTAGGAAAAGGAATAATTAGATGGAGACGGGGGAATGTTGGATGTTGGACGGTATATACACTCGCTTTCTTTCCTTTTTTTCCCCCTCTAACTCTAAGCCGAATCCTTTATTTTAATTAATTTATTTATTGTTCTTATGCCATCACCTAGTTGATGTTTAAATAGATAAGGATGAGTTCTTCCTTCTTTTCAATCAAATTCTATGTATCTTATTTCTTTAACCAAGAACATCGACTATGGATTCAACTCATAAGATTTCGGTAACTAAAAAAAGTGAAAATGATAGGTTTAAAAACCTATGATACGTTCAACTAAATGAAGAATCGGAGGAAAAAACGGTACAACCAACCGATTTTTATTCAAAAAATAAAATTTAATTAAAATCATGTTGGAGCGCTTAATCCAGTGGAATCAATTGGACGAATCGATGGTCCAACCTTCCATTTGTTGGCAAAAAATAATTTTACTTATTAAATGAACTATAAATTCTCAAAAGTTAATCTAGTTCCATCTTGGCCCCAAGTATGATACTCCTTTACCTTTTCTCTTTACTTGTTTTACCCAATGCAAGTCCCACCCACCCCACTCTCTCCCCAAATTCCATATAAAAACTCCAATGGTTTCATTCTTTTAGCTTCGAGAGCAAGCATTGCAATGGCCTAATATTGCCTCTCCTTTCCTTTGTTACAAGCATTACCTTTCCCTTCCTACATTATGTGTGATGTAAACCATTTTTATCAGTAGCAAATAACACATCTACACAAAGTAGTTATTGTACTCATGTTATGAGAAGCGGTAAATTAGCAATGTTTCTCGTCAATTAGAATTTAAATAGTTTTAAAATTATAAATTTTAAACATCACATAGATTTATTTATAATAAATTTGATAAAATACATTTATTGTTCCTTTTCGAAATTTTCTTATGACATTTACACCTCTATTTTTTGCAATTACGTGTGTGTCCCTATCTTCTTACAATATTCACAATATTGTCATTGTGTAAGAGCACATGTGTGCTAATAAAGGCCACTATCATGAATTTCATAAAAGTATAGGGGTACAAATGTAATTATAAAAAAGTTAGGGAAGAAGCATTATTGGAAATCTTGGAAGGACGCAAGTTAAAGTTTCTTTAATATATATATAGGATTATTTATATTTATTTGCATGAAATATCAATCTAATATAATTGACTCAGTTGGACTATACAAACCAAACCAACAATATAATGACTTGATTTTAATTTTATGAGCCACTGGCATCATCACCGACTAGATCGGTCGATGCCACTAGTCCGACCAAAAAATCCAAAAAAGTACGTCACTGATTCGATAGCTTGTACGGTTTTTAAAGCCTTAAGCACAACTAACACTTGGAGCAAGTTATAATGGGGAATACATGAGTAGTGCCTTTCATACTGCCAATAAGGTCTAACACATTTTACTTTAGCTTCTACTCCTTGCTTCCTTACAACACGTCATATCAACAAGGTGCCCAAGTGTGGTCCTTCTCTTCGAGTTGTCTCTCAGTACTACACAATTATAGAATCTTGTTGGGAAATTATCTCGTATTATTGTATTCCTCCCCCACTCTCAACAAGATAAGTGATAAGCCTAAGTTTCATCCACATAGATATTCAAATTTATTTAGTTATCTTAACAAATACCTGCATTTGAATTTTAACATTGCATCTCTAATAAATATCGCCCAAACATAATACCATATCTAGTAATCATAAAATATGGTAGTAGCTTATAAGTAGGGGCTAATACTGAATAACATGGGCTTAAGCATTTTAAATAGTGGTCAGGGCTTCAGTTGGACCCATGCCTAACAAGATGTATATGCCAGTAATCTCCAACGAACTAAGTATAGGGTCTGGGACGTGATGGTATCAAAGTCAAGTCCCCTCTAATAGTGGAAAAGGGCTACCCAAGAGGTAGAGACTAGAAAAGGAGGCTACCTAAGAGGTGGAGCCACCCCTGCCATGGAGTTAGGAGGAAAGGGCTACCCAAGAGGTGAAGTCGTCACTGTTACTGGGAATAGATCATGAACCATTATGCAATGAGGGCACTGCTAATATAAGTGGAGGAAATTATAGCACCCCGAACATAGTACCACATCTAGTAATCGGAAAGTAAGGTAGTGGCTTATAAGTAGTAGGACCTACTACTAGATAACCTGGACTTGGGCATTTTGGGATGTTGTCTAGGATAGTAATCCTCAATAATTGACTGGGCTTAACGTCCAAGATTTTATACACGTATGCGAGTAAGAAGCATAATTTAGCATTCAAAAGTACATAAAAATATGCAAAAAAAGAAACCCACAAAGAAATGAAAAAAAGAGGTAGCATACATACATATGAGAGAAGACTGGCCAAGAAAACACGAGTAAATAGGTTTGCATGGCCTATTTATGATCCTCATCTAGAGAGCCTCAGTCGACTAAACAAAGAGTAACAAAAATATGGAAAAGCATAAAATATATACATAAATTACACATGAAATAACAAAACATGCATATACACGAGATTTTTTTATTGCCACTTCCTACTCACATCGATCTCATCTTGATCACATAACCCAAACTTGAATTACGACTATTGTCTCGTCCTCGATTACCTCACTACCATCTTATCATACCTGTAAAGCTTTGAAATTGGCATATCTCGGATCCTATATAATAAGATCCAACTCGTCAAGAGAAAACCAACGGAATTTGTTTGTGTGAATCAGACTTCGTTTCGATTTGTTATGATTTTTGGAAGAAAGAGAAGTAAGGAAGGCTAAGATGTCAATAACCCATAATGATTGTCATTAAGACTAATTAAACATGATTAAAGAAACTAATGACGGATTGAAAACTGTTAATGATCATTAGCAAACACTAATCAATAGTTAGCAAAAGATAAGCGTAAGCTGCGAAAGTTAAATCACGATTAGTGAAAGTTAATCATGATTAGTGTTAGTTAAGCGTTATTAGCAGATCTAGAATCCTCTAGAATGTTCTAACTTAAGCCCGAAGTCTGGGATAAGTTTTGGCCAAAACCATGGGCCACAAACATGGCTGCTAAACCACGATTAAGGTATAAATCATGGTTTTCTAACCATGGTTAGTGATTTTCTGGAGCCTATAAATAGACCCCCCTGCCCATTCATTCTCTATGATTTCCATTACCACCACCACTCCAAGGGCTAGGGTCGAGAGGTTGGGAGGAGGAGCGGGAGGCGAAGGAGGAGCGCTAGCGAAGCGCTGCCGGGAGAACGAGGAGGAGAAAGGTATGATCATCTCTTAGTTTGTTTCATAAGCTAGGATTTCAATTCATCCTCTTTTCTTCCAAGCTTTGTTCTTGATTCATCTTTCTTTCCGATTCGTTTTTTGTTGTGGTTCGATGAGAAATCTGTGTAACACCTACTTAGATGCGGGCGGCTATGCACGTCAGTGAACCATGTGATTCGTCATGCATTCACTCATCTAAGATGCGTAGTGTCTATCGATTCTCCATCGCTTATGTTTATATTCTTTCAATTATGCTTTTATAGTTATTTTGATGGAGAAATCTGTATAATACCCTACTTAGGTGCGGGCGGCTATGCACGTCAGTGAACCCTGTGATTCGTCACACATTCACTCACCTAAGATGTGTGGTGTCTACCGATTCTTCATCTCTTGTTGTTTGAGTATATTCTTTCAGTTTTGTTGTTGTTTTCCTCACGATTGATTTTATAGAGGAAACTTTTTTCATTTTTATTTTGAAATATGTCCCGATATAAGGGGAAACTCTGTCGAAACTTTCCGAGAAATATATCCCGATATTAGGGGAAACTCTGTCAAAATTTTCCTAGAAATATCACTCGTATAAGGGGAAGCTTTGCTAAAATTTCAAGAGAAAATATGTTATTGGCGTTCTTCGTGTTCTTCACGTTCTTCGTGTTCTTCGTTCGTTCTTCGCGTTCTTGACACGTTCTTAGCATTTTTGGTACGAAAATGAAATTCGATCTTTTCAGGAGCCTTAAAACATCATTTCTAAAAATGAAACACGATAAAGCCTTGCATACACGAGAGAGAACTCGATTAGGTAATGAAATCCTTCCTTTTTCTGTTGAGTTTTCAAACGAGATTATTGAAATTCTTGATTTTATGTTATGTGCTATAAAGAACCCTAATTTTGGCTATTTTTGAAGTATTCTGAATAATTGCTTTATGATTCCCACTAAAATAAGGTTTAAGCATCAAATCGATGCGGTGCTTTGAAAGTTAGGGTTTGGGAGTTAAAATAGGCATAAATACGAGTATATATGCATGTGAATAATATATATGTGAGTCTATACTAACTATTGCTGATTATGCAAATCGAAGACTTAGTGAAAGAATTACATCAGGGGAATTGATGTGGTTTGAGTTGGATCCTGAAAAGGATCGTGTGTCACGTAAAGGACGACTGAGAGTAGAACTACAGGTCGGGCATGCAACCTGTAGGTTTGTCGGAAGGAACCCGTATTGGCGTTTCCCTACCTAGGTGGTACATGGTTGCCCTATTATGATAAGTGCGCACAAAATGAATGTTTTGCAATGCGTGGTACCAAGAGCCAATATCTTCAGGTTGAACGACGATAGATGTGGTCGTGCCATGTGGAGGCGCGTGGTTCAATAGCAACTGGGTCACGATAATATGTATTTAAAGCCACTAGGTTATATGATTAAATGTTAGCCTGATGTTTTAAGCAACCGAGTCCTCGAGGACGGTGTGCTCATTTGTTTTATAGACTGAGGGTTTGAGACCATGTTTAATAAAAGAAAAGAAAATTATCAGGGTAGTATTGGAGGATTGGTTGGGGCGACGTGCGGCTGCATAAGCTTATCAAGATCAACACAATCTCCAATCCTGAAGTGTACACAGCTTCGGAGTCCAAGAATGGTGGGGTTCCCATGGACTAATCCCTGTTGGGGAATAGAAAGGAATAGAACTTAAATTAATGAGAAGGATTATAACTTTTAATGACAATAAGTTTTGCAAAATTACATAATTTATTTGCTTTTCTCTTCTTCGTTACATAGAATTCGTTAATTTTTATCCTATGATTTATGGAAAACCCAACAGGTAGCGGTGAGCCATCGCAAGGACCTTAGTAGACATCCAGCCCGCTACAGTAGCTCTTCTCTGTAAGGTAGTTAGTAATCTTTTGTGTATTTTTCTTTTCTTGCTGATGTACATGTGAATGGTTATAGTGGATAATGTATCATCTGAACTTTATTTTATGAATGGAAAAGTGTTGAAATACTTTTTTCTGAATATACTTTATTTGCAGTCTGTTTCTGAATGTTAGTTGGGACTGCTGAATAAATTATTGCTGAGTAACCAGATCCGGTTATGGGAGGATCCGACGGCTCTAGAATTGGGGTCGTGACAGATTGGTATCAGAGCCTGGTTACTCCAGTAATTTATTTTGTAATTAACAACTATAAGCGGTATTCAGAAAATTAAGGTTGTATTAAGATCCTTTGATCTTAATAGCTGACTGCAGTACCATTCACAAGTCATTGTCCCTTATGTACATCATGCTAAGACATATAAGATCTGACCTTTAACCTTGACTCATCACATGATCATGGCAGACCAAGATGTGTCTAAATAATTACCAGCTATGATGGCAATGCTCCAAGACATGGGGCAAAGGCAACAAGAGTTGGAGGAGAGGCTCAATGCACAAGCTGAGAGACCCGAGGCGTCTAAGCCTGCGGATGCTAGGATTGAAGGTTATGTCCATCTTTCTGAGGAAGAATCTAGTTACCATTCTTCAACTGAGTCTGCTCCTACCCCGACTGAAGGAGGGACATCAAACATTACTAGATAATTACCGAAAGGGAAAAATTCCTCAATTCAAAGGTGTTGAGACACCTGTCGAGGCTGAATTATGGCTCGATGACGTAACTAGGATGTTGAGGATAATCCATGCACCAGTTGACACCTGGGTGTACTTTGTTGATTACTCCCTAGCAGATTACGCATGACGATGGTGGAGAGCAATTTCCAAGAAATTAGCAGTCCTGTTCCATGGGATATCTTTGAAGAGAGGTTCCGAGCTCACTTTTGTCCCTCTCATTAGAAAGAATTAAAGAGGAGAGAGTTGGCTTCTCTGAATAAGGATTCTAAGACCGTACGAGATTATCATATCAACTTTATTGAGCTACTATGTTACTCACCAGCTTTAGAAGCTTCACCACAAGAGTGTCTTACCAAATTTGTTAGCGGTCTTCAGGGAGATCTATGAGAAAAGCTTGCTGGTTTTAGAGCACCGTAGATGAAGCAATGGACATTGCCTCTCGTATTGATATGGAGAGGGATGAAAACCGCCAAAGAAGAAGTTTCTACTTTAATGGTGGACCATCCAAATGCAAGGCACATTATAACCGTAGATATCATCGCTATCATCCAGCCGGTTCCAATATAAGCTCACCACAGACCTTGGGTCAGGAATTATCAAGAAGAGGGGGTTTCTCTAGACCTCCACTATACCCCCGTAACTCAGCACCAGAAACTAGTACCTATGTGATTGGATCTTCAGCTTAGACAGGAACACGTGCATGTTATCATTGTCATCAAGAAGGTCACATTAGGAAAGATTGTCTGCAGTTGAGAGGTTCGGGGTTTAAACCAACTCCGATTAACAATATAACATCCACCCTGAGTAATGGAGGAACACGCGGAGGAAGACATAGTAGAGTTCGTGACTCACAAGGAACATCTCCTACACAACAACCACCACAAAGCGTTACGGGTTCTAGCTTGCCTATTCCTAATGGCCAGCTCAATGCAATTACCGAAGAACAAGCCTACAATTCAGACATGGTCGTACGAGGTACTGTTACTATTCATGGATTTTTAGTAAATACCTTATTTGATTCTGGTGCTTCACATTCATTTATTGCTCGACGGTTAGTACCCACTTTGGGTGAGGTACCAGTAGAAGCACAAAAATCCTATCTGATCAAGGGACCATGAGGACAAGTGTTTATAATCCGAAAAATCCTGGATGATTGTGTAGTACTGATAGCAGGACATCAGTTACATGTTTCCTTATTACTTGTTGAAATGGATGATTTTGATCTCATTCTTGGGATGGATTTGCTAGAAAGGCATCATGCATGCCTTGATTGTTTCCGGAAGATAGTAACTTTTCACATATCTAACTCGATAGAGTTCCAATTTAATGGAAAGACATCCAATGATGATGTCAAGTACATATCTACTTTAAAGGCTCAACAACTGTTAGAACAAGGGTGCCAAGGCTATTTAGCTTATGTATCCACTACATCAGGGTCAGAAAGAATGATAGAAGATGTGCTATAGTGTACGAGTTTCCTGATGTATTTCCAGAGGAACTACCTGGATTACCACCTGAGAGAAAGATTGAATTTGAAATCTGTCTTATACCTGATACTCAACCTATCTCTATCCCTCCGTATAGGATGGCACCAGCTGAGTTACGAGAGTTAAAGGCACAGTTACAAGAACTATTAGATAAAGGATTCATTCGTCCTAGTACGTCACCATGGGGAGCACCTGTCTTATTTGTCAGGAAAAAGGATGGGTCAATGCGGTTGTGCATTGACTATAGATAGTTAAACAAGAGGACAATAAAGAATAAGTATCCTCTACCAAGGATAGATGATCTCTTTGATTAGTTACAAGATTCGACTGTGTATTCCAAGATTGACTTAAGACCTGGATACCATCAGTTGAAGATAAAAGATGCAGATATCCCCAAAACAACCTTTCGAACTAGATATGGACATTATGAATTCTTAGTTATGCCTTTTGGACTGACGAATGCCCCAACAACTTTCATAGATCTCATGAATAGAGTATTCAATGAGTTCTTTGATCACTTTGTAGTAGTCTTTATTGATGATGTGCTTATTTACTCCAAGGATAAGTATCTGCATGAATACCATCTCAGGCGGGCACTTGAAACATTAAGGAAGAATAAGATGTATGCTAAATATAGCAAATGTGACTTTTGGTTATCTGAAGTATCTTTCTTAAGCCATGTTATTTCTGGGAAAGGTATATCAGTTGATCCTACAAAGGTTAGTGCGGTGATGAGTTGGGAACGACCGAAGACTGTCACAGAAATACGATATTTTCTGGATTTAGCTAGATATTATAGAAGATTGGTGAAGGACTTTTCACGAATAACATTACCAATGATTAGACTAACTCAAAAGGAAGTCCCATTCTTATGGTATGATACATGTGAAGCTAGTTTTCAGACACTGAAAGAATGCCTAACATCTGCACCAATCCTTACTCTACCCTCTGGGAGTGAAGGGTTTACAGTGTACACTGATGCGTCAAAAGAAGGACTTGGGGCAGTTCTTATGCAACATGGTAAGGTAGTTGCGTATGCATCATGACAGCTCAGGACACATGAAAAGAAATACCCAACACATGACCTTGAATTAGCTACTGTAGTTTTTACTTTAAAGATATGGAGACATTACCTCTATGGTATTACTTTTGAATTCTTCACTGATCATAAAAGCTTGAAATATCTATTTGATCAGAAGAAACTCAATATGAGACAAAGACGGTGGCTAGAGTTGTTGAAAGACTACGATTACACTATCTCCTACCACCCTAGTAAGGGAAACGTCGTAGCAGATGCCCTTAGCAGAAGAACCTATTCACCTGGATTGGTGAGTGCTATCCAGTTCTGGGGTTTACTATCAACGTTAAGTGAATGGAAACCATTTGATAGTAGTGCCGATACTATAACTATTCCTCACCAATACAAACCAGAGATCTGGGATAGAATAAAGAAAGGACAGGAGGATGATCCAGTCCTTAAAGACTTGAGACAACAACTTGAGAAGAATGAGATAGAGGGATTCCAGATACAAGATGGGTTACTGTATAACCATCACAGAGTTTGCGTACCAAACACACCTGAACTAAGGAAAGACATCTTACGTGAAGCGCACTGCTCAAGATTATCTATTCATCAAGGAATTACAAAGATGTATAAGGATCTTCATTCACACTTTTGGTGGCCGGGAATGAAGAAAGATATTGCTAAGCTTGTGAATTCATGTTTCTCTTGCCAGCAGGTAAATGCTTCACACCAAAAGCCACCAGGATTATTGCAACCCCTCCCTATACCTGAATGGAAATGGGAAAGCATTTCCATGTACTTCGTTACTGGATTACCTCAGACAACTAGTAGTAAAGATAGTATCTGGGTTATGATAGTTCGTATGACAAAGGTAGCACACTTTATTCCGATAAGCTTAACTTTCACTCCAGACCAGCTTGCTGAGGTATATATTACTCATGTGATTCACCTCCATGGTATCCCAAAGGAAGTAGTTTCTGATCGAGATTCACGATTCACCTCACACTATTGGGAGAACTTCATGAAAGCCTTAGGTACACAACTATGCTTGAGTACATCATATCATCCACAAACAGATGGTCAGTCAGAACGTACGATTCAAACACTAGATGATATGCTACGAGCGTGTGCCTTAGAATGGAAGGGATCATGAATTAAAAATTTACCACTTGCAGAATTCACATACAACAACAGTTACCATACAAGTATTGGCATGACACCATTTGAAGCACTTTATGGACGTAGGTGTACTACTCCTTTGTGTTGGAAAGAGGTTGGGATAAAGAATCTTTATAATTCAAATACACTGAAAGAGATACGGGAAGCTGTAAAGCTTGCTTGAAAAAGACTATTGACTGCTCAAAGTCGCCAGAAAAGCTATAGTGATACTAGGCAAAGAGACCTTGAGTTTGAGGTAGGTAACTTTGTATTTCTCAAAGTATCGCCTATGAAGGGAATTAAGAGGTTTGGTGTGCATGGGAAGTTAGCACCCAGGTTTGTGGGTCCCTTTGAAATTATTCAGCGCATTGGAAAAGTGGCATATAGACTTGCACTTCCTCCACATCTTTCGGCATTACATGATGTTTTTCATGTATCAAATCTGAGAAAGTACGTTAAGGATCAAGAGCATAAGATAAGTTATGATGATTTACATGTTGAGCCAGACTTGACATACGAAGAGTTACATGTGCAAATACTTGACAAGGATATCAAGAAGTTGAGAAACAAAGAGGTGCCTATAGTTAAAGTATTATGGCGGAACCAAGAGTTTGAAGAAGACACATGGGAACCTGGTACGGAAATGAGAGAGAAATACCCCTACTTGTTTGAGTAATAAAACTATGTATTGTATATCTTCTTTATAATTGAAATGACGTTCATTCTCTTTAAGGTTGTTATGGTTATAATCCTCTTTAAGGTTGTTATGCCTGCATTTCTAGTCTCGAGGATGAGACTTCCTTTAAGGTTGTTATAATTGTAAAGCCTTGAACTTGACATATCTCAGATCCGATATAATAAGATCCGACTCGTGAAGAGAAAACCAACGGAATTTGTTTTGTGTGAATCGGACTTCATTTCGATTTGTTATGATTTTCGGAAGAAAGAGAAGTAAGGAAGGCTAAGATGTCATTAACCCATAATGACTGTCATTAAGACTAATTAAACATGATTGAAGAAACTAATGATGGATTGAAAATTGCTAATGATCAATAAAAAACACTAATCAATAGTTAGCAAAAGATAAGCGTAATCCGCGAAAGTTAAATCGCGATTAGTGAAAGTTAATCACGATTAGTGATAATTAAGCATCATTAGCGGATCTAGAATCATCTAGAATGTTCTAACTTAAGCCCGAAGTCTGGGATAAGTTTTGGCCAAAACCATGGGCTGCTAAACCATGGTTAATGTATAAACCATGGTTTTCTAACCATGGTTAGTGGTTTTCTGGAGCCTATAAATAGACCCCCTACCCATTCATTCTCTACGATTTCCACTACCACCACCACCCCAAGGGCTAGAGTCGAGAGGTCGGGAGGAGGAGTGGGAGGCGAGGGAGGAGCGCTAGCGAAGCACTGCCGGGAGAACGAGGAGGAGAAATGTATAATCCTTTCTTAGTTTGTTTCATAAGCTAGGATTTCAATTCATCCACTTTTCTTCCAAGCTTTGTTTTTGATTCATCTATCTTTACGATTCGTTTTCTGTTGTGGTTCGAGGAGAAATTTGTGTAACACCCTACTTAGGTGCGGGCGGCTATGCACGTCAGTGAACCATGTTATCCGTCACACATTCACTCATCTAAGACGTGTGGTGTCTTCCAATTCTCTATCGCTTATGTTTCTATTCTTTCAGTTATGCTTTTATAGTTATTTTGATGGTAATCTGTGTAATACCCTACTTAAGTGCGGGCGGCTATGCACGTCAGTGAACCCAGTGATTCGTCACACATTCACTCACCTAAGATGCGTGGTGTCTACCAATTCTTCATCTCTTGTTGTTTGATTATATTCTTTCAGTTTTGTTGTTGTTTTCCTCACGATTGATTTTATAGAGGAAACTCTTTTCGTTTTTATTTTGAAATATGTCCCGATATAAGGGGAAACTCTGCCGAAATTTTCCTAAAATTATCATCCCGTATAAGGGGAAGCTCTGCTGAAATTTCAAGAGAAAATATGTTCTTGAAATTCCCTCAATAATTTCAAGAGAAAGTATTTTTGATACGAAAATGAAATTCGATCTTATCAGGAGCCTTTGTAACATCCTTGAATCCTAATGACTAACTAAGCCAAGATGGTGAATCATTAGTGAGCTTGATGGAAATTAGAGATGCCATTAGTGGCTAATTGTGATAATTATAACTAGAGGTGATTAAGTGGCTAAGTATGATTAGTAATGTGATTACTATTCATGGGTGGGCCTTGGTTGCAATTAGGAGGAGTTGGTGGGGTTTATGTTGCAATTTTTCCATGGATATAACCCCCCATAGGCGTCACCCCTTCCTCCCACTTCATTTTCTTCCTCTTGAAACCTTGGAGCTCTTTTCTCCATAGCTGAAAAATCCATAGATCTCCATCTTCTTTTTTAGTTTTCTCACTCATTTCTCCACCAAAATTCGAGTTCTTGGGCTCAAATCAAAGCTGGGAAGGAGAGGATCTTGGATCTTACATTGCATGTAAGATCAAGGGCCAAAGAAGAGGAGGAATCCAAGCTTGAAGCTTAAGGTGTGGACAACCCAACATTTTCTTGGAGAGTTCTTTTTCAAGCTTTTGAAAGCTTGATTTGAGGTACAAATTAAACCCTTCTCTTGCTGCCATTTGTAGGGTTTTTATCACTTATATTCCAGATCTAAGACCAAGTATTTGTTTTGGGGATTTTGGTTGTAAAAATTTGAGAAAATGGGGCTTAGAGTGGACGGTTTTACTTGGTGTCCAGACCTGGTTGCTTTCTTTTTAATCCAAGGTAGACATGTATTTCTTGATCTTTCTTGGGTTTTCTTGGGTAGATTCATATATTGATTAATACTACATTAAGTTAGGCTTAAATCCATGGGCTTTGATATGAAATTGCATGTGATTATAACATCTTAAAGAGACTATATCTATGGACGGGTATACTGAATTTTCAGATTTTGTTGTTGTTGATTGTTGGCCAATAGCTTACATGATTTGGGTATCTTCTTTAAGTTTCCTTGAGTATATTTGCTTACTGATATGACCTTACTAAATTGGCTTATAATTCTTGGTTTTTAATTTGAAAATTTAGGTGATTAGAAATGTTATGGATGTTGTCATATGCATGTAACTGAATGTGTCCAGATCTGTCCATGAACTTTAGGTTAGTGTTTTAGGATGCATTTGAGGAGTTTCTTCATGTTTCCTTGAGTGCAATTACTTTTAGATATATACTCTTTCATATTAACCTTTAGTCCACGGAGTTGTTTTAGAAAAATAAGGAGTTTTCAAGAGTTGTTGACTACCTATATCATAGATGTCATTGAATGTCCAGATCTGTCCATGCATTTTAAATTAGAGTTTTAGGATGCATTTGGGGAGTTTCTAAATGTTTCCTTGAGTGTAATTACTGGTTAATATATAATCTTTCATAGCAACCTTTAGTCTATGGGTTTGTTTTAGAAAAATGAGGAGTTTTTGAGGAATTATTGACTACCTATATTATATCTCCACTGAATGTTCAGATTGGAGATGGTTGCCTTAGGATTAAGAACATATATGATTTTGATAATATCCTTAGACATCCTTTGGTGGATTCGACTATAGATATTTAGGGAGTGAAATACACATGAAATCCATGTATTTGGATTGGTTTTGATGAGGATTTTGGAGACAAATTCGGTTGCTGTCTATGAACAAAACAGTGGCCAAATTCCATTGTTGAATGTATGTCTAACAAATTTTAGGCATTCATTAATATGTTTTAAAAACACCAAGTTCCCTTGTTTCCCTATATTGAAATGGGAAACCAATTAGTGATTTAATCCTAGTCAGGAGAGGGATTAAGATAGGATAATTTTCCTTATGTTTGCAGCCATATGCTTATTATACACATAGGTCTATGAGTGGAATAGATACATGATTGGAGCATGGGATGCTCTCTAACAGACCCCCTTTAAATGTTAGACCTTAAAGTAAATTAAATACCTAAATAGCATCTTTAAAGTCATGAAGTTGGGTGTAAACTTAAAAGGACTAGATGCCTTGGATTATTATGAAGTATACACACACAATGACAATGTTTTGGGGTGATCAAAAAGTGAATAGGGTAAATCTCTATTTGTAATCATTTTATAGCATGCCTTAGGATAATTGCTACTTATAAAGGTGAGCTTGAAACACCTATTATGAAATTTAGAGACTGGGGATGATCTTAAGGATACATATATATATGTAGTTACTATACAGGAAAACAAGACTATATGAACTTGCCATGAAGCAAGTCTTCCTCTAAGGAATAGCCCGATCCTTGTAGGTTTTTCTGAATATTTTGGGACGTAAGAAAGAACGAAGTTTCCGGTAAGATAGCCAAGATCATAAGATTGATGTTCTTGAGTAGGAAATTAGAGAGAGACTATCGTATCAGGTCCGTATCGCCGACCTTGGATCAATAGAGGTTCTTATTGAACAAGTTCGGGTCTAGGACCGATAACTTGTAGATGGGAAACAAATCAAAGAAACCATAGATGCTTAGGGCGTAACACGAAAAAGAAATGTTGATGTCACATATGATCAGTCATGGAGAATGGTGCTCCGACTGTGTGAGGGCGCGGTGACCCTCACCTGAGCAGGAGATGAGGTCGCTCAGGCTTGGGTAGCAGACATTGAGAGCATGAGTCTAGGATCCCAGTCTTTTTACGTGTTTTCTTCGAGCCGGCTCGGTTTTTACGCTTCGTTGGGATCCATGAGTTGTCTAGACCATTCCGCTGACCCGTTGGTTTTTCTTTGAGAGCCTAGGTTGGGGGTTCTCTGCGGTTAGTTACAAGCTCGTCTGGTTTTTACTTAGCTCTTCTCCTCCGGGAGTTGAGCAACGAGAGAGGAAGTCGGGTCCGGCATGCTTACCTCTTCTCTTTCCTACCTCCAGTGGCGTAGTAGTCGTACTACCACTGCCTTTCCCTTGGACCACACTTCCACTGGGATTGGCGAGAGCAGACGAATCCCTTCGGGGGTTTCCTCACCGCTATAATTATTACTCTTCCACCAGGTTGTGCTTTGGTGATGGGATTATGATTAACAGACTTGTGACATTTCACCATTTGCCCAGTTAAGATGAAGTTTCATCAGTAGACATTGATGTCCCATAAATACCTTTCCACTATGTCGTGCACTGGTGATGGGGTAGTGGTCAGTAGACATCAATGTCACCATTTGTACCTTTCCGTTATGTCGTGCACTGGTGATGGGGTAGTGGTTAGCAGACACTGATGACTTCATTATTACCTTTCCACCATGTCATGCACTGGTGATGGGGTAGTGGGTAACAAACACTAAAAATTTCATCAATACCTTTCTACCAGGTTTATGACCTCGTGATGGGGTAAGAGATATGTGATCTTTAGACTCTTCCGCTATGAGACTAATAACGACAGTACCGTTAGTCGAGACTAACGAGGAGTGAATGCTGAGAGAGTTTTGTGAGTACACGTACACCTTCGGGAGTGAGCTATCACATGTGTCAGCCGAGGATCAATGTGAGTTGAGAGAACAAGCTAGAAGGAGTGTTGGGAACTTAGTTAGGATGCAAGACACCATCGCATGCCTACGGAGGCACCCCAACCCTGAGGCGTACACCATACCTCAGAGTCATAGTGTGAGGTTCAACCTGGACTTTGAAGTCCTACCCGGATATCGAGGTCCTAACCGGACCAAGACCACATACTTACTTCTAGGCTTGAGTTGTTGTTGGTTAGTTCCATTGATCGAGGGAGACACAATGTGGTAGTGAGCGAGTGTGTTCTTGTTAGACTTCTGAAAGCAAGTAAATAATTTAAAAGAATAATATTAACCCACTTTTACTTGCTAGCTTCTTTTGTCCACTACAGTTACCTTACTGTTTTTCTAGCTGTGCTAGTCTTTGCTTACTACTTTCCTTAGTAGAACTGTGTAGAATTTGTACTCGACAACTTTGTGACAGATACTTGCTTGTCCTTTTTCTACTATGGCAGGCAAAGGGCCTGCGATCGAGTAGCCGACGTACTTGGGGCTGTTGTTGTTCTTTTGGTGCTGACACTTACAGAGCATGTATATTTTTTTGGAGCTCATTAGACAGTTGTTTGTTGTGTTCTCCTCTGTAGTGTTATTTTTGGGATACATACATGTATATTGAATGTTGCGAAACTTCAGCATGTATATGAATGAAATTAAAATGAATGGATATGTTGTCGTTCAGTTCTGGTGTACTACTTACTTCCGCTTTTAGTTTTTTTTGTGGTTGCTTGCTTAACCAAATTTAAATCTTGTGAATGTCATGTTTAAAAAAATAAAATTTTCCCCCAGGTTTTCATAAGCATGAGATTAACTTAAGCTTGTTAAGTGTGCAAATGACGTGTTTGACGGGTAACCTAAAGTCCTCGGGAGGACGGTCGTCACAAGTTTGGTATCAGAGCAGAGTTACCCCGATACACGCATTCGCATAACTTGATAGCGAGAGTCTTCTGATTTCTCATGAAGCCGAATGGGAAATTTTTTTTGACATTCAAAAGACTTATGTAACGACAAGTCATCAGAACATTTCATTCATATAAGTATCCAAAGAGGAGAAATAGTACAACTAATTATTTCCTAAAGTGTGCTTAACTATGCTATGATCCAATACAGGAAGGATCAGCATGGCACCCCGAGTAGCTCGCGATCATCCAGGAGAGATGGCACAGGTACTAGCTGCACTCGCTGATCTGCGACAGAGACAGGATCAGATACTTGCCCAGCAGACTGAGTTGGCTGAGCGCTAGACTGGGATGGAGCTGAGTATGGAGGAGCTGTCTGACTCCTCCTACCACCCATCCAGGGATGAGTCCGCTAGAGCCGAGCATCTATTCTCTGAGGAGATTCCCCAGCATTCCGAGGCAGATATTCTGAGGGAGTCAGGAGCCGACAGAGCTGAGGTAGGCCAAGGGCCAGCAGCAGGAGTAGAGGTCACAGGGGTCGTTCTTCCTACTGCACCGAGACATCATGATGTTTTCACATCCTACCAGAGAGCTGGAGTACCCAGGTTCCAGGGCACGGGTACATCTGACGAGGCTGAGCAATGGCTCAGGACGGTGAGAAAGGTGTTCAGGATGATTCAGGCACCACTAGAGTCGTGGTTACCTTTTTCTGAGTTCTCCCTTACTGGGTTTGCAGAGCGCTGGTGGGAGGCTACTGTGTCTGAGATGGGACGTGTGCCGACTTGGACAGACTTTGAGACCCACTTCAGAGGCCACTTCTTCTCAGGGAAGTGGAAGGAGACACATCGCAGGTTGTTTGCAGAGCTGAGACAGGGCAGGATGACAGCGCGAGAGTACTTTGTGCGCTACACCGAGTTGTCACGCCACACATCTTCTGCAGCTGCTTTTCCAGAGGAGAATCTGGAAAAGTTTGTTCGTGGCATAAGGGAGGACGTTCAGGAGAAGTTGGTAGGGCTGAGACTGACTACCATTGCTGAGGTGACTGACACAGCAGAGCGGATTGAGGACGTCCGCGAGAGACGTTTTGGGAGTACCTTTAGACCGCCACCAGTACCACCGAGGTCGTCTGGGCCTATTCGGCGGCAGTTCCAGCCACAACGGTCAGCACGACGCTTTCGTCCGATAGGGACGGCTTCTTCTGACAGTGTTCGCTCTACCCCCACGACTACTTTGGGAGGAGCACTGGCTAGTAGAGGTTTTGAGGCAGCGCAGCCATCTGGGTCGCAGAGGTTTGGAGCACAGAGCGCGAGACCCGCAGAGAGTGCCGGTCCATCTTCTACGCCGAGCAGGGCGATCAGGTGCTACCAGTGCCAGTAGGTGGGACATATCAGGTCCCAGTGTCCACAGCTACAGACTCCACCACCTCCACCTCCACCGCGTTCGAGAGCTACTGGGAGGAGCTCCCAGTACAGAGGTCAGCAGAGACCAGCTCAGAGCATAGCAGGATCCAGTGCCGGATCTATACGTCAGGGACAGATTCATGCAGTTACAACTGAGCAGGCACGGTCCGCGGCCACGGTCGTGAAAGGTATGGTTTCAGTTTCGAGCCATCCTTTTCACGTGTTGTTTGATTCTGGTGCTACCCATTCGTTTCTTGTTGTGAGGCTTCTAGCCACATTGGGTAGAGTCGCGGAGGACGTAGATCCTCCATTTCACATTTGAGGGCCTGGCGGACAGTTGTTCGTGATTTCAGAGATAGTTAGAGGGTTACCAGTGTCCATAGGCGGTCACGAGATGACTGCGGACTGCCTTCTACTACAGCTTGTTGAGTTCGACATGATTTTGGGCATGGATTGGTTGTCTACACATCACGCCTTAGTCGATTGTTACAGGAAGACTGTTGTCTTCAGGATCCCCGGCTTGACAGAGTTCACTTTTGAGGGGACATTGCAGGACTCTAGGATGGAGTATATTTCAGTGCTGAGAGCACAACGACTGGTTGATCAGGGATGTGACACTTTTCTGGCCTTTGTTCAGGAGGTTGCAGATAGAGAGCCGATGGCTCAAGACATTAGAGTTGTGTCAGAGTATCCCGATGTGTTTCCTGAGGAGTTACCAGGACTACCTCCAGTTAGAGAGATCGAGTTTGAGATCTCGCTACTTCCCGATACGCAGCCGATCTCCATGGCTCCGTATCGCATGGCACTCGCAGAGCTGAGAGAACTGAAGGTGCAGCTACAGGAGTTGCTTGACTTAGGCTTTGTGAGGCCGAGCACTTCACCTTGGGGTGCTCCTGTACTCTTTGTTCGGAAAAAGGATGGAACCATGCGGTTATGCATAGATTATAGACAGTTGAATAAGAGGACGGTGAAGAACCGTTATCCTCTGCCATGCATTGATGATCTATTTGATCAGCTACAGGTATCTTCGGTGTTCTCGAAGATCGACCTCCGCTCGGGTTACCATCAGTTGAGGATTCGGGAGACAGACATCCCGAAGACAGCCTTTCAGACACGGTATGGCCACTACGAGTTTGTAGTGATGCCATTCGGACTGACGAATTCCCCCGCGGCATTCATGGACATGATGAACAGAGTATTCCGTCCTTACTTGGACAAGTTTGTTGTGGTGTTCATAGATGATGTGTTGGTTTACTCGAAGAATGAATGGGACCATGAGAACGACTTGAGAGCAGTGCTTGGTACCTTGAGAGAGCATAGACTGTATGCCAAGTTGAGTAAGTGTGAGTTTTGGCTACCTCAGGTCTCATTCTTGGGACACATCATCTCAGGAGCAGGAGTCGCAGTGGACCCTGTGAAGATAGATGTTGTGATGTCTTGGGAACAACCCAAGACAGTGACACAGATCCGTAGTTTTCTTGGATTGGCAGGCTATTACAGACGCTTTGTCAGCAACTTTTCACGGATCATACTACCTTTGACGCGTTTGACGCAGAAGGGAGTACCTTTTGTTTGGGATAGTTCGTGCGAGCAGGCCTTCAGGACACTGAAGGAGAGACTTACTACAGCTCCGATTCTTGCTCTACCATCAGGTACACATGACTATGCGGTTTACACAGACGCGTCAGGTGATGGTTTGGGAGCAGTGCTGATGCAGAGGGGGCATGTGATTGCCTATGCTTCGAGACAGTTGAGACCGCATGAGCGGAATTACCCCACACACGATCTTGAGTTGGCGGCAGTGGTCTTCGCTTTGAAGACCTGGCGTCACTACTTGTACGGGGTTAACTTCGAGCTCTTCACATACCACAAGAGTCTGAAGTACATATTTGATCAGAAGGAGCTGAACATGAGGCAACACAGATGGTTAGAGTTGCTGAAGGACTACGATTGCACGATCTCTTAGCATCCTGGTAAGGGAAACGTGGTTGCAGACGCCCTTAGCAGGAGAGCGCACACGGAGGGTACGATGAACTGGCTATACACTTGGGACTTACTTGCAGCACTGACAGATTGGCATCCACAGGACAGTGCGTCTTTTCCCATCTCCGTACCTCCTAGGTACAACAGCCTTTGGGACCGTATAGTGTCAGGTCAGCAGACAGACCCGTGGATTCGCGACAGATACATGCGGGCAGTGAAGGACGAGTTTGACGATTTTGTTGTTGCAGAGTCTATCCTGTGGAAGGCAGGTCGGGTAGTGGTTCCCAACGATGAGCAGCTACGAAGAGACATACTTGACGAGGCGCATTGTTCGCATCTTTCCATTCATCCCGGCAGTACGAAGATGTACCACGATCTTCGCCGACATTTCTGGTGGGACGGGATGAAGAGGGACGTAGCTGGGCATGTCAGCAGGTGTTTGACTTGCCAGATGGTAAAGGCAGAGCATAGACGACCACCTGGATTACTGCAGCCTCTCCCCATTCCTGAGTGGAAGTGGGAGAGCATTTCGATGGACTTTGTTACAGGATTGCCAAGGACACCGGGAGGCCATGATTCCATTTGGGTCATTGTTGATAGGTTGACGAAGTCAGCCCATTTTATACCTGTTAGCATGACTTATACACCTTCTCAGCTGGCCAGATTGTACATACAACACATTGTGAGGTTACATGGCATACCCCGAGAGGTAGTGTATGACAGAGACTCGAGGTTCACTTCCCATTACTGGCAGCAGTTCATGTCAGCTTTACAGACCGAGCTGAAGATGAGTTCAGCATATCACCCTCAGACGGACGGACAGAGCAAGCGTACGATACAGACCTTGGAGGATCTTTTACGCGCCTGTTCTCTAGAGTGGAAGGGATCCTGGAAGGATCATTTACCTCTTGTTGAGTTCACTTATAACAACAACCATCATTCGAGCATCGGCATGGCGCCATTCGAGGCCCTTTACGGGCGGAGATGCCTTACGCCAATCAGTTGGCGTGAGGTAGGTGATCATGCATTGTATACCGTGGATCTCTTGGAGGAGACTGCGAGGGTTGTTGACTTGGTAAGGAGGAAGCTCTTGATGGCACAGAGTCGCCAGAAGAGCTACGCAGATCGACGTCGCCGACAGTTGGAGTTTTAGGTTGGAGATTATGTGTTTCTACGTGTATCGCCCATGAAGGGGATACAACGATTTGGAGTTCGTGGCAAGCTGGCGCCACGTTTTGTTGGGCCATTTGAGATACTTTCACGTGTCGGGAAGGTGGCGTACAGACTGGCACTTCCCCCACGTTTGGCGGCTATACACGACATATTCCATGTGTCGAACTTGAGGAAGTACGTGCACGATCCTCGGCACATCATCAGCTATGAGAGCCTTGACATAGAGCCAGAGTTGACATACGAGGAGGAGCCAGTGCAGATACTTGATTTTGCTGTCAGGAGGCTTCAGAACAAGGAGATTCCCTTGGTCAAGATTCTATGGCACCGACAGGGTGTTGAGGAGGCGACATGGGAGACCGAAGCAGCTATGCGAGAGAGATACCCGCGACTCTTCTCAGGTACTTTCGCAGTTTAGTTTATCAGTTCTCTGTATGGCAAATCATTTCACTTTATGGGTAAAAACTTCCTTTGAGGTTTTTATGGGTTAAAAACCTTTTGAAGTTTTTATGGCAGACCGACGAACCCAACTTAGAAGTGGAGTCTCGAGGACGAGACTCTCTTTGAGGTTTTTATGATTGTAACATCCTTAAATCCTAATGACTAATTAAGCCAAGATGGTGAATCATTAGTGAGCTTGATGGAAATTAGAGATGCCATTAGTGGCTAATTGTGATAATTGTAACTAGAGGTGATTAAGTGGCTAAGTATGATTAGTAATGTGATTACTATTCATGGGTGGGCCTTGGTTGCAATTAGGAGGAGTTGGTGGGGTTTATGTTGCAATTTTCCCATGGATATAACCCCCCATAGGCGTCACCCCTTCCTCCCACTTCATTTTCTTCCTCTTGAAACCTTGGAGCTCTTTTCTCCATGGCTGAAAAATCCATGGATCTCCATCTTCTTTTTTAGTTTTCTCCCTCATTGCTCCACCAAAATTCGAGTTCTTAGGCTCAAATCAAAGCTGGGAAGGAGAGGATCTTGGATCTTACATTGCATGTAAGATCAAGGGCCAAAGAAGAGGAGGAATCCAAGCTTGAATCTCAAGGTGTGGACAACCCAACATTTTCTTGGAGAGTTCTTTTTCAAGCTTTCGAAAGCTTGATTTGAGGTACAAATTAAACCCTTCTCTTGCTGCCATTTGTAGAGTTTTTACCACATATATTCCAGATCTAAGACCAAGTATTTGTTTTGGGGATTTCAGTTGTAAAAATTTAAGAAAATGGGGCTTAGAGTGGACGGTTTTACTTGGTGTCCAGACCTGGTTGCTTTCTTTTTAATCCAAGTTAGACATGTATTTCTTGATCTTTCTTGGGTTTTCTTGGGTAGATTCATATATTGATTAATACTACATTAAGTTAGTCTTAAATCCATGGGCTTTGATATGAAATTGCATGTGATTATAACATCTTAAAGAGACTATATCTATGGACGGGTATACTGAATTTTCAGATTTTGTTGTTGTTGATTGTTGGCCAATAGCTTACATGATTTGGGTATCTTCTTTAAGTTTCCTTGAGTATATTTGCTTACTGATATGACCTCACTAAATTGGCTTATAATTCTTGGTTTTTAATTTGAAAATTTAGGTGATTAGAAATGTTATGGATGTTGTCATATGCATGTAACTGAATGTGTCCAGATCTGTCCATGAACTTTAGGTTAGTGTTTTAGGATGCATTTGAGGAGTTTCTTCATGTTTCCTTGAGTGCAATTACTTTTAGATATATACTCTTTCATATTAACCTTTATTCCACGGAGTTGTTTTAGAAAAATAAGGAGTTTTCAAGAGTTGTTGACTACCTATATCATAGATGTCATTGAATGTCCAGATCTGTCCATGCATTTTAAATTAGAGTTTTAGGATGCATTTGGGGAGTTTCTAAATGTTTCCTTGAGTGTAATTACTGGTTAATATATAATCTTTCATAGCAACCTTTAGTCCATGGGTTTGTTTTAGAAAAATGAGGAGTTTTTGAGGAATTATTGACTACCTATATTATATCTCCACTGAATGTTCAGATTGGAGATGGTTGCCTTAGGACTAAGAACATACATGATTTTGATAATATCCTTAGATATCCTTTGGTGGATTTGACTATAGATATTTAGGGAGTGAAATACACATGAAATCCATGTATTTGGATTGGTTTTTATGAGGATTTTGGAGACAAATTCGGTTGATGTCCATGAACAAAACAGTGGCCAAATTCCATTGTTGAATGTATGTCTAACAAATTTTTAGGCATTCATTAATAAGTTTTAAAAACACCAAGTTCCCTTGTTTCCCTATATTGAAATGGGAAATCAATTAGTGATTTAATCCCAGTCAGGAGAGGGATTAAGATAGGATAATTTTCCTTATGTTTGCAGCCATATGCTTATTATACACATAGGTCTATGAGTGGAATAGATACATGATTGGAGCATGGGATGCTCTCTAACAGACCCCCTTTAAATGTTAGACCTTAAAGTAAATTAAACACCTAAATAGCATCTTTAAAGTCATAAAGTTGGGTGTGAACTTAAAAGGACTAGATGCCTTGGATTATTATGAAGTATACACACACAATGACAATGTTTTGGGGTGATAAAAAAGTGAATAGGGTAAATCTCTATTTGTAATCATTTTAGAGCATGCCTTAGGATAATTGCTACTTATAAAGGTGGGCTTGAAACACCTATTACGAAATTTAGAGATTGGGGATGATCTTAAGGATACATATATATATGTAGTTACTATACAATAAAACAAGACTATATGAACTTGCCATGAAGCAAGTCTTCCTCTAAGGAGTAGCCCGATCCTTGTAGGTTTTTCTGAATATTTTGGGACGTAAGAAAGAACGAAGTTTCCGGTAAGATAGCCAAGATCATAAGATTGATGTTCTTGAGTAGGAAATTAGAGAGAGACTATCGTATCAGGTCCGTATCGCCGACCTTGGATCAATAGAGGTTCTTATCGAACAAGTTCGGGTCTAGGACCGATAACTTGTAGATGGGAAACAAATCAAAGAAACCATAGACGCTTAGGGCGTAACACGAAAAAGAAATGGTGATGTCACATATGATCAGTCATGGAGAATGGTGCTCTGACTGTGCGAGGGCGTGGTGACCCTCACCTGAGCAGGAGATGAGGTCGCTCAGGCTTGGGTAGCGGACATTGAGAGCATGGGTCTAGGATCCCAGTCTTTTTACGTGTTTTCTTCGAGCCGGCTCGGTTTTTACGCTTCGTTGGGATCCACGAGTTGTCTAGACCATTCCGCTGACCCGTTGGTTTTTCTTTGAGAGCCTAGGTTGGGGGTTCTCTACGATTAGTTACGAGCTCGTCTGGTTTTTACTTAGCTCTTCTCCTCCGGGAGTTGAGCAACGAGAGAGGAAGTCGGGTCCGGCAGGCTTACCTCTTCTCTTTCCTGCCTCCAGTGGCGTAGTAGTCGTACTACCACTGCCTTTCCCTTGGACCACACTTCCACTGGGATTGGCGAGAGCAGACGAATCCCTTCGGGGGTTTCCTCACCGCTATAATTATTACTCTTCCACCAGGTTGTGCTCTGGTGATGGGATTATGATTAACAGACTTGTGACATTTCACCATTTGCCCAGTTAAGATGAAGTTTCATCAGTAGACATTGATGTCCCATAAATACCATTCCACTATGTCGTGCACTGGTGATGGGGTAGTGGTCAGTAGACATCAACGTCACCATTTGTACCTTTCCGCTATGTCGTGCACTGATGATGGGGTAGTGGTTAGCAGACACTGATGACTTCATTATTACCTTTCCACCATGTCGTGCACTGGTGATGGGGTAGTGGGTAACAAACACTAAAAATTTCATCAATACCTTTCTATCAGGTTTATGACCTCGTGATGGGGTAAGAGATATGTGATCTTTAGACTCTTCCGCTATGAGACTAATAGCGACTGTACCGTTAGTCGAGACTAACGAGGAGTGAATGCTGAGAGAGAGTTGTGAGTACACGTACACCTTCGGGAGCGAGCTATCACATGTGTCGACCGAGGATCAATGTGAGTTGAGAGAACAAGCTAGAAGGAGTGTTGGGAACTTAGTTAGGATGCAAGACACCATCGCATGCCTACGGAGGCACCCCAACCTTGAGGCATACACCATACCTCAGAGTCATAGTGTGAGGTTCAACCTGGACTTTGAAGTCCTACCCGGATATCGAGGTCCTAACTGGACCAAGACCACAGACTTACTTCTAGGCTTGAGTTGTTGTTGGTTAGTTCCATTGATCGAGGGAGACACAGTGTGGTAGTGAGCGAGTGTGTTCTTGTTAGACTTCTGAAAGCAAGTAAATAATTTAAAAGAATAATATTAACCCACTTTTACTTGCTAGCTTCTTTTGTCCACTACAGTTGCCTTACTATTTTTCTAGCTGTGCTAGTCTTTGCTTACTACTTTCCTTAGTAGAACTGTGTAGAATTTGTACTTGACAACTTTGTGACAGATACTTGCTTGTCTTTTTTCTACTATGGCAGGCAAAGGGCCTGCGATCGAGTAGCCGACGTACTTGGGGCTGCTGTTGTTCTTTTGGTGCTGACACTTACCGAGCAGGTATATTCTTTTGCAGCTCATTAGACAGTTGTTTGTTGTGTTCTCCTCTGTAGTGTTATTTTTGGGATACATACATGTATATTGAATGTTGCGAAACTTCAGCATGTATATGAATGAAATGAAAATGAATGGATATGTTGTCGTTCAGTTCTGGTGTACTACTTACTTCCGCTTTTAGTTTTTTTTGTGGTTGCTTGCTTAGCCAAATTTAAATCTTGTGAATGTCATGTTTAAAAAAAAATTTTTTCCCCAGGTTTTCATAAGCATGAGATTAACTTAAGCTTGTTAAGTGTGCAAATGACGTGTTTGACGGGTAACCTAAGGTCCTCGGGAGGACGGTCGTCACAGCCTTAAAACATCCTTTCTAAAAATGAAACACGATAAAGCCTTACATACACGAGAGAGAGCTCGATTAGGTAACGAAATCCTTCCTTTTTCTGTTGGGTTTTCAAACGAGATTATTAAAATTCTTGATTTTATGTTCTGTGCGATAAAGAACCCTAATCTTGGCTATTTTTGAAAAAGTCTGAACAGCTGCTTTGTGATTCCCACTAAAATAAGGTTTAAGCATCAAATCGATGTGGTGGATTTGAAAGTTAGGGTTTGGGAGTTAAAATAGGCATAAATACAAGTATATATGCATATGAATAATATATATGTGAGTCTATACTAAGTATTGTTGATTATGCAAATCAAAGACTTAACGAAAGAATTACATCATGGGAATTGATGTGGTTTGAGTTGGATTCTGAAAAGGATCGTGTGTCACGTTAAGGGTGACTGGAAGTAGAACTACAGGTTGGGTATGCAACCTGTAGGTTTGTCGGAAGGAACCCGTATTGGTGTTTCCCTACCTAGGTGGTACACGGTTGCCCTGTTATGATAAGTGCGCACGAAATGAATGCTTTGTAATGCGTGGTACCGGGAGCCAATATCTTCGGGTTGAACGACAGAAGATATGATCATGCCATGTGGAGGCACGGGTGGTTCAATAACGGATGGGTCACGATAATATGTATTTAAAGCTGCTAGGTTATATGATTAAATGTTAGCCTGAGGTTTTAAGCAACCGGATCCTCGAGGATGGTGTGCTCATTTATTTTCTAGGCTGAGGGTTTGAGACCCTGTTTAATAAAAGAAAATTATCAGGGTAGTATTGGAGGATTGGTTGGGGCGACGTGCGATGTCATAAGCTTACCAAGATCAGCACAATCTCCAATCCCGAAGTGTCCATTGCTTCGGAGTCCAAGAATGGCGGGGTTCCGCTGGACTAATCCCTGACGTGGAATAGAAAGGAATAGGACTTAAATTAATGAGAAGGATTATAACTTTTAATGACAATAATTTTTACAAAATTACACAATTTGTTTGCTTTTCCCTTCTTCGTTACTTAGCATTCGCTAATTTTTATCCTATGATTTATGGAAAACCCAACAGGTATCGATGAGACATCGCAAGGACCTTAATAGACATCCAGCCCGCTACAATAGCTCTTCTCTGTAAGGTAGTTAGTAATCTTTTGCGTATTTTTCCTTTCTAGCTGATGTACATGTAAATGGTTATAGTGGGATAATGTATCATCTGAACTTTGTTTTGTGAATGGAAAAGTGTTGAAATACTTTCTTCTGAATATGCTTTATTTGCGGTCTGTTTCTAAATGTTAGTTGGGATTGATGAATAAATTATTGCTGAGTAACCAGATCCGGTTATGGGAGGATCCGACAGCTCTAGAATTGGGGTTGTGATAATACCCATCTCCCATAAAACCTTATCATATACCCATTTTTCAACTTATCCACCATTATCGTTATTGTAGCCCCATCTCTACTGCCAATGGGCATGGTAAACCCTCCTAGTATCAAGTAATGACAATAATAAGACAATAAGAGGGCATGAGAGCCACATCTATGTAGTCAAACTTCTATAAAATCTTGACAGAAGCATTTCGAGCAAGTTCACCAGTTGCTTCATGTGAAAATCATGTGTCTCTTAAGCACCATCGTCTCTCATGCAAGCACATAATCACTAAAGGAAATAAATAATCTTATTATTTATCTCGCATCACAGAAACATAGAAAAAATAGCAAACTATTTGCTTGAAACATTGTATGTTCATTGTATGAACAAAAAAACAACGCAACTTTTGTACTTTGCGAAACATTAATTTAGGGAAATAAATTTCCTAACATGATTTCTAATATTATAATGAATATTGAGATGAGATCAGGGTCACCTCTTGAAATGTGAGTCTCTAAAGCAAGAGACCTCCCGAATCAAATTTGATTTACACTTGTCTCTCTAGTGGGTAATGATGAGTTGTAAAGATTCCCACGAACTTTGATGTCTTCTTCTTCTTGAAGAATGAGACCAAGAAGATCTCAAGTTTCTTATTTTGTCTCATTAAATAGAGTCCTCTTACATGTATGTGAAGCACGACGAAGAATATGATCTTCTCTCTCGCAAAGCCAGCATGCCTATGAAGAGAAGATGGAGGCTTGAAGGTGGACGTGTGGGGTTGTAGAGAGAGGGGAGGACGTGTATTAGAGAGTCTTATACTCTCTAAATGTCTATCTCAATGATCAAGGCAACTTGGAATTATTAGAAAGAATAAGCATACAATGAAAGTGAGGTATTGTCTTCTCTTTTATAGCCATGGGGGACATCTATGAGGAGTATTTTCCTCATAGTAGGTATCCCACATTGTATCCCTAGGACTGCAGATCAAGGTATGTGATTTAGTCCTTAAGGATTAGGATAATAACTATCTCTTTTTAATCATCAATTAATTAATTAAGCAACAAATTGGGACCTTAATCTAATTAGGACTCTAATAGGGGCACCATGTGTCCTCACAATAGACGCTCTCTTCCATCTAGAGATTGGAATTGTTGATTTATTAATTAATTTTATAATACAATTATCATAATTGATAGTCTTATGATAATAATCTTCGTATATTATGGATCATGTTCAAAAATCCAAATAAAAATGAAATCAAATTTATATTTATTATTTCATTGTGAATCGTATTTACACATGTGCCTTGTAATAATTATGAGTCATATTCACATAAATATTAACTAATTATGAATCATCATTAATATTAACTAATGAATTACATTTCTGAATCATATTCACAAATTACACTTATGAATTACAATAACAATTATTGTCTCAATAGTGACATCAAATAGTATGAGTCCTAGTCCAATTAAGACTAATGAGATAAAAATGTAGATACTTGGAGATAATGTTGGGGAGATCATACTATCCACATATAGTGATTTGAAATTTGGATATCTATACAATTTCAGAGTTTGTACCATTTTTAATGAAAATATGTCACTTACGAATGTTGAGCTCGAGCTGAAATAAATTACACTCTAAGTGAGCTTAATGAAATGCATCATGCTCTCCATGAACGAGAGAATGCATCAGTGAGTTCAATCCATCTCCCTTGACCATTTCTAATCAAAGTCCAAACCATTTGAAGTTTAGAAATCAGCTCAATGAGTGTATACATTTCCATTTCCGTCATTATTTTCACTTTCCAACATTTGAACATTTAAATTGGCATCGGAATTGGACATTGGATTCAAATGGTATGAGACTTAATCTAATCAACTCTCAAATCATTGAGCTAAGAAATAGAGCCACTAAAATCTATTTGGTTTCACCATTCCCTCATAATGGAAATGTCATGGTAGAGGATCTATTGTGATAGATTTAATCCTGAGTGTTTCCACTACTCATTCATACTTCATATTGGAAGATTTTGATATATCTGAAGTTCATACCTTAGTTTGGATGTCTTCTTCAGAACATATCAATAAATTTCTAATTTGATAATTTGGACGATAATATTAATCATATACTTTCCAAAATTATATATTAATATCTCTAATCAGTATCTTATTTCATAAACAAGATAGCCATGTATGAAATTCATTATAACCCTAAATTATCTCATGAATGAGCTCCATTTCCCGATTCATTAACTATGAACCCGATCCCTTTGAGAGATCATACTTCTCATATGTCATCATATGTGCACCAACTCACCAGTATATGGACCTTGGTTAGGTCAGCAACCTATTGGTCTGTCAAATGTATACACTCATATATATATAGATGTATATATGTCTCATGTCGAAGGATGTGTGGATTATTATGATAGTTACAATTCAGGTTTTAGTTTATCTCAGCATCATCAACTCAACTCTTTGAATTGATTATTCCAACACGTATGAATATATATTACTATGCAAAGGACATGCATCAAGAAGTCGATCGGAAATCAATCTATAGAGAAATATTGCCATCTCTTTCTAAAATCGGATATCTTTATTGAATATCACATGTTAATGTTAATTGTGTCCTCCCAACTGCATGGTTTTCAATATGAGCACGCTACTTAACCCTACTTGTACAAAGGGACCTTAATATTAAATGCATTCACAATCATTCATTTCAGATGGATATGATAAAATAATAAGTTTTATTACATTAATGGGTTGTCAAGGGCTTACAAGTCTAACAGTCTCCGACTAGCCCTTAGAGCCATTCATGTACAGCTCTTAACCCCATATTAGTTACATTTTGATCAAAGACCTTTTGGGTAAATGGCTTGGTTAACGGTAACGGATCAACAATGTTGTCGGCAGAGGCAACCTTGGTGATTGTAATATCACCACACTTCTGGATCTCCTGGATGATGTGATATTTCCTCTCCACATGCTTGCTTCTTTGATGCCATCATGGTTCCTTCACTGGCACTATGGCACCCATGTTATTGCTGGGCAATGATATGGGAGATTCAAATGTGGAAATTACATAAAGTTTCAGGATAAACTTGCGCTACCACACATATACAACACAATTCTTAGAGAAGGGGCATGGATATTTTACCACAAATACAACACTCGTAGGTTGATAAATCATTGACTTCTAGGAAATCCAGAGTTCTATCCTTACCAGTCTATTGATCCTGTCAAAAGACACATATCCAAGTCTTTGACGATAGATTACATACTTAAATGATCTACATCCCTTCTTGATCGTTTAGGGATTTTATCCTTAGCAGTGGTATTAACATTCACGACACATTCATGCGTGTTTAATTCATAGAGTCCACATGTTATCAGATAAATGTAGAGAATTAAGTGAGGAACATCATGCTATTTTTTGAATGATAAAATAATGTACTGGAGATGTCTAAAAATGAAGGAGAACACATGGGTCTTTCTGCAATAAATAAATAAACTAAATAAAAATAAATGCAGTGGCGGAGGAGCCTCTGGAGGTTGTCGAAGACGGAGGGGACATCGGAGTGGATCTTGTCGATGAAGATGGAGTCGGTGGAGATCTTCGTCGCAGGCGATGGCAGTTGTCGTTGGCATAGCGGTTGAACGAAGAAGGCGGAAGTCGTAGGTGATGTCGAAGTCAAAGAAGACGTAGGCTCGACGGCGTTGGGAGTGGCCGGAGCAAGGTAGGGGCGGCAGAGTGCCACGTCTGCAACGGTGTCGGGGAAGACGATCGGATCTCATCGATGGCGGCGCCCCTGTGCTGTCACCACCAGGTTGCTGTGGTGCCTACGGCGGGGGAGGCAGGCGGAGCCGGAGACGAGGAGGGTCTCCTGGAGGAGCGGCGGGGACGATGATGAAAATGGTTGTCGGAGGTCGGCATAGGATGCGGTGTCGATGGTGGCTGCGATGGCCGACAAACGGCCGAGGGACGTCGATGAAGCGGCTAGCGGAGACGTCGTCATCATTGTTGGAGACGAAGGCTCGGAGGCGGAGGAGTAGCTTAGAAGTGGCCGCTGCATTGGAGGTCGAAGGCGGTGTTGGTTGTTGAAGGCGGAGGAGTAGCGTAGGAGTGACCGGTGATGATCGTTGACAATGGCTCGACAGAAACCTAGAGCGGAGTGAATACGCCTGAGCAGATGTCAGAGAAGATCGATGAAGTCGGTGGTCGGATGATGAAGTCAGAGTGGGATGCTGACATAGCTGATGAACCTGGAGGTGTAAGATCGAAAAAGTCATAGGCTCGACGGAGAAGGACCGGAGCAAGGCAGGGGTGGCTGAGCGCCGCGTCTGCAACGGTGTCGGGGAAGACGACTAGATCTCGTCGATGGCGGCGCCCCGGTGCTGTCACCACCAGGTTGCTGTGGTGCCTACAGCGGATGGATTAGAACAAAGGTGGCGATGCCCTTTAAATAGGAGAGAAGGGGAAGGGGCCGACGATGGAGGGAGGTTGCGAGATGAGCAGAGGAGGTTGGCGAGATTTGGGGGTGAAAGGCGTCACGATTGGCAGTTGGTGAAGATCATGGGGCTACGGTTGCGAGGTCAATGACGATGGGCAAAATCGGGGGAGAGGATGGAGGTTGAAGGTGATGCACATGCGCCGTTCGATCAAGCGAGATCGAACGGTCCCTGTAGCGCCATGTGGCACGAAGAGAGGGAGCGGGCAGGGCACGTGCCACGCATGTCATCTATTTTTATTTTTATTTTTTCAGAAAAACGAATATATAATGGGGCCAAAAATGGCTGACACGTGGCGGTCCCAGGGGCTAAAATATCAGGTCAAAAACAACTAAAACACAATGTACAAAAGAGGCCCAAAACCCAACTTTCACATACGAGCTCCGATTCCCTTGAACTTGGTCTTGTTTTGAAGGTAATTGAATGTACATTAGTTCAAAAGTGAGTAGGATTAAAACTGACACTGGATGGGGGAAGATATGAGGCTTTTGGTCCGAAAATCCTGAAACTAGGGTTTGGGTTTTTGGTCCACTTATTTGATTAGTGATTTTTTTGTTTTTTTATATATTCTTGTGAGTGATATGTACACAGTGGAGGTGGTTTTGGTTTATTCGGAGTTAGCATGAAGGAGTTAAAAATCAGGGAAGTTAGGCTATTTACAGGTCAATTTTGGCTGAGATTTTTGGCTTCTTATTTTGTGCAGAAATTATGGATAAAATGCAATTCTTATGAAAACATGCATGAATGCTAATTATGCAGAATAAATGCAGAAATGCTGTTGATTTTGAGGGTCTTGAGCTTAATTAATGAGATTTAGAGTGATGAATTTGAGATTCATCATCCCCCTATACTTAAACCATGCTCGTCCCTGAGCATAAAAAAGAAATGCCATGAGGTGAAATGAGATTGGGTTCCATACTAAGACCATGAGCTGAAGGTGAAAATGAAACTAGACTCGACCTTTGGATTATTAGTGTGTCAGAACTTCTGTGAGACTTAGAATTTTAAAATCAACATCCCTCAAGTTCTACACATCATTGATACAGTTTCGGCTCAGAAGTCATCTTAGATCAATCCTCCTCCCAAAGTATATCCTATGAACATTGAATAACCGACTCATGTGTGTGAAAGGTTTTAGCTCTTCCCATCCAGAATACCGGACTAATATGCTCCTCTCCTCTCTAGTAACTCATCCTCGGGGAGTCAGGTATTTCCTTCTAAGGTCTGTCGCACTGTGTTCATAATTGAATTGAGGGAGAAGATAGAAGAAGGGGAAAAGAACTGGAGGGTGGTCAGTGTAGTCACCTCTCCTTGTGAAGATGGCTAGTGTAGCCGAGTCTCCACCAAGATCTGCAAGTTTCTTGAAGCTTGGACCTTTTTGGTCAGATATTTATTTGGTAGAATGCTTCTTTGTATTTGGATTTTTTTTGTGGTTCTGCTTGGATCTTGTTGTGCCCCTACGGATATAGAATCTTTTTGTTCCGTACATTTTTTTGGGGTCTTAGAAAAAAATTGTGCCCAGCTGTCCATCCCTTTTCCGAAGCTTTATTTCAACCCGTACTCCAGTCTTTAGATTTCCACGCTACCAGAAAAGAAACTCACACAGTCTTCCAACATCCCGTGTTAGTTGAGCTAAGTGCATAGTGCGAGAGTACAAATTAATTCCCTATTCCAGAGTTGTACCCAGAATGAAGAGACCAGGTTAGACACTAAGAGTCAAACGCTTCACATTGTCATATGAAACTTAAATAATTAAGTCAAAGACACGAAGCTTCTAAAATCCTATTTCTCGGTGAAGTTCCTCTGAAAATTAGGTGGATTAAGGACAAGTCCAGACCACTCTCGGTTTCGGCTCATAACTTAGTTCAGAACCCAATGACTTTTCATAGATGCAAATGAACTGCTGGATGAAGTGCATGTGTGTGAAATGCATATACAATTTTTTGTGAAATTTTTGATTTTTTTTGAAATTTTATGCAAGGGATTGTTTTATGCAAAAATGAATAAGAAGCCTTTTTTTCAAAAAATCTAGGCAAAGTCAGTGTTAGTAGCAAAACTTTTTTTCTTTTTCTTGTGTTTTTTGTTTTTTTTGTTGTTTTTGTTTTTTAAAAAATAACCCATCCCGTAAATACATATAGACTTACGCGAAAAAATGAGATATGGCTAAAATATATACACAGTATATATACAGACCCCCTATACTTAGCGAGTGCTGTGTCCTCAGAGCACAATAAGCGTAAAGAAGACATAGCTCGGGCTAAGCGTAAGAGAGTGAGAAAGGACAACAAGATTTACAGAACCACCCCCATACTTAGACTGTGAACAGTCTAAGTGTAGAAGAAGGGCAGAAAAAATGAAGCGGTCAGGGTATGTGAATGAGGAGAATATGCACAGGTGGGTGTCAGTTCCCCCTATACTTAGGCTCTGGTCAGCCTAAGTATGGAAGAAGGGTGGAAATGGATCGATCGGAAGATAGGAAAAGAATGGTATGCACAGATGGCATCAGTCCCCCCTATACTTAGGCCTTGGCCTAAGTAGAGGAAGAAGCTGTACAAGGAGACCGATGTGGTCGGGAGGGAGGGTGGGTAGCCGATGATTAAGGCAATTTTCGGATGATCTTCTTGTGAGCCTGCGATGGGAGATCATAATAACGAGTCGGAGATGAAGCATATGATTCCCAACTATTATCAGTGTCATCCTCAGAAAAATCATGATGGATAGTGGATGAAGTGTTTGAGTCAGATGAAAGATATCCATCATCGGAATTATCCTCAGAGGAGTAGTATTCGAAAGTGGACATACTCCAAATATTCTGGTCTTTTTGTTTCTTCAATTGTTTTCTCAGAATTCGTTCCTTCTTGGGATAAAGTGGTTTGTCCTCGGATGAATACTCAGAAGCACCGGTCTCAGTTAGCTCATAAGAAATAATTCCAGTGTATTTGAAGAGGGCAGGAGCATCAGCTTTGGATGAATAGTAGTTAGGAACGAGAGTTGTTCAACGAGAATTGAATTTTGGATCCTTGCGAAGATATGGCTTTAGAGCTGCCGCACACACTTCACTCATGTAGATTACCTTTTCCGGACCTGATGAGGGATCATCAGACGATTCATCTTCCGAAGGGTGAAAGGTGACTTTCTTTTTCTTGCTTCTTGAAGGTATCGGTTCACTTGAGTATCCGGATGAATAGCCATTAGAGTTCTTCTCCCTAGTCGGTTTGCGTTTTGTTTGTTTATTCTTGGTCTTCTGAAAGTTGGTGCACTCTCGATTTGGGATGATTTGGTCAAGGTATTCAGAGAAGGTTGCTCCAGGGTGCGATCATGCATATGTCTCAGGATCGTAGTAGAAGGATTTGTCTATTTTGAGATCCGCAGGAATTGAAATACTGGGGAGAGTCTCTGCATGTTCATTCTCAATTGATTTGACATTGGAGCATTCTTGTGTCGAGTTGATGTAATCCATGTAGTCAGAGTAGGTTGACCCAGGATGTGCCCATGCATAAGTCTCCGGATCATATGATTCATGTACTTGATTTTCCATGGTGAGAGTGATGAAACCCGATTTCATCATCATAATTTCCCATTATTAACCCCCTTGCTTAAATATATGTCAATAAAATCCAGATAAAGTCCTATAATTATCAGAGTCTTGAATAAATTAAAAATCACAAAAAAATTGGCAAAAGAAAAATTCGTGGTATTTTCAGCCCTAAAAATACCCTAAAAAATATTTTGTATTTACAGATGACCTCATCTCTACTTTTGGCCAACATGAAACTTGTAGACCTCATCAAGATCTACAACTTTCATGTTTCGAGTTTTCTCAAATTCGACCATTAACCCTTTAAAAATCAACTTCTTTCTCGGAATAATCTGATTGGGCCACATGGCCCATTCTGGGTGAGCCACGTGGCCCAGCCTCCTTGCATCGGCCGCCCGCATCCTTGACCGTTGGATTTCGTCTTGAATCCAACGGCCCAGCTCTCTCCACATCCGCTCATTACCCTCAACCATCTGATCATCCCCGCCTTTCATCACCACCGCCCATTGCCGCCTCTCCCTCCTCACGCCACGTGGCGGCTTGTACACCGCTTGATCGCACCCTCAACTTTCTATCACAGCCGCTTCTTCCAAACCTCACGCCTCAACCATTAGATCAACTCTGGATCACATCCAAGCCGTCCGCCAACGCTCACTCCAGAGCACGACACTTGGCGACATCTTGGCCCTTCGATCATGCCGCCCTCGATCTCATCGTACCCGCTCTTTCGTGCCCAATCGTCAGCCGTTGGATCTCCAGATCCAACGACCACTAGATCATCTTCAACCTCCGGGTGTCCTTCACTCGCACGTCCTCCACGTCGTTCGGATACCATGCCCTTCTTATTTCCCCCGCCGTTCCCAACGACTCCCTCTCTCTATAACCACCCCATGACCTTTACCCATCTTCCCTCATCCTCGCGGACTATCACATCCCCCAGGAAAACCTCTCCTTCGACCCATTCACCCCACGCAAACCACGATCCCACCACCTGAACCTCCCAACTTCGAAACCTTAAATACCCTTCCCCTCTGCCTGCCATCGTCGTCCACCTTCACGAAGGGCTAGGCCCAGCCCTTCTCCTCCTCCCTGTGACAGGGGGAGGAGTGAGGATAGAGCAATGACGACCTGAGACCTCGGTGAGACCCGCCGACCTCCAGGCGGTATTGCGGTGGCTCAGCCCCGCTCGAGTTCCGAGGAACGGCCACCCTCGATGTGCGACGACCCCGGGCATCTCAACGACGCCCATCCCAGACCTCCGCTCTGCCCGACTTCAGGTAAGGACCCTCTCCGACCTCCTATGTCTTTTCTTCTTATTTCTCGAAATTAATTAGGCCGTTACACGCAACCCCCTCCTCCATGGACCATCTCCAGAGCTTCGCAACCCAAATCCCTTTCACGCGCTCATCTCCGACTCCTATCCCTGTCCTCCATACCTAAGATCACACTCGTCCCATCTCCTCCGCCTTCCATGGCAGAGGAGCTCCGAGCTCCCGCCTTCTTCGCTCACCGAGCTTCCATCCCACTCATGTACGCACATCTTTTGCTTTGGATATATGCTTAAATATGCAGGCCGACAAAACCATCGATGACCACACCTTCACTGATGCAATTTTCATCAACTCCGTCATCGTCACCAGAGCATCGACGACCTTATTCCGAAGCCTTGGCGGTTTCCCTGAGCCCCCAGCTACCTTGACCACCATGCTAGAGATCTGGGGAGCATCACCGTCATCAAATGAGAGCGGCGGAGCTTGGGCTCCTTCGCTGGAGCTCGAACTCCGCCGCCAGCCTTCGGTGGGGGAGAAAGCACAACGACTGTCGGATGGTCTTATCCCAATGACCATCTGACGGTCCAGATGAGGCCACACCAAGGACTTCAGATACCGTTGGATCTTTGAAGATGTGACGGTGTACGATCAGCCACGTGTCATCGCTAGACGAACTCCGAGCCTCAGCATCCAAGCTCCAGGCTTGGATGTCCCAAACCTCATCCGAACTCAAGCCTGGAGGCTCGCATCTTTCGAGCCAGCATCCGTGGCTAGCCGAAGCAGTCCGAGCCTCTACCGCGCCCGAGCCTTCTTCCGAGCTGGGAGAGCGTGTGCACAACACGTGCCTCCTGGGTAATTTGCAAGGAGGCCCAACCAATTTCTCCAATTTGCAGACAGGTCCATGTCACGTGCAACATCAAGCGCGCCTAGGGATATTTGTACCTTGGCCCCTGCGAGTTTTAATAATTGCAAATATACCCCCGTGCTGTGGGATTTTTATAGGGAAGACCTCATACTTTATTTTTATTGCATTTTAGTCCCTCTCAGGGACCTATTTGTAGTTATCTTTTCATGTTTTCTTGCGTTTATGCCCTTGTCTTCATGGTTGCATAACTTGAGCATCATGTTTCCATTTCAGTTGATTTCAGTCTCATTTCGAAGCTTGTTTGATGTACTTTTTAAAGGCATATCTAATCTCTTATCTTGGACACATGAATTTTAATGTAATATTTTGTTATCTAAGTGTCTCTTATTATTCAACTTATGCCTTATTTACCTTGTCGATCAAGTTTGACACTTTAAGTAAATCTGAAATTGACTCATATTTAATTTGCTCATCACATTCATTCTGTTCTAGGGCATATTACTCGGGTAGCATTACATCACATTTATTTTCCTGATTAAAGTAAAATATAAAAAATGCATGTTTACTCTTTTCTTTAATGCATTGTCTTGATTTCATGCATACTTTGACCTATAGAACTCTAACTCAACACTTAGATAAATAGATGAAAACCTGAATAATCACGAGAGAGGCTCGTGTCCCTGAGTTCGACCTTGATTTCTTGCCAAGTAAAATAAAAAAACATGACCATCTTATTCTTATTGACATATCAATTAGATGGTCTTTGATGACCCAATTCGGCCTGACTGCAATGTCATATCAAGTGCTAATTCCACGATATTAAAGGACCGATTCCGTGGCTCATCAAATGGCGTCGTTGCCGGGGACACGGCTCATTTCTTATATTATTTGGAATTTTGTTTATTTAATTAAGTGTTTCATTTTATAGGTCAACTTATTCATTTATGTTGCATTATAAAATTTATCTTTTTTATTTGATCTCTAACCTTCATTTTTGTGGCATGGCCCTTGATCACTCAAGGAGGCGAGGAGCTGGTGCTTCCCGCTGTGAGGAGCTGCAGAAGCTTACTTGGAGCAAATAGAAAACAACAAAAAAAAGTCTCACATTTTTATTTCAGTTCTTGTAATAATTCGTCTTTTACATCGGTCTTCGATCGAAGGCTCGCGATTGTAATCGAACGATTGTGGTTGTGTGGGGATCATACCCACTTGAGTGTCGACCTAGGACCAGACATGCGGCTCTTCGAGCTTGGTTAAAATTCGCATTTTTATGTACTTGCTCGTGGGTAGGACACACTAAAAAATTAGACGCACATAATCTCGCTTTACTTAGCCACATTTAATAGACATTCTCCCCGCTAATAGAAGCATGTTAGGTGCGGCTTTCTGATCGACTTGCATACATGAATTTTGGTTTTTAAAATAGCCCCAGTATTCACGTATTTTCGCCAGGTCACTGCATGATTTCTCGCTTAGCTTAGATCATGGTTTTTATCGAATACATGATTTTTCTCGATTTCCTCTCCTAGCTTGATCACCTAGGATTAGTGGAAAATGGGAATGAAAGGTAGACGATGATTTCTTGATTTATGTGCTTACCTTAATTCAGTGACAACTTTAAATAATAATTGGGACTGTTAATTGCAAGTCAACCAAAAATGGAGTAAAATTTTGTTTTGGGAGAGCAATACCCTCGTTTACACATTGATTTTCACTTAACATTTTTCTTTGCGTAAAATATAATGTTTTATCACCAATAAAACCGACAAGATAATAAACCAACTTCGGTTGGTTTCATGTGTGAGTTGGTGAAATGGAAGGGTGTTGCATGCTTGATTGAGCCATGTTTGCTCCGATACACTCCCCAGATTTGTAAACACTCCATTCATCTCCGCAGATTCCCGAGTCCCTGTGATTTTCTCCACTCATCTTTCCTTGCCTTTGTACTTAGGTTATTTCTAACCTAAGTATAGGGTGAGCCCCTCTTAGCTCCCGTATATTTCTCTATGGACCTATGGACTTGTATCATCTAGTGCTATGAGGACAACATAGCAAAGTTTAAGGATATGGGGGTATACCGTATATACAATATACTTACTTTAGCTAAAAATCTGAAAAATTTGAAAAATTTAAAATTTTTTGGCTAAAATAAAATCCTTTGAACTAAATGGACTCAAATGTTTTCATGGCTTTTCTATACTACGTTACACTATTTTGATAAAAATATTTTCGAAAATGATTTGAAAAATGAGATTTTCTTGTTTTGAAAAATCTTTTGAAAAATGTTTTGAAAATTTTTATTTGTGTGACATGGTTTGGAAAATTTTCTCTCTTTTCAAGGAAAGCTGAGTCTAACCATTGTTTTAACCTTTAAACTAAAATCCATAAAAATGAGAAAAATACAAAAACCCTTTAAGAGTCATTAGTGACTACGAAGCCCAATTAAGTAGCTGCGTTTAGTGAGGGTTCACCCTTAGCAGATTGGATGGTTTAGAGGACATCGCGTAAGGCCCCGTCCTCAAGCAACAGGCTCTGGCCTGTACTTACATCCATACTGGCTGAATGCAGATGCATCTATTTAATTGAGATTAGGCAGACCTAATATCTCTTGAAGATAAAAAAAGAGAGAAAAAAAGAAAAAAAGAAAAAATGTTTTTGAATGAAGGAGCTGGATTAATCCTCTACTTTCACACTTCCACTCAGTATCTGAAATGTTCAAGGAAACTTAGTTTTATGAGGTCTTGAGATTTTAGGTTAACCAGCCTTAGACATTAGCGTCTTAGACTTAATCATCCACATTCCCCTAGTTTTCTAGATTTGCATGCTATATTTCATGCTTAATCTCAGACCATTAAGAATGTGATCAACACATCACATGCACGACTGCGGTTTTGATGAGATGAGTTGACTTTTCACCTGAGGGATTGGGATAAGGGATTTGAGTCTGGACTTGATCTAATGATGTTCGAGGATGGGATAAAATCTTTGAAGGCTTCATGAACCCTGAGTGTCAGCAATTTTTAGCCAGTATGAGAACTTGATTCTTACACTAATCTCTTGACATTGACCTAAGTGCGAGGGTGTGAAATAAATGAAAAAAAATGTTGATCGGTGTACGCCAACTCTTGGTAAAAACAGAGGAGCTAGCCAAAAATATTACAAAGCAATGAAATTCCAAAGAAAAGCTCATTCCACAATGTCAAATATCAAAGAGCTTCCACCAAAGGCGAGCGCTCCCAACCTTTTCAAAGTGTCCACTTGGACCACCGCTACTAGGATCAGGAGTCAGGCTTGCACCAAAAAAGGGCTCTGCATCGTAAATGCTACAAGTCTGGGTGTCGAAGGTACGATAGGTACTCAAAAGAGACACACCCCGGTGTATTCCCAGGAAAAAAATTGTAGACGGCTCCAACTTCTCTTGACGAACACACTGATCAACACCAAAAAAATGTATTATGTAAAAAGGTACTAGAGAGAATCCTTGTTCCAATGAGAGGGAGAGAAGAAATGACACAATCATATGCCCTCCATTACTGGCCTTCCATCTACATTTTATAAGTCTGACAACTAAAAATACGGTGGACTGGATGCAAGATTTGATTTATTCCCTAGTGTTGAGGATTGGGTCCTTAGGAGAATTTCTTGGACCAAGACTTTGGGTGATGTTTTGACTCTACTCTCGGAATCGCAGTCAACACTAAATGTCATATCTTTAGATTATATGTACATCAGAGAGAGTCTGGAGAATTAGAGGAATTGGGTGCCTCTTGGTTAAGGCTGGGCTGAACTCTAGGATTTTAGACCTCTAAAGTTGAGTAGACTTGACCGGATTGGATCCTGTACTCACATGCACAAGGGGGTTAATCCAGCTTATTCATTCTCTTTGATGCTCGAGGACAAGCATAGTTTAAGTATAGGGGGGTGATGAAACCCGATTTCATCATCATAATTTCCCATTATTAACCCCCTTGCTTAAATATATGTCAATAAAATCCAGATAAAGTCCTGTAATTATTAGAGTCTTGAATAAATTAAAAATCACAAAAAAATTGGCAAAAGAAAAATTCGTGGTATTTTTAGCCCTAAAAATACCCTAAAAAATATTCTGTATTTATAGATGACCTCATCTTTACTTTTGGTCAACATGAAACTTGTAGATCTCATCAAGATCTACAACTTTCATGTTTTGAGTTTTCTCAAATTCGGCCATTTAACACTTTAAAAATCAACTTCTTTCTCAGAATAATCTGATTGGGCCACGTGGGCCGTTCTGGGTGAGCCACGTGGCCCGACCTCCTTGCATCAGCCGCCCGCATCCTTGACCGATGGATTTCATCTTGAATCCAACGGACCAACTCTCTCCACATTCGCTCATTACCCTCAACCGTCTGATCATCCCCGCCTTTCATCACCACCGCCCGTTGCCGCCTCTCCCTCCTCATGCCACGTGGCGGCTTGTACACCGCTTGATCGCACCCTCGACTTTCTATAACAGCCGCTTCTTCCAAACCTCATGCCTCAACCGTTAGATCAACTTCGGATCACATCCAAGCCGTCCGCCAGCGCTCACTCCAGAGCACGACACATGGCGACATCTTGTCCCTTCGATCATGCCGCCCTCGATCTCATCGTACCCACTCTTTCGTGCCCAATCGTCAGCCGTTGGATCTCCAGATCCAACGACCACTAGATCATCTTCAACCTCCGGGTGGCCTTCACTCGCACGTTCTCCACGTCGTTCGGATACCGCGCCCTTCTTATTTCCCCCACCATTCTCGACGACTACCTCTCTCTATAACCACCCCACGACCTTTACCCATCTTCCCTCATCCTCATGGACTATCACGTCCCCCAGGAAAACCTCTCCTTCGACCCATTCACCCCACGCAAACCACGATCCCACCACCTGAACCTCCCAACTTCGAAACCTTAAATACCCTTCCCCTCCGCCTGCCATCGTCGTCCACCTTCATGATGGGCTAGGCCCAGCCCTCCTCCTCCTCCCTGTGACAGGGGGAGGAGTGAGGATAGAGCAATGACGACCTAATACCTCGGTGAGACCCGCCAACCTCCAGGCAGCGTTGCGGTGGCTCAGCCTCGCTCGAGCTCCGAGGAACGGCTGCCATCGACGTGCGACGACCCCGGGCATCTTAATAATGCCCACCCCAGGCCTCCGCGCCGCCCGACTTTAGGTAAGGACCCTCTCCGACCTCCTATGTCTTTTCTTCTTATTTATTGAAATTAATTAGGCCGCTACATGCAACCCCCTCCTCGATGGACCATCTCCAGAGCTTCGCAACCCAAATCCCTTTCACGCGCTCAAGTCCGGCTCCTATCCCTGTCCTCCATACCTCAGATCACACTCGACCCATCTCCTCCGCCTTCCACGACGGAGGAGCTCCGAGCTCCCGCCTTCTTTGCTCACCGAGCTTCCATCCCACTCACACACGCACATCTTTTGCTTCGGATATATGCTTAACTATGCAGGTCTACAAAACCATCAATGATCGAACCTTCACCGGAGCAATTTTCATCAACTCCGTCATCGTTACCAGAGCATCGACGACCTTATTCCGAAGCCTTGGCGGTTTCCCCGAGCCCCCAGCTACCTTGACGACCATGCTAGAGCTCTGGGGAGCATCACCGTCATCAGATGAGAGCGGCAGAGCTTGGGCTCCTTTGCCGGAGCTCGAACTCCGCCGCCAGCCTTCGGTGGGGGAGAAAGCACAACGACCATCGGATGGTCTTATCTCAATGACCATCTGACGGTCCAGATGAGGCCACGCCAACGACTTCATATACAGTTGGATCTTTGAAGATCTGATGGTGTACGATCAGCCACGCATCATCGCCAGACGAACTCCAAGCCTCAGCGTCTTAGCTCCAGGCTTGGATGTCCCAATCCTCATCCGAACCCAAGCCTGGAGGCTCGCATCTTCCGAGCCAGCATCCGAGGCTAGCCGAAGCAGTACGAGCCTCTGCCGCGCCCGAGCCTTCTTCCAAGCCGGGAGAGCGTGTGCACAACACATGCCTCCTGGGTAATTTACAAGGAGGCCCAGCCAATTTCTCCAATTTGCAGACAGGTCCATGTCACATGCAGCATTAAGCGCGCCTGGGGATATTTGCACCTTGGCCCCTGCGGGCTTTAATAATTGCAAAAATAGCCCCGCGCGTGTGGGATTTTTACAGGGAAGACCTCGCACTTTATTTTTATTGCATTTTAGTCCCTCATAGGGACCTGTTTGTAGTTATCTTTTCATTTTTTCTTGCGTTTATGCCCTTGTCTTCATGGTTGCATAACGTGAGCATCATGTTTCTGTTTTAGTTGATTTCAGTCTCATTTCAAAGCTTGTTTGATGTACTTTTTAATGGCATATTTAATCTCTTATCTTGGACACATGAATTTTAATGTAATATTTTGTTAGATAAGTGTCTCTTATTATTTAACTTATGCCTTATTTACCTTGTCGATCAAGTTTGACACTTTATGTAAATCTGAAATTGACTCATATTTAATTTGCTCATCATATTTATTCTATTCTAGGGTATATTACTCGGGTTGCATTACATCGCATTTATTTTACTGATTAAAATAAAATATAAAAAATGCATGTTTACTCTTTTCCTTAATGCATTGTCTTGATTTCATGCATACTTTGACCTATAGAGCTTTAACTCAACACTTAGATAAATAGATAAAAACCTGAATAATCACGAGAGAGGCTCGTGTCCCTGAGTTCGACCTTGGTTTCTTGCCAAGTAAAATAAAAAATATGACCATCTTATTCTTATTGACATATTAATTAGATGGTCTTTGATGACCCAATTCAGCCCGATTGCAATGACATATCAAGTGCTAATTCCACGATATTAAAGGGCCGATTCCGCAGCTCATCAGAGAGCAGCGGGGAATGGAGCAGGGGGGGATTCTCTAAACCAATAGTCTCATCAACAATCGCTATCTCAGGTGTGGTTGCGGGGTAGGGCTCTTCTGCCGTTTCATGGTTGCGGTTGTCGGGGACTTCGTGGGTTGCCTCATAAGATCGTGGTTCCTTAAAGACAGGGTCAGATCTAGGTGCTTCCAATGCTGTGAAATTGATTTCCCGAGTCTCACAATTAATAATTACCTTAGCCAATGCTAAGAACGACTTTCCGAGAATAATTGAAGACTGGGTGAATTCTCCTTGATGCTCAATATCAATGATCATGAATTCTACTTTGAGTGGAGCACCTTGGAATTTCATGATGACATAAATGATTCCTCTCGGCCGCTTTATTGATCGGTCAACCAATTGATCAATCTCTTGTATCTTTCGAATCAGTTCGAGTTTGAGTTCGTGAAATACAAAGGTCGGAAGGATATTGATCGGTGAATCGTCATCAATTCGAGCACGAGTGAAAATTGTGTCTTTGATTTCACAGTCAAATCTGGGCAGCCGCTTCACTATGCGGCTCTTGGATTTTCTCCTCAACACCAAGGAGGAGGCCATTGACAAGATATGTCTCTCGGTCTTGGTTCTAATCCTGCTCGACTTTTTCATAGTTAATTTGTCCATTATAAATCTTTTGAGGTCAGGAAAGTGTTCAATATCCTGTAGAAATGGAAGTTCAAAAATAAGTTTCTTTTCTAATGTTTCCCATACAATAGGATCCAAATTCTTCAGATCTTCTTCAGTTTCAATTTTTATGTATTTTTCGAGATTTTTGATTTTTTTTTGTGATTTTCAAATATTCCGATTTTTGGTATTTTCTGTGTGGTTTGGTGATGTGGTGTACTCCTTAGATGAGCAGGGGTTCTGATGTTCAGAGTGGGAGTTAGAGGCATAGTCATTTATAGGGGAATAATATACAGAGGTGTCAATGTCAGAATCGTCCCCAGGTTTCTGAATATCCTCAAAATTTTCGGCATGAGATCCAATCATTTCCTCATTAATTTTTATGTCCGAGCTCCCATAAAATAAACTGAGTCGGTCAGTAAAATTTCTAAATTTTTCCTCCATTAATTCAAATTTCTTATTTATCCTCGAAATATTATCGTCAAAATTCTGTTCATGATAAATAATAGGAGCAGTCGGTATGTGTTCAATAATTTCATCTTCCATTTTCCTGTATGTGTTAAGAGGAGAGTTTCTAGGAATATCCATTATATGATCATTATTTTCTGAAAATTTATCCTCAAAAATTATGGAAGGAGGCTGCTCATATGGTCCAGGCTTGTGTAGTTGGTCTGAGTAGAGTTCAATCCTATGATTGGTCAGACCTTGATATTGTGGAGTCAGCCTACAGGGTTGATGTGTTTCTATGTGGTCAGTCCAGTTCTCTATGTCATGGTCAATCCGACGCTGATGATCATTAAGTACGGGTCTTTCCATCTGGGTTTGGTTTCTCGGCCAGTCATGAGACTCAAAGGTATTTTGATCTTGAAATGGCTCATCAGCGAGAATCCGAGAATAAGATGGTTCAGTCCAAGATGGTAGATGGTCATGTATGGTCGGATGATTCGAGTAGAAATTCAATGAGGAGGCCGAATTCATCCGTGGGTGAAAGTCTCCCGCAAATGTTGGAGGATTATTGAAAGAAGAGGATTTAGTTGATTTGGGCCTAACCGAGATAAATTTATTTTCATTGTATAGCTCTGATGGATTTTCAGATAAATATTCGGTCATTTTTGAAAGAGCTGAAAGAAATGATGGTTTGGGTTTGCAAGAGTTTTTGGACAAGAGTTCCATGATGAGGTTTAAATCAAGAAAGGAGAGAGATGATTGCATGGGATAGTCAAAAGAAATTTTATCAAATGCACGACTATTTTTCTTGAAATCAGTTCACACATACTAATGCAAACACAAATCAAATCCTGGGTTCACCAACTCACACGATGAAGCCGTAAGAGTTCGGCTATTATCTTTTCAATTTTAATTGGTGATAAATCAATCTTGGCAAAAATTTAGCGAGCTGTTAGGTGTCGAAATTTTCGTAATCACTGGCCTGAATTCTTACGACTAGTTGCACCTACTTTCAACCAGTATGGGTGTAAGTACGAACTGTAGAACGGCTACCCGTGTTACTTGAGGACGAAGCCTTACGTAGTATCCTCTAAACCACCCACTCTGCCAAGGAAATCTGGACCATTTACCGGCTACCCGTAGATCCTCACTGAGAAGTAGCTAATCGTTTTTGGTAGAATCAGTAGTCAATATGGAAATCCGGGTTTGAGCTCTAGCCTTAAGTGTCGATCTCTCACTCACTCAGAAAAATAAAAACATCCAAGGTCGGGGTTGCTCTCCCGCAGAAATTCTTGATTTTATGGGTTATTAAGATCGGCTATATTTATCAGCCCAATTTTAGTTAGGTGATCACTGAAGAATTTAAAATTAGCACAAATACACTTCTACCATCCTGTCCCAATTTCCTTTAAAATTATGTGATAAAACAAGAGGGTGAAGTTTGGGAAAAGCCGATGTACGCAAAAACAATGATGTATGCTCAGTTAGAAGACTTACAGTGAATCCTCACAATCTCCATGTGGGATGCTAGACAGAAATTGGAAATTTATTCTAAATGAATGCAAGCCGATGAAAACCACAACTAAGTAGAAAGTTCTATTAGCGGGGAAGAATTGAGTTAAATTTTGGCTAAGTTGAACGATCTATGTGCGTCTCAATTAATGTGAAGTGTGGTCTTAGATCCTGCGAGTACAATCAAAAATATAAATGCTATGATCGCCGTATGTGCAGGTCTATCCTAATCGCCACTCAAGTTGGGCCCCACCCTCACTGGAGAGTGAAACAGGCCACGACACACCACAAAAAAGTTCAGAGTCTTTTAACACACGAGAGTCCAAACAGACACCGCTGTAAATGAGCAACTAATTACAAAAAAATAAAATTACAGAAATTAAAAACCTAAACTCTACACTCTCTCATGACTCGACTCGATCTTAAATTAATTGCGGCTTTTCAGAAGTCGGTGAAGATGCTTCAGTTTCTTGAAAAACCGCTCCACGTACGTCGGGTACCTCGCAAGAAAAATAAGAGAGATTTATGTAAGAGAGTGACTCAAAAATAAATCAAAAAGAAAAATAAATGCTGAAAAAAATAAATGCTGAAAAAATGAGATTTACAATGAAAAATTCGGTGGTCAGCCTACCCGAATGCTGAAAACCGAACAAGAAATTTCAAAATACAAAACTAAGCCGTTTGCCTCCCCGGCAACGATGTTATCTGACGCTTCCGGAATCGCCTTGTTAAGAAGATGTTTTAATCTCTGTTCGTAAAAATAATGAATGATTTGTTGTTCGTTGTAGGCGGTAATTGGAATCGATCAAGAAATAACCACGAATATTTTAATCAATTTTTAATCGAGTGGTTTTACATTTATTTTACTTGGGCAAGTCCCAAGGTCGAACACAATGAGGCAAAGGAACAACCTAGAATTGTGTCTATCAAAATTCATGCACAGATTTCGAGGCGGTCTTTTTTTGGATTTTTTTAATGCAAATAAGGGATGCAAGATACAAATTCGGCCTATTTTAGGGACTAAAAAGTAAAAGTCAATCAGACGATGTCCGAAAAAGATGAAACTTGGCCAAGATGATAATTATGACAAAATGAATGCACTGTAATTTTTTTTGGAATTTTTAGATGCAAGATGAATTTTTTTTATGAATTTTTAAGTGTAAACAGGACGATTTCAATATTTAATTATAATTAATATTAAACCTACTTATTTTCAGGAAATAAAATTATCTAAGATCTATTACTAAATAATGGACCTCAGAAAAATCCTAAACCACGAAAATGTGAGAAATAATACCTATTAAAAATCAAATACTGAAATATGCAAAATGATTTTTACAGGGGAAACTATGCATGCCAATGCAAATCTTTTTGGGCACAATATCAAACACTATTAACTCTACAATATGTGATTTTTTGGGAATTTTTAAAGCAATGATTAATCAATGGCAAATTTGATAGCAAGAAATGGGTAAAATTCGCAAGTTTCCACAAAATAATTAATTATTAATCAACCAATGATCATAAAAATATCCACAATATGTCAAAATGTAGAGAATTAAGTGAGGAACATCATGCTATTTTTTGAATGATAAAATAATGTACTGGAGATGTCTAAAAATGAAGGAGAATACAAGGGTCTTTCTACAATAAATAAATAAACTAAATAAAAATAAATGCAGTGGGGGCCTTATTGTAATTACCAATAGTTCTGGGGCTCAGATGCAAAATCCCCAAGGTAGCACGTGCGTAACACGTGCTCTTTGGGGTCTTGGACTTTAATGCAATATGGTAGATCTCTAGGGGTGCCCTTGCAAATTGCCCTGCGGTCACGTGCGTAGCACGTGACCCAGGGGGTGACGCGAGATGACGTCCCCCACGCACGTGCTTAGCACGTGCTAGGGTCTCGGGCATTGGGCCCAGTCTACGGCGGAGCGACAGAGGCGGAGGGACAGACCGACCTTGAAGGACGACGGAGCCCCGATGTTGCTGCTGATGACGTGTGGTTGGCGTCGGCTGAAACACAACCATGGGGCGGTGGTGGCGACGCGTCGACGGCGGTCGATGGCGGAGGAGAGTCTGGCTCCGATTGTGCCCACGGCGATGACAAGGGCGAAGGAGCCTCTGGAGGTTGTCGAAGACGACTAGGATGGCAGATTGGAGCTTGTCGATGGAGATGGAGTCGGTGGAGATCGTCGTCGCAGACGATGGCGGTTGTCGTTGGCGTAGCGGTTGAATGGAGAAGGCGGAAGTCGTAGGTGATGTCGAAGTCGAAGAAGACGTAGGCTCGACGACGTTGGGAGTGGTCGGAGCAAGGCAGGGGCGGCGGAGTGCCGCATCTACAACGGTGTTGGGGAAGACGATCGGATCTCATCAATGGCGGCACCCCGGTGCTGTCACCACCGGGTTGCTATGGTGCCTACGACGGAGGAGGCGTGCGGAGCCGGAGACGAGGAGGGTCTCCTGGAGGAGCGGCGGGGACGACGATGAAAATGGTTGTCGGAGGTCAACGTAGGCGGTGGTGTCGATGGGGGCTGTGATGGCCGACAAACGACCGGGGGACGTCGATGAAGCGGCAGAGATGTCGTCGTCGTTGTCGGAGATGAAGGCTCGGAGGCGGAGGAGTAGTGTAGGAGTGGCCGGTGCATTGGAGGTCGAAGGCGACGTTGGTTGCTGAAGGCGGAGGAGTAGCGTAGGAGTGGCCGGTGATGATCTTTGACGATGGCTCGATAGGAACCTGGAGCGGAGCGAATACGCCTGAGCGGATGTCGGAGAAGATCGATGAAGTCGGTGGTCGGATGACGAAGTCAGAGCGGGATGCTGACGTAGCTGATGAACCTGGAGGTGTAAGATCGAAGAAGTCGTAGGCTCGACGGAGAAGGACCGGAGCAAGGCAGGGGTGGCTGAGCGCTGCGTTTGCAACGATGTCGGGGAAGAAGACCGGATCTCGTCGATGGCGGCGCCCCAGTGCTGTCACCACCGGGTTGCTGTGGTGCCTATGGCGGATGGATTAGAACGAGGGCGGTGATGCCCTTTAAATAGGAGAGAAGGGGAAGGGGTCGGCGATGGAGGGAGGTTGCAAGATGAGCGGAGAAGGTTGGTGAGATTTGGGGGTGAAAGGCGATGCGATCGGCAGTTGGCGGAGATCACGGGGCTACGGTTGCGAGGTCAACGGCGATGGGCGAAATCGGGGGAGAGGATGGAGGTTGAAGGCGATGCACATGCGCCGTTCGATCAAGCGAGATCGATTGGTCCCTGTAGCGCCATGTGGCACGAAGAGAGGGACAGGGCGGGGCACGTGCGACGCACGTGCGTCTATTTTTATTTTTATTTTTTTTGAGAAAAACGAATATATAATGGGGCCAAAAATGGCTGACACGTGGCGGCCCCAGGGGTTGCCACGTGTCAGCACTAGAAAAATCACCAAATAAATCCTTTGGAAAAATAAATAATAAATAGTAAATGACCTCGGATCGAAAAAGTTTCTTTAGAAAATTGCTCGTCTCGATGAGATCTACAACTTTCATAAAGACATCAAAACCAAAATCGATCAAATGCACAAAGTGAATTTTTAGGATATCCCATGTACAAAAATACATGGATTTTGGGGTTTTGTATTTTTTTGTCACTTCTAAAATCGGATAAAAATACGAAAAAATATGGAAAAAATAAAGACACCTTAATCTATTTTTTTGGAATTTTTATTAATTAAGAAAATATGTACATAAAATATCAGGTCAAAAACCGCTAAAATACACAAGTACAAAAGAGGCCCAAAACCTAACTTTCACATACGAGCTTCGATTCACTTGAACTTGGTCTTGTTTTGAAGGTAATTCAATGTATATTAGTTCAAAAGTGAGTAGGATTAAAAACAGACACTGGATGGGGGAAGATATGAGGCTTTTGATCTGGAAATCTTGAAACTAGGGTTTGGGTTTTTGGTCCACTTATTTGGGTTAGTGATTTTTTTGTATTTTTTTATTTATTTTTGTGAGTGATATGTACACAGTGGAGGTGGTTTTGGTTTATTCGGAGTTAGCATGAAGGAGTTAAAAATCAGGGAAGTTAGGCTATTTACAGGTCAATTTTGGCTGAGATTTTTGGCTTCTTATTTTGTGCAGAAATTATGGACAAAATGTAATTCTTATGAAAACATGCATGAATGCTAATTATACAGAATAGATGCAGAAATGCTGTTGATTTTGAGGGTCTTGAGCTTAATTAATGAGATTTAGAGTGATGAATCTGAGATTCATCACTATTATAGATGCTTTGTCAACGGATTTTCATGCATTGTTCGCCCTTTGATACGATTGACGCAGAAGGGAGTTCCATTCATTTGGGATGATTCTTGTAAGCAGGCCTTCAGGACACTGAAGGTGAGATTGATGACGACACATATTCTTGCTCTTCCTTCTGGCACTCAGGACTATGCGGTATACAGAGATGCATCTGGAGAAGGTCTAGGAGCATTACTGATGCAGAGATGACATGTGATTGCTTATGCATCACGACAGTTGAGACTACATGAGCGGAATTACCCCACACACGACTTGGAGTTGACGGCAGTTGTCTTCACCTTGAAGATCTGATGCCACTATTTATATGGGGTGAACTTCGAGATTTTCACGGATCACAAGAGTCTGAAGTACATCTTTGATCAAAAGGAGTTGAACATGAGGCAGTGCAGATGGCTCGAGCTGCTAAAGGATTATGATTGCACGATCTCTTACCATCCCGATAAGGGAAACGTGGTGGCAGATGCACTTAGCAGGAGAGCGCATGCAGAGGGTACGATGAACTGGCTATATACATGGGATATACTTGCATCTTTGACAGATTGGCATCCTCAGGAGAGCACATCCATTTCTACCGCATGCCTTCATGATTCAGCAGTTTGTGGGATCGTATCGTCGAATGCCAAAAGACAGATCCTTGGATCCGAGATAGATACATGCACACCATCGAGGATGAGGTTGATGACTTCGTTGTGATGGAGTCTATTTTATGGAAGGCAGGACTGGTCGTTCTACCCAATGACGAGTAGCTTCACAGAGACATTCTGGATGAGACACATAGTTCACGGTTATCTATCCATCCGGGTAGCACAAAGATGTATTGAGATATGTGTCGACATTTCTGGTAGGATGGAATGAAGCGCGATGTGGCGCTACATGTTAGCATATGCTTGACCTGTCAGATGGTCAAGGCCGAGCACAGGAGACCACCAGGATTACTGCAGTCTCTCCCCATTCCTGAGTGGAAGTGGTAGAGAATTTCTATGGATTTTGTCACAGGATTGCCGAAGACACCAGGTGGCGATGATTCCATTTGGGTCGTTGTTGATAGGTTGACCAAGTCAGACCATTTCATACCTATCAACACGACTTACACTCCATCCAGATTGGCCAAACTCTATGTGCATAATATTATTAGGCTACATGGTATACTACGAGAAGTGGTATCTGACAGGGATTCGAGGTTTACATCTCACTATTGGCATCAGTTCATGTCAGCACTACAGACAAAGCTGAAGATGAGTTCTGCTTATCATATGCAGACAAATGGACAGAGTGAGCGCACCATGCAAACACTAGAGGATTTGCTCCGCGCTTGCACTTTGGAGTGGAAAGGGTCCTGGAAGGACCATCTACCATTAGTGGAATTCACGTACAACAACAACTATCACTCTAGTATTGGCATGGCACCATTCGAAGCCCTATACGAGCGGAGATGCCTCACACCTCTCAGTTGGCGTGAGGTAGGTGATCATGCTTTATATTCCGTAGATCTTTTGGAGGAGACTGCGAGAGCTGTTGATCTTGTGAGACAGAGGCTTCTGACAGCACAGAGCCGCTAGAATAGCTATTCAGACCGTTGGAGAAGACATTTGGAGTTCCAGGTAATCCAATTCTTTTTTCTTCATCCATTCAATTATGACACATATATATATTCAACTTAATTTTATACTAACGACATTCCTATAAATTATAGGTTGGAAATTGGGTATTCCTCCATGTATCTCCCATGAAGGGAGGCAGAGATTCAATGTTCGTGGCAAGTTGGCACCGTGATATGTTGGACCTTTTGAGATTCTTGTTAGAGTGGGGAAGGTGGCCTACCGGATAGCCCTTCCTCCACATCTTTTAGGCATCCACGACGTCTTCCATGTATCCAACTTGAAAAAGTATGTGCACGACCCTCGACACGTCATCAGTTATGAGAATCTAGACGTGGAGCCAGACTTGACTTATGAGGAGAGGCCAATGCAGATACTAGATAGTGCTGTGAAGAAGCTTCGCAACAAGGAGATTCCAATAGTCAAGGTGTTGTGGAATCGACATGTCGTCGAAGAGGTAACATGGGAGACTGAAGCCAACATACGGGCACGATACCCGCAACTTTTCTGAGGTAAAAATCAAAACAAGCTTTTGTAATTAGATATATGTTCAAATATAAGGCTTGTTTTTTCCCTTTGAGGTTTTTATGGGTTCAAAACCCTTTGAGATTTTTATGGCTATATGATATTCAAACAAGACACCCAATGACCTTGACTCGAGTCTCGAGGACAAGACTCCCTTTGAGGTTTTTATATTAATACTTCTTCTTGACGAATAACACATAAAGGGGTTTATCGCAAGGATTATATCCCTGAAAAGGTTTGAGGTTTGCATACTTTAAAAGGGTTGATTATGGTTTTTGTTGTGGTAAGTTTTCTTTCCAGAATTAAGGATTCTAATACGAGATGTTTCTCCCATTCTCCTTGGCCAACAAAGGTCTTTATTACTTAAGGTCAGATATTGGACCATACCTATCTTTCTCTGTTAGTAAAAATCCTTGCACATCTTACATGTACTAGAGATCTTAGTCCATATACGCACCAAAAAGAATGTCATTTTAGCTAAATAGTTGATACTTTATATACATGACTAGATTAGACAAAAGAAGATATAAAACTGATAAGGTTTCTTTTGAACAAATTATGACAAACTTTTATTATGATGATATGCAACTAGGAAATAGATGTAAATTTTACTAAGTATGAAGACTTTAATGTGTATCACTAAATTTTAAAGTTCTAAGACCCTTAAAGGATAATAGTGGTTATAATGCCCATGTTGTATATGAATTAGATCAATTTTGGTAGATGATCCAAGGTGAGAGTGACTCAAGATAAATTCGAATGAAGGCAGAATCCATATAGACGACTCTACTTATTATTGTATCAAATTAAGAAGAAGAATGCATACTAAGGGTATCACCTTATGATGCCGAGTCGCATTTCCAATGTCTAAGTTGATAGCTCAATCAAGGACCTAAACGGTCTAGAGTTTATCTTACACTACCACCTTTAGTAATACTGTATGTACAAGGAAGTCATGGTAATGCGCAATACAAGGATCGCTTTAGATTAACAGAGTGAACAACCACAAGAGGATATAAGTCAAGGCCATAGTTAACTACTTATGGTCGTGAATCAGTAATGACATTTAATTAATAAGTGTTGGTCATGGTGATCTTTACACCTGACCGTGCGAGAGTACGGTGACTCTCAACTGGGCGGGAGATAGGAAGCCCAGTTAGGGCAACGGTCGCTTAGTGCGTAGGTCTAGGATCCCAATCCTTTTCACGGTTTTTACGCGAGCTTGCAGTGTTTTTACGCCTCGTTGGGATCCTGACTTTAGACCAGTTCCGCTGACCCGTTGTTTTGGATACTCAGGTGGGGGATCCTCGGTTTTTAGTTTTCGTACAAGCTCGGTTGCCCGTTACCGATCGGGTTGTTTTCTAGAGTGACTTTTCCGGAGAGTCTCTCTCACTCGTCTCTGTGGCGTAGTTTTAGAGTAGACCTGTCCCTCTATTAGACCGCACTTCCAATTAGAGGGCGAGACAGAATAGCCATTTGTAGGCTACCTCACCGCTTGAGTTTTACTTTCGCCAACAGACTTGGCGATTCTACATCCAGATCATCCATATCTACATCTAAATCATCTACAGTTACATCTGAGACAATTGCAGTTAAGGTTGTAAGAAATTACAATTAAAATTAAGTTGATTGGATGTGACTATAATCTGATTCGAAATCCCTATAAGTTAGTGGACGTGTTGGGAACTTAGTTAGGATGCATTACACAACACTGCATGCCTACGGAGGTACCCCAACCCTAAGGTACTTTTAATACCTTAGAGTCAAAGTGTGAGGTTAAACACAGACCAAGACTACAGACTATCCACTAACTTAAATGAGTAAATAGAATTAAGAATCAAATCAATCATCATCATATCAGTCAATTATAAAAAACCATGACATAATCTCAATGACAAAAAATTAGCATTTACATGTGCCATCAGCTTTATATATATAAGATCCACAACATGATTTCCAAGACCCAAAATCATGATCTTTAAAATGCAGGAAATCATTATATGTTACGGTTTGTCATCTAAACTTTATAGAAATATATATGAGAAGAATGGAAAAAAGAGGTGAACAAGTGAACTACATACCAAACAGTTGAAAACCATTCTCCACACAGGTAGTGGTAGAATTTTCACCATATATACCTTTCTACTTTCTTGCTTTTGAAAATAATTAAATGCATGTTATTTTTATAAGTTTTTGGGAGGTAACCGCAACCGCTGACGCCTCTTCTTTCCTAAACATGTTTTGGCAGGCAAAAGGCCTGTTGTTCAGTAAATGTTCATGATTCCAGGTGATAGGGTTTACACCAGACGGTATGTTGTTTTGTTTCAGTTTTTAGTTCGATTGATAATGTAATATGCTTCTCTTCTGTTCAGTCAGATTTTTTTTGAAATACTGTATGTACTGTCAGACAATGTACATGTTGTAAAATAAATGGAATTTAGTGAAATAAAATTTTGGTGGCATTTGTCTTTATTAGCTTGTGGTTTTGAATGTGAATGTCATATGCAAATACAACAACGTGAAAAATTTCCCTGTTTTTCTGTAGCTTGTGCGATCTCATGTGAATGAAATACCGTGAAAGTAGCGTAAACGGGTACCCTGATCCTCGGGGGTTCACATTTTGGTTCCCATCAGGGGCCTAAACGTAATTTCAAATTTTTGTTTTTTCATTTTGTCAGAATAAATAGTAATTTCAACTTTGTTATATTTTTTCTAGCATAAAATTTCTCTTTTTGAACATAATAATTGAGTTGCAATTGGAAGTTCTTTGATAACTTTTAACAAAATGCAACCTAATCATGTTCTACTAGCTTACATAACTTTCCATTTTTTAATCTCTAACTGTTTGGAGTATCTAATCTTAGTGACAATTTTCTCAAATTTTATCCACAAGTAGATCTTTTTTTGTAGTTTGCAGGATTAAATTTTCATTATTTTTTCACTAATAAATAAATTCAAAAAATAGGTCAAAAAATTAGATTAACAATTAGGTTAAAAAATCACTATCTAATGGTTAGAATATCGGTTAAAGCCTTCGTATTTAAGCATAGTAAGAGAGATTCTTTTACGAAAGATTTCAAGCGATAAATATAGAATAAACTAACTATAAGCTAAATCAGGATAAGATGTTGATGAATACAATAAACCAAAAACTATATTTTGGAAATTCCCCATATACATAACCTGGGCCTTCTCTTTTATTTTTGATATGTTGTCATCATTAATTATACAATTAGAACATTCAATGATTTTACAAATATGATATTTTCATTATTCCCATGTTTACAAATTAATAATATGAAATATATCATTTTAAAAAGATATTGGATATATATTTCCATTTTTTATGGATGCGTGCAATAATTTTATAACTATAAAGTCAGATTTTAGAACTTTGTGTTAATTTTCTACGTCTTGACTCTGTGTGTATGTTTTACAACTTCTTATTCATTTTCTACAATTACATGTTCATTGTTTACAACTATTACATCTTCATTTTTACAACTTCATATTTATTTTCCAACTTTGATTTTTGCCATCTCCATCATATATTACAAATTGGTATTATTTTTTACAACTCCTTATTGACTTTTTACGACACCTTTACCATTTTTTTGCATATATATATATATATTACATTTTATAAATATGCCATCATCTCTTTCGCAAAGTTGTAAAAAATAATGACATGGTTCTAACAATATGATAACATAGTTATAAAAGACCAAGGAGTAGCAAAACAAATTGACATGATTCTAACAATAATGACATGGAAGTTCTTCTTAACCGCTTTCTCCACAACATCGTCACTCTCCTTCATAACATTGACATTCTTCTCCATCGCGGAGAGTGTTGTAGCAAGGAGGACATGGCATCATGAGCGGAACAACATGGTGGGGTGGCACGCTTCTTCTCCACAAGTTCCCCACAATGGTGACAACATTCGTCTCCATTCATTCAATCGATTACAGGGGTAGTGATGTTATTGGAGGGGATGGTATTATGATTCACTTTTTGTGTTTATTTAATGGGAATGAATAGAAAGATTTGATTAAGATTTAATCAAATTAAAAAGAAGAAAGATAATATGGTGAATTTCAAAACCACCTATTGTACAAGACCCGTGTGACTGGAGTGGTCAAACAACCGCCTCCGGCGGTTGCGGCGAGGCCGGGTTTTGGGAAAGATCGTAACCGCCAGGCGTGGGGGAGGGGCGGACTTGGCGAGACGACGTTCACGCTCCTATATATACATCTACCTCCACCAGGAGGGGAAGATCATCCGAGAACCACCTCGCCATAGGGAGCCCTCTCCCATTACCTATCTCATCCACTTCTCCATTCTCTCTCATTCTCAACAAGAAGGTCGACGATGACTTACCTCGTTACTACACTGGTATCAGAGCTCCGATCTTGTTCCTCGTCGAGGCAACCGTCGGCAGCCATTGCTCGCCTCACGTCAAGGCAACCACCGGTCGCCAACCGCTGCCGCTGTTGCTTCCCAAGACCTACAAAACCCTAGAGCAAAAACAAGTTCCTTTGTATATATATATTGTGATTTGTGAATTAAGTTTTTTTGGAAAAATATTACATGAAAGCCATTGCAATCTTCTCTTTATCACGTGAAAGCCTTTACAGCTTCCCAATGTGCTGGACCGAGCTGAACATGAGGCAACGCAGATGGCTCGAGCTGCTAAAGGATTATGGTTGCACGATCTCTTACCATCCCGATAAGGGAAACGTGGTGGCTGATGCACTTAGCAGGAGAGCGCATGCAGAGGGTACGACGAACTGGCTATATACATGGGATATGCTTGCATCTTTGACAGATTGGCATCCTCAGGAGAGCGCATCCATTTCTACCGTCTGCCTCCATGATTCAGTAGTTTGTGGGATCGTATCGTCGAATGCCAGAAGATAGATCCTTGGATCCGAGATAGATACATGCATACCATCAAGGATGAGGTTGATGACTTCGTTGTGATGGAGTCTATTTTATGGAAGGCAGAACGGGTCGTTCTACCCAATGACGAGCAGCTTCGCAGAAACATTCTGGATGAGGCACATAGTTCACGGTTATCTATCCATCCGGGTAGCACAAAGATGTATCGAGATATGCGTCGACATTTTTGGTAGGATGGAATGAAGCGCGATGTGGCGCTACATGTTAGCATATGCTTGACATGTCAGATGGTCAAGGCCGAGCACATGAGATCACCAGGATTACTGCAGTCTCTCCCCATTCCTGAGTGGAAGTGGTAGAGTATATCTATGGATTTTGTCACAGGATTGCCGAAGACACCAGGTGGCCATGATTCCATTTGGGTCATTGTTGATAGGTTGACCAAGTCAGCCCACTTCATACCTATCAACACGACTTACACTCCATTCAGATTGGCCAAACTCTATGTGCATAATATCATTAGGCTACATGGTATACTACGAGAAGTGGTATCTGACAGGGATTCGAGGTTTACATCTCACTATTGGCATCAGTTCATGTCAGCACTATAGACAAAGCTGAAGATGAGTTCTGCTTATCATCTGTAGAAAAATGGATAGAGTGAGCGCACCATACAAACACTAGAGGATTTGCTCCGCGCTTGCACTTTGGAGTGGAAAGGGTCCTGGAAGGACCATCTGCCATTAGTGGAATTCATGTACAACAACAACTATCACTCCAGTATTGGCATGGCACCATTCGAAGCCCTATACGGGCGGAGATGCCTCACACCTCTCAGTTGGCGTGAGGTAGGTAATCATGCTTTATATTTCATATATCTCTTGGAGGAGACTGCGAGAGCTGTTGATCTTGTGAGATAGAGGCTTCTGACGGTACAGAGCCACTAGAAGAGCTATGCAGACCGTCGGATAAGACATTTGGAGTTCCAGGTAATCCAATTCTTTCCTCTTCATCCATTCAATTATGATATATATATATTCAACTTAATTTCATACTAACGAGATTCCTATAAGTTATAGGTTGGAGATTGGGTATTCCTCCGTGTAACTCCCATGAAGGGAGTGCAGAGATTCGGTGTTCGTGGCAAGTTGGCACCGTGATATGTTAGACCTTTTGAGATTCTTGCTAGAGTGGGGAAGGTGGCCTACCGGGTAGCCCTTCCTCCACATCTTTCAGGCATCCACGATGTCTTCTATGTATCCAACTTGAGAAAGCATGTGCACGACCCTCGACTCGACACGTCATCAGTTATGAGAATCTAGACGTGGAGGCAAACTTGACTTATGAGGAGAGGCCAATGCAGATACTAGATAGTGCTGTGAAGAAGCTTCGCAACAAGGAGATTCCATTAGTCAAGGTGTTGTGGCATCGACATGGCATCGAAGAGGCAACATGGGAGACTGAAGCCGACATACGGGTAAGATACATGCAACTTTTTTGAGGTAAAAATCAAAACAAGCTTTTGTAATTAGATATATGTTCAAATATATGGCTTGTTTTTTCCCCTTTGAGGTTTTTATGGGTTCAAAACCCTCTGAAATTTTTATGGCTATATGATATTCAAACAAGACACCCAATGACCTTGACACGAGTCTCGAGGGCAAGACTCCCTTTGAGATTTTTATATTAATACTTCTTCTTGACGAATAACACATAAAAAGGTTTATCACAAGGATTATATCCCTGAAAAGATTTGAGGTTTGCATATTTTAAAAGGGTTGATTGTGGTTTTTGTTGTGGTATATTTTCTTTCCAGAATTAAGGATTCTAGAATGAGATGTTTCTCCCATTCTCCTTGGCAAGCAAAGGTCTTTATTACTTAAGGTCAGATATTGAACCATACCTATCTTTCTCTGTTAGTGAAAATCCCTGCACATCTTACATGTACTAGAGATCTTAGTCCATATACGCACCAAAAAGAATGTCATTTTAGCTAAATAGTTGATACTTTATAGACATGATTAGATTAGACAAAAGAAGATATAAAACTGATAAGGTTTCTTTTGAACAAATTATGACAAACTTTTATTACGATGATATGCAATTAGGAAATAGATGTAAATTTTACTAAGTATGAAGACTTTAATGTGTATCACTAAATTTTAAAGTTCTAAGACCCTTAAAGGATAATAGTGGTTATAATGCCCATGTTGTATATGAATTAGATTAATTTTGGTAGATGATCCAAGGTGAGAGTGACTCAAGATAAATTCGAATGAAGGTAAAGAATCCATATAGACGACTCTACTTATTATTGTATTAAATCAAGCAGAAGAATGCATACTAAGAGTATCACCTTATGATGCCTAGTTGCATTTCCAATGTCTAAGTTGATAGCTCAATCAAAGACCTTAATGGTCTAGAGTTTATCTTATACTACCACCTTTAGTAACACTGTCTGTACAAGGAAGTCATGGTAATGCGCAATACAAGGATCGCTTTATATTAACAGAGTGAACAACCACAAGATGATATAAGTCAAGGCTATAGTTAACTACTTATGGTCGTGAATCAGTAATGACTTTTAATTAATAAGTATCGGTCATGGTGATCTTTACACCCGACCGTGCGAGAGCACGATGACTCTCAACTGGGCGGGAGATAGGAAGCCCAGTTAGGGCAAATGTCGCTTAGTGCGCGGGTCTAGGATCCCAATCCTTTTCACGGTTTTTACGCGAGCTTGCAGTATTTTTACGCCTCGTTGGGATCCTGACTTTAGACTAGTTCCGCTGACCCTTTGTTTTTGGATACCCAGGTGGGGGATCCTCGGTTTTTAGTTTTCGTACAAGCTCGGTTGCCCGTTACCGATCGGGTTGTTTTCTAGAGTGACTTTTCCGGAGAGTCTCTCTCACTTGTCTCAGTGGCGTATTTTTGGAGTAGACTATCCCTTTATTGGACCGCACTTCCAATTAGAGGGCGAGACAGAATAGCCATTTTTAGGCTACCTCATCGCTTGAGTTTTAATTTTGCCAACAGACTTGACGATTCTACATCCAGATCATCTATATCTACTTCTAAATCATCTACAGGTACATCTGAGACAATTGCAGTTAAGGTTGTAGGAAATAAAAATTAAGTTGATTGGATGTGACTATAATCTGATTCGAAATCCCTATAAGTTAGTGGACGTGTTGGGAACTTAGTTATGATGCATTATACAACATCACATGCTTACGGAGGCACCCCAACCCTAGGTACTTTTAATACCTTAGAGTCATAGTGTGAGGTTACACACAGACCAAGATCACAGACTATCCACTAACTTAAAAGAGTAAATAGAATTAAGGATCAAATCAATCATCATCATATTAGTCAATTATAAAAAACCATGACATAATCTCAATGACAAGAAATTAGCATTTACATGTGCCATCAGCTTTATATATATAAGATCCACAACATGATTTCTAAGACTCAAAATCATGATCTTAAAATGCAGGAAATCATTATATGTTAGGATTTGTCATCTAAACTTTATATAAATATATATGGGAAGAATGAGAAAAAGAGGTGAACAAGTGAACTATATATTAAACAGTTGAAAACCATTCTCCACACAAGTAGTGGTAGTTTTTTCACCATATATACCTTTCTACTTGCTTGCTTTTGAAAATAATTAAATGCCTGTTATTTTTATAAGTTTTTGGGAGGTACCAGCAACTGCTGGCGCCTCTTCTTTCCTAAATATGTTTTGGCAGGCAAAAGCCCTGTTGTTCAGTAGATGTTCATGATTCAAGGTGATAGGGTTTACACAAGACGGTATGTTGTTTTGTTTCAATTTTTGGTTCGATTGATAATGTAATATGCTTCTCTTCTGTTCAGTCAGATTTTTTTTGGAAATACTGTATGTACTGTCAGACAATGTACATGTTGTAAAATAAATGAAATTTAGTGAAATAAAATTTTGGTGGCATTTGTTATTATTAGCTTGTGGTTATGAATGTGAATGTCATATGCAAATATAGCAGCGCAAAAAATTTCCCTATTTTTCTGTAGCTTGTGCAATCTCTTGTGAATGAAATACCGCGAAAGTAGCGTAAACAGGTACTCGGATCCTCGGGGGTTCACATTTGGGTTCCCACCAGGGGCGTAAACGTAATTTCAAATTTTTATTTTTTCATTTTGTCAGAATAAATAGTAATTTCAACTTTGTTATATTTTTTCTAGCATAAAATTTCTCTTTTCAAACATTATAATTGAGTTGCAATTGCAAGTTCTTTGATAACTTTTAACAAAATGCAACCTAATCATGTTCTACTAGCTCACATAACTTTCCATTTTTTAATCTCTAACTATTTGGAGTATCTAATCTTAGTGACAATTTTCTCAAATTTTATCCACAAGTAGATCTTTGTTTGTAGTTTGCAGGATTAAATTTTCATTATTTTTTCACTAATAAATAAATTCAAAAAGTAGGTCAAAAAATTAGATTAACAATTAGGTTAAAATATCACTATCTAATGGTTAGAATATCTGTTAAAGCCTTCGTATTTAAGCATAGTAAGAGAGAATCTATTACGGAAGATTTCAAGCTATAAATATATAATAAACTAACTATAAGCTAAATCAGGACAAGATGTTGATGAATATAATAAACCAAAAACTATATTTTGGAAATTCCCCATATACATAACCTGGGCCTTCTCTTTTATTTTTGATATGTTGTCATCATTAATTATACAATTAAAACATTCAATGATTTTACAAATATAATATTTTCATTATTCTCATGTTTACAAATTAATAATATGAAATATATCATTTTAAAAAGATATTGGATATATATTTCCATTTTTTTATGGATGCATGCAATAATTTTATAACTATAAAGTCAGATTTTAGAACTTTGTGTTAATTTTCTGCATCTTGACTCTGTGTTTATGTTTTACAACTTCTTATTCATTTTCTACAATTACATGTTCATTGTTTACAACGATTACATCTTCATTTTTTACAACTTCATATTTATTTTCCAACTTTGATTTTTTGCCATCTCCATCATATATTACAAATTGGTATTATTTTTTACAACTCCTTATTGACTTTTTACGACACCTTTACCATTTTTTGCATATATATATATATTACATTTTATAAATATGACATCATCTCTTTCGCAAAGTTGTAAAAAATAATGACATGGTTCTAACAATATGATAACATAGTTATAAAAGACCAAGGAGTAGCAAAACAAATTGACATGGTTCTAACAATAATGACATGGAAGTTCTTCTTAACCGCTTTCTCCACAACATCATCACTCTCCTTCATAACAGTGACATTCTTCTCCATCGCGGAGAGTGTTGTGGCAAGGAGGACATGGCATCATGAGCAGAACAACATGGTGGGGTGGTACGCTTCTTCTCCACACGTTCCCCACAATGGTGACAACATTCGTCTCCATTCATTCAATCAATTACAGGGGTTGTGATGGTATTGGAGGGGATGGTATTATGATTCACTTTTTGTGTTTATTTAATGGGAATGAAAAGAAAGATTTGATTAAGATTTAATCAAATTAAAAAGGAGAAAGATAATATGGTGAATTTCAAGACCACCTATTGTACAAGACCCGTGTGACCGGAGTGGTCAAACAACCGCCTCCGGCGGTTGCGGCGAGGCCGGGTTTTGGGAAAGATCGTAACCGCCGGGCGTGGGGGAGGGGCGGACTTGGTGAGAGGACGTTTACGCTCCTATATATATCTACCTCCACCAGGAGGGGAAGATCATCCGACAACCTCCTCGCCATAGGGAGCCCTCTCCCATTTCCTATCTCATCCACTTCTCCGTTCTCTCTCGTTCTCTCAACAAGAAGGTCGACGATGACTTACCTCGTTACTACACTGGTATCAGAGCTCCGATCTTGTTCCTCGTCGAGGCAACCGCCGGCAACCATTGCTCACCTCACGTCAATGCAACCATCGGTCGCCAACCGCTGCCACTGTTGCTTCCCAAGACCTACAAAAACCCTAGAGCAAAAACAAGTTCCTTTCTATATATATTTTGTGACTTGTGAATTAAGTTTTTTTGGAAAAATATTACGTGAAAGCCTTTGCAATCTTCTCTTTTCCACGTGAAAGCCTTTACATCTTCCCAATGTGCTGGACCGGGATTGCTTTGATATCTACTAACTAATCTTACTGGATAAGCTAAATCAGGTCGAGTACACACCATTACATACATTAGACCTCCCACCGCTTGTGCATATGGTATATCTAATGATTTTTGTCCCTTTCCAGGACATTAAAATCGATTTTAATTGAGACCATCAAATGGAAATATGATTGTTGATAATGTGAGCTAATTCATTAATGATACACACGGAGACTTATTTACCCATAGCCCCCATGTATCTGCGGCTCTTTTGGCCCATGCAATCTTTGGCCAGTTCATAAGGAGTTGATTGTTTATGATCTTTCTACGCCTAGAGAAAGATGTTGCTGAAAGACCTGACACATAGTTTCAGTGATATCAGACAGATAAATACTCCTTTTCAGGGAGACACATATTGGGCCTAATGCAATGCTAGTGGGGGTCAAGTGGTGCAATTCAAGGTAGCATAGGGGAGAAGGCAGTTATACGAAAAACAATATTTGATTCATATATAAACGAGTCTGCTATATGCAAATAATTTGATCAAATATAAAACATAATAAAATAAATAATGATTATTACGGATATATTTACCCAGTTCCTACTCTGTTAATAAAATGCATAATAAGGAGTCTTTTAGGTATGTTCATGTTCTGATCAAAAACTTAATAAAAGGATCAAATCCTTTTCCTTCATTTCGATGATAAATGATCCACTTATACTTAATAATCTTTTCAAAATTAAAGAAGTTGTAATATTTCTAAATATAGGCTCACACATTGATAAAAGTCTCGCACAATCACTTTGGAAGTAGACATAATTTCAAGTACTACTTCGATCGGCAAGAGATCTACATACCCATGTAACATAATATAACTATCAACACACACATCATTTTGGATTCATCATGGTCAAGGAAAAAATCTTTAGCACGCATAGAAGATGTTAATTTATTCATTTTCCCATTTGTCGTCATATCCTTTTACCTAATGCACCTACCATAAAAAAGAAGCTTCAAATTACCGCAACATTCGGTGCCTGCCCACAACATTCAGATATCGATAATTGAAAAGAATATTAAACAACAATAAATTCATTGGTCACTGTCGCATAACAAATATCAGAAGCTTGCAAAAACATGCATTTATGGCCAATGAAAGCTTAAAGCCATCTTTAGGACCCCTTGGGACCACTCGTCTTTGAAAGGCTAACGCGCTCCACCATGACATCATAGAGTTGTTTCCCATTCTGCAACACGGAAAGACACGTCAAAGCATAGAGTGTTTCACAAAACTGGAATAGTAGAGCATATTGCAAGAACTACATAATAAGAAATAATAAACATAGAATGTTTAATAATATCCTTGAGTTCGGAGCATAGACATCCATCATGCCTAACCCGAAAATAAGATTGCTAATTGTTTGAAATTTCCTTGAGCGTAGGCATCCATCATATCCACATTATGTAGCTCAGTAGATATGTAAGGCATGTTCATCTTCATTGCCTCCTAGCATCATGAATGAAATGAGAGCCAGCCTCAATTTCCTTCATGCACTCATGAAAACAATGATAGGAGGCAATCAAAGGGCCTGTTCAGTGGTAGGTTAGAGTGGGATAAAGGTCCCCAAACTTGGTGTTATCTCATATTCCTCTCTTCCTCGGCTCCAAGTGCAGCTTGAGGTGGTGGTTTCCAACCCAATGTTCTCGCGTGCTTCTCCAACCGCCTCTCGCGCCATATCACCCTCGCATACTGCACTCTCCCACCGCACTGATGGTCACCTTCTTCCATCCAGGTGCATAACTTCCATTTCTACTTGTTCAAACCCCTCTCTTCCTCATCACACATGGCCCTTCCTCCCCACCACAGGTACACCTTTTACCCTCTCATCAGGAGGTAGCCTTGACCCAACTTTGGCCCCTGTGACTCTCTTGGGATGATGTTGGTTGCTTGCCTTAATGGCAATTGATTTCTCATTTACTATGCCCTTGATATTCTCTGAGGTAGAATAACTGGATGAATGGTGACCTTTTGGCTTCAGTACATCCTCATAACCATCCTCCAACCTTCCCATGTATGTCCACCTTGAATAAAATGGCCTCTGATGTGGGTTCTAGGGGCTTCCACCATTCCCCAAACCCTCTATTTAAGGAGGACGAGAGCTTCTCAGTCCTCCACGACTGTTGTGGATCTCAACGTCTTCCTTCTTGCTTGCATGTTTCAATTAGCTTGCAGGTCTTGTCAATCAGACGGTATGTGATCTTGTCCTAGTAGTCGATGGAATTTTATTAGGTGATAGGCATTGCATATTTTTTTATCTTGCCAAAAACTCGGGTCACAGTTTGCATGATTTCGATATATAATTATTTAGTTGTTTTTCTGACGTTGTTGAGCTTGAATTAGTGCTCCTATACTTGTGTTTGTGGCCAAATATCCCATGTTATTGCCTCTACTGCAACACTCTGGTTGCTGGTATTTGGCCATTATTGCCCCCATGTCCTTGGTGATTGGGACAATGGCTTCTTGGGTTCTTGTTGTAATGATCTTCTCATGATGTTATGGATGCTTTAGTTAAATTTCTTGGTTTTATGTTTTTCATTATAGCCATGTCTAGTCTACTGTTGATATTCTCAGTAGGATGGGTAAATTGGTTGCTGCTTATAAGTTCGCTGGGATGGATACTATAGTTAATGTCCATTTGAATTGTTGTTAAGCTTCTCAAGATGTTGATGCTATGCTTCTCATTAATTTTTATGATTGTGTACAAATCTCGAGTCTAAGGAGGGCCAGAAGGATATATTCAGATTGGCCAAAGCAAGAGAAAGAAAGATCAAAGACCTTTCTCAAGTGAGATGCATTAAGGATGAGGAATGACACGTGCTTGTTACTCAGAAGGATATAAAGACTATATGGAAGCAATATTTCCATAAGCTTTTCATTAGGGAAGGAAATGGATAGATCACTTTGGGAGATCTAGCGAGTAGTGTCTTGAATTGTGCAAGCTATAGAAGAAAACAAAGGAAGGAAGTAGAGGAGGCTTTGAAGGTTATGAGACATTAGGTATAGGACCTGATGACATTCCTATAGAAGTATGTAGAGTTCTAGGTGAGCGTGGTTTGACTTGGCTTACAAATTTATTCAATGTTATTTGGCGAAGCAAGAAAATACCTGAAGGATGGAAGAAAAGCACCATGGTGCCTCTTTATAATAACAAAGGAGACATTAAAAATTGTTCGAGTTATAGAGGTATCAAGCTAATGAGTCATACTATGAAAATTTGAGAATGTGTAATTGAAAGAAGGTTGAGGCAAGTTCCCAAAGTAAAAGGAAATCAATTCTGATTCATGCCAGGTCGCTCGACTATTGAGACATCCACTTGCTGAGGAGAACAATGGAGATTTGTAGAGATAAAAGGAAGAATATTGATATGTTTTTATTGATTTGGAGAAGGCGTATGATTCTGTCCCACGAGAGATATTGTGGAGAGTTTTGGAGGAGAGACAAGTATACGTCCTATACATTAACCTCATAAAGGATATCTATGATATGGCTTCATCTTGTATAAGAATCCAGTCTGGGAAGACTGACTATTTAGACATCAACATTGGTATGCATCAAAGTTCAACTTTGAGTCCATTCCTTTTTACTTTGATTATGGATGAGTTGACTAGTCACATTCAGGATGAGATAGCTTGGTGTATGTTATTTGCTAATGAGATTGTGTTGATTGATGGGACTATAGATGGAGTAAATGAGAAGCTTGAGATCAAGAGATATGCATTAGAGACTAAAGGATTTTGTATAAGAAGGGCTAAGACTAAATATATGGAGTGTACTTTTGATGGAAGCAGTGGTAAAGGAATCGAGGTGAAGATTGGTGATGATAACATTCAAAAGAAATATTCTTTTAGATACTTGGGATCTATTTTGCAACAAGTAGGAAAATTGATGGAGATGTTGCTCATATAATAAATGCAGGTTGGATAAAGTGGATATGAGCCTCTAATGTTTTATGTGATAAGAAAATTCCTTTGAAAATCAAAGGAAAGTTTCACAAAGTAGCCATGAGACCTGCTATGCTCTATGGATCTTAATGTTGGCATGTGAACAATAGACATGTACAGAAAATGACAGTAGCAGAAATGAAAATGCTAATGTGGATGCGTGGACATACACATAAAAATTAGATTCGAATTGATGCAATCAGAAGGAAAATTGATGTAGCTCCGATCGAGGATAAGATAAGAGAAAACCGCTTAAGGTGGTTTGAGACCATTTGCAAAGGAGGTTTGTTGATGTACCAGATATGAGATGCGAATTTTGAGATGTTGAGCTGGCTAAGAGAGGGCGAGAATGACCCAAGATAGATCTGGATGGAGGCAAAGAATCCATGTAGTCGACCCTATTTAATGTGAAAAAAGGCTTTGTTGTTCTTGTATGATTTACATTAATATTATCCATGGGATGTGGTTGATACTGTAGTTCTATATATTCTTTGTATTTGCTCATTTGATTGTTCTGCATGTGTTCATACGAAGAAAAAAATATATCAGAAGCTGCATCTCAAGTCAGAATGTTTACAATAGACCTACCTTTGCCACTTCTACTTGAAATGAACACCTATTTTCATCTTACTGTGGTTGATATTAGAATGCTGCATCTGATTATTCTACCTCTACATGTAGACATACATGTTCGTTTTCCTATACAATAAAACTAATATGTTGCATGTGATTTTTTTGCTGGAATGTATCTTCGCATTACAATTTTGCTGGGGTTGTTACTTATGCTAATTATTGTATTTATGTTGGGGCTTTTTGTTGTCATTATAGCTTTGTTGGGGCTTGTCCATATGCTTATGCTTTTCGTTTGCTTCATACTTATGATGACATACACTCATGGCTTTCACGTTGATATATACTTATGATTGTATTGGAGCTCTCATGTTTCATGTGCAAATATTGTGGTAGCTTCTCCTCAAAAAAAATATTGTGGTAACTTAAGGCTACTGTTGATACGTGCCATTAGGACATGACAACAATGTGGTTGAGATAGACTAATGTTGGGGGATATGTGTGCTTTCAATTGGGGTGTTTATACTTCTCAAGATAATCAATACCCCTAACTAATAGTCAGTTTTCCCCTTCCCCTCTCCCTCCAATGACACGCGACACTATCCCCTTTCTTCCCCCATTCTCTCCTCCGCGTCATTCCCCTCTCTCCCTGTCCCCTCTCTCCCCCTCTCTCGAACACACTCTCTCCCCTCTCTCTCTCTCTCTCCCTCTTTCTCCCTCTCTCTCCACTCACTCTCTCTCCTTCTCTCCTCTCCATTTCTCCTCTCTCTCTCTCTCTCTCAAATGCACCCATCTCTCTCTCCCTCTCTCCTCTTTTCTCTCTCTCTCCTCTAACTCCTCCCCTCTCTCCCTCTTTCTCCCTCTCTCAACTCAATATATATATATCTCCCATCTTTTCTCTCTCCTGTAATATATTTGTTAAATTTAAAATTACAAATATCATATTTTCTTTTATATTTATTATATTAATATCTATATATATCAGTTATTTTTATTAAATCAGAATATTTAAATCTCATATATTTTCAAACTGAGTAATTTATTCAAATTCAGATTTTGTAATCAATGTGGGGAAAACACATATATATATATTTTATTATTATACTAAAATTAAATCATATTTATATGCGACGGTAACATTGTGAAATATAACAAAAATTTAAAATAATTTTAAACAAAATTAATTGTGAAATACAATACTAAGTAAAAAGTAATTTAAATCAAACTTAAATTTGCATATATAAATCTTATAATAAAGCACTTAAATATATTTTGAAAATAATTTCCAATTGATGTTTAAGTTATTATGTAATATAAATAATACAATAAATAATAAAAATAAAAATTAACTTATGAATATGACAATGATAAAATTATACTTATATCAATAATTTATTAATAAAAATTTTAAAAAATAATCGAAATTTAACAATAGTATTTTTTTAAATGTAATACATACATAACTTATTTTTTCCTCATCCTCTTTAAATTAGACTGATATATAAATATTATATTTTATTTTAATTATATCCATCAATAGAATGGATTTAAAATCTTTTCACATTATTTCTTATACATTTTATATGTCTATGGGTCACTAAAGTAAATTTTGCCAATCATAAAACGATTGTTTATGGTATAAATAATAACTTAATTAAAACTAATATCAAATATATAAATTATTAAGAAATAATAATAATAATATTTTTAGCATAATGATTTCAATAAAAGTCTAAATTCAAATAATAATTTAATCCATTATTTTTTTATTAAAATTTATTTAAAATTCTTAATCAAATATATAAATATGTTAACATAATAGTTTATAAATATACAAGTTACATGATTTTTTCTTACATTTTTTTAAAAGAGTGGCATGCATGTATTGAGTTTCATTTTTTTAAATATATTATATAAATATAATTAAACAAAAACTCTATTTAATTTTTAGTAAAAAAATCAAATTTTATAGAATTAAATATTATCATATTAAGAAAATATATGTCATTTTTATCTCTCCTTTTTTACCAACTCTCTCATCTTTCTCTCTCCATTATTTCAGAGTTACAATTTTTTTTCCGAACTTAGTAGTTTATTCAAATTCAAATATTGTAATCAAAGTAGGTAAAATCTCAGGTAGATATTTTATTATTGTACTAAAACAAACACATCATTTTCTATCTCTCTCTTTTTTACCCACTCTTCCCTCTTTCTCTCTCCATTATTTCAAAGTTACATTTTTTCCAAACTTAGTATATTATTCAAATTCAAATTTTGTATTAAATGTAGGCAAAAACCTATGTAGATATTATATTATTGTACTGAAAATAAATTATACTTATATGCGATGTTAAAATTATGAAATACAATACTAATTTAAAATAACTTAAAACAAACTTAATTATGAAATGCAATACTATCTAAAATAATTTAAAACAAACTTAAATTTGTAGATATAAATCTTATAATAAAGTAATCAAAAATATAATTTGAAAATAATTTCAATGCTGAAGTTATTATGTAATACAAATAATTCAATAAAAATAAAAATTAACATATTAACATGATAATAATAGAATTAAACTTATATCAATAGTTTATTAATTAAAATTTTTAAAAATAATCTAAAATAATATAACAGTAATAAAATTGAAATGTAATGCATACTTTATTTTTTCCTCATCATTTTTAAATTAGAGTGACGTAAATATTAGATTTCATTTAAATTATATCCATCAATCAATTGGATTTGGAATCTTTTCACATTATTTCTTATATATTTTATATATCTATGTATTACTAAAGTATATTTTGGCAATCATAGATCGATTAATTACTGTATAAATAATAACTTAATTAAAACTAATATCGAATACATACAATATATCAAGAAAAAATGAATGGTAGATGAAGGGTAGCCAGAAAGCACTTGACATGCTCGATCGACGCTCATGGAAAGGGAAGCCTCAGCTTTAGCTAAAGAAATTAGGAGCTTATTCGCTATGAGGGAAGTAGGTCTGATAAGCCAGGGCGCTCTTCCAGACCTCCTGATCGAGAGGTGAAAGACTCTTCCATCCACTAGGATGTCTTACAGTCGTACACATATGATGATATACACTCATGTCTATTATTGTTGCGAATCGCAGAAGCAAACACGCACAAACACGATCAAACAAGCAAGACACAAACACACAAATTTACAAGGTTTACAGGTAAATGGGCTACATCCTTGGGCGGCGGCGATCAGTTTCACTACTAGGAAAAAAGGAAATACAAAGGGTACTGAGAAGGTACAGATATGGGATGAAAAACAGGACCATAATGAGAATTACAGTATCTCGTGGCCCTGAGGCCCCTTTTATACTGCAACAGAAGAATACCATTTGTAGTCAGCAATCTATCCCATTAGTTCTCATCTAATCAGAAGGCAAGACGTAGATCAGCCACACCAGCAATGCAACAAGTGGTTAGGATTCAAGCCATATCAACAATCTCCACCATGAATTGAATCCTCACATAGCAGAATGCACCACTGCTTAGACTCCACCAGGATTGATTCTCGATAGTAAAATTAACTACTATACTCCACAATGAGTTGAATTCTCCTCTAGCAGAATTAACCACTGCTAGATTCCATCGGGGTTGAAATCACATATAGTAGAATTAACCACTACTATACTCCACCACGAGTTGAATTCTTCACTAGTAGAATTAACCATTGCTCAGCATTGAACCTATATCATTTAGAGTCAGAGACTCCAAGGGATATCGGGTTCTTTCTCAGATCAGGACCATGGCATATTTCTGTCACCATCCTCATGACTCCATCATGCATCTTGATCTTCATAGAGCCGATCCCTACAATTTTGCATGCTGCATCATTACCCATGATGATGTTTCCACCATCTATCTCCTCATAGGTGCAGAACCAATCTTCATTGGGAGTCATATGGTAAGAACAACCTGAATCAAGAATCCTTGTGCTATTCATCGTCTTCTAATCTGTGACGGTGAGATGAGCTAAGGAAAAGTGTCCGGGACTACCTATTAGCAATAACAGTTTCCAACAAACTGATCTTTGCATCGAGTTCTGCCCTGTAGGAAGAGACTTGCTGCTTCCCTTTCCCAAAGCATGATGAAGGTCAAACCTTTTCCCTGGGGACGTTAGTCCAGTCTAAGCCTTTTTTGCTTAGCTGGTTCATCTCCAGAATCTATGCCTTGTTAGGCCACTTCAGCAACTGTTGTCTTCTTTGGGAAGTCTTTCTTCTAATGTCCAGATTCCTTGCAATAATTACAGATGTCCCGAGCATTGTGATTCTTCAACTTAGACTTCTGCTTTCCTTTCTTTGTGTAGCTAGAACCATCATGAATCTTCTCATGAGTCATAAACAAACCTACAATGTTAGAGTCTTGCTTCTCGGTAGCCATATGCCGAAGTTCACGCGTATGCAGACTCACGCAAACTTCCTCTAGGGTTATTGATTCTCTTCGCACAATAAATGATTCGATAAAATTCTCAAACGATAATGAAAGAGAAACCAATAAAATCAAGGCAGCATTCTCATCTTCAATCTTGACATCTATGTTTCTTAAATCCATCAATAATGTCATTAAGCGATCTAGATGTTCTTTAAGAGATGCACCTTCCCGTATACAGAGAGAGAACAGATGTTGCTTCAAGAACAACTTGTTGGTCAGAGACTTCATCATGTATAGACTTTTGAGTACCACCACAAGCCAGCTACGGAATCATCATCGGCAACCTCTGCAATAATCTCATCCACCAAACATAGCATGATCATCGAGTGCGCCTTCTCTTCCTGCACCATCAACTCAGACAACTCGCCTTCTCCCGCTCCTGACCTAACAGTGCCCGGATGCCTTGCTGCTTCAGAAGGATGCACATCTTGATCTGTCATAGATTGAATACGTTCTTTCCCGTGAACTTATCGATCTTCAGATTGTGCGATGCCATCTTGCTGGATGATCCTCACAGAACCTGAAGCTCTGATTCTAGTTTGTTGTGAATTACAGAAGCGAATACGCATAAACACGATCAAACAAGCAAGACGCAAACACACATATTTACAAGGTTCACCCGTAAATGGGCTACGTCCTTGGGTGGCGGCAATCGGTTTCACTATATGGAAAAAATGTAATACATAGAGTACTGAGAAGGTACAAATATGGGACGAAAACATGTTCAGAATAAGGATTACAGTATCTGGTGGCCCTAAGGCTCCTTTTATACTGCATCAGAAGAGTACCATGTGTATTCAACAATCCATCCCAACAGCTCTCAGCCACTCAGATTTCAGGAGGTGGATCAGACATGTCAACAATCCATCCCAACAGCTTTCAGCCAATCAGATTTCAGGAGGTGGATCAGACATGCCAGCAATCCAGCCCAACAGCTTTCAACCAATCCGATTTCAGGAGGCGGATCAAACATGTTAGCAATCCAGCCCAACAGCTCTTAGCCAATCAGATTTCAGGAAGCAGATCAGACATGTCAGCAATCTAGTCCATCTCTCAGCCAATCAGAATTCAGGAGGTGGATCAGACATGTCAGCAATCTATCCCAGCAGCTCTCAGCCAATTAGAAGACAGAACGTAGACCAGCCACATCAATAGCCCAACAAGTGGTTAGGATTCAAGTCATATCGACAGTTATGCTAATATATACTTACGTTGTGGTTGGAACTCTCATGTTTCATGCTGGTAATAATCTGTTATGGCTATTGTTGATAAATGCGAAGAGGACAGGCCAATTGCTCATGATTGTCACTATAATCAAGCAATTCATGTTGGCACATAACATATGCTAATATATATTTATGATGTCATTTTTATTGGTGATTGTTGCTGGGTTTGGTTGTTGTATACCTATGATGACACACACTCATGCTTTTCATAGTGATATATAGTTCTTCCTTTAGGAAAGACTAGTTGCTCATGCTTTTCATTAAAGTTCTGCAATTCTTGCTACTACATACTCAACTATGCTAATATTCTATGCCATGGTAGAGATTGAAAGAGTTATATATTGTTTTGCCTAAGGAATTCCTAGATGGTCATGCTTTTTATTATAGTTATGCAATTCATACTGCTATATACCCAACGCTCCTGATATTCTATGTCATAATAGACTCGGACATGGTTATGTACACGTATGCCTTTGGGAGAGACCATATGCTCATGCATTTCATTTTTGCTATGCAATTTTTACTAGTATTCTTTTGATGCTACTATTGACATGCTCACGCTTTTCGTGTTGCTCCATACTTATGATGATACACACTCATGCCTTTGGTGTTGATATACACATGCCTTTAGGACATCCCAGTTGCTCATGCCTTTAGGGCAGACCAGTTGCACATGCCTTTACATTTCCTCCTTACTTCCTAATGATGTACTCCTTGAACACCCTCTCCAGTAAGGCTACCAATCGGGGTGGTTGTTCGTGACAGGGTTGTATTATGGCCAAGGTTTGAAAAAACGAAAGGTGGAACGATGCATTTTCATCAGAATCAAGACGAGGCGTAAGCCTCAGTTTATAGAGAAAAATAGGCATAAAAATATAATTATATATATGTCAATGTAATTATATGTCATCTGCCTAACATATAATACTTAACACTACAAGATATGATGAAATAATATAGATAAGAACACTAAATAGAAGATATAACAACATCATATCCCTTTCTCCACATTTTCATCCAATCAAAAAGGAATTCATTGTCAATGACTGGTGTGTAAGAATTAAACAATACATATCTTTGAAATATTATTGTAATTAAAAGTACGATTAAATATATGTTAAAAACATTTATGTTATGTGTCTACCATATAATATATACCTGCATGAGGAACTGTGAATCCTACCTATTTTGAAAAAATCTTTGAAATATTATTCTAACAAAAATTAAGATTAAATATAGTTGAAGAAATTTATGTTATGTGTCTAATATATAGTATATGATAGTATGAAGTTTAGAGTGGGATAAAGGTCCCCAAACTTGGTGTTATCTCATATTCCTCTCTTCCTCGGCTCCAAGTGCAGCTTGAGGTGGTGGTTTCCAACCCAATGTTCTCGCGTGCTTCTCCAACCACCTCTTGCGCCATATCGCCCTCACATGTTGCACTCTCCCACTGCACTGATGGTCACCTTCTTCCATCCAGGTGCATAACTTCCATCTCTACTTGTTCAAACCCCTCTCTTCCTCATCACACATGGCCCTTCCTCCCCGCCACAGGTACACCTTTTACCCTCGCATCAGGAGGTAGCCTTGATCCTACTTTGGGCCCTGTGACTCTCTTGGGATGATGTTGGTTTCTTGCCTTAATGGCAATTGATTTCTCATTTACTATGCCCTTGATCTCCTCTGAGGTAGAATAACTGGATTAATGGTGACCTTTTTGGCTTCAATACTTCCTCATAACCATCCTCCAACCTTCCCATGTATGTCCACCTTGAATGCAATGGCCTCTAATGTGGGTTCTAGGGGATTCCACCATTCCCCAAACCCTCTATTTAAGGAGGACGAGAGCTGCTCAGTCCTCCATGACTGTTGTGGCTCTCAACGTCTTCCTTCTTACTTGCATGTTTCAATTAGCTTGCAGGGCTTATCAATTAGGAGGTATGGGATCTTGTCCTAGTTGTCGATGGATCTTTATTGGGTGATAGGCATTGCATATTTTTTATCTTTCCAAAAACTCGGGTCACAGTTTGCATGATTCCGATATATAATTATTTAGTTATTTTTCTGAGGTTTGTTGAGCTTGAATTAGTGCTCCTATACTTGTGTTTGTGGCCAAATATCCCATGTTATTGCCTCCACTACACCACTCTGGTTGCTGGTATTTGGCCATTATTGCCCCCATGTCCTTGGGATTGGGACAATGGCTTCTCGGGTTCTTGTTGTAATGATCTTCTCATGATGTTATGGATGCTTTAGTTAGATTTCTTGGTTTTATGTTTTTCATTATAGCCATGTCTAGTCTGCTGTTGATATTCTCGGTAGGATGGGTAAATTGGTTGCTGCTTATACGTTCGCTGGGATGGATACTATAGTTGATGTCCATTTGAATAGTTGTTAAGCTTCTCATGATGTTGATGCTAAGCTTCTCATTAATTTTTATGATTGTGTACAAAAATATCGACTCTAAGGAGGGCCAGAAGGATATATTCAGATTGGCCAAAGTAAGAGAAAGAAAGATAAAAGACCTTTCTCAAGAGAGATGCAATAAGGATGAGGAATGACACGTGCTTGTTACTCAAAAGGATATAAAGACTATATGGAAACAATATTTCGATAAGCTTTTCATTAGGGAAGGAAATGGATAGATCACTTTGGGAGATCTAGCTAGTAGTATCTTGAATTGTGCAAGCTATAGAAGAAAACAAAGGAAGGAAGCAGAGGAGGCTTTGAAGGTTATGAGACATCAGGTGCAGGACCTAATGACATTCCTATAGAAGTATGTAGAGCTCTAGGTGAGCGTGGTTTGACTTGGCTTACAAATTTATTCAATGTTAATTGGCGAAGCAAGAAAATACCTGAAGGATGGAAGAAAAGCACCATGGTGCCTCTTTATAATAACAAAGGAGACATTCAAAATTGTTCGAGTTATATAGGTATCAAGCTAATGAGTCATACTATGAAAATTTGAGAATGCGTAATCGAAAGAAGGTTGAGGCAAGTTCCCAAAGTAAAAGGAAATCAATTCGGATTCATGCCAGGTCGCTCAACTATTGAGACATCCACTTGCCGAGGAGAACAATGGAGATTTGTAGAGATGAAAGGAAGAACATTCATATGTTTTTTATTGATTTGGAGAAGGCTTATGATTCTGTCCCACGAGAGATATTGTGGAGAGTTTTGGAGGAGAGACAAGTATCCGTCCTATACATTAACCTCATAAAGGATATCTACGATATGGCTTCATCTTGTATAAGAATCCTGTCTGGGAAGACTGACTATTTAGACATCAACATTGGTATGCATCAAAGTTCAACTTTGAGTCCATTCCTTTTTACTTTGATTATGGATGAGTTGACTAGTCACATTCAGGATGAGATACCTTGGTGTATGTTATTTGCTAATGAGATTGTGTTGATTGATGGGACTATAGATGGAGTAAATGAGAAGCTTGAGATCAAGAGACATGCATTAGAGACTAAAGGATTTTGTATAAGGAGAGCTAAGACTAAATATATGGAGTGTACTTTTGATGGAAGCAGTGGTAAAGGAATCGAGGTGAAGATTGGTGATGATAACATTCAAAAGAAATATTCTTTTAGATACTTGGGATCTATTTTGCAACAGGTAGGAAAATTGTTTCAATGCTGAAGTTATTACGTAATACAAATAATTCAATAAAAATAAAAATTAACTTATTAACATGACAATGATAGAATTAAACTTATATCAATAGTTTATTAATTAAAATTTTTAAAAATAATCTAAAATTATATAACAGTAATAAAATTGAAATGTAATGCATACATAAATTATATTTTTCTCATCGTTTTAAAATTAGAGTGACGTAAATAGTAGATTTCATTTTAATTATACCCCTCAATCAATTGGATTTGGAATCTTTTCACATTATTTCTTATACATTTTATATATCTATGGATTACTAATGTATATTTTAGCAATTATAGATCGATTAATTACTGTATAAATAATAACTTAATTAAAACTAATATCGAATACATGCAATATATCAAGAAAAAATGAATGGTAGATGAAGGGTAGTCAAAAAGCACTTGACACGCTCGATCGACGCTTAGGGAAAGGGAAGCCTCAGCTTTAGCTAAAGAAATTAGGAGCTTATTCGCAATGAGGGAAGTAGGTCTGATAAGCCAGGGCGCTCTTCCGGACCTCCTGATCGAGAGGTGAAAGACTCTTCCATCCACTAGGATGTCTTGCAATCGTATACATATGATGATATACACTCATATCTGTTATTGTTGCGAATCGAAGAAGCAAACACGCACAAACACGATCAAACAAGCAAGACGCAAACACAAATATTTACAAGGTTTACACGTAAATGGGCTACATCCTTGGGCGACGACGATCAGTTTCACTACATGAAAAAAAGGTAATACAAAGGGTACTGAGAAGGTACAAATATGGGATGAAAAACAGTACCATAATGAGGATTACGGTAACTGGTGGCCCTGAGGCTCCTTTTATACTGCAACAGAAGAATACCATTTGTAATCAGCAAACTATCCCATTAGTTCTCAACCAATCAGAAGGCAAGACGTAGATCAGCCACATAAACAATCCAACAAGTGGTTAGGATTCAAGCCATATCAACAATCTCCACCATGACTTGAATCCCCACATAGCAGAATGCACCACTGCTTAGACTCCACCAGGATTGATTCTCGATATTAAAATTAACTACTATACTCCACAATGAATTGAATTCTCCTCTAGAAGAATTAACTACTGCTAGATTCTATCGGGGTTGAAATCTCATATAGTAGAATTAACCACTACTATACTCCACCACGAGTTCAATTCTTCACTAGTAGAATTAACCATTGCTCATCATTGTACCTATATCCTTTAGAGTCCAAGACTCCAAGGGATATCAAGTTCTTACTCAGATCAGGATCATGGCGTATTTCTGTCACCATCCTCATGACTCCATCATGCATCTTGATCTTCACAGAGCCGATCCCTACAATTTTGCATGCTGCATCATTACCCATGATGATGTTTCCGCCATCTATCTCCTCATAGGTGCAGAACCAATCTTCATTGGGAGTCATATGGTAAGAACAACCTGAATCAAGAATCCTTGTGCTATCCATCATCTTCTGATCTGTGACGGTGAGATGAGCTAAGGAAAAGTGGCCGGGACTACCTATTAGCAATAACATTTTCCAACAAGCTGATCTTTGCATCGAGTTCTGCCCTGTAGGAAGACACTTGACGCTTTCATTTCCCAAAGCATGATGAAGGTCAAACCTTTTCCATGGGGACGTTAGTCCAGTCTAAGCCTTTTTTGCTTAGCAGGCTCATCTCCAGAATCTCTGCCTTCTTAGGCCACTGCAACAACTGTGGTCTTCTTTGGGAAGTCTTTCTTCTAATGTCCTCCTTGCAATAATTACAGATGTCCCGAGCATTATGATTTTTCAACTTGGACTTCTGCTTTCCTTTCTTTGTGTAGCCAGAACCGGCATGAATCTTCTCATGAGTCATAAACAAACCTACAATGCTAGAGTCTTGCTTCCCGGTAGCCATAAGCCGAAGTTCACGCGTATGCAGACTCGCGCGAACTTCCTACAGGGTTATTGATTCTTTTCCCACAATAAATGATTGGATAAAATTCTCAAACGATAATGAAAAAGAAACCAATAAAATCAAGGCGGCATCCTCATCTTCAATCTTAACATCTACGTTTCTTAAATCCATCAATAATGTCATTAAGCGATCTAGATGTTCTTTAAGAGATGCACCTTCTTGCATGCGGAGAGAGAACAGACGTTGCTTCAAGAACAACTTGTTGGTCAGAGACTTCATCATGTATAGACTTTCGAGTATCAACCACAAGCCAGCCACGAAATCCTCATCGACAACCTCTGCGATAATCTCGCCCGCCAAACATAGCATGATCATCGAGTGTGCCTTCTCTTCCTGCACCATCAACTCAGACAACTCGAGTGCCTTCTCCCGCTCCTGACCTAACGGTGCCCGGATGCCTTGCTGCTTCAGAAGGGTGCACATCTTGATCTGTCATAGACTGAATCCGTGTTTCCTCGTGAACTTATCGATCTTCAGATTGTCCGATGCCATCTTGCTGGATGATCCTGACAGAACGCGAAGCTCTAATACTAGTTTGTTGCGAATCACAGAATCAAACACGCACAAACACGATCAAACAAGCAAGACGTAAACACACATATTTACAAGGTTCACCCATAAATGGGCTACGTCCTAGGGCGGCGAGAATCGGTTTCACTATATGGAAAAATGTAAAACATAGAGTACTAAGAAGGTATAAATATGGGATGAGAAACATGTTCAGAATGAGGATTACAGTATCTGGTGGCCCTGAGGCCCCTTTTATACTACAACAGAAGAGTACCATTTGTATTCAACAATCCATCCCAACAACTCTCAGCCAATCATTTTTTTGGAAATGGATCAGACATGTCAACAATCCAGCCCAACAGCTTTCAGCCAATCCGATTTCAGCAGGCGGATCAGACATGCCAGCAATCCAACCCAACAACTTTCAACCAATCCGATTTCAGAAGGCGGATCAAACATGTTAGCAATCCAGCCCAACAGCTCTCAACCAATCAGATTTCAGGAAGCGGATCAGATATGTCAGCAATCTAGTCCAACAGCTCTCAGCCAATCAGAATTAAGGAGGCAGATCAGACATACCAACAATCTATCCCAGCAGCTCTCAGCCAATTAGAAGACAGAACGTAGACCAGCCTCATCAACATCCCACCAAGTGGTTAGGATTCAAGTCATATCGACAGTTATGCTGATATATACTTACGTTGTGGTTGGAACTCTCATGTTCAGTACCGGTAGTAATCAATTATGGCTATTGTTGATAAATGCGAAGTGGACAGACTGGTTGCTCATGCTTGTCACTATAATCAAGCAATTCATGTTGGCACATAACATATGCTAATATATATTTATGATGTCGTTTTTATTGGTGATTGTTGCTGGGTTTGGTTGTTGTATACCTATGATGACACACACTCATGCTTTTCATAGTGATATATAGTTCTTCCTTTAGGAAAGACTAGTTTCTCATGCTTTTCATTAAAGTTCTGCAATTCTTGCCACTACATACTCAACTATGCTAATATTCTATGCCATGGTAGAGATTGAAAGAGTTATATATTGTTTTGCCTAAGGAAATCCTAGATGGTCATGCTTTTTATTATAGTTATGCAATTCATACTGCTATATACCCAACGCTCCTAATATTCAATGCCATAATAGACTCGGACATGGTTATGTACACGTATGCCTTTGGGAGAGACCATATGCTCATGCATTTCATTTTTGCTTTGCAATTGTTACTAGTATTCTTTTGATGCTACTATTGACATGCTCACGCTTTTCGTGTTGCTCCATATACACACTCATGCCTTTGGTGTTGATATACACATGCCTTTAGGACGTCCCAGTTGCTCATGCCTTTAGGGCAGACCAGTTGCACATGCCTTTACATTTCCTTCTTATTTTCTAATGACGTACTCCTTGAACACCCTCCCCAGTAAGGCTACCAATCAGGGTGGTTGTTCGTAACAGGGTTGTATTATGGCCAAGGTTTGAAAAAATGAAAGGTGGAACGATGCATTTTCATCGGAATCGAGACGAGGCGTAAGCCTCAGTTTATAGAGAAAAATAGGCATAAAATATAATTATATATATATATATATATGTCAATGTAATTATATGTCAGCTGCCCAACATATAATACTTAACACTATAAGATATGATGAAATAATATAGATAAGAATCCTAAATAGAAGATATAACAATATAGTACCCTTTCTCCACATTTTCATCCAATAAAAAAGGAATTCATTATCAATGACTGGTGTGTAAGAATTAAACAATACATATCTTTGAAATATTGTTGTAATTAAAAGTACGATTAAATATATGTTGAAGATATTTATGTTATGTGTCTACCATATAATATATACTTGCATGAACCGTGAATCCTACATATTTTGAAACAATCTTTGAAATATTGTTCTAACAAAAATTAAGATTAAATATAGGATAAGAAATTTATGTTATGTGTCTAATATATAGTATATGACATTATGAAAAATAGTGAACCCTATCCATTTCGTTTTGCTTGATATATTGCAAATCTCGTTAATTTTACGAGTATTATTAGATTTGGTATTTATGAATTCATTCATTAAGAGTGAAATAGTAAGAGTTTGCCGAAATTGTTGGACACGATTAATAGTAAATATGAAGTTATGGATACAAAAGAAACATCAGATTTAGGCATATATCTTGTATAATCACTACCCTAACCAAACAGATATTTATAAGCTTCTTAAACTACCACGTAAACCATTAAAATCATAAAAATGCTTCCAAAAGTTAAAACGCCTTAGGAAACGTCTTGACCGCCTCAACTACCTGAGACGCACACCTTACTGGGCTGGACCAAGGTGCACACCTCGAGGCTAAATGGGACCGCCTCGCCTCGAGGCATACGCCTTGAATGCCCTGAGGCTAGTTTTTTCGAACCATGAATATGGCGCCACCGTAGCCATGCCAGTCTCACATTATTTGTTTAGATGGACCCTTCCGGATGATAAATGTCTATGGTTTTGTTCAAACACAACTATGATATAAGAGATTGGTTCGGTCACACCTTCACCACCCATGCATGCTGTTATTACCACCCATTTCAACTTGCAAACGAGACAAGACCTAGAGCCCATCAACTTGCAACACCGATGGAAGAACATAAAGAGGGACTATAGCACATTCCTCCAACTCATGACCAAGAGCGGATGAGAATGGGATGCAGTGAGTCACATTGCCCTAACACATGTGATAGTGTCTGGGAGCCAGTACCTCGTCTTTAACGAATTTCTTACGGCGGTGGGCCTTAACCAATGGGGGCTTCTGAGCACTGTTGAGACAGATTTTTCTAGTTGTCCGTGAGTACTCGAATATAGGTACATTTCTTTCTTTATGTCACCTTCTCGAGTTCAGGGCATACAGGGGAAGGGCCTACGCATCACACGAGGAGCTCACAATCATCAGCACTCACAGTTGCGGTCTTATGTGGAGCACACATTCATAATAGTTAAGGCGTGGTTCAAAGCTATAGCTGAACCACCATACTACACATTCACCAAGCAGATCTTGATCATATTCGCATGTTGTATCATCAAAACTTCTACACCGCATGCAGAGAGATGATCAAATCTCCAGTGCATACACTCAAGAGGACCTGACGGGGAAGCCGAAATGGTGAAAGTGGAGGGGGATTTCTTCGGCAACGACAGTGACGGTGACATTCTTTTTCGAGAAGAGGACATCAGAGAGGGTGAGATCCTACGAGATCGATTGGTGATGTACATGTGGAGTGCAACCTAGAATAACATCTCCTTTTTGTTGGCTTTATTTCATCTTTATCTGGAGCAACATGTGCACTATTCGTCAAACCTATGTCACGTGGGGGTGAGAATGCCTAGCTTTAATTATTAAACAGAACAATAATTAAGTCCTTTGAGAAATCCACATGCGATGATGACAACTCGATCACGAACCGAACAAGCACGATGAATATTGTACAAGGCTAAGCAACCACATAGCTTGAGAGGCTTGACCGGTGATATTATCGTGATCCACACATTGTTGATTGGTGAAGTTGAGCAGAAAACCAATCTCATTTTCTTGAGTTTAGTTTCATTTCTACCTTCCTTTGCTTGTTGAGTTCAATTAAAGTATTATCATAAATTTTGGTTGACGGAACAAACACAAAGACAAGTGTAAGGGCAAGAGCTCACACCCAATCCATGACGATGACATCCCGATCATGAACCAAGTATGTACAACGATATTGTACATGGATGAACAATCACTCAGATGGCGAGGCTTGACCAACGATATTGTTGCGATCCACGTATTAGTGAGTGGGCAAGCTGAACTGAAAATCAATCATATTTTCTCAAGTTTAGTTTCATTTCTACCATTCTTTGCTTAGAGAGTCCAATTGAAGTATTTTCATATATTTTAGTTGACGGAACGAACACAACAACAAATACAAGGGAAAGATCTTGTACCATCTGTGAGACCTTAAGTATCCAAATTCTCTAAATATCACTTTACGATATAATCCAGCAACGAAATTGGACATATGATCACTCTATCTTGAAGTATCAGTCAGACCTTTCCAACGAACCTAAGAGCATTAAAATTGGACTTTAGCACCCTGAAAATGTCATTTTTGTGGTGGAGGAAAATAAGGGGTGATTAATCGTTAATCAGCTATCTTAATTTGTATTCATTGTAATATAACCAATTAACAACTTATCAGAATCACATAAATATATCTTGATGAAGAGAATGCGGCTAAATTTTCCTGGATAAGTCCAGAGGCAAACACAAGGACACACACAATTTATCGATTTAACCTAGGTAATAAATATCTAATTTAGTGAATGATGAGTGTGATCTAGGTCAAGGTAATGTACACATGATGTAATGCTCTTTTTTATTTGATTTTTAATGCAATTAAATTAAATGAAAAAATATTGAGAATACAGTGGGAATGGATAAGACAAACAAACATAATTCACATCGACATTAATAAACACATGCGCTCCTGCTTTAATTAATTTAGAATCTTGGAAGTGCTCTTGATGAATTAAATTCCAAATCAATGATCAACAATTGAGTCACTAATCAACTACTCAACCGATGCACACATTTGATTAAACAAAAGGTTCACTTACTAGTGAGCTTTTAATCAGGAAAAGGTGTTTAGTTTTTAACAAATTAAACTCCAAAATAAATTCTCTAAGAATTTATCAGATCAGGTCAAACTCATGCATTCAATAAAGAATGATTAATTTTGAGGAACCTAATCAAGGAATAAAAATCAATTTAACTCTCTGAAATTTATGTGTAATATCTAAATCAATATATAAAACTAATCTCACCATATCAAAGAGAATTAAAAAAAACATTAAAACGAGATCAATTTCATTCAACAACAACAACAGAGTCTTTTCCCACAAATAAGTAGGATTGGCTACATGGATTCTTTCCCTCAATTCAGATCTATCTTGGGTCAATCTCAGGCTTATATCTAAAAAACTAAGATCCCTTCGTATAGTTTCATTCCAACACTTCTTAGGCCGTCCTCGCCATTTCTTAGCCGGCTCAACATCCCAAAACTTACATCTTCTAATTGGTGCATCAACTGACCTTCGATGCAAATGATCAAACCATCTTAAGCGGTTTTCTCGCATCTTATCCTCGATCGGAGCTACACAACTTTCTTTCTAATTGCATCATTTCGAATCCGATCTTTACTTGTGTGTCCACACATCCACTTTAGCATTTTCATTTCTACTACAACCATTCTCTGCACATGTCTACGGTTCACATGTCAACATTCAGATCCATAGAGCATAACAAGTCTCACGGCTGGTTTGTAAATCTTTACTTTAATTTTAAAGGAATTTTCTTATCACATAGAACAACAGAGGCTCCTCTCCACTTTAGCCAGCATGTTGCAAAATAGATCCCAGGTATCTAAAGAATCTCTCTTTCGAATGTTATCGTCACCAATCTTCACTTCGATTCCTTCATCATTGCTTCCATCAAAGATGCGCTCCATATATTCAGTCTTAGCCCTACTTACACGAAATTTTTTAGTCTCCAATGCATGTCTCCAGACTTCAAGCTTCTCATTTACTCCATCTCTTGTCTCATCAATCAACACAATATCATCACCAAATAACATACACCAACGTATCTCGTCCTGAATGTGACTTATCAACTCGTCCATAACCAAAGTAAAAAGAAATGGACTCAAAGCTGAACCTGATGTAAATCAATGTTGATGTCAAAATAGTCAGTCTTCCCATACTGGATCCTTACACAAGATAAAATCCTATGATACATATCCTTTACGAGGTTAATGTACAGGAGATGTACCTGTCTCTTCTCCAAAACTCTCCATTGTATCTCTCGTGGGACAGAATCATATGCCTTCTCTAAATCAATAAAAATCATATGGAGGTTCTTCCTTTTAGCTCTATAAATCTCCATTGTTCTCCTCATCAAATAGATGGCTTCAATAGTTGAGCGACCTAGCATGAATCTGAATTGATTTTCTTTTACTTTGGAAACTTGCCTCAACCTTCTTTCGATCACACGTTCCCAAATTCTTGTAGTGTGAATCATCATCTCGATACCTAAGAAATTAGAACAATTTTGAATGTCTACTTTGTTCTTATAAAGAGGCACCACAATACTCCTTCAATCTTCAAAAATTTTCTTGCTTTGCAAAATAACATTAAATAAATTCATAAGCCAGGTCAAACTACGCTCACCTAAAACTCTCTATACTTCTACAGGGATGTCATCCGATCCCACACATTTCTCAGGACTCATAACCTTCAAACCTCTTATACTTTCTTTCTTTGTATTCGTCTATAGCTTGCATGATTCAAGTAACTTTCACTACTAGCTAGATCACCCAAAGTGATCTCTCTATTTCCTTCCCCCAATAAAAGTCTATGGAAATACTGCTCCCATCTAGTCTTTATATCCTTCTAAGTAACAAACACGTGACATTCCTCATCCTCAATGCATCTCACTTGAGAAAGGTTTTTGATCTTTCTTTCTCTTTCTTTGGCCAACCTGAATATATCCTTCCGGACCTCCTTAGAGTTGAGGTTTTTGTACAAAACTTCGTAAGATTTTGACTTAGCTTTGCCTACAACCTTCTTTGCTTCTTTCTTCGCTATTTTGTAGTTTATGACAGTTTCCTCTATTTTATCCTTATACATGGATTTAAAGCATGCTTTTTTTTTAATTTTTATCTTCTCTTGCACCTCTTCGCTCCACCACCAAGCCTCCTTTTGATCTGGAGCTCCTCCCTTTGACTCGCCCAACATCTCTTTGGCTGCCTTTCGGATACAAGATGCTACCGCCTCCCACATCTTGTTTGCAGTTCTGCTACAATCCCAAGATAAGATTTCTAAAACCTTCTCCATGAAGATCGATTGCTTCAGTTGAAGATTCCATCATCTAGTTCTAGTGATCTTGGGAACCCTCCTTTTCTTTACAAGCCTTTTTATTTGCACATCCAAGATAACAAGCGATGTTGAGCTGTCAAACTCTCTCCTGGGATTACTTTGCAGTCCTTACAACACAACCGACTTCTTCTTCTCAATGCAAAGTAATCTATACGTGTTCTAGTTGGGCCACTCTTATAACTAATTAAATGCTCGTCCCTTTTCTTGAAGAGAGTATTTGCTATGAAAATCCAGAATGACTTTTCCCTCTTCATTTCTATCCCTGAAACCATGGCATCTATGATCACTAGCATACCCTGGAGCATCCTTTCTCACATCTCCATTAAGATCTCCACCTATGCAAATCATTTTCTTTGTGGGATTTCTTGTAAAGTCTTATCCGGATCCTCCCAAAAAGCTTATTTAGTCCTTTCATCTAAACCAATTTACGGTTGATGAATCTGTGATTCATTACTTCAAAAGTCAAAAATAGAGCCTTGTTCCCGAGAAAATAGAGGCATATTTCCTTTTATATTGCATTAATAGCACTCATGCATGCAGTCATAAATCATACATTTTAGCAGCTCATTTGCATTTAAATAAGAAGCCAAAATCCCTTGTAAAATACCCAATCCCTAAAATAACCTCTTCTCTATAAATATATACTCCTTAGTTGATAATATAGGGAAGAATGCCAAAAATCCCCCTTGTAAATTAGTCAATAAAGCCCTAGGCCCTTGGTACACTAAAATACATATAAAGGCCTCATACAAACTCCGAATTGGGTCTACTTACTCTTAGAATACTACATATTAAAAGACCTTCAAAATGAGACTAATTTCATTGAATTTGGAGCTCGTATGAGAAAGTTGGGTTTTTGGGCCACTTTGTATACTACATATGTATATCTATGTATCCTTGTATTTATATATCATATTTGACCTCATCTCCGTCTTTGGTCAAACATGAAACTTGTAGATCTCATCAAGATCTACAACTTTCATGTTTTGAGTTTTTCCAAATTCGGCCCCCTCTTCTCTCTACACGTGTATCTTCTTCCAGCCACTCACAGCAGGCCACGTGGCGCCATATGGTTGCGCCACGCGACCCGCTTCCCCTCGCCTCATCCGCCTGCGTCCTCAGCCATTGGATATCGCTTCAGATCCAACGGCCCAGCTCTGCCCACGCGCGCCTAATTCCATAGCCGTCAGATCTTCCCCGTGCTCCATCTTAACCGCACGTCAATGCCTCGCCCAGACCACGCCATGTGGCGCTTTAAATACTGCTCGATCGCACCAACGATCAGCTGATCTCAGCCGTCTCATTTCCCTGCAAGTCTCGTCCGTTCGATCATCTCTATCGCCTCATCCAGGCCGCCCGCTCGCGCTTCGTCCCCATCTCGCCACGTGGCTCCACCACAACACATCATCTCCGAGCCCCTGATCTAATCCTACCCGACCAGCTTCCCCTTGATCCCCACCGTTGGATCACAAGATCCAACGGTGGAGACCTCGTCTCCTACCTCCAGGCTCCCCTCTCTCCCACGTCCCTTGCCTTGCTGGAGGGGCGCCCCCTTTCTATTTCCGGCTGCACGTCAGCCACCCTCTCCGACCGCTAACACCCCCACGATGAGCCCCACTCATCCCTCTCCCTCGCCAGCTCCCTCACACTCCACCAACTCCACCATAGAAGCTCCACGTCGCCCTCGAAACTCTCTTCGTCGCCAACACTGCCACCAACTTCACCTTATAAATACGCCATCACCGGCCGACTTCACCCCTATCCGCCATTCCAGAGAGCTTCCCTGAGCTCTGACCTACCAATTGGTGACAGCGATTAGTTGAATCGTTGAGCGAAGAAGGGGTGTCATCTCCAGCGAGATCCACGGCCGCCACCGCCGTGCTGCAGCCTCCATCCGCGAGCTGCGTGAGCTCAGGCCATCTACCGACCTTCGAGCGACGACCTGGAGCTCAAACCTGAGCTCCATTTCCCAGGTAGATTCCTCCACTCCCCTCTGATCTTCTTCCTATTTTCTTCTTCGATTTCTCCGATTTTATTCGACTCCACCGGCCACTTTCTCGCTCCACCTTCATCCCCCCGAGCTCCGCGACGGAGCTCCGATCCTCGCGCTATCATTATCTTCGCCAATCACCGTATCCCACCTTCGCTCGACGCCAGCTCCGCCACCTGGGCGGAGCCCGATCACCGGACCCATCTCGCTCCGCCTTAGGCCTCTCATCTCACCTAGCACGACTCCACGAGCACGCGCACGCTTCGGCTATCTCCTCTAACCCCCTGCAGGTACACCTATCTCACTGGCCGGAAGCTCGTCGGAGCTCCCTTCGAGCTTCACCGGCACCATGCCCCAGACCACCTCGCTCACTCCTGAGGGCACCGGAGGCCTCATAGACCATCCGCGCGTCTTTTGGAGCATCTCCGACTCGCCATCGACCTCCACAGGCGACGGGAAGGAAGGGCGGAGTAGCAGCCCCTATGCCGGAGTCCCGCCTTCTCCTCCGCAGGAGGCGGAGGGCCGTCGAGGAAGAAGCTCCAGGAGCCGCTCGATCATCTTGATCGAACGGCCCGCAATCAGCCGCGTCACCCGCTACCGGAGCTGCCAAAGACCGTAGGATCTTCCTTGATTCCACGATCAGGAGAACGCCACGTCGACACCTTCAGCCCCAATCGACCACCGTTAGATCTCTCCAGATCTGATGGATTCTGATTCCGCCATGTGTCTTCACCGCCACCCTTTGGATCTATCTTGATCCAAAGGCCCGCAGGCCGCCACGTCGACGAAGACCGAGCCTCGACCCCAAGCCTAGGCTCGGACGACCCGAGGCTACTCCGAGCCTCAGTCCAGACCTCCAAAACACCCGAACCTCGCTCCGAGCCGCCGCAGCCCTCCGAGCCTAGGCCGCCCATGTGAGGAGCACGTGCGGCCTGGAGATTTTGCACAGAGGCCCCTGTAGCTTTCCAAATTTGCAAATAGGTCCCTGTGAAGCAGCCCCCACATGAGGAGCACGTGCCCTGTGGAGATTTTGCACAAGAGTCCCCCTCATTATAGGTAATTGCATTTTAGTCCTTGTCTGCATATTTGTTTATTGTAATTTTAATTTCCTGTATTGCATTTACACCCCTGTGTTTGCACGCATCCCTAGAGTGCATTTCACATCATTTTGAAATTTTAAAAATTGCATTTTGTTTGGAATTTTGTCCTCTGTCTATTGGTACACGTGTCATATTTTTGTAAGTTCATTTGAATTATTAATGAATTAATTGGTGAATTGTTGACATATTTTGCCAAGTGACACCTTTTGATTTATAGTTAATTCTTTGTGCTTCCAAAATTCATCAAAAACTCACAGTAGCTTAAGGACATCATTTCTAACATACCATAAAAATTTCATAGCATTTGCATGCATATCGAGGCCTAAATAAATTGTTAAGTGATTTTCTTAGATTAATTTTAATTAATTCATTTCACAGTGAAATTAAGTTCTGTTAATTTTCCTAGGTCCCTTATCATTAGAGCCACCTAGGATAATTTTAGTTCTTGAAAAAATTGTGGTTTGATATTTATTAAAAATTAAATACTGAAAATCACTCTATCTGTTCATTTAATTCACAGTAAATTTATTTAGTGTCGAAAAATTCCAAAAAAATTAGTGTAGGTCATTTTCATCATAATTAACCATCTGGCCAATTTTCATAATTTTTGGACTTCATTTGGTACCATAATTAAATTGAACATTAAATTGGCCTACATTGTCTACATAAGTCTGCATAAAAAAATTTAAAAAGACCGAAAAAAATTACTCCTCGAAAAACAACACTTGGATAGTTGCTTAAATTTATCTAAGGAGACAGATGCCTCCTTGAGATCGACCTTGGACTTCCACCAAGTAAAAAAATTTGCCGCTTGACATTAAATTAAAGTGGTTTTTGATTAACCCCTCGTATCCGACTGCAACGAACGACATTAAGTAATTTGGACATTAATTTGACCGAATTAACAAAGGGTACCTGACGGTTATCAAAATGGCGCCGTTGTCGGGGAGGCACGACTTAGGTTAAATTTTAGCGAATTTTTTTGAGTGTTTGATTTTCCTTCCCCGGGTAGTCTGACCCCCGGTTTTCTTGTAATTATTTTCTCTCCTTTATTTTTGCATTATTTTATTTTTGTGTAACTCTCTGACCTCCATTTATTTTTGTGCGAGGATCGTGAGGAGTCGGCGACGCTTCGAGGACTTAGCATTTAAATTTGTGTTGAGTGAAAGAGAGGCTTTGTAATTACATTTTATTTCATTTTATTTCGCATCATTTCCAGCAGTTCCCGTTTGGGATCTCGCTCGTGTAAAGATAGTGGAACTGTGTCCCGTGTGCTGTGTGGGTGAATTGTAACTTAGCTTGCACTAGCGGCTCCCCGAGCCAATCTAGGAATTGCTTGTGCTCGTAATCAATAGGACCACACAAAACACTTAATAGACGCACCTAGACCGCAGTACTTAGTCAAAATTAAACTGTTCTTCACGCTAATAGAACTGCCTGTCTAGGAGCGGCTTTCTTCGCCTGCATTTGCATGTAGATAAAGCTTTCAATTCTGTATTGCATCCTGCATAAAAGCAAAGGGATCACTGTAAGTATTCTTCACTCAGCATAGCATCATCGATTTTTCGTGCATCGGCTTTTTCAATTTCCCCCTCTGATTTTCTCATTTAAATTAAACAGGAAATTGGGACTGTCCGATAGGCATGCTTTGTGGTGGACTTAATAAAGTGTTAACTTAACGTTAAAATCAGGACTGCTAACAGTATTGACCAAAAAAAGAATAAAATCTGAAAATTGTTTGCGGGAGACTAATCCCCGACCTTGTATTCAGGCTGAGTGAGGGTACTTGAGTGTGTGAACACCTTAAGGTAGAGCCCAAATCCCCGTCTTCCATATCACGTTCTAACTAATCCTAGCAAATATCACAAGCCGAATAATTTCAGATTCTTTGACTAGTACCAAGTAGCCTCCGCCTGTCTCAGGTAGATAGGGGCGAAATTGCGGTACTTTGCGACAAGCTGCCAGTAACCCCCCAGGGTGAAGTTCCGGCCTTGTCAGCCTCCGCCTGCTTGCAGGTAGATAGGGGTGTGGTCATTGAATCCATCGACTTGGGATAGGAGCGAAGAAAGGAAGGAGCAGCGGTATCTTAGGCGACAGGTTAAACAGGGAAGACGCATCCGGCTCTGAGCCGACTTCCCTTTAGGCCGCGTAATCCTTGCTATCTTGCTTGAAAACCACACTTAAAATTTACAAGATTAATTGGACTCGGTTTCGGGTCCTTCACCGTGTTGAGTGTGAACTCGGGGTTTTGCTCTTGCATTTGTCTTTGTGTCTGTCGTGTGTGTTATCCTGTGTAATTGCACATTTTCTACCTCAATCTTCTTGCATTCCTCATTTCCTCCTCAAGATGTCGGGATATTGGTCCCCATACCCCGTGACCTCTGGTCACTCCTCCTCGACCATATACCGTTCATCTTCGCTTTCTCCTCCGCCATCCACGGGAGACCCTTACCCGTGGCCGGCTCCTCCTCAACCCGATCTTGAAGTCAAAACTCCGACTGACTTCTCCACTTCTTCGCATTTCTCACCTACTCCATATTCTGACATTCCGGATCCACTTCCATCTTGGGCTGACTGTCCTTATTCTCGAGAGCTTGCAGGAATTAAAGAATCAAATGAAGAGCAAGCCACGGCTGAGACAGATGATTGGCGGAATTATATGCCCCCGTTTACCTCATTCTCACCTCAAGTAGGGACCATACAACAATTTACATATACACCTCCCGACTTGACCTTAGGGCATCATTTGATCGATCAAACAACCCGAATTGAGGGGCCTGAATATCATGATTTTCCAGACTTGATTGACTTTAGTGATCAAGCCTCCATTAACCAGCCTTCATTCGGAGAGCCTATACATTCACAGGAGTGGACTAATGAGCTAGACTTACTAGTCCCTCGTTCATTGACTCCATCATATGAGGCTCTGACCAATATCTGCCATTCGGATGACCCATACTCGACCCAACATTACATGCCAGAGTCTAGGTATGTTGAGTATGAGACCTCAACATCTCAGCAGTCTCCTCCAATTGAGCAGAACTCTCCCATGAATTGTCATGGGAATTTTGTGGAGGATGACATTTCCAGACTTATTGAGAAAAGTGAATCATTCAGTAATGAGATGAGAAATGTCATGGAAATATTGAACTCAATTTCTGCCAGCTTGAGAATGAAAGTGGAAAAGGATATGAGTAATTTTGAGGTTGAAAGCCAAGCAAACATTAGGGAACCCACACCGTCTGTACAGCTGGAGTCCATTCTATCTCCCTCTTCTACTAACCACTTGCCCTCCAATCTAGAGTCCGATCATTCATCTATCCAAAATACCAAAAAAATTGAAAAACCAAAAAACCACATAAAAATTGAAAATGAAAATGACTTAAAAAAATTGGATCCTGCCCTAAGGGAAGCACTCGATGAAGAACTGATTTTGAAACTTCCCTTAATAAAGGCCGTAGATCACTTTCCCAACCTCAAACGATTTGTGAGAAGTAAATTGATGCCCAAGAGGTCGGGCAATAAGAGGACAAGGACTGAAAGACACATAGTGTCTATGGCCACCTCCTTGGTGATGGGGAGAAAGACCAAGAGCCACAGAGTCAAACGGTTGCCCCAAGTTGAATGTGAAATCAAAGACACCATATTTACCCATGCAAGAATCGATGATGACTCACCGATTAATATCCTCCCGACCTCTGTGTTTGACAAGCTCAAACTCAGGCCACTTAGGAAGTCGAGAGAGATCGTTCAGCTGGCTGACTGATCCATCAAACGGTTGAGAGGAAATATTTCAGTCATCGTTACTTTCGAAGGTGCTCTACTCCAGGTGGACTTCACGATCATTGACATCGAGCACCGAGGAGAGTTTTCCCAGTCTCCGATTATTCTCGGGAAGCCGTTCTTAGCCTTGGCTAAGGCGACTATAGATTGCGAGACTCGGGAGATCGATTTTTCAGCATTGGGAGCGCTTCGACCTCATCCATTCTTTGATAAACTTTACTCTAAGGAGACCCACACATCCGCTGACAGTCGTGACTATCGAGAGGAAGATGAGTCCCACTTCTCTACTACACCTGAGAGACCGATTGTCCGGACGACCATTGGATCAAAGACTCCCCACACCTCCACTTCATCAACTGCTTGCACCACCACCGTGACAGCTTCTAAGGAGGACTCAAGACCGGAAGCTATCATTGAGTCGGACACGATATTTGAGGATTGCCTTGATCATTTCAATGATCCGACACAGGAGCCCAATAATGCCAAGCCAACTGAGACCACTAGCTCCTTCCCGAGACGCGTGCTGACCCTTCAGGAATATTACAATCTTTATGGTGACTCGTCTGATGAGGAACCCATAGTCAGCACCACACCATGACCCGGACCTTCTAAGGAAACAACCCAGACAAAATTGACTCCACATAAAAGCACGGTTGCTCCCTCTTCTAGTCGGTTATCTAGTAAGAGGAAGTTGAGAATTGATTCCTCGAGGTGTTCCCCCGAACCTCTCAAGGCGCGTCGCTCTCATCTCCCTCTCAATGATTCAGGTTTTGAAAAATTGACTAAGAAAGTCTCCTTCACCACTCCGGAGAAGGAAGCTTCAGAGGAATCCTCATCTGGTCCAGATAAGGTGATTTATATGAGTGAGCTCAGTTTGGCTGTTCTTAAGCCTTATCTAAGCAAGCAGCCATGTGTCGACCCGCGTTGGACGATCCCTACACCTTACTATTATTCATCTGAGGACGATTCTGACAGCGACACATATGTATATTATCTACCTCCTCACGTCCGCAAGAAGGTTCGTCACAAACCTTCTTAATCCTTGTATATCCTAACACTTTCTTGTACATACATTCTCTCCCTCCCTCCCCAGTGATCGAATCACTCGCCCCGGTTCCATATCATCTCATGACTATACTTAGGATAACCAGATCCTAAGTATAGGGGGAGAGTGACCCGCATCTATTCATTGTACATCCTCCAGATCACATCGGTTCTCATACGCACTCATGTCCTATACTTAGGCTGAGCAGAGCCTAAGTATAGGGGGGACCGATGCCCGCCATGTATATACTCATCCATTTCCCCTCTTAACCTCGTCCGCCCCATTTTTGATCTTCTTCTACACTTAGGCTGCCAGAGCCTAAGTATAGGGGGGCGGGACGACTTCTATACTTTTTGTTATTTTAGCTCTCCTACGCTTAGCCCGAGCTATGTCTTTTTAGTCGCTTTCGTGCTCTGAGGACATAGCACACGCTAAGTATAGGGGGGCGTGTATATATTACATATATACTTTACCCATAGCTCGTATTTTTGCGTATTTTCACGTATTTTTGTATATATTTACAATAATTATGGGTGGGTAAAAATCGGGAAATTTTTTTTTGTATACTTGTATAATATGTACTATATGTATAATACTTGTATAAAAAGTTGTAAAACATACTTTTGTAAAATTTGTTGTATACTATGTACAAATTGTATCAACTAAAAATTGTTGTAAATAATAATTGTTGTATACTAGAAAAATAAAACAAAAAGGCTTTATTTACTCTTGCATATCATCTCTGCATCTAAAAAGAAAATAAAAAAAGTCTTGCATTTTCATTCATCTTCATAGCATGACATCTCATCTGCATACTTTGCATATGCAAAGTGAAAAGCTAGTGGGTTCTGGACCAAGTTATGAGTAGATATTGAGGATGGACTTGATTTGACCTTAATCCACCTAATTTCAGAGGAACCTTATAGGAACTGGAGTTAAGATTTCTCAGGTCTAGGGACTTAATTCTTTGAGTCTGCAAGTCTATGTTCACATGTCATCTTGATTAGTCTAAATAGAATATCTCGGGCATACGCAGGATTCTTTTAGATAATGACCTAACTTGGACAAGCACAATGCACGTAGCTCTTCATTGATGAGGTGGTAAGGAGGTAGAATCCTTTAGCTTGGAGTAGCGCACGGGTGGAAACATCCGTCCTCCTCTAGGGAGGGTAGTGCATCTCAACCTAGTCTGGTGGTGTTGACATCTAAGGACAGGATGATGTGGGTTGCAATAATGCTTCAAAAGAGGGATAGTCTACTGGCTCAAGAGGAAAAACTCCTGATGTACATGCTGCACCTTGTATATAGTTCCAAAAAAAAAGAAAAAAAAGAAAAAAATGCAAGAACTCCAAAAAAATCAGACAGGTCTAAGTGAAAAAAATAATACCTGTCGGAGTATGTATATTAGCAAAGAAAATGCAACAGGATGACTTGGCTACACTGGTCAGGCATCCCGGGATAGGTAGCTACACTGGCTACCGTCCATTCTTTTCTCTACCCCCTCCTCTTGAGTCGGTCGCACTTGAACTTAGAAGGGAATACCCCGCTTCTCGAGGAAAGAGTTGCTGGACCGGGTTATTGAGTTACCTTGTTAGAGGAGGCTGGTTCCGAGCCATTTCTGATGTGGAGAGTTACAAATCACTTATACAGTACAAGTAAGATTCATAGTCATCAGAAATTTGCATTTGAGGATTTGTTCTGACCTGACTATTGAGGCGTCTTGAATAGAAGACTTGTGGAACTTGAAGTATGTTAGGTCTTAAGTTCAGGTCCAAATAAGGTTCCGCCACACAACTAATCCAAAGGTCGAGTCAGGCTCCATTTTTCAACTTTTGTTCATGACCTTGGTTTGGAACCCAAAATCATTTCACTCTTGCATTTCATTTAGTTGCTCGGGGACGAGCAAGGTTTAAGTATAGGGGGTTGATGAATCTGTGATTCATCACTTCAAAAGTCAAAAATAGAGCCTTGTTCCCGAGAAAATAGAGGCATATTTCCTTTTATATTGCATAAATAGCACTCATGCATGCGGTCATAAATCATACATTTTAGCAGCTCATTTGCATTTAAATAAGAAGCCAAAATCCCTTGTAAAATACCCAATCCCTAAAATAACCTCTTCTCTATAAATATATACTCCTTAGTTGATAATATAGGGAAGAATGCCAAAAATCCCCCTTGTAAATTAGTCAATAAAGCCCTAGGCCCTTGGTACACTAAAATACACATAAAGGCCTCATACAAACTCCGAATTGGGTCTACTTACTCTTAGAATACTACATATTAAAAGACCTTCAAAATGAGACTAATTTCATTGAATTTGGAGCTCGTATGAGAAAGTTGGGTTTTTGGGCCACTTTGTATACTACATATGTATATCTATGTATCCTTGCATTTATATATCATATTTGACCTCATCTCCGTCTTTGGTCAAACATGAAACTTGTAGATCTCATCAAGATCTACAACTTTCATGTTTTGAGTTTTTCCAAATTCGGCCCCCTCTTCTCTCTACACGTGTATCTTCTTCCAGCCACTCACAGCAGGCCACGTGGCGCCATCTGGTTGCGCCACGCGGCCCGCTTCCCCTCGCCTCATCCGCCTGCGTCCTCAGCCGTTGGATCTCGCTTCAGATCCAACGGCCCAGCTCTGCCCACGCGCGCCTAATTCCATAACCGTCAGATCTTCCCCGTGCTCCATCTTAACCGCACGTCAACGCCTCGCCCAGACCACGCCACGTGGCGCTTTAAATACCGCTCGATCGCACCACGATCAGCTGATCTCAGCCGTCTCATTTCCCTGCGAGTCTCGTCCGTTCGATCATCTCTATCGCCTCATCCAAGCCGCCCGCTCGCGCTTCGTCCCCATCTCGTCACGTGGCTCCACCACAACCCATCATCTCCGAGCCCCTGATCTAATCCTACCCGACCAGCTTCCCCTTGAACCCCACCGTTGGATCACAAGATCCAACGGTGGAGACCTCGTCTCCTACCTCCAGGCGCCCCTCTCTCCCACGTCCCTTGCCTTGCGGGAGGGGCGCCCCCTTTCTATTTCCGGCTGCACGTCAGCCACCCTCTCCGACCGCTAACACCCCCACGATGAGCCCCACTCATCCCTCTCCCTCGCCAGCTCCCTCACACTCCACCAACTCCACCATAGAAGCTCCATGTCGCCCTCGAAACTCGCTTCGTCGCCAACACTGCCACCAACTTCACCTTATAAATACGCCATCACCGGCCGACTTCACCCCTATCCGCCATTCCAGAGAGCTTCCCTGAGCTCCGACCTACCAATTGGTGACAGCGATTAGTTGAATCGTTGAGCGAAGAAGGGGTGTCATCTCCGGCGAGATCCACGGCCGCCACCGCCGTGCTGCAGCCTCCATCCGCGAGCTGCGTGAGCTCAGGCCATCTACCGACCTTCGAGCGACGACCTGGAGCTCAAACCTGAGCTCCATTTCCCAGGTAGATTCCTCCACTCCCCTCTGATCTTCTTCCTATTTTCTTCTTCGATTTCTCCGATTTTATTCGACTCCACCGGCCACTTTCTCGCTCCACCTTCATCCCCCCGAGCTCCACGACGGAGCTCCGATCCTCGCGCTATCATTATCTTCGCCAATCACCGTATCCCACCTTCGCTCGACGCCAGCTCCGCCACCTGGGCGGAGCCCGATCACCGGACCCATCTCGCTCCGCCTTAGGCCTCTCATCTCACCTAGCACGACTCCACGAGCACGCGCACGCTTCGGCTATCTCCTCTAACCCCCTGCAGATACACCCATCTCACTGGCCGGAAGCTCGTCGGAGCTCCCTTCGAGATTCACCGACACCGTGCCCCAGACCACCTCGCTCACTCCTGAGGGCACCGGAGGCCTCGTAGACCATCCGCGCGTCTTTTGGAGCATCTCCGACTCGCCATCGACCTCCACAGATGACGGGAAGGAAGGGCAGAGCAGCAACCCCTACGTCGGAGTCCCGCCTTCTCCTCCGCAGGAGGCGGAGGGCCGTCGAGGAAGAAGCTCCAGGAGCCGCTCGATCATCTTGATCGAACGGCCCGCAATCAGCCGCGTCACCCGCTACCGGAGCTGCCAAAGACTATAGGATCTTCCTTGATTCCACGATCAGGAGAACGCCACGTCGACACCTTCAGCCCCGATCGACCACCGTTATATCTCTCCAGATCTGACGGATTCTGATTCCGCCACGCGTCTTCACCGCCACCCTTTGGATCTATCTTGATCCAAAGGCCCGCAGGCTGCCACGTCGACGAAGACCGAGCCTCGGCCCCAAGCCTCGGCTCGGACGACCCGAGGCTACTCCGAGCCTCAGTCTAGACCTCCAAAACACCCGAACCTCGCTCCGAGCCGCCGCAGCCCTCCGAGCCTAGGCCGCCTACGTGAGGAGCACGTGCGGCCTGGAGATTTTGCACAGAGGCCCCTGGAGCTTTCCAAATTTGCAAATAGGTCCCTATGAAGCAGCCCCCCACGTGAGGAGCACGTGCCCTGTGGAGATTTTGCACAAGAGTCCCCCTCATTATGGGTAATTGCATTTTAGTCCCTGTCTGCATATTTGTTTATTGTAATTTTAATTTCCTGTATTGCATTTACACCCCTGTGTTTGCATGCATCCCTAGAGTGCATTTCACATCATTTTGAAATTTTAAAAATTGCATTTTGTTTGGAATTTTGTCTTCTGTCTATTGGTACACATGTCATATTTTTGTAAGTTCATTTGAATTATTAATGAATTAATTGGTGAATTGTTGACATATTTTGCCCATTGACATCTTTTGATTTATAGTTAATTCTTTGTGCTTCCAAAATTCATCAAAAATTCACAGTAGCTTAAGGACATCATTTTTTTAACATACCATAAAAATTTCATAGCATTTGCACACATATCGAGGCCTAAATAAATTGTTAAGTGATTTTCTTAGATTAATTTTAATTAATTCATTTCACAGTGAAATTAAGTTCTGTTAATTTTCCTAGGTCCCTTATCATTAGAGCCACCTAGGATAATTTTATTTTTTGAAAAAATTGTGGTTTGATATTTATTAAAAATTAAATACTGAAAATCACTCTGTCTGTTCATTTAATTCACAGTAAATTTATTTAGTGTCGAAAAATTCCAAAAAAATTAGTGTAGGTCATTTTCATCATAATTAACCATCTGGCCAATTTTCATAATTTTTGGACTTCATTTGATACCATAATTAAATTGAACATTAAATTGGCCTGCATTGTCTACATAAGTCTGCATAAAAAAATTTAAAAAGACCGAAAAAAATTACTCCTCGAAAATCAACACTTGGATAATTGCTTAAATTTATCTAAGGAGACAGATGCCTCCCTGAGATCGACCTTGGACTTCCACCAAGTAAAAAAATTTGCCGCTTGACATTAAATTAAAGTGGTTTTTGATTAACCCCTCGTATCCGACTGCAACGAACGACATTAAGTAATTTGGACATTAATTTGTCTGAATTAACAAAGGGTGCGGGAGCGTTATCAACGGTGCATAAAGTGAGATGATATTCGGAATTTCTTCTTCGAGCACCAATTTTAGCAAAATAGTCCGATCCCTGTATATTTGCACCTCAACCACACAATCCTTCAAATTCTTATGAATAACCACTCCAACACTGTTTTTATCCTTATCTTTATCTGAATACCGAAGTTAAAGCATGTCTTCTCAATCTCCCTTACTTTTGCGCCAACCCATTTAGTCTCTTGAAGACATAGTATATGAATCTTCCTTCTTTCCATCGTATCCACTCCAGTTAAAGTGCCAATATTCCAACTACCAATCTGCAACTTCCTTTGCAACCTCTTTTGGAATTATGGTTCACGTATAAACAATTAAAATAGAGGCATAAATGGAATAAAACTTAATTAAAAACATAATTTCCATCACAAATAGGTCCATGATAGGGACTGGAATTAAATATGGAAACCCCCTAGGATATTTTGCAATTTCACCAAAGGTGAGGACTTATCTATAAATAAGGAAACTCGACAAGGGCCTACTATAATTTATCATGCTCATGTAAAGATGGTGCGTGATGGCTAGACCCCAGATATAATTTAAAGAAGTTGACTGGATTCCGATGCAAATGAACCAAGAATCACGTGTCACGTATGTAGGCGAAGGCTCAGTTGTAGGCCGGGAGACATGGTGCACTACGAACTTCACTTTGCTCGGTGGTCCATCCAGCTTGAAGCTGTTGGTCGGGAGCAATCGGGGGTCCTCCCCGCTTGAATCGTTGTTCAGCTCCTGGACTGTCAGATAAATAGGGGATATAATCAGATGGTATTTCCCCTCTCCTCCACGGCTTATATCATCAGATGTATTTCCGTCCTCCTCAGCATGGCGGCATCGAGGCTGGTCTCCAGTGAAGTCTCCTTCCTCCTCAATGCTCCTCTGCGACTGCTAAAGATCTAGGAACCTTCACAAGGTCCCGATGATGAAGTTTGATGGTCGAGGATGCTGCATAGATGGATGAATTAGCTGGGCGCTGGAAGTTCATCGGAGAGGTTTAAGGAGATCAGAACTATGTAGTAACCTCCGATCATTGAATACTCGAAGACCTGCAGGGGTTAGATTGTATACCCGAAGGAAATAGAAGCAAAATGGGAACGAATTGAAAAGGAATCAAGTGGATTAGATCCTAGACCTAATCGGGTCTAACCTCTTGCAGAGGAAGGAGTCGAATCAAGATGGGGGAAGTGATCTGAAGATGGCTGAAGCGAGATAATAGCTTTGTGTGAACGATGAGATGTCGTGAGTGTGTGGGTGAGCTTAGATGAGTGAACGAGTGCATGGCTGGGTGTTTAGAAAATGGAGAAACATAACAGAAAATAAAATCAAGACATTACCTGGAACGAGGGTTGTTGCAGTATTTGGTTGCGCGCCACTTGAGTTGTAGATGGGTAAATGGATACCTCCAAGATCCATTTACCCCATCCCAGTGTTTAGTCCCACATCTACCAGTGGTGAGACTTGGAAGCTTTGTGGAGGCTATATAAGGAGCCCCAGACCTCATGTATCCATTGAGAAAGTTGAATGCAACATATGGCCCTTTGAGGCCTTCTCCCGTAGTTTCATCCTGCTCCTTAGGGAGTAGGGTTCCGCGCTAAATCCCTGTGTCAACAATGTTTTATTTCTTTATTTCTCTGATACGCTTCCGCATTCCTATTTTTTAACATTGTATCAGAGCGGGTTCGATTCTCAAGGATGTATTTTATATATTATGTTCGAAATTCTCGAGGATGTATTCAATTTTTAGGGTTTTTTTTCTTAAAACCCTAATTTTTCAATCATAAGATCGAGAGGGTTTTTGTTTGAGGTTTTTCTAGAACCCTCCATCTGAGATTACAGTTCTTCGGTTCCAAGTGCCTCCACCAGCAACATTTTCTGATCCCTTCCGCGTAAGTTTCCAGGAGGAGGTAGCTTAATCCCTAAGTTTCCATAAGAAGCAAGCTTAAGTCTTAAGTTTCGGGTAGAGCTAATTAAACCCTAAGTTTCCTAGAGGAGATAACTTAATCCCTAAGTTTCCGAAGGATTTATTTTAAATCCTAAGCTTTCAGAAGGAGCTATCTCAAGCTCTAAGTTTCTACGACGAGATAACTTAAGCTTTAAGTTTCCGGGAGGAGCTATCTTAGGCCCTAAGTTTCCGGAGAGCTAACGTAAACCTTAAGTTTTTGGGAGTAACTAGCTTAAGTCCTAAGTTTCAAAAAAGAGATATCTTAAGTCCTAAGTTTCTGGAAGGAGTTACCTTAAGCCAACCTTAAGCCCTAACTTTCCCCGGAAGAAGCTAGCTTAAGTCATAAGTTTCCGGAAGGAGCTATCTTAAGCTCTAATTTTTCGAGAGGAGATAACTTAAGCTCTAAGTTTCTTATAAGAGCTATCTTAAGACTTAAGTTTTCAGGAATAGCTAACTTAAGTCCTAAGTTTTTAGATACCATTGGCCCTAAGTTTCCGGAAGGAGATAACTTAAGCCAACCTTAAGCCTTATGTTTCTAGGAAGGAGTTAGCTTAAGTCCTAAGTTTCAATGAGGAGCTAGATTAATCCCTAAGTTTCCGGAAGGAGGTAGCTTAAGGCCTAAATTTCTGGAAAGAGTTATCTTAAGTCTTAAGTTTATGAAAAGAGTTATCTTAAGTTCTAAGTTTACGGAAAATGCTACCTTAAGTCCAAAGTTTCCGAAAGGAGCTAACTTAAGTCCTAAGTTTTTGGAAATAGCTAACTTAAATCCCTAAGTTTTAGGGTGGAGATAGCTTAAGCCTTAAGTTTATGAAAGGTGCAAATTTAAGTCCTAAGTTTCCGAGAGGAGCAAGCTTAAGTCCTAAGTTTTCATGTGGAGCCAGCTTAAGTCCTAAGTTTCTGGGAGGAGCCAGCTTTAAGTTCTAAGTTTTGCAGGAGGAGCTTTCTTAAGCCCTAAATTTTCAGGAAGAGTTAGTTTAAGCCATTAGTTTCCGGGATGAGTTAGCTTACACGCTAAGTTTCTGGGAGGAGCTAACTTAATCGCTAAGTTTTTGGAAGGAGTTAAAATAAGCGTTAAGTTTTTGAGTGGAGTTAACTTAAGTACTAAGTTCTCGGAATAAGTTTTCTCAAGCCATATGTTTTTGAGAGAAGCCAACTTAAGTCATAAGTCTCCGAGAGGAGTTAGGTTAAACCCTAAGTTTTCGGGAGAATCTTAAGCCCTAAGTTTCTGTAAGGAGCTAGTTTAATTCCTTAGCTTTTGGAAGGAGTTGCTTAGGCGTTATGTTTTCAAAAGGAATTATCTTAAGCGTTAAATTTCTGGATGGAGCTAGCTTAAGAGCTAAGTTTCTGGAAGGAGATAGCTTATGGACTAAATTTACGGAAAAGAGCTATCTTAAGCCCTAAGTTTCTAGAAGGAGCTAGATTAAGCGCTAAGTTTCCAGGAAAGAGCTAGCTTAAGCCTTAAGTTTTTGGAAGGAGCTAACTTAAGTGTTAAGTTTCCGGAAGGAGCTATCTTAAGCCCAAAGTATCCAGAAGGAGTTACCTTAAGCGCTAAGATTCCGGATGGTGCTATCTTACGTCTTATGTTTCCGGGAGGAGCTAGCTTAAGGCCTAAGTTTCCTGGAAGAGCTTGTTAAACCTTAACTTTTTGAGAGGAGCTATCTTAAGCCCTAAGTTTCCGGAAGAAGCAAGCTTAAGTCTTATATTTTCGGGTGGAGCTAACTTAAAACCTAAGTTTCCTAAGGAGCTTACTTAAGTCCTAAGTTTCTCGAAGGATTTATTTTAATTCCTAAGTTTTCTTTAGGACTTATCTTAAATTCTAAGTTTCTGTGACGAGATAACTTATGCCCTAAGTTTCCGGGAGTAGATATCTTAATCCCTAATTTTCCAGAGAGCTAACTTAAACCTTAAGTTTTCGATAGTAGCTAGCATAAGTCTTAAGTTTCTGAAAAGAGATACCTTAAGACCTAAGTTTTCGAATGGAGCTAACTTAAGCCATCTTAAACCGTAAGGGTGTGTTTGGATAGTGGGTTTAGGTGGGTTAAACTGGTTGCAGGTAACCCATTTTTGGGTTTTGGTGTTTGGATAGAGGGTTGAACTGGGGATGGGTTAGAAGTGGGTTTATTGTGATATGATTGTATTGAAGTTTGAAAAAGTGAGTAGTTATTGTGATGTGATTGTATTGAAGTTTGAAAAAGTGAGTAGAAGTGGAGTAGTTTATAATTTTTATATGATATGATGGTATAATATATTGTTTTTTGATGGAATTGATGATGGGGAATTGATTTATTTATTTTTTTAAAGATAAAAAGTGGGGCCCACATAGAAGTTAGAAAATATGGGGTAAGGGGGGTAAACCCCTTAAAGAGGGGGTTACCCCTCTAGCCGAACGACACCTAAGTTTCCAGGAAGGAGCTAGCTTAAGTCTTAAGTTTCTGAAAGGAGCTATCTTAAGCTCTAAGTTTCGGGAGGAGATAACTTAAGCTCTAAGTTTCCGGTAGGAGCTATCTTATGCCCTAAGATTTTGGGAATAGATAGCTTAAGTCTTAAGTTTTCAAAATTTGATACCTTAAGTTCTAAGTTTCTGGAAGGAGCTAACTTAAGCCAACCATAAGCCCTAAGTTTGCAGGAATAAGCTAGCTTAAATCCTAAGTTTACATGAGGAGCTATCTTAAGCTCTAATTTTTCGAAAGGAGCTAGCTTAAGCCCTATGTTTTCGGGAGGAGTTAGCATAAACCCTAAGTTTCCGGGAGGAATTAACTAAAGTCTTAAGTTTCATGAATAAGTTAGCTTAAGCCCTATGTTTCTGAGGGAAGCTAACTTAAGTTATAACTTTCCGAGATGAGGTAGCTTAAACCCTCAGTTTTTTGGATAATCTTAAGCCCTAAGTTTCTATAAGAAGCTAGATTAAGTACTTAGTTTTCAGAAGGAGTTGTTTAAGCGTTAAGTTTCCGGAAGGAGCTATCTCAAGCGTTAAGTTTCCGGATAGAGCTAGCTTAAGCGCTAAGTTTCCGGAATGAGCTAACTTAAGCCTAATTTTTAGGGAAAGAGCTCTCAAGCCCTACGTTTCCGGAAGTAGTTAGATTAAGCGCTATGTTTCCAGAAGGATCTAACTTAAGCCTTAAGTTTTCGGAAGTAGTTACCTTAAGCTCTAAATTTCCGAAAGGCCCTATCTTATGCCTTATATTTTTTGGAGGAGCAATCTTAAGACCAAGTTTCTGGGAGGATCTAGTTTAAGCCCTAAGTTTTCGGAAGGAGTTAGCTTAATCCCTAAGTTTCCGGGAGGAGGTAGCTTAAGACTTAAGTTTCCAGAAGAAGCAAGCTTAAGTCTTAAGTTTTCGGGTGGAGCTAACTTAAAACCTAAGTTTCCTAGAGGAGCTTACTTAATCCCTAAGTTTCCGGAAGCATTTATTTAAGTCCTAAGTTTTCGGAAGGAGCAATCTCAAGATCTAAGTTTCCGCGACGAGATAACTTAAGCCTTAAGTTTCCGGGAGGAGCTATCTTAGACCCTAAGTTTCCGGAGAGCTAATTTAAACCTTGAGTTTTCGGAAGTAGCTATCTTAAGTCCTAAGTTTATGAAAAGAGATACCTTAAGTCCTAAGCTTCCGGAAGGAGCTACCTTAAGCCAACCTTAAGGCCTATGTTTCCGGGAAGAAGCTAGCTGAAGTCCTAAGTTTCCGGAAGGAGCTATCTTAAGCTCTAAGTTTTCGAGAGTAGATAAATTAAGCACTAAGTTTCCGATAAGAGTTGTCTTAAGCGCTAAGTTTTCAGAAATAGCTAGCTTAAGTCCTAAGTATCCGAAAAAAGACACCTTAAGTCCTAAGTTTCTGGGAAGAAGCTACCTTAGTTCCTAAGTTTCCGGAAGGATCTATCTTAAGCTCTAAGTTTTCCGGAGGAGACAACTTAAGCTCTAGGTTTCTAATAAGAGTTATCTTATGCCCTAAGTTTCCAGAAATAACTACCTTAAGTCCTAAGTTTTTGAAAAGAGATACCTTAAATCCCAAATTTCCGGAAGGAGCTAACTTAAGCCAACCTTAAGCCCTAAGTTTCTGGGAAAGAGTTAGTTAAGTCCTAAATTTTCATGAGAAGCTAGCTTAAGCCCTGGTTTTTCGGAAGGAGGTACCTTAAGGTCTTAATTTCTACAAAGATGTAGCTTAAGTCTTAAATTTCTGGAAAGAGGTATCTTAAGCCCCAAGTTTCCGGAAGGAGTTATCTTAAGCTCTAAGTTTACGGAAAATAATACCTTAAGCCTTAAGTTTACGGAAGGCGCAAACTTAAGTCCTAAGTTTCCGAGAAGAGCAAGCTTAAGTCCTAAATTTCAGGTGGATCTAGCTTAAGTCCTAAGTTTCCGGGAGGAGCCAGCTTTAAGTTCTAAGTTTTGCAGGTGGAGCTATCTTAAGCCCTAAGTTTTCAGGAGGAGTTAGCTTAAGCTATTAGTTTCCAGGATGAGTTAGCTTACGCGCTATGTTTCTAGCTTCAGTCCTAAGTTTTCGAAAGGAGCTATCTTAAACTCTAAGTTTTCGGGAAGAGATAACTTAAGCTATAAGTTTCCGGTAGGAGCCATCTTATGCCCTAAGTTTCTGGGAATAGATAGCTTAAGTCTTAAAATTTTGAAATTAGATACCTTAAGCTCTAAGTTTCTGGAAGGAGCTAACTTAAGCCAACCTTAAGCCCTAAGTTTCCAGGAAGAAGCTAGCTTAAGTCCTAAGTTTACAGGAGGAGCTATCTTAAGCTCTAAGTTTTCGAAAAGAGCTAGCTTAAAGCCTAAGTTTTCGGAAGGAGCTAGAATAAATCCTAAGTTTCTGGGAGGAGTTAACTTAAGTCCTAAGTTTCTGGAATAAGTTAGCTTAAGTCCTATGTTTCTGAGAGAAGCTAACTTAAGTCGTAAGTTTCCGAAAGGAGGTATCTTAAAACCTAAGTTTTTGGGAGGATCTTAAGCCCTAAGTTTTTATAAGAAGCTAGATTAAGTCCTTAGTTTTCGGAAGGAGTTTCTTAAGCGTTAAGTTTCCGGAAGGAGCTATCTTAAGCGTTAAGTTTCCGGATAGAGCTAGCTTAAGCGTTAAGTTTCTGGAATGAGCTAACTTAATCCCAAGATTCAGGGAAAGAGCAATCTCAAACCCTACATTTTCGGAAGGAGTTAGCTTTGAAGGATACGGGGAAAATCCTCAAGCGCATCACAGAAGCGTGATTATCTCATCGGATGCGATCGGGAGCGACTAGTCACACTAGTTGCTTGATGCAGCGGAAATTAAAATTTTTTATGTGACGAAACCACATGATCCAAGAACACTTCTTGGATCATTTCGTCTAAACCACAAACAAGTAATAGGATTACCTCTTGAAGCGTGGTTACGATCGAGTCTCTAAACAAAGAGACCTCCTGTCTCAAGTCCGATCCGACGGAGGAGATGCTTGCGAGCGCGTGGATGAGATGCGTGCTTCTCGCAATCCATGTTGATGATCCAAGCCATGGATCTCCTGATCTCGACAAACGAGATACGACGTCTTCTTCACAAGCACGGCACATTGAAGTAGACGGAGATCCACGAGTAGACGATCGGGCAGCATAACGACGATGCTGTAGCAATGGAGATTCTCTCTAGGGCATCCATAGTGGACGATCACATGAGAGAGAGAGAATGGGCATGTAGAGAGAAAGAGAGAGAGAGAGAGCATTCATTGATGTCGAGTCTCAAGAAGAGCAAGGGGCGCCTCTTCTTATATAGGGTTTTGGGAGTCCATGGATCCCAATCCATGGACAACACACAATCAACGGATGGGATTGATTGTGTCCCTTTCAACGGCTAGGATTGTTGTTGGTAAAACACAACAACAAGTGATTTAATTTGAATTAATTCATATTGATAAATCAACATAATTAATTCCAATTTAAATCACATTTGATTGGAGAAGAGATAATGAGAAGACTAAACCAATCCCCTAAAATAAGGGGACGGCTACCATCATCTCATGAGATCTCAATATCTCATGAGATCTCATTATCTCATGAGACCTCATTATCTCATGATTATATCACGATCTCTTGTCGATAGTATTTTCACCAAAAAAATTCTAAATTATCTAATGGAAAATATCAACCATGCCATTCAAATTATGTGAATCTCATTCACAACCCAAAACTAAATGTAATTATATTTTCAATTAATGTGAATCCCATTCGCATTAACAATTAATCAACAAATATAAAACACAATATGGCTCTCTCTTATATATTATAAATCACATTTATAATATATATGATTAATATGGATAGTGTTATCTATATTATTCATATCCATAATAAATAAATCACATTTAATCATCTAAAATCTCTTTTCTCGTGTGCCCAAATAACATGAATCACATTCACATTATTCATATCTTTAATAATTAAAATACATTTAATTATCTCAGATAACTCTCCTTATAATATGAATCAAATTCATATTATCCATGATAATTAAATCACATTTAATTATCAATTTTCTCGATGCTTGGATACATATATCAACAATAAAATTATCCATGAACTCTTTCAAGGATAATGCGCTTTCTCCACCGACACTTGGAGATAAGGATAGGGCGATTGTATTGTTCCATAGTGACTCGGATATTGAGATCACATCTCAAATCCAGATCTCGAGCCTCCCATAGATGCTTGATTAAATCTAGACCGCAAATCTAATCTTCTCATTGCATCTGAACCACATTCAGATCAATGTCCAACATTTGGACCAAGATCAGATTACTTCTCTACTGAGAGGAGTCACTAAAATCGAGACCCGTTTCATCACTCCCTAGGAATGGAAGCGTCATGGTTATACAATCGTTTATGATCACATCACCCTCGGGTATTCCTAATACCTGTACATCCTGCATACTGGAAGACCCAGAATAAACCCGAAGTATTAGATCAACTTTATACTATCTACTTCATGGTTTTATCAGTAAGTTTCTCATTTGATCATTGGGAGTTGGTATCGATCATATACTTTCCAAAAGCATATATCATACCTAGATCTTGATCATATAATTTCCAAAAGTATATATCAAACCTACAAATTTAGTCAAGCTTCCAAAGCGAGACGACCGTGCGCACGGAATTTGATTCTTCCCAATGTCTCATGAGTGAGCTCATATCTTCCGATTCAGTAATGAACTTGTATGATCCCTTTGAGAGATCGTATTACTCATATGCCCTTATCTGCACACCAGCGCGCCAATGTATAGACCTTGGTTAGATCATCAACCTGTTGGTCTCCCAATGTACATACTCAGAAATATAGTAACACATCTGTCTCCGTCAGAGGATGCGTGCCTGTATCGTGACAGCATACGATATAGGACTTTGGTTATCTCGATCTCGTTAAGTCAACTCTTTGACCTAAATAATCTGACAACTCCGAAACTCTATTCCTATGCAGAGGACCTGCATCAAGAGGTCGGTCAGATATCAGCCTATGTGAGAAAGGATTGCCATCTCCTACTCAGGCTGGAGATCATCTCTTAGCAATCATTTGATGGTGCTTAATGAGTCCTCAATCTAACCCTTTAGATATTCATCCAAGCACCAGCCTCTATGATTCAATTATTGAATCAACAGCTGTATGATTATTAAGATGGCCATGGTACATAACCCTAATTGTACTAAGGGACCTATTATGCAAATTATTTATTCTTTATTTTAGATCAGGGAATGATATTTGCAATAACATTTATTGCATAATGGCTCTCCGTGGGCTCGCATGTCCAACAATCTCCCACTAGCCCATACAGTCATTAATGGGCTAATCATTTAAACCCATACTCATGTGACAATCATAGGCTATTTAGAAAATAGCTAGGTAAGTTGATCAGTCACTCTGTTCCCGCATGACTATGCCAAGTCCTTTTACGGCACTTGCATATCCCTAGTAACAGTGTTCACATCTAGTGAGAATGTTGCATCTTATGCAACCAATATTCAGTCTTATCAGTTATAGTGTCCTTGATACTATAGCTTAATAATTATTATAACCAGTATTTCCATAATCCTTATCAGAATACCCTTATTCCTGGAGATCACTATCTCTTAAGGTATCCATAGTTAAGACCTTTTAGATCTCTATCTATAAAGTCTTAAGTTTTTGAAGATAAGACTTTGAGATCACTGTCTCAAAAATCTTGTATCTATGAAGATTTTGCTATTACTGCAATCAAGTGTTTTCTCTCCATAGTAGGATTAGAAACATTTTATTACTCCCACTACATGGCAGATATCTGGCTTTTGTACACATCTAGTGTACACTCAGCTTCTCTTAACTGATGCACAAGTGCTAGCAGTTCTAGCATTCACTTCCTCAACTCTTTGAGGTGATATACCTTTAGATAGGTCAGTACTATATCTTAAGGGATGGAAGCCTTTCTTGGAATTTCTAAGAATCGAATATGTCCAAGGTGTACTATAAATGTGACAGCCCCAATATCCTCTTCTCTTTGCTTCTGAACAACTTCAGAACTAAGATCTAAGAGATATCCTTGAAATCATATTTCAAGATATGGAATAGCCAGTCTACAAAACACTTATTATCATCCATATATCATTACAAATGATTAGGATATTATCTACATTTAGCACGATGAACACAATGGCACTCCCACTAAGCTTCACATGGTACATCAAGATTCTATCTGAAATCATAACATTTATGATTTCATCAAATCTTATGTTCCAGCTTCAAGAAGCTTATTTGAGTCCATAAATGGAGTTCTTCAGCTTGCACACTTTGCTTTCCTCAACCATGAAGCCCTGGGGCTACTTTATGTGAATATCCTTAGAGAGGTATTCATAGAGGGACGCAATCTTGACTTTCATCTCGAAGATGTCATAGTCAAGTTGTGTAGATACAGTTAGCAATAATCCGATGGGTTTAAGCATGGTTACTGAAGAGCAAGTCTCATCACAAGCAATGTCTTCTCTTCCGGTGTGTAGCTCATGGCTACGAACCGAGCTTTGAAGGTCTCTACCTTCTCATCAGGTTCCCTTTCTCTTGAAGATCCATTTACACCTTAACGGGTCTTACCCATATAGGTGGATCCTCGAGGGTCCATATACAACACTTGTATATGAAGTCTACCTTAGACTTTTATTGCTAACATCCATCTTTCCATGTCATGATCCTCAGGAGCTTCATCACATGAAGTCTGATCATTGTCAAACTTAAATGACACATGGAATACATCCTCAAACTCATTTGAAGATGTATTAATGTTTCATCTTTAATTATCCTTTTAGTTTCCTATTTCAGGAGCCTCATTATCATCTCAATATTAAATGAGTTCCTTTACTTCATTTTCATCTTGATTCTCAAGAGAATCATCCTCTAAGAATCACATTCTTAGAGATGAGATCTTTTAAGAATCTCAGGGTTATAAAGTAGGTATCCAATGCCATCCTTTATTTTCCTAATGAAGTAGCACTCTCTAGTGTTCGATTCCATCTTACTTGCATGGAATCTTATTAAGGATATATAATGTAGTCTCTACTACATATATACCGGGAAACTAAGAGGAAATTATGCTAAGATTAATCATTGATCAAGTCATGTCACACATGATCAATTGTATCTCCCTACAACTCTCTTGAGTTTAGGTGCATTAGAAGGATTGAGATAGGAATGATATTCATATCTCTATAAGGTATTCCTTTGAATTCATCTAATAGGTACAAGCTACCTATGTTAGATCAAATTCATTTCATATTCCTTCAAACTTTGGTTCTAAACCAAAATTATGAAATCTTTGAACATTTCAAAGGTTTCTTAGGTGAAGAGAAGAAATCTCATATCATACATACACATCAATAGATATCACATATCCATAATGTTTATTATGATATAGATGATCCACACACATCAATATGTATGAGATCTTGAATACCTCGACATCTAACATCATTCCCAGAGAAGGGTGTATTGGACATTTTACTTTGAATACTATATTCACAAGTATGTAAGATTTGAAATTTTTTAGACATTCTAAAGTTTCATATCTTACTAGTCCATTGATCGCATCAACAAACATATGTCCAAAACTTGATGCCAGATCATTGTCAAATGATCTTCATCCTCCTATTGATCTTTTAAGGTTTAACTTTCAGTATTAGAAATCTTAATGAACCAATCATAAATTTTCTAATTTTGTGGAGTCCACTAGATGTTAGATTACTATCTGAAATATATCCATCATAACTTTTTATGATAGGTTTATTCCAGAATTCATGTTTATTTCCAACATATAGAAACAAATAATGAGTGTATTCTAATATCTAGGTCATAAAGACATTCTCTAAGACTAAGGACTCTGCAACTGAAAATATGAAGTCCATTTATCCAATAGATATTGTTTCAATAATTGCATCAATATCCATGTGGATAACTATAAACCTTAAGATCAAATTTTCCAGTCTTCTAAAACATATGCAACAATTGCAAGTGTCATTAGAAGAATGAGATACAATTATGAGACTTTAATCTTATCTTATAAGAAAGTCAATTTCAATGATTAGATGTAGATTATTCTGGTGCTCTATCCGAGTCCTTCTCTAAGGATTCTAGATAGACTTGATAGTCATACTATCAACACTCCAACTTATTGCAGTATTGGCATTCATCCAACTCTTTGGATGTCATATGGAAGTTACAGAAGTAGGTCAACTCTTTGACTTTCCTTCTTACTAGGGTCCGACCCATGCTTCCATCGCGCTCCCTTCATCTATAAACAACCATTGCTTAGGACTAGGAATCTCTTATGTTAAATTCAAAAGAATTCAATGTAAGAGCATTTCAACATTTATAAATGCTTCATTAAATTCATACAATATGAATATTATGAAGCTTCATGAATGATTAGTAGAATGATGACATTCATCGTATCTGCATCTATCTAAACTCTTAAAACATTGATTCGGTAGGTATTCAAATATTTTGAACACATCATCTCTTATAGAGCTACCATTCTGCATGATGCAGTGAACCATATCATTCATGATAAATGTCAAGAGCGCATATGTATGCCAGAATATCTTCTTAGATTTTATAAGGATTAATTTGAAAATTGCGATCATCATCAACATGTCACTTCCAAAGTACATTTGATGATATCAAGACTATAGAGACATACAAACCCTAAGGTGATGTCTTATTGTCTTATTTAATTGTCATTCCTCATCATTTTGAGGAAACTTGCACATTGCAATCACATACATTATGTGTACAATTGCAAGTACAATATCTGGATCATGAGTCCAATCCATGATATTTTACAGGTTATTATTGAGTATAACATTGAATGTATTTAATGAAGGATTATCTGAAATAAGAAATTTGCATAAGGGTATATATATTATATACATATTTTACTTTGATTTAGGAATTTATATATCAAAGTTGTCTTGCCTTGTCAACACTGAAAGTTCATTCCCTTAATCACTTTCAATGTAAGAGATATACTTACCATTATATCTCAAGAAAGATCAGGGATCTCCTTCCTTATCTTTGTTACATCCCAATAATATGAGAACCTGTAACTCAGATAAAAAGAAACGGGAACATATTCCGCCTTGCAAGTCCAACTTGCATCTCCCAATTCGGTCTTTAACACCCGGGCCCACCACCCCTAAGGTGATGTTGACCCATCATTAATTGAACCAACCATCAACAGGCTTAATACTCGCTATACGCAATCCAATATCGCCCCGATAATATGAGGATACGATATTGAGGTCACTACGTATACAACCTTATTCTTTTGAGAAGCGAAGAGCCCGATCCAAATGGATTGTATGCAGGAGCTGTCACTTCGGACATGCGTCTCCTACATACAATATCTGGCGACGGAACCCTTCGCCTTGACGGGAGACCATGGATGTCACTTATGTGATCCTCCATATCATATTCAAATTCTAATTAATCATTATGAATCATATTCGTTATGATTAATTCTTCCAAGGGAAATAACAACTCTATTCATAATAGAGTGCTTTGATTTTAATTGGATTCCAATTAATCTAATCATATTAAATTAATGATCCAATTAATATCCAACAAATAATTTTTAATTGTTACTTGAAATATGGTATTATCTCAGATACGTATTATTTCAAATTTTAATAATTAGAAAATACATCATGATCTCTTAGGCATCATTCATTCCCTAGCCACTGTCATGGCCAGTACTAGCGGGAGTGGGATGGACCGCAGCCGGTGCGACTCGCTACCCTAGCGATCCCCGACTAGACACCATATCCGCCTCGAGAAAAAGCAATGCCGAGTCAATCACTTTGTACTTGAGACGATCATCAGTTTTTCAACCGAAATTATACCATATAATATTCATCAAAACCATTTTGATAATATTATAAGGAGATTTGCTAAACAAATCCCCAATCCTATTCAAGCTACACGGTTTTGCATGTAGAAGTTGTCCTACAACTATTGTAAGATAAACTAGAGTTTTCATGAAAACAATGTTTGTTGGAATGTGTATCAAGCAACCAATTGGTGATCTAGATCTAATCTAATCATTCATTGGTTGAGTCAATGTCATTTAAGGGAATAAATATTGTTCTAATATTTATCAAATATTATCCGAATTATTCCAGGAAATTAACTATTAATTTCAAAATTTTTCTTAAATGACAATCACAAGGTTTTGGATAATGATGCAATTTCCAACAGTGATCCTCACTAACTAAAAATAGCATATCACATTCATTTTAAATCCAAATTAAACAAAATCAATTTCCAGAGATTGATAACTTGATTTAAAAATGAAACCATGTGATAAACACGCATTTCCAGGTGCTTTAAAACAGTAATTAACATTTTAATCACGTCTCTAATCGTCATCCCCGAAACAATGGATATATGGTCAATAAAACGATCATATCTTGAGCAAACGAAATCCAAATTACGCAAACTCAAATCCTATTGTTTCTTTAATTAATGGGAAACGTTATTCAATTTAAAATTTTGTGTTTAAACATTTTAAACAGGTCCGAAATTTCATCACAAGAAAGGGCTACGAAAATTGAAATGCTAAAATCTTCACGAACCCAAACGAGCCCGAATCTTCGTAGGCTCATGGATCTAATCAAAAATCTTCGACAACTTGACTCTTATACCACTTAAAGGATATGGGAAAAATCCTCAAGTGCATCACGGAAGCGTGATGATCACATCGGATGCGATCGGGAGCGACTAGTCACACTAGTTGCTCGATGCAGCGAAAATTTAAAATTTTAATGTGACGAAACCACATGATCCAAGAACACTTCTCGGATCGTTTCATCTAAACCACAAAAAAGTAATAGGATTATCTCTTGAAGCGTGGTTACGATCAAGTCTCTAAACAAAGAGACCTCCTGTCTCAAGTCCGATCCGACGGAGGAGATGCTTGCGAGCGCATGGATGAGACGCGTGCTTCTCGCAATCCATATTGATGATCCAAGCCACGAATCTCCTGATCTCGACAAATGAGATACAACATCTTCTTCACGAGCAAGGTACGCTGAAGTAGACGGAGATTCACGAGCAGACGACCGGGCAACATAACGACGATGCTGCAGCGATGGAAGATCTCTCTAGGTTTTCCATAGTGGACGACCACATGAGAGAGAATGGGCGTGTAGAGAGAAAGAGAGAGAGAGATCATTCATTGATGTCGAGTATCAAGAAGATCAAGGGGTGCCTCTTCTTATATTGGGTTTTGGGAGTCCATGGATCCCAATCCATGGACAGCACACAATCAACGGATGAGATTGATTGTGTCCCTTTCAACGGCTAGGATTGTTGTTGGTAAAACACAACAACAAGTGATTTAATTGAATTAATTCATATTGATAAATCAACATAATTAATTTCAATTTAAATCACATTTGACTAGAGAAGAGATAATGAGAAGACTAAACCAATCCCCTAAAATAAGGAGACGGCTGTCATCATCTCATGAGATCTCATTATCTCATGATTATATCATGATCTCTTGTCGATAGTATTTTCACCAAAAAATAATTCCAAATTATCTTATGGAAAATATCAACCATGCCATTGAAATTTTGAGAATCTCATTCACAACCCAAAATAAATGTAATTATATTTTCAATTAATCATTCAATGTGAACCCCTTTCGCATTAACAATTAATCAACAAATATAAAACACAATATGGCTCTCTCTTGTATATTATAAATCACATTTATAATATATATGATTAATATGGATAGGTTATCCATATTATTCATATCCATGATAATTAAATCACATTTAATCATCTTGAATCTCTTTTCTCATGTGTCCAAATAACATGAATCACATTCACATTATTCATATCTTTAATAATTAGGACACATTTAATTATCTCAGATAACTCTCCCTATAATATAAATCAAATTCATATTATCCATGATAATTAAATCACATTTAATTATCAATTTTCTCGATGCTTGGATACATATATCAACAATGAAATTATCCATGAACTCTTTCAAGGATAATGCACTTTCTCCGCAGATACTTGAAGATAAGGACAGGACGATTGTATTATTCCACGTATAGTACTTGAAGATAAAGACAAGACGATTGTATTATTCCATGTATAGTGACTTGGATATTGAGATCACATCTCAAATACAGATCTCAGGCCTCTCACAGATACTTGATTAAATTAAGACCGCAAATCTAATCTTCTCATTGCATCAGAATCACATTCAGATCAATGTCCAACATTTGGACCAATATTAGATTACTTCTCTACTGTAAGGAGTCACTAAAATCCAGACCCGTTTCATCACTCCCTAGGAATGGAAGCGTCATGGTTATACAATCGTTTATGATCACATCACCCTCAGGTATTCCCAATACCTGTACATCTTGCATACTGGATGACCCAGAATAAACCTGAAGTATTAGATCTACTTTATACTGTCTACTTCATGGTTTTATCAGTAAGTTTCTCATTTGATCATTGGGAGTTGGTATCGACCATATACTTTCCAAAAGCATATATCATACCTAGGTCTTGATCATATACTTTCCAAAAGTATATATCAAACCTACAAATTCAGTCAAGCTTCCAAAGCGAGACGACCATGCACACGGAATTTGATTCTTCCCAATATCTCATGAGTGAGCTCATGTCTTTCGGTTCAGTAATGAACCTGTATGATCCCTTTGAGAGATCGTATTACTCATATGCCCTTATATGCACACCAGCGCGCCGGTATATAGACCTTGGTTAGATCTGCCAAATGTACATACTCAGACATATAGTAACACATCTGTCTCCGGTCAGAGGATGCGTGCCTATATTATGACAACATACGATATAGGACTTTGGTTATCTCGATCTAGTTAAGTCAACTCTTTGACCTAACTAATCTGACACCTCCGAATCTCTATTCCTATGCAGAGGACCTACATCAAGAGGTCGGTCAGATATCAGCCTATGTGAGAAAGGATTGCCATCTCCTACTCAGGCTGGAGATAATCTCTTAGCAATCATTTGACGGTGCTTGATGAGTCATCAATCTATCCCTTTAGATAGTCATCCAAGCACCATCCTCTATTATTCAATTATTGAATCAACAACTGTATGATTATTAAGATGGCCATGGTACATAACCCTAATTGTACTAAGGGACCTATTATGCAAATTATTTATTCTTCATTTCAGATCAGGGAATGATATTTGCAATAACATTTATTGCATAATGGCTCTCCGTGGGCTCGCATGTCCAACAAGCTTAAGCGCTAAGATTCCAGAAGGATCTAACTAAAGTTTTGAGTTTCCGGAAGTAGTTACCTTAAGCGTTAATTTTACGGATGGCACTATCTTATGCCTTATATTTTCGGGAGGAGCAATCTTAAGACCTAAGTTTCTGGGAGGAGCTACCTTAAGCCTTAAGTTTTCAGAAGGAGTTAGCTTAACCTCTAAGTTTTTGAGAGGAGGTAGCTTAAGCCTTAAGTTTTCGGAAGAAGCAATCTTAAGTATTAAGTTTTCAGGTGGAGCTAATTTAAACCCTAAATTTCCTAGAGGAGCTTACCGAATCCCTAATTTTCTGGAAGGATTTATTTTAAGTCTTAAGCTTTCGGAAGGAGCTATCTCAAGATCTAAGTTTCCGCGATGAGATAACTTAAGCCTTAAGTTTCCGGGAGGAGCTATCTTAGGCCCTAAGTTTCTGGAGAGCTAACTTAAACCTTAAGTTTTTGGGAGTAACTAACTTAAGTCCTATGTTTCTGAAAAGACATATCTTAAGTCCTAAGTTTCCGGAAAGAGCTACCTCAAGCCAACCTTAAGCCTTAAGTTTCCAGGAAGAAGCAAGCTTAAGTCCTAAGTTTCCAAAAGGAGCTATCTTAAAGTTTTCGGGAGGAGATAACTTATGCTCTAAGTTTCTAATAAGAGCTATCTTAAGCCCTAAGTTTTTCGGAATAGCTAGCTTAAGTCCTAAGTTTTCGAAAGGAGATACCTTAAGACCTATATCTCCAGAAGGAGCTAACTTAAGCCAACCTTAAGCCTTAAGTTTCTGGGAAGGAGCCAGTTTAAGTCCTAAGTTTCATGAGAAGTTAGCTTAAGCCCTAAGTTTCCAGAAGGAGGTAGCTTAAGGCCTAAATTTCTGCAAAAAGCTAGCTTAAGTCTTAAGTCTTCTGAAAAGAGCTATCTTAAGATCTAAGTTTCTATGAGTTATCTTAAGATCTAAGTTTACGGAAAATGCTACCATAAGCCCTAAGTTTCCGGAAAGAGTTACCTTAAGTCCTAAGTTTTCGGAAATAGCTAACTTAAATACCTAAGTTTTTGGGTGGAGTTAGCTTAAGCCTTAAGTTTCAGGGAGGCGCAAACTTAAGTCCTAAGTTTCCGAGAGGAGGAAGCTTAAGTCCTAAGTTTCAGGTGGAGCTAGCTTAAGTTCTAAGTTTCCGGGAGGAGCCAGCTTTAAGTTCTAAGTTTTGCAGGAGGAGCTATCTGAAGCCCTAAGTTTTTGGGAGGAGTTAGCTTAAGCTATTAGTTTCTGGGATGAGTTAGATTACATGCTAAGTTTCTGGGAGGAGCTAACTTAATCGCTAAGTTTTCGGAAGGAGTTAATATAAGCGCTAAGTTTTCGAGAGGAATTAACTTTAGTCTTAAGTTCCCAGAATAAGTTAGCTTAAGCCCTATGTTTCTGAGAGAAGCCAACTTAAGTCATAAGTTTTCAAGAGGAGGTAGGTTAAACTCTAAGTTTTTGGGAGGATCTTAAGCCCTAAGTTTCTATAAGGAGCTAGATTAAGTCCTTAGCTTCCAGAAGGAGTTGCTTAGGCATTAGGTTTCCAGAAGGAATTATCTTAAGCATTATATTTCCGAATGGAGCTTGCTCAAGAGCTAAGATTATGGAAGGAGTTAGCTTAAGGACCAAGTTTACGGAAAAGAGTTACCTTAAGCCCTAAGTTTTTGGAAGGTGCTACCTTAAGCCAACCTTAAGCCCTAAGTTTTCGGGAAGAATCTAACTTAAGTCCTAAGTTTCTGGAAGGAGCTATCTTAAGCTCTATGTTTTCGGGAGGATATAACTTAAGCTCTAAATTTCTAATAAAAGCTATCTTAAGCCCTAAGTTTTTGGGAATAGCTAGCTAAAGTCCTAAGTTTTTGAAAAGAGATACCTTGAGCCCTAAGTTTCCGGAAGGAGCTAACTTAAGCCAACCTTAAGATCTACGTTTCCGGGAAGTAACTAGCTTAAGTCCTAAGTTTCCATGAGGAGGTAACTTAAGCCCTAAGTTTTCAGAAGGTTGTAGTTTAAGGCCTAAATTTTTGCAAAGAGCTAGCTTAAGCCTTAAGTTTTCAGGAGGCGCAAACTTAAGTCCTAAGTTTCTAAGAGGAGCAAGCTTAAGTCCTAAGTTTCAGGTGGAGCTAGCTTAATTCCTAAGTTTCCTAAAGGAGCCAGCTTTAATTTCTAAGTTTTACAGGAGGAGCTATCTTAAGCCCTAACTTTTCGGGAGGAGTTAGCTTAAGCCATTAGTTTTCAGGATGAGTTAGCTTACGCGCTATGTTTCTGGGAGGAGCTAACTAAATCGCTATGTTTTTGGAAGGATTTAACTTAAGCGCTAAGTTTTCGGAATAAGTTAGCTTAAGCCCTATGTTTCTGAGAGAAGCTAACTTAAGTCATAAACTTCTAGGAAGATGTAGCTTAAACACTAAGTTTTCGAGAGGATCTTAAGCCCTAAGTTTCTATAAGGAGCTATATTAAGTCCTTAGTTTTCGGAAGGAGTTGCTTAAGCGTTAAGTTTCCGAAAGGACCTATCTTAAGCGTTAAGTTTTTGGATGGAGCTAGCTTAAATGCTAAGTTTCCGGAATGAGCTAAGTTGAGTATAAGTTTTAGGGAAAGAGCTATCTCAAGCCCTACGTTTTCGGAAGGAGTAGCTTAAGAGCTAAGTTTCCGGAAGGATCTAACATAAGCCTTAAGTTTTCGGAAGTAGTTACCTTAAGCGTTAAATTTCCGGAAGGCGCTATCTTATGTCTTATATTTTCAGGAGGAGCAATCTTAAGACCTAAGTTTTCGGGAGGAGCAAGCTTAAACCCTAAGTTTTCGGAAGCAGTTAGCTTAACCATTAAGTTTCGGGGAGGAGGTAGCTTAAGCCTTGAGTTTGCAGAAGAAGCAAGCTTAAATCTTAAGTTTTCGGGTGGAGCTAACTTAAACTATAAGTATCCTAAAGGAGGTTAGTTAATCCTTACGTTTCTGGAAGAATTTATTTTAAGTCCTAAGTTTTCGGAAGGAGCTATCTCAAGTTCTAAGTTTCCGTGATGAGATAACTTAAGCCTTAAGTTTCCGGGAGGAGCTATATTATGCCCTAAGTTTTCGAAGACCTAACTTAAACCTTAAGTTTTCAGGAGTAGCTAGTTTAAGTCCTAAGTTTCCGAAAAGAGATACTTAAGTCCTATGTTTCCGGAAGGAGCTACCTTAAGCCAACCTTAAGCCCTAAGTTTACAGAAGGAGCTATCTTAAGATCTATGTTTTCGGGAGGAGATAACTTAAGCTCTAAGTTTCCGATAAGAGCTATCTTAAGCCCTAAGTTTTCGGGAATAACTAGCTTAAGTCCTGAGTTTTCGAAAAGAGATACCTTAAGCCCTATGTTTCCGGAAGGAGCTAACTTAAGACAATCTTAAGCCTTAAGTTTCCGGGAAAGAGCTATCTTAAGTCCTAAGTTTCAATGAGGAGCTAACTTAAGCCCTAAGTTTCCGGAAGGAGGTAGCTTAAGGCCTAAATTTTTGCAATAAGTTTTAAGTTTCTGAAAAGAGATATCTTAATGCCTAAGTTTCCGAAAGGAGTTATCTTAAGCTCTAAGTTCACAGAAAATGCTATGATTGAAGGATACAGAAGGATCCTTAAGCGCATCACGGAAGCTTGACGATCGTATCATATACGATCAAGAGCGACAAGTTACACTAGTTGCTCGGTGCAGCGAAATTTTAAAAAATTTAAATAAAAAGATGAAACCACATGATCCAAAAACATTTCTTGAATCGTTTCATCTAACCACAAAGTATTAGAAATACCTCTTGAAGCATGTTTGCGATCACTTAATCTCCAAAGGAAGAGATCCTCGTGACTCAAGTCCGATCCACAAAGATGGAACTTGCAGGTGCGATGATGAGACGCTTGCTTCTAGCAATCCAAGATGAAGATGCAAGCTTGAATCTCCTGATTTTGTCCAACGAAACCCGACGTCTTCTACTTGTGTGAGAAGCACCAAGGAAGACGGAGATCCGACAACACGATGGCGTAGCGACGACTGTAGTTCTCTCAAGAACTCAGAGTGGACGTGCACTTTTAGAGAGAGAGATGAGGCATGAGAATGAGAGAAGGAGAGAGAGCACTTCATGCGTGTATTGAAGGGCTAGGGTTCCTCCTTTTTATATTGTGGATTGGGAGTCCATGGATCACAATCCATGGACACACAAGATCAATGACTAGGATGATTTGTGGTTTTAATCAATGGCCATGATTATTATTGTTCAATAAAACAACAACTATTAATTTATATTAAATTAAATATATGTTGCATTATTATCAACATAATTTAACTCAATAAAATTAATCAACAAAAGATAATAAAGAGGATAATAATCACCTCCATAAAAAGGGGGCGTCACCCTTGAACAATTCAAGGGTGACGTCACCTTTTTTATTTGGTGATTTTATCTCCTTTATGTTATCTCATATGCAACAACATTTATTGTAAATATGTTCACTAAATTAATTAGCGAATATTTCAATCATGCCATTGAAAAAATGTGAATCAAATTCACGACCCAAACAAAAATATAAATTATATTTCCAATTAATTGCTTAATATGAATCCAATTCACATTAACAATCAATTAGTAAATATTATTTACAAATGTGCTCTCTCCAATATATTATAAATCATATTTATAATACACATTGATATTATGGATAACATGGATAGTACTATCCACATTCCGCATTTCCTTGATAATTAAATCTCATTTAATTATCTTGGATAATCATTCTCATAATATGAATCTCATACATATTATTCTTGATAATTAAATCTCATTTAATCATCAATATCATGTTTCTTGGATACATAATTCATCAATGGAATTATTCTTGAACTCCTTCAAGAATAATGTGCTTTCTACGCAGATACTTGGAGATAAGGACGAGGCGATTGTATTGTTCCACTTATAGTGACTTGGAAATTGAGATCATATCTCAAATCCAGATCTTACGAACCTCCCATAGATGCTTGGTTAAATCAAGTCCGTAAACTTAATCTTCTCATTGTATCATAATCTCATTCAGATCAATGTCCAATACTTGGACTAAGATCAAGTTACTTCTCTACTGAGAGGAGTCACTAAAATCCAGACATGTTTCATCACTCCCTCGGAATGGAAGCGTCATGGTTATGCAATCGTTTATGATCACATCACCCTCAGGTATTCCCAATACATGTACATCCTGCATACTGGAAGACCTTCCAATAAACCCGAAGTTAAAGATCTCTTTTTGGACTATCACCTTCAGGTTTTTATCATTAAGATTCTCATTTGATCATTGGGATTTGGTATCGATCATATGCTTTCCAAAAACATATATCATACCTCTAAATTCTGTCAAGCTTCATAAGCGAGATGACCATGCATGGAATTTATCGATCCCAATACCTCATGAGTGAGCTCATATCTTCCGATTCAGAAGTGAACCGATATGATCCCTTCGAGAGATCGTATTACTCATATGCCCCTATATGCACACCAGCTCGCCGGTATAAAGACCTTGGTTAGGTCATCAACCTATTGGTCTGCCAAATGTACATACTCAGACATATAGCAATACATCTGTCTCCGGTCAAAGGATGCGTGCCTATATCGTGACAGTATTTGACAGAGGTCTTTGGTTATCTCGATCTTGTTAAGTCAACCCTTTGACCTAACTAATCTGACACCTCCGAATCTCTATTCCTATGCAGAGGACCTGCATCAAGAGGTCGGTCAGATATCATCCTATATGAGAAAGGATTGCCATCTCCTACTTAGGTTGGAGACCATCTCTTAACAATCATTTGACGGTGTTCGATGAGTCCTCAATCTAACTCCTTAGATATTCATCCAAACACCAGCCTCTATGATTCAATTATTGAATCAACAGATGTACGATTATTAAGATGGATATGGTACATAACCCTAATTGTACAGAGGGACCTTATAGCGCATTCATTCACTTTATTTTAGTTAGGGAGTGAAAATAAACCAATAACTTTTATTGATATATCAAACATTACCATAACATTTATTGTAGGAATGGTTCGCCCTGGGCTCACATTACTAACAATCTCCCACTAGCCCTCAGAACCATTCAGGTACAATACTTAAACCCATACTCATTACATGTTGGTCGAAAACCTTCTGTGTCAAAGGTTTTGTAAGAGGATCAACAACGTTGTCGGCATAGGCCACCTTGGTGATGATGAAGTCACCACGCTTTTAAATCTTTCGAATGATGTAGTATTTCCTTTCCACGTACTTGCTCTTTTGATGCCATCTCGGTTCCTTTGCCTACGCAATGGCTCCCGTGTTGTCGCAGAGTAACGGGATGGGAGTATCAGAGGAAACCATGCCACGTTCCAGAATGAACTTGCGCAACCACACTGCCTCTTTCGCAGCATCCGATGCGGCAATGTATTTGCCTTCTGTAGTTGAATCTGTCATAGTGTCCTGCTTCTTGCTTCTCTAGCTCACATCACCACCGTTCAACAAGAACACAAACCCTGATGTCGACTTTCGATCATCAATATCAAACTGGAAGTCAGAATCTGTATATCCCAAGACTTGGAGATCACCATCTCCATAGACCAAGATATAATCTTGTATCCGTCTTAGATATTTAAATATGTTCTTTACTACATTTCATTGTTGTTCTCCATAGCAGGATTGGTAACGGCTTACCACTCCCACTGCATGGCAGATATATGGCCTTGTATACATCATGACATACATTAAGCTTCCTACAGCCGATGCATAAGGGCATCCAATCATGTCTTTCTTTTCCTCAACACTTTGAGGAGCCATCCCTTTAGATAGGTGGATACCATGTCTTAAGGGAAGGAAACCTTTCTTAGAACTATCCATACAGAAACGTTCGAGAATTTTCTTAATGTACCCATGTTGTGATAATCCTAACACCCTCTTTTCTCGGTTTCTGAACAGCTTTTGACCCAAGATATAAGAGGCTTCTCCAAGATCTTTCATCTCAAAGGTATGGTATAGCCAAATCTTAACACTGGTCATCATTCCTGTATCATTCCCAATGATAAGGATGTCATCTACATAAAGCACGATGAACACAATGGCACTCCCACTAAGCTTCTTGTACACACATGGTTCATCAGGGTTTTGCACAAAATCATAACTCTTTATGGTTTCATCAAATATGATGTTCCAGCTATGAGAAGCTTGTTTGAGCCCATAGATGGATTTCTTTAGCTTGCATACTTTTCCTTCCTCGGTTATGAAGCCCTGGGGCTGATCCATATAGATATCTTCTTCAAGGTATCCGTTGAGGAAAGCCGTCTTGACATCCATCTGCCAGAAGTCATAGTCAAGATATGCATCTATAGCCAGCAGTGTCCTGATGGATTTAAGCATAGCCACATGAGAGAATGTCTCATCGTAATCGATGCCTTCTCTCTGTGTGTAGCCTTTGGCTACGAGCCGTGCCTTGAAAGTCTCTACGTTCCCATCAAGTCCCCTTTTCCTCTTGAAGATCCATTTACACCCTATGGGTTTTACCCCTTGAGGTGGATCTTCTAGGGTCCATATACCATTCTTATGCATGGAATTTATATCATACTTCATTGCTAGCATCCATCTATCCATGTCTACGAGTACTTCATCAAATGAAGCAGGATCATTGTCAGTTTCACCCGACACATGGAATCCATACCTTTCAGGTGGTGCAACCACCCTCGAACTCCTTCGAAGAGGCATGGGTACTTCATCTTTATTTATCTCTTCAGTTTCTTGTTCAGGAAGCTCAGAATCCTCAGAGAATTCTACGAGTTCCTCTACTTCATCTTTGTCTTGACCTTTAAGGAAATCATCCTCCAGAAATATAGCATCTCTAGACACGAAAACCTTTTGGGTCTCAGGGTCATAAAGCTGATATCCAATACCATCTTTAACATACCCATTGAAATAGCACTCTCGAGTGCGAGATTCTAGCTTACTTGCATCCATGTTCTTCACATGGACCAAGCAACCCCAAACCCTCAAGTGATTAACACTTGGTTTGGTCCCATACCATAGCTCATGAGGAGTCTTAGGCACAGATTTGCTAGGAATCTTGTTCAGGATATATATTGCAGTCTCTACTCCATATCCCCAGAAACTAAGTGGTAAATGTGCTTTGCTCATCATTGAACATACCATATCCATGATGGTCCTATTGCATCTTTCAGCAACACCATTAAGTTGGGGGTTCCAGGAGGAGTGAGATTGGATACAATTCCATTCTCTTTAAGGTATTCCTTGAATTCATCTGAGAAGTACTCATAGCCTCGGTCAGATCGAATCCGTTTAATCTTCTTATCGGTTTGGTTCTCAATCAAAGCCCTGAACTCTTTGAACTTTTCAAAGGTTTCAGATTTATGACGTAATAGGAAGATAAACCCGTATCGCGAATGGTCATCAACAAACATCAAATAATATCGATATCCATTTCAGGTCGCGGTACTAAAGGGACTACATACATCGATATGTACGAGGTCAAGAATACCTTCACATCTTGTAACCTTGTTACAGAAAGGCATCCTAGTCATTTTACCTCGAATACAATGTTCACATGTAGGCAAATATTGAACCTGCAAAAAATCTAAAGGTCCATCCTTTATCAATCTATTGATCATATCAACAGATAAATGACAAGCCTTTGATGCCAAATCATATTCAAATGATTTCCATTCTCCCTAGATCTTTTAGGGTTTTATTAGTGGTAGTAACATTCATGACATGTTCATCATTGCACAATTCATAGAGTCCACCAGAAGTCAATATACCATCCGCAATATATTTATCATAATGATTTATGACTAATTTATTACAGAAAAGGAATGAATATCAGCTTCTAACAAATTTAGATACAGATATCAAATTCCTTCTGACTTCAGGTACATAAAAACACTCTTTAAGTACTAAGACTCTACCACTAGATAACGATAGCCGACAGGTCCCGACGATGACTGCTGCAACACTTGCATCAGATCCCCTCTGGATGACTATCTCCCCTTCTTCCAGATTCCTAGTTTCCTGAAACAAATGCAATAAATTGCATACATGAACAGAAGCACCAGAATCTACAACCCAACTTCCTTCTCGTCCAACAAGAAAACTAATTTCAATGATGAAAGTAGATTTCATACCTGCAGGGGCTTTACCTTTATCAATAGACTTTAGGTAATCTGGACAGTTACGCTTCCACTGCCCCAGATTCTTGCAGTGGTGACATACATCGGTCTTCTTTGATGTCATCAGTGTGGAAGTAGTAGAAGATGAGCCAACTCCTTGATTCTTCTTCTTTCTCTTCTGGGCTGGGCCTTTCCGAGAATCTTGCTTCCGACCGCGCTTCCCTTTGACCTGTGCAACCATGCACTGCCATAGGGACCATCTTTCTTCATTACGTCTTCTGTAGACTTTAATGGAACAAGAATCCAGCGTTAGTCAAGTCCAACTTGTTCATGTGGAATGTTACCACAAAATTATTGAAAGACTTGGGCAAAGACAACAGAATGAAATCAGCTTGCATGTCTGCATCCATATTTGCCCCAAGGGTCTCCAGCTCAGACAAGTACCCCAACATTTTGAGTACATGTTCTCAGACCGAAGTCCCTTCCTGCATCCTGCAGCAAACGAGTTCTTTCATAATATTGTAACGCTGGGTGCGGTTTATGTCACCAAACATATCTTTCAGATTCTGCATTATCTCCTGGCATGTGCTCTTCTTACATGTTGCTTCTAAAGAACATTGGAGAGTGAACCCACGATGTAGCATTTAGCCAAGACATGATCTTCATCATACTTGTCATTGTATTGCTTTTCTTCCTTCGTCTTAGGGCTTTCATGCTTGTCCTCTGTGAGCACATAACATATGCGCTCAGCTGAGAGAACAAGTTATAAATTACAGATCCAATCCGAATAATTCGATCCAGTCAACTAATTGACCTCCAGAAGCCTGCAGAGAGGGTTCATGGACTTCATTGTCTGAAACTAAGAATGCACTATATTAGAATATATAACTATATATTCAAAAATAATGACATTTAATTAAGGTATTTTAAATCAAATTAGTTTTGCTTTGTCGACTTTGAAAGTTTATTCCCTTAATTACTTTCAAAAGTAAGCGATATACTTACCGCTATATCCCAAGCAAGAACTGGGATCTCCTCTTTATCTTTGTCACATCCCAATAATATGAGAACCTGTGACACCAATAAAGAGAAGCAAGAACACATTCTGCCTTGCAAGTCTAACTTGCATTTTCCAATTCGGTCTTTAACACCTGAGCCCACCACCCCTAAGGTGATGTTGACCTGTTGTTAATTAAACCAACCGTCAACATGAATACAACTCGCTATGCGCAATCCAATATCGCCCCAATAATATGAGGACCCGATATTGGGGTCACTACGCATACGTCCTTACTCTTTCGAGAAGCGAAGAGTCCGATCCAAATGGATCGTATGCAGGAGCTGTCACTTCGGACATGCATCTCCTACATACATTTTCTGGCGACGGAACCCTTCGTCTTGACGGGAGACCATGGATGTCACTTATGTGATCCTCCACCTCATATTCAAATTTTAATTAATGATCATGAATCATATTCATGAAATTAATTCTTCCAAGGGAAATACACATCTATTCATAATAGAGTGTTTCAATTGGATGTAATTAATCTAATCTCATTAAATCAATTATCAATCCAATTTAATCATCAAACTGGATTGTTACTTGAATTAGTGGTATTATCTCAAAGTATACATTTTTGAATTTTAACAATTAGAAAATACATCATGATCTCTCAGGCATCATCCGTTCCTTACTCGCTATCATGGCCAATACCGACCGGAGTGGGACAGACCGCATACGGTGCAACTTGCTACCTCGACCCTCCCCGACTAGATATTATATCCGCCTCAGGAAAAAACAAAGCCTAGTCAATCCTCTTGTACTTGAGATAATCATCGGTTTTTCAACCAAAATTATACCATATAATGATAACCAAAACCATTTTGATTATAAGGAAATTTGCAAAACAAATTCCCAAAACCTAATCAAGCAATAAGTTTGATGAAAGTGTATCAAGTAACCAATTGGTGATCTAGATCTAATCTAATCATTCATTGGTTGAGGCAATGTCATTTAAGAGAATAATTATTGTTCTAATATTTCCCAAATATTATCCAAAATTATTCCAGGAAATTAACTATTAATTTTGTAAATTTCTTAAATGATAATCACGAGGTTTCAAGATACATGCAATTTCCAGCAGTGACCTCACTAACTAAAATTAGCATATCTCATTCATTTTAAATCCAAATTAAGCAAAATCAATTTCCATAGATTGATAACTTGATTTAAAACAGAAATCATATGATAAACACACATTTCCAGCATTTAAAAACGTAATTAACATCTTAATTACATCTCTAATCGCCATCCCCGAAACAGTGGACATATAGTCAATAAAACGATCATATCTTGAGCAAAAGGAATCCAAATTACACAAACTCAAATTCCACATTTTCCTTATTAAATGGGGGATATTATATAAATGATAAATTAATGTTTAAACATTTTAAACAGGGCCGAAAAATTATCACAAGACAGAGCTGCGAAAATTGAAATGCTATAATCTTCACGAACCCAAACGAGCCCAAATTTTCGTAGGTTCATTGATCATATATAAGACCTCCATAAACCTGGATATGATACCACTTAAAGGAAATGGGAGGATCCTTAAGCGCATCATAGAAGCATGATGATCGTATCATATACGATTAAGAGCGACTAGTCACACTAGTAGCTCAGTGCAGCGGAATTTTAAAAATTTAAATCACATGATGAAAATACATGTTCCTAGAACATTTCTTGGATCATTTCATCTAACCAAAAAATATTATAAATACTCTTGAAGCGTGGTTGCGATCACTTGATCTCTAAAGCAAGAGATCCTCCTGACTCAAGTCCGATCCACGAAGATGGTAATTGCAGGTGCGACGATGAGATGCGTGCTTCCCGCAATCCAAGATGAAGATCCAAGCCTCGAATCTCCTGATTTCGTCCAATGGAATCTGACGCCTTCTACTTGTGTGAGAAGCAGCAAGGAAGACAGATATCCGACAGCGCGACGACGTACCGACGACTGTAGTTCTATCAAGAACTCAGAGTGGGCGTGCACTATTAGAGAGAGAGATGGGATGTGAGAATGAGAGAAGGAGAGAGAGCACTTCATGCATGTATTGAAGGGCTAGGGTTCCCCCTTCTTATAGTGTTTTGGGAGTCCATGGATCACAATCCATGGACACACAAGATCAACTGCTAGGATGATTTGTGGTTTTAATCAATGGCCATGATCATTGTTGTTCAATAAAACAATAAATATTATTTTATATTAAATTAAATATATGTTGCATTATCATCAACATAATTTAACTCAATAAAATTAATCAACAAAAGATAATAAATAGGATAACAATCACCTCCTAAAAAAGGGGGGCGTCAACCTTGAACAATTCAAGGGTGACATCACCTTTTTTATTTGGTGATTTTTATCTCCTTTATGCTATCTCATATACAACAACATTTATTGCAATTATATTCGCTAAATTAATTCCAAATTAATTAACGAATATTTCAATCATGCCATTAAAAAAATGTGAATCACATTCACAATCCAAACAAAAATGTAAATTATATTTCCTATTAATTGCTTAATGTGAATCCAATTCACATTAACAGTCAATTAGTAAATATTATTTACAAATGTGCTCTCTTCAATATATTATAAATCATATTTATAATATACATTGATATTATGGATAGCATGGATAGTACTATCCATATTATGCATTTCCTTGATAATTAAATCATTTTTAATTATCTTGGATAATCATTCTCATAATATGAATCTCATTCATATTATTCTTAATAATTAAATCTCATTTAATCATCAATATCATGTTGCTTGGATACATAAATCATCAAAGGAATTATTCTTGAACTCCTTCAAGAATAGTGTGCTTCCTTTGTAGATACTTGGAGATAAGGACATGGCGATTGTATTATTCCACGTATAGTGACTTAAAAATTGAGATCATATCTCAAATCCAGATCTTACGGACCTTCCATAGATAATTGATTAAATCAAGTCCGTAAACTTAATCTTCTCATTGTATCTGAATCTCATTCAGATCAATATCCAACACTTGGACTAAGATCAGGTTATTTCTCTACTACGAGGAGTCACTAAAATCCAGACTGTTTCATCACTCCCTCGGAATGGAAGCGTCATGGTTATACAATCGTTTGTGAACACATCACCCTCAGGTATTCCCAATACATGTACATCCTGTATACTGGAAGACCTTCTAATAAATCCGAAGTTAAAGATCTCTTTTTGGACTGTCACCTTCCGGGTTTTATAATTAAGATTCTCATTTGATCATTGGGATTTGGTATCGACCATATGCTTTCCAAAAACATATATCATACCTCTAAATTCTATCAAGCTTCATAAGCGAGACGGCCATGCATGGAATTTATCGATCCCAATACCTCATGAGTGAGCTCATGTCTTCTGGTTCAGAAGTGAACCTGTATGATCCCTTCGAGAGATCGTATTACTCATATGCCCTTATATGCACACCAGCTTCTCGGTGTAAAGACCTTGGTTAGGTTATCAACCTATAGATCTTCCAAATGTACATACTCAGACATATAGCAATACATCTTTCTCCGGTCAGAGGATGCATGCCTATATCGTGACAGTATTTGACATAGGTCTTTGGTTATCTCAATCTCGTTAAGTCAACTCTTTGACCTAACTAATCTGACACCTTCGAATCTCTATTCCTATACTGAGGACCTACATCAAGATGTCGGTCAGATATTAACCTATATGAGAAATGATTTCCATCTCCTACTCAGGCTGGAGATCATCTCTTAACAATCATTTAACGGTGTTTGATTAGTCCTCAATCTAACTCCTTAGATATTCATCCAAATACCAGCATCTATGATTCAATTATTGAATCAACAACTGCATGATTATTAAGATGACCATGGTACATAACCCTAATTGTACAGAGGGACCTTATAGTGCATTCATTCACTTTATTTCAGACTGGGAGTGAAAATAGACCAATAACTTTTATTGAAATATCAAATGTTACAATAACATTTATTGTAGGAATGGTTCACCCTGGGCTTACATTGCTAACAACCTTAAGCCCTATGTTTCCGAAAGGAGCTACCTTAAGTCCTATGTTTTTGGAAATACCTAACTTAAATCCCTAACTTAAATCCCTAAGTTTTCGGGTGGAACTAGCTTAAGCCTTAAGTTTCCGAGAGGCGCAAACTTAAGTCCTAAGTTTCTGAGAGGAGCAAGCTTAAGTCCTAAGTTTTAGGTGGAGCTAGCTTAAGTCCTAAGTTTCTTGGAGGAGCCAGCTTTAAGTTCTAAGTTTTGCAGGAGGAGCTATCTTAAGCCCTAAGTTTTTGGGAGGAGTTAGCTTAAGCCATTAGTGTCCGGGATAAGTTGGCTTACACGCTAAGTTTCTAGGAAGAGCTAACTTAATCGCTAAGTTTTTGGAAGGATTTAACTTAAGCGCTATGTTTTCAGGAGGAGTTAACTTAAGTCCTATGTTTCCGGAATAAGTTATCTTAAGCCTTATGTTTCTGAGAGAAGCTAACTTAAGTAATAAGTTTCTGAGAGGAAGTAGGTTAAACCCTAAATTTTCGAGAGGATCATAAGCCCTAAGTTTCTATAAGGAGCTAGATTTAGTACTTAGCTTCCGGAAGGTGTTGCTTAAGTGTTAAGTTTCCAGAAGAAGCTATCTTAGGCGTTAATTTTCCGGATGGAGCTAGCTTAAACGCTAAGTTTCCGGAAGGAGATAGCTCAAGGCCTAAGTTTACGGAGAAGAGCTATCTTAAGCCTTAAGTTTCCAAAAGGAGCTAGATTAAGTGCTAAGTTCCCAGGAAAGAGACATCTTAAGCCTTAAGTTTTCGGAAGAAGCTAACTTAAGCATTAAGTTTTTGGAAGGAACTACCTTAAGCCCAAAGTTTTCGGAAGGAGTTACCGTAAGAGCTAAGTTTCCGGAAGGTATTATCTTACGTCTTATGTTTCCGGGAGGAGCTAGCTTAAGGCCTAAGTTTCCTGGAAGAGCTAGCTTAAGTCCTAAGTTTTCGAGATGAGCTATGTTAAGCCCTAAATTTCTAGAAGAAGCAAGCTTAAGGTTTATGTTTTCGGGTGGAGCAAACTTAAACCTTATGTTTCCTAGAGGAGCTTACTTAAGCCCTAAGTTTCTGGAAGGATTTATTTTAAGTCCTAAGTTTTCAAAAGGAGCTATCTTAAGTTTTAAGTTTCCGCGACGAGATAACTTATGCCCTAAGTTTCCAGGAGTAGATATCTTAGGCCCTAAGTTTCTAGAGAGCTAACTTAAATCTTAAGTATCCGGGAGTAGCTAGCTTAAAACCTAAGTTTCCGAAAATAGATACCTTATGCCCTAAGTTTTTGGAAGGAGATACCTTAAACCAACCTTAAGCCCTATGTTTCCGGGAAGGAGCTACCTTAAGTCCTAAGTTTCTGAAAGGAGCTATCTTAAGATTTAAGTTTTCAGGAGGAGATAACTTAAGCCATATGTTTCCTATAGGAGCTATCTTATGCATTAAGTTTCCGGGAATAGATAAATTAAGTCTTAAGTTTTCAAATTAGATACCTTAAGCTCTAAGTTTCTGGAAGGAGCTAACTTAAGCCAACCTTAAGTCCAAAGTTTCTAGGAAGAAGCTAGCTTAAGTCCTAACATTATAGGAGGAGCTATCTTAAGCTCTAAGTTTTTGAAAGGAGCTAGCTTAAGCCCTAAGTTTTTGGAGGAGCTAGCGTAAATCCTAAGTTTCCGGGAGGAGTTAACTTAAGTCCTATGTTTCTGGAATAAGTTAGCTTAAGCCTTATGATTATGAGAGAAGCTAACTTAAGTTATAAGTTTCCGGGAGGAGGTAGCTTCAACCCTAAGTTCTAAGAGGATCTTAAGCCCTAAGTTTCTATAAGGAGCTAGATTAAGTCCATAGTTTTCGGAAGAAGTTGCTTAAGCGTTAAGTTTCCGGAAGGAGCTATCTTAAGCGTTAAGTTTCTGGGTGGAGCTAGCTTAAGCGCTAAGTTTCCGGAATGAGCTAAGTTAAGCTTAAGTTTTAGGGAAACAACTATCTCAAGCCCTATGTTTCCGGAAGGAGTTAGTTTAAATACTAAGTTTACGGAAGGATCTAACTTAAGCCTTAAGTTTCCAGAAGTAGTTACCTTAAACGCTAAATTTCTATAAGGCGCTTTATCTTATGCCTTATAATTTCGGGAGGAGCAATCTTAAGACCTACATTTCCGGGAGGAGCTAGCTTAAGACCTAAGTTTTCGGAAAGAGTTAGCTTAACCCCTAAGTTTCCGAGAGGAGGTAGCTTAAGCCTTAAGTTTCCAGAAGAAGGAAGCCTAAGTCTTAAGTTTTCGGGTGGAACTAACTTAAACCCTAAGTTTCCTTGAGGAGCTTACTTAATCCCTAAGTTTGCGGAAGGATTTATTTTAAATCTTACATCTTCGGAAGGAGCTATCTCAAGCTCTAAGTTTCCGCGATGAGATAACTTAAACCATAAGTTTTCGGGAGGAGCTATCTCAAGCTCTAAGTTTCTACGATGAGACAACTTAAGTCTTAAGTTTTCAGGAGGAGCTATCTTAGGTCCTAAGTTTCCGGAGAGCTAACATAAGCCTTATGTTTTAGGGAGTAGCTAGCTTAAGTCCTAAGTTTTCGAAAAGAGATACCTTAAGTCCTAAGTTTCTGGAAGGAGCTACCTTAAGCCAACCTTAAGCCCTAAGTTTTCGGGAAGAAGCTAGCTTAAGTCCTAAGTTTCCGGAAGGAGATATCTTAAGCTCTAAGTTTTCGGGAGGAGATAACATAAGCTCTAAGTTTCATATAAGTGCTATCTTAAGCCCTAAGTTTCCAGGAATAGCTAGCTTAAGTTCTAAGTTTTCGAAAAGAGATACCTTAAGCCCTAAGTTTCTGGAAGGAGCTAACTTAAGCCAACCTTAAGCCCTAAGTTTCCGAGAAGGAGCTAGCTTAAGTCCTAAGTTTCCATGAGGAGCTAACTTAAGCCCTAAGTTTCCGGATGGAGCTAGCTTAAGGCCTAAATTTCTGCAAAGAGATAGCTTAAGTCTTAAGTTTCTAAAAAGAGTTATCTTAAGTCCTAAGTTTCTGGAATGAGTTATCTTAAGCTCTAAGTTTACGGAAAATGCTACCTTAAGCCCTAAGTTTCCGGAAGGAGGTACCTTAAGTCCTAAGTTTCCGGAAATAGCTAACCTAAAGCCCTAAGTTTTTGGGTGGAGCTAGCTTAAGACTTAAGTTTCTGGGAGGCACAAACTTAAGTCCTAAGTTTCCGAGAGGAGCAAGCTTAAGTCCTAAGTTTCAGGTGGAGCTAGCTTAAGTCTTAAGTTTCCGGGAGGAGACAACTTTAAGTTCTAAGTTTTGTAGGAGGAGCAATCTTAAGCCCTATGTTTTCGGGAGGAGTTAGCTTAAGCCATTAATTTCCGGGATGAGTTAGCTTACGCGCTAAGTTTCTGGGAGGAGCTAACTTAATCGCTAAGTTTTCGGAGGGAGTTAACTTAAGCATAAAGTTTTCAGGAAGAGTTAACTTAAGAGGAATAAGTTAACTTAAGCCCTATGTTTCTAAGAGAATCCGACTTAAGTCATAAGTTTCCGAGAGGAGGTAGGTTAAACCCTAAATTTTCGGAAGGATATTAAGCCCTAAGTTTCTATTAGGAGCTAGATTAAGTCCTGAGTTTCTGGAAGGAGTTGCTTAAGCATTAAGTTTCCAGAAGGAGCTATCTAAGCGTTAAATTTCCGAATGGAGCAAGCATAAGCGCTAAGTTTCTAGAAGGAGATAGCTTAAGGCCTAAGTTTATGGAACGGAGCTATCTTAAGCCCTAAGTTTCTAGAAGGAGCTAGATTAAGCGCTAAGTTTTCAGAAAAAAGCTAGCTTAAGCTTTAAGTTTTCGGAAGGAGCTAACTTAAGCGTTAAGTTTCCGGAAGGAACTAGCTTAAGCCCAAAGTTTCCGGAAGGAGTTACCTTAAGCGGTAAGTTTTCATAAGGTGCTATCTTACATCTTACGTTTCTGGGAGGAGCTAGATTAAGGCCTAAGTTTCCTGGAAGAGCTACCTTAAGCCCTAAGTTTTCGAGATGAGTTATCTTAAGCCTTAAGTTTCCGGAAGAAGCAAGCTTAAGTCTTTTGTTTTTGGGTGGAGCTAACTAAAACCCTAAGTTTCCTAGAGGGGCTTACTTAAGTCCTAAGTTTTTGGAAGGATTTATTTTAAGTCCTAAGTCTTTGGAAGGAGCTATCTTAAGTTCTATGTTTATGTGACGAGATAACTTATGCCCTTAGTTTTCGAGAGTAGATATCTTATGCCCTAAGTTTCCGGAGAGCTAACTTAAATCCTAAGTATCCCGGAATAGCTAGCTTAAGTACTAAGTTTTCTAAAAGAGATTCCTTAAGCCTTAAGTTTTCGGAAGGAGCTACCTTAAGCCAACCTTAAGTCCTAAGTTTTCGGGAAGGAGCTATCTTAAGTCCTAAGTTTCCGAAAGGAGCTATCTTAAGCTCTAAATTTTCGGGAGGAGATAACTTAAGCCCTACGTTTCCGGTAGGAGCTATCTTATGTCCTAAGTTTTTGGGAATAGAGCTAGCTTAAGTCTTAAGTTTCTGAAAAGTGCTATCTTAATCCCTAAATTTCCGGAAGGAGTTATCTTAAGTTCTAAGTTTACGAAAAATGCTACCTTAAGCTCTAAGTTTTCGGAAGGAGCTACCTTAAGTCTTAAGTTTCGGAAATAGCTAACCTAAATCTCTAAGTTTTCGGGTAGAGCTAGCTTAAGCCTTATGTTTCCGAAAGATGCAAACTTAAGTCCCAAGTTTCTGAGAGGATTAAGCTTAAGTCCTAAGTTTCAGGTGGAGCTAGCTTAAGTCCTAAGTTTCCAAGAGGAGCCAGCTTTAAGTTCTAAGTTTTGCAAGAGGAGCTATCTTAAGCCATAAGTTTTCAGGGGGAGTTTGCTTGAGCCATTTGTTTCCGGGATGAGTTAGCTTACGTGCTAAGTTTCTGGGAGGAACTAACTTAATCGTTAAGTTTTCAAAAGGAGTTAACTTAAGCACTAAGTTTTCGGGAGGAGTTAACTTTAGTCCTAAGTTTCCGCAATAAGTTAGCTTAAGCCCTTTGTTTTTGAGAGAAGCTTAAGTCATAAGTTTCGGAGAGGAGATAGGTTAAACCTTATGTTTTTGGGAGGATCTTAAGACTTAAGTTTATGTAAGAAGCTAGATTAAGTCCTTAGCTTCAAGAAGGAGTTGCTCAAGAATTAAGTTTCCAGAAGGAACTATCTTAAGCGTTAACTTTCCGGATGTAACTAGCTTTAGTGCTAAGGCCTAAGTTTCCGGAAGAAGATAGCTTATGGCCTAAGTTTTCGGAGAAGAGTTATCTTAAGCCCTAAGTTTTCAGAAGGATCTAGATTAAGCGCTAAGTTTCTAGGAAAGAACAAGCTTAAGCCTTAAGTTTTTGGAAGGAGCTAACTTAAGCGTTAAGTTTCCAGAAGGAGCTAGCTTAAGCCCAAAGTTTTCGGAAGGAGTTGCCTTAAGTGCTAAGTTTTTAGATGGTGTTATCTTACGTCTTATGTTTCCCGGAGAAGCTAGCTTAAGGCCTAAGTTTCCTGTAAGAGCTAGCTTAAGCTATAAGTTTTCGAGAGGAGCTATCTTAAGCCCTAAGTTTTCGGAAGAAGAACGCTTAAGTCTTATGTTTTCGGGTGGAGCTAACTTAAACCCTAAGTTTCCTAGAGGAGCTTACTTAAGCCCTAAGTTTTTGGAAGGATTTATTTTAAGTCCTAAGTTTTCAGAAGGAGCTATCTTAAGTTCTAAGTTTCTACGACAAGATAACTTATGTCCAAAGTTTCCAGGAGCAGATATCTTAGGCACTAAGTTTCTGAGAGCTAACTTAAATCTTAAGTATCCGAGAGTAGCTAGCTTAAGTCCTATGTTTCTGAAAAGAGATACCTTAAGCACTAAGTTTTCGGAAGGAGCTACCTTAAGCCAACCTTAAGCCCTAAGTTTCCGGGAAGGAGTTAGCTTAAGTCCTAAGTTTCCGAAAGGAGATATCTTAAACTCTAAGTTTTTGGGAGGAGATAACTTAAGCCCTAAGTTTTCGGTAGAAGCTATCTTATGCCCTAAGTTTCTGGGAATAGATAGCTTAAGTCATAAGTTTTCAAAATTAAATACCTTAAGCTCTAAGTTTCTGGAAGGAGCTAACTTGAACAAAGCTTAAGCCCTAAGTTTTCAGGAAGAAGCTAGCTTAAGTCCTAAGTTTACACGAGGAGCTATCTTAAGCTCTAAGTTTTCGAAAGGAACTACATTAAGCCCTAAGTTTTCAGGAAGAGCTAGCATAAACCCTAAGTTTCCGAGAGGAGTTAACTTAAGTCCTAAGTTTCTAGATAAGTTAGCTTAAGAGCTATGTTTCTGAGAGAAAAAACTTAAGTCATAAGTTTTTGGGAGCAGGTAGCTTAAACCCTAAGTTTTCGGGAGGATCTTAAGCCCTAAGTTTCTATAAGGAGCTAGATTAAGTCCTTAATTTTCGAAAGGAGTTGCTTAAGCGTTAAGTTTTCGGAAGGAGCTATCTTAAGCGTTAAGTTTCCAGATGGAGTTAGCTTAAGCGCTAAGTTTTTGGAATGAGCTAACTTTAGCCTAAGTTTTAAGGAAAGAGCTATCTCAAGTCCGACGTTTCCGGAAGGAGTTATTTTAAGCGCTAAGTTTCCGAAAGGATCTAACTTAAGCCTTAAGTTTTCGGAAGTAATTACCTTAAGCGCTAAATTTCCGAAAGGCACTATCTTATGCCTAATATTTTCGGGAGGAGCAATCTTAATTACCGAGAGGAGCTAGCTTAAGCCTTAAGTTTTCGGAAGGAGTTAGCTTAACCCATAAGTTTTCGAGAGGAGGTATCTTAAGCCTTAAGTTTCTGGAAGAAGCAAGCTTAAGTCTTAAGTTTGCGAGTGGAGCTAACTTAAACCCTAAGGGCATGTTCGTTTGGAGAATAGGCCCCGGAATAAGGGGCCTATTCTCCTTCCGACATGATTTCCCGTGGTACGATTATTCCTCCTCATTTCATCTTATTTCACTCTTAATCCTATCTTTATCCCACCTTACCTACCTTTATTCACCTTATTCTCCTTATTCCTATCCTCCAGCCGAACAAAGAATAGACCCTTATTCTCCTTATTCCCCATCCTTATTCCTGCTTATTCTCGAACCAAACGAGACCTAAGTTTCCTAGCGGAGCTTACTTAATCCCTAAGTTTCCGGAAGGATTTATTTTAAATCCTAAGTTTTTGGAAGGAGCTATCTCAAGCTCTAAGTTTCCGCGACGAGATAACTTAAGCCTTAAGTTTTCGAGAGGAGCAATCTTAGGCCCTAAGTTTCTGGAGAGCTAACTTAAACCTTAAGTTTTCGAGAGTAGCTAGCTTAAGTCCTAAGTTTCCGAAAAGAGATACCTTATGTCTTAAGTTTCCGGAAGGAGCTACCTTAAACCAACCTTAAGCCCTAAGTTTTCGGGAAGAAGCTAGCTTAAGTCCTAAGTTTCCGGAAGGAGCTATCTTAAGCTCTAAGTTTTCGGGAGGACATAACTTAAGCTCTAAGTTTCCAATAAGAGCTATCTTAAGCCCTAATTTTTCGGGAATATCTAGCTTAAGTCCTATGTTTTCGAAAAGAGACACCTTAATCCCTAAGTTTCCGGAAGGAGTTAACTTAAGCCAACCTTAGGCCCTAAGTTTCCAGAAGGAGGTAGCTTAAGGCCTAAATTTCTGCAAAAAGCTAGCTTAAGTCTTAAGTATCTGAAAAGTGCTATCTTAAGCCCTAAATTTCCGGAAGGGGTTATCTTAAGCTCTAAGTTTACAGAAAATGCTACCTTAAGTCCTAAGTTTTTGGAAGGACTACCTTAAGTTATAAGTTTTCTGAAATAACTAATTTAAATCCCTAAGTTTTCAGGTGGAGCTAGTTTAAGCCTTAAGTTTTCATGAGGCGCAAACTTAAGTCCTAAGTTTCGGAGAGGAGCAAGCTTAAGTCCTAAGTTTCAGGTGGTGCTAGCTTAAGTACTAAGTTTTCGGGAGGAGACAACTTTAAGTTCTAAGTTTTGTAGGAGGAGCAATCTTAAGCCTTATGTTTTCAGGAGGAGTTAGCTTAAGCCATTAGTTTCCGGGATGAGTTAGCTTACGCACTAAGTTTCTGGGAGGAGCTAACTTAATCGCTAAGTTTTCGGAAGGAGTTAACTTAAGCGTAAAGTTTTCGGAAGGAGTTAACTTAAGTCCTAAGTTTTTGGAATAAGTTAAGTTAAGCCCTATGTTTCTAAGAGAATCTAACTTAAGTCATAAGTTTCCAAGAGGAGGTAGGTTAAACCCTAAGTTTTCAGGAGGATCTTAATGTTGAGTCGCAGGATCTTCTCGAGGATCGAAAATTAATGATAAATAGGAAATTATCGTTGCTATCCCCAAAAATCCCGCGACAAACAATTTTTTTCTTTTCGCTACTTATTAACCTGTATAGCGGACATGGTCGAACTCAAGGAGGCTACAAATCCCGAGGGTTATTCAGTTAATCGAAAATCAATTAAGAGAAAAATAAGAATCTCAAAGGATAACTATCCTTGGTTTCTGTGATTTTTTCTTTTTAATTTTTTAACATTTTTTTATTTCTATTTTTTATTTTCTGGTTTTCAATTTTTTAGTGATTTTAATTTTGCAATTTTTTATTTTCAAAAATAACACGGAGCAATATTCACAAGATCAAAAATACGCACACCAACTCTTTTTGTAATTTTCAATTTATAAAAAATGCTCAAAAAAATACAAAGAAAATATTTTTGGGTTTTGAAAGTTTTGAAATATTTTTGGGAATTTTTGTGGAATTTTCAGTTCTTTTTATATTTTTTTAGAAAATCAAACATTGACAAAAATGCGAAACAATACATAGAAAGGAGTAATTTGCAACTTAAAAATATTTTAAGTTCCTAAAACTCTTAGCAATTATTTTTATGATAAAATAAAAGCAATTATCTACAAACAGAAATTGAAATCACTATTTTTGGATTTTTTAGAATTTTCTGTGATTTTTATAAGATTTTTAGTATTTTTCAATTTTTGGGGTTTTAAAAATCATTATTGCATGAAATTTGCATAGATATTAAAATACAATGAAATAAAACTATCCTATTTATTGGATTTTTTGGAGTTATTTTCGATTTTTTATGAATTTTTGAATTTCAGCAACATAAAAATGACATTTTTTGATTTTTTTAATAATATTAAATAAAGACAAAATGAAATGAAGAATTTATGCTAAGAAGAACAGAATATCAGAAGTTTAAGTTAATTTTTTGAGAACTTTTTGTACTAATAAAAACATTTATTTCAATAGAAAAATCACATGAATCGAAAGTCTGAAAACAGGGGCTGATTCACAAATAGTTCAAGTTTTAGCATCACAAATATACAAAAAATAAATGTGCTGGCTGAAAGTGAAATTTACCAATAAAATGTGCCACGCACGTGACTCGTATTGGAGAGTGGACGTTTCTGCAATATTTGAAGTCACCAGGGGGCTGGCTCATAGTTTTTTGAATTTTTAAAACCCCTTAGGGTTCTTCGTTCTATATTTCTTCACAAGTCAGGGGCCGCCACCGCCTCTTCTCTCCCACTATTGCGCACGGCGGCCAGCATCGGGTAGAAGGTGGAGGTCGGAGCTGCGCAGGCTGCCGCTGGGCTGGGCGGAGGGCTCCGCGACGGAGGGCTGGCGCAGGAGGAGGGTGCCGACAGGGAGAGCGAAGGGCTGGAGGGAGCGAATGGCGGCGCGGCTTGCGCCACACGTCGGCGACTGGAGTCTGAGCAGCCCGCGCACGGAGGCATGGTTGTAGGTTGTCGCGGAGGCACGCTGCAGCGGCGACGGGGGCTTGGGCGGTGCGACCGCCAAAAGAGGGGCACATTGCGGGAGGAGGAGCAGGCCCCTCCTGCGGGTGGTGGTCGGAGGCACACCGCAGCGGTGGCAGGGGCTCGGGCGGCGCGACCGCTTGGAAGAGGGGCGTACGGCAGGCGGAGGAGCCGCTGGGAGCGTGACGAGTCGCTGAATACGATATTTAATTCGTGTTCGTTGTAGCACGTGTACTTAGCGATTCGGTCAGAACCGAGAGAAGATCTCCGTAAAGAGTGTCTCGGCTTTAATTTATATCCCGGGCAAGTCCGGGGTCGAACTCAGGGAGGCAAAGGAATAACTTGGGTTTAATTAGCAAATTTAAGATCTAGATATCCAAACGGTATTTTTTTAGATTTTTTTATGCAAAAAGAATGCAAATGCAAGTGAATTACAACACTAAGAAAACACACAACAAGGCCAAATTAATTTTAATGTCAAATTAGTCCAATTTAGCCAAATTATATTTTTCTTAGAGTCCTAATCCAGAGATGAACACAAAACACATTTTTTTAGAATTTTAGGGGTTAAAATGCAATAATAAAAATGTACACTTTTTATGTTTTTTTCGCAATTTATCACACAAACAGAAAGCAAAAATCATGAAAAAATTACTAGAATGAAAACATGATGCAAGGAAGCTACAGTAAAATTTTTGGATTTTTTTTGACAAAATATGAATTTTTTATCAATTTTTTTAGTGAAAATAGAGTGACAGTGAGTAAATAATTCCTAATTAATCCACATTATCAAATTAATAAAAGTGTGAATTATCTCAGAAAGGTATTTTCATATGGAATCCAAGAGACTTGAAATTTCGCAAAAATGATGTTTCTGGATTTAATTAAAAATCAAATGCTAAAAACACTCTACAATTTATTTTGGGCACAAGACATATCCATTTTAGATGAAATTTGAACAGTAAGTTTATCACATTTCAAGGCATCATATATAATATTTTTGGAATTTTTAGAGAAACTGTATGTGAGATATAATTTTAAGAGCACAGAATGGGTAAAATATGCTAAATTTCAGTTAACCATTTTTAATTAATTACCCAAATACAACAAAAATATAAATAAATATCCACAATGTAGAGAATTAGTTGCTCGTCACAAATTCATTTTTCATTGAACAAAAAGATGCATAAACAAGGTCCAAATTTACAGTCAAACACAAGGGTCTTTGTGCAAATTCCGTAAGCAATATAAACAAGCAACTATATACAAGGACCTATTTGTAATTACAAAAAATAAGGACGGAAAATATTGTAATTTTTACAATAAAAAAATTCAAAAAGGAATAACACCTTCTTCCATGAGGTACAAATGTGGAACCCAAATGTGGGGTTGGTCGGCGGCGGCCGCGCGCGGCCGTAAGGAGGAGGCGGCGCCGCGCGGAGGCCGGCGGTGGGCGCGGGGCGTCAGAGGGTGGCGCGGTGGCGCACAACGGCTTGGACGGTGGAGGGTTGGTCGCGGGTCGGAGAGGGGCGGCTGGAAGGCGTGGCCGCGGGGGGTACGGCCGCGGTGGGCCACGGGTGGTCGCAGGGGACGGCCCGCGACGGCGGCGGCGCCGCGCGTGGCCGCGACTGCACTGACGGAGGCGGCGGAGGGCGTAACGCCGGCTGGAAGGCGATGGGTGCCAGGGGGCGGCGGCCGAGCTGCTGCTCCTGCGTTTTTTTTTCTTTTTTTTGTCCTTTTTTTTACTTTTTTTTGCTGCTGTAATAGATAAAAAGAAAACTTTTTTTTTGTTTTAGATTTTTTTAATTTTTTTAAGTTTTCGTTAAATAGAAAATGAAATGAAGGTGGGAAAAATTGTGATGAAGATGGTGTTTGATAAATATAAACAAATGGAGGATGTGTTGGTAGAGTGATATAAAAAAAATGATGGTGATATGATATGTTAAAAAAATGCAAAAAATCACAAGATGATCAAAGTGAAACGAAATATACCTACGATGATACGGTCGCCTATGGAGTGCTCACGAGAGCACGGTCTTCGCTCAAATCGTCGGTGTGCGATGAGCTCGAGCAGCGCGCGGTTGCGGCTGCGATGTTGGCCAAAAAGCCAACGGATCACACCGGAGAGAGGGCCGTCGTCGCTCGACCGCGGTTGCGTCGCTGTCACCGATTCAACTCAGGGAACTAGGCTCTCCTCACATAAAGATGGATCAAAAACAAAAATGAGGAGAATGACATGTATATAAAGAGAATGGGATGAGAGGTTATTAAAGTGGTGGAGTTGAATGGGAAGTTGATTTATTAATGGAGTTGAATGGGAAGTTGTGAAAAATGGTGGAATAATGGAGTTGAATTGGTGGTTATTATAGAGAATGAAAATTAAATAATAAATAAATAAATAAATAAATAAATAAAGTTGGCTACTTTAAATACAATAAAATAAAAAGAGAAGAGAAATAGTGGAGAATTTACAAGGGAAGACAAACAACATGTACACATTTTTTTTACTTTTCTAATATGTAATTTTTTTATCTTTTTAATAAGAGATATTTACAATAAAAAAATATAATAAAATAGTACAATTAAAATACAACACAAGTATTATTTCTTTTTTTAGTAATAAAGAAAGATACAATAAAAATTAAAGAAAGAATGAATATATACATGGTATATAATGTACATCCAGGTCCCAAAACCCAACTTTTGCAAATGAGCTCCGATTTTAATGAAACCACTTCCGTTGGATAGATAATTTTCTAACTTGAACTTTAAAAGTGAGTTTGGTGAATTTGGATTTCATACGGAGCGGGAATTTAGCTTGGAAGTTGGACTTTATGGCTTTTTCTCTTTGGGATCTAGGAGCATTTATTTGAGATGAATTTTGTTTTGTATTTTTATATTTTTATATACATTTTTATAAACTAGTTAGAGAAAGAATTAGGTAAAAAGGAGTTGAAATGAAATTATTAAAAATCCATGAAGTTTTGGCCTATTTACAAGTATAAAACTCCTTTATTTTTGCGGCTTTTTATTGTTAATTCATTTTGTACAATCTTATATACAATAATTAGCGTATTTTATTTACAAGAGTCATTTTGTTAATTTATGTATTTTATGGACATTTATTTGGAATTTTACTTGGGGATTTTGCTAAGATCAAGATATTAAGATGATGAATCGTGGATTCATCACCCCCCTAAACTTAAACTTTGCTAGTCCTCGAGCAAATAAAGAATGAATAAGTTGGGTTAACCCTGACTGTGCATGTGAATACAAGCCTTGATCCGTTCAAGAACTCTCGGTTTAGAGATCCTAAAATTCTAAGCTGAACCAAGCTCTAGTCAAAAGGTACCCAATTTCCCTAATCATCAGACTCTCTTTGTTTACATATAAAGTAGGGATATGACTTTAAGTGTTGACCGCAGTTACAAGAGTAGAGTCACAATGTCACCCAAGATTCCAGTCCAAGAGACTCTCCTAAGGACCCGATCCTCAACACTAAGGAATAAATCATTTCTTGCATCCAATCCACCGTCTCTTTAGTTGTCAGACTTGAAAGTATAGATGGAAGTCCAGTTGATGGAGGGCATAGGATTGTGTCATTTCTTCTCTCCCTCTCATTGGAACAAGGATCCTCTCGAGTGCCTTATTACGCAACGCATTTTTTTTGGTGTTGATCAGTGCGTCCGTCAAGAGAAGTTGGAGCCGTCTGCACTTGTTTTCCTGGGAGTACACCGGGGTGTGCCTTTTTTTAGTACCTATCGTACCTTCTACACCCAGACTTGTAGCATTTACGATGCAGAGCCCTTTTTTGGTGCAAGCCCGACTCCTGGTCCTAATAGCGGTGGTCCAAGTGAACACTTTGAAATGGTTGGGAGCGCTCGCCTTTGGTGGAAGCTCTTTTGATAATTGACTTTGTGGAATGAGAGATTTTCTTTGACATTTCATTGCTTTGTAGTATTTTTGGCTAGCTCCACTGCTTTTATCAAGAGTTGGCGCACACTGATCAACATTTTTTTTATTTTATCACACCCTGGCACATAGATAAATATCAAGAGATAGTACAAGAACCATGTTCTCATACTGGCTAAATGTGCTGACACTGAGGTTTCATGAAGCCTTCATTGATTTTATCCCATCCTCGAGCATCATTAAATCAAGTCCAAACTCAAATCCCTCATCCCAGTTCCTCAAGTGAAATTTCAACTCATCTCATCATAACTGCAGTCGTGTATGTGAGGTGCTAATCATATTCTTAAGGTAGAGACTAAGCATGCAATATAGCACACAAATCTTTCAAACTAGGGAAATGTGAATAATTAAGTCAAAGACCCTAATGACCAAGGCTGGTTAACTCAAAAATCTTAAGACCTCATAAACCAAGTGTTCTTGATCATCACTAGTCTTGTGTGAAAGTGAATTGTGTCAGGGATTAAACCAACTTATTAGTTAGTTTTTTTTATTTTGATGATTGATTGGTTTTTTTTGATTTTTTTAAGTTTTAGAAAAAGTTTTTTTTTTCACAAAAGTTTTTTTTGACAAACAAAGGCAAAGAAGAAGTTTTTTTTGTTAGAAAAGTTTTGCTTTTTTTTTTCAAGAGTTTTTTTTGAAAAAGATAGGTAAATAAGAAAAGATTCTTTTTTTTTGAAATTTTTTTTTCTTAGCAAATAAGGAAAAAGAGTTTTTTTTAGGAAAGAGTTTTTTTGTTGGTTTTTTTACCCACCCCATAATTATTATATAATATATACACAAAATACGTGAAAGTACGAGGTATGGGTAAAGTATATATGTAATATATACACGCCCCCCTATACTTAGCTTGTGCTATGTCCTCATGGCACTAGGTGACAAAAAGACATAGCTCGTACTAAGCGTAGGAAAGCTAAAATAATAAAAAGTATAGAAGTCGATCCGCCCCCCTATACTTAGGCTCTGGATAGCCTAAGTGTAGAAGAAGAGCAAAAATGGGGCGGACGAGGTCAAGAGGAGAAATGATGAGTAAATACACAAGGCGGGCATCGGTCCCCCCTATACTTAGGCTTTGGTCAGCCTAAGTATAGGACAAGAGTAAGTGTGAGAACCGATGTGATCTCGAGAATATACAAAGAAGGGAGAATATGTACAAGAGTGATTGAATCTTCTAAGATGTTGAATCTTGATTCTGCATCTTCATGAAGAGTAATAAGATGTATCTGCTCTGTGCTCACTCTGTATGAAGTTGATGACCTCGACTTGGACTAACTGCTCTTTAGAATCAACAAAATGCTTCAACAGTTGTCCATTCACCACATGAGATTGTGCACCATCTGTGAGATCAGCTATCTCTACACTTCCATTCTCGTGCACTTTCTTAACCACAAAGGGACCCGTCCATTTAGATTTGAGCTTTCCATGAAACATCTTCAACCTGGCATTGAACAACCATACCTTTTGTCCAGGGACAAAGTCTTTGCACCTAATGTGCTGATCATGCCATCTCTTTACTTTGTCCTTATAAATCAAACTGTTGTCATATGCCCTGTTTCGGATTTCCACGAGCTCGTTCAAGTTCAAGTCTCGGCAAAGCTTCCCTAGGTGACAACTCCAATTAATCTTCTTAATTGCCCATTCAGATTTATGAATCAATTCTGCGGGCAAATGGCATAGCTTGCCATAGATCACTCTAAATGGTGAAGTACCCAATGGTGTCTTGTAGGCTGTCCTATAGGCCCACAGAACTTGGTCCAACAGTTGAGACCAATTCTTCCTATCGGGACGAACCAATTTCTGCAAAATACTCTTCACCTCTCTGTTTGAAACCTCTGCCATGCCGTTGGTCTGTGGGTGGTAAGGACTAGTAACTCTATGCTCGAATCCATAGTCCTTAGCTAAAGATCTCATATCTCGGTTCACAAAATGGCTACCCCCATCAGATATCAAAACTTTTGGCACCCCGAACCTAGCAATAATATGGTCTCTCACAAACTTACAGACAGTCTTGCTGTCTGCGGTTCGGGTTGGGATAGCCTCCACCCACCTAGATAAATAATCAACCGCCAACAAAATGTACTCATGTCCTTGGCTGTTGGGAAAGGGACCCATAAAATCTATGCCCCATGCATCAAAAACGTCACAAATAATCATCGGTTGCATGGGCATCTCATCTCTCTGTCCAACTGTCCCTCCCATCCTTTGACAAATCGGGCACGACCGTACAAAATCAATGGCATCTCTAAACAAGGTCGGCCAATACAATCCACATTGAAGTACTTTGTGAGCGGTTCTCTTTCCCGAATGGTGTCCTCCAGCCTCAAGTGAATGACAATATGTGAGGACACTATGGTATTCCTCCTGAGGAATACACCTTCTCCAAACATAATCCGGTCCTTCGAAGAAAAGGAAAGGATCGTCCCAGTGGTATCTCCTCGAATCCGACTTCAGTCGATCAATGCTGCTCCTAGTCCAACCATGGGGAACCTGCTTGGAGACAAGATAGTTCACCATGTTGGCACACCACGGGAGGGAGTCAATAACACAACTTGACTCATCTGGGAAGGTCTCTCTAATCCGCTCATGATCAGGAGAATCCTTAAGTTCAATCCAAGAAAGGTGATCAGCCACGACATTCTTCACTCCAGGTTTATCTTTAATCTCCAAATCAAATTCCTGGAGGAGTAGAATCCACCTAAGAAGACGTGCCTTCGCATCCTTCTTTTCCATTAAGTATCGAATGGCTGTGTGATCAGTATAAATTGTCACCTTAGAGCCCAAAATATATGATCTGAACTTCTCGAGGGCCCATACTACCGCGAGCATTTCCTTTTCAGTCACTGTATAATTTTTCTGTGTAGGATCTAAAACTTTGCTCGCATAGTGAATCGCAAACGGAATCCCCTCTAGCCGTTGTCCTAACACAGCTCCTATAGTGAAATCTGAAGCGTCAGTCATGATCTTAAAGGGGAGAGACCAGTCAGGAGCTTGTAGGATAGGCGAGGCACAAATCTTCCTCTTCAAGAGCTCAAAGGCCTCCAGACACCTGTGATCTACAACGAACTCTATGTCTTTCCCTAAGAGCTCAGTCAGTGGGCGGGCGATCTTTGAAAAATCTTGAATGAATCTCCTATAGAATCCAACATGCCCTAAGAATGACCGCACTGACTTCACGTTGGTAGGTGGATCGAGTTTCTTGATCACCTCCACCTTGGCAGGGTCAACCTCCATTCCCATTTTGGAGATGACATGCCCCAACACGATACCCTCCGTCACCATAAAGTGACTCTTCTCCCAGGAGAGTACCAGATTCACCTCTCTACACCTCGTGAGGACTCGGTCCAAGTGCGCTAAACATGTATCAAAAGAATCACCATGGACCGAGAAGTCATCCATGAATACTTCCAGGAAATCGCCCACCATCTCGGCAAATATGGCTATCATGCACCGCTGAAATGTGCCCGGGGCATTGCAGAGCCCGAATGGCATGCGCCTGAAAGCATAAGTACCGAATGGACATGTGAATGTGGTCTTTTCCTGGTCCTCAGGGGCTATGGCCACCTGGTTGTAGCCTGAGTACCCGTCAAGAAAATAGAAGAACTCTTTCCCTGCAAGTCTCTCCAAGATCTGATCAATAAAAGGCAAGGGAAAGTGATCTTTCTTGGTCGCAGCATTCAGGCACCTGTAGTCAACACAGACACGCCACGACGTAGGTACTCGTGTCGCGATCTCTACCCCCTCCTCGTTGGTGACCATCTGAATTCCCGACTTCTTCGGGACAACATGAAGTGGGGCCACCCACTTGGAGTCAGAAATAGGATATATAAACCCTGCTTTGCACCATTTCTCAATTTCATTCTTCACCACTTCCCGTAGATTGGGGTTAAGTCTCCTCTGAAACTCACGGGAAGGTCTCACGTTATCCTCAGTAAAAATGTGGTGCGAGCAGAGAGCGGGATTGATGCCCACGAGATCCGACACTGTACAACCTATTGCTTTGCGGTTCCTCTCTAAGACTTCTAACAACCTAGACTCCTGCTCTAAAGACAAGTCTGAGCTAATGATGACAGGATATCTCTCTTTGGGTCCCGCAAGAAAGGCGTACTTGAGTGTAGGAGGTAGTGATTTCAGTTCTGGCAATGTGGTATCATCTAGCAGATCTGGCTGAACTGAATCTGAATCTGGTTCCGTGCTGCATGAAGGTGGGCTAAGCTGAGTAGTACTCGCCACCAAATCAGAAGTATCGGGAGTCGGATCATCAAAAGTATCTAAACAATCGGCAAAAGCCACGTCCGACTCGTCATCTATGTCCCATGATTGTTCCGAAGAGGATGGAATTGATAGATCCGGATGGATCTCTAAGTCATCATGAGAATAGATTGATGCATGTCTAACAAGATCAGACAACACCTGGCAAACTGCATCATGCACTATATCCTCTCCAGATGAAAGGGTCTCGCTCTGTCCTGAAGGAATCTGTCCCCAAATCCCAACTGTGCTAATCAAACTGCAGTCTGCCTCTGAAGATGAGTACTCTGTGCTACTCTCTGAATCGGGTCGCTGACACTTGGTTTGCTTCATCTCAAGGTTCACTTCTCCGCCTGGAGAACGGAACTTCATCATTCCCGTACCATAATCGAAAGCTGCGCCTGCGGTCCTAAGGAAGGGTCGCCCGAGAATGATCTAAGATTCTCTCCAATGATTGGGGGTCTCCATGTCCAAGACTGTGAAGTCCACCTGATAGTTCTGGCCCTCAATCGAGATAACGACATTCTTCACTTCTCCCTTAGGTCTCTTCACTGAATGATCTGCGAATTGGAATAAAGCTCTAGATTTGCGAAGTGGTCCCAACTCCAATTTCTGATATAAGGCTAAGGGAAGTAAGTTGATCGAAGAACCGTTATCTAAGAGTGTGCGTGCAAACGCAATGTCGTCAATACGACTCTCCACATAGTGAGCACCCATGTTTCTCTTTTTCTTTGGCAAAGTCTGATTCTTGAGATAATAGGTTGTGGCTACTGATAAGACATGTGTCTTTATATTTCAGTTATCTTTCTTCCTGCTAACCCTTGTAGGTGTGCATCTCACCTTAAGGTATTTTTGGAAGGCAGGATGGTTAGCCACATATTCATCAAATGACACCTTAACTATGATGTTTTCTTTACAAAACCATGCCCTGTCGGGGTCATCTTTCTGAATCTTTTTGATGCGCTTTCCTGCCGTAAGAGCACGAGGGAAAGGGATTGAAGCTAGGGAAACAGAGGATGAAGAATCTGAATCATGAACTGAAAGATCATTCTTTACATTAACAGAAACAGAGTTCTTCATACAAGAATCTTTTTGATGCAACATGGACTCAAAGTCTAAACTATCTACTATAGGTTGTGGAATAGAAGCTGGAGTGGTATCCTCCACAATCGGAGATGCAAGGTCCTCCGTAGATTCAGAAGAATATCCATGCTGACGATGATGCATACGTGCTCTCCTCCTCCTCTCGGCTCCCTGAGTAGAAATCCTCGAATGGTGCTGATGGGGCTCTGAAATATGATGCCTCTCCTCCTCGTCCTCTGAAGACTCCTCAGGTAGAGCTCCAGAGATGCCCCTCCTCGTGTCCCTCGCCCGGTCAGGTACGACCACGGTCCTTCCGCTCCTGAGTGACATGTGGTTAGCCTCGTCACATGAAAGAATCTCATGTTCAGATTTAGGAGATGCTGAATAGTATACCTGACCAAAGTGCTGCTGAGAACTAGAACGGTTCAGGCTATTGGGGTTAGCCTGAACTTGGGCTGGGATCGAGGTAGAGGGTGCAGTCTGCTCGTCTCGCCATCTTGACAGGCGGTTGACATCCACCCGTAAGTCCTGAACCTCGTTCCTGTAGGAACGTAGCTCCTCGAGTATCTGCTGCTGAATATCCACGGGACTAGACGATGAAGGAAGTGGATAAGATTGAGAAGAAGAACGGGAAGACTGGCCTTGTTGGCCAGTGTACTGCCTCTGCTGCTGCTGTTGCTGGGGTTGCGGGCCCTGCTGGCCCGTCTGGTAATGGCCATGTCGGCCATATTGCTGGTACTGTTACCTCTGCTGCTGGGGTGGATGGAATCCAGGGCTCTGCTGTGAAGGAGGTGGTGCGGAGGTGAATGCGGTGTTGTGAAACGTCGGGGGACGCTGATAGGTCTGTCGGTCTCCCGTACTTCCCTGCCTGGTAGGGTCCTGAGTATACCATATCCCATTCACCTCCCAAACTGGTGGAGGCTCCTCCTGGACTGTCTCTGCTACTGGAGGTGGCTGCTGGAAAGAGTGGGTGTAGGATTGGTCCTGCTCCCACGGCTGGGGTTGCCCTGACACCAACTGCTCCTGAACATGGTGAACTCGGTATACGGGAGCAGAGGGTGCAGTCACGGCGGGTATCCTTATCTTAGATACCTTCTCAGTCAACTCCTCCATCTGTTTTGGAACTTTGGAGACGCTCCGGTCTAACTCATCAATCCTCCTGTCGATCTTCTCGACTACAGTAAGCTTGTCAGCAAGAAGTCCCATGCTAGGGATCACGTCCTGAGAGAGATCGACTACAGCTGATTTTCCCCCTCCAAGTGAGAGTGAACTGGGGGATGGTGTATAGGCCCTGCTGGCCATCTGTGAGCGGCTAGTTTCAGCCATCTTCTCGAATACCCTCCAGACGGTATCTGCTCCTCGTGATGTATAGCTGCCTCCACAGGCAGCGCTCACGAAACCCTGCATCTCAGGGTTGAGACCAGTGAAAAATGATTGGACCAAGATGTTATCATTTAGTCCATGACAGGGACACTTCTGTAGGATGTCCTTGAATCTTTCCCAAGCATCACAAAAAGCTTCATGGGGTAATTGGGAAAAACTCGTAATGTGCGTCCTCATCATGTTAGTTCTACTCAAAGGGTAGAACTTCTTCAAAAACAGGTCCTTGTACTTGGCATATGTGGTGACGGCGATCCCAAGATTCTTTACCCAGTAATCAGCTTTGCCACCCAAGGCAAATGGAAGGGCTTTGAGCCTAATATAATCCTGGCTAACATTTTGATGTTTGAGGTTAGCGCAGATGAGTTCAAAGTCCCTTAGGAATGCATATGGTTCCTCAGAAGCATTCCCATCGAAGTGTGGCAACAGGTTCAGAAAATGCGGCTTCAATTCAAAATCAACCTCGGGTTCGGCCGGACTCAAGTAGTTCCGAATTTGATATTGTCCGGGGTTATACGCCGCATCCATTGGTAGTTGGACCCCAACATTTAACTGTCCCAACTGAGCTCTCAGTAATGCTTGTTGCTGCTCAGATGCAACTAATCGGGCAAGTATCATTTTCATTGGGTCTTCATGGTTCTCTTCTTCCTTATCTTTCTTCTTTGGCATTTTACTCGAATCTTCTTTATGTCCTGAATCAGCAATGTTTTCTTGATTAGAAGAGGATTTATGAATCATGATATTCTCACCAAGGCGATGGTCTTCCTCGGTGAGGCGGGAAGAGAGAAATGGAATGGTTTGAGAGTAACCATCCCGAGAGTGAGTGATCCTGGGCTCAAGAGGGTCATGAGTCCAGGTTGGTCCAAGTTGCGCTTGGACCTTTGAAGACGTACTTTTTGAAGGGTTCAACGAGAGATTCGCAAAGTCCGAATAAATATCCCCCCAATCAGTCATCTTCGATGTCAAAAGAACCGATTAGATCACGATAATCAATGAGGCGCTAATTCTACGGTGCACGTAAATATGCGGAGTGAACTCACACAATACAAACGCAATTCAAACCCCCAATTTCACCAACTCAACACATGATGGCCGTAAGAGTTCGGCCGATTTATCTGGTCAATTTTAGTTGGTGAGAATACAATCTTGGAAAGATTAACGAGCTGATAGGTGCCCGTATTTTCCTACAGACTGGCCCGGTTCTTACGACTAGTTTGACCTACTTTCAGCCAGTATAGGAGTAAGTACGGACTGTATAAATACAGCTACCCGTTCCTTGAGGACTAAGGCGTCCTCTAAACCTCCCACTCTGCTAAGGAAGTCCGGACCGTTTACCGGCTACCCGTAAATCCTCACTGAAAAGTAGCTAATCGCCTAAAAAGAAAGAACCAGTAGTAAGTGAGAAATCCAGACTTGGCTCTATCCTAGGGTCGTCTCTCTCTCACTTGCAATTAAAACAAACAATGAGGGCTTTATGCACCCGAGAACAAGGGTTCTTTTTATTCCAATTAATTAGATCGACATGCTCAATTCAGTCCCAATTTTAGAGTTAGGTTATCACTTGAAATTTATGTGAACACACAAACACGTCTACCGTTCAGTCCCAATTTCCTTTTGACCTTAAGTTGTAAAACAAGAGGGGAATCGGAAATCAGAATGCAAACGAGAAACTATGATGCATGCTCAGAAGAAGGTATACTTATAGTGAATCCCAACACTCTTCATGCGTTATGCAAAACTGAATTTGTAAATATTACACTAAATGCATGCAGATCGAGAAAACCACACCTAAATAGTATACTATTAGCGGGGAAGAATTAATTGAATTTGAGCTAAGTAGTACGTGTCTATGTGCGTCTCATTATGAATCTTATAAGATATGTGAATCTTCTAAGATATGTGTGGCCTAATTTACGATGGGCACAAGCAAATTTGATTCTAAACTACCGTGTGACTAATCCTAAATTTCGCCACTCAAGTCAAGCCCCACCCTCGTCAGAGAGTGAAACAGGCTCGACACACCACAAATAATGTCCAAGTTTTTTTTACACACGCGAGATCTCAAACAAGAGCCGCTATAAAGAGCAAGCTAAATAATTAAAAAAATTTACAAAAGCTCTCTCAAAAATAAATTGCTTTATCCTCGCACTTCAGCAGTCGGCGCTCCTCGCGTCCGTAGACCTCCGATGCACTCCAAGTCCACCGGACCCTCGCAAGGAAAATGAGATTTATATTAGAGAGATAAACAACAAGATATATACAAAAATATGAAGAGAAATAATTGCAAAAAATGGAATAAATACAAGTGGCTCGGGGGTCAGACTACCCGAGTAGAGAAAATCTAAATCTAAATTTTTAAATTAATCCATAAGCCGTTTGCCTCCCCGGCAACGGCGCCATCTGACAAGTCGCTGAATACGATATTTAATTCATGTTCGTTGTAACACGTGTACTTAGCGATTCGGTCAAAACCGAGAGAAGATCTCCGTGAAGAGTGTCTCGGCTTTAATTTATATCTCGGGCAAGTCCGGTGTCGAACTCAGGGAGGCAAAGGAACAACTTGGGTTTAATTAGCAAATTTAAGATCTAGATATCCAAACGGTATTTTTTAGATTTTTTTATGCAAAAAGAATGCAAATGCAAGTGAATTACAACACTAAGAAAAGACACAATAAGGCCAAATTAAATTTAATGTCAAATTAGTCCAATTTAGCCAAATTATATTTTTCTTAGAGTCCTAATCCAGAGATGAACATAAAACACATTTTTTTAGAATTTTAGGGGTTAAAATGCAATAATTAAAAATGCACACTTTTTATGGGTTTTTTCACAATTTATCACACAAACAGAAAGCAAAAATCATGAAAAAATTACTGGAATGAAAACATGATGCAAGGAAGCTACAGTAAAATTTTTGGATTTTTTTGACAAAATATGAATTTTTTTATCAATTTTTTTAGTGAAAATAGAGTGATAGTGAGTAAATAATTCCTAATTAATCCACATTATCAAATTAATAAAAGTGTGAATTATCTCAGAAAGGTATTTTCATATGGAATCCAAAAGACTTGAAATTTCGCAAAAATGATGTCTGTGGATTTAACTAAAAGTCAAATACTAAAAAGACTCTACAATTTATTTTGGGCACAAGACATATCCATTTTAGATGAAATTTGAACAGTAAGTTTATCACATTTCAAGGCATCATATATAATATTTTTGAAATTTTTAGAGCAACCGTATGTGAGATATAATTTTAAGAGCACAGAATGGGTAAAATATGCTAAATTTCAATTAACCATTTTTAATTAATTACCCAAATACAACAAAAATATAAATAAATATCCACAATGTAGAGAATTAGTTGCTCGTCACAATGTCATTTTTCATTGAACAAAAAGATGCATAAACAAGGTCCAAATTTACAGTCAAACACAAGGGTCTTTGTGCAAATTCCGTAAGCAATATAAACAAGCAACTATATACAAGGACCTATTTGTAATTACAAAAAATAAGGACGGAAAATATTGTAATTTTTACAATAAAAAAATTCAAAAAGGAAAAGCACCTTCTTCTTCCCTGAGGTACGAAGGTGGAACCCAAATGTGGGGTTGGTCGGCGGCGGCCGCGCGCGGCCGTAAGGAGGAGTCGGCGCCGCGCGGAGGCCGGCGGTGGGCGCGGGGCGTCAGAGGGTGGCGCGGTGGCGCACATCGGCTTGGACGGTGGAGGGTTGGTCGCGGGTCGGAGAGGGGCGGCTGGAAGGCGTGGCCGGCGGGGGTACGGCCGCGGTGGGCCGCGGGTGGTCGCAGGGGGCGGCCCGCGATGGCGGCGGCGCCGCGCGTGGCCGCGACTGCACTGAGGGAGGCGGCGGAGGGCGTAACGCCGGCTGGAAGGCGATGGGTTCCAGGGGGGGGCGGCTGAGCTGCTCCTCCTGCGTTTTTTTTCTTTTTTTTACTTTTTTTTGCTGCTGTAATAGATAAAAAGAAAACTTTTTTTTGTTTTAGATTTTTTTAATTTTTTTAAGTTTTCGTTAAACAGAAAATGAAATGAAGGTGGGAAAAATTGTGATGAAGATGGTGTTTGATAAATATAAACAAATGAAGGATGTGTTGGTAGAGTGATAAAAAAAATGATGGTGATATGATATGTTAAAAAAATGCAAAAAATCACAAGATGATCAAAGTGAAACGAAATATACCTACGATGATACGGTCGCCTATGGAGTGCTCACGAGAGCACGGTCTTCGCTCAAATCATCGGCGTGCGATGAGCTCGAGCAGCGCGCGGTTGCGGCTGCGATGTTGGCCAAAAAGCCAACGGATCACACCGGAGAGAGGGCCGTCGTCGCTCGACCGCGGTTGCGTCGCTGTCACCGATTCAACTCAGGGAACTAGGCTATCCTCACATAAAGATGGATCAAAAACAAAAATGAGGAGAATGACATGTATATAAAGAGAATGGGATGAGAGGTTATTAAAGTGGTGGAGTTGAATGGGAAGTTGATTTATTAATGGAGTTGAATGGGAAGTTGAGAAAAATGGTGGAATAATGGTGTTGAATTGGTGGTTATTGTAGAGAATGAAAATTAAATAATAAATAAATAAATAAATAAAGTTGGCTACTTTAAATACAATAAAATAAAAAGAGAAGAGAAATAGTGGAGAATTTACAAGGGAAGACAAACAACATGTACACATTTTTTTTACTTTTCTAATATGTAATTTTTTTGTCTTTTTAATAAGAGATATTTACAATGAAAAAATATAATAAAATAGTACAATTAAAATACAATACAAGTATTTTTTTTTAGTAATTAAGAAAGATACAATAAAAATTAAAGAAAGAATGAATATATACATGGTATATAATGTACATCTAGGTCCCCAAACCCAACTTTTGCAAATGAGCTCCGATTTTAATGAAACCACTTCCGTTGGATAGATAATTTTCTAACTTGAACTTTAAAAGTGAGTTTGGTGAATTTGGAGTTCATACGGAGAGGGAATTTAGCTTGGAAGTTGGACTTTACGGCTTTTTCTCTTTGGGATCTAGGAGCATTTATTTGAGATGAATTTTGTTTTGTATTTTTATATTTTTATATACATTTTTATAAACAAGTTAGAGAAAGAATTAGGCAAAAAAGGAGTTGAAATGAAATTATTAAAAATCCATGAAATTTTGGCCTATTTACAAGTATAAAACTCCTTTATTTTTGCGGTATTTTATTGTTAATTCATTTTGTACAATCTTATATACAATAATTAGTGTATTTTATTTACAAGAGTCATTTTGTTAATTTATGTATTTTATGGACATTTATTTGGAATTTTACTTGGGGATTTTGCTAAGATCAAGATATTAAGATGATGAATCGTGGATTCATCAGAGCGCAGAGGGCCTGTGGAGGCCGAGAGTTTATTTTAATTTTTTTGTTTTTTTATGTAAACAACAGAAATAAAGAGATTTTTTTTGAAATTCTAAATGGGAACTTATTATTATTATTATTATGTTTTTTTACTTTTCCTGAAAACAAAAGTTTGAACGCAAAACAATATATGTCTTTTATTTATTTATTCACAAATTAGAAAATGAATGGGGATCCGACAAAAATGAAAGGATCGAATCCGATTTTTCGACCACCGTCCGTGGTCGGAGTTGATAGATCGTGGAAGATAGAAAGGAACACATGGAGATCAAGAAATTGAGATGAAAACTCGAAATCGGAGGCGGATCAAATCGTGATGGATTTTATGATCTAAAAAAAAGATTGATGATGAAATAAAATTATGAAAAATGCAACTACAATTAACCTAGATGAAAAATAAGAAAAATAATGCGGATCTCACCTTAGGAGCAAAAATGATCGTGATGGCCTCGACGAGGCCGACACGCTATCACCGGACGGCTTGGACGCTAAGCATCTTTCTCGACGAAAATTTCTTTCAGAGATTGGACTCCTCTCCCAAAGATTGATCAAGATGGAATGATGGAGAAGAGGCCATATAAATAGAAAAGATAATGGAGATGGAATTTGATTTTTGACTTCTTGGATAAAGAGATAAGAGAGATGAAATTTGAAAAGAGATAAAGTGGAAAGATAAATATATACAAAAAATAACTATTTTTTTCAATTTTCGTAACTTTATTTATTGGAAGATTAAAAATTAATTTTTTTATTTTTTGTGGAAGTTAGTTAAGAAAATTTAATATATACATATGCTATATACAAATATGACATTATCTACATGGGTAAATAAGCAAATTAGTTTTTTTATTTTAAAAAATTTATTATTATTATTATTATTATTTTAATTAATTACTAAAAAAATTATAAATATATACAAATACAATATTTACAAAATACATGGGAAAATTGCACAAACCACCCCAGAAAACCAACTTTTTACTCATAACTCCAAAAAATATGAAAATACAGTTATTTTAAAGATAATTTAATTTAGAATCCAATGGAAATGAGATTGGTTCAATTTGAGTTCATATGGAGCCAGAATTGGTCTTCCAATTAGTGCATAGTGGCTTTTTCCAAGTGTGGTTGCTTTTATTCTGTACATGATTTAATTGTGTAGTTATTTTTATTAATTAGAGGATATTTTTATTTACAACTTTGGTTTTGAAAGTTATTTGATTTGAGGTCAATTAAGATACAAATAAAATAGTGTAGTATACTAATGTACACATCAAATATTTTTTTTTGGATTTTCTAATTGAGGACACTATCTCCCCCTTTATTCTTAGTCGATCATGTCAAGTCTTGACATTCTCACAGGGTTCGGGTCAGCCTGTATCTATTACATATATACAATCTTCTTTTTTTATTTTCTTTTCTCTATTTTTCCTTTCTTTCTTTATTTATTTAAGGTTAAAATATTATACAAATATACAATATTTACACACAGATGCAAGTTAGTAAGAAAATGGGGTTAGTGTTATATACATGTGTTTTATAAGGGATTTTAAGCTAAAATAAATGACTAAAGATGACGAATCGCAGATTCATCATCCCCCTATGCTTTACCTTTGCTAGTCCCTTAGCAAACACCTATTTGAAAGAATAAGTGAAGAAAAAGGAAAAGAAAGGGAAAATAAAGAAAGTAGGAGAATATTGAGTATTAAACTTATCTTCATAAAATTGTAGTTTGGAGCTCTGTCAGACCTTTGGATTATTAATGTGTCGGAACGTTAATGGGAGATTGATTTAAGACCTAACAACCTCTAAGTTCCACAGGACTCCTATTCAGGTCTCCTCAACAATCAGGTCAGAACAAGTCTACATACACCAATTCTTATGACTATGAATCTTTACATGTACGGTGTAAGTGACGTATAGCTCCCCATCTCAGAAGTAGCAAAGAAACAACCTCCCTCAACAAGGTAACTCTAGTTCCCCGATCTTACAACTCTTTCCTCGAGGAGCGGAGATATTCCCTTCTAAGTTCAAGTACAACCAACTCAAGAAGAGGGGATGGAGAAAAGAATGGACGGTAACCAGTGTAGCTACCTATCCTTGGATACATGACCAGTATAGCCAAGTCATACGCTGCAAGCTTACACAAATTTATCTTTGAAGCTCTTATTGATATATATATATATATTATTTATTTATCCTTGTATATACACTCCGACAGGCATTTTACTTTTCAATTAGGCATGTCCACTTTTGGAAATTATGCATTTTTTCATATTTTTTTGAAAGCATATAGAAGGTGCAGCATGTATATAAAGAGTTTTTCCTATTAAGCCAGTAGACTATCCCTCTTTTTAAGCATTATTGCAACCCCACAATATCCTGTCTTTAGACCTCAGCATCGCTAGACCAGGTTGAGATGCACTTTCTTCCCTAGAGGAAGACGAGAGGTTCCACCTAGATGTACCACCCTCTTATGCTACCCCAAGCCAGAAGATTCTGCCTCCTCACTACCTCATCCATGAAGGGCTACGTGTAGAGTGCTTGTCCAAGATAAGACACGGTCTGAAAGAATCATGCATGTGTTGTTAAATGTTCTACTTACACTAATCAAGATGACATGCGAATATAGTCTTATGTACTCAAAGAATTAAGTCATTAGGACACGAAAAGTCTTAACTCCATTTCTTATAAGGTTCCTCTGGAATTAAGTGGATTAAGGTCTAACGAAGCACCATTCTTCAATTTTATTCCAGACATAGTTTAAATGTCAATACTATCCTGAAAAATGCACATGCAAATGCAAGAAAATATGAACAATGTAAAGATTTTTTTGAAAAGAAATGATGCACATGTGAAAAGAACATTTTTAAAACAATTTTCTAATTTTGAACTTTTTATGGTTTTTTTTGGAGAAAAATGCATATGTAAAAGAAAGTTTTTTTTGAATTATGCAAGTTTTTATAGATGTTTGGTTTTGTAGTTTATTTATAAAGGAAAAAGAGTTAGTAAAATATATACAAGTATATACAAGAATTTTCTTTGTTTTTTCTTTTGTTTTTGTTTTTGTTTGTTTTGTTTGTTTTGTTTTTTGTTTTTCTTTGTTTTTTTGCAAACATAGATTTTACAAAATTATATACATAACCCCCCAAATAAACATGTTTAAAAGTACGAATTATACCTAAAAAATATATACAATATATACGACACCCCCTATACTTAGCTCGAACTATGTCCTCATAGTTATCATAGAGCGACGAAGGAAGATATAACTCACGCTAAGTATTATAAATTGAAAAGACTCATATGCTACAATGACTCAGAAAAGATAAAAAGAGAAGAAGTTGGTGATCCCCCCTATACTTAGGATCAAGTAATCCTAAGTATAGTAGACTGTACAAAAGGGGAAAACCGATGAAGAGAATGCACATACTCAAAAATAAAAAGACACGATATGAACAACATCACCCCCTATACTTAGGGTAGTGTATCCCTAAGTATAGGCAACAACAAGAGTGATGAACAAGATGAATATGAACAATACAAATCATTCACCCTCCTATACTTAGGATAAAGCACATACTAAGTATAGCATATATACACATATGGAAAAGGGGTGAATGATAAAACGAGAGAAAAAAGATTGAAACGAAAGGATATACAAGAGGAGTGGATGATCATGTATCATACGTAGAAGATGGAATCAAAAGATCATCATATGATACCACATATATCGAATCAACGACGGACAGGAATGTATCATGATCTAGATATGGCTTCAGCAACTGTCCATTCACAACAAATGGCTGTGCATCAGATGACAATCCAGATATGACAATACTCCCATTGTCATGTCAGCTCTCACGATAAACGGTCCTGACCACTTGCTTTTCAATTTTCCAGAAAACAACTTCAACTTAGCATCAAATAACCAAACTTTCTGATCAGGGGAGAAAGTCTTTCTTCGGATGTGTTTATCATGCCAACGCTTGACTTTCTCATTATACATAAGTGAGTTATCATATGGAAAGTCTCGGAATTCCAGTAATTTGTTCAAATACAACTTCCTGTTCTTTCCTACCTTCTCATAATCTAAATTGCATACACGGAGTGCCCATAAAGATTTATGAATTAATTCCACTAGTAGGTAGTAAAGCTTTCTATATACCAATCTGTAGGGAGACATACCCAAAGGAGACTTGTACGCCATCCGATAAGCCCATATAACTGAATCAAGCATCTGTGACCAGTTCTTCCTATCTGGACGTACAAGTTTTTGCAATATCATTTTGATCTCCCTATTTGAAATTTCTGCCAAGCCATTAGTCTGAGGGTGGTAAAGAGACACAACTCTGTGCTCAATGGCGTACTCCTTCACAATCTTCTCTACTTTTCTATTAATGAAATGGATTCCCCTATATGAAATCAGTATTTTGGGAATACCGAATCGTGCAATAATATGGTCCTTGAGAGAGGAACACACTATACGACTATCTACGGCTTGGGTGGGAATAGCCTCCACCCATCGACTAACATAATCCACAGCGAGCAGGATATACTGAAATCCCTGACTAACAGGAAATAGGCCCATGAAGTCTATGCCCCAAGCATCAAAAACATCAGAAATCTGTATATATCTTAGGGGCATGGTATCTTTGGAACCAACAGTTCCTTCCATTTTCCGACAATCAGTACAACCTCGAACATACTCTGTAGCATCCTTAAACAATGTGGGCCACCATAGGCCACTCTATAAAACCTTTGCTGCCGTGCATTTCTCCGAATGATGCCCACCAGATTCTAGTTTGTGATAGTGCTCAAGTACTTTGGTGTGTTCCTCTTGAGAAATGCACCTTCTATAGATACAATCCGCACCCTCGTGAAATAGGTACGGATCCTCCACTGGTAATAATGAATCTCTGATAGAAATCTGTCTACCTTGTACTTTGGTCAATCTTGTGGAACTTTCTTGGAGACAATATAGTTCACAATATCAGCATACCATGGGAGTGAGTCCACAGACAAAATGGCCTTATCTAGAAAGGTTTCGGAAATAGTAATAGTGCTCAGCTCAGAGGTCTATGTATCTGTGATACGGGAAAGGTGATCTGCCATAACGTTATTCCTCTAGGTTTATCTCAAATCTCTAAATCAAATGCCTGGAGAAGAAGGATCCATCTATAAGGTGTGGTTTGGCATCCTTCTTTGCCTGCAAGTATCTTATGGCAATGTGATCCATGTACACAATAACATGTGAATTGATGAGGTAAGATCTGAACTTTCCTAGCCCAAACACAACTGCTAACATCTCCTTCTCTGTAACTGTATAATTCTGTCGTGCTTCATCAAGAGTCTTGCTAGCATAGTGTATAGAAAATGGTATCCCATCCCTTCTCTATCTTAAAATCACTCCAACTGCGAAATCTGATGCATCCGTCATGATCTCAAAAGGAAGAGACCAATCAAGTGGCTGTAAGACTGGAGCACTAGTAACCATTTCTTTCATCTGATTGAATGCAAGGAGTACTTTCTCATCGACAACAAAATCAATCTCCTTACACAGAAGCTCAGTCAAAGGTCTGGCGATTTTGCTGAAGTTCTTTATGAATCGCCTATAGAATCCTACGTGTCCCAAAAATAACCTCAACTGCTTCAAATTCTGCGGCAGCTCTAACTTGGAAATCACATCAATCTTACCAAGTCAACCTCCATACCATGTTTGGAGATAACATGGCCCAATACAATCCCATTAGTCACCATAAAGTGACTCTTCTCCCACGAGAGCACTAGGTTTACCTCACAACAACGTTGAAGAACTTAGTCTAAATGAGCAAGACATGTGTCAAAACTATCCCTGTAGACCGAGAAATCGTCTATGAAGACTTCACAAAAATTACCCACCATGTCGGCAAAAATGGCCAACATACACCCTTGAAATGTAGCGGGGGCGTTACACAATCCATAGGGCATCCGTCTAAAGGCGTAAGTGCCAAACAGACAAGTGAAAGTAGTTTTCTCCTGATCCTCAGGAGCGATAGAAACTTGGTTGTATCCCGAGTACCCATCCAAGAAGCAAAAGAACTCTTTCCCTGCCAACCTCTCAATAATCAAATCAATAAAGGGTAGTGGAAAGTGATCCTTCTTAGTAGCTGAGTTCAGGCGTCGGTAATCTCCACAGACACACCATGAAGTAGGTACCCAGGTCGGAATCTCCTCACCGCGGTCATTCTTTACAATCATAATTGTTAGCAATGTGAGCCCGAGGCGAACCATTCCTACAATAAATGTTATTGTAATAAATGATTTATCAATAAATGTTATTGATTTTGTTTCACTCCCTTTCTGATATTGAATGAATGAATGCACTATAAGGTCCCTCTGTACAATAAGGGTTATGTACCATGGCCAACTTGATAATCATACAGCTGTTGATTCATTAAGTGAATCATAGAGGCTGATGCTTGGATGAATATCTAAGGAGTTAGATAGAGGACTCATCAAGCATTATCAATGATTGACAAGTAGTGATCTCCAGTCTGAGTGAGAGATGGCAATCCCATCTCAATAGACTGATATCTGATCGACCTCTTGATGCAGGTCCTCTGCATGGGAATATTGATTCGGAGGTATTAGATTAGTTGAGTCAATGAGTTGACTTAACGGGATCGAGATAACCAAAGACTTATGATGAATACTGTCACATCACAGGCAAACATCCTTTCACCAGAGACAGATATAGTACTATATGTCTGAGCATGTACATTTGGCAGACTAATAGGTTGATGACCTAATCAAGGTCTATACACCGGCGAGCTGGTGTGCATGTAAGGGCATATGAGTAATATGATCTCTCAAAGGGATCATACAGGTTCACTTATGAACCGGGAGACATGAGCTCACTCATGAGGTATTGGGATTGACCAAATTCCATGCATGGTCATCATGCTTTAGAAGCATGATATGAATTTGAAGGTAAGATATATGCTTTGTGAAAGCATATGATCTGTACCATATCCCAAGGACCAAGTTTGAGAAACTTAATGATCAGACAATGAAGATGACAGTGTAAAAGTGATCTTTATCTTCATGATGATCATGAGTCTTCCAATATGCAGGATGTGCAGGTATTGGGAATACCTGAAGGGTGATTTGATCATAAACGATTGTATAACCATGACGCTTCCATTCCGAGGGAGTGATGAAACAGGTCTGGATTTTAGTGACTCCTCTCATCAGAGAAGTGACCTAATCTTAGTCCATTTACTGGACATTGATCTAAATGAGATTCAGATGCAATGAGAAGATTAGATATACGGTCTTGATTTAATCAAGCATCTGTGAGAGGTCCATGGGATCTGGATTTGAGATGTGATCTCAATATCCAAGTCACTATACGTGGAGCAATACAATCGCCCTGTCCTTATCTCCAAGTATCTGAGGAGAAATAGCATTGTTCTTAAATGGTTTAAGAGCAATTCCATAAGATCTAAGCAAAGAGAAGTTGATAATTAAATGTGATTTAATTATCATGATGTATGAAGAATTATCCAATATAATTAAATATGATTTAATTATTATGGATAAGAATAATGTGGATAGTAATATCCAATCATTCATAATATGTTATAAATGTGATTTATAATATATTAGAGAGAGTTAAATATAATTTATATTAGTAGATTAATTATTAATGTGTATTGGATACACATTGTCTAATTAATTGAAAATGTAAATTACATTTTATTTTGGGTTGTGAATACAATTCACAAAATTCCAATGTCAAGATTGCAATATTACCAAAATTAATTGAGAATTATTTTGGTGAATTAAAATACCAACAAATTGTTGTTGGAAAATAAGTAGAGAGAAAATCAAGGAGATGTGCAATCTCATGGGAATCATGAGATTGCACTCCTCATTAGGAATGAGGGGGGCGGCACCAAATTCCGCTTGGGAAATTGGTGGCCGTCCCCTCTTCCATATGAGGAGAGTATCTCCTTTGCCTTCTCTCTCCTTATTTGATTGATTTAAATTTGGTATTAATATATATTTGATTTATCAAATATATTTTTATCAATTAAATCACAAGTTGTTGTTTTTACCAACAACAATCTTGACCATTGGATTGACATAAATCAATCTCAACCATTGATTTTATATGACACATGGATTGAGATCCATGGATCCCAAAACCCTATAAATAGAGAGGCATACTTGGCTCTCTCTTTACATGCTATTGTAGCACTCTTCTCTCTCTCTTTCTCCATACTCGACAGCCCTCTCTCCCCCTTCTTCTTGGTGGCTGTCCACCTTGGTGGAGAGAATCGTCATCGCCCGCGCCCTCGTGCTGTCGCTTCGACACTCTGCGGTTATTCGTCAACTTGGAGTGCTTCACTCACGAAGGAGACGTTCGATCTCGTGCGATGAGATCAGGAGCAATCGCGCTTGGATCAACTTCTTGGATTGCGAGGACACCGCGGTTCATCCCCGCGCTCGCAAGCAATCTCTCCGACGTTCGGACTTGAGACAGGAGGTCTATTCTCTTAGAGACTCGATCAACCACGCTTCAAGAGGTATTGCATTATACTTGTTTTGGTTATAGATGAAACGATCCGAGAATGGTTCTTGGATCATGTGGTTTCATCGAATAAAATTTTTTAAATTCCGCTGCACCGAACAACTAGTACGACTAGTCGTTCTTCGTCGTATCCGATACGACGCTCACGCTTCCGTGATGCGCTTGAGGATTTCTCCATATCCTTCAAGTGGTATCAGAGACTTAGGTCGATGGTTTCGAATAGTGATTCGCTAATCGAGGACGACTTGGGTTCGTTAAGGTCGCGAAAGTTTTCGTCGCATTTGATTTTGCAGATCTGTTTAGTAAATAAATTCGGCACTGTTTAAATTGTTTATACACTAATTTAATTTGGATTATGTTCCCCATTTAATAAGGAAACCATAGGATCTGAGTTTGCGTAAATCGGATTTCGTATGCTTTAGATATGGTCGTTTTAATGAACATTTATGCACTGTTGTGGGAACTGTGAATCTGAACGTGATTAAAATGTTAATTACTGTTTAGACTTGCCTCGCAATGTGTGAAACATCACTTGGTTTCTGTTCTAAATCAAATTAGCAAACTTTAGAAATTGACTTTGCTTAATTTGGATTTAAATTGATTGAGATATGCTAATTTTAGTAAGTAGGGGTCACTGCTAAAATTACTTTCCTAATCAAGAACCATGTGATTGTCAATTAATGAAATTAATTGTTAATTTCGAGAAATAATGATGGAAAATATTTGTGAAATATTAGAAGATGATTATTTCCTTAAATGACTTGGCACCAATCAATTAATTGATTAGATTTGATCTAAATCATAATTGAAATCAGAATCATCAAACTCCTTGCTTGAATAGGATTGGGAATTTGTCTAGCAAATTTCCTTATAATCAAAATTGTTTTGATTACTATATGGTATAATTTCGGTTGAAGAACCGATAATCATCTCAAGTACAAATTAATCAATTTGGCATTATCCTTTCCCGATGCGGATATGGTGTCTAGTCGGGGATCGCTGGGGTAGCGGGTTGCAACGTATGCGGTCCGTCCCACTCCCGCCGGTACTGGCCATGACAGCGGGTAGGGCCGGGATAATGTCCGAGGGATTATGATGTATTTTTCTAATTATTAAAATACGAACTAATACGTACTTTGAGAATAATACCATATATGTATATTCAAGCATAAAATTAAGTTTGATTGATTGAATTGGATTGATAATTAATTTAATATGATTAAGTTAATTGTGTCCAATTAAAATACTCTAATATGATTGGAGTTGATAATTCCCTTGGAAGAATTAATTGTATGAATGTGATTCATAGTAATTAATTGAATTTGAATAAGAGATGGAGGATCACATAAGTGACATCCATGGTCTCCCGTCAAGGCGAAGGGTTTCGTCGCCAAATATTATATGTGGGAGACGCCTGTCCGAAGTGACATCTCCCGCATATAATCCGTTTGGATCGGGCTCGTCGCTTCTCGAAAGAGTAAGGACGTATGCGTAGTGACCCCAATACCGGGTCCTCATATTATTGGGGCGATATTGGATTGCACATAGCGAGTTGTATTCCTGTTGACGGTTGGTTCGATTAATGACGAGTCAACATCACCTTAGGGGTGGTGGGCTCGGGCATTAAAGACCGAATTGGGAAATGCAAGTTGGACTTGCAAGGCGGAATGTGTTCCCGCTTCTCTTTATTGGAGTCATAGGTTCTCATATTATTGGGATATGACAAAGATAAAGAGGAGATCCCAGTTCTTGCTTGAGATATAAAGGTAAGTATATCTCTTACTTTGAAAAGTGATTAAAGGAATGTACTTTCAAAGTTGACATAGCAAGACTAATTTGATTTAAAATGCTTAATCAAATATCATAAAATTGAATATATGATTATATGTTCTAATATATTGCATTCTCAATTTCAGAAAATGAAGGCCATGAACCCACTGAGCAGGCTTCTGGAGGTCAACCAATTGACCGGACCAAATTACTCGGATTGGATCCGTAATTTGGAGCTTGTGCTTTCGGCAGAGCGCATCAGCTATGGGCTCTCTGAAAACAAACTTGAAAACCCTAAATCTAAGGAAGACAAAGCTTATAATGACAAGTATGATGAAGATCATGTCTTGGCCAGATGCTACATCTTGGGTTCTCTCTCCAATGTTCTTCAGAAACAACATGTGGAGATGAGTACTTGCCAGGATATCATGCAGAATCTAAAGGATATGTTTGGTGACATAAACCGTACCCAGCGGTATAATGTTATGAAAGAGCTGGTTCGCTGCAAGATGCAGGAAGGGACTTCGGTCCGTGAGCATGTACTCAAAATGTTTGGGTACTTGTCGGAGCTTGAGACTCTGGGGGCAACGATGGATCAAAACATGCAATCCGATTTCATTCTGCTGTCATTGCCCAAATCTTTCAATAACTTTGTGGTGTCATTCCACATGAATAAGCTGGAACTGACAAATGCTGGGCTTCTCGCTACATTAAAGTCTGCAGAAGATGTAATGAAGAAAGATGGTCCCACTGGCACTGCAATGGTTGCACAGGTCAAAGGGAAGCGCGGTCGGAAGCAAGGTTCTCGGAAGGGCCCGGCCCAGAAGAGAAAGAAGAAGGGACAAAGTGTTGGCTCATCTTCCAATGCATCCACTTTAATGGCGTCGAAGAAAACCGACGTCTGTCACCACTGCAAGAAGCCGGGGCACTGGAGGCGTAATTGCCCGGATTACCTGAAGTCGGTCGACAAAGGTAAAGCCCCAGCAGGTATGAAATCTACTTTCATCATTGAAACCAACTTTCTCGTTGGACGAGAAGGAAGTTGGGTTGTTGATTCTGGTGCTTCTGTTCATGTATGCAATTTGTTGCATTTGTTTCAGGAAACTAGAAAGCTTGAAGAAGGGGAGATAGTCATCCAGATGGGATCTGATGCAAGTGTTGCAGCAGTCGCCGTCGGGACTTGCCGACTATCATTATCTAGTGGAAGAGTCCTAGTACTTAAAGAGTGTCTTTATGTACTTGAAGTCAGAAGGAATTTAATATCTGTATCTAAGCTAGTTAGAAGTGGATATTCATTCCTATTTTGTAATAAATTAGTCATAAATCATTATGATAAATATATTGCAGAGGGTATTTTGACTTCTGGAGGACTCTATGAATTGTGCATTAATGAGCATGTCATGAATGTTACAACCACTAATAAAAACCCTAAAAGAACCAGGAGTAATATAAATCATTCAAATATGATTTGGCATCAAAGGCTTGGTCATTTATCTGTTGATAGGATCAATAGATTGATAAAGGATGGACCTTTGAATTTTCTACAGGTTCAGTCTTTACCTACCTGTGAACATTGTATTCGAGGTAAAATGACTAGGATGCCTTTCCGTAACAAGGTTACAAGATGTGAAGGTATTATTGACTTAATACATACTGATGTATGCGGTCCCTTCAGTACCGCGACTCGAAATGGATATCGATATTATTTGACGTTTATTGATGACCATTCACGGTACGGGTTTATCTTCCTATTACGTCATAAGTCTGAAACCTTTGAAAAGTTCAAAGAGTTTAAGGTTTTGGTTGAGAACCAAACCGATAGGAAGATTAAACGAATTCGATCTGATCGAGGTGGCGAGTACCTCTCAGATGAATTTAAGGAATACCTTAAAGAGAATGGAATTATTTCCAATCTCACTCCTCCTGGAACTCCCCAACTTAATGGTGTTGCTGAAAGACGCAACAGAACCATCATGGACATGGTTCGATCTATGATGAGTAAAGCACATTTACCACTTAGTTTCTGGGGATATGCAGTAGAGACTGCAATATATATCTTGAATAAGATTCCTAGCAAATCTGTACCTAAGACTCCTCATGAGCTCTGGTATGGATCCAAACCTAGTGTTAACCACTTGAGGGTTTGGGGTTGCTTGGTCCATGCAAAGAATGTGGATGCAAGTAAGTTAGAATCTCGCTCTCGTGAGTGTTACTTCATTGGGTATGTTAGAGATGGTATTGGATACCAACTCTATGACCCTGAGACTCAGAAGGTTTTTGTTTCTAGAGATGTGACATTTCTGGAGAATGATTTCCTTAAGGGTCAAGATAAATATGAAGTAAAGGAACTCATTGAATCTCCTGAGGATTCTGAGCTTCCTGAACCAGAAACTAAAGAAGTAAATAAAGATGAAACACCCATACCTCTTCAAAAGAGTTCGAGGGTGGTTGCACCACCTGAAAGGTATGGATTCCATGTGTCAGGAGAAACTGACAATGATCCTACTTCATTTGATGAAGCACTCGCGGATCATGACATGGATAGATGGATGCTAGCAATGAAGTCAGAAATTGACTACATGCATAAGAATGGTGTATGGACCCTAGAGGATCCACCTAAGGGGGTAAAACCCATTGGGTGCAAATGGATCTTCAAGAGAAAGAGGGGACCTGATGGGAAAGTAGAGACTTTTAAGTCACGGCTCATAGCCAAGGGCTACACACAGAGAGAAGGCATCGACTACGATGAGACATTCTCTCCTGTAGTTATGCTTAAATCCATCAGGGCATTACTGGCTATAGCTGCATATCTTGACTACGACATCTGGCAGATGGACGTCAAGACGGCTTTCCTCAATGGATACCTCGAGGAGGATATCTACATGGAGCAGCCCCGGGGCTTCATGACTGAGGATGGCAAAGTATGCAAGCTGAAGAAATCCATCTATGGGCTCAAGCAAGCTTCTCGTAGCTGGAACATCAGATTTGACGAAACCATAAAGAGTTATGATTTTGTGCAGAATCCTGATGAACCTTGTGTGTACAAGAAGCTTAGTGGGAGCGCCATTGTGTTCATCGTGCTTTCTGTAGATGACATCCTTATCATTAGGAATGATACAGGGATGATGACCAGTGTGAAAATTTGGCTGTCCCATACCTTCGAGATGAAAGATCTTGGAGAAGCCTCCTACATCTTGGGTCTGAAGCTGTTCAGAAACCGAGAGAAGAGGATATTGGGATTGTCACAACATGGATACGTTAAGAAGATTCTTGAACGATTCCGTATGGATAGTTCCAAGAAAGGATTCCTACCCTTAAGACATGGTATTCACCTGTCTAAAGGAATGACTCCTCAAACTGTTGAGAAAAAGAAAGCCATGGCTGGATGCCCTTATGCATCAGCAGTAGGAAGTTTAATGTATGCCATGATGTGTACTAGGCCAGACATCTGCCATGTAGTGGGAGTGGTAAGTCGTTACCAATCCTGCTATGGAGAACAACACTGGAATACAGTAAAGAACATATTCAAATATCTAAGACAGACGCAAGATTACCTCTTGGTCTATGGAGATGGTGATCTTCAAGTCTTGGGATATACAGATTCTGACTTCCAATCGGATATTGATGATCGAAAGTCGACATCAGGGTTTGTGTTCATGTTGAACGGTGGTGCTGTGAGCTGGAGAAGCAAGAAGCAGGACACTACAGCAGATTCAACAACAGAAGCCGAATACATTGCCGCATCGGATGCCGCAAAGGAGGCGGTGTGGTTGCGCAAGTTCGTCCAGGAGCTTGGCGTAGTTTCCTCTGATACTCCCATCCTGCTACTCTGTGATAACACGGGAGCCATTGCCCAAGCAAAGGAACCCAGATAGCATCAGAAGAGCAAGCACGTAGAAAGGAAATACCACATCATTCGGGAGATTCAAAAGCATGGTGACATCATCATCACCAAGGTGGCCTCCGCCGACAACGTTGCTGATCCTCTTAACAAACCTCTGACACAGAAGGTTTTTGACCAGCACGTAATGAGTATGGGTTTAAGGGTTGTTCCCGAATGGTTCTGAGGGCTAGTGGGAGATTGTTAGCAATGTGAGCCCAAGGCGAACCATTCCTACAATAAATGTTATTGTAATAAATGATTTATCAATAAAAGTTATTGATTTTGTTTCACTCCCTTTTTGATATTGTTTGAATGAATGCACTATAAGGTCCCTCTGTACAATAAGGGTTATGTACCATGGCCAACTTGATAATCATACAGCTGTTGATTCATTAAGTGAATCATAGAGGCTGATGCTTGGATGAATATCTAAGGAGTTAGATAGAGGACTCATCAAGCATCATCAATGATTGACAAGTAGTGATCTCCAGTCTGAGTGGGAGATGGCAATCCCATCTCAATAGACTGATATCTGATCGACCTCTTGATGCAGGTCCTCTGCATGGGAATATTGATTCGGAGGTATCAGATTAGTTGAGTCAATGAGTTGACTTAACGAGATCGACATAACCAAAGACCTATGATGAATACTGTCACATCACATGCAAACATCCTCTGACCAGAGACAGATATATTATTATATGTCTGAGCATGTATATTTGGCAGACCAATAGGTTGATGACCTAATCAAGGTCTATACACCAACGAGCTGGTGTGCATGTAAGGGCATATGAGTAATATGATCTCTCAAAGGGATCATACAGGTTCACTTATGAACCGGGAGACATGAGCTCACTCATGAGGTATTGGGATTGACCAAATTCCATGCATGATCAGCATGCTTTAGAAGCATGATATGAATTTGAAGGTAAGATATATGCTTTGTGAAAGCATATGATCTGTACCATATCCCAAGGACCAAGATTGAGAAACTTAATGATCAGACTATGAAGATGACAGTGTAAAAGTGATCTTTATCTTCATGATGATCATGAGTCTTCCAGTATGCAAGATGTGCAGGTATTGGGAATACCTGAAGGGTGATTTGATCATAAACGATTGTATAACCATGACGCTTCCATTCCGAGGGAGTGATGAAACAGGTCTGGATTTTAGTGATTCCTCTCATCAGAGAAGTGACCTAATCTTAGTCCATTTACTGGACATTGATCTAAATGAGATTCAGATGCAATGAGAAGATTAGATATACGGTCTTGATTTAATCAAGCATCTATGAGAGGTCCATGGGATCTGGATTTGAGATGTGATCTCAATATCCAAGTCACTATACGTGGAACAATACAATCGCCCTGTCCTTATCTCCAAGTATCTGAGGAGAAATAACATTGTTCTTAAATGGTTTAAGAGCAATTCCATAAGATCTAAGCAAAGAGAAGTTGATAATTAAATGTGATTTAATTATCATGATGTATGAAGAATTATCCAATATAATTAAATATGATTTAATTATTATGGATAAGAATAATGTGGATAGTAATATCCAATTATTCATAATATGTTATAAATGTGATTTATAATATATTAGAGAGAGTTAAATATAATTTATATTAGTAGATTAATTATTAATGTGTATTGGATACACATTGTCTAATTAATTGAAAATGTAAATTACATTTTATTTTGGGTTGTGAATACAATTCACAAAATTCCAATGTCAAGATTGCAATATTCCCAAAATTAATTGAGAATTATTTTGGTGAATTAAAATACCAACAAATTGTTGTTGGAAAATAAGTAGAGAGAAAATCAAGGAGATGTGCAATCTCATGGGAATCATGAGATTGCACTCCTCGTTAGGAATGAGGGGGGCGGCACCCAATTCCCTTGGGAAATTGGTGGTCGTCCCCTCTTCCATATGAGGAGAGTATCTCCTTTGCCTTCTCTCTCCTTATTTGATTGATTTAAATTTGGTATCAATATTTATTTGATTTATCAAATATATTTTTATCAAGTTAAATCACAAGTTGTTGGTTTTTACCAACAACAATCTTGACCATTGGATTGACATAAATCAATCTCAACCATTGATTTTATATGACACATGGATTGAGATCCATGGATCCCAAAACCCTATAAATAGAGAGGCATACTTGGCTCTCTCTTTACATGCTATTGTAGCACTCTTCTCTCTCTCTCTTTCTCCATACTCGACAGCCCTCTCTCCCCCTTCTTCTTGGTGGCCGTCCACCTTGGTGGAGAGAATCGTCGTCGCCCGCGCCCTCGTGCTGCCGCTTTGACACTCTGCGGTTATTCATCTACTTGGAGTGCTTCACTCACGAAGGAGACGTTCGATCTCGTGCGACGAGATCAGGAGCAACCGCGCTTGGATCAACTTCTTGGATTGCGAGGACACCGCGATTCATCCCCGCGCTCGCAAGCAATCTCTCCGACGATCAGACTTGAGACAGGAGGTCTCTTCTCTTAGAGACTCGATCAACCACGCTTCAAGAGGTATTGCATTATACTTGTTGTGGTTATAGATGAAATGATCCGAGAATGGTTCTTGGATCATGTGGTTTCATCGAATAAACTTTTTTAAATTCCGCTGCACCGAACAACTAGTACGACTAGTCGTTCTTCGTCGTATCCGATACGACGCTCACGCTTCCGTGATGCGCTTGAGGATTTTTCCATATCCTTCAACAATCTCAGATTTCTTCGGGACCACATGTAAAGGGCTGACCCATTCGGAATCCGAAATGGGATATATAAAGCCAGCATCACACCATTTCTTGATCTCCTTCATGACAACCTCCTTTAGGTTTATGTATACGACGCTGACATTCACGTGAGGGTTTACAGTCATCCTCTAGGTAGATATGATGTGAGCACAACGCTGGATTAATCCCACAGAGATCCGAGATACTCCATCCTATAGCCTTGCGGTTTCTCTCAAGAACCTCTAGCACGCGAGATTCTTGTTCAGCAGTCAACTGCGAGCTGAGGATGACCGGAAACATTTTGGGGGGACCCACAAGGAAGGCATATTTCAATGTTGATGGTAAAACCTTGAGCTTAGGTGGGGTCTAAATCGGCTCTGCGATAACCTCTGCTACTGTACCGGTAGACGGTATGTGATTTGTGCTATGTAGACTATCCACCTTGGCTATTGCCGGTTCAGCAAATAGAATATCTAATGGATCTGTAATGAATGATCTCTACTCAGAACGGAATGGCTCATCAGGATGTTCAATATTCTTATCAATGAACGACTTAGATATCTTAGTAATAATCTCAGAAAGATGTCTCTCATCTGTGCATAAATCTGGAAATTTAACGAATGGCTCATATACCTGGACCTCAGACCTCTGCTCAAACTGCTCATCAGCAACTATCTCAATTGGACCACCAAGGGAACTCATGTCGACTGTGCTTTCCAAAGAGTCCTTTCGGGAAAGGAACTCCTGGGTATCTATAAAATCCGTGAAAAGATCTGTCTCTCTGAACTCAGCAAGAAAATCACAGTCATTTGGTTTTGATATAACTTTCTCTGTATCATCTGTTGCTGGTGGCGATGATGGTCTAGGATTAGAAATCGTCTCAATTTTCACCTTGTCACTGCGAGAGTGAAAGATGATCTCTCCAGTACCATAATCAACTGCTGCTTCGGCCGTTCGGAGGAACGGTCGACCTAGTATGATCAGGGTATGGAGTAACGGTGCAGGTATGCCCATATCCATGACAACAAAATCAACAGGGAATTTCATTCCCTGCACCGTTACAATAATGTCCTCTAAAATGTCTCTTGGCCTCTTAATCGATCTATCAACAAACTGAAGGATCAGTCTGGTCGTTTTAAGAGGCCCTAACTGGAATTCAGTTCATAAAGAGGAAGGCATGAGATTAATGGAGGAACCACTATCGAGAAGAGTATGACCAAATTCTTGATCAAAGATATGACAACGGATGTGAGGTGCTCCCTTGTCTTTCTTTTTAGGCGGAAGGTTACTGATGGCATGAACTATGGCAATGGTCAAGATGTATTTCTCTGTTTCCTTTCGTCAGTTCTTCCTTGTTGACGCTTTTGGGTACATGCCTCTTTCATTCCCTTTTTTACTGTAGGCATGCATTCCATTTCCTTAAGGAGTGACATCTTTAAAAAGATGTTCTGTAAGATCTCAACCACTCCAGGATCATATAGTGCTATTTTAAATTTTTGATTTTTTAGCTTTGAGAGAAGAAGGAAATGGCACAGAATCAGAATAAACATGCAAACATTCATTTACTTTATTCAAAGTAGAATCATCATGTACAAGAGGACAACCAGAATTAGTCTGTACAGTGTTATACAATCAAGGTGAAGGAAAATCAGAATCTAAAACAGAATGGGATGCTGCTGTTGGTGAAGAGGAAGAATCGACGACTGGTATATTCTCCCTTGTCGATGGTGATCTGCATCTGCCTGGCGAAGGTGGTGGTGAAGGTGGTGAAACTCCATATGTGGGTGCTGCTATACTAGGCCTCTCGACTGCGGGTGAAGGAGATGATGTAGAAGATGATGCTCTCTCGGTGGATCGATCTCCCAACCCCAACTGCTGCGGAGGCGGTTGCAGTCTCCTACCGCTCCTGAGATGAATGACGTCAGATAAACGTGTAAAATCAAGGGACATACCTATCTCAGGGGTGGGTGGGCTATTAGTTGCCTACTCCTTGTGTCTGAAGTTGTTGGGGTTGGCTTCAACCTGTGCCGGAATCAGTGTCTTGGTGGTGGTCAGGTCGTCGATCCGCTGAGTCAGTCTATTTATGTTCTTCATAAGCAGTGTAAGTTGGTCCAGTGTTGGATTGACTGAAGGGGCCTCAGGTTGCTCATTGACTGGATGTCGCTGAGGCTGATAGTACAAAGGCTGTTGGTACCCATATGGATTCTGATAATAAGGAGGAGGAGGGGGAGAATACTGTCCATACTATGCAGTCTATTGCTGGCTAGGATGAGGGAAATACATAGACTGCCGCTGAGGCTGGCCTTGTCTCCAGTTTTGTAACTGAGGTAGAGACTAATACTGAGGCTAGAACTGTTGGTGCTGGTACTGGTACTGCTGTTGTCTGCCTCCATGAAACTGGTGGGCGAGTCTCTGACCCTGCTGTGAACCCAACTGGACTTGCACTGACGGACGGGGCTGGTTTCGCTCACAGTCGAACCAGATACCGTTCACCTCCTGAATACCAAGTGGAGGTGGAGACTGATGCTCAGGAATGTAGGCTACTTTCTATTGATACGGAACTATCTGATGTGAATGCTACTGAACCTGATCAGGTCTCTGCACATAGTAGACGTGCTGAACTGTGGATGGTCCTCTGCTACTCTGCTTGGTAGAAGAAGTCTGCTACCTAGTAGAGGTATTAGCTGCTGCACTTGTACTGTTGACTGCGCTGATCGAATTTACAAGAAGTTCCAGATGCTTTGTTATCTCATCCAGCTTATCCAGGTTCATTGTCCTCTGGTAAATCACATGAAGCTTATCAAGTTCCTGGGATCACTTTTCAATAATGTCCACTTTAGATAAGTGGTTTCCAATGATGGCCAGGTCAGTGCTATCCATCTTATCCACTTCTTTTGTTGCCGTCATATTGATGTCCTTGTGGGGTACTGCAGGGGCGGTGACAGGATGCTTTTGAAAAGCACGTGAAGAAGAAAGAGCTGCTGAACTTTCCGCCATCTCCTCAAAAATTTGATAAATGACATCCTCGTCCTTATTGAAGTGACTTCCCCCACAAACGACATCTACCAGCTTCTGATTCTCAATGCTTAAGCCCCGAAAGAAATTTTGTACAAGGCTGGTCTTTGGAATATCATGATGGGGGCATTTCTCTATCAGATCTTTGAATCGTTCTCATGCCTCGTGAATAGGATCTTGGGGGCATCTGGGAGAAATTAGCAATCAAGGATCGCATTTGGTTGAGTCGTCCAAGTGGATAACACTTGTTTAGAAATGCGGACCTCAACTCTTCCCAAGTAGTGACAACCTTCCCCAAGTTATTTAACAATACAAATCTTTGCCCATCAGACTGAATGGAAAGGCGGTCATCTGTACTACCTCTAATGGGACATTTGGGTAGTGTACTATTCCATAAATGCGATCGAACTGCTGGAGGTGTATGTAAGGTTCTTCATTAATATTTTCATGGAAAATTGGGAGAAGAGGTAAAATAGTAGGCTTAAGCTCAAAATGCCCATAAACCGCAGGGATTTGTATCCAAGAATTTGTCTATCCTGCCCCTGGATTATAAGCATCTTTTAGTGTAGGCTAAGTCCCAGATTCTATATGAGGTTCTTCTCCCCCATTCCCACCTCCAGGGTTCCTGTTATCCCCCTCTCTCCCATCTTCTCTTTCTTGTCTCAGCTCAATAATCATGTCTCTCAATGCGTTTTGAAAATTAGCCTACTCTGCTATCTGGGCTTGAATTGTCTGGATGGAGGCTAACAAGGTGCTGTTGATCTCGCTCTGCTCCAACATGGTTCCCTTTCCCTTAGGTGGCATCAAGTGTTCGGTGTCTGACTATGAAAATGTGCATTATACTCGATTAGTACTCAGAATTGATGGTCTCAGATATTAATTCGAGATTAAAGCCAATCTCAGATAATGGATTGATGGATGTTGTGAAGGGTGAAGCGGAGAAAGAGTAATATTCAGGAAGTGAGTCTCCCCGAATAGAAGGTGAACATCTTGGAGTATAGAATGAGTTCGTAGAGTCCGAATGAGAAATACTCCGGTCTGACATCTTCGAAATCAATAGGCAGGATACAAGAACACGAAGGTCAATGCAAGAGTGAAATTGAATGAAGGCGTAAATTGCGCAGAAGGATCTTTATCGCTAGCAAGAAAACACAATACAAACCCCCAGTTCACCAACTCAACTCAATGTGAAGACCGTGAAGGTTCGGTCAATTATCTTGTCAATTTCAGAGTTTGGTGACAATACAATCTACTAGAGCGGTTAAAGCGAGTTGTTAGGAATCTAATGCTCTCAGGAGACTGGCCCAATCCCAAAGTTAGATCTTTCCCAGTCAGTATGAATTGTGGATCGTTTACCGGCTACCCGATCAATTCAATCTGTTAAGGACGTCACAAGCCGCTTTACCAGCTACCGGAGAGATACTCACTTGAGAATGACTAACCCAAGATAGTAGTCTGAAAAGAGTTCGGATGTGGCTCTATCCTAGTGTGCGTGTCACTCTCTCGCTACATACAAACCAAACAATGAGGGGGTTACTCTCCCCAAAATAATGATTTTCCTTGTATTTATTTTAGGATCGAGTTTTCTTTAGCAGTCTCGTATTTTAGGTAGTTGTCACTTGGTTAAAATATTTTGAAAGAATCACCTACCGAGTGTCTAATTTCCTTTTTAATTTATGTGAGTGAAAATAAGGAAGGAGATCGGAAATGCTAATGCGCAATTAAAAATAATGATGCATGCGGAGGTTAAAGATGCATACCTTGTCGCCAACACTCTACATGCAAGTGATCCGTGTAGAATTTAAATAAACTATCCTATATGATGCAAGTGAATCGTCCTAGATGATAGCTTCTATTAGTGGGCAAGAACAAGTTAATTTGACTAAGTCCAAATTACGCTCTACTTTATAGGCACAGAAATTTCTTATTTAGGATGTTTGGACCTAATTAATTACCTGGATTAAGCAAATTAATTAAAGCAATCAAGAGGTAACTCACAAAATCCATGGGAAACCAATAAAAATAAGGTGATGAAAACAAAACCGGTAAGGTCCCCCAAGTGCACCGGCACTTGGTGAAACAGACCCTACAACAAATGAATGTCTGTTTACAAGAGTTCAAATGCTAGAAAAGAAAAACTCTCTCTCTTTTTAAATTTTTTTCACGCTATCCTGCAGCTTGGTGAAGAATCAAGCCGCCTCCACATCGCTTGGGTGCTTCGGCTCTCCTAGGATCGCCTCCTTCGCTCCGCGTGCCCTTGTAAGAAAAAGAAAAGAGAATGTATAAGAAATACAATTATCAAATATGAGAAAGAAAAAATGAAATGAATGCAGTGGATATGAACAATGAAGTGAATGACAAAATGTAAACAGATATTTACAACCAAGAAAAGCATGTCAAAAGAGAAACCTAACTACCCTCGCCGTGCCTTCCCGGCAACGACGTCATTTTGTTGAGTCGCAGGATCTTCTCAAGGATCGGAAATTAATGATAAATAGGAAATTGTCGTTGCTATCCCCAAAAATCCCATTACAAACTATTTTTTTCTTTTTGCTACTTATTAACATGTATAGCGGATAAGGTCGAACTCAAGGAGGCTACAAATCCTGAGGGTTATTCAATTAATCGAAAATCAATTAAGAGAAAAACATGAATCTCAAAGGATAAGTATCCTTGGTTTTTGTGATTTTTTTAACTTTTTAATTTAACACTTTTTTATTTCTAATTTTTTACTTTCTAATTTTCAAATTTTTAGTGATTTTGATTTTGCAATTTTTTATTTTCAAAAATAACACGGAGCAATATTCACAAGATCAAAAATACGCACACCAACTCCTTTTGTAATTGTTAATTTATCAAAAATGCTAAGAAAAATACAAAGAAAATATTTTTGGGTTTTGAAAGTTTTGAAATGTTTTTAGGGATTTTTGTGGAATTTTCAGATGTTTTTATATTTTTTTAGACAATCAAATAGTGATAAAAATCCGAAATAATGCACAACCTAGAGTAATTCGCAACTTAAAAATATTTTATATGCCCAAAACTCCTGACAATTATTTTTATTATAAAATAGAAGTAATTACCTACAAACAAAAATTAAAATCACTATTTTTGGATTTTTGTAGAATTTTCTGTGTTTTTTAATAAGTTTTTTAGTATTTTTTAATTTTTTGCGGTTTTATAAATAATTAATGCACAGAATTTAAACAGAAATTAAAAACAATGAAATAAAACTAACCTATTTTTTTAGAAATTTTGGAGTTATTTTCAAATTTTTATGAATTTTAGAATTTCAGGAAGATAAAAATGATATTTTTTGATTTTCTAATAATATTAAATAAAGAAAGAATGAAATGAAGAATTTATGCTTAGATGATAAGCACATCAGAAGTTTAAGTTAAATTTTTGAGAATTTTTTAGACTAATAAAAACATTTATTTCAATAGAAAAATCACACAAATTGAAGAGTTTAAAAATAGGGGCTGATTCATAAAAAGTTCAAGTTTTAGCATCACAAATATAACATAAATGTGCTAGCTGAAAGTGAAATTTACCAATAAAACGTGCCACACACATGACTTGTACTGGAGAGTGAGCGTTTCTACAATATTTGAAGTCTCCAGGGGGCTAGCTTGTAATTTTTCCAATTTTTAAAACCCCTTAGGGTTCTTCGTTCTGTATTTCTTCACAAGTCAGGGGTCGCCACCGCCGCCTCTTCTCCCCCACTTGTGCGCACGGCGGCCGGCGTCGGGTAGAGAGCGGAGGTCGGAGCTGCGCAGGCCGCCACTGTGCTGGGCGGAGGGCTCCGCGACAGAGGGCTGGCACAAAAGAAGGGCACTGACGGGGAGCGCGGAGGGATGGAGGGAGCGCACGACAGCGTGGCCTGCACCATGCGTCGGCAGCTGGAGTCTGAGCGGCTCGCACGTGGAGGCCTGGTTGCAGATGGTCGTGGAGGCACGCCGCAGCAGCGACGGGGGCTCAGGCGGCACAGCCGCCTGGAAGAGGGGCGCACAACGGGCGGAGGAGCAGGCCGCTCCTGCGGGTGGTGGTCGGAGGCACGCTGCAACGGCGACGGGGGCTCAGGCAACGCGACTGCTAGGAAGAGGGGCGTACGGCGGGTGGAGGAGCCGCTGGGAGCATAGAGGGCCGGTGGCGGCCGAAACCTGCTTATTTTTATTTTTTTTATTTTTATGTAAACAACAGAAATAAAGAGATTTTTTTTTGAAACTGTAAATGGGAACTTATTATTATTATTATTATTATTTGTTTTTTACTTTTCCTGCAAAACAAAAGTTAGAAAGCAAAACAATATATGTGTTTTTTTTATTTATTCACAAATCAGAAAATGAACAGGGATTCGACGAAAATGAAAGGATCGAATCCGATTCTTCAACCACCGTGCATGGTCGGAGTTGATAGATCAAGGAAGATAGAAAAGAATGCATGGAGATCGAGAAATTGAGATGAACACTCGGAATCGATGGCAGATCAAATCGTGATGGATTTTATGATCTAAAAAAAATGATTGACAATGAAATAAAATTGCAAAAAATGCAACTACGATTAACCTAGATGAAACATAAGAAAAATATTGCGGATCTCACCTTAGGAGCGAAAATGACTGTGATCGCTTGGACGATGCCGACGTGCTGTCACCGGACGGCTCGGAGGCTAGACACTTTCTCGATGAAAATTTCTCTCGGAGATCGGACTCCTCTCCAAAGATTGGTCAAGATGAATGATGGAGAAGGAGCCATTTAAATAGACTAGATAATGGAGATGAAATTTAAATTTTTGACTTTTTGGATAAAAAGATAAGAAAGATGAAAATTGACATGAGATAAAGTGGAAAGATACATATATACAAAAAATAACTATTTTTTTCAATTTTCGTCACTTTATTTATTGGAAGATTAAAAATTATTATTTTTTGTGTGGAAGTTAGTTAAGAAAATTAAATAAATACATATGCTATATACAAATATGACATTATCAACATGGGTAAATAAGCAAATTAGTTTTTTAAAAAATTATTATTATTATTGTTTTAATTAATTAGTAAAAAATTTACAAATATATACAAATACAATATTTACAAAATATATGGAAAAATTGCATAAACCACCCCAGAAAATCAACTTTTTACTCGTAACTCCAAAAAATATGAAAATACAATCATTTTAAAGATAATTTAATTTAGAATCCAATGGAAATGAGATTGGTTCAATTTGAGTTCATATGGAGCCAGAATTGGTCTTTCAATTAGGTGAGTAATGGCTTTTTCCAAGTGTGGTTGCTTTTATTCTGTACACGATTTAATTGTGCAATTTTTTTTATTAATTAGAAGATATTTTTATTTACAACTTTAGTTTTGAAAGTTATTTGATTTGAGGTCAATTAAGGTATAAATAAAATAGTGTAGTATACAAATATACACAACACACAATTTTTTTTGGATTTTCTAATTGAGGACCATATCTCCCCCTACTTTATTCTTGGTCGATCATGTCAAGTCTTGACCTTCTCGCAGGGTTCGGATCAGCCTGTATCTTTTACATATATACAACCTTTCTTTTTTTATTTTCTCTATTTTTCCTATCTTTCTTTATTTATTTAAGGTTAAAATAATATACAAATATACAATATTTACACACAGATGCAAGTTAGTAAGAAAATGGGGTTAGTGTTATATACATGTGTTTTATAAGGGATTTTAAGCTAAAATAAATGAATAATTATGACAAATCGTAGATTCATCACTTAAGCCCTAAGTTTATGTTAGGAGCTAGATTAAGTCCTTAGCTTCCAGAAGGAGTTGCTTAAGCGTTAAGTTTCCAGAAGGAGCTATCTTAAGCGTTAAGTTTCTGGATGGAGCAAGCTTAAGCGCTAAGATTCCAGAAGGAGATAGCTTAAGGCCTAAGTTTACAGAAAAGAGCTATCTTAAGCTTTAATTTTCCAGAAGGAGCTAGACTAAGTGCTAAGTTTTTAGGAAAGAGCTAGCTTAAGCATTAAGTTTTCGGAAGGAGCTAACTTAAGCGTTAAGTTTCCGGAAGGAGCTAGCTTAAGCCCAAAGTTTCCGGAATGAGTTACCTAAGCACTAAGTTTCTGGAAGGTGCTATCTTACATCTTATGTTTCTGAGAGGAGCTAGCTCAAAGCCTAAGTTTCCTGGAAGAGCTAGCTTAATCCCTAAGTTTTTGAGAGGAGCTATCTTTAGCCCTAAGTTTCTGGAAGAAGCAAGCTTAAGTCTTTAGTTTTTGGGTGGAGCTAACTTAAACCATAAGTTTTCTAGAGGAGCTTACTTAAGCCCTAAGTTTCTGAAAGGATTTATTTTAAGTCCTAAGTTTTCGGAAGGAGCTATCTTAAGTTCTAAGTTTCTGCAATGAGATAACTTATGCCCTAAGTTTCCGGGAGTAGATATCTCAGGCCCTAAGTTTTCAGAGAGTTATCTTAAATATTAAGTATCCGAGAGTAGCTAGCTTAAGTATACAAAATAATACGTATTTGAGATAATACCATATTTCAAGTAACAACAAAAGAATGTTTGTTGGATATTAATTGGATCATTATTTTAATATGTTTAGATTAATTATAATCTAATTAAAATTAAAACACTCTATTATGAATAGAGTTGTATTTCCCTTGAAAGAATTAATCGTAATGAATATGATTCATAATGATTAATTAGAATTTGAACAAGATATGGAGGATCACATAAGTGACATCCATGGTCTAACTTTAAGACGAAGGGTTCCGTCGCTAGGGATTGTATGTAGGAGACGCTTGTCCGAAGTGATAGCTCCTGTATGCAAGTGCATTTAGATCGGGCTCTTCACTTCTTGAAAGAGTAAGGACGTATGCGTAGTGACCCCAATATCGGGTCCTCATATTCTTGAGGTGATATTGGATTACGCATAGCGAGTTATATTCATGTTGACGGTTGGTTCAATTAATGACGATTCAACATTACCTTAGGGATGGTGGGCCTGGGTGTTGAAGACTGAATTGGGAAATGCAAGTTGGACTTGCAAAGCGGAATGAGTTCCCGCTTCTTTTTATCAGAGTTACAGGTTCTCATATTATTGGGATGTGACAAAGATAAGGAAGAAGATCCCAGATCTTGCTTAGATATGATGGTAAGTATACCTCTTACATTGAAAGTGATCAAGGGAATGAACTTTCAATGTAGACAAAGCAAGACAACTTTGATATAAAATTCCTAAATCAAAGTAATATATATATTCCTTTATGCAAATTTCTTTTTTCAGATAATCCTTCATTAAAACCACTCAATATTACACTCAATAATAACATGGATTGGATCCATGATCAAGATATTATACTTGCAGTTGGACACATAATGTATGTGATTGCAATGTGCAAATCTTCCTCATAATAATGAGGAATGCCAATCAAATAGACAACATGACTACAACTCTAAGGTTTGTATGTCTCTATAGTCTTGATCTCTCATCAAATGTACTTTGAAGTGACATGTTGATGATGATTGTAATTGTCAAATAATCATTATAAAATCTAAGAAGATGTTTTGGCATGCATACATGCTCTTGACATTTTATCATGAATGACATGGTTCTCTGCATCATGTAGAATGGTGGCTTTATAAGAGATGATGTATTAAAAATTTTTGAGTACCTAACTTGTAAAGCCATGAAGTTGGCATCTCTCAGATCCTATATCATAAGATCCGACTCATCAAGAGAAAACCAACGAAATTTGTTTCGTGTGAATCAGACTTCATTTCAATTTGTTATGAATTTCGGAAGAAAGAGAAGTAAGGAGGGTTAAGATGTCATTAACCTATAATGACTATCACTAAAGCTAATTAAGCATGATTAAAGAAACTAATGATGGATTGAAAACCGCTAATGATCATTAGCAAACACTAATCAATAGTTTGCAATATATAAACATAAGCTACGAAAGCTTAATCATGATTAGTGTTAATTAAGCGTCATTAGCAAATCTAGAATCCTCTGTAATGTTCTAACTTAAGCCTTAAGTTTCGGATAAGTTTTGGCCAAAATCATGGGCTGCTAACCGTGGTTAAGGTCTAAACCATGGTTTTGTAACCATAGTTAGCGGTTTTCTGGAGCCTATAAATACACCCCCCACACATTCATTCTCTACAATTTCCACTACCACTATCACCCCAAGGGCTAGGGTTGAGAGGTCGGGAGGAGAAGTGCGAGGCGGGGAAAGAGCGCTAGCGAAGCACTGTCGGGAGAACGAGGAGGAGGAAGGTATGATCCTCTCTTAGTTTGCTTCGTAAGCTAGGCTTTCAATTCATCCTCTTTTCTTCCAAGTTTTATTCTTGATTCATCTTTCTTTCGATTCGGTTCCTGTTTTGGTTCGAGGAGAAATATGTGTAACATTCTACTTAGGTGAGGGCGGCTATGCACGTCAGGGAATCCTGTGATTCTTCACACATTCACTCACCTAAGACGCATGGTGTCTACCAATTCTCCATTGCTTATTGTTCTTTATTTTCTGCTTTTATAGTGATTTTGATGGAGAAATCCGTGTCATACCCTACTTAGGTGCGAGCGGCTATGCACGTCAGTGAACCCTACGATTCGTCACACAATCACTCACCTAAGACGCGTGGTGTCTACCGATTCTCCATCGCTTGCAGTTTGATTATATTCTTTCAGTTTCGCCGTTGTTTTCCTCTCGATGTATTTTATAGAGGAAAATCTTTTCGTTTTTATTTTGAAATATGTCACGATATAAGGGGAAGCTCTGCTGAAATTTTCCTAGAAATATCACCCCGTATAAGGGGAAGCTCTGCTGAAATTTCAAGAGAAAATATGTTCCTAGCATTCTTCGTGTTCTTCGTGTTCTTCGCGTTCTTCGTGTTCTTCGTTCGTTCTTCGCATTTTTGACACGTTCTTAGCATTTTTGATACGAAAATGAAATTTGATCTTTTGAGGAGCCTTAAAACATCCTTTCTGAAAATGAAACACGATAAAGTATTGCATACACGAGAGAGAGCTCGATTAGGTAACGAAATACTTCCTTTTGCTATTGGGTTTTCATACAAGATTATTGAAATTCTTGATTTTATGTTCTTCGCTACAAAAAACCCTAATTTGGATATTGATGAGCCGCCCGAACGACTAAGGTAAAGGAATAACTAAGGTCGTTGTGACCTCAGTCACCCGGGACTCAGAGCTCAATCAAGAAAAATTCAGACCACTAAACAAAGACAAAAATCAATGAAAACTCAAGATAGCAGTCTAGCTATTGGATTAACCTGGTATAGCACCCAGGATCGAACTCAAGGAGCACGGGTTGGCCTCGCGGCCTACAAAGTAGTCAACAATAAAGAAAAATAAAAGAAAACTATTTTTTGTGGGTTTTTAATATTTTTATATTTTTTCGGAATTTTTAATTATAAAGAAAATAGGAAAACAATAAAACAAGCAACTATCAACAATTATTTAACTACTCAAATATGCTCAAAAAAATCAAATAAAAATGTTTTTAGAGTTTTTGTATTTTTTATGTTTTTGATGAATTTTTGGTATTTTTCTGATTTTTAGGGAATTTTATAAAAATGAAGGAAGGCTGAAAAACAATGCTATTGTCCAGCCAGGCTTCAAGAGTCAAAATAAAATACAAAATGACCCTAACAAAGCCTGAAGGTATTTTTCATGTAAACTAGAAACAAAAAGGAAAAATCAGAGACTGAGTTTATTATTTTTGGAATTTTCTATTAATTATTAGAATTTTTATGAGATTTTCAAAGTTTTTCAATTTTTTAATTTTTATAAATCCAAAAATGACCAAAATTGGTCAGAAAATCAAGCACACTCAAACAAACAAATTCTAATTTTTTATAATTTTTGAAAAGGTTTTAATATTGTTTTTGTGAATTTTAACTCCGAACAGTAAGAAAAATGGGTGTTTTTAAATTTTTAAAATACTAAAAATGCTAAAAAATGTACCAAATTTTTAGTAAAAATTTTACACAGTGGCAGGAGCCACATGTCCAATTTTCACGAAATTGGACTTGATTTGATATTTTATTAAAATCAAACAACAAGGCATAGTGCACAGGGACCTAGTTGCAAATAAAATAAGTTGGAAGGGCCAAAATGTAACACATCTGAAAACCTTGGGCCCTTAAATGCAAAATGCCCACCGACTCATGTGCTAGGCACGTGGTCCATGCTTAGAGGGACCAAAGTGCCATTCCTATTTTAAAAGATACAAATAATAACACGCAAAGAACACAGGGTAAAATATGCAATTTCACCAAAACTCACGTGTCCATCATATACAGGGGTAGAAATGCAAATAAGACAAAAAATAGGGTCCTCTATGTAATTTTACCAAACTAAAATAAACTGCGAAAAATATTTACAAGATTAGAACGTAAACGACAAAGTAGGAGGGGCCTAAGAGCAAATTACCCCTTATTAAGACAACAACTTGAGAAGAATGAGATAGACAGATTCCAGATACAAGATAGGTTACTATATAACCATCACAGAGCTTGTGTACCAGACATACCTGAACTGAGGAAAGACATCTTAATTGAAGCTCATTGTTCTAGATTATCTATTCATCCAGGAATTACAAAGATGTATAAGGATCTTCATTCAAACTTTTGGTGGCCAGGAATGAAGAAGGATGTTGCTGAGTTTGTAAATTCATGTTTTATTTGCCAATAGGTAAACGCTTCACACCAAAAGCCACCAGGATGGTTACAACCCCTCCCTATATCTGAGTGGAAATGAGAAAGTATTTCCACGGAATTTGTTACTGGCTTACCTCAGATGACTGGTGGTAAGGATGGTATCTAGGTTATAATAGATCGCCTGACCAAGATGGCACACTTGATTTCGATAATCCTATCTTTCACTCCAGACCAGCTTGCCGAGTTATATATTACAAATGTGATCCACCTCCATGGTATCCCAAAGGAAGTAGTTTCTGATCGAGATTCACGATTCACCTCACACTATTAGGAGAACTTCATGAAAGCCTTAGGCACACAACTATGCTTGAGCACAACATATCATCTGACGGGTCAGAATTCCGCTTGTTAAAAAGATGTATTTATCGTCGTGCATAAAAATATGATTCGTCGTTCGTTGTAGGCGGCAATCAGAATCGGTCAAGAAAATAACCACACAAAATATTCGTCAATTTTAATCACTGTGGTTTTATGTTTATTTTACTTGGGCAAGTCCCAAGGTCGAACACAAGGAGGCAAAGGAACAACCTAGAGTTATGTCTATCAAGATTCGTGCACGATTTTCGAGGCAGTTTTTTTTGTAATTTTTAATGCAATAAAGGATGCAAAAATGCAAATTCGGCCTATTTTTGGGACTAAAATGTCAAATACATTCAAATGATGTCCGAAAAATATAAAACTTGGCCACAATGTAATTATGATGAAATGAATGCACTGTAATATTTTTGGAATTTTTGGATGTAATATGAATTTTTTTATGGATTTTTAAATGCGAACAAAATGAATTTCACTGTTTAATTATAATAAATATTAAACCTACTTATTTTCAGGGGATAAAATTATCTAAGATCTATCACTAGGTGATGGATATCAGAAAAATCCTAAACCTCGAAAATGTGGGATTTAATACCTATTAAAAATCAAATACTAAAGTATGCAAAATGATTTTTACAGGGCAATCTATGCATGCAAATGCAAATTTTTTGGGCACAATATCAAGCACAATTAACTCTCCACTATATTATTTTTCGGGAATTTTTAGAGCAACAGTTATTCAAATATGAATTTCAGAGCAAGAAATGGGAAAAATATGCAAATTTCCACAAAACAACTAATTATTAATTAACCAATGATCACAAAAATATACACAATATGTCAAAATGTAGAGAATCAATGGAAGAACATCATGCAATTTTTGGATAATTAAAATAATGTCACATAGAGGTCCAAAATCAATGGGAAACATAGGGGTATTTCTGCAAAAAATAAAATAAAAAAATGCAAGGGGGGATATTGTGCAATTACCAATCTCTCGGGGGGTACTGTTGCAAAATTTCCAAGGGGCACGTGCTACACACGTGCCCTTGGAGTGGAGGGGCTGATGTGCGATTAAAGAATTCTCCGAGGGCCTTTTCACAATTTCTCCAGCGGGTCACGTGCATAGCACGTGACTAATGAATCTCAGATTCATCACTCTAAGTCTCATTTATTAAGATCAAATCCCTCAAAATCAGCATCATTTCTGCATCTATTCTGCATAATTAGCATTCATGCATGTTTTCATAAGAATTGCATTTTATCCATAATTTTTGCACAAACTAAGAAGCCAAGAATCCAAGCAAAATTAGACCTGTAAATAGTCTAACTTCCTAGATTTTTAACCCCTTCATGCTAACACCGCATAACCCAAAACCACCTCCACTATGTACATATCACTAACAAAAATAATTGAAAAATACAAAAAAATAACTAACCCAGATAAGTGGACCAAAAACCCAAACCCTAGTTTCAGAATTTTCGGACTAAAAACCCATATCTTCCCCATCCAGTGTCCGATTTGATCCTACTCACTTTTGAACTAATATACATTCAACTACCTTCAAAATAAGACCAAGTTCAAGTGAATCGGATCTCGTATGTGAAAGTTGAGTTTTGGGCCTCTTTTGTACATTGTATATTTTCGCAGTTTTTGATCCTTATTTTATGTACATATTTTCTTTATTAATAAAAATCCAAAAAAAATATATTTAGATGTCTTTTATTTATCTTTGATTTCTCTATATTTTTCCGGATTTTTATCTTGTTTAAAAATGATAAAAAAATTAGAAAACCCAAAAATCAAGGTATTCTATGTACATAGGATACCCTAAAAATTTACTTTTTACATTTAATCGATTTTGGTTTTCACGTCTTAATGAAAGTTGTAGATCTCGTCGAGATGAGCATTTTTTGTGAAGGAACTTTTTCGATCTGAGGTCGACTACTATTTCTTTTTTATTTTACAAAACATTTTTTTTACAGATTTTTCTAGTGCCGACAGGTGGCAACCCCAGAGGCCGCCACTTGTCAGCATTTTTTGGGCTTTATTGTTAATGTTTTTATAAAAAATTAATAAACGACGCACGTGCATTGCACGTGCCTCCATGGCACGTGCCCCGCACGTGCCTGCCCATTCCCCCTTGTCTCCCCACATGGCTGCGCAGGAGCCGTCCCTTCGTGCTCGATCGGACGTCGCCTGTGCTTCTTCTCCGATCAGCCCCAAACGGTCGCCCCCGACTTCTCCGCCGCACCGCTCCCCCCTTATCTCCGCCAACGGCCTCTGCAACATCCCTCCGCAACCTCCGCCGCCTAACGCACCTCCCTCTCCTATTTAAGAACTTTGAATTCCCTCCTCCACCTTATCCGCCGACAGCGCCAAGGTCTGAGAAGGGCGGTGACAGCGCCCTTCACTCCCGTCTCCGGTGAGATCCGGGGACCCTCCGGTCCTCGTTGCAACGTGCCTCCATCGTGAATCTGCCCACACTCCGCCCCTCGGCGTCGAGCCAACGACAACTACTCAACCGACCTTCACCCCCGCAACGACCTTCTTCTCCGACGATATCTGCATCTCCGCCACCGTTTACGACAATAATCAACTTCTACACCTCGTCCTCACCGTACGTCGCCGCGAGCACCACCGACTCCAGGAGGATTACTTTGCCACCGCTGACCTCATCAACCACCGCACGCCTCGACTTAGCCTCCAGCAGCATCACCTTCATCACCGCCACCTCGCCTGAAGTAGCCTCTGCGTTAGAAGCCTGCACGACAGGAGCCTCTACGGCCTTCTCCGACTTGGCCGGACCCATCCAACCGTCAACGCCTCCAAGGCCTCGCTGGACCACTTTGCCCCTCTGCCAAGCCTCCTCCACCGGCTACCGAGCGACCGACCCAAGACCCCAGCATGTGCGAGGCACGTGCGTGGGGGACGCCAACGTAACATCAGCCCCCGGGTCACGTGCCCCGCACGTGACCGTAGGGTAAATTGCTTTGAACCCCCTGGATTCCATACCATTTGCACATCAGTCCAAAGGTCACGTGCACATCACGTGACGCTTTGGAGATTTTACAGAAGAGCCCCAGGAAATCTACTATTCGCAGAAGCATCCCCGCCTCAAGAGGGCACATGCCACGCACATGCCCCTCTGGTCCTATTGTAGATCCGCCCTTCATTTATTGGTAATTCACATTAGACCCCCCACTGCATATTTTATATTTATTGCTAATTGCATCTGTACCCCTGCCTTTATCCTTCACTTTAGACCTCTACACTGCACTATTTTATTTATCAAAAAATGGCATGATGTTCCTCACTTAATTCTCTACACTTTGACATGTTGTGGTTAATTTTATGATCATTGGTTAATTAATAATCATTTATTTTGTGGACTTCTTCATATTTTGCCCATTTCATGCTATTAAATTTACCATTAATTAACCGTTGCTCAAAAAATTCCCCAAAAATCACATATTGTAGAGTTAATTTTGCTTGACATTGTGCCAAAAAAGATTTGTATTTGCACGCATAATTTGTTCTGTAAAAATCATTTTTCATATTTCATTGTTTAATTTTTAATAGGTATTAAACCCACATTTTCAAGGTTTAGGATTTTTCTGAGATCCATTACCTAGTGATAGATCTTATATAATTTTGATCCTTGAAAATAAATAGGTTTAATATTTATTATAATTAAATATTGAAAATCATTCTGCCTGCATGTAAACATTCATAAAATAATCATATTGCATCCAAAAATTCCAAAAAAATTACATTGCATTTATTTCATCATATTTTGCATTGTTTCCAAGTTTCATATTTTTCGGACATCGTTTGATCGAAATTTACATTTTAGTCTCTAAAATAGGCTGAAATTGCATCTCGCATCTCTTATTTGCATTTAAAATTCCAAAAAAAGACCGCCTCAAAAACCGTGCACGAATATTGATATACATAACTCTAGGTTGTTCCTTTGCCTCCTTGTGATTGACCTTAGGACTTGCCGAAGTAAAATAAAGATAAAACCACTTGATTGAAATTGATTAATATTTGTGGTTATTTCTTGACTGTTTCCGATCGCCACCTACAACGAACGATTTATTATTTTCACTCACAAAAATTAAAAACAACTTTTTAACATCGCGGATTTCGGAACCGTTAGATGGCACCGTTGCCGGGGAGGCAAACGGCTTAGTTTTGTGTTTTGAAATTTTTTGTTCGGGTTTTCCCCATTCGGGTAGTCTGACCCCCGAATTTTTCTATGTAAATCCCATTTTATTTCCTGCATTTATTTTCAGTATTTATTTCTTTTATTTTATTTTTGATTATTTTCTGAGTCACTGTCTTACATTTTTTTTATTTTTTCTTGCGAGGTACCCGGCGTACGTGGAGCGGTTTTTCAAGAAACCGGTGCATCTTCACCTACATCCGAAGAAGCCGCAATTAAATTAAGATCGAGTCGAGTCGTAAGAGAGCGTAGAGTCTAGGTTTTAAATTTCTGCAAATTTCAATTTCTGCTCATTTATAGCGGTGTCCATTTGGACTCTCGCGTGTGTAAAAAGACTCTGAACTCTTCTTGTGGTGTGTCGTGGCATGTTTCACTCTCCGGTGAGGGTGGGGCCCGACTTGAGTGGCGATTAGGATAGACCTGCACATATGGCTCTCAGAGCATTTTTATTTTATACTCGTAGGATCTTAAGCCACACTTCACATTAATCGAGATGCACATAGATCATTCAACTTAGCCAAATTTAACTCAATTCTTCCCCGCTAATAGAACTTTCTGCTTAGGTGTGGTTTTTCATCGACTTGCATTTCATATAGAATAATTTTCAATTCTTGTATTGCATCCCACATGAAGATTGCGAGGATTCACTGTAAGTCTTCTAACTGAGCATTCATCATAGTTTTCCACGTGCATCGGCTTTTCCCGAATTTCTCCCTCTTGTTTTATCACATAATTCTAAAGGAAAGTGGGACTGGACGGTAGACGTATATTTCTGCTTACTTAATTCTTTTGTGATCACCTAATTAAAATTGGGACTGCTAAATATAGGTGATTTCAAAATAACCCATAAAATCAAGAATTTCTGCGGGAGAGCAACCCCGACCTTGGATATTTCTGTTTTTCTGAGTGAGCGAGAGCTGACACTTAAGGCTAGAGCCCAAATCCGAAATTTCGACACCTAACAGCTCGCTAATTTTTTTTCCAAGATTGATTTATCACCAACTAAAATTGAAAAGATAATAGCCGAACTCTTATGGCTTCATTGTGTGAGTTGGTGAACCCGGGGTTTGAATTGTGTTTGCATTGGTGTGCGTGAACCGATATCGAAGATCAACAGCCGTACATTTGATTAAATTCCTCTTGACTATCCCGTGCAATCATCTCTCTCCTTTCTTGATTTAAAATTCACCATGGAATTCCTGTCCAATAACTCTTGCAGACCCAACTCCTCATTCCTTTCAGCTCTTTCAAAAATGGCCGAACGTTTATCCTAGAATCCATTAGAGCTATACTATGAAAATGAATTCGTATCGGTTAGACCCAAAACTCCTCCTCCTCAACCACTAATAAATCCATCTCCCCCTGCTAATCCGACCTGTTTCATGAATGAGAACCTTTGTATTCGGAGCAGACAAACCAAATGATTGAGGTCTCTACTTCTTCATTTATCAATCCTCTTTACGCTGATCATACAATTCATCCTTCATATTTGGTTAATGTCAATCCTTCATTCATGGGAGATGATAACCACATGATCGAATTGAACACTTCTTCATCTCTTTCATCAACCCTGCCCTGGAACACTAATGAACAATCATCAGCTTGGATTGACCATGACAACGCCCTCTTCAGATATGACGATCATACAGAGGACTGGACTGACTACATAGAAACACAGGAACCCTGTATGCTGACTCCACCATACCAAGATCCGACCACTGAAGATCAAAGGAATAAACTCTACTCGGACCAACTCCACATGTCTGGATCATATGAGCAGCCGCCTTCCATGATTATTGAGGAGATATTTTCTGAAAATAATGATCATATATTAATTATTCCAAGAAACGCCTCTCCTAGCACATATAGGAAAATGGAAGATGAAATCATTGAATCACAAAAACACACATCAGCTGCTCCCATTAGTCATCATGAACAAATTTTTGAGGATGATATTTCGAGGATGAATAAAAGATTTGAATCAATGGAGGATAGATTGCAAAAATTCACCGACCGATTAATCGCATTCTATGGTGGCTCGGACATTAAAATAAATGAGGAATGATTGGACCTGAGATTGAAAATTCTGAGGACATTCAGAGACCTAGGGACGATTCTGACAATTTCACTTCTACATATTACTCCCCTAGAAATGACTATTCCGCAGACTATCGCTCTGAATATCAAGGCCCCTTTTCATTTGAAGAACACACCACACCCCCACACCACCCAGAAAATACCAAAAAATAGAAATATTTGAAAACCACAAAAAATTGAAAATTCAGAAAATTTCATAAAAATTGAAACTAAAGACGATCTGCGGAATTTGGATCCGACTGTACGGGAAGCACTGGAAAAACGCTTGATGTTTGAACTTCCCTTTATAAAAGCCATTGAACACTTCCCCAATTTTAAAAGATTTATATCAGATAAATTAATGAACAAAAAGTCGGGTAGGATACGAACCAAGACTGAAAGACATATTTTGTCAATGGACTCCTCCTTGTTGTTGAGGAGAAAAAACCAAGAGCCGCATAGTGAAGCGGTTACCCAGATTTGACTGCGAAATCAAAGACACAATTTTCACCCATGCTCGGATTGATGACGACGCACCAATCAATATCCTCCCGACCTCTGTATTTCACGAACTCAAACTCGGATCGATTTGGAAAATACGAGAGATTATTCAATTGGCGGGCCGATCTATAAAGCAGCCGAGAGGAATCATTTATGTCATCATGAAATTCCAAGGTGCTCTGATCAAAGTAGATTTCACGATCACTGATATTGAGCATCAAGGAGAATTCACCCAGTCTCCAATCATTCTCAGAAAGTCATTCTTGGCAATGGCCAAGGTAATTATTGATTGTGAGACTCGGGAAATCAATTTCACAGCATTGGAAGCACCTAGATCTGACCCTATCTTTGAGGAACCACGATTTTCTGAGACAACCCACGAAGTCCTCGACAACCGCAACCATGAAACGGTAGAAGAGCCCTACCCTGCTACGACACCTGAGATAGCGGTTGTTGATGAGACTATTGGTTTAGAGACTCTCCCCAGTATTTCAATTCCTATAGATCTCAAAATAGACAAATCCTTCTACTACGATCCTGAAACATATGCATGATCGCACCCTGGAGCAACATTCTCTGAATACCTGGACCAAATCATCCCAAATCGAGAGTGCATGACATTAAGAAGACCAAGAACAAAGCAAACCGACCAAGGAGAAGAACTCTAACGGCTATTCATCTGGATACTCAAGTGAACCGACACCTTCACGAAGAAATAAAAAGAGAGTCACCTTTGACCTTTCGGAAGAGGAATCAGCTGACGATCCCTCATCAGGTCCGGAAAAGGTAGTCTACATGAGTGAAGTCTGTTCGGCAGCTCTAAAGCCATATCTTCGCAAGGATTCAAAATTCAATTCTCGTTGGACAACTCCCGTTCCTAACTACTACTCATCCAAAGCTAATGCTCCTGACCTCTTCAAGTACACTGGAATTATTTCATATGAGCTGACTGAGACCAGTGCTTCTGAGCATTCATCCGAGGATAAATCGATTGACCCCAAGAAGGAACGAATTCTGAGGAAACAACTGAAGAAACAAAAAGACATGAATACTTGGAGTATGTCCACTTTCAAATACTATTCCTCTGAAGATAACTCTGATGATGGATATCTTTCATCTGACTCAAACACTTCATCTATTATCCATCATGATTTTTCTGAGGATGACACTGATCATAGTTGGGAATCATATGCCTCATCTCCGACTCATCATTACGATCTCCCACCGCAGGCTCACAAGAAGATCAGCCGAAAACCGCCTTAATCATCGGCTACCCACCCTCCCTCCCGACCACATTGGTCTCCTTGTACAACTTCTTCCTCTACTTAGGCCAAGGCCTATGTATAGGGGGGACCGATGCCATCTGTACATACCATCCTTCTCCTTTTCCCGATCACTTCACTTCCACCCTCCTTCCGTACTTAGGCTGTCCAGAGCCTAAGTATAGCGGGAATCGACATCCACCTGTATATACTCTCCTCATTCACATATCCAGACCGCTTTATTGTTCTTTTCTTTTTCACTCCCTTACGCTTAGCCCGGGCTATGTCTTCTTTCCGCTTCTTGTGCTCTAAGGACACAACACTCGCTAAGTATAGGGGGGTCTGTGTATATACTTTGTATATATTTTACCCATATCTCATACTTTCGCGTAAGTCTATATGTATTTACGGGGTGGGTAACTAACTTGAAAAAAAAACAGCAACAACAACAAAAAGAAAAAAAAAAGAGTTTTCTACTGACACTAACCTTTCCTAAAATTTTGAAAAAAATGGCTTCTTATTTCATTTCTTGCATCACATACACAAAAAAAAGAGAGTATGCACACCTGCACTTCATCCAATATCACATGCATTTGCATCTGTGAAAAGTCATTGGGTTCTAAACTGAGTTGTGAGCAAAAATCGAGAGTGGTCTGGACTTGATCTTAATCCACCTAATTTTCAGAGGAACTTCATCGAGAAATAGGATTTTAAGAGCTTCAGGTCTTTTGACTTAATTCTTTAAGTTCCACATGACAATGTGCAGCGTTTGACTCTTAGTGTCTAACCTAGTCTCTTTATTCTGGGTACAACTCTGGAATAGGGAATTAATTTGTACTCTCGCACTATGCACTTAGCTCAATTCAAACGGGATGTTGGAAGACTGTGTGAGTCTCTTTTTTGGTAGCGTGGAAATCTAAAGACCGGAGTACAGGTTGAAATAAAGCTTCGAAAAAGGGATGGACGGTTGGGCACAATTTTTTCAAAGACCCCAAAAAAATGTACGGAACAAAAAGATTCTAGGGGCACAATAAGATCCAAGCAGAACCACCAAAAATTCCAAATACAAAGAAGCATAAAATCCGACCAAAAAGGTCCAAGCTTCAAGAAAACCTGCAGATCTTGGTGGAGACTCGGCTACACTGGCCATCTTCACAAGGAGAGGTGACTACACTAGCCACCCTCCAGTTCTTTTCCCCTTCTTCTAACTTCTTCCTCATTCAATTGTGAACACAACGCGACAGAACTTAGAAGGAAATACCTGACTCCCCGAGGATGAGTTACTGGAGAGGAGAGGAGCATGGTAGTCCAGCATTCTAGATGGGAATATCTAAAACCCTTCACACACATGAGTCGGTTATTCAATGTTCATAGGGTATACTTTGGGAAGAGGATTGATCTAAGATGTCTTCTGAGCCGAAACTGTGTCAATGATGTGTAGAACTTGAGGGTTATTGATTTTAAAATTCTAAGTCTCACAGAAGTTCCGACACACTAATAATCCAAAGGTCGAGTCTAGTTTCATTTTCACTTTCAGCTCATGGTCTTGGTATGGAACCCAATTTCGTTTCACCTCATGGCATTTCTTTTTAATGCTCAGGGACGAGCATGGTTTAAGTATAGGGGGATGATGAATCTCAGATTCATCACTCTAAGTCTCATTTATTAATCTCAAATCCCTCAAAATCAACAGCATTTCCGCATCTATTCTACATAATTAGCATTCATGCATGTTTTCATAAGAATTGCATTTTATCCATAATTTTTGCACAAAATAAGAAGCCAAGAATCCAAGCAAAATTTGACCTATAAATAGTCTAACTTACCGGATTTTTAACTCCTTCATGCTAACACCGCATAACCCAAAACCACCTCCACTGTGTACAAATCACTAACAAGAATAAATGAAAAATACAAAAAAATAACTAACCTAGATAAGTGGACCAAAAACCCAAACCCTAGTTTCAGGATTTTCGGACTAAAAGCCCCATATCTTCCCCATCCAGTGTCCGATTTGATCCTACTCACTTTTGAACTAATATAAATTCAATTACCTTCAAAATAAGACCAAGTTCAAGTGAATCGGAGCTCGTATGTGAAGGCAGGGTTTTGGGCCTCTTTTGTACATTGTATATTTTTGCGGTTTTTGATCCTTATTTTATGTACATATTTTATTTATTAATAAAAATCCAAAAAAATTAGATTTAGATGTATTTTATTTATCTTTGTTTTCTCTATTTTTTTTGGATTTTTATCTTGTTTAAAAATGACAAAAAAATTAGAAAACCCAAAAATCAAGGTATTCTATGTACAAAGGACACCCCAAAAATTCACTTTTTACATTTGATCGATTTTGGTTTTGATGTCTTCATGAAAGCTGTAGATCTCGTCAAGACGAGCATTTTTTTGTGAAGGAACCTTTTCGAACCGAGGTCGTCTACTATTTCTTTTTGATTTTACAAAACATTTTTTATGGATTTTTCTGGTGTTGACACGTGGCAGCCCCAGAGACTGCCACGTGTCAGCGTTTTTTGGGCTTTAATATTAACGTTTTTATAAAATAATAATAATAATAAGCAACGCACGTGCGTCGCACGTGCCTCCATGGCACGTGCCCCGCACGTGCCCGCCCGTTCCTCCTTGTCTCCCCGCGTGGCTGCGCAGGAGCCGTCCGATAATGCTCGATGGGACGACACCTGTGCTTCTTCTCCGATCAGCCCCAAACGGTCACCCCCGATTTCTCCGCCATGCCGCTCCACCCTTATCTCCGCTAACGACCTCCGCAACAGCCCTTCGCAACCTCCGCCGCCTAACACACCTCCCTCTCTTATTTAAGAACTCCGAGACCCCTCCTCCACCTTATCCGCCGACAACGCCAAGGTCTGAGAAGGGCGGTGACAACGCCCTTCGCTCCCGTCTCCGGCGAGATCCGGGGACCCTCCGATCCTCGTTATAGCGTGCCTCCACCGCGAATCTGCCCACGCTCCGCCCCTCGACGTCGAGCCAATGACAACTACTCCACCGACCTTCGTCCCCGCAACGACCTTCTTCTCCGACGATATCTGCATCTCCGCCACCGTACACGACAATCATAAACTTCTACACCTCGTCTTCACCGTACGCCGCCGCGAGCACCACCGACTCTAGGAGGATTACCTCGCCACCGCCGACCTCATCGACCACCGCATGCCCCGACTTCGCCTCCAGCAGCATCACCTTCATCGCTGCCACCTCGCCTGAAGCAGCCTTTGTGCCAGAAGCCTGCACGACAGGAGCCTCTCCGGCCTTCTCCGACTTGGCCGGACCCATCCAGCCGTCAATGCCACCAAGGCCTTACCGGACCACTCCGCCCCTCCGCTAAGCCTCCTCCGTCGGCTGCCGGGCGACCGACCTGAGACCCCAGCACGTGCGAGGCACATGCGTGGGGGACGTCAGCGTAACATCAGCCCCCAGGTCACGTGCCCCGCACGTGATCGCAGGGTAAATTGCTTTGAACCCCCCTAGATTCCATCCCATTTGCACATCAGTCCAAAGGTCACGTACACATCACGTGACGCTTTGGAGATTTTACAGAAGAGCCCAGGAAATCTACTATTCACATAAGCATCCCCGCCTCCAGAGGGCACGTGCCACGTTCGTGCCCCTCTGGTCCTATTGCAGATCCGCCGTTCATTTGTTGGTAATTCACATTAGACCCCCCACTGCATACTTTATATTTATTGCTAATTGTATCTGTACCCCTGCCTTTATCCTTCACTTTAGACCTCTACACTGCACTATTTATTTATCAAAAATTGGCATGATGTTCCTCAATTCTCTACACTTTGACATGTTGTGGTTATTTTTATGATCATTGGTTAATTAATAATCATTTATTATGTGGACTTCTTCATATTTTGCCCATTTCGTGCTATTAAATTTACCATTAATTAACCGTTGCTCTAAAAATTGCCCAAAAATCATATATTATAGAGTTAATTTTGCTTGACATTGTGCCAAAAAAGATTTGCATTTGCATGCACAATTTGCTCTATAAAAATCATTTTGATTATTTCATTGTTTAATTTTTAATAGGTATTAAACCCACATTTTCAAGATTTAGGATTTTTCTGAGATCCATTACCTAGTGATAGATCTTAGATAATTTTGATCCTTGAAAATAAATAGGTTTAATATTTATTATAATTAAATATTGAAAATCATTTTGCCTGCATTTAAACATTCATAAAAAATTCATATTACATCCAAAAATTCCAAAAACATTATATTGCATTTATTTTATCATATTTTGCATTGTGGCCAAGTTTCATATTTTTCGGACATCGTTTGATCGAAATTTACATTTTAGTCCCTAAAATAGGCTGAAATTGCATCTCGCATCTCTTATTTGCATTTAAAAATTCCAAAAAAAGACTGCCTTGAAAACCGTGCACGAATATTGATAGACATAACTCTATGTTATTCCTTTGCCTCCTTGTGATCGACCTTGGGACTTGCCCAAGTAAAATAAAAATAAAACCACTTGATTGAAATTGATTAATATTTGTGGTTATTTCTTGATCGTTTCCGATCGTCACCTACAACGAACGATTTATTATTTTCACTCATAAAAATTAAAAACAACTTTTTAACATCGCGGATTTTGGAACCGTCAGTGACCCCTGGTTATGTAGGCGTTGATGTAGGCGGTCCCTCCCGCACATGCTCCTTACGTAGGAAGGCCTCGGGCTCTGTGCCCGGTGGTCTTTGTGGAAGGCGGCGACAGGGCAGGCTCCTGGCTGGTGGCGGTGGTTGACAGCCGAGGTGAGCCGTCCAAGGCGGAGGAGCAGCAGCATCATGATGGAGCTGGTGGAGGTGATAATCCTGGTGCATTGGAGTGGCAACGTCGAGGCGGAGGAAAGCCGGATTGGAGGCGCCTGGAGCCAATGAAGGCGGAGATGGCGGCGATGTCCGGTCGGAGAAGGGCTTCCTGGCGGAGCAATAGAAGCTGGAAGCTCTTGGAGTTGGGGGAGTGTTGTCGGAGAAGGACGAGGCATTGGTGATAAACTATGGTGTCGGTGAAGGCGACGCGTTGGTGGGAGTAGGCGGCGTTGAAGCGTGCGAGTCTGATGGAGGATCGGGGGCTCGACGAGAAGAGCTCGGAGCAGTAGCATGTCGTCGAGGATGGAGTTCCACATCTGCAATGAGGGTCGCGAGATCCTTGGATCTCGCCACGATGGAGGAGGACCTCTCTGTCATCTCGGGCCCTTGATCTTCGTGAAAGCAGCGGATGCCATAGAACTAGGGCGGTGATGCTTTTAAATAGGGCTTCAAGGGCGGGATATGCGGAGGAGGAGGTTGCGAAATGAGCAGAGGTCATTGGCGGAGATCACGGGGCGACGGTTGGCGAGGATTGTGGCGGAGGTTACAGAGGGAGGGTGCGGGTGGAAGACGAAAGCCAAGCATCGTTCGATCGAGTGAGATCGAACGGCCGTGAATGTGCCACATGGTAGATGGAGGTGGGAGGTAGTGGGGCACGTGCAACGCACGCGCAGTGCCTTTTAATTTTTTAATAAAAGTGAATATAAAATGGCCGACACGTGACACGCCGCCACGTGTCTGCACCAGAAAAATCGAAAAATAAAGATTTTGTAAAATGCAAAATAAATAGCAAATGACCTCGGATCCAAAATGTTCCTTCACAGAAAATGTTCATCTCAATGAGATCTACAGCTTTTATGAAGACATCAAAACCAAAATCTATCAAATGCACTAAGTAATTGTTTGGGGTATCCCATGTACATAGAATACCTTGATTTTGGGTTTTGTAATTTTTTGTCATTTTTAAACCAGATAAAAATCTGGAAAAAATGTGGAAAAAACAAAGATAAATAAAAACACCTTAATCTATTTTTTTGGATTTTTATTAATTAGGAAAATATGTACATAAAATATCAGGTCAAAAACAACTAAAATACATAATGTACAAAAGAGGCCCAAAAGCCAACTTTCACATATGAGCTCCGATTCACTTCAACTTGGTCTTGTTTTGAAGGTAATTGAATGTACAATAGTTCAAAAGTGAGTAGGATTAAAATAGACACTAGATGAGGAAGATATGGGGTTTTTAGTCCAGAAACCCTGAAACTAAGGTTTGAGTTTTTGGTCCACTTATTTGGGTTAATTATTTTTTGTATTTTTCATTTATTCTTCTGAGTGGTATGTAGACAGTGGAGGTGGTTTTGGATTATTCAGAGTTAGCATGAAGGAGTTACAAATCAGGGAACTTAGGCTATTTACAGGTCAATTTTTGGCTTGGATTTTTGGCTTCTTATTTTGTGCAAAAATAAGTGCTAAAATACAAATCTTATTAAAACATGCGTGAATGCTAATTATGCAGAATAAATGCAGAAATGCTGATGATTTTGAGGGATTTGAGCTTAATAAATGAGATTTAGAGTGATGAATCTGAGATTCATCATCCCCCTATACTTAAACCATGCTCGTCCCTGAGCATCAAAAAGAAATGCCATGAGGTGAAATGAGATTGGGTTCCATACCAAGAATATGAGCTGAAGGTGAAAGTGAAACTAGACTCGTCCTTTGGATTATTAGTGTGGCGGAACTTCTGTGAGACTTAGAATTTTAAAATCAACAGCCCTCAAGTCCTACACATCATTGCTACAGTTTCGGCTCATAAGTCATCTTAGATCAATCCTCTTCCCAAAGTATACCCTATGAACATTGAACATCTTAGATCATGTGTGTGAAAGATTTTAGCTCTTCCCATCCAGAATGCCGGACTACCATGCTCCTCTCCTCTCCAGTAACTCGTCCTCGGGGAGTCAGGTATTTCCTTGTAAGGTCTGTCGTGTTGTGTTCACAATCGAATTGGGGGGAGAAGATATAAGAAGGGGAAAAGAACTGGAGAGTGGCCATTGTAGTCACCTCTCCTTGTGAAGATGGCCAATGTAGCCGAGTCTTCATCAAGATCTGCAGGTTTCTTGAAGCTTGGACCTTTTTGGTCAAATTTTATTTGGTAGTTGCTTTTTTGTATTTGGAATTTTTGGTGGTTCTGCTTGGATCTTGTTGTGCCCCTACGGATATAGAATCTTTTTATTTCAGTATATTTTTGGGGTCTTAGAAAAATTATGCCCAGCCGTCCATCCTTTTTCCGAAGCTTTATTTCAACCCGTACTCCGATCTTTATATTTCCACGCTACCAGAAAAGAAACTCACACAAACTTCCAACATCCCGTCGGAGTTGAGCTAAGTGCATAGTGCGAGAGTACAAATTAATTTCCTATTCCAGAGTTGTACCCAGAATGAAGAGACCAGGTTAGACACTAAGAGTCAAATGCTGCACATTGTCATGTGGAACTCAAAGAATTAAGTCAAAGACCTGAAGCTTCTAAAATCCTATTTCTCGGTGAAGTTTCTCTGAAAATTAGGTGGATTAAGGACAAGTCCAGACCATTCTCGGTTTCGACTCATAACTCGGTTCAGAACCCAATGACTTTCCACAGATGCAAATGAATGGAATACTGGATGAAGTGCAGGTGTGTGAAATGCAGACATATTTTTTTGTTTTTGTTTTTTTTTGTTTTTTTTAATGCAAAAATGAATAAGAAGCCATTTTTTCAAAAAAATTGGGAACAGTTAGTGTTAGTAGAAAAACTCTTTTTTTCTTTTTTTGTTTTGTTGTTTTTTTGTTTTTTTGTTCTTTCTCAAGTTAGTTGCCCACCCCGTAAGTACATATATACTTACACGAAAGTATGAGATATGTGTAAAATATATACAAAGTATATATACAGACCCCCTATACTTAGCGAATGCTGTGTCCTCAGAGCACAAGAAGCGTAAAGAAGACATAGCTCGGGCTAAGTGTAAGAGAGTGAAAAAGGAAAAGAAAAAGATGAATCGGAACGCCCCCCTTATACTTAGGTTGTAAATAGTCTAAGTATAGAAGAAGAGCAAAAAAATGAGGCGGTCGGGATATGTGAAGAGAGTATATACAGGTGGGAGTCGGTTCCCCCTTTACTTAGGCTCTGGTCAGCCTAAGTATGGAAGAAGGGTGGAAATGGAGTGATCGGGAGAAGTAAGATGGGGAAAATGATAAATACATATGGCATCGGTCCCCCCTATACATAGGCCTTGGCCTAAGTATAGGAAGAAGCTGTACAAAGAGACCGATGTGGTCAGGAGGGAGGGTGGGTAGCCAATGATTAAGGCGGTTTCCAGCTGATCTTCTTGTGAGCCTGCGGTGGGAGATTGTAATGATGAGACGGAGATGAAGCATATGATTCCCAACTATTATCAGTGTCATCCTCATAAAAATCATGATGGATAGTAGATGAAACATTTGAGTCAGATGAAAGGTAGCCATCATTAGAGTTATCCTCAGAGGAATAGTATTTGAATGTGGACACACTCCAGATATTCATGTCTTTCCTCAGAATTCGTTCCTTCTTGGGGTCAATCGCTTTGTCCTCGGATGAATACTCAGAAGCACCGGTCTCAATCAACTCATAAGAGATAATTCCAGTGTACTTGAAGAGGGCAGGAGTATCAGCTTTGTACGAGTAATAATTAGGAATGGGAATTGTCCAACGAGAATCGAATTTTGGATCCTTGCGAAGATATGTCTTTATAGCTGCCAAACAGACTTCAATCATGTAGACTACCTTTTCCGGACCTGATGAGGGATCATCAGCTGATTCCTCTTTCGAAAGGTCAAAGGTGACTCTCTTTTTATTTCTTCGTGAAGGTGTCGGTCCACTTGAGTATCCGGATGAATAACCATTGGAATTCTTCTCCTTGGTCGGTGTTCGACCTGCGTGATTGTTCTTAGTCTTCTGAATGTTGGTGCACTCTCGATTTGGGATGATTTGGTCAAGGTATTCATAGAACGTTGCTCCAGGGTACGACCATGCATATGTCTCAGGATCAAAGAGGAAGGATTTGTCTATTTTGAGATCCGCGGGAATTGAAATATTGGGAAGAGTTTCTGCATGTTCGTTCTCAATTGATTTGACATTGGAGCATTCCTGTGTCAAGTTGATGTGATCCAAGTAGTCAGAATAGGTTGACCCAGGGTGTGCCCATGCATAAGTCTCCGGATCATATGATTCATGTACTTGATTCTCCATGGTAAGAGCAGCTGGGAATGAAGCAGGGGGGAGATTCTCTAAACCAATAGTCTCATTAACAACCGCTATCTCAGGTGTGGCTGCGGGGTAGGGCTCTTCTACTGCTTCATGGTTGCGGCAGTCGGGGACTTTGTGGGTTTCCTCAGAAGATTGTGGTTCCTCAAAGACATGATCCGATCTATGTGCTTCCAATGCTGTGAAATTGATTTCCCGAGTCTCACAATTAATAATTGCCTTAGCCAATGCTAAGAACGGCTTTCTGAGAATAATTGGAGACTGGGTGAATTCTCCTTGATGCTCAATATCAATGATTGTGAATTCCACTTTGAGCAGAGCACCTTGGAATGTCATGATGACAGAAATGATTCCTCTCGGCCGCTTTATCGATCGGTCCGCCAATTGAACAATCTCTCGTATCTTCCAAATCCGTCCAAGTTTGAGTTCGTGAAATACAAAGGTCAGGAGGATATTGATCGGTGAATCGTCATCAATTCGAGCATGGGTAAAAATTGTGTCTTTGATTTCACAGTCAAATCTGGGCAACCGCTTCACTATGCGGCTCATGGTTTTTCTCCTCAACACCAAGGAGGAGGCCATTGACAAGATATGTCTCTCAGTCTTGGTTCTAATCCTGCCCGACTTTTTCATAGTTAATTTGTCCATTACAAATCTTTTAAGGCCGGGAAAGTTTCAATGGCCTGTAGAAAGGGAAGTTCAAAAATCAATTTGTTTCTAGTGCTTTCCATACAGCAGGATCCAAATTCTTCAGATCTTCTTCAGTTTCAATTTTTATGTATTTTTCGAGATTTTTGATTTCTTGTGATTTTTGAATATTCTGATTTTTTGGTATTTTCTCTATGGTGTGGTGATGTGGTGTACTCCTCAGATACGCAGGGGTTCGAATGTTCAGAGTGGGAGTCAGAGGCATAGTCATTTCTAGGGGAATAATATGCAGAGGTGTCACTATCAGAATCGTCCCCAGATTCCTGAATATCCACAAAATTTTCAATCTTAGCTCCAATCATTACCTCATTCATTTTTATATCCGAGCTAGCAGAGATTGAAATTAATCGAATGGCAAATTCTTGAAATCTATCTTCTATTAAATCAAATTTCTTATTCATCCTCAAAATATCCTCCAAAATCTTTTCATGACCAATCATGGGAGCAGTTAGGGTGTGTTTTTGTAATTGAATTTCCTCTTCTATTTTCCTATATATTCTAGGAGAGGAGTCTCTTGAAATATCCGATGTATGATCATCATTTTTTGAAAATATCTCCTCAATATTTATGGAAGGCGGCTGCTCATATGGTCTAAGTATGCGGAGTTGGTCCGAGTAGAGTTCAATCCTTTGATTATGAGTTGTCGGACCTTGATATTGTAAAGTCAGCATACATGGTTGATGTATTTCTATGTGGTCTGTCCAATCCTCTGTATGAGTATCATGTCTGAAGAGGGGGTTATCATGGTCAATCCAAGATGATGATTGTTTATCGGTGTTCCAGGGTAGGGTCGATGGAAGAGGTGAAGAAGAATCAATTTGATCACGTGGTTATCATCTCCCATGAATGATGGATTGATATTTACAGAATATGAAGGATGAATCATATGATCAGCATAGAGTGGATTAATGTATGACGAAGTGGAGACCTCAGTCGGTTGTTGGTTTGTATGATCCGAATACAAAGGGTTGTTATTAAGAGAGTAGATCAGATCTGTAGAGAGAGATGGATCTATTGATGGTTGAGAGTCTCTTGTGGAAGTAGGAGGTGTTTTGGGTCTAACCGATACAAATTCATTTTCATAGTATAGCTCTGATGGATTCTCGGATAAATGTTCGACCATTTTTGAAAGAGCTGAAAGGAATGAGGGGTTGGGTCTGCAAGAGGTATTGGATAAGAGTTCCATGATGAGATTTAAATCAAGAAAGGAGAGAGATGATCGCACGAGATAGTCAAAAGAAATTTTATAAAATGTGCGGCTATTGATCTTGAAATCAGTTTACGCACACCAATGCAAACACAAATCAAACCTCGGGTTCACCAACACACAAAATGAAGCCGTAAGAGTTCGGCTATTATCTTTTCAATTTTAGTTGGTGATAAATCAATCTTGGTAAAAATTTAGCAAGCTGTTAGGTGTCGAAATTTTCGTAATGACTGGCCCGAATTCTTATGACTAGTTGCATCTACTTTCAGCCAGTATGAATGTAAGTACGGACTGTAGAACGACTACCCGTGTTACTTGAGGACGGAGCCTTACACAGTGTCCTCTAAACCACCCACTCTGCTAAGGAAATCCGGACAATTTACCGGCTATCTGTAGATCCTCACTGAGAAGTAGGTAATCATTTTTTGTAGAATCAGTAGTCAATATGAAAATCCAGCTTTGGGCTCTAGCCTTAAGTGTCGTCTCTCGCTCACTCAGAAAAAATAAAAACATCCAAGGTCGGGGTTCCTCTCCCGCAGAAATCCTTGATTTTATGGGTTATTTTGAAATCGGCTATATTTAGCAGTCCCAAATTTAATTAGGTGATCACGAAAAAATTAAATGAGCGAAAATACACATATACCATCCAGTCCCAATTTCTTTTTAAATTTATGTGACAAAACAAGAGAGAGGAGTTCGGGAAAAGCCGATGCACGTGAAAACAATGATGTATGCTCAGTTATAAGACTTACAGTGAATCCTCGCAATCTCCATGTGGGAATGCAAGTCAATGAAAAGCCGCACCTACGCAGAAAGTTCTATTAGCGGTAAAGAATTGAGTTAAATTTTGACTAAATTGAACGATCTATGTGCGTCTCGGTTAATGTGAAGTGTGACTTAAATCCTACGAGCACAATCAAGAAATTAAAATGCTCTGAGAGCCGTATGTGCAGGTCTATCCTAATCGCCACTCAAGTCGGGCCACACCCTCACCGGAGAGTGAAACAGGCCGCAACACACCACAGAAGAAAGTTCAGAGTCTTTTTACACACGTGAGAGTCCAAACGGACACCTCTGTAAACGGGCAACTAATTACAAAAATAAAATTGCAGAAATTAAAAACCTAGACTCTACACTCTCTCACGACTCGACTCGATCTTAAATTAATTGCGGCTTTTCGGAAGTCGGTGAAGATGCGCCGGTTCCTGAAAAACCGCTCCACGTACTCCGGGTACCTCGTAAGAAAAATAAGAGAGAAAATGTAAGAGAGTGCCTCAAAAATACAAAAATAAAATGAGAAAAATAAGTGCTGAAAATAAAATAAATTGCAGGAAAAAATGGAATTTACAATGAGAAATTTGGGGGTGAGACTACCCGAATGCGGAAAACCAAACGAAAATTTTCAAAACGCAAAACTAAGCTGTTTGCCTTCCCGGCAACGGCGCCATCTAATGGGTCCCAATTTCGCTTGTTAAGAAGATGTATTTATCGTCGTGCGTAAAAATATGATTTGTCGTTCGTTGTAGGCGGCAAGAGTTATGTCTATCAAAATTCGTGCGTGATTTTTGAGGCAGTCTTTCTTTTGTAATTTTTAATGCAATAAAGGATGCAAAAATGCAAATTCAACTAATTTTAGGGACTAAAATGTCAAATACGATCAAACAATGCCCGGAAAATTTAAAACTTGGCCACGATGTAAATTATGATGAAATGAATGCACTATAATATTTTTGAAATTTTTAGATGCAATTGATGAATCTGCGATTCGTCATCTTTATTCATTTATTTTAGCTTAAAATCCCTTATAAAACACCTGCATAAAACACTAACTCCATATTCTTACTAACTTGCATCTATGTGTAAATATTGTATACTTCTTACTAATTTTAACCTAAAATAAATAAAGAAAGAAAGAAAGGAAAAATAAAGAAAATAAAAAAAAAGGAAGACTGTATACATGATGACCTGAACCCCGAGAGAAGATCAAGACTTGACCTGATCGACCAGGAATAAAAGTAGGGGGAGATAGGGTCCTTAACCAGAAAATCCAAAAAAAATGTGTTCTCACTCATTTTGTATATATATGTATAAAACTGACACTAATTTATTTGTACCCTTAATTGACCTCAAATCAAATAACATTAAAAACTAAAGTTGTAAATAAAAATGTGTTCTAATTACTAAAAATAATTGCACAATCAAATCATGTACAGAATAAAAGTAGCCATACTTGGAAAAAGCCACTAAGCACTAATTGTAAGACCAATTCCGGCTCCACATGAGCTCAAATAAATTCAATCTCACTTCTATTAGACTCGAAATTAAATTATCTTCAAAATGGTTGTATTCTCATAATTTTTGGAGTTACGGTTGAAAAGTCGATTTTCTGGGGTGGTTTGTGCAATTTTCCCTTGTATTTTGTGCATATTGTATTTGTATATAGTTGTAAATTATTCTCACTAATTTTTTTAAATAAAAATAAAAAATAAAAAAATTAAAATTCTTTAAAAAACAAAAAAGGCTCATTTCATCATTTACCCTTGTATATAGTGCCATATATGTATATAGTATATGTATATAGTTGCTAATTTTAATTAACTTTCATAAAAAAATAAAAAAATAACTTTTTTTAATTCAAATTCATTAAGTGACGAAAATTCAAAAAAAATTAGATAATTTTGTAAATACTTTTATCTCCTTTATTTTATTTCTTTTCATCTCTTATATCTTCCACCAAAAAAATGAAAAAAATTCACTTCAAATTTCATCTCTTATCTCTTCCACTAAAAAAATCAAAAATTCAAAAATTTAAAATTCATCTCTATTTTCTCTATTTACATGGCTCCTTCTCCCTCATTTCAACTTGAACAATCTTTAGAGAGAGGAGCCCGATCTTTGAGAGAAATTTCGTCGAGGAAGTTGCCTAGCCTCCGAGCCGTCCGGTGACAGCGAGTCGGCCTTGTCGAGGCGATCACGGTCCATTTTCGCTCCTAAGGTGAGATCCAAATTTTTCTTCGCATTTTATTTTAGTATAATCGTAGTTTAGTTTGTCGCATTTTTTTCCACCATCATTTTTTTAGATCATAAAATCCATCACGTTCTTGATTCGCCTCCAACTCGATTTTTCATCCCATCTTCTCGATCTCTCCGCCTTCAAATTCTACCTCCCACGATCTATCAACTCCGACCACACACGGTGGTCGGAGAACCGGATTCAATCCTTTCATGCCGCTGGATGCTCATTCATTTTTTCCGATTTGTAGATAAATAAAAAAAACTGTCTCTTTTTGTTCTCTAACATTTGTTTTGTAGGATCATATAAAAAATAAAAAAATAAATTAAAAATAAATTAAAAAATCTCTATCCTTTTCATTTCATGTTTTTCAGATTTACAAAAAAATAAACTAAAAAAAAGTTTTTTTATTATTATCCTCTATTTACATAAGAAAACAAAAAAAATTAAAAAAAAATAAAAAATCAAACACCATGCAGTAGGGCCATCAACCCCCGCCGCCCACCAACCGGCGCGCCTCCGCGTGCTGGTCACGCGGCCACACCATCAACCTCCAGCGCGAGCCGCGCCCGTTCGCCAGCAGCCCGCACGCGCCTCGCCACCTCTCCATCCAGCGCCAGGCAGCGTCGCTTCGCAGCCCTCCGTCGTAGTCCTCCGCCCCTGCAGCCATCGCCTCCATCCGTGGACGGCAGAGCTGCCATAACCCAGCCCCGCGGCCACTCTCTCCTCCTCCGCACACGGAACAGCACGACCGACCCCCTCGCCGCTGCCTCGTGCCGCAGACCAACTGTTGCAGACCTCCGCCAAGCCCACGCCCCCAAGCTTCCTCACCAAACGCCGCCCGTCCAGACCATCCCTGTGTCACCTTCACAACCCCTCCTTCACGCCGACAGCCGCGCGAGACCCGCCAACGCGGCGCGAAGACCGTCATGCCCACGTAATCGCCGCCACCCTTGTGCCTTGATGAGGAAGAAGTGAGGGAGGCAACGGCCTCTTGTTGCCCCTTTGAAATGAAGAAGCCCTCTAGGGCTTGGATTTAATTTTTTTAAAAAGGGAACATTTGCATCTTCAGCCCTCGGATATTTCAGAAATTGCGAAACGCCCCCTGCTAGAGCCTCAAGTCCCATGTTTTGCATGCTTCTTACTAGGTAAATTGCGAAATTCCTCTTGATTTTATTTATTTTTTAGTTTCTGAAAAATCTTTGAACAAATTGCAATTCAGTCCAAAACTTCTAGTTATTTACATTTTAGTCCCTAAATTCCAGAACTTGAATTTGCTTGTGCTTTTCAATGAAATAAATGTTATTTGTGATCCAAAAATTTTGAGAAAATTGTGCTATGCTCCTAAGTGATTATCTTCTTAGCATAAAAATTTCATTGGATTTTGCCTTCATTTATTATTTTTAAAAAAATCAAAAACAATGTCATTTTGCCTTCTTGAAATTCAAAAATTCATAAAAATTCGAATATTGGTCCAAATATTCCAAAAAATTAGAGTAGTTGTATTTCATTGTCTTTTAATTCTGGAGAATTTTCACGCATTAATTATTTATAAAAGCTAAAATAAATTGAAAAATATCAAAAACATTCTAAAAATCATAAAAAATTCTACAAAAATCCAAAAATTGTGATTTCAGATCCTGTTTGTAGATAATTATTTCTAGTTTGTCTTAAAAATAATTGACAGGAGTTTTAGGCATTAAAATATTTTCAAGTTATAAATTACTCTAGGCTATGCATATTTTCTTATTTTCTTACTGTTTGATTTTTAAAAAATACAGAAACGTCCAAAAAATCTACAAAAATTCTCAAAAATATTTCAAAACTTTTAAAACCCAAAAATATTTTCTTTGGATTTTTCTGAGCATTTTTTACTAATTGAAAAAAATTGCAAAAAGAGTTGGTATGCATATTCTTGATCTTGTTCCTATTGTTTGTTATTTTTGAAAATTAAAAAAAAATACAAAATCAAAATCACTAAAAATTTGAAAATCAGAAAATACAAAAAAATTAGAAAAAAATTGAAAATTAAAAAGATTAAATAGTTGTCCTTTGAGATTCCTGTTTTCTCTTGATTGATTTTCGATTAATTGAATAACCCTCGGGAATTGTAGCCTCCCTGAGCTTGACCCTGTTCTCTATACAGGTTAATAAGTAGCAAAATAAAAAAATAATATTTTTTGTTGTCACGGGATTTTGGGGATAGCAATGACCACAACACATATTTTTATCAATTATCTTCCGTCCTTAGAAAAACGTCTCAACAAAATGGCGCTGTTGCCGGGGAGGCACTACGGGGGTAGTTAGGTTTCTCTTTTGACCTGCTATTCTTAGTTGTAAATATCTGTTTACATTTTTCCATTCACTTCATTATTTATATCCACTGCATTCATTTCATTTTTTTCTTTTCTCATATTTTATAATTGTTTTTCTCACACATTCTCTTTTCTTTTTCTTACGAGGGCCTGCGGAGCGAAGGAGGCGATCCTAGGAGAGCCGAAGCACCCAAGCGGTGTGGAGGCGGCTTGATTCTTCACCAAGCCGTAGGATAGCGTGAGAAGAGGAGAGGAAGAAGTGAAGGAGATGAAAAAAAAGAAAAGAGAGAGAGAGAGAGTTTCTTTTCCATTTGAACTTTGTAAAAGGACATTCATTTGTTGCGGGGTCTATTTTGCCAAGTGCCGGTGCACTTGGGGGACCTCACCGGTTTGGTTTTCATCGTCTTTATTTTTCTTTGTTTCCCGCGGATTTCGTGAGCTACCTCTTGATTGCTTTAATAAATTTACTTGATCCAGGTAATTAATTAGGTCCAAACACCCTAAACAAGATATTTCTGTGCCTATAGAGTAGAGCGTAATTTGGACTTAGTCAGATTAACTTGTTCTTGCCCGTTAATAGAAGCTATCATCTAGGACGGTTCACTTGCATTTGCATATAGGATAGTTTATTTAAATTCTGCGCAGATCACTTGCATGTAGAGTGTTGGAGACAAGGTACACATCTCTAACCCCTGCATGCATCATTGTTTTTAATCGCACATTGGCATTTCCGATCTCCTTCCTTGTTTTCACTCACATAAGTTAAAAAGGAAATTGGACACTCGGTAGGCGATTCTTTGAAAATATTTTTAACCAATTGATAACTGCTAAAATCGGGACTGCTAAAGAAAACTCAACCCTAAAATAAACATAAAGAAAAATCATTGTTTTGGGGAGAGTAACCCCCTCATTATATTCGTTTTAACTTGCTCGCGTACACACTAAGGTTAGTGCCCAAATCCCATAATTCAACCTAAGTGTTTGTACAACTTTGTGATTATAACCTAACTCTAAAACAGACAAGACTAAGAGACCGAACCTTCACGGTTTTCACATTGCGTTGACTTGGTGGAATAGGGGTTTGTATTGTGTTTGATTGCTTATGTGCATACTAGATCCTGCTGTGCATTTGTGCCTTTCTCTCCATATCTTTTGACTTGACCACTCGTGCTCTCCCGATCCCGCCTTTTATTTCGAAGATGGTTGACTGGAGTTATTTCAATCCGATTTTCGCGGATACCTCGTACTCTCCAGATGATCTACCTTCCCTTTTCCATGCGGACTTTCCTCCTGATTTTTGTGCATATCCGCCTAACCCATTATTTCAGGAAACAGAGGACTTTGACTTTCACCCACCCTCATTCAACCCACCCGATCTTAGGATTTTGAAGTCACCTTTCATGATTTCCACACTTGAGACACTGAACCAGATGGTGGAGCATATGAATTCAAGGATTAGCAATCTATTTAACATAAACATGAGCCTGAACACTGCTCCACTATTTGAGGATATGGATTCACTTGAGGATAATCACGAGGGCTTGGAATCGCCCAAAATACAAAAAATGAGAAAAATTTAAAAATCCAAAAAAAATATGGGAGACACATTGTTGATTCATTTTGTGAGGAGAGGACCCAAATAGCCGATCATTTACCCACACAGCCATGTCACAACCTCGACCCCGAGGATGCCACTGTATAGACTGCTCTTAGCAATCCTCATGTTAATGCTGATTCCGACCTCCTCCCTTGTATGGAGAGGTCCAAAAATTCAAAAAAATGTTGACTAAACCCGAAGTGGTGGCCACCCTTCATGAGATCATTAAAGCCCCACTTCAACAGGCCATGACAGATTTATCTACTCCTCAACACAAGAAGAGAAAGCGAAGGAGAAGATCTGAGCGCCACATCTTGACCATGGCCACTTCCTACGGCATCTCTCACCGTCCATATTTTAAGAAAGGGAACACTGTCACACCTCTTGTGAGTTGCTCCATATCTGACTATTCCTTTGATAACACTCTCCTTGATGGCAGTTCATCAATCAATGTAATATCCTTCTCTATGGTACACTCTCTTCATCTTGGGCCTCTCAAGAAAACCAGGATGATATTTCAATTTGCCGATGGATCAATCAAGAGACCGAAGGGTATTCTAGAAAACGCTGTCATTTCTATTCAGGGCATGAATTTTACTTCGGATTTTGTTGTAATGCCCAGGTGACCTCCACCCCTGTGGAGCACCCTCCAATCATCCCAAGACGACCTTTCCTCGCCTCTGCGGGAGCCGTTATTGATTATGGTTCAGGATAGATTCGCTTCCGTTCTGATGTAGGGAGCAATGTGTTGATCACTACACCCACTACTACCTAGAAACCTGCATCTCATGAGAACCCGCCCGTGTTAGCCAACCCCAAGGAATTTGACATCGATGATAATATCAGAGATTCTTGTTATATGTTGGATGATAAGGAAACCCAGGAATTCCTCTTGAATGAGGAAGACTCGGAAAGCATAGACATTGGAGTTCCCCCTTCTAGTATGTGGAGATGCATTGATGACATTCGTGGAATTTGCACGATAGAAACCCTAGAGCGGAAGGCAGATTCTGAGACTAGACAGGACGAACATGATTTGACTACTTCCACTAATGAGTCCGTTCTTATTCACCCTGATTCGGATGAGACCGATCATGCCCAATTTGATTTGATAGCTTTTATAAAGGAATTTAGGCCTTTTGATAAAGATGATGATCCAGTAGAGGCTCGCTGATGAATCTCCATTTCATCACCTTTATTCTATCATTTTGGCCTTAAAAACCCCAGCGAATGCATATAAATAGCATCAATTTGTACATAATAGCATTCATTATTCATTATATTTATTGTACATAAAATACGGTTTTTAATGCCAAAATTATAGAATAAAGAGAAGAAAAGAAAAAGGAATAAAAAATTGCAAATATTTTATGACCCTAACCCCGAGACCAAGGCCAGCATGGAATTGGTCAACAAGGAATAAAGTAGGGGGAGATAAGGGCCAGTATACAATAAATACCTCATTTATTAATTCATTTATTTATGCATTTTTGACACCTATTTTGTACATAATTATTTATTCATCAAATAAAGAAACTTTGTACATGAAAGTTGTAGATAATAATATAAATAAAAATACAAAATTAAGTTTGAACAAAAATAATACTCAGTGTACATTTTATACTCAGAATAAAAGGCCAAAATCTCAACTTCACAGACCCATATCTTACTAATAAAAACTCCAAATCACCCAAACTCAACTTTAATTGTACATAGCTTTCCATGAATATTTAAAAAAATTGGTTTCATAACTTTTGGAGTTTATCTGTAGAAGTTAGGTTTTTGACCCACCTTGAACATAATACCTGATTAAAATATTCATTTTATTCAATATTTATTATTCTTACAAAATTATATTTTTAGAATCTTGTAAATAATGCATATAATGCATGTACATATTGAGATTAAAAGAAAACCAAAAAGAAATTGCAAAATAAAATAAGTCTATAAGCTACATAGACAAAATACCTATGTTACCTATATGTATATAAATAAAAGGGATTTTATTCTTTTATTTTTTTATTCATCTATATTTTTATTATAATTTATATATTATATATAATTTATTAAAAATACAAATCCAAAATAAAAACAAATAAAATTCATTAATTAAATAAAATGTATATAAAATATAGGTAAAATACCTATAAGTATACCTACATATACATATACCTATTTATTTAAAGAGAAAAGGGAAGCTACATCATGATGTAGCTAACCTTAGCTACATCAGGGGCAATTTCATCCTCTTTTTTTAATTTTTTTTTCGAAATTTCCACGATGGGTTTTCATTACTATATCTCTCTAATATGTCATTCAAATTTCGTCAGAAACAGAGACCCCTACGCCTTCCATCAAGACAATCATTTTTTAACGGTCACAGATTTGCTGTTTTTTAACTGTCATGGATGGAGGCCGTAGGAGTCTCTGTTTCTAATGAAATTTGAATGACATATTAGAGGGATATAGTTATGAAAATCCATCATGGAAATTTCGAAAAAAAATTAAAAAAAGAGGACGAAATTGCCCCTGATGTAGCTAAGGTTAGCTACATCATGATGTAGCTTCCCCATCCTCTTATTTAAATATGTAAATAAACTCATAAAAATGAAATAGAAATATATTTATATTAACAAAAATAAGTTATAAATTTATAAAATAAGAAAATAAAATAATTAAATAAAAATAAATAAAATAAAAATAAGTATATATAAATATACTTGTAAATACATTATTTTAATAAAACCGTAATAAAATACTTCAAAATAAATAAATAAAAATCATAAATAAATACTATATTAATTTATAAACATTTTTTATTTTATAAGTAAAATCTAATTAATTCATTTATTAGGTTAAATAAATCAGTCAAGATCTGGCTGATGTGGGCCAATCAGAGGCCAGGGAAAGTTGACCTCCGGTCAACTCCCCCCTGCGCCTCTGACTTCCGTCAGACAGGTCTTTTCCCCGATTTTTGCCATTTTTCCCGATCGATTGGTTGCTCATTCGATAGCCATCTCTTTACGGATTTTATTCTCTGATCATCCATGATTCTCGCCGAGATCTGGGACCCCTTGTACATAGCACCGATTCATTGATTTTAGCCGATCAAATAAGGGTGCCCTCTTTGTGTATAAATAAAGAACCATCGCCTCCTCCACAAAATTTGGTCAGCCTTGCCCCATTTTCTTCCTTGAATTCGGTCCTAGACGTGCTCCTCGTGACAGGAGGATGCTGTTGGCACCAGGAATCGGCTGGAGATGGCGATGGTCGCACCCACGGTGGCGCTCCGGCAGCCGCCCTGCTCCCTGGAGTTTATTCAGGTATAAGAGCTGCGCACTTACATTTTTAGGTAGATTTTTATTCCCGTATTTTATTTCTGCATTTTATTTCGCCTTTAGTTCAGTAGCATAGTGTAGATTAGTTAATTCGGAGCTCCGGCGACTTCTCCACAGTGCCATCGACTGTTTCCCGACTCACTTTCACCTCCATTTCAATCCCCACCGTCTTCTCCACCTCCGAGCCACCTGAACCCAACCAGATCTGTCCTAGATCTGCGAATCGAAGCTCCTTCACCGCCTTCCGCCGGAGCTTCTCCACCCATCACCATCCCCTTGCTTCCAGCTTCAAACCCCAGGTCGAGGAGAGAGACCTCGAGCCCCTCTACCTTTCTGTGCAAGTTAGGCGTACTAAAACAAGCCAGGAGACGAATCCCAAGTAGGCGGAGGTACCTGGAGCCGCGTTTCTTCACCGAGCTCTCAGAGGCGCTCCAGCGTACCTCAACCCGATCCGACACCTCCAGCAAGTAAAGGACCCTGCCAGCAAGCTTTTTGTACCTTCAGGAGCTGCAAAGATCGGCCGGAGAGCGAGATCGAGGAGGAAGAAGCTCACCCCGGCGAGTGTTCTTCCCTGTTCTTCCAAGCCAGCTCTCTGCCGTTGGATGAAGACGAAAGCCCAGGTCATCAATCAGCCGTCCGATCTTCCAGAGCCCAAACCGTTGGATCACGCGGATGATCTAATCTCAGACGTCAGATCGCGAACCGTCATCGGGCGAGGAGGTGGCGACGTGTGTCAAGTGAAGAAAGCACAACCGTTGGATAGCGCGCCTTTAGGGGTAATTTGCATATTTAGCCCCCGCTCTTTTTGTATTTCTTTTTTAATTCTATAAATAATTTTTAACGTTGTAAAATAATTGTAATTTTTGCTGAAAGGACCCTGAGTTTCTTAGAATTGCATTTAGGTCCTTCCGCGCCTCACGTGCAGTTCCACGTGAGGCACGTGAAATTTGCATGAACATCCTAGCGGTTTTTGTATATTGGAAATTAGCCCCAAAATTATAAATAAATGTTTATTTCTGTAGAATTTTTGCACTGATGCCCCTGGATGATATTTTATTTGCAAAACACCCCTGCCAAGTTTAATTATTTTTGTGTCTTTTATCTATTTATTAAAAATACCTATGGTGCTCCTAAAAATTCAGAAAAATTAGGTTAGATGCTTCATGTGATGAGCTTCCATGCCCATATTTTGTTTTGCATTTTTTGCATTTTCCCTAATTATTAAAAATGAAAAAGCAGCCATTTTTGTACTGTCTAATTTATAAAATACCAAAAAATATAAAATGTTTTTGAAAAATTCAAAAAAAATTATATATGGTATATATATATATATTAAGTCCAGAAATTGAAAAACCCTAAAAATATGAAAAAGAAAAATAAAAAAAATCAGAAAGCTCCAAAATCCAACAAAAAATAGAAAACCCTTAAAAATCCAAAAAATATATTTTTCTCTTTTCTAATTATCTATATACTATATTAATGTATTAAAATTAATTTCGGTAATTTTGAAGTTTATTTTATATTTTTAAAACCCAAATTATTTTCGAGTATTTAATTAGTCCGATATTATGGACATTTTTTAAATTAAAAATACATAAAAATTAGAAATATTCCAGAAAAATAAAAAAATTAGAAAAATATTAAAAAGAAAGATAAAAAAATATAAAATACAAAACCAAATAAAAATAAAAATAAAAAATAATAAAAAAAATAATAATAAAAAAATGTAAAAACCAAAAACCCACAAAAACAATAATTGGACATGAACAATGGATTGAATAATTACACAACCCATACAACCATTTGCCTCCCAGTGTTCGACCTCTACTTGTACTTACACCTGTACACATTTGCATGTAGAGTTATAATAAATTTTAACTCCACATTTTTGGGATATTCATTGCATATATTTATTGTGGGTTAATTGTTGATTGATCTTGGGATCTGTTGAGCGGTCGCCTCAGCGACATTGTGGTCCCGCCTTGTGTGGATTACTCTAGACCCTCATCAGGTCCCAGTCATCAAATGGCGCCGTTGCCGGGGAGGCAACAGATTTTGTATGATTCTGTGAGCTTATTTGATCATTTATTGAATTATTTGCTCATGTCCATGATTCATTTATTTGTTTGGTTTTTATTTCTATTTAATATTATTTGATTGACTGCTCTGACCATTTCTTTCCTTTGTCTTTGATGTGAGGGATCGCCAAGCGAGGGAGGACCTCTTAGGAGGACCTATGCACCCCAGCAAGGCAGAGTTGGCTTTTCTATGCCAAGCCAACAGGAGAGAGCATCAAAGGGAGATGAAGGAGAATTTTTGGAGACAGTCTTAATTTTTATGCATTTTATTTTATTATGTATATTAATGTGAGAGAGCGACACTTGAATTGTAATAATATAGGACTCTCATAGGTACACTTCGACTCCCGAGGTCCAGTGCCCGAGGGATTGTTCCCTTGGGGGCCTCGATGATTCTGCCGCTTTTCTTTATTTTATTTTTATTACTTTATGTGAATGAGCCTTAGCTTAGGAGTTGCTTGCTCGTAGAGTTAGGTCCAAACACCCTAATATTTATTTGCATAGTTCGCTCTGGACCTAGATCAAACTCTAAACAACTGCTCATTTATCTCTTAGCCTTTGTGCCGTAGCGAGCCCTGCAAAGCGCTTTCTCCTAAACTCAAGTGTGTTGAGAAGAGGAGGGGTGAGCCAAGACCGGACTTTTTGAGACTAAAGATGAAAGAGCGATTTGTCGTGCTTCACGATAATAGCAATTTCTGTACCTAGGGCGATTTCTTCGGTTTGCATTTGCATATAACATAGGTTTCAAATTCTGTTCTTCATCCCGCATGAAGAGAGCTGAGAGGCACTATAAGTCTTCTTACTTGGCATGCATCATCGTTTTCCGACTTGCATGGCTCTTCCGATCTCCTCCCTCTGTTTTTGCCAACCTAGGATGATTAATGGAAATTGGAACCTCGATAGGCACGTACATTGAAAATACCCAAAAAAAGTGATAACCTAAATAATATCGGGATTGCTAACTTTATTGGACCTAAAAATAAAACATAATGGACTTCCTTGTCTTGGGGAGAGGAACCCCCTCATTGTATGCATTTTAAATTGCTCACGTACACACTAAGGAGTAGAGCCCAAATCCCATCCAAGCCTCCTAAGTGTCTGTACAAAATTTTTGTGATTCTCACCTAACTCTAAAATCGAAAAGATAAATGACTATCACCTGACGGTCTTCACTGTGTTGAGTAGGTGAATTGGGGGTTTGCCTTGTGTCTTGATTGTGACTTGGAGTCCGTTAAGTTCCCATCTCATCATGTGAGTAGTCAGTCCCGTTCGCTTGAGCTCAATCATTCTTCGCCAAGTCCTGTGTTTCCCTCTTCTTCATCACTCTCCTCGTATTCTCCGTACCATCCTCATTCTCTGGTTCAGAAAGAGCACTCTCCTTGAACCACAATTTTGACGGTGTTCCCGCCTTGTGTGGAACACCCAAGTTTGTCTATGTCCCGATCTTCTCGCCCGCCCTCCTTGTTCCCTCTGTATCACCTTTCTACTCTCCATGATATTGGCACGCACGCTCACTCAGCTTCTCCACCCCATTGTGTACCCTTCTTATCCATCTTCCTTCTGTACCCCGTATCATCTCTCCCTCTACCCGGGAATGCTGTGCATATTGATGAGACCCACATCGAGGATTATTTATACAGATTATTTAAGTCGGGCCAATGATGTTGAGGATGCTGAGATTGATTTGGTGGATTTGTTTTTGATACATGCATATGGGCTTCTTGAGGATTTTTGCTGATGCATAGGGCATAGGTGTGATGCATTATTAAGGAATTTTAGTTCTCACACACCGGATTATGGATGTGATATGATGCGATGACTCGATGATGAGTTCATGAGGTATTAATTGATCTATCTACCTTGAGGTTCCACCCATCTTGATTTTTGAGGATTGACTGATTATTCTAATTTGGACTTCTTGATATAGGTGTGCGGTTCCTACGTGATCTCTCATCTTCCCGTTCGACCCATCCTTGATCTCCTGACTCTCTGATCCACCCTGGCACTTAGAGGATTCCTGACCATTTTTCGTGCCATCTCAGCCAGATTTGATTGACCTGAGGGATGTTTTATGATTGACCAGATTATTTTCTCCCTCACCTGATCTTATGCCCTCCTATTGATTGATGGATTCACACTATTTCGAGGACCTGAGATTTTATGCCAGCATTCCCATGGCCTACATTGATCTAGCTCGCATTCCTCCCTTAGGACTATCTGCGGGAGAATGCGATAATTTCTAGGACTGCGGTTTCATTCACTGCGTGGGTCGCCATTGTGATGGGACCTGGAACCGAGTCAGATGATATGCTCGATTGGCCTCCCCCTGTGATTGTGTACCCGACTTGTCGGTACATGAGGCCAACTGACTGATTGCTCTCCTTGACAACCCTCGCAAGGACGAGCCTTGATTCTACAATTATTCACAGTCAAGTTAATAGCTCTCTAAGGGTTGTCTGCGAGAGGCTATGACACATTATATCTATGATGGTCTCCTCTGCCGGTAGGCTGTCGGTCGCCTACCACGACCACATTCTCTATGGATCCGACTGATGGATCCGGCTCCTTCGAGCCCTTCTCTCTCCTTGACGACCCTCGCAAGGATGAGATGTACTCTGATTATGCACTATGTAGCTCACATCACTTCCCGGGGACTATCTGCGGAAGGATGTGACACTTTCTTTACGATCAGCTTCATTCATTTCTGGCGCCTCCATTTGTTGGAGCACGAAGTCGATTCGTCTGATATAGGCAGTTGGTCTCCCTTTTTGATTATATGCTCGATCTGTTAGGGCATGTGACCAACTTGGCTAGGCTCCTTTGAGTCCGCTCTCCTTGATGGTCCTCGCAAGGATGAGCTCTTTTCTGATTATTCCCTGCCTAGTTCATAGCTCCCCGAGGGTTATCAGTGGGAGACTATGACATATTTCCGATCTGATTGGTCTCTGCTGTTGGTAGCCGACTTGTCGACTACTGAGACCATTATGTGGGTCCGTCTGATGGACCCCACTCCTTCGAGTACTCTTCTCTCCTTGACAACCCTCGCAAGGTAGAGGCACATTATGACTATTCCTTGCCTAGGTTACAGTACTCTCCGAGGACTATCTGCGAGAGACTGCGACACTCTCTTTACGCTCGGTTCCAACTGCTGACTGTGTCTCCGATCTGCGGAGCACGAAATCGAGTCGTCTGATATACATGATTTTTGGTCCCATCTTGAGTTGCCTATCCGATCTGCGGATCATGGGACCCATCTGATTACACTCCTTTGAGTTTGCTCGCCTTGACGGTCCTCGCAAGGTTGAGCTCATGATATCTGCTATTTTCATGCTTAGCTGGCAGCACGTTCCCCGAGGGTTATCTGCGGGACGCTGCCACACTTTCCTGATTTGTCGGTCTCTTCTGCTGGTAGCCGATTTGTCGCCTACCAAGACCGTCTCTGTGATCCGTCTGATGGATCAGGCTCCTTTGAGCCCGCTCACCTTGACGACCCTCGCAAGGGTGAGCTTCTGTCCTGATTATTCATTGCCTAGTATGTACTACTCCCCATGGGTTATCTGTGGGAGGGTACATCACCTTGTAGGTACTCGGCTTCACTTCTGGTGTCTCCTATTTGTTGGAGCGCGGAGCCGATTCTTCTGAGCTTTTTACTTGGTCTCCTCCCTGGTTGTGTCTCTTGTCTGTTGGAGCACGGAGCCATGTACTCTGATTATTCTCTGACTCTGCTCACCTTGAGAACCCTCGCAGGAGTGAGCCATGTATTGTGTTGTTCGGTGTATTCTTGTCACTTTCAGATTATATCACCACCGTGCATCACACTGTCTCATATGCTTTACTTCCAATCTATCGGAGACTCTGATTGACCGGAGGAGTATGTACTGCTCTTTCTTCCTCCAAGTCTTACGGTATCGGCTGTGTTCCCTCATGTTGATCATATGAGCCGATTGACTGTTTCATGCTACCGGACCCGATATCTAACCTTTCAACCGGTTGTCCCCGGTAGCTGACACCCACTTGATTGCAGATTCAGGGTGTCTTTTCACCTTTTCACTGCGTCCTCGTTCTCACAGGGAGACGACGACGAGAGTACGGTATTCACTTGCCAGATACCGTCCTATACTGCACCAGTTCTTTCACACTTGTTTATATGTGTATTGTCTATTCCTTCTTTCCCCCGCATGTTATGTGTGCCCTAGATCTATCACCATATCTTTGTGTCTACACTTAGGACGTACCTTGTCCTAAGTGTAAGGGGGTACACACCGCGTTGTTCTTTTGTCGTTCAGTTTCGTCACTCCTGTTGTTGCCTATACTTAGGGATATCTCACCCTAAGTATAAGGGGAGTGATGCATATATTCTACACGATCTTCTCATCAATCTGTATATATCTCGTCTTTTCTTCTTTTCTTCTTTTCCTTTTCTATCTTCTGTATCTAAATAAAAGGTGTCGCCCCTTTGTGTCAGTTTTCTGTACTTAGGACGTGCTTTGTCCTAAGTATGGGGGGTGCACCCCTGATTTGTTAATTCTTTGATCTGTTTATTCCCACCCTTAACCCTCCTTGCTTTGTGTACAGTCTGCTATACTTAGGATTACTTGATCCTAAGTATAGGAGGGATGATCAACCTCTATTTCCTTCGTTTCTTATTCATTTATTCTTTAGACTTGTCTATACTTAGTACGAGTTATGTCTTCTCTTTTCTTTTCGATCTATGAGGACATAGCTCAAGCTAAGTATAGGGGGGTCGTATATACTTTGTATATACTTCAACCATAACTCGTACTTTCGTATTCTCAAAATAAATATGGCTGATCATTCTCTAAAATTCATTAACAATCCTTAATAAAAAGATGTGATTATTCCTCAAATTCTTTTTGTATTTACTGATTAATAAATCAGGTGAAAATATTTTTTGCAAAATGTTTGAAAAATAGTTTGAAAATCTTTGTGAAAATTCCTCAAATTCTTTTTGAAAAATAGTTTGAAAATGTTTTGTTACATGTTTTCAACCTGTGTAAAAATGTGTGGTTTGTAAAAAAATTCTTTTCTTTGTGTGAAATAAAATGTTTGAAAAATGATTTGGAAATGGTTTAAAAAATGGTTGCAAAAATATTTTGAAAAATCTATATATACTGTTTTGAAAAACCTTTGCAAAATGATTTTCAAATGTGTTTACATGTTTGTAAAAATGTTTGTAGAAATTATTTTGGGCTATAGTTTTCAAAAATTGTTTGAAAAATTTGTGTCAAATAAGTTTGAGGAATAGTCACATATAACAAATAACTAAGATAATATATATATAATATTTTAAATAAAAATAAAAATAAACAAAATTCTTTAATAAGTGTATATATACCTATAAATAAAACTAAAGATGTAAATTCTTAACTCTTGTAAAATAAAGCGGCACATCCGTGTAAATAGTTGTACATATTTTATACGATGAATGCCAAAAATATTTTATCTGCAAAAATTCTTTGTGTAGAAGTCTTCTCTTTGTTTTTCATATTCTTTGAAAAATTGCATTATTCTTTGCATATTTGTAAATAGTATTTGCATAGCATTTATATTCTTTCATTGAGCTTGATGATTGAACTAGTCCAATAAAGTCGATGATTGGAGCTTGGTTGGACCTTACCGCACCTAACTGCACTGGAACCTTATGGGAACTAGGTTTAAGGTACTTCAGGTCTATTCAGACTTAATTCTTTGAGAAATCAGGGCTGGGTTCAAGTCACCTCAACTGACTAACTAGAACTTTTCGAGACACATGTATGACTCTTGTCGGCCGTGACCTAACTTGGACACTTGCACCTTTCACTTGGCTCAACTCAGTTGGAGTGGTGAAGGGGTTGGATTTGCCAGTCTGAGACGCACACGGGTGGAAACATTCGTCCTCATCTAGGGAGGGAAGTGCACCCCAACCTGGTCCAGTTTCAATGAAGTCGAATGACAGGAGAGTGTGGGTTGCGATAAAGCTTCAAAAGAGGGATAGTCTTCTGGCTCAAGAGGAAAAAGTCCTTATTTAAATGCTGCTGTGGTATGTTGAAAAAAAAGAAAGAAAAAAAAGAATAAAAACTCCAAAAAAATGGACAGGCTTGTAAAAAAAATAAAAGTGCCTGCCGGAGTATGTATATATGTTGTATAGAAAATTAGCAAGCTTGAGCATCAAAGTTATACCATGTGAGCCTGTAGCTGGATGACTTGACTACACTGGTCTTGCATCCCAGGATAGGTAGCTACACTGGCTACCGTCCATTCTTTTCTCTACCTCCTCCTCTTGAGTTGGATGCCACTTGAACTTAGAAGGGAATACCCCGCTCCTCAACGGTAGAGGGCTGGATTGGGGAATCATTGGGTTGTCATTCTTGAGAAGTCAGTATCTTTGTCATTTCAGTTGGGGAGAGCCACCATCACTTACACTGTACAAGTCAGCTTCATAGTCATAAGGGTTTGCGTATGATGTAGGCTAGTTCTGACCTGACTATTGAGGTGATTTGAACCAAGTTCTGTGACTCTTGAAGGCTGTTGTGTTTTAAATTTGGTTCCCGACTAGGTTCCACACACATTTTCACACCAAGGACTAACCTAAGCTCCAAACTTTGATCTTGTACAGATGAGTTTAATAATCATGATCAATTCAATTTATTCTTTAAATTCTTTATCTTTGCTTTTTCTTTTCTTCGTATTCTTTATTCTTTTTGTACTTATTGCATAAGTATTTGCTAGGGACTAGCAAAGGCAATTATAGGGGGGTGATGAATCTCCATTTCATCACCTTTATTCTATCAATTTGGCCTTAAAACCCCAGCAAATGCATATAAATAGCATCAATTTGTACATAATAGCATTCATTATTCATTATATTTATTGTACATAAAATAAGGTTTTTAATGCCAAAATTATAGAATAAAGAGAAGAAAAGAAAAAGGAATAAAAACTTGCAAATATTTTATGACCCTAACCCCGAGACCAAGGCCAGCATGGAATTGGTCGATAAGGAATAAAGTAGGGGGAGATAAGGGCCAGTATGTAATAAATACCTCATTTATTAATTCATTTATTTATGCATTTTTGACACCTATTTTGTACATAATTATTTATTCATCAAATAAAGAAACTTTGTACATGAAAGTTGTAGATAATAATATAAATAAAAAAACAAAATTAAGTTTGAACAAAAATAATACTCAGTATACATTTTATACTCAGAATAAAAAGCCAAAATCTCAACTTCACAGACCCATATCTTGCAAATAAAAACTCCAAATCACCCAAACTCACCTTTAATTGTACATAGCTTTCCATTAACTATTTAATAAAATTGGTTTCATAATTTTTGGAGTTCATTTGTTGAAGTTAGGTTTTTGACCCACCTTGAACATAATACCTGATTAAAATATTCATTTTATTCAATATTTATTATTCTTACAAAATTATATTTTTAGAATCTTGTAAATAATGCATATAATGCATGTACATATTGAGATTAAAAGAAAACCAAAAAGAAATTGCAAAATAAAATAAGTCTATAAGCTACATAGACAAAATACCTATGTAACCTATATGTATATAAATAAAAGGGATTTTATTCTTTTATTTTTTTATTCATCTATATTTTTATAATAATGTATACATTATATATAACTTATTAAAAATACAAATCCAAAATAAAAACAAATAAAATTCATTAATTAAATAAAATGTATATAATATATAGGTAAAATACCTATAAGTATACCTACATATACATATACCTATTTATTTAAATATGTAAATAAACTCATAAGAATGAAATAAAAATATATTTATATTCACAAAAATAAGTTATAAATTTATAAAATAAGAAAATAAAATAATTAAATAAAAATAAATAAAATAAAAATAAGTAAATATAAATATACTTGTAAATACATTATTTTAATAAAACCGTAATAAAATACTTCAAAATAAATAAATAAAAATCATAAATAAATACTATATTAATTTATAAACATTTTTTATTTTATAAGTAAAATCGAATTAATTCATTTATTAGGTTAAATAAATCAGTCAAGATCTGGCTGATGTGGGCCAATAAGAGGCCAGGGAAAGTTGACCTCCGGTCAACTCCCCCCTGCGCCTCTGACTTCCGTCAGACAGATCTTTTCCCCGATTTTCGCCATTTTTCCCGCTCGATTGGTTGCTCCTTCGACAACCATCTCTTCACGGATTTTATTCTCTGATCATCCATGATTCTCGCCGAGATCTGGGACCCCTTGTACATAGCACCGATTCGTTGATTTTAGCCGATCAAATAAGGGTGCCCTCTTTGTGTATAAATAAAGAACCATCGCCTCCTCCGCAAAATTTGGTCAGCCTTCGGTCCTAGACGCGCTCCTCGTGACAGGAGGATGCCGTTGGCGCCAGGAATCGGTTGGAGATGGCGATGATTGCACCCACGGTGGCGCTCCGGCAGCCGCCCTGCTCCCTGGAGTTTATTCAGGTATAAGAGCTGCACACTTACATTTTTAGGTAGATTTTTATTCCCGTATTTTATTTCTGCATTTTATTTCGCCTTTAGTTCAGTAGCATAGGGTAGATTAGTTAATTCGAAGTTCGCCGGAGCTCCGCTCCGGCGACTTCTCCACTGTGCCATCGACTGTTTCCCGACTCACTTTCACCTCCATTTCAATCCCCACCGTCTTCTCCACCTTCGAGCCTCCTGAACCCAACCAGATCTGTCTTAGATCTGCGAATGAAAGCTCCTTCACCGCCTTCCGCCGGAGCTTCTCTGCCCATCACCATCCCCTTGCTTCCAGCTTCAAACCCCGGGTCGAGGAGAGAGACCTCGAGCCCCTCTACCTTTCTGTACAGGTTAGGCATACCAAAACAAGCCAGGAGACGAATCCCAAGCAGGAGGAGGTACCTGGAGCCGCGTTTCTTCACCGAGCTCTCAGAGATGCTCCAATGTACCTCAGCCCGATCCGATACCTCCAGCAAGTAAAGGACCCTGCCAGGAAGCTTTTTGGACCTTCAGGAACCGCAAAGATCGGTCGGAGAGCGAGATCGAGGAGGAAGAAGCTCGCCCCTGCGAGTGTTCTTCCCTGTTCTTCCAAGCCAGCTCTCCACCGTTGGATGAAGACGAAGGCCCAGGTCATCGATCAACCGTCCGATCTTCCAGAGCCCAAACCGTTGGATCACGCGGGTGATCTAATCTCAGACGTCAGATCGCGAACCATCATCGGGCGAGGAGGTGGCGACGCGTGTCAAGTGAAGAAAGCACAACCGTTGGATAGCGCGCCTTTGGGGGTAATTTGCATATTTAGCCCCCTCTCTTTTTGTATTTCATTTTTAATTCTGTAAATAATTTTTAACATTGTAAAATAATTGTAATTTTTGTTGAAAGGACCCTGAGTTTCTTAGAATTGCATTTAGGTCCTTCCGCGCCTCATGTGCAGTCCCACATAAGGCACGTGAAATTTGCATGAACATCCTGACGGTTTTTGTATATTGGAAATTAGCCCCAAAATTATAAATAAATATTTATTTCTGTAGAATTTTTGCACTGATGCCCCTGAATGATATTTTATTTGCTAAAACGCCCCTGCCAGGTTTAATTATTTTTGTGTCTTTTATCTATTTATTAAAAGTACCTATGGTGCTCCTAAAAATTCAGAAAAATTAGGTTAGATGCTTCATGTGATGAGATTCCATGCCCATATTTTGTTTTGTATTTTTTGCATTTTTCCTAATTATGAAAAATGAAAAAGGAGCCATTTTTGTACTGTCTAATTTATAAAATACCAAAAAAATATAAAATGTTTTTCAGAAATTCCAAAAAAAGTATATATGGTATATTTATATATATATTAAGTCCAGAAATTGAAAAACCCTAAAAATATTAAAAATAAAAATAAAAAAAATCAGAAAGCTCCAAAATCCAACAAAAAAATAGAAAAACCCTTAAAAAATCCAAAAATTATATTTTTCTCTTTTATAATTATCTATATACTATATTAATGTATTAAAACTAATTTGGGTAATTTTGAAGTTTATTTTATATTTTTAAAACCCAAATTATATTCGGGTATTTAATTAGTCCTATATTGTGGACATTTTTGAAATTAAAAATACATAAAAATTAGAAATATTCCAGAAAAATAACAAAAAAAATTATAAAAATATTAAAAAGCTAAAAAAATTATATATATATATATATAATTTAAGTATTTATGTCTATATATATGTTTATGATAATATTTCTTTCTCTCTCTTCTTAGATATATATATATCTTTACATATATATGTATACATATCTATATATTATATAATTAAAAATATAAAAAGAAAAATAAAAAAATATAAAATATAAAAACCAAATAAAAATAAAAATAATAAATAATAAATAATAATAATAGAAAAATGTAAAAACAAAAACCCACAAAAACAATAATTGGACATGAACAATGGATTGAATAATTACACAACCCATACAACCATTTGCCTCCCAGTGTTTGACCTCTACCTGTACTTACACCTATACACATTTGCATGTAGAGTTATAATAAATTTTAACTCCACATTTTTTATATTCATTGCATATATTCTATTGTGGGTTAATTTTTGATTGATTTGGGGATCTTTAAGTGGTCAATTCAGCGACTTGATTTCTCGCCTTGTGAGATATCTAGACCCTTGATTTTTCCCAGTCATCACTCGCCAAGCTGAAATTAATCCTACTTTTTCTGATAATGATTTCGAGCCATTTTACTTTGATGTTTGCAAGACTTCCTAAGCAGGACATGACTATACTAATTCCAATAACCGGTTTAGGCATGCACAATCTGAAACCACTGAGGATACATTCTTGGTCGATCCTACTCAGTTTATGTGTAATGATGATCCCAATATCGACCTACACCTTGTCAAATCGATACCTCAGCGGTTCCGCAAGAAGGTTCACTTTCGACCTTCTTGAACTTTGTACATCAACTCCTCTTGTATATCCTTTCGCTTCACTCTTTCTTCTCCCATTTTATCCTTCACCCCTTTTCCGTGTGTGTGTGTGTGTATGCTATACTTAGGATGTGCTTTATCCTAAGTATAGGGAGGGTGAATGATTTGTGTTGTTCATATTCGTCATGTTCATCACTCTTGTTGTTGCCTATACTTAGGGATACTCTACCCTAAGTATAGGGGGGTGATGTTGTTTATATCGTGTCTTTTTATTTTTTTGAATCTATACATTCTCGTCATCGGTTTTCCCCTTTTGTACACTCCACTATACTTAGGATTACTTTATCATAAGTATAGGGGAGGATCACCAACTTCTCTTCTTTTATCTTCTATTTGAGTCGTTGTAGCATAGGAGTTCTTTTCACTTTCCTATACTTAGCACGAGTTATGTCTTCCTTTTTCGCTCTCTGATAACTATGAGGACATAGTTCGAGCTAAGTATAGGGGGGTGTCGTATATATTGTATATATACTTTAGACATAACTCGTACTTTTAAATATATTTATTTGGGGGGTTATGTGTATAATATTTGTATAATCCACATGTAAAAAAATAAAAAAAAATCACACATAAAAAATCAAAAAAATAAAAAAAAAAACCAAAAAAACAAAAACAAAAAAAAACAAACAAAAAAACTTCTATATACTTGTATATATTTTACTAACCCTTTTTCCTTTAAAAAAACTGCAAACCAAAATTCTATAAAAATTTGGAAAATTCAAAAAAAAACCTTTCTTTCACATCTGCACTTTTCCTCCAAAAAAAGCCATAAAAGTTCAAAAACTAGAAAATTGTTTTAATAAAATGTGTTCTTTTCACATGTGCATCATTCCTTTTCAAAAAAACCTCTCTGTATTGTTCATATTTTGCATTTGCATGTGCATTTTTCAGGATAGTATTGATATTTAAACTATGTCTGGAATAAAATTGAAGAATGGAGCTTAGTTGGACCTTAATCCACCTAATTTTCAGAGGAACTTCACCGAGAAATAGGATTTTAAAAGCTTCATGTCTTTGACTTAATTCTTTGAGTTCCACATGATAATGTGCAATGTTTAACTCTTAGTGTCTAACCTGGTCTCTTCATTCTGGGTATAACTCTGGAATAGGGTTGGGCATCGGGCCGGGTCGGGTTGGGTTTGAGTTGGCCCGACCCAAGCCCATTTAAGTATATGGGATAATGGGTCGGGCCTAGGCCCATTTTATTTTCAAAAATTAGGCCCAAGCCCTAACCCGGCCCTAACAAAATGGGTCGGGTTCGGGTCGGGCCGGGCCAATTTAACACCTATGTATACCAATATCATGTCTTCCATTCTTCTTGCATTTGTGTGGTTGTTTATTTTGCATGTGTGCATGTTTAAAACTATAAGCATGCTAACTAATTTGTGATTTTAACATTAGTTGTATGTTGGAAATAGAAATGTGGTAAAAATATGGCGACTAAAACCCCCTTTAATTTCACCATTACATATTCTATTGTAGATGCAGGCACTATGACCCAATACAGATTGGTTACTTACAGTTGTACATGCTCTAACACTTGAGGACACAGATTCCATTCTTGCACATTAATGTAATAATCTTGTATATTAATGTAATAATATCCTCAATCCACGTTAATGGATATGATTATTTATGCGTCTAAGCATTTATTCTACACTCGAATAAGGATATTAAAGTTAGAACATGGTATTTGGAATGAACATAAGTATAATTTATATAATTATACCGTACTAGATATGAATATACTTGCTTTAGAATGGGTCGGGCTATCGGGCTAATGGGTTTGGGCCTTCTCATCCAAACCCGACCCGATAATCAATATGGGCTCATTTTAGGGCCCACGGCCGTCCATTAAATTTCGAGTTTGGGTTTGGGTCGGGTTATACGGGTCAGGTTTTCGGCCGGGTCGGGCCGGCCCAACCCAATGCCCAACCCTACTCTGGAATAGGGAATCAATTTGTAACTCTCGCACTATGTACTTAGCTCAACTCAGACGGGATGTTGGAAGACTGTGTGAGTTTCTTTTCTGGTAGCGTGGAAATTTAAAGACCGGAGTATGAGTTAAAATAAAGCTTCGGAAAAGGGATGGACGACTGGGCACATTTTTTTCTAAGACCCCAAAAAATGTACGGAAACAAAAAGATTCTATATCCGTAGGGGCACAACAAGATCCAAGCAGAACCACCAAAAATCCAAATACAAAGAAGCCACTACCAAATAAATATCTGACCAAAAATGTCCAAGCTTCAAGAAACCTACAGATCTTGGTGGAAACTCGGCTACACTGGCCAGCTTAACAAGGAGAGGTGACTACACTGGCCACCCTCCAGGTCTTTTCTCCTTCTTCTAACTTCTCCCCCTCTTCGATTGTGAACACAACGCGACATACCTTAGAAGGAAATACCTGACTCCCCGAGGACGAGTTACTAGAGAGGAGATTTGCATGGTAGTCCGGCATTCTGGATGGGAAGAGCTAAAACCTTTCACACACATGAGTGAATTGTTCAATGTTCATAGGGTGTGCTTTGGGAAGAGGATTGACCTAAGATGACTTCTGAGCCGAAACTGTGACAATGATGTGTAGAACTTGAAGGCTGTCGTTTTTAAAATTCTAAGTCTCACAGAAGTTCCGACACACTAATAATCCAAAGGTCCGACAGAGCTCCAAACTACAATTTTATGAAGATAAGTTTTATACTCAATATTGTCCTACTTTCTTTATTTTTCCTTTCTTTTTCTTTTTCTTTTTTTTTTCACTTATTCTTTCAATAAGTGTTTGCTAAGGGTCTAGCAAACGTAAAGCATAGGAGGATGACGAATCTGCGATTCGTCATCTTTATTCATTTATTTTAGCTTAAAATCCCTTATAAAACACATGCATAAAACACTAACTCCATATTCTTACTAACTTGCATCTGTGTGTAAATATTGTATACTTCTTACTAATTTTAACCTAAAATAAATAAAGAAAGAAAGAAAGAAAAAATAAAGAAAAGAAATTAAAAAGGAAGACTGTATACATGCTGACCCGAACCCCGAGAGAAGGTCAAGACTTGACCTGATCGACCAGAAATAAAAGTAGGGGAGATAGGGTCCTTAACCAGAAAATCCAAAAAAAATGTGTTCTCACTCATTTTGTATATTTGTATAAAACTGACACTAATTTATTTGTACCCTTAATTGACCTCAAATCAAATAACATTCAAAACACAAAGTTGTAAATAAAAATGTGTTTTAATTACTAAAAATAATTGCATAATTAAATCATGTACAGAATAAAAGTAGCCACACTTGGAAAAAGCCACTAAGCACTAATTGAAAGACAAATTACAGCTCCATATGAGCTCAAATTAAATCAATCTCACTTCCATTGGACTCGAAATTAAATTATCTTCAAAATGGCTGTATTCTCATAATTTTTGGAGTTACGGTTGAAAAGTCGATTTTCTAGGGTGGTTTGTGTAATTTTCCCTTGTATTTTGTGCATATTGTATTTGTATATATTTGTAAATTATTCTCACTATTTTTTTTAAATAAAAATAAAATAAAAAAAATAAAATTCTTTAAAAAGAAACAAAAAAGGCTCATTTCGTCATTTACCCTTGTATATAGTGCCATATATGTATATAGTATATGTATATAGTTGCTATTTTTAATTAACTTTCATAAAAAAAATAACTTTTTTTAATTCAAATTAATTAAGTGATGAAAATTCAAAAAAATAGATAATTTTCTAAATACTTTTATCTCCTTTATTTTATTTCTTTTCATCTCTTATCTCTTCCACAAAAAATTGAAAACAATTCATTTCAAATTTCATCTCTAATCTCTTCCACCAAAAATTCAAAATTCAAACATTTAAAATTCATATCTATCTTCTCTATTTATATGGCTCCTTCTCCCTCATTTCAACTTGCTCAATCTTTAGAAAGAGGAGCCCGATCTCCGAGAGAAATTTAGTCGAGGAAGTTGCCTAGCCTCCGAGCCGTACGGTGACAGCGAGTCGGCCTTGTCGAGGCGATCACAGTCCATTTCCGCTCCTAAGGTGAGATCCAAATTTTTCTTCGCATTTTATCTTAGTATAATCGTAGTTTAGTTTGTCGCATTTTATTCCATCATCATTTTTTTAGATCACAAAATCCATCACGTTCTTGATTCACCACCGACTCGATTTTTCATCCCATCTTCTCGATCTCTCCGCCTTCAAATTCTACCTCCCACGATCTATCAACTCCGACCACGCACGGTGGTCGGAGAACTGGATTCAATCCTTTCATGCCGTCGGATCCTCGTTCATTTTTTCTGATTTGTAGATAAATAAAAAATTGTCTCTTTTGTTCTCTAATGTTTGTTTTGCAAGATCATATAAAAATAAAAAAATTAAAAAAATAATTAAAAAAATAAATTAAAAAAATCTCTATCCTTTCATTTCCTGTTTTTCGGATTTACAAAAAAATAAACTAAAAAAAAGTTTTTTTATTATTATCCACTATTTACATAAGAAAACAAAAAAATTAAAAAAATTAAAAAAATCAAACACCAGGCAGCAAGGCCATCAACCCCCTCCGCCCACCAACCGGCGCGCCTCTGCGCGCTGGTCACGTGGACACGCCATCAACCACCAGCGCGAGCTGCACCCGTTCGCCAGCAGCCCGCACGCACCTCACCACCTCTCCATCCAGTGCTAGGCAGCGCCGCTTCGCAGCCCTCTGCTATAGTCCTCCGCCCTCGCGGCCATCGCCTCCATCCGCGGGCGGCAGAGCCGCCATAGCCCAGCCCCACAGCCACTCTCTCCTCCTCCACGTGCGGAGCAGCGTGGCTGACCCCCTCGCCGCTGCCTCGCGCCGCCGACTGCCTGCTGCAGACCTCCGCCAAGCCTGCGCCCCAAGCTTCCTCGTCGAACGCCGCCCGTCCAGACCGTCCACGTGTCGCCTTTATAGCCCCTCCTTTGTGCCGGCGGCCGTGCGAGACCCGCCAACGCGGTGCGAAGACCGCCATGCCCGCGTAACCGCCGCCACCCTTGTGCCTTGACGAGGAAGAAGTGAGGGAGGAGGCGGCCTCTTGTTGCCCCTTTGAAACGAAGAAGCCCTCTAGGGCTTGGATTTAATTTTTTTAAAAAATGGGAACATTTCCATCTTCAGCCCTCAGATATTTCAGAAATTGCGAAACGCCCCCTGCTAGAGCCTCAAGTCCCATGTTTTGCATGCTTCTTACTGGGTAAATTGTGAAATTCCTCTTGATTTTATTTATTTTTTAGTTTCTGAAAAATCTTTGAACAAATTGTAATTCAATCCAAAACTTCTAATTATTTACATTTTAGTCCCTGAATTCCAGAACTTGAATTTGCTTGTGCTTTTCAATGAAATAAATGTTATTTGTGATCCAAAAATTTTGAGAAACTTATGCTATGCTCCTGATGTGATTATCTTCTTAGCATAAAATTTTCATTGGATTTTGCCTTCATTTATTATTTTAAAAAAATCAAAAACAGTGTCATTTTGTCTTCTTGAAATTCCAAAATTCATAAAAATTCGAATATTTTCCAAAAATTCCAAAAAAATTAGAGTAGATGTATTTCATTATCTTTTAATTTCTGGCCAATTTTCATGCATAATTATTTACAAAACAAAGAAAAATGAAAATATCAAAAATATTCTAAAAATAATAAAAATTCTACAAAAAATCCAAAAATTGTGATTTCAGTTCCTATTTGTAGATAATTATTTCTAGTTTATCTTAAAAATA